>OZ026521.1:36697952-38057952 GCA_964019695.1 Loripinus fragilis
TGTGGCACGAGAAGACTCAGACTGGCTGAGGCATTGAAATCTTCGCTGTCGACATAAAAAAATCAATTCATAGTAAACAAATGACCGCTGGCGAAGACTTGGAGTCCTAGCTGGCTCCAATTCAATTCAATTCAAGTTTATTCAGGTAAGATCAGACATAACCATAGAAATCAATACTAAATGACACATATCATACACATTTAATCGGATAGAGCTACATAAAAAATGATATACTTTAAGACATATTGTATAAAATGATTCTGATCTTATAACCTAGGATAAGTGTAGCATTAAGTGTAGCATCCATAAAAGTCTGACCCTATATACCTACATTATCACAGATAGATTTTTATAATACAGCAAGGTTAAAAATATCTAAAATGTCTGCTTAAAAAAAGTTATAAATACATGCTTCTTTTGACTGACCAGCAGTCAAGAGATGCCTTTTACAGCAGTTTAAATAGACAATTTGTTTGTAATTGATTTGATATCATCCGGTAAACTTTTCTAGTATACAATCGCATTATAATAAAATGTTCAAGAATCACAGCCCTTAATGGAAGGTACTACAAGTTTGTATAAACTACCCCTTGTTCTGTAGGAGTGGCTATCTGCTACTCTTAAAAATGTTGATTTAGGTACTGTTGACAAGCTCTTGGTAAACATTAAAACATGATTCAACCTCAATTGCTTTGCTCTATCCTCTACCTTAAGCATTTTATTTCAGACATTATGGAATAGCTTATCCTTGTCATGGGTTTAAGATTTAGGATAAACCTTATTATCTTATTTTGAGTCACCTGAAGCTTGTGTTTTAAGGTTTTATTTAAGCTACCATACGAAGAGGAACATGATTAATCAAAGTAACATTGTATAAGAGCTGTTGACAAAGTTAACCTTGTTGAGCTATTCAAACTAGTACAATTTCTATATAAAACTTCAACCTTGATTTTACTATTCCAATAATGGAATTAACTATCTTTTCACAAGTCATGTATTTATCAATATAGAGTTCAATATATCTTATACTATCCTGCGCCTTGATAACTTGTTCCTTGCATTTTACATTGAAGTTTTTGATGTTATTAAGTTTTCTGCGAGGCTCGAATAGGACACATTCTGTCTTAGCTAAATGTAAAGATAATTTATTATCTACTTACCAGTTTGAGCATGACTCCATTACTTCAGACAGTTTTTGTAATATTACTTCTGAGTCCTTATGACAATAAAGTATGGCACTATCATCAGTATGAATAATTTACTCACAGTCAGCACTGACACTGGTGAACATATCATTCACATAACATAAAAAGAGTAAAGGTCGAAGTATACTCCCTTGAGGAACACCACAATTTACATAGCCTGGACTTGATGTGACCCCATTAATGGAACTTCTAGCTGTCTGTCAGCTAAATATGATTTGAACACATTTTTATGTCTTCTCTTTCAGACAAATGATCAGATCAGATCGAATGTGACCTTATTTGCTGAAGAACTCACAGGAACGGGTACAATCAGAAATGTAACTGAACTGGATATAGCAAGAGGGTGTCAGTACATACGTGAATGTTATTTCGACCCAGACATTAATCCAGCAGCATTTTGGATAACAGCAGGTCTTTATTGTAATCATATTATATTTTAAAGTATGAAACTAGGAGAAATGATTATAGTGAGTGAATATTTATAAGTATTGATAGTTCCCACTCAACCAATAGTAACTTCCCTTTGAAAAATAGGTCAGCCGTTAAATAGGTCAGAAATCAATAGATTACATAGGGGAAGAATATATATTTTTTAATTAGCACAACGTGACTCAACTTGGGGGTTTCTTTAGCTCTGATTGTCTGTAAGTTTAGAGTCATCTTCCTTTCTCCCGTCATAGTATTGTATTTTGATTTGATTGCTGCTCTTTGGTGATGCATTGCTTAAGTAATAAAATCTTCATGCAAACATAACTAGTTTTGCGTTATATAATCTAGTGCCAAGATTCGGCCAATAACTATACAGTATATATTGATGCCCCCAACACCCTCTTGCAAATTTGAACAAATTTTTTATATTTTGACAATTATTCAAAAGTCCAGATAAACCAAATTGTTGTGTGTAAAATTGCAATTATTTTCTTTTTATAAAGCAATTTTGCTGTTTTTTGTATCATATGTTTCAGGTACAACGATTATACAGACAAATTTGAATGAAATTGACTTTGGATATACATACAAACTACGAGCTGAGTGTCTAGATTACACTGGTTTTGGGCGACTGGCAGTTCATATTAAACGTAAATTAGAGGTAACAATAATTACCAGAACTTCATCTGTAATTATCCCAGGTACTGAGCTCTCTAGCCCTATGTCTAATGACTCTGATTTATCAACGCAATCGAGTCTAGCTTGGACATCACAAAGTGCCACATTTACTTCACCTTATATCTCGAACTTGGTGACACCGCTATCTAATTTACATACCACTTTATCAGAACCGACACCGCTAGAAACGACACATCAAAGAGAGACACTTTCATCAATTTATTCCACTAATTCAGCCATCCCTACTTCTGATATAAGATCTACTTTATCAACACACAGAAGCCATCATACGACACCTGGTACAGTTTTTACACCGTATTTCTCAAATTCTATAGGACCTACATCTGATAGAAGAACACTTAGAAATCTTCAAACAACTTCTGAAACAGTTACAATCACACCACCCGATGAATCAGTTTCTATGGAATCTACGACTGATGAAAGATCTACTTTAGTGACACAGAGAAGTCTCGATACAACATCTGAAAAGGTGATATTTACATCAGATAAAGAAAGTCCTGCATCGTTTGTTGGTTCCAATTCTTTGGAACCAACAAACGATGCAGGACTTACTTTATCGACACTAACAAATCTTGAAACAACATCTGAAACAGGGAAATTTACATCAGATTATTACTCAAATTCAATTAAATCTACTGACTATGAAGGATCTACATTATCGACACAGAAACGTCCTAGTATGACATCTGAGCGGGTGACAATTACACCACCCTATTACCAAAATTCTATGGAACCTACGACCAATGAAGGACCTATTTTATCGACACAGCGAAGTATAGATGCGGCAACTGAAACAGTGGCAATTACACTACATACTTACTCGAACTCAGTGTTGCCTGTTACAGATGGCCAAACTACACCATTGACACACATCAACATAGAGACGACCTTGCTAAGAGAGACATCTACAAAGGCGACTCGACAATCAGTCTCACAATCCAATGAGAGCATTCTAACAACTGATAGAAAATTGTCTTTTTTCTCGAATGCTGAACCACATACAACAGTTGGTTGGACGTCTTATAAAGTATCCAACAATGCATCTGCTGCCAACAATGAGACGCCATCAACAATAAAAGAAATGACACAAGCAGTAGAAATAGAAACCATAACAACAACAGGCTTTGCAATGTCGATGACAGAAGCCCACTCAACAACGACAGAAATAAAACAAAACAATCATGTCACAATTAAAACACAAGGGACGTCTGGTACCTCAACTAATTCCTTGGCCACAAGTACAGTGACAAATGTGAAAATAATCACAGATATGGGAAATGATCGCCTGCCATATTTTGCAGAACCGATGAATGCTGTCATTCTCTCAATGCTTGGCCTTATTGTAGTGTTTATTGATATTAGTGTTGCAAGATCGTTTTATTCCAGATGTATGTGTCAGGATCGTAATTTGACGTAAGATTTTCAGATTTATACACACGGAAAAAGTTAGGCATCACCAACAGTTGACAAAACATTTTTATTTCGATTTGATAAACAAACCAGCTATGAAGCAAAACCGAAATATTATTGATACAGTGTATAAATGGATATATCAAAAGTCAGGATCACAATGTTATCATTTGAAATCACGGTTTTAACGTATTTGCAAGTCCAATTAATGTGGATGCATTTTTGACAAAAACCTACACATGGTTACAAGATTGGTCCTATAGGCCAACAAAAAAGTCAAATTAGAACATGAGTGTCTTCTAAAGTTAGCAAGATCGAATACAATTAATTTCAGAGCCTTTGAGTCGGTATTTTGTGTAACCTTTTGAACTGCAATGACAAGTTATTTCGCTAAGCTGTATCTTCAATTTCAACCTCAAAAGAGTTGCAAGCACATAGTGGAGAGTCAATTTATTTTAGGAATAAGTCATTTTAGATGAGTTACAACCTGTCCGAATTCTTGTATGCCATATTTGGTATTTTCTTGTTACAGTGTAGTAATGTTTTGGTATATCAGGTAACTTTTGGTTTAACTTATGTTTGAAATCATCCTGCATACCAGCATTTCTGATAACATGATTTAGTCTGTGCTGAGGATAGAAAACTATTGTAAAATAAAGCAGTACGAAAAGCAACAGGCTGAGTATCATTGGAATTACGTAGATGCATTCTGAACAAGAGGAGAATTGCGGTAGGGTAGTATCATTATGCATTTGCAGAAGAGTAACAGTTAATGTTTGTTCCATCTTGTATCTAGCGTATCCCAACCAGTTTTTATATAAAACTTTCAACTGAGACTAATTTTGTTGTTCCTGTTGATATTCTAGCAGCTTTAATTGCATGATTTCCAGTTCGGTTTTGTTCTGCTGTGTACAGTAATCCCAAATGACATTTGCATATTCGAGGAGTGATTTTCTGCACATGCCTTATTTTAGCATACACATAAAGCTGTGACTTTGACCTTAACATTTGGCCTCAGCTCTAGAAAGATCACGTCTCGAGCATATCATAATTATATTATTTAAGGTGGGGATCCCAAAATTAGTGTATACTTACGTCTTGGGTTGCTGAATGTCACATAACGTTTTGGGGTCACTGTGACCTTAACATTGACTTCCGGTGTCATTTCTAGAATAATATCTTCTTTATTGTTTAAGGTAGGGATTTCAAATTTGATGTGTAGGTACATTTTTGGGTCAAGGAATATTGCTTTATGTTTTTGGGTCACTGTTACCTTGAGCGTGACCTCTGGCCTCAGAAAATTGTGTTGTATGCATATCTCCTATAACTTTTGAGTTAGAATTACCATATTTGGTGTGTATATACCTTTGGGTCCCATATTGATACGTAGTGTTTTGGGGGAAGGGGGGACTGTGGCCTAAACCTCTAGCCTCAGTTCTAGAAAAAAACATGTCTGGAGCATATCTTCTATATTGTTTGAGGCTGGAATCCCAAATTTAGTGCGTGAATACATCTGGGGTTGCGTTGTGTCACACATTTTTGGATGACTGACATTAAACTCTGTCCTCAGTTCTTGAATATCTTGTGTGTGTTTTTTTTAAAACAAATCAACAGACGACAACAGAACAACTACCAATCATGCGAGGCATTAAAATAGGTAAGCTTGCATCCAAGCATTGTCTAGAGTTGTCTGATGAATACATTTGCAAACAGTTTGAACCCAGATCAGTCCCGATAAAATGTTAGGCCTGATCTGGGAGAAAACTGTATGAGGACAACAACAAAGCATACACAATCATCCAGTGGACACAGACTTAACCTACTCAATGTATCATCATTACACAAACAGCCACATGGGCGGATCTAGAAAGTTTTGTCGGGGGGGGGGGGGGGGGGGGGGGGGGTCCAACTTTGATTTTTTTAGTTGAAGAGGGGAGGAGGATCTAAATAGCACTATAATTGGACCATCATCGGCCCGCCAGCGCAACTCCTTTTACTCAAATTATTGCTCGATGTGAACATTTTGGCCTGTGGATTTTGAGAACGAAAGGGGCGCTTACCAGAATATCTGAGTGATTTTACTTGCCAAATGACATGAAAAAAATGCAGTGTGTGATTGTGGTATTTCCTGATCAATCCCTTGCTTTTCTGGCCAGAAACACCAAACACATGGGCCAATAATTCACAGACAAACTCCTTTTACTCAAATTATTGATCGAAGTGAACATTTTGGTGTGGATTTTGAGTTCGAAAGGGGCGCTTACCAGAATATCTGAGTGATTTTACTAGCCAAATGACATGAAAAAAAATCAATGTGTGATTGTGGTATTTCCTGATCAATCACTTGCTTTTCTGGCCAGAAACACCAAACACAGGGACCAATATTTCACAGACAAACCCCTTTTACTCAAATTATTGCTTGAAGTGAACATTTTGGTCCTGTGGATTTTGAGTTCGAAAGGGGCGCTTACCAGAATATCTGAGTGATTTTACTAGCCAAATGACATGGAAAAAATGCAGTGTGTGATTGTGGTATTTCCTGATCAATCACTTGCTTTTCTGGCCAGAAACACCAAACACAGGGGCCAATATTTCACAGACAAACTCCTTTTACTCAAATTTTTGCTCAAAGTGAACATTTTGGTCCTGTGGATTTTAGGTTCAAAAGGAGCGCTTTCTAGAATAACTGAGTGATTTTACTAGCCAAATGACATGAAAAAATGCAGTGTGTGAATGTGGTATTTCCTGATCATACTCACTTGCTTTTCTGGCCAGAAACACCAAACACAGGGACCAATATTTCACAGACAAACCCCTTTTACTCAAATTATTGCTTGAAGTGAACATTTTGGTCCTGTGGATTTTGAGTTTGAAAGGGGCGATTACTAGAATATCTGAGTGATTTTACTAGCCAAATGATATGAAAAAATGCAATGTGTGGTTATGGCATTTCCTGATCATACTCACTTGCTTTTCTGGCAAGAAACACCAAACACAGGGACCAATATTTCACAGACAAACCCCTTTTACTCAAATTATTGCTTGAAGTGAACATTTTGGTCCTGTGGATTTTGAGTTCGAAAGGGGCGATTACTAGAATATCTGAGTGATTTTACTAGCCAAATGATATGAAAAAATTCAATGTGTGGTTGTGGCATTTCCTGATCATACTCACTTGCTTTTCTGGCAAGAAACACCAAACACAGGGACCAATATTTCACAGACAAACCCCTTTTACTCAAATTATTGCTTGAAGTGAACATTTTGGTCCTGTGGATTTTGAGTTTGAAAGGGGCGATTACTAGAATATCTGAGTGATTTTACTAGCCAAATGATATGAAAAAATGCAATGTGTGGTTGTGGCATTTCCTGATCATACTCACTTGCTTTTCTGGCAAGAAACACCAAACACAGGGACCAATATTTCACAGACAAACCCCTTTTACTCAAATTATTGCTTGAAGTGAACATTTTGGTCCTGTGGATTTTGAGTTCGAAAGGGGCGATTACTAGAATATCTGAGTGATTTTACTAGCCAAATGATATGAAAAAATTCAATGTGTGGTTGTGGCATTTCCTGATCATACTCACTTGCTTTTCTGGCAAGAAACACCAAACACAGGGACCAATATTTCACAGACAAACCCCTTTTACTCAAATTATTGCTTGAAGTGAACATTTTGGTCCTGTGGATTTTGAGTTCGAAAGGGGCGATTACTAGAATATCTGAGTGATTTTACTAGCCAAATGATATGAAAAAATGCAATGTGTGGTTGTGGCATTTCCTGATCATACTCACTTGCTTTTCTGGCAAGAAACACCAAACACAGGGGCCAATATTTCACAAACAAACTGCCTTTACTTAAATCACTGATAGAAGTGAACATTTTGGTCCTGTGGATTTTGAGTTCGAAAGGGACGATAACTAGAATATCTGAGTGATTTTACTTGCCAAATGACTTGAAAAAAATGCAGCGTGATTGTGGTATTTCCTGACACTACTCACGTGGTGTTCTGGTCAGACACGCCAAACACAGGGGCCAATATTTCACAGATAAACTCCTTTTACTCAAATTATTGCATAACGCGAACATTTTGGTCCTGAGTATTTTGAGTTCAAAAGGGGCGGTTACTAGAATATCTGAGTGATTTCACTAGCCAAATGACATGAAAAAAATGCAGTGTGATTGTGGTATTTCCTGACCATACTCACTTGCTTTTCTGGCAATAAACACCAAGGACAGGGGTCAATATTTCACAGAGAAACTCCTTTTCAAAGTGAACATTTTTATCCTGTGGACTTCTATTGGGGAAGGGGTGATTATATCCGAGTGAATATACTAGCCAAATGGCATGGAAAAGTAGAGCAACACTTTTGATATTTAACTCAATTTACTAATTAACATGATAAGACACAAATCTTACGCCCAGCACTTCCTGTTTGCATGAGAAAATGGGCCCATAGCGAGAAAACCCGACCTTGTTGCAAGCGAACAACAAACGCCCAGACCAGACTGTGCATCCGCACAGTTGGATCAGGCTCTTTAATTTGCTCCGTAAAATATTTCAATATTTTAGCTTTTCTCGGCAGCTTAGCAGGTTGGTTTGCATCTTGTCATGTTCAGGCTAGAGAACCCTGTACTCGAACAGCGCAGTCATTGCTTGTTGGTTTCAGTCGTCGAGAGCACAAAAATGTGTATCTAGCCTTTAAAAAGGGTAATATTTTGGTATATAGTTAGGTAGTTAGGTATATAATTAGCGATGAATATTATTTATGAAAAAATAACCCTTTTTAACAGCTAGGTACACTATTCCGTGCACTCATCTACTGCAACCAACTCGCGATTCTTGCTCTGTTCGTGTACAGTAGCTCTCTAGCGTGAAAGAAAGGTTTTCTCATGAGCGACGAGGCCCAAATAACAACATGAGTATATTTCAAGATTTTAGAATTGTCTCAGACTTTAAACTTCTGTGTTTGTTCATGATTAAGCCGGCACCAAAAGATTTTGTAACTTTTCGCAAAATATGAACAGTCAAGGTTCAGACAAGCCTCCGTATCTGCACAACCTTGTCAGATCCCTTGCCGTTCGTTTACGCCTAACATGAGTTTATGTGTATGACCAGACCAAATGTTAAACCTTTATAAGCCGCGACATGAGATATCTATCAATGCGGTATGTGCGACCAGCAAAGCCTCAGATCAGCCTGCGCATACGCGCAGTCTGATCAGAGCATTTGCTTGTCGTGTGAATATTCTATGAGTGTAAAGCTTCTGACTAAACATAATTTGGAGTTTCTAAGCTTAAAAGGAGGCTGCACAGGCTCGTCTGAGTCTACACTTGTCAAAATGCCGCATTGTTGGAAATCACATGCCATGGCTCATATAGTCCTACTAGATAGCTGAGCATACACATTTAAAAGGTTCCTTCACGTATATGCGATAAACCACATTATCTCCTTCTATAGCTAGGATTTAATACGAAAAAATGGTTATCAGTTTCTGCCTAGGAAAAATCCCAGTCAACATCACAACGTCTAACCCATCTCCATGCACCATAGCAAGCGTTCTTACAACAAATCATATTGGTGTCACGTGCTTGGAGTAATGTCAATCTCTTCAGCAATAATTTTCTCATTGATCTAGCTGTTCGTCCCTTTCTTGCGATTGGCCGAATCTTGCGCTTGCGCATTGTAGTACGTCTGTTTCTGTCTATTGGCCGAAACCTGCGCTCGCGCACTGAAGTCTCATCATCTGAGTCGGAATCGGAAAAATCGTCATCGGAATCTGAAAGACAAAATATGAGTCAGTATGTGCGATTTTGGTACTTCCCTTAAAAATGACCAGTAAATGCTCAGACGAGCTTGCGCATCCGCGTAGTCTCGTCAGGACATTCACTGCTCGCACACATAAAGTATCGAGGTAGACGATGGCTCATACCAAAAATAAAATCTCAATATTGTATCTCCACCGGTCAACTTTCCTTTCACATTGCAATGGATAACCAGCTGGTCAAAGATTTTGACATCAATGTTTAATAGAGGATCTAATATGCGTGATCATGCTTTATTGAATTTATTAAATGAGTTGAAAAAAAGCGATAAAAGCGAGGCTTACCGAGCATTTTGTCGCTTTTTCGCAATGTGTTTAATAAATTCCAATAATGCAGGAGCACGAATGGTAGATTCTATTTATCACATGGCATAAAATTACTTTAAAAACGCATCTTTTGGGGTGTAAACGTCAAGCAAAAATTGTCATCTTTTACGCAGCGTTATGATGGACGTCATTTATTACGTTACTAATCTGTAAACTACTTGTGGTTTATCAGTTTTATTTCATGGCTTTATATCACTCCAAGACGCGACGTCATGTGGAGGTGAATATCACTTTTAAGGGTAGATAAATCCTCATGTCTACCGAAATTGAAGTCAATAACTGTTTTGTTATATGACTTTTTTTTACTATAAATGATTTTTTTTCTGCTTTCACTTTTGTTGTTGAAGCCATGTTCAACCTAAGGACTTTCTCACAAGTTTTAGCAACTGTTATAAAACTATTTTAATGTAGTATTTTTTTTTTATTTTGAAATGTATATAAATTCTCTGAATGTGTAATTTAAAATTTAATCATAAAAACTGTTTACATTTTGTTTATTCAAACAAAGAAAAAATGAACAAACAAAACGAAACAAAACGGTTGTTAAAGTTCATATAAGTCTTTAATTTACCTGTGGGGATGTAAAACAGCAAATCATGTCAATTTCATGCAGCACATGCTAGTTTCATACTCATTATGCTATTTTAGCTCTCTAGAAGGTGATATTCCAGAAGTGTCAAAATATTAACTTCTGGAAACTAATTTGAGGGGGTTTACATCCAATATCACCTTCTTGGCAATTTAGACCAGTTTTCAGGTAGTCATAGAGAATAATGAAGGCAAACTAGGCCAATCAGGAGACCGGATTCTCTCCAGTCATATAACTATATACAATTATTGACTTCAATGAGGTACGAGGGGGGTTCAATATGTAATGAAAACCCATTCATAACTCCATCCCCAAACGCGTTAGGATTTTATGCCATATATGGCATAAAAAGCATCACCTTTATAATGGTGCAAAAAACATTATTTTATCTTTCCAAATTCAACAGGTTACAGCATTTTTAAAAAGGACACTAATATACACTGCATATATTTTCTTTCGAATTGTAAAGACTCATTTTAGCAAAGGTAGAAATGCATGCTGTATGTTCTAAAACAAACATTTAACATGCACGAATCACATATCCGTAGTTTTCTGACTCATTTCCCCTTTATCTGCCATAACGATACAAACTTTTGACTGGTACTGATTTCTCGTGCCAACGGTTTTATTACGTTACCCCCTCTTACGTTGACGGCGTTTAAAGCAATGGACGTAACACTAAAATACGCATGGTTCTTGAAAATCCGAAATGTGGCTTTGTACCAGGAAAGGACAATTTTGATTGTATCGAAGTTTCAATACACACAGCGCATAGGCAGCAGACCAGTTAAACTGTAACCAATATCTAGGAGTATCTCATCTGAGTGGTATACCATTTTCGTTTCCTATAATTTTATGGTCTGAAATAAGCCAGCCAGAGTATGTACATGTAAATACGTGTAAAAATGTCCAAATAATGCATCCGAATGCAAACATCAATGAAACACGGTACTTTGTCGGATCCATTTCAGTATACGCCAGACATTGCATTCTTTTAAGTGATTTTGTTATTTCAAATGACGTATTTGTGGTACTTTATGGATGAGATTAATTATGGAAATTTCAAAATCGGCTGTATTACTTGCAAATGAACATCAAAGCGACCAGAAAAAAATGTTACAAATGATTTTCCTATAAACTTTTGCTATGTATTCGTTCACGCAAAAACGACGGTGTCAATTGAATACCAGAAAATGTAGCTCCATGGAGGATTTTAACCAAACTGACAACCTCAGTATTTCATAGAATATAAAGCAATACCTAAAACATTCGCAGGTATAAATCACTAATATATAGATATTTACCACACAAAGAAGCAGACTGAAAACATCCCTCGTTTATATAGTTATCTGCTTTTGAAAACATTGTTTTATTTCATATCGCAGTGTACTTCAGCACACTATCGTGAAAATGGCTTGTGTAAATTTGATAAGAAGCTGGGCAACTGCAATTTAACATTCATTTGGCCAAGACACAGACCTTTAAATGAAAGTAATTATGAAGTGTGTAAATATAAAACTTTGGGATATACAGGGCTGTTTTCATTACATATTGAACGCCCCTCGTAGATATAAGATAAATAAGAAAAAGTGATAAATTCTTATGTCTACCTCATTGAAGTCAATAATTGTATATTATCTACCCGAAAAAGTGATAATTCAGCGAGGCCGCTAGGCCTCGGTGAATATCACTTTTAAGGGTAGATAAATTCTTTTATTTCTACCATAATTGAAGTCAATATCTGTTTTGTTATATGACTTTTCATTTAAAGAGACTAAGTCTGCAACTATGAACATTTTTCGAAATTTTTTATTTTCTTTTTAAATCATTTGTAAAAGTAGAATTAAGTTATGTTTTCACAATAAATCTGTTCACTATAGCTAAAAACTGCACGGAAAAGTGAATTATCTTATAAAAACAGGTGTGTTGGTAATTGTTTGCGTCCCTCCAATAATTATAGACAGTTAGTTTTAACATAAATGCTGTTGTTTTGATACTGATAATTTGTTAAGATTTACGAAATTGGTAAAATGCATACCTGAAGTTTAGATTTTTACTGTGTTCTTGAAAAATAGAAACATTAGTTCTAAAATTAAAATATCAAAAGTTACAGACTATGCAGTTTTAAGAATAAAAATTTTGCTACTTTCACTTTTGTTGTTAAAGACATGTTCAACCTTCAATCTAAGACATCTAAGGACTTTCTCACAAGTTTTAGCAACTGTTATTAAAATATTATTATGTAGTATTTTGCATTTTCAAATGTATAATAATTCTCTGAATGAGAAATATAAAATGTTATAATAATACTGTTTTGTTTTTACAGTTTGTTTATTCAGACAAAGATAAATAAGCAAACAAAACAAAACAAAGCGGTTGTAAAAATTCATGAAAGTCTTTAATATACCTGTTGGGAGGTGAAACAGCAAATCATGTCAATTTCATGCAGCACATGCTAGTTTCACACTCATCATGCTATTTTAGCTTTCTAAAGGGTAATATTGCAGAAGTGTCAAAAATATTAACTTCTAGAAACTAGTTCAAGCTGGTTATCATGCATTATTAACGTGTGGACCGGTTTAGACCAGTTTCCAGGTAGAAATTATACAGTTTGTAGTATAGTCGAAACTATTACCCCTGATGCACTATTGCACGAGTTATTAAGGCCGAGTGCAATAGTGCACCAGGTCATCCATGGTACTGAGGGGTAATAGATTGACTATAGTACAAACAGGCATGAGGGGTAATAGATTGACTATAGTACAAACTGGCATGAAATAACTGTTTTATTACCCAACCCATTTGATGAAATACTTAGCGTTTCTGACATGGAGTTGCTGTAGAAGATGCGGTTCTGTTAAAAAACAGAAAATTTCACCAAATCTGTTCAATTTTGGTCTCAAAATGTTCCGCTCGTTCTAACTAAGAACTTCATGTTTCTGACCATAAACAACGGAGTTATTGGAGTTTAAAGTTGCCAAACCATGCCTTATTTTCACCATTGTTGCATAACGTCTCCTTTCCTAAATGAACCGTACGCGCGTCGTTGTCGCGCATGTCGATAAGCGCCTGTGTGTTTTTAACAGGGAAGCGGGTAGCCAGGCCATGGTATAGTGCCAGTCTATAGTCAAATTTATTGACAGGTGGAATAGTTTAGTGACTCATGACATAGCAAAAAATAGACAATTACTCCGTATATAGGCGGTTGGGTAATAAAGAGATTTATGAAGACTAATTGGGCAAATCAGGAGACAGGATTCTCTCCAGTAATATAACAATTGATTTTCTAATGTGCCATGGACAGCTATCCGATGGGCAGAATTTTTGCACTTTGAAATGTATATAAATTCTCCGAATGCGGAATGTAAATTTAATCATTAAACAATTTTTTACAACAAAGAAAAATGAACAAACAAAATAAAACTGTTGTTAACATTAATTAAAGTCTTTAAGTTACCTGTTGAGAGAGGAAACAGCAACTTGTAGGTCAGTTCAGACCAGTTTTCAGGTAGACATAGAGATTTATGAAGACTAATTGGGCCAATCAGGAGACAGGATTCTTTCCAATTATGTAGCAAAGCATTTTATTTCATCGCAAGCAGTGAGTTCAATGCATATCAAATGAGTATAAATTTGACATTTTCTACAGTGAATTATCAAATATATTTCATCTCGCGAAGTAAAAATATCAACTATTTCACTCGTGCTACACACTCGTGAAAAGAACTAATTTTTCACCGCCCTCTATGAAATATAATTGATACTATATAGAGTTTATTAATCGTTCTGTTTAAAATATGGGATTTATAAACCGAGGGAGGTGAAAAATCCGATAAAGAAACGAGTGCGCAAGCACGAGTTTACTCATATGATTTTTCACCTCCTGAGCTTTGTAAATCCCATATTTTAAATAGAATGGTTCAATAAACTGTATATTACATGTATTATGCTTGAACTGCTTGCTCAGAGCAAGAAAATACTACTGTATGCGATGTGGCAAAACTGAGTAGTAAAGTTGCTCATTGTGCTTCAGACCAAAAGTCAGGTGAGCGTTTACAGGACAGTTGGTCCTCTGTTTTTAGTGGGGGGACGTCACTCTGTTCTTCGAACACAAGTGTGGGTTTGTGTATGTAAAGTGATTAAAAAAAGGAAGTAGACCTACCTGTTTCACTGTCAGATGAGTCACTGTCTGATGAGTCACTGTCAGAATCAGATGACGTCTCATCCATATCCTTCTCCTCGTCATCACTGTCGCTATCACTGCTGTCATCACTATTAGTGCTGTCTTCACTTTCTGTGATGTCATCATTATCAGTAATGACTTGACCATCATCATCTACGTCATCATCTTCATCATCATCACTAACCTCTCCAAACAGATCAGAAAAGTTTGGGATTTTGCCAACTGAAAGAAAAATAAGTAGGTATTAGGACCTACTTTGCCTCAAAGTAAATGCGGGTTTACTTACAATGTTCTGGGAGTGAACATGGGCTCACTTTGTCTCAAAGAAAGGACAGGTAAAAATACAACATGGGTCTTTGAGATTGTAGCGTGAATGAAATGACCTTAGTCGCGAGGAACCAGATTTTGGGAGTTTTAGACGAAGCCTTGAGGTAATAAAACTGTTCATGCTTAACCCAACTAAGCATGCACTTTCAACTGCTCATAAAAACTAAAATACTGAAATATCGTAATAGCTTGTTACATCAGCTGAAAACGAACAACTATACTGATTGAATAAAAAACGAGCGGCTTTCGCGCCAATGAACGAGAAGAGATAATGCACATGCTAAACTATCTTAAATAGTTTGGCAATTAATTAATGGTGAACAAGCTTGCAAAAAGTAAAGACAAACATGACAGAAACAACAACAACATAATTTGATTTTGTGAGTTAGAACTTGAGCTCAACAGCCAAATTGAGCTGGTTCATATTTCAATTAAGACATAAAACCTTTTTTGCCAGGACAGGATAATTGCTTTATTTCGATAGCAATGTAGTATTAATTAGAATTCTCCCTAAGAATCATGCAAGTCCAGTAGAAAAGCTGATAAGTGACTTTTTCACAATGCCAAAAAAAGTTGGCGCAATAGATTCCTTATAACATAAAAGTCACATAGCCAAAGGGAAACGGTTATAGTCACGTCGTTACCATGGCAACGACCAGTTACAGATTTTGCCTCCAGAAGCATGTTTTCTAGTTTTGGAAAAATAAAAAATTACACTTTTTGAAGACAATGCAGCCTATTTATCTTTTAAAGTCTAATGGTTTTTGCTGTATGACAAAAATTAATAAGATATTAACTTTCAATATCACATATGGAAAAGGATAAAAAAACCTTGCAGAGTATGTTACTATGGCAACGAAGAGGGGCTATCTCTATAAAATTTTTGAAGGCTCAAATTGACAAATTTCTATCCAAATTATCTTTTTACAGCAAAGGTGAGATTAAAAGTGTCAGCATAAGGAATATACACTAATGCCTTGTGTCTTAAATGAAAGAATAAAAAAGGTCAAAATGTTTCTATATTCGGTATCCATGGCAACCAAAGTAGCAACATAATAGCAAAATTGGAAAAATGCCTAACTTTACAGTATGAAATGACCAACAGACACAAATTTGTAGACATTAGTTTATATAGCATACGAAGCATCAATACAAACCTGAAAAGTTGCACACACGCTAGTCTGGTTTTGTGTCTCAATTTGGTTTCCATGGCAACGTGAATATTGCTACTGGCCTGAAATCGCACTTTTTGACCATTTTTGAATGATAGTTGTTGAGACAGGAAATATCAAAAGGGGTGAATTTTATTTTAGGGATATCCACTGATGCTAGGCGTCAGTAATGAAAAAATAAAAATGTTCAAAATATTTCATTTTCCTTGTTACCATGGCAACCAAAGTTGGTGGGGTAGCCAGGTATGAAAAAAAGCCTATTTTTTGTATTTTTGAGCTACTACAGCCATTCCCCCAGCGTACATAGAGACATATACAGTTAATGGTAAGTTCTAAATGGTATTAGCTTTCATAAAACACGAAATCATGCGTAGATTTCATCACCTTTTGGGGGTAACCATGGAAACATTCAGAGAACTGTCGCAAAATAGAGATTAAATAAATTGCATCTTAAAGTGGTTAAATATTTCCAGTTGGATATGATTCAAGTTTTAGTATGTTTAAAAGATAGTTTTGTTGAGATATATTAACATTATCAATATGATTCCAGCAAAATTAATACGTTAAGTTTGATATAGTAACATTTATAGACTTTTAAAGTGGGTGGGGTAACCAGATATATAACCAAAACGAGTTTTTGTGATTTTTAAACAAGTTTTCCCAATAGTGGTGGGGACGATGGCATATTTGCATACTGCCAATTCTTGATAGGGGCCTCCAAGTTCTATAGACTGTAAAAACTTGTATGAGATTTACCTCTTTCTTGCCGTTACCATGGAAACAAATACAGACCTGTTGTAAAACGGATATAAAATATATTGCGCCTTTAAACAGCAAAACGTACAGATGGTTATAATGCAAGTTCCCAATGTGTATAAAAGATAGTTGAGTTGAAACATATTAACATTATCAATATGATTTAAGCAAAATTAATAAGTAAAGTTTTATTTGGTAACAATTATAAACGTTGAAAGTGGGTGGGGTAACCAGATATATAAGAAACAATATTTTACATCATTAAAACTTTTCGTAAACAATACAGCCTATCTATCTCTAAAAGTGTTAAAGTGATTCCAGCTAATAATAATAAGTTTTGAAATAGTTAAAAGTAGAATTGAGTTGAGTTTTATTGACATTATCAATATGATATGAAAACTGAATAATTTGTAACAATTACAGTCCTTTAAAGTGGGTAGGGTAATCAGGTATATAACAAAAGCTTATTTCACTATTTTTAGCAAGTATGCCAAATAGTGGCAGAGATATTGACATATTTGAATACTGCAAATATGTAATGGGGACCTTTGAGTTTCATAAACTGTTAAAAATGAATTTGGTTTACCAGCTTCTGGTTGTAACCATGGAAACAATCCCAGGCCTTTAGCAGAATGGAAATGAAATTAATTGTATTTAATAGTGGTTAGAATTGTTCCTTCTAGTTATTACATTACAGAATTTGATGTGCATAAAGATGATTTAGTATAAAAATTTAGAATAAGCTTTGGATAAATTAATTTAAAATGATTTTATAGCTTGGAAGCCAAAACAAGTTTACGTTTTTTCTGTATAGTACAGTTATTGTTTCCATGGTTACGACCAGAAAGTGGTAGACCGGATGCATGTTCTTTTATTGTATGAAAGGTCAATATTATTTAGAACTTATCAATAATTGTATGCACCTCTTAGTAGGCAGGGAAAATGATTGTAATGGTTCAAATATTCCACAAAATAGGGTTTTCCAAGATTGGTTACCCCACCCACCTTTGGTAGTCTTGAATGATTTGTACAAAGATCATATTGGGTTCATTTATTAGTTTAATCTACTCCCTTTGAGCTATAATAGTTCAGCATATAAAGATCAGAATCAAAATTGGTGTGTTATTGGATATGTGAATGTGCAAAAAATGTCTTTTCCCATTTTTTGGCCATTTTAGGCCAAATTCCTTCTTTTTGGTTAACATGGCAACGGGCAATAAACTGAGAGAACGGAACATAGCTTACTTAAATCATAAATGCAACTAATGTGGCCATCTAAACAGAGCAAGTAGTAAATGTAATCAAAGGAAAACTCATATCAGCCTGAAAGGTTTCTATTTCACTTTTTTCCTTGGGCAAATCTCAATATTTGTCTTTTTTTTTTTGGCCATAAAGTTAAAAACTTTTGTGGCATTTCCTGTAACCGTGCCATGGTAACTCTAATCTGGAGTTTATAAAACTATTATTTGTGTATTTGAATAACAGATAAAGATTGTGTAAAATATGTTGAAAATTATTCATATTTTGTCATGCTGGAAGGAAGTAGTTTGTATAGAATATGCCCTTTTTGTTGAATATGCCATTTTTTGTGAAATCACTGATTATATGATGTTTTGGTTGCCATGGTAACATAAATTGAGATCATTCGTTTGTAAATTTGAATTTGATGTTGAAAATCAGGTGCTGGTTACGTAACAGGTGCTAAAATTATCAATTTGATCCTTTGTTCAGGGAAGATGTTTTGCTTTGAATATGCTCTTTTTTGTAAAAAAACTGACAATCTGATGGTTTGGTTGCCATGGTAGCCTATATCAAACAATTTCATTATTTTCAATTTTTCCTCTTGGCTAAACAGATGTAGACTTGCCAGAATGTGTTTACATAATCCATATTTTTGTTTGCAGAAACAAGATAATTTGCATTAGATTTGCAGTATTTTGTAAAATTCTGACGGTCAGTTAGTTCCGTTGCCATGGAAACAAAAATTATAAACATTTAAGTTCTTTTATTCATGGCATTTGTAAATCAGACATGGGTTATTTAGACAATATATATGTCGTTCATATACAGCTTTGCTGTAAAAAGATAATCAGATTTGAAAAAGGGCAATTTTTAGAGTTCTTAAAATTGGTTTCCATGCTGAAAATTGGTTTCCATGGTGACACTTTTGCTGCTAGGGAACATAATACAAATGGCATGTTTCATTTTTCACCAAAATTTTGTGTACAACTAATGTGGGTCTCTAAACAGACCTAGTAGTTAATGTTATCAAAAGAACTTGTATCACAAAAGCCAGTCTGAAAAGTGTCAATTTCACATTTTTCCTTGGGCAAACTTCATTTTTCGTAATATTTCTTTGCTACAGAGTAAAACGGTTTTTGGCAATTCCTGTTGCCATGGTAACTATAATCAGGAATTTTAAAAATTATTATTTTGTGTTTGTATTACAGATGTATATTATGTAAAATATTTTTAAATTTATTCATATTCTGTCGTGCTGGAAGGAGATAGTTTGCTTTGAGTATGCCCTTTTCGTAAAATATGCCATTTTTGTGAAATCGCTGATGGTATGTTTTGGTTGCCATGGTAACACAAATTGAGATAATTCATTTGCAAATTTGATTTTGATGTTGAAAATCAGGTGCTGGTTACGTAATATGTGCTAAAATAATCAATTTGATCTTTTGTTGAGGAGAGATGTTTAGCTTTGAATATGCTCTTTTTGTAAAATAACTGATAATCTGATGGTTTGGTTGCCATGGAAACCTATATTTAAATAATTTCATTATTTTCAATTTTTCGTTTTGGCTAAACAGATGTAGACTTGCCAGAATGTGTTTACATAATCCATATTTCAGTTTGCAGAAACAAGATAATTTGCATTAGAATTGCAGTATTTTGTAAAATTCTGATGGTCAGTAAGTTCCGTTGCCATGGAAACAAAAATTATAAACATTTTAAGTTCTTTTATTCATGGCATTTGTAAATCAGGCATGGATTATTTAGACAATATATATGTCGTTCATATACAGCTTTGCTGTAAAAAGATAATCAGATTTGAAAAAGGGCAATTTTTAGAGTTCTTAAAATTGGTTTCCATGCTGAAAATTGGTTTCCATGGTGACACTTTTGCTGCTAGGGAACATAATACAGATGGCATGTTTCATTTTTCACTAAAATTTTGTGTTCAACTTATGTGGGTCTCTAAACAGACCTAGTAGTTAATGTTATCAAAAGAACTTGTATCACAAAAGCCAGTTTAAAAAGTGTAAATTTCACATTTTTCCTTGGGCAAACTTCATTTTTTTGTAATATTTCTTTGCTACAGAGTAAAACGTTTTTGGCAATTCCTGTTGCCATGGTAACTATAATCAGGAATTTTAAATTATTTTTTGTGTTTGTATTGCAGATGTATATTATGTAAAATATGTTTAAAATTATTCATATTCTGTCCTGCTGGAAGGAGATAGTTTACTTTGAATATGCCCTTTTCGTTGAATATGTCATTTTTGTGAAATGGCTGATGGAATGATGTTTTGGTTGCCATGGTAACACAGATTGAGATAATTCATTTGTATATTTTAATTTGATGTTGAAAATCAGGTGCTAGTTACATAATGTGTACATAAATAAACAATCAAATCCTTTGTTTAGGGGAGATATTTTGCTTTAGAAATGCTCGTTTTTCATAAAATCACGGACTATCTGATGGTTTGGTTGCCATGGTAACCTATATTTAAACAATATTATTATTTTTATTTTTTTAATTTTGTTAATAAGATGTGGACTTCCCTGAATGTGTATAAATTATCCATATTTTTGTTTGCATAAGCAAGATAATTTGCTTTGAAATTGGAGTATTTTGTAAAATTTCTGACGGTAAGTAAGTTCGGTTGCCATGGAAACAAAAATTATAAACATTTTGAGTTTTTTTATTCATGGCATTTGTAAACCAGACATGGGTTATTTAGACACTATGTATGTCGTTCATATACAGCTTTGCTGTAAAAAGATAATCAGATTTGAAAATGGTCAATTTTTAGTGTTTTGAAAAGTGGTTTCCATGGTGTCACATTTGTTGCTAGGCAACACAATACAAATGGCATATTTCATTTTTCACTAAAATTTTGTGTACAACTAGTGTGGTCCTCTAAAGGGAGCTAGCAGTGAATGTAATCAAAATAAAACTAGTATCATAAAATCCAGCCTGAAAAGTGTCAATTTCACAATTTTCCTTGGGCAATTCTCCGCCAATCTCCAAGAAATCTTAATTTCTGGTTTCCATGGCAACCACTGTCAGAAAAAGGGAATGCTTTGTTTTGTGAAAGTTTTTCAACAAGTCTGATTAAATGGAGGTAAAATTATTGATTTCTGTGACTAGTCACTTATCACCATCTGCATGATTCTTAGGGAGAATGCTAATTAAATCCATTAAACACTAAAACATTCTAACAATGTATTTCATTAAAATGTTATAAAAAAGATTGCCTACAAGCATACTTATTCTTGTAATTGTGTTCCACTTTGGTATAAATTTGGTAGGCCTATGTTTAATCTTACATGGACATAGAAATAGTAATGGGGTTTATATATATGTACCTTGTGACTTTGTCTGTGTAGAACAGGATGTGATGTCACAGTCGAGGCCTTGATCCCAGTGCTCTAACAGATATTCGTCTTCATCACTAAGACTGCAAGAAAGAATAGAATATTCTAAGAAAAGAAAGACAAGAACTCTAAGGGGTGGTGGGGATATATTCGTTTTCAACGGAGACTATATGCATGTTTTGGGTATAAAGAGGCCACCAGCGAATACTCAGACGAGCCTGTGAAAGTACTGAATCTAACCAAAGCCTCGTTTACACAAAGTAAGGAAGTCAATGAAGCATAGATCCAGATAAACTAAAATTTAAACGTAAATTGCAACTTTATTTTCATATTTATCAATTTAAACATGTGTTTTAAGCATTCAAAAGAACCGTTTCATTCTTTTGAGTACCCAATACATATGTATTGATTGAGAGATAAGAAAATGAATTTAAATTATGCCTTTTAATTTGATGCCCAGTGAAGACCATAGTTGGTGGAAGACCTTAGTTGTTCACATGCAACACAGTCAGATTTTCTCCCCTCCTAGTCAATTTATATTCAATTATTTATCTTTATCATATGACGTCGCGTCTGAAAGTGAAATAACACCATTCATTAAAATCGATAAACCACTAGTGGTTTACAGATTTGGGGGAAACGTTATGAAAATACGCTTTTAACGCCACATATATGGCCAAACCATAACGTTTTCACGCCAAATATATGATTTCAAAATAATTTTAATTATATATAATAAAAAGAATCTAACATTCGTGCTCCTGTATTATTGAATTGATTAAACTCGTTGCAAAAAAAGAGATAAAATGCTCGACAAGCCTCGCATTTTATCTCTTTTCTCAACTCGTTTAATAAATTCAATAAAACATGAGCACTCTTGTAAGATCCTCTATATCCAAAAAATGAGATTCTGAGACTGTACCCGAAATATAGATCTCAAAGAAATTGTACAATATTTTAGTAAGAATTAAAAAATGGGGTTAAAGACTATTGCACATGGAGTTATGGCTCTGGAACATTGTTAGAAAAGCGTTATTCCGGTACATCTACTAGAAAATGGGATTCTGTGACATTTAATCTGAAATATGGGTCATTCCGGCATTGTATTAGAAAACGAGATCCTGGTACATCTACATCTACTTGAATAATGGGGTTCTAGAACACTGTATACGAAATATTGGGCTTTAGGGACATTGTCAAAAAGTGCGCTTCTGGTTCATCTACTTCAACTATGGGAGTAATATTGTACCTGAAATGTGGGTTATTTAGACATTGTACTAGAAAATGTGATCCTGGTACATTTACCTTGGGCATTGTACCATTAGGATTGGGGCTCCATGACATTGTTAGAAAAGTGTGATTCTGGTGTATCTACTCGAATAATGGGGTTCTAGGGCATTGTATGTGAAATATAGGGCTCTGGGACATTGTTAGAAAATTGTTATTCTATCATCTACTTGAATAATAGATTCTAGGGAATTGCACGTGAAGTATGGGTCTCTGCGTCATTCTTTGAAAAGTTTGATTCTGATATATCTACGATAAACAGGGTTCTAGGGAATGGCACGTGAAATATTGGGCTCAGTCAGCACATTGTTAGAAAAGGGTGATTCTTATACATCTGTTTGAACAATGGGGTTTAGGGCATTGCACATGAAATATCCGACTCTTTGACATTGTAAGAAAAGTGTAATTATGGTACATCTATTTGAACAATTGGGTTCTAGGGGATGGCAATTAAAATATGGGGCTCCTAGACTTTGTTAGAAAAGTGTGATTCTGGTACATCTATTTGAACAATTGGGTTCTAGGGGATGGCAATTAAAATATGGGGCTCCTAGACTTTGTTAGAAAAGTGTGATTCTGGTACATCTATTTGAACAATGGGGTTCTAGGGGATGGCAATTAAAATATGGGGCTCCTAGACTTTGTTAGAAAAGTGTGATTCTGGTACATCTATTTGAACAATGGGGTTCTAGGGGATGGCAATTAAAATATGGGGCTCCTAGACTTTGTTAGAAAAGTGTGATTCTGGTACATCTATTTGAACAATGGGGTTCTAGGGGATGGCAATTAAAATATGGGGCTCCTAGACTTTGTTAGAAAAGTGTGATTCTGGTACATCTATTTGAACAATGGGGTTCTAGGGGATGGCAATTAAAATATGGGGCTCCTTGACTTTGTTAGAAAAGTGTGATTCTGGTACATCTATTTGAACAATGGGGTTCTAGGGGATGGCAATTAAAATATGGGGCTCCTAGACTTTGTTAGAAAAGTGTGATTCTGGTACATCTATTTGAACAATGGGGTTCTAGGGGATGGCAATTAAAATATGGGGCTCCTAGACTTTGTTAGAAAAGTGTGATTCTGGTACATCTATTTGAACAATGGGGTTCTAGGGGATGGCAATTAAAATATGGGGCTCCTAGACTTTGTTAGAAAAGTGTGATTCTGGTACATCTACTTGAACAATGGGGTTCTAGGGCATTGCACGAGACATATGGGGCTCTGAGAATTGTTAGAAAAGTGTGATTCTGGTATATCTACTTGAATAATGGGGCTCTAGGGCATTGTGCGTGAAATATAGAGCTCTCTGTGACATTTTTAGATAAGTATGGTTCTGGTTTATTTACTCGAACAAGGGGGTTTTAGGGCATTGCACGCAACATATGGGGTTCTGGGACGTTGTTAGAAAGAGTGTGATTCTGGTATATCTACTTGAATTATGGGGTTCTTGGACATTGCACATTGACATATGGGGCTCCTAGACATTGTAAGAAAAGTGTGATCGTGGTATTTCTACGTGAACAATTGGATTTTATGGGAGTGCACGAGAAATTTGGGGCTCTGGGACATTGTAAGAAAAGTGTGATTCTGGTACATCTTCTTGAACAATGGGGCTCTAGGGCATTGGACATGAAATATGGGGCTCTTGGACATTGCTAGAATAGTGTGATTTTGATATATAGCTACTCGAACAATGGGGCTCTAGGGCATTGGACATGAAATATGGAGCTCTGGGACATTGCTAGAATAGTGTGATTCTGGTACATCTACTCGAACAATGGGGCTCTATGGCATTGTACATGAAATATGGGGCTCTTGGACATTGTTAGAATAGTGTGATTCTGGTACATCTACTCAAACAATGGGGCTCTATGGCATTGTACATGAAATATGGGGCTCTGGGACATTGCCTGAATAGTGTGATTCTGGTACATCTACTCGAACAATTGGGCTCTAGGACATTGGACATGAAATATGGGGCTCTGGGACATTGTTTGAATAGTGTTATTCTGGTACATCTACTCGAACAATTGGGCTCTAGGACATTGGACATGAAATATGGGGCTCTACGACATTGCTAGAATAGTGTGATTCTGATATAGCTACTCGAACAATGGGGCTCTAGGACATTGGACATGAAATATGGGGCTCTGGGACATTGCTAGAATAGTGTGATTCTGGTACATCTACTCGAACAATGGGGCTCTAGGGCGTTGTACATGAAATATGGAGCTCTGGGACATTGTAAGAATAGTGTGTTTCTGGTATATCTACTCGAACAATGGGGTTCTAGGGCATTGTACATGAAATATGGGGCTCTGGGACATTGCTAGAATAGTGTGATTCTGATACATCTTCTTGAACAATGGGGCTCTATGGCATTGGACATGAAATATGGGGCTCTAGGACATTGCTAGAATAGTGTGATTCTGATATATCTACTCGAACAATTGGGCTCTAGGACATCGGACATGAAATATGGGGCTCTGGGACATTGTTAGAATAGTGTGATTCTGGTACATCTACTCGAACAATGGGGCTCTAGGGCATTGTACATGAAATATGGGGCTCTGAGACATTGTTAAAAAAGTGTGATTCTGGTATATCTACTCGAACAATGGGGTTCTAGGGCTTTGTACATGAAATATGGGGCTCTGGGACATTGTTAAAAAAGTGTGATTCTGATATATCTACTCGAACAATGGGGTTCTAGGGCTTTGTACATGAAATATGGGGCTCTGGGACATTGTTAGAATAGTGTGATTCTGGTACATCTACTCGAACAATGGGGTTCTAGGGCATTGTACATGAAATATGGGGCTCTGAGACATTGTTAAAAAAGTGTGATTCTGGTATATCTACTCGAACAATGGGGTTCTAGGGCATTGTACATGAAATATGGGGCTCTGGAACATTGATAAAATAGTGTGATTCTGGTACATCTACTCGAACGATGGGGCTCTAGGGCATTGAACATGAAATATCGGGCTCTGGAACATTGATAAAATAGTGTGATTCTGGTACATCTACTCGAACAATGGGGCTCTAGGACATTGGACATGAAATATCGGGCTCTTGGACATTGTTAGAATAGTGTGATTCTGGTACATTTACTTGAACAATGGGGTTCTAGGGCATTGTACATGAAATATGGGGCTCTGGGACATTGCTAGAATAGTGTGATTCTGGTATATCTACTCGAACAATGGGGCTCTATGGCATTGTACATGAAATATCGGGCTCTGGGACATTGCTAGAATAGTGTGATTCTGGTACATCTACTCGAACAATGGGGCTCTAGGGCATTGTACATGAAATATGGGGCTCTGAGACATTGTTAAAAAAGTGTGATTCTGGTATATCTACTCGAACAATGGGGTTCTAGGGCATTGTACATGAAATATGGGGCTTTGGGACATTGTTAGAATAGTGTGATTCTGATACATCTACTTGAACAACGGGGTTCTAGGGCATTGTACATGAAATATGGGGCTCTGGGACATTGCTAGAATAGTGTGATTCTGGTACATCTGCTTGAACAATGGGGTTCTAGGGCTTTGTACATGAAATCTGGGGCTCTGGGACATTGTAAGAATAGTGATTCTGGTACATCTACTCGAACAATTGGGCTCTAGGGAATTGTACATGAAATATGGGGCTCTTGGACATTGTTAGAAAAGTGTGATTCTCATACATCTACTTTAACAACGGGGTTCTAGGACATTGGATGTGAAATATTGAGCTCTGGGACATTGTTTGAAAAGGTTGATTCTGGTACATCTACTAGAACAACGGGGTTCTAGGACATTGGATGTGAAATATGGAGCTTTGGGACATTGTTAGGAAAGGTTGATTCTGGTACATATACTTTAACAACGGGGTTCTAGGACATTGGATGTGAAATATGGAGCTTTGGGACATTGTTAGGAAAGGTTGATTCTGGTACATCCACTAGAACAATGGGGTTCTAGGACATTGGATGTGAAATATGGAGCTTTGGGACATTGTTAGGAAAGGTTGATTCTGGTACATCTACTAGAACAACGGGGTTCTAGGACATTGGACGTGAAATATGGAGCTTTGGGACATTGTTAGGAAAGGTTGATTCTGGTACATATACTTGAACAACGGGGTTCTAGGACATTGGACGTGAAATATGGAGCTTTGGGACATTGTTAGGAAAGGTTGATTCTGGTACATCTACTTTAACAACGGGGTTCTAGGACATTGGATGTGAAATATGGAGCTTTGGGACATTGTTAGGAAAGGTTGATTCTGGTACATCCACTAGAACAACGGGGTTCTAGGACATTGGACGTGAAATATGGAGCTTTGGGACATTGTTAGGAAAGGTTGATTCTGGTACATATACTTGAACAACGGGGTTCTAGGACATTGGATGTGAAATATGGAGCTTTGGGACATTGTTAGGAAAGGTTGATTCTGGTACATCCACTAGAACAACGGGGTTCTAGGACATTGGACGTGAAATATGGAGCTTTGGGACATTGTTAGGAAAGGTTGATTCTGGTACATATACTTGAACAACGGGGTTCTAGGACATTGGATGTGAAATATGGAGCTTTGGGACATTGTTAGGAAAGGTTGATTCTGGTATATATACTTGAACAACGGGGTTCTAGGACATTGGACGTAAAATTTGGGGCTCGGGGACATTGTTAGAAAAGTGTGATTCTGGTATATCTACTTCAAATGGGGTTGTGGGATATTGCACGTCAAATATGGGGCTCTGGACATAGTACCTAACATATAGTACCTTAGGTTTTATATATGCTGCTCTGGAACATTGTATTTGAAAACTGGGTTTCTAGAAGATATTTAAAAAAAATCGGTTTCTGTGAAGGTTTAAATACTTGAAATCTAGGATTCTGGTTTATCAACTTTTGGCAAAACGTACTTGAAACAATGGTGTTCTATGACATTGTTGTACTTAAAATGGAATTCAAGGGCATTAAACAAGAAAAAGGTCATTGTCATCGGATCTTCATTCCAGTGAAATTTGGTAAAAGCTTGCGATTCTTAACATAAGATATACTTCAATATTTGTGCGAATCCTTGGTATCTGGCGCACATATTGTGATAAAGTTTATCGAATCTCCTGGGAAATTTTCAAATATTTTAGCGTCTGAGAACTTCTTAAACTAACCTTTCAATGCATATTTCTGGATTATCATTACAGTGTCGATAATTTGGATCAATATCAAGTCCAACAGCTTCGTCGGGTAGGTCCGACGAAACTCTGCCGGGCCTGATCTGCATACAAACTATTTGCAACATTTATCAGCAGACGATAGAAGTCCAAACTAGCAAATAAATAGTTAAAAGTTGGGAGGTTTGTGTCGATCAAAATATATAATTTTCTTACCAACTCTATCTGAATTCTTTTAAAATTCAATCTTTCAGTCCCAATGAGTTCATCTCGACTGGCTTTGTTTTCTTTGCAACCCATTCCCTTATCTGAGCCACTGGATCTTCGTGTCATCTTAAGCTGTCTTACAGCCATGCCGCCTCGATGGAATATGGCGCGGTGCATTCCCAATTCTTTCTGACAGTCTTATAGTCTTCATGGTACACTATCAAACCTTCCAACAATAGTGTGGTATTATATTCAGGTAAGTACTGACATTGTATATTAACAGTGTGGTCTTAAATTAAACTCTTGAGTGGTACATTCGTAGAGCTTTTTAACAGCCGCGTGGTTCTGAGATGAGTTCTAGGGTGGTATTGTTTGTTTGTGCTGATGCTTAACGTCCCAAGTCAGCAATTCTTCAATCATTTCGGGGCAAAGTAGAGCATAAAGTGTCTTGCCGAAGGACACGACACTGCCTCTAGTAATTCCTAAACCAACTATCCCTGGATCTTAAGTCTTGCACAGCCCTCCTGGCGCTTCTCGTTCTAGCGTAGTACGTTTTGAAATCAGTCGTTTGGTCTCAAATTCATTTCTGGTGATCTTTCCTTGTTGTCTCGATATTCTCAAATCACAAACACGGCCAATCTGTCTCACGTGATACATTACTAATCTAAAAGCTATTATTGTCTCGATGGTAGCTCCGGTGGTATACATATCTACATAACGCCTCATGATATTTTCAGATAACAGGCTCTGTTCTACAGAAAGATGAAGCATCTGCAAGGGGCTGTTCTGTTTTAAAAAGAAGTAAAAAACAACAACAACACATTGATGTTTAATTAAATTCTAATCAGGAATCATATCGCGCGACAACTTCACTTTACCTATATCTGTTTAAAATAAGTTCCAACCTTTTACAAGTAATGGGGGCTGCCGCCCCCACACCCCTGCAATATTGTAGATAAGTATGCCAAAAGCATATAGAACTATAATGTAAACTTAGTGAGCGGAAATCATACCGTGACGGAGTATGCAATGAGCGGAGAACCATACAATCAAAAAAGCGGATTGATAAAACATTCAAATGAGCGAATGTTCCAGGTAATGACCTTTAAATAAGGAATCGCTCAGTTGTATTTACTGTAATGGCCAACATTACTCAGTCCTTAATAGGTGATTTGGAGCGCATTACAGTTGCAAATTCAGGCGGAGTTCAGGGGGTTCGCCCCACCCTTCCCGCATCGAGACCAAATTATTTCATTTTCATAGGATTTTTAAGATAAATGAGATAAAATCCACAAAGCGAAACCAACATCTTTTATACATATGAACCCCCTTTCCAGGAATCCTTGATCCGCCCCTGCATCAGGATGTTTACCTTGAAAATTGGCTCATTTCATTGATTTAAACAGCTGCTCTTTTGCCACATGGTTCTCCGCTCTTTCGTAAAAATAAATCTGCTCTTTCGTATTATGGATCCGCTCAAACGTAAATCTCCCAATGTTACCATATTTAGATGCAAGCTCACCTTAAAGTCAGTAGAGACCGGTAAAATGCAAGGGTAGTTTCCAGTTTAGCGGTACCCGGTAGTATTCATTTGCGCATGTCTATACTACTGTTGCTAATAAGACTTTGTGTCGATCTCCAAACACTGACCCCCCAAAAAGCAAAAATAACCCCAATAAGCATTTTGACGGGGGGGGGGGGGGGGGGGGGGGGGGTGGTAGCCCCATAATTAAAGGAATGCATAAACAAATAAATAAACAGGGGACCGCTAAACTGGAAGTCTTCCTAGTGCAATCTAGACCGGTAAAGTGCAATCTAGCGATTTTATTAGATCCTCGGGTAATTCGGGCGCAGGTGACTTAATGGGTGTGGCTATGCCCCTTGTCGCTGCTTCTTTTTCATGTGGACTTTTCATTTGTATGCCATTGGCTCCGGACCTGATTTAAATACCCAATATGCGCAACTGCAAAGCAACACCAAGTAGAAAAAATAAAATCACCAAGTAACTTACTGTGTGCCTAACAATTCAGGAAATTCTACAGTCTCAAGTTCCTTCATAATTCACAAAATAGTGAGAGCGATAGAAATCGTGTTATGATTGCTAGAAGTCAAAATGGCTGACTGACGTTTGTTTCCATGACGCTAACGTCATCCCAATGTTACGTCAGTTACACTCCCGCTCAACAAACCGGAAATGAGCCAAGACATGAGATTTCTAACAATGTGGCATGTGCGATCAGCATAGGCTCAGACCAGCCTGCGCATACGCGCAGTCTGATCAGAGCCTTTGCTAGTCGCTTGAATATTCTATGACTGTTAAACTAATGACCGAACATCAATTGCAGTTACTAAGCTTAAACGGAGGTTGCAAAGGCTCGTCTGAGTCTATTCGTGTCAAAATGTCACATTGTTGGAAAGCACATGTCACGGCTCAAATCATAGTCAGTTGGGATGATTGTACCCCTATCATATTTTTCCTTACTGTTCGGATTGTGGCAGATTAAAAAGAAAGGCAGAGAAACAGGTTATATAAACTAAAATGTCAAATAATTAAAAAAAAAAGGGGGAGGGGGGAGCACACCGGGTAGGCGGCAATCGAAAACGCTCTTAACTATCGATGGACGCGGATCAAAAATCGATAGAAACAGTGTTTTCGTTTGCCATTTGTCGCCACTCGGGCGACAAATGGCAATCGAAAACTCTATATCTAACGATTTTTGATCTACGTTCGTCGATAGTGTTGACGTTTTCTATTGCCGCCTACCTGGTATGAGTAGCGTCATTAAGAGTGCCTTGCTATAGATTTTAGTACTTGTCGCGGGCCCCTTGTCGCATATGCACGTAAACCCCTCCCCTTTAAATGCCAATGTGGCTTATTCGATGAAGCTAGAAGTCTATGTATACATGTTTTTTGGTCTGGGCCTTCCTTTACTCTTATACTTTCAGCATGCGAGGAGGAAAGGCTCTGTCGGGATTGCGCATATGCTCAGGCTCGTCTTTACTCTCTTGCACAGAGCTTTGCTAACGTCGTTCCTTTGTAAACAAACTGAAACAACCGTTGACATTGAAAGCGCTGGACATGTGAGCGTAGCTCGTCTGAGGCTGTTCGCCTATGCGATAAGTTCCAATTGAGCCAAGACATGAGATTTCGAACAATGTGGCATTTTGAAAAGTGTAGACTCAGACGAGCCTGTACAGCCCTCCAAATGCTGTTCGGTCAGTAGCTCAACAGTCATATAATATTCAAGCGACAAACAAAGGTTCTATTTAGACTGCGTGTATGCGCAGGCTGGTCTGAGCCATTGTCGGTCGCACATACCACATTGTTGGATATCTCATGTCGCGGCTCATTTATTCTGAGATAAAATCCCACTCGCCCCCACCAGTACTCGGTGAAAAGCGTATAATTTGCACATATACAACCGCGCAAGTAGCAGCTTAGCAAAAGCATAGCTCATGGATATAGATGACATGTAAATATTTTAGTACTGATTGTTTAAAGCTGCATAGTCTGTAACTTTTGATCTTCTAATTTTAAAAATAATGTTTTTATTTTTTAAGAACACAGTAAAAATACTCAAATTCAGGTAAACATTTTACCATTTTCGTAAATCTTAACAAGTTATCACTATCAAAACAACTGCATTTATGTTAAAATTCAACGGTCTGTAATTATTGGAGGGACGCAAATAATTACCAACAAGAGAAAAATACACCTATTTGATAAGAAAATTCACTTTTCCATGCAGTTTTCAGCTGTACTGAAATTTTTATTGTGAAAACATAGCTTAACTCTACTTTTCAAATGATTTAAAAAGAAAATAAAAGTTTTCGAAACATGTTCAAAGTTACAGAGTATGCAGCTTTAAAAGAGGCAAAGCCAATGGACATAATACTTGTTTAGTGTATACTTCAAAATATGTTTCTTAATTTCAGTAGCAAATGTTGTTGGCACACATTTGAATTGCCTCATTGAGGCAATTCCAATGTGCACCTACAACATATGTACATTCAATTAATGAGTGTTTGTCACCATAAAACAGGGTTTTCACAAAACTTCTCAACTACTTTTTATGTTTCAGTTTAATGAGCATGTAGAAATGAACAAGTTTTTGTGTAGTTTGACATGCACCTGGATGACAATAATAGATAGTCAATTTTATATCTTTAGCTGTTTCATTGGAATGAAATGCTAACTTGGTAGTTGCCTGGTTGTAAATGTGAAGCATAGATATCAACCCATGCTACAGGGGTATGCATCGCATATGCGCAAAATAATTAATTTTATCCAGCGGGGATAGAGCCCATGGGGTGGGGGGGGGGGGAGGTACTCTGATATTTTCATACATATGTAGGCTCGGGTCATTTTTTGGGTTCAAAATTTTGAATTTCAATATTTTTTGGGATTTTCAGAAAAATAAATATTTTTGGGGTGTGAAGATTTTGTGGATATTTTTTGGGGGTCATCACAAAATTGGACTATATTTAGGGGTTATTTCTATGCATTTTAGGGTCTTTTCTTAAGGTCATTGTACAGAATGGGGATATTTTTTGGGGTTGCTAAAATTTCAAATATTCTTTAGGGGTGCTTGAAATTCCTGATATTTTATGGGGGTGAAGGGTGGTATATGCAGAGAAAATTAGAGTACCCCCCCCCCCCCACACACACACACACTGGGGGGTCGAGGCATTAACTTTGGTTTGAGTCTTCTTCCAAGTTATTTATTTATTTATTTATTTATTTTATTTATACAATTTTTATAGAGGGTGACACAATTAGCTTAGATAACTATTCTACCTCGCGGCCCTCTGCAACATATAACTAAACAATAGATCATTATCAGTGCGAGCAACAAATAGTCTGGTGTGACTGTGCTTTTGCGCAGGCTCTTCTAAGCCTTTCGTTGATCGTCTGTGCGTTGAGTAGAGGAGCGCGGTGGCTCAGTGGTAGAGTGTTTGACTCGAGATCGAGGGGTTGCGATTTTGGGTCTCGCCGGAGCCATAGCTTTGGGCCCTTGAACAAGACACTTTTTTCCCTGCTTAGCACTTGTTATACCCAGGAAACCCTGTCCCGACATGACTGTAAGAACTATTGACTGGGACGTAAAGAATCAAATCAAACCAAACTTGCTGGTTCGTGTGTGAACTTGAAGAGAGTCCGTTTGAAATAATGCAGCTCTCGTCATATGAAATCGCTACTGTGGCTTTGCATTTTCAAATTCATGATGTTCGTAGTAGTTCTAAACGGGATGGCAGGGCTTTTAGGTGGGGACACTTGGGGCCGATTGCATGACAAAAGTTTAAAGATAACCTTGAGTTTAAACTCCAGGTTAACAGCCGTCGATTGCATAAAGTCAGGTTTAACAAGTCTCAGGTTAACGTTAAGCTTAAACTCCAGGTTACTGGCCGTCGATTGCATGAAGCAAGTTTAACAAGTCTCAGGCTAAGCATTTAATTCGATGGATTGCATAAAACTAGTTTTGGCTAACCTTGAGTTTAAATTATCCAAAAACCTCGAGAAATTTAAACCTGCCAGGGGGGTAGTTTAAGCGAAAGGATATGGTGATTTTTATGAAACTCTTGAATATGGCAGCGCATATTTGCTTCCATGTTACTGTATACGTCGTTCCCTTGAATTTGATATGCAACATGACCATATTCCGAAAAAGTTGAATTTTGTGCCTCAACTCTACCCCCAATGTTCACCCGGGGGATCAAACCAAGGGCTTCAAACTTAAATCCAAACAATATGTTTTATATCTATTATTCCTCTACCTGCTAAACGGCTGGATAGATTCGGTTAAAAATTTTGACAATCGACTTAGTTATTGAGAAATTTAAATGATTGGCATATGAACCCGACTAAGGAGTCAGGGGATGGGGTAAACTTTGAAACTGTCATGCTTATGAAACTGACATGCTTATTTTCAAGTATTGGCAACCCTTTATTATGCAAACCAAGTTTAAACTGGACGCTAGCAAGCCCCCTGTTAAGTCTTAGACTAGACTAAACATGCTAAAATAAAGTTTCGTTATGCACTCGGCCCCAAATGTATTTTCTTAACGCTAGACGAGCCGCTCAAATGCGCAGTGTCACCAGAGCTTAAGAGCTAGATACATGTAGTTACCCACTGAAAGCATAGGTTAGTTCTTCAAAATTGATATTTCTCAAAAACAAAATATATTTGGAAAATCATCAGACGTTATTTTGGGCCTGGTCTGGGTCCAAATAGTTTCCCCAAGACATAGGCAGACAGAACGACAAAATTAAGGTCGTCTTTGCACTTTTTTTAAATACAAAAGTTAAAACTTTAAAAAAATGCCACTTTTCCATTCATGTCAATGCTGAAGTTGTCCAAAAAAATATTTTTAAAAATCGGCTTTAAAATACATGGATAGAATACGAAACCCGAGTAGGGACATTTTATTTCAGTTTTATTTTTATTTTTCATTGCTTACGATCTGGTATAAACAAGATGTTATCTTGTCCGTTAAAGATAAGATCTTGAACGTACAAGATAAATATGAAATAAAATAAATAAAATGTATGTCTGTCTGTTTGCATGTATGTACGTATGCATGCTTGCGTATATATGGACATATGTATGGGCCCCACGGGTTTTGGGGATCTAGGGAGAAGGGCTATTTATTTTCAGGGAGCTGGGGAGCATTGGTAATTATTTTAGGGAGCTGGGGAGCAAGCTCATGGTTTTAGGGATTTAGGGAGCCCTGCAAAAAGTAGAAAATAAATTTATAAATCTTACCTTAAAGGAAATGCCTCCACTTTGTTTGATTTTAAAAAAAATGTTTGGCTTCTTTTTTGGGGGGGGGGGGGGGGGTTGAGGGTTATTGCCTCCCCAGACCCCACTTGTAAAATGCAAATGTACTTATTTTCTTAACTATGTCTGCGAAAACCTTGGTTTTTATATTGGAGAAAAATATGGTCAATAATTTTTATTTTTAATTTATTATCCTTAACGTTGTTGATTTTTAGGTTGATAATTACATGCTTTGGAATGCTCAGAATACACCAGATCGCACCGTGTTTTATAAAAACAATTCGGGGAGCATGCCCCCGGACCCCCATAGTACGAGTGTGAAACCACATTGTTACAGGGCTACCTAAGCGCCTGGTATGTAATTCTCTATTTGGGTGGATTTGGGGAGAAGCTGAATTAATTTTAGGGATTTTATTTGGGGAGCACAGGCGAAATACTTTCAGCGAGCTGAGGAATTTATTTCATGAATTTGGGGAGATCAATGCATTATTTTTAGGGAGCAAAGCAGCTTAGACCCTCCCTGGGGGAGTGACTCATACATGTATGTATGTATGTATGTATGTATGTATGTATGTATGTATGTATGTATGTATGTATGTATGTATGTATGTATGTATGTATGTTTGTATGTATATGTATGTATGTATGTATGTATGTATGTATGTATGTATGTATGTATGTATGTATGTATGTATGTATGTATGTATGTATGTATGTATGTATGTATGTATGTATATGGAGCGCAGTGGCTCAGTGGTAGAGGGCTTGACTCGAGACCGAGGGCCGCGGGCTCGAGTCTCAAAGGCGTCACTGCGTTGTGTCCTTGAGCTGGACCCCTTAATCTTTGCTTAGTACTGGTTCAACCCAAGAAGATTCGTCCGTCCGAAATAACTGAAAAACTATTGACCGGAGCGTAAAGAATCAAATCAAACAAACAAAAGGTATGTATGTATTATGTTCATGCTTACGTAAGTATGCATTTGTGCGTGTGTGTGCGCAGGCGGTCAGCCGTGCACCTGTCTGTCTGTAGGTATGAATGTAGTCATGCATTCGTCATGCGCGCAGGCATCCGTGTGTCTGTCTGTCTGTTTGCATGCTCTTACGTGCGTGCATCCGTTCGCGTGTGTATGGGTATGAGTGTATGTCTGTGTTGGGTACATGCCTGCATACATGTGTATATATTTAAACGTCCCTGACTTTTCTTACATCTAACTTCTTACTTCTAAATGTGATGTTTTTTTTTGTAGTGCATGCGGTCGCGCATGTGTGATTATGCGCGCGCAGGCACCAATGCGTATGTCTGTCTGTATGTACATGCATGTACATGTATAAATAAGTATGTGTATGCATATATGAATGTACGTATGATGCGTGCGTACGAGCGCGCAGGCGCACATGCGCTTGTCTGTCTGTCAGTCTGATTGTATGTCTGTCTGTATGTATATATGTACGTATATATGTCTGTATGTGTGTTTCTATATATGCAAGCATTTGTGTGTGCGTGCGTCTATGTATATGTATATACGTATGTCCGTTACTTTTTATAACCTCTAACTTATTCCGTCTAGAATCTAACATCTATGTTGGTCTATTGGCGTACATGCGAAAGCATGCAACATTTGAGTTAGACGTAAGACATAAGAATAGTAACAGACGTATACATACACACACATACTAAACGGACAGACACACGCACACAAGCACGCGCATACAAATATGCACGCACGTACCCACACGCAGAGGCACATTTATACCCATACACACTCGCGGATGTAGGCATGCGCATATATGCATACAGTGCAGACCCAGATCAGACGCCGTATAATGTGGCGTCTGATCAGGGACTGTACTGTTTGCTTTTACAATTATCTATTATTATTTGAATAAAAAAATCACCGTACATCCCTATAATTGGAAATGGTCTCGTCCAGTTGATATAATACAAAACGCTTTAGGCTGGAATTGTCATGACAAAAATCGGTGCATTAAAGAAAATGACCTTCTATTTTGTCCTACTCTTAGACTAACATTTCTGGACTAATTTAACCTCAAGGATAATTTATCCTCGGATAGTTAGACTGGGGATAGTTAAACTCAAGGTCACCTTTCGTTATGCAAACCAGATTTAAACTGGAGGCTAGCAAGCACCGTGTTAGGCCTTAGTCGAGACTAAAATAAACTTTCGTCATGCAATCGGCCCTTGGAGTTTTGTGCTGCTAGACCTCTGGTTATCTCGCCACTTTATTCAGGTAAACATCATTTGCTAGAACTGCAATTTAGCCAGGTTATCTACAGAAATCCATTGACAAACATAACTGCTATTGTGTCCACGATGTAAAAAAAAGGTCACATTTTCCCATACATTTGGGTAGTAGCGATATATCAGAAGAGAGGGGGGTGTGGCATCAGCTGTGAAATGTCACTTATTCCGTCGCAGGAGGAAATCAAGTGTTATGTAGACGAGACTAGAAGAAAACCCATCTTTGAAAGAAGTTTCCCTTCGATGTTATTGTGAGCTAAGCCCATATCTTTATTCAAATTACTGATAATATATTATGCCTAATGCAAAACAAGTTGTATAATAGACCAGGTCCCGAGGGCATGAAACTTTTAAGGTTATAACTCTTTTCCCTCTTGGTCAACTCAGCTGAGCATGATCTGCTCATTAAAGCTATAATGCTGACAAAATAAAGGGTTTTTAATGCTTCAACATTCTCATGCTTATAAACATGATAAATGTTTAAATGTTAAAATTCCAACAATAGTTGGCATTTGAATATTTATGAGCATGATAAATTTCATACTCACTTGAGCATGAAAGTTTTATGTCCTCGGGGCCGGGTGTGCGATCAGGGAAATCAAATATTCGCCTTTAGCCAACCAACCTAGGCTAGGCAAGGTTAGGTCACAGATATGGTAAATTTAATTCTATAAAAAGTAACTTACTGTGTTCCTAACAATTCTGGAAATTCTACTGCTGCTTGATCCTTCATAATTGTCAAAATACTGAGAGCGATATAATGCGTGCTGTGATTGCTATAAGTCAAAATGGCTGACTGACGTTGGTTTCCATGACGCTAACGTCAGTCCACAATGACGTCAGTTATATTCCCGCCCTTTCCTTGCTCCACACACTTTGTCTTTTCTCGGCAACTGTTACATGTACTTAGATGTTCATTCATGCTCGGTATCGAGTAACAAGGTATTTGAAGTTTTCTACAGATTCAGGCGGCATTTATTTTTGAATAATTTCAGCCCCCCCCCCCTTTAATTATATCTACTGTAAAACACTTGAATTTTTCAATGATATAAGGAAAAATCGCCGAAATATGGGACCGCGAAATACAATCTTGAAATCAGTTACACAACTAGCAATAAATGGACACACAAAATGGTTTATATGCGTTTGGTCAAACACAGTTTTTGGAAAGGTAGGGTATGTTTTAACGTAGAGGAAACCACATCTTAAAAGGGGCTACTATTAAAGGAAATAATAGGCTAACATCCAGTTAACCATTGTTTTACTACATACATTTAGCTTTATATCTATGTGTTTCTCACTTAAGCAATTCTATGTCCCTTTTGCCCAACTTTTATATTTTGAAAGAATGCTTCGTTTTTATCAAACTGTAGTCAAACAAGAAAAAATGCTGAAAAGTCCATGCGAGGATCCAGAAAGTTTTGTCAGGGGGGTCCCACTGAAACTATTTTTTTTTATGGGGGGAGGGAGGATCCAAATGCCACTATAAGTGGGCCATCTCCGGCCCGCCAGCGAAACGCCATTTAAATAGCGTTTTGCTGGTGATGGCCCAACATTGAATGCTGGCTTGATAGCTTTGTGATTTTCAGGGGATCCAGACCAGCATTGCTAAGAAACCCTATACTTTTGTGATTTTTAAGAGGGGGGGGGGGGGGTCCGGACCCCCTGTACCCACATCTGGATCCGAACATGAAGTCGCAAGATTTTTAGAAAAGTTAAAATTGTTTATTCAATATTTTTAGTGTTCTGATTCAGATGACGATCCCTTCAATTCCGACTCAGATTATCAGACTTCAGTGCTCAAACGTAGGATCCAGTTAATCACCAGAACAGGAAGAACTTCAGTGCACAAGCGTTCGATCCAGTTAATCACCAGAAAGGGGAGAACATCAGTTCACAAGCGTTGGATCTAGTTAATCACCAGAACGGGAAGAACTTCAGTGCACAATTGTTGGATCCAGTTAATCCCCAGAACTGGAAGAACTTCAGTGCTCAATTGTTAGATCCAGTTAATCACCAGAACGGGAAGAACATCAGTGCACAAGCGTTGGATCTAGTTAATCACCAGAACAAAAAGAACATCAGTGCACAAGCGTTGGATCAAGTTAATCACCAGAACGAGAAGAACTTCAGTGCACAAGCGTTGGATCTAGTTAATCACCAGAACTGGAAGAACTTCAGTGCACAAGCGTTGGATCAAGTTAATCACCAGAAAGGGAAGAACATCAGTTCACAAGCGTTGGATCTAGTTAATTACCAGAACTGGAAGAACTTCAGTGCTCAATTGTTGGATCTAGTTAATCACCAGAACGGGAAGAACATCAGTGCACAAGCGTTGGATCTAGTTAATCACCAGAACAGGAAGAACTTCAGTGCACAAGCGTTGGATCAAGTTAATCACCAGAACGAGAAGAACTTCAGTGCACAAGCGTTGGATCTAGTTAATCACCAGAACTGGAAGAACTTCAGTGCACAAGCGTTGGATCAAGTTAATCACCAGAAAGGGAAGAACATCAGTTCACAAGCGTTGGATCTAGTTAATTACCAGAACTGGAAGAACTTCAGTGCACAATTGTTGGATCCAGTTAATCACCAGAACGGGAAGAACATCAGTGCACAAGCGTAGGATCCAGTTAATCACCAGAACAGGAAGAACTTCAGTGCACAATTGTTGGATCCAGTTAATCACCAGAAAGGGAAGAACATCAGTGCACAAGCGTTGGATCTAGTTAATCACCAGAACGGGAAGAACTTCAGTGCACAATTGTTGGATCCAGTTAATCACCAGAAAGGGAAGAACATCAGTGCACAAGCGTTGGATCTAGTTAATCACCAGAACTGGAAGAACTTCAGTGCACAATTGTTGGATCCAGTTAATCACCAGAAGTGGAATAACTTCAGTGCACAAGCGTTGGATCTAGTTTATCACCAGAACGGGAAGAACTTCAGTGCACAAGCGTTGGGTCTAGTTAATCACCAGAACGGGAAGAACTTCAGTGCACAAGCGTTGGATCTAGTTAATCACCAGAAAGGGAAGAACATCAGTGCACAAGCGTTGGATCTAGTTAATCACCAGAACGGGAAGAACTTCAGTGCACAATTGTTGGATCCAGTTAATCACCAGAAAGGGAAGAACATCAGTGCACAAGCGTTGGATCTAGTTAATCACCAGAACTGGAAGAACTTCAGTGCACAATTGTTGGATCCAGTTAATCACCAGAAGTGGAATAACTTCAGTGCACAAGCGTTGGATCTAGTTAATCACCAGAACGGGAAGAACTTCAGTGCACAAGCGTTGGGTCTAGTTAATCACCAGAACGGGAAGAACTTCAGTGCACAAGCGTTGGATCTAGTTTATCACCAGAAAGGGAAGAACTTCAGTGCACAAGCGTTGGATCAAGTTAATCACCAGAACGGGAAGAACTTCAGTGCACAAGCGTTGGGTCTAGTTAATCACCAGAACGGGAAGAACTTCAGTGCACAAGCGTTGGATCTAGTTAATCACCAGAAAGGGAAGAACATCAGTGCACAAGCGTTGGATCTAGTTAATCACCAGAAAGGGAAGAACATCAGTGCACAAGCGTTGGATCTAGTTAATCACCAGAACGGGAAGAACTTCAGTGCACAAGCGTTGGGTTGAGTTAATCACCAGAACGGGAAGAACTTCAGTGCACAAGCGTTGGATCTAGTTAATCACCAGAACAGGAAGAACTTCAGTGCACAAGCGTTGGATCCAGTTAATCACCAGAAAGGGAAGAACATCAGTGCACAAGCGTTGGATCTAGTTAATCACCAGAACAGGAAAAACTTCAATGCACAAGCGTTGTATCCAGTTAATCACCAGAAAGGGAAGAACATCAGTGCACAAGCGTTGGATCTAGTTAATCGCCAGAAAGGGAAGAACTTCAGTGCACAATTGTTGGATCAAGTTAATCACCAGAACTGGAAGAATTTCAGTGCACAAGCGTTGGGTCTAGTTAATCACCAGAACGGGAAGAACTTCAGTGCACAATTGTTGGATCCAGTTCACCACCAGAAAGGGAAGAACATCAGTGCACAAGCGTTGGATCTAGTTAATCACCAGAACGGGAAGAACTTCAGTGCACAAGCGTTGGATCTAGTTAATCACCAGAACGAAAAGAACTTCAGTGCACAAGCGTTGGATCTAGTTAATCACAAGAACGGGAAGAGCAGTGCACAAGCGTTGGATCAAGTTAATCACCAGAACGAGAAGAACTTCAGTGCACAAGCGTTGGATCTAGTTAATCACAAGAACGGAAAGAGCTTCAGTGCACAAGCGTTGGATCAAGTTAATCACCAGAACTGGAAGAACTTCAGTGCACAAGCGTTGGATCCAGTTAATCACCAGAACGGGAAGAACATCAGTGCACAAGCGTTGGATCTAGTTAATCACAAGAACGGGAAGAGCTTCAGTGCACAAGCGTTGGATCAAGTTAATCACCAGAACGAGATGAACATCAGTGCACAAGCGTTGGATCTAGTTAATCACCAGAACGGGAAGAACTTCAGTGCACAATTGTTGGATCCAGTTAATCACCAGGAAGGGAAGAACTTCAGTGCACAAGCGTTGGGTCTAGTTAATCACCAGAATGGGAAGAACTACAGTGCACAATTGTTGGATCCAGTTAATCACCAGAACGGGAATAACTTCAGTGCACAAGCGTTGGATCCAGTTAATCACCAGAACGGGAAGAACTTCAGTGCACAAGCGTAGGATCCAGTTAATCACCAGAACGGGAAGAACTTCAGTGCACAAGCGTAGGATCCAGTTAATCCCCAGAACGGGAAGAACTTCAGTGCTCAAGCGTAGGATCCAGTTAATCACCAGAACGGGAAGAATTTCAGTGCACAAGCCTAGAATCCAGTTAATCACTAGAACGGGAAGAACCTCAGTGCACAAGCGTAGGATCCAGTTAATCATCAGAACGGGAAGAACTTCAGTGCACAAGCGTAGAATCCAGTTAATCACTAGTACGGGAAGAGCTTTAGTGCACAAGCGTAGGATCCAACTAATCACCAGAAAGGGAAGTATAGTAGGGCGCAAGCGTTGGATCCTGCTAATCACCATCTTCACCAGCGAAGGTTTCGTCGTAACTACCTTTCGACAAACCCTTCGCCTCACGACCCTCAAAATTTATTATTAGCGCAGACTAATCGACCAATGAAAACGCCAGGAAGGATTTTTTCGATAATCCCTTCCTGCCAATCAGATTAAATGTAGCAGTTTATCGGCATCTAGCTTAGTCTCCATAAGTCCAGATAAGCAAAGATTTTGGTCGTAAAATTATTTGTTTTTCTTCTATAATTAAAGCTGCATAGTCTGTAACTTTTGATCTTCTAATTTTAAAAATAATATTTTTATTTTTCAAGAACACAGTAAAAATACTCAAATTCAGGTAAACATTTTACCATTTTCGTAAATCTTAACAAGTTATCACTATCAAAACAACTGCATTTATGTTAAAATTCAACGGTCTAGAATTATTGGAGGGACGCAAATAATTACGAACAAGAGAAAAACACACCTATTTGATAAGAAAATTCACTTTTACATGCAGTTTTCAGCTGTATTGAACATTTTTATTATGAAAACATAGCTTAACTCTACTTTTACAAATGATTTAAAAAGAAAATAAAATTTTTCGAAAAATGTTCATAGTTACAGAGTAGGCAGCTTTAAGTTTAAAATTATGTTATGGGTGCTCTTAATAACCATCTTAATGTGACAGTTCTTTTGAGCACATTAAACGTACATTTTAGTTGTTAAATAAGAAAACTGAATGTAAATTGATCACGTTGTCTTATCTGGAGGCCTAGTGTTTATCGATTTTTTGCACCGCTTTGTGATTGATCATATTAATTGTTACTATTTTCGGCTTATGACGAATTCAATCGGAGAAAATCAAAGCTGTGAGGCCAAGGGTTGGATTAGACAATCGCAACCCTTGGTAGGACAAGATGGCTAATCACCAGAAAGGGAAGTATAGTAGGGCGCAAGCGTTGGATCCTACTAATCACCAGAAAGGGAAGTATTTCAGTGCACATATCTATAAGAGAGTTCATTTTGTAAATTTTTCATAGTACACTTATATACGATACACATAGTGCACTATGAAAAATATAAAATGAAATTATATTCATACATTGCTGGAAAACACAGTTTTCACAAAATATATCTGAGCTGTATATATTTTTTGTTGTTTTGTTTTTATTTAGACTCGGAGGTGGACAAGTCACAGTATCTTTCACCTGTGGGTTCGGTGTGCAGCGCTGGGCTGGAAGTGAGAATTGATTGGGGCTTTTCATAGACTGGAACTGATAAGCACTGATCATAGAAACTTGTAATATGTTCAATTCAAACCCTATAGACTTCGAGCTAAAAAAGGTCCTGCTCCCCCCCCCCCCCCCTAGGGAATTTTGCAGACATATCCTATCTTGAAGCAAATTTCAAGCCGCATCTTTTAAGAGATGTTTGCACTCTGTGCTCTGGGGCGTTAGTCTCTGACAGCCTGTTACATATGTTACTGTAACAAACTAAGGAAAAATCAATATGAAAGTTTGAGCTACAGGTAGAAGACATTAAACCATCTAACTATTCAAAATTCTTATGTAGTTTGCAAGCTGGATGCCTAAGCTACATAAAAGCAGCATTTTAAACAAAATAACAGCCTTCAATGGTGTTATATGCATTACATATGTTAAATTTCCCTTTGAAAGTTGAAATTGTGACTAACATCATTCATTTTACAGACAATTTGTGCAATTTTACAAGTGTTTTAATCTTAGTGTTCTAGAATACTCAATTGACTAATAGAAAAAACAAAGTTTGATTTTCTATCTCAAATACATTGTTTTATATGAGCTATTAAACAACCCTACCCCCAATTTTAAGTATCCAATTTTGGTATCTATTATTGAAGAAAATATATGAAAATATTTGACGCTCGTGGATATCTTACATTTTTGGCACTGTCTTGCTAATGCAATAAAGAATCATACATTTGCAAGTTTGACATCAGGATCAGAGCACTTATTTAAGTATGTAACGTATGTTACATGGCATAATGAATGAGCTAGGAAATTGTCTTGGAAGTAAGAGATGATATTTCTGAAAAATACCGTTTTTCACATGTTTTCCTATTAATCTCAAGCTCTAGTGCCTTAGTCTTAGTAATTACATTCATTGCTGATAACAAGCCCATGAAATTGTGTTACCTATATTATATATAACCTTTTTAATCACATATTTCCTTATGCCTATAATATTAAAATATATAGACATATAGATAGAAAATAATAGTTCTCATTTAAATGACACAATTTAATAAATATTCCTATTGAATAAAATTATTCAAAAACAATCTTTATTCAAGTCACCCTCACAATGTCTATCATTGTGTCTGCTTTTATGGCAAAATAATCACTCATTTTATCACAACCAGTAGAATCATGGCATTGTATTAGGACTGCAAACTGAGTACAATCCTGTTCCTCTCCTGCCCTTTGGGAATTGTGCAGACATATCCTACCTTAAAGAACAATTCAAGCTGCATCAAATAAGAGATGTTTGCACTCTATTTACTAGGGGTTTAGCCTGTAATGGTATGATACGTATGTTACCATATCAATATAAGAATAAATGAATTGAAAGTCAGAGAAACAGAAAGAAGACATAAAACTATCTATTTATTTGAATTATTCATGAAGTTTGCATGCTGAATACCTTTGATACATAAGAACAGCTTTTTTAACAAATAAAAACAGCTTCCTATGGTGTTATATGTGTTACATTAATTAAGATTACTTTTTTAAAAAGGTAATTATGACAAACATCACTTATAAGCATTTCGTGTGATCCTCCTCTTTTGTCATCAAAAGACTTAATTTTCTTTGTATGTGTGGCCAGTGCCAGCGTTAAACAACTTGACTCAGCCAAACTTGAATCCTTAGCATTCTTCAAAAGCAGAAACAGCATGTCAGTGTCATTGAATCAAACACCCGATTAAATATGGGTTTAATGCCATTTCACATATATGCATACAATGGAGTATGACTTTGGTATATATCTCTTCCTGTGAGGTGGCAAGAGCAATCTAACTGCAGCTGCATCTGCATCCGTGCTAGTCAAATGATAACTTTGCTCTAATTTTGCAAAATCTATGTCTCTACCGTGTACCTCTAAGAATACTTTAAGATTTCTGACATTGGTCAAACAGAAATTTGATAGGCTGCTTTTTGGAATCATTTGTCATTGAACCTATCCAGTCTTTTGGTGCTTAGGTCCTCAGGTCTTAGATCAAAAGTATTTTGCTGCGCCCAAAGAACTTTATAAGTTTTCTTTAGTTACAATGTTGACTCTTGATGGTTTTGGCAGACCGTCTAAAACAATTTCTGTTACACCTTGAAAGTTATCTGGTATAAGAGAAAGAATATGAAGTTGGACATTGCCATCAATTATGTTTGCAGTAGGTTGTTTTTTGATGTCAGTACATTGAAGCATGTCGTAAAATAATGTAAAACCTATGATTTCTCAGTTTTTGCAGCCATATCATTAGCTGTTGCATTCAAAAGAAGGAAAGTGGACTATAGGTAGAATGGGATAACCAGTAGTTCCATATTATGCTCCATGGAAGATTTATACAGAGTAAACAAGTTGATAAGGTGCCTCATTTTATGATCCATTGAAAACACTGAAATTGAAAACACTTGCCTCTGATTGTGTTATCAAAAAGGATGTCATGACAATGCCCTTGCTCAGATATTATGACGAGTTATATATGTTACATCCTTTAATAAGCGCTCTTATCTTAGAAACTTAGTGAATCATTGAATTGAAAGGGTCTATTTGCGCTCTGTTCATCCTGCATTTCATTGCTTTACCTGCTGTGATACATCTAGTTCGTTTATCTGAAGGGAAAGAGTTACCTCGGTTTCAGCACTTCAGAAGTACTAAGACTTCAAATAAGTTTTTGAGTGCTTGGGGAAAGATAATAAGTGCAGAGATATTATTAGATGAAAATATGTGGGTTGCATGTATGGAAAGGCTACATTTATAAAAGTTAACCAGCTAAGATATGATTCTTTATCACAGAAATATCAAGGTACATCAATCCAGGTACTCATTGCTCTTAATGGCATAGTTTTCCTCCTTGTAAAGCTTTAGTCTTTCTCCTACTTGCAGAGTATCACTTGAAACACATACTCAAAGAGCCAACTATTAGGAATTCATATCAGTTTCCGAATGTTCCAAGCCATAAATGGCAAAATTGGAAAGTTGATAATGGCTCATCAATTTTGAGTGGACTGGTGGTAAAATTGAATAACAGTAAATGATTGAAATATTGTGTGATGATTCTACTAGTTGCAAGGAGGCGTGTGATATACCACAGAAGCAGACAACGACAAATGTTTAACATGAGTGTTAAATCGATGAGAAATAGTTTGGACCATTTCATTTATTGTATTTTCTTGTAAAAATGTAAAACTATCTTTTCTATTTGTGGCTCTATATTTATCATTATATGCACAGTTTTAGGAAATGTGTCCAAAAGGTCATTGATAAAATCTGTAAAAACAGTCCATGGGCTTGATAATCAGAAATGAATATAATTTCTAGTGTTTTGGCACCAAAGACTTAAGTACACATTAAGTGTCCTGATCTTAAACTTAATGACATCTTGCAGATATATGAGCAAGACAGACTAAGAAAATGAAAAATATCCTCATGCTGTAATCGCTTTCATGTGTTTTACTTAAACGGTAATAACAAAATTCGCTTCTCTGTAAAACTGGGAGTAGGGCTGTGTATTAGCTCCTATAAGACAATATATTTAAGATAGAAAAGCAAACTTGGTTTTTCCTATTCATCAATTGAGTATAACATTGTAAAATCTAATTAAACAGTTTGAAACCAAGTCATACAAGTTGTTTAATTAAATGACGATAGCCACAATTACAGCTTTAAAATCATAATTAGGTTCATGTAACGCACATAACACCACAGTTAGCCGTATTAATGTTAAACAGCTTACATATATAGTAAAGACATCAAGTATGCAGACTATAAGCATGTCAATTTATTAGATGATTTTAATGTCTTCTTTTAATAGCTCAAACATTCAAATTTCTTATTCTCAAATTGATATAGTAACATATGTAACAAGCTGTTACAGGCTAACGCCCCTACTTACAGAGTGCAAACGGTTCTTATTAAATGTACCTTGAATGGTTACATAGGATGTAATTTGTCTGCAGAATTCCAAATGGGATTAGAATGGAGCAGGCTCTTACTCAGCTTGATGTCAAAATACTGTTTGATGATTTTACTTATCAAGCTAACATATGTAAAGCTCTCTGATCTTTAAAACTTGATGACACGTAACAGATCTATAAGTCTTTATCATAGGAGCCAGTTTAAAATCCCTAAACAAGTAAGATATCCAACAGCTGCAAGTTTTTGTCACAATTTTAGCTCAAACTTTCAAACTACATTTCCTTTATTTGATATAGTAACGCATGTAAAACGCTGTTTCAGACTAACGCCCCAACATAGAGAGTGCAAATATCCCTTATTCGATGCAGCTTGAGTTGTACTATAAGAAGAAATATGTCTGCAAAATTCCCTCGAGGAGATTAAAACCGTTTTAGGCATATCTTGCGTAAAGACAATGAGCTTGCCCAGTTTATTACATCAGGTAACATATGTTACAGCCTCTGATGTTAAAAATTTTGCAACAAACTTGCAGATTTATGAGTCTCTTGATATGACCAAATAAATCCCAAACAATGAAACACATTAATCAACTGCAAATATTTTTTAACTATTTTGACTTTAGTTTTAATACCAAACGTTTCACCTTAAAACTGGGTAGGGGTAGGGTTGTTTAATTGCTTATTCCAGAAAAAATATTCAAGCTAGGAAAACAAACTTTAATTTTTCTGTTAGCCAAGTGCATAAGCTAGTGAGACATGGTTAAAAACATTTTGCAAAACACACAGAGAAATTGTGACTGTAAGTGATGTTAGCCACACTTGTAAATTTTAATAGGCTATCTGATTTATGTAACGCATATGACACCTTAGGCAGCCACAATTTTGTTCAAATGGCTGTCATATGTAGTTAAGATATCCAGTATGCAGACTATCTGAATGATTTTTAAAAATAAATATTTTAAAGTCTTTAATTTGTAGCCCAAACTTTCAATTTACTTTTTCTTAGTTTGATTAAGTAACGTATGTTACATGCTCTTACAGACTAACGCCCCGGAGGGAGCACAGAGTGCAAACATCTCTTAAAAGACTCGGCTTTCAATTCTCTACAAGAAAGGATATGTCTGCAAAATTCCCTAGGGGGGGGGGAGCAAACCCTTTCTCAGCCATCCGTCTAGACTTCGAGCTAAAAAAGGTCCTGCCCCCCCCCCCCCCCCTAGGGAATTTTGCAGACATATCCTATCTTAAAGAAAGTTTCAAGCCGCATCTTTTAAGACATGTCTGCACTCTGTGCTTCGGGGCGTTAGTCTCTGACAGCCTGTTACATATGTTTCTGTAACAAACTAAGGAAAAAATCAAAATGAAAGTTTGAGCTACAGAAAGAAGACATTAAACCATCTAAATATTTAAATTTCTTATGTAGTTTGCAAGCTGGATGCCTAAGCTACATAAAAGCAGCATTTTCAACAAAATTACAGCCTTCAATGGTGTTATATGCGTTACATAAAGTAAATTTCCCTTTAAAAGTTGACATCGTGACTAACATCATTCATTTTACAGGCGATTTGTGCAATTTTACAAGTGTTTTTAATCTTTGTTTACTAAAATACTTATTTGACTAATAGAAAAAACAAAGTTTGCTTTTCTATCTCAAATACATTGTTATATATGAGCTATTAAACAACCCTACCCCCAATTTTAAGTATCCTATTTTGGTATCTATTATTGAAGAAAAATATATGAAAATATTTGACGCTCGTGGATATCTTACATTTTTGGCACTGTCTTGCTAATGCAATAAAGAATCATACATTTGCATGTTTGACATCAGGATCAGAGCACTTATTAAAGTATGTAACGTATGTTACATGGCATAATGAAAGAGCTAGGAAATTGTCTTGGAAGTAAGAGATGATATTTTAGAAAAATACTGTTTTACATGTTTTCCTATTAATCTCTAGCCTCTGGTGCCTTAGTCTTGGTAATTACATTCATTGCTGATAACAAGCCCATGGAATTGTGTTACCTATGTTATATATATCCTTTTTAATCACACATTTCCTAATGCCTATAATATTAAAATATATAGACATATAGATAGAAAAAAATAATAGTTCTCATTTAAATGACACAATCTAATAAATATTCCTATTAAATAAAATTATTCAAAAACAATCTTTATTCAAGTCACCCTCACAGTGTCTATCATTATGTCTTTTCTATTGCAAAATAATCACCAATTTCATCACAATCAGTAGAATCATGGCATTGTATTAGGACTGCAAACTGAGTACAATCCTGATCCTCTCTACCCCTTTGGGAATTGTGCAGACATATCCTACCTTAAAGAACAATTCAAGCTGCATCAAATAAGAGATCTATTAACTAGGGGGTTAGCCTGTAATTGTTTGATACGTATGTTACCATATCAATTTAAGAATAAATGAATTGAAAGTCTGAGAAACAGAAAGAAGACATAAACCTATCTATTTATTTGAATTATTCATGTAGTTTGCATGCTGAATACCTTTGATACATAAGAAAATATTTTTCAACAAATATACAGCTTCCTATGGTGTTATAGGTGTTACATTAATTAAGATTACTTTTTAAAATTGGTAATTGTGACAAACATCACTTATAAGCATTTCGTGTGATCCTCCTCTTTAGCCATCAAAAGACTTAATTTTCTTGATATGTGTGGCCAGTGCCAGCGTCAAACAACTTGACTCAGCCAAACTTGAATCCTTAGCATTCTTCAAAAGCAGAAACAGCATGTCAGTGTCATGGGATCAAACACCTGATTAAATATGGGTTTAATGCCATTTCACATATATGCATACAATGGAGTATGACTCTGGTATATATCTCTTCCTGTGAGGTGGCAAGAGCAATCTAACTGCAGCTGCCTCTGCATCCGTGCTAGTCAAATGATAACTTTGCTCTGATTTTGCAAAAATCTATGTCTCTACCGTGTACCTCTAAGAATACTTTAAGATTTCTGACATTGGTCAAACAGAAATTTAATAAGATGCTTTTTGCATCATTTGCCATGGAACCTATCCAGTCTTTTGGTGCTTAAGTCCTCAGGTCTTAGATCAAAAGTATTTTGCTGCGCCCAAAGAACTTTATTAGTTTTCTTTAGTTACAATGTTGACTCTTGATGGTTTTGGCAGACCGTCTGAAACAATTTCTGTTACACCTTGAAAGTTAGCTTTTATAAGAGAAAGAATATGAAGTTGGACATTGCCATCAATTATGTTTGCAGTTGGTTGTTTTTTGATGTCAGTACATTGAAGCATGTCTTAAAATAATGTAAAACCTATGATTTCTCAGTTTTTGCAGCCATATCATTAGCTGTTGCATTCAAAAGGAAAGTGGACTATAGGTAGAATGGGATAACCAGTAGTTCTATATTATGCTCTATGGAAGATTCATACAGAGTAAACAAGTTGATAAGGTGCCTCATTTCATGATCCATTGAAAACAATGAAATTGAAAACACTTGCCTCTGACTGTGTAATCAAAAAGGATGTCACGACAATGCCCTTGCTCATTTATTATGACGAGTTATATATGTTACATCCTTTAATAAGCGCTCTTATCTTAGAAACTTAGTGAATCATTGAATTGAAAGGGTCTAATTTGCGCTCTGTTCATCGTGCATTTCATTGCTTTACCAGCTGTGATACATCTAGTTCGTTTATCTGAAGGGAAAGAGTTACCTCGGTTTCAGCACTTCAGAAGTACTAAGACTTCAAGTAAGTTTTTGAATGCTTGGGGAAAGATAATAAGTGCAGAGATATTATTAGATGAAAATATGTGGGTTGCATGTATGGAAAGGCTACATTTATAAAAGTTAACCAGCTAAGATATGATTCTTTATCACAGAAATATCAAGGTACATCAGTCCAGGTACTCATTGCTCTTAATGGCATAATTTCCTCCTTGTAAAGCTTTAGTCTTTCTCCTACTTGCAGAGTATCACTTGAAACACATACTCAAAGAGCCAACTATTAGGAATTCATATCAGTTTCCGAATGTTCCAAGCCATAAATGGCAAAATTGGAAAGTTGATAATGGCTCATCAATTTTGAGTGGACTGGTGGTAAAATTGAATAACAGTAAATGATTGAAATATTGTGTGATGATTCTACTAGTTGCAAGGAGGCGTGTGATATACCACAGAAGCAGACAACGACAAATGTTTAACATGAGTGTTAAATCGATGAGAAATAGTTTGGACCATTTCATTTATTGTATTTTCTTGTAAAAATGTAAAACTATCTTTTCTATTTGTGGCTCTATATTTATCATTATATGCACAGTTTTAGGAAATGTGTCCAAAAGGTCATTGATAAAATCTGTAAAAACAGTCCGTGGGCTTGATAATCAGAAATGAATATAATTTCTAGTGTTTTGGCACCAAAGACTTAAGTACACATTAAGTGTCCTGATCTTAAACTTAATGACATCTTGCAGATATATGAGCAAGACAGACTAGGAAATTGAAAAATATCCTCATGCTGTAATCGCTTTCATGTGTTTTACTTAAACGGTAATAACAAAATTCGCTTCTCTGTAAAACTGGGAGTAGGGCTGTGTATTAGCTCCTATAAGACAATATATTTAAGATAGAAAAGCAAACTTGGTTTTTCCTATTCATCAATTGAGTATAACATTGTAAAATCTAATTAAACAGTTTGAAACCAAGTCATACAAGTTGTTTAATTAAATGACGATAGCCACAATTACAGCTTTTAAATCATAATTAGGTTCATGTAACGCACATAACACCACAGTTAGCCGTATTAATGTTAAACAGCTTACATATATAGTAAAGACAATCAAGTATGCAGACTATAAGCATGTCAATTTATTAGATGATTTTAATGTCTTCTTTTAATAGCTCAAACATTCAAATTTCTTATTCTCAAATTGATATAGTAACATATGTAACAAGCTGTTACAGGCTAACGCCCCTACTTACAGAGTGCAAACAGTTCTTATTAAATGCACCTTGAATGGTTACATAGGGTGTAATTTGTCTGCAGAACTCCAAAGGGGATTAGGATGGAGCAGGCTCTTACTCAGCTTGATGTCAAAATATTGTTTGATGATTTTACTTATCAAGCTAACATATGTAAAGCTCTCTGATCTTTAAAACTTGATGACACGCACGTAACAGATCTATAAGTCTTTATCATAGGAGCCAGTTTAAAATCCCTAAACAATGTAAGATATCCAACAGCTGCAAGTTTTTGTCACAATTTTAGCTCAAACTTTCAAACTACATTTCCTTTATTTGATATAGTAACGCATGTAACACGCTGTTTCAGACTAACGCCCCAACATAGAGAGTGCAAACATCCCTTATTCGATGCAGCTTGAGTTGTACTATAAGAAGGAATATGTCTGCAAAATTCCCTCGAGGAGATCAAAACATTTTTAGGCATATCTTACGTAAAGGCAATGAGCTTGCCCATTTATTACATCAGGTAACATATGTTACAGCCTCTGATATTAAAATTTTTGCAACAAACTTGCAGATCTATGAGTCTTTTTATATAAGCAAATAAATCACAAACAATGAAACACATTCATCAACTGCAAATATTTTTTAGCTATTTTTACTTTAGTTTTAATACCAAACATTTCACCTTAAAACTGGGTAGGGGTAGGGTTGTTTAATTGCTTATTTCAGAAAAAATATTTAAGCTAGGAAAACAAACTTTAATTTTTCTGTTAGCCAATTGCATAAGCTAGTCAGACATGGTTAAAAACATTTTGCAAAACACACAGAGAGATTGTGAATGTAAATGATGTTAGCCACACTTGCAAATTTTAATGGGTTATCTGATTTATGTAACGCATATGACACTTTAGGAAGCCGCAATTTTGTTCAAATGGCTGTCATACGTAGTTAAGATATCCAGTATGCATACTATACGAATGATTTTTAAAAATAAATATTTTAATGTCTTTAATTTGTAGCCCAAACTTTCAATTTACTTTTTCTTAGTTTGATTAAGTAACGTATGTTACATGCTCTTACAGACTAACGCCCCGGAGGGAGCACAGAGTGCAAACATCTTTTAAAAGACTCGGCTTTCAATTCTCTACAAGATAGGATATGTCTGCAAAATTCCCTGGGGGGGGGGGGGGGGAGCAAACCCATTCTCAGCCATCCGTCTATTAGTAAGTCTTGCGAAACTTCTGCGTTTAACCCTTAAAGCGCCAATCACGACTTCAGCAGATGACAAATTTTGTGACACCTTTTCCAATTTTCGACATAAATAAGGTATGATATAAAATGAGAATCGTCTGCCAGCAGACGATTCTCGTGAAAGATCATGTCTTATTTGTTAATTTTGAAAAAGCGGCAAAAGTTTTGATTGTCGTCTGCTGCAAATTATAGGTGGCGCTTTAAGGGTTAAGTATGTTTTGACCCTCAGAGTGACAAACCAAAGCAATGACCTTGATCTAGAGATGACTCAAATCGGCTTTGTCATCCACCTAGTTTTACCAGAATTTACGTTGTGTGCCCTTTTGGCAATTATTTTAGGTGGAGTGGAGTCGCTGATCAAAAGGCTTGCTGTTTTGAGTTGACTCAAAACAATCTAGAAAGGTGGATTCTTCAGAAATGGAGACAACCTCCAATATATAAGAAAACAGCAGGCTTAAAGCTGCATACTCTGTAACTATGAACATTTTTTGGAAAATCTGATTTTCTTTTTAAATCATTTGTAAAAGTAGAATTAAGCTATGTTTTCACAATAAAAATGTTCAGTACAGCTGAAAACTGCATGGAAAAGTGAATTATCTTATCAAATAGGTGTATTTTTCTCTTGTTAGTAATTATTTGCGTCTCTCCAATAATTATAGACCGTTAAATTTTAACATAAATGCAGTTGTTTTGATAGTGATAACTTGCTAAGATTTTCGAAAATGGTAAAATGTTTACCTGAATTTGAGTATTTTTACTGCGTTCTTGAAAAATAAAAACATTATTTTTTAACTTGAAGATCAAAAGTTACAGACTATGCAGCTTTAAAGCCCCAAAAGCGTGGTAATGTAGCACATTCGTTAAATTCACAGTAATTGTTATATGACTCCTATATAAGACCTCCTCTGATTGGCTGAAACCAGCTTGCACTGGTTGTGACAGATCTTGATGTCAACAGTGATGAGCTCAGGACAGGTAAACGTTAAGTTTATTCAGTCCTGACAGCCAGCTATAAATAGGACAGGGTAACATGACTTTTTTCACTGCTGCCAGACAGCTAAAAATAGACATTGAAACGCTGACTGATTTCTTATGTATATTTCACAGGTAAAATGTGTTGAATTCAGAATTTGTTCATTTTATGAGAACAGCATTTTAAAAAATGCAATTATTTGTTTATCTCATAAGAGTTTCAAAAATTTGAGAAGTATATTGTTGAAATAATCTTCCTAGTAAAAGTGCACTAGGAACATCTGACTTGAGTAAATTTATAAACATGAAAATTCTCTAAATAAAACTAGGTTAAGCCAAACAGTGTCATATAACAAAACAATTCGTGCATTCTTTTTTTGGTTTACATCAGGATTAGACTACCCTCGAAAGTGATAGTCTACAGTAAAGGTGGGAGTATAAAAAAATGCGCCAACGAACGTCTTCAAAATGGTCGACAATAACGTTACCCCTCCTTTTCTTAAAAGCAAAGTAATTGAGAGGCTCTGTGAGTATGTGTGTATATGTTCCTTTTGCGGAACATATACACACTTTTTCTTAGCTTAAAACAACCACACATTATTTGCTATGTTTTTCTAAGTTGTTTGTTATAAAATTTATAAACTAATCAAATATGTTATAGTAACATATATAACTCAAGAAATATATATCATAGTTATATATTTGTCTCAACTGTTTTCCGTTTACAACTGAGCCTGAAAACCTGAACAGATATAGGTGTTTGCATTTTTCTTTTCATTGAACAAAAATCTAATCAGGCTTTCAAAAGCAAGCAGCTAAAGCTTTATGTCAAACCAGTCCACATTTACGAGCCTCGTAAATAGTAAATAACAGATTTGTCAAATCAGGTTCATGTATATTGGGTGCCGTATTAGTATTTATTCCTTATTTATGGAAATCTATAATTCATTTCAGGATAACCATAAATGAACCATTTTTGGATATCCATAAATCAATTGAATATTGGATATCCATAAATCAGTTGAATATTGGATATTAATAAATTGATTTATCGATATCCAAAAATGATATATGGATATCCATAAATACAAACTGAATTTTGAATATCAATATTTCATTTTTGGATATCCTTAAATGAGATGAATATTGGATATCCATAAATCGATTTATGAGGCGATCCGTGTCCATTCCTCTTGGTGCCATGGGTCGGTGGGCAGTCTGTGATTGTGACATTTTCTAGTCATATTCTCTTGTATACAGCATATGTTTGATGGCAATCCAGATAGGATCAAGCCTTTAATATCTGAAGTTGTTATATGATGTATATGTTATAATTAATATCTGGCATTATATGTGTCTGTAATCATTTATACTTTAGAAAGTGTACCTCTTTCTGGTGATAAGCAGGTTGATATTATTGACGCATTTTAACACTACATCCAGATAATTGGAAGATATTTTAAACATTAATAATGTTTATTTTGAAAATATGGTGAGTCAAATATGCCCTTCAGAGCTCCAAATTATTAAAGCAAAAACCTCTGATACCGAAGCCGCGTTTTTAGGTTTGCATTTGTCCGTTTCTAATGATATTGTTTCGGAATCCTTCCTTATAAGAGGATGTATCCATACAGATGTGTTGCCAAAATAAACTTGTCTCGTGATGGTTGAGCGGCTCTTCCTCGCGGTGCCGCGGGGTTGTCTGCGGTTTGTGATTGTGGTATTTCCTGATCATACTCACTTACTATTTTTGACATCTTAACTACACAGAAAGACCAATTATAATAGCAATATCATCTTATAAGGTGAATATCGAGGCCTTTAAACTTCATAAGGGTCAACGCCATTTTTCTTCATTGCGCATCGATATACATGAGCAGTTCCAACACTCATGTAAGTCTCTGGGATTATGCACTTTGGGAATGAGTTCTTGAAACGATTGGGCAATGATTATAAATGATACTCAGTCCGTGTTTTCTGTAATATAGAAAGGTTCTCACTGCATAAAATGCGCAAATCCTTCACTCATGCGAATCTTGTTGACAAATCGGACGTTTTGGTAGAAAAGCAGATATAATATTAAGCGTCTGGATAACACTTCCTGTTATGCGAACTCTCCAGTAGTGGCTCTAACAACACTAAAGGATGTCCAGTCATAGAGGGCCATCTATAACAGAAATGCTGTTTATTTCGTATAAGTTACATTGGCGGAATAAACTGCATTTTGATATAAAAACATTGCATTCTTAAGAAATGTGGAATAATTTATATATAGAGATGCGAACAGATTTTTGGCAAAGACTGAATAATTGTTTTCTCAAGAAATGTGGATGTATTTCTATCAAGAGATGTAACCAGATTTTTGGCCAAGACTGAATAATTGTTTTCTTTAGAAATGTGGAATCATTTCTACATAGGGATGTAACCAGATTTTGGGCCAAGACTGAACAATTGTTTTTCTCAAGAAATGTGAATACATCTCTATATAGAAATGATTCCACATTTCTTAAGAAAACAATTATTCAGTGTGGACCTAAAATCTGGTTGCATCTCTATATAAAGATGATTCCACATATCGCTTTTATGTGATTCTTTGATATTTAATTGACATCCTGTGGGCATTCAAATAAAGCATGCGTGCATTGTTCAACCCAAAAGCCTATTTTCATTTTCTTAACGTCAATGTTACATTATCAGCGCTTTATGAGCTTTTAAAAAGCACTGTCACTTTTTCAACTCTTTTCATTTTGTATGATGTTAGAAGTGCATTTTGACAATGTTACCCTTATAATGAAGCTATAAATACACCTATAACGACTGAAGAAATCACAGAAGCTGTTATGGCGTTACAAAATAATAAATCACCAGGCAGTGATCACATTTTAAATGAACACATTAAGAGTACACTAAGCAGTTTACTTCCAATATATCTCAAGTTATTTAACATAATATTTGACAATGGCATTTTTCCAGAAAGCTGGGTTCTGGGTAATATCATACCCACATACAAGAATAAAGGCAAGGCACAAAACCCTGAAAATTACCGTCCCATAGCACTGATAAGCTGCGTAGGGAAATTATTCACACGAATTATCAGCAACAGGCTAACAAAGTATGCTGACAAATATAATACTGAACGACTGTCAAGCAGGCTTTAGAAAAGGCTCCTCCACAACTGATAACCTATTTGTTATTAACAGTTTAATTGACATAATGAAATCTAAAAGAAAAAAATTATACTGCGCTTTTATAGATTTTAAGCAAGCTTTTGATACAGTTTGGCGAAATGGATTATGGTATAAACTTGAAACATATTGCATAAATGGCAAATGTTTAAAGCTTAAACAGAATCTTTATAAAAATATAAAATCAAGAATAAAAACACCTGAGGGGATATGAGCCTTCTTCCCATGTAAAATAGGAGTCCGTCAGGGAGAAAATCTCTCACCATTTCTGTTTGCGATTTTCTTAAATGATCTTGAACATTATTTAAAAATGCATAGAGTACAAAGCTTCAAATGTGAGAACAATGATAATGACATTTTAATCTTTTGCAAGCTATTATTGTTATTGTATGCCGATGATACGGTGATATTTAGTGAGAGTGCAGAGGAATTATAAAATGCTCTAAATGTTTTCCAAGAATACTGTAAGACTTGGAAGCTAACAGTCAATATAACAAAAACTAAGATATTAATTATAAGTAAGGGAAGACCCAGCCTTAACAAACACTTTTATTATAACAACTCTGAGATAGAAATAGTTGAAAAATATAAATATTTGGGAATTTACCTCTCAAGAAGCGGAAACTATTGAACTGCCAAAAGGTATATTGCTGAGCAAGCCGAAAAAGCTCTCTTTTCATTAATTAGAAAAATACGTGTTCTTGATTTACCTTTTGATCTACAAATATATATGTTCAATAAAACAATTAAACCTATTCTTTTATACCGATCAGAGATATGGGGATTTGGTAACTGTGATGTAATTGAAAGGGTTCAATTAAAATTTTATAAATACATATTCAGTTTGAAAAGAACTACCCCTTCATTCATGATTTATGGTGAACTAGGAATAACACCAATTAGTGTTGATATAAAAGCTCGTGTAGCTTCTTTCTGGTCAAAAATAATAGAACCAGTTGATGACACGACAAAACTATCTTCTCTTCTTTATAATACAGTATATAATTTGCACAAAAACTGTAATTTTAAATCAAGCTTTGTTGAAAATGCAAAAAACATAATAGAATCATGTGGATTTTCTGGGTTTTGGGTATATCAAAGTGTCCCGAACCCGAAATGGTTCAGTCTAGCAATCTTCCAAAGACTTAAAGACCAATACATGCAAGAATGGGCAATCCACCTTAAAACAGCTTCCAGTGGAACAAACTATAGACTGTTTAAAGATACCTTTTTAAAAAGCAAGTACTTGTCGATATTGTCATTTCGCACCAGAAACCATAAATTACCAATCGAAACTGGTAGATGGAATGGCATAGCACTGGATGAAAGAAAATGTTCTTTTTGTAGATTAGATATTGGTGATGAGTTCCATTTCATCATGTCATGTAAACACTTTGACACAGCACGAAAAAAAAAATAAAAAAAAATATTATTATGACCACCCAAACACTATTAATGAACACAGAGAATGAAACTGATTTGAAGAAGCTGTGTCGCCTTATAATTATTATAAATGAGGCGTTTTATAACGTATGAACTAATATTTTTACAATAATTTCTGCTATTTGATACACATGTACAATTATACATAGGTTGTGAGTGCCCAATATAATCGGATGATCGAAGCGATTCTGGTGAGCACACACCACCTATGGTATCGACCAATATAAATAATCGAAAGTATAAGATATGCGTATAGTTTGTGCGTTCAATGTTGTCCATGGTTCTTGTGACTAACCATCTTCTGTACGGTAATTGAGCTGACGTCGACGGCACATGAACCATGGATACTGGTGAATTGTCTTAACTTTGAAGCATACAAGAGAACAGAGATTGTGATATGTGCGCTCATTATGACCGCTACACTGAGGTGGTCCTGATGAGCTCTCACCATCCAACAAGCATGACGTGTCAACCATTATAAAACAAAGTTCATGTGTGATTTACATGGGCGGAACAAATATATATATACATATATATACATATATATATCCTAAACGTTGGAGATTTGAGTTTTAAAACTCGAAATATACTTATAAAATAATTTTATATACAATTCGTAGTTTATACGGTTAATTGTCATTAGATGAACTGAAAAATCAAATCAGCCGTTATGGTATGCCTATGATTCAGTATTTTTTTGCTGACTCTCTATGGAAAGTCAACTTCGAAATCCTGAGTCCGGGAATAATCCCGAAAACGTTCGCCTATAGATATATAGAATGGAAGATACCTAGGATTGTCAGAACGAGGCTTGCATTGTTATAATTATGTGATTAACTCATATAAGCCTAACGTCCTTTTGTCAGTGACATAAGCAAACAGTGCAGACCGAGATCAGATTCCGCAGAATACGGAGTCTGATTAGGGTACCCACTGCTTCCTTACAGAATGTCCTATAAAATGTTAAAACCGGAAATGGACCTGTCCAACTGGTAACAGTGGGAAACTCCATTTCGGCACAAATGGGTTAAATGCAAATTTTATATGTACGACTGCCAAAATATATATATTTATATAATGCTAATTCACTGGTCCCACCTCATGGAGGTGGTATTGATATGTAGTCACATTCGTTATTCACAGCCATTAGACACAACGGTACAAACGACCAACATGAACCGTTACTGCATTAAGTCGTATAATGTCAGCACGATGCTTGCTTCATAGAAAGCGACAAGTTATCAGATGAATAGCATACATGACAGACCAAGAAGTGTAGATACACATCTTGTTTTGTCCAGTCTGCTATGCTCACCGAGAATGTACATATGTTTTACACACACACACACACACACACACACACACACACACACACACACACACACAGAGAACGAGTCATGTTATTAGTCTAAATATATAACGTATAATCATAAGTCAATATGTCATATATATCTTATATGTGTGGCGAACATACTTTCCTCTAATCTGTCTTGTATTTCGCTTTTCGGACAAGGCAGACTTCGTGAAATCTAAATTCTTGACAGACGGAACGGAACCAACGCGATGGCGTGGCCTTGTACTATATAAGGCTGCAGACAGCGTTCGGATTCCCTGCTTACCACTGATTATTACTGCTAAAAAAATCAAAACTAAAGGTAAAATAAAAGTTGACCGCATTTTGTTTTGGCAGACAAAGTTGACCCTGATGAAATGCCGCATCGGATGCGACATTTCATCTGTATCCTCACTGCTTGCCAAATACAATGTAATACACTAAAGCTAAAGCCATTCTGTGAAAACTGCGATTGTTGTTTACCTGAATTTAAAAGGATATCCAGTGATCCCAATTTTTCAAGCGAGACTCTGTGAACTCAACGGTTACGCACATGCAGCGTGATGTACAAAGGGAAATAATTATGCCATACAGATCTTGAAGCTTTAATCAATAAAGTCGTCGGATTTATCTCCCTTGCGACCTACACAACATGTAATAATCGCTTCAACATGTTGAATCCCTTTTTGGATATTTCTGCTCCCCCAAAAATACTTTAGCTTACTGCTGTACAAACAAAATCACGAAAGAGTGCGAAACATGGGTTGTCTGATAAGTCGACCGAGCAACCTATGTGTCTCAGTCTTGCGTGAATACATAGAAAACTCGGTTTAATATATTTATATCCTTATGCTTAAATTTGACCTCCTCTCCCCCACCCTATCTCTTTTACTTGTCTAATAGTTAAGTACCGCCTTTCAATATTGTATTGTATTCCTCATATGTCATGTTTGTATGACCTGAGTGTAAAAAAGAGATTTGTATAGCATTGTATTGTATTGTGGTAACAAACAAAACATTTCTCAAATTTCATACATTTGAAATCAAAACTGAATTGCCATGCTGCTTAACGCACTACTTTGCCCTGACGCCAATGTGGTGCAAAAGCTCCACATTGACGCCATTGCGAAGTAGGAGCATTTTCATAAGGTGCATGACTAAAACGGAAGTTCATTGTGTTCATGGCTGGGGGTAGTGGCGGGTGGTTCCTTACAGAGAAACCAACTGCCTCTACCCTAACATAATACATATAAATTTTAAAACGCTGATAAACTTGCATAATTCAAATACTGATGTAGGTCGGGCCCGGTTTGGTTTGGCGCCAAGGCGCTGAACCATTCCTGGCCTGACATCACATCCAAGGTCTAGTCATAGATTGTCCAGAGCGGTGTGCGCTGGATCAGTCTTGAATCATACATATGTATGGTTATGAAAATTAGCTATGTAAAGTAAAGAGAATCTGTTGTGCTCCACCAGATAACAGGGATTTATGGTTAGACATTATATATATGGAATCTAATAACTGAACAATATGACCGCCATGATGTATTTTCATGCATGCAATTATCTGTATTATACCTCTTGCTGTTGACTTTGTTGACCTAGAGTGTATAAAGAATTGAGTCCATTTGAATTCCGTAGCTGCCGCCTACGTCCATTTAGCGACGTCAGGCGCTACAATTACATGCTGATATGTGTAAACTGCAAAGCTTGAAATTCATACGCGATTAAAGTAAAGTGTAGCCAATTGGCACTATAGCAAAGTAGACAGCACACACTAAACGGCGACGTACGTTAAAAAGAAAAAACAAACGGCTTTTATCCATAGTTTTACGTTGCTTCTCAGTTGATGCTTAATTGGTTTATTCCGCTTTTACCCTTTAACGCGACGGGAAACAAACGTTCTGATTCTTGAAAATGCATTCTCTTACAATGATTAGTTGCCTCCAAGTCATTTCAGTATCTAGAAATTGGTTAAACAAAGGAAAACAACTCTGCCGTTTAGACAACGCCGAAAGCACAACTTAAACCCCCCATATCATACGCCACAGCAAGAAATTGCAATTTTTTTAAATGCACTTTTGTCTGTACTGGTAGTTGCCTTGCATACATGAAAAAAAGTTTTCAAAAAAATATCTAGACATACACTCCCGAAGCAAAAGTGACAAAAACAGTATTTTGACGTTGTGACGTCATGTTCTATATTTGATAAAAAATATGTTTTTGAAGAATACTTTCTAATGCCTAGTTAATAAAATGAGCATATGCTTTTAGCTCTATAATTTGTTATTTACGAGTGTGAAGCAAGTAAAAAGTGTCTGGTTACTTTAGTAGTTAAGTATACGTGACAGCACCATTAGAAACAAACATTGAACTTTGAAAGCGAAGATTTAAATAAATAAAGATATGAATAAAGAACTTGGATACAATCAACATCAATTTAACTTTTTCAAAATCGACTTTTTTATTATTTCTATCATCTATCACAGCACTGTTCTGTTAAATAATTTTGAATCAAATCAATTTAAAATCAAACATGTCAGCGGCTTAAATACGTGACCTGTTTCATGTATATTTGAATATATGTTAATTTCCACTTTTTGCAGTTGCATATAAATAAAATAAGAAAAAATGCTTTTTGATAAATAACAGGCGTGTCCCTGGTATTGCTAAATAAGCAGAATGGCAATTTAAAGCATTACCATAACACAGCGACCCAAAATACACACCCATATTTTTTAAATAAAATGATGCATCTTCTGTGAAATTGCGTATACATTTAAAAGTGCACTTTTCTTTTATGTACAGCGGAATATTTAGTCTATTGTTAAAATGAAAAACAGCTGCTTCTCTGTTTTTCCTTGACATCTGGGCTTAATAAATTCTACCTTACAAGTGCCCAAATGGGTATTCCATGCATAAAATGTGTCCTGGAAGAATTGTGAAAATTAAATTATCAAAACTCACAGCTGACTCAAGTTCTTAGAAATTTAATCATAAATCCCCGATATAAATGACCACTAAATATTGCATTCATTCATTTTTCATACAATTTAGTGTTGCATTGAAAGCTGTAAACCCTTAAATTTGATTTTACAAGCTGCTTCTGAGAATATACCCAACTGAAATACTTTCTTTTCTAACGGAATACACTTTAACTATTTATGTACAAGTTAAAATAGGTTCCAAGGGGAAAACTTTATCTTTTTAAGAAAAAATAATTCTGAAGTGATTTAGAACATTTCGTTTCAGACATCATTTTTAAATGCTTAAATTTGACTACTCATCTTCAGAGATTGTTTCCAACCAGCAAATACAGTTAAGAGCTATTAACTTGGTTACTGCGTATTTCTGGAAATCAGCCTAACCTATGTAAAATAATTATTATGTAATATAATGAGAATTCTAACACACCTCGCCTATAGAGCCAACGGTAACAAACTGTGATATATCGGACAATAATTCACTGCTAAAGTGTGTGATAGCTGACGTCACTGGAAAATGACGTCATTCATGGCGTTAGACGGTGTAACGTCGTTTTTACGCTTGAAAGACGTTACAATTACATGCAAACGTATGCGACGTAGTCTAAGTATTGGCGGGAGTTCTTCAGTGCAATGGCGGAAAGTTGGAAGAAGCTGAAGACTTCGAATGTGCTTTCGTCGTTTATTGTGTGTTAGAATCGAAATAGATCAGCTCCAGGGCATGAATTGTTGAGTAATAATTCACTGTTTGTCGGTCAGTTGTACGAATATAAATCACTCGCGCTGCGCGCTCGTGATTTGATATTCTTTACAACTGACCTCCAAAGAGTGAATTATTACTCAACAATTCACTGCTGGAGCTGATCTATTTCTTAACTAAATGAGTAGCAATAATTGTAGATTTGTTCAAATAAACATGAAACACCTCTTGTATAGTAAGCAAACATAGAGTAAGGTTTTTAAGTTGTAAAGTCACACCGTGAAAAACAATATCAATCATGGTATCATTTGAGCCCCATCATCAGAAACCCTGATTTTTTTCATATGCGAATACAAAGACGCAGATCAGCTGTACAATGACAGATCAATGTCTTTGTTTTCACTCAGCAGATAGTACAATGCATAGAGGATCTTACATGAGTGCTCATGTTTTATTGAATTTATTAAACGAGTTGTGGAAAAGAGATAAAAGCCGAGGCTTGCCGAGCATTTTATCTCTTTTCCGCAACGAGTTTAATAAATTCAATAATACAAGAGCACGAATGTTAGATTCTATTTATCATTTGGCATTAAGATCACTTTGAAGTCTCATTTCTGGCGTAAAACGTCATAAATTTATTACACATGTACGCAGCGTTGTTATGGATGTCATAACGTTTCGCGTAAATCTATAAACCGCTAGTGGTCTATCGATTTTATTGCATGGTGTTATTTCACTCTCAGACGCGACGTCGTATGATAAATTTACTTTCTAAATCCAAAATTTTTAAGCCTCTAGTCAAATTTTCTGGATCTACAGACCAGTTTGTGTCGGACCTGGTGGGAACCCCAGAAGACCTGTTTTCTTGCGACGTGGCTCATATGCACCCAGTGAAAAATCAGATTAGACAAAACATTCAGTCAGTCTGATCAGAGTTTTCATCGTCTGATATCTGTTATATTATATGCACTGAGTGAGTACACACAAGAGACTTTAATGAGACTGGGTGGATACCAAGGCTGATCATGGCGCATGCTCAATAATGTTAGCTTTTTGGTGGCCTGCCTCAAGTTTCTGTTATTTCTGTCAGTCTGGATTGGATACATGTAGATCAAACGCGGTACTGCATTTCAACTATTGTTTTGGTCGAATTTTCATTTCTGTTTTCTTCAGAGACTCAAAATTATTCTTCCAGTACTGCCAGTACACACCAGTATAACCAACACTCTTGGCGCTAGTGTAGTACATTCCGTTAAGGTTGGAATTAGCACACCAGTAGTACCACCATGCTCCCTTCAATTTATGGATACAGGCATGTGCACTGTTATCTCTATCTGATGTTGAAAAGTACCGACCGTTACTGTGTCCCAAAGCATCGTTAACTGCTGTACCATTATATCCTTCTGTCGTCAGCTTGTACTTTTCTGACTCTGCTCCAACCGCAAAAGTGGAATACTTGGCGAAGGCGGTGTTTCCATTGAAGTCTTCCAGGTCAACTCGAAGCTCTTGCTTGTCTCTAGTTAGAAGATTTAGATTATCATTTCCTAACCAAAACTCACTGGAAATTTTTCCAAAGCCTTTTTTGTATGTTGCCCAATCTCGAAAGAAGTTTTCGGATCCGTCTTGTCTACGTTGAAATACAAGCCAACCTCCATCATCTGTCTCTTGGTCACAGTAGACATTCAATTCAATTGTAGTGTGAGGGATGAAGATCATGTATTCGCCACTCTTCTCATACCCATCGTGTAGGTAGTCCAGACATGACGTGTAACGTTCTTTAACAGATGATCCTGTGTACCACTGAAAAACTGGTGTCATTTTTTTGTTCAGTGTGTCTTTGTCTGCGTCCGTGTTAATATGATTTCGAAAGTAGCTCAACATATGTCTCATGTCGTCTTCATGTTTCGCAAGTCTAAGAGAAGTGGCGAACGAAATATCAGCTAACATTACGAACATGGAAACGAACAAAGGATTCATATTGTCGAGTCTCTTCATCTGATCGGCATTCATTCCTTCGAGTTTTCCAATTATTGATGAACATAAGTTTTCCGTTTTGTCAACTTTTTCAGAATCAATGAGCAAATTAACACTTCCAGTCAGGTTATCTAGTTTGTCTGCATTTGATCTCAGCATTTCTGCCATTGTCTTAACTTCTTGGAAAGCTCTTTTGTCTGGGAATAATTTTCTAGCATCCAAATTGTCCGTGTAAGCGCCCAGTGCCTGAACCAAAGCCTGAACGTCTCTAAGTGAGTGCATGTCCATCGACGCTGGTTTACGGAATGTCTCATATAAACGTTTCCTGTCAGCAAAATCTCCAGCTTCAATCTTTGTATCCATATCGTCGGTTGATATCAGTCCACCGTCAGGATCGCTGGCAGTGACTGCCCTACAAACAAACAGCGTTATCAGCCAGAAATATCTAAGATTCATCTTCACTTTATTTTTCAACAAATTTCAAATGAATATGTAGATCTAAGTGATGAAAGTAATGTTTTGAAACTAGTCTATTTTATACTTTTCGTCGTGTCGCTTAGCTAAATATCATGGATGTAAAGGTAACCAATAACATAGTTGCACTATAAAGTTAGGGATGTTCCTTTTAAAATATTGACATTTATAGTAGTCACGTTCGCATAGTGAACCAAACAAAAGTGTAAACGTATAATATCTGAAATTTGAAGATTTAGGTGCTGATGACAGAATTTATCTTGATTTACCTATTTCTTAAGTTATGAAAGCTTTAGGTACGGATATCTAGTACATGCACACTCAAACATTTCCATCTTAAAAACCAACGCAATTTGTAAAATAATTTTAAACTAACACAGGTGATTTTTTTTCTGGCTCTTGTAATTATTAGTGCCATTTTATTCCATTACAGAGATTCTTCTGTGTTTCTATTTAGTAAAGGCACCTAACAACGATTGTTTGTTTGCTTAGCTTGAGACTTTGCGTGCCAGTCAAAAAAAAATTAATTCATGTCGTGACGTTTTCCTGGGTGTAGCCAGTAAAAGCAATGAAGATGAAGTGTCTTGCTCAAGGACACAACTGCGCGCCCTTGGTGAGATTTAAGCCATGCGACCAAGAGTCCTGAGCTAACAACAAGTAAGTGTGGATTCGTAGATCAGCGCCTTTTTGTTCTTACCGTTTAAAAATTGACTTTACGCTTATGCGTTAAGAAACATTATTTGTTTGTTTGTTTGATTTGATTCTTAACGTCCCACCAACAATCTTTCAGTTAAACAGGGACGGGTCTTCCTGGGTTGAACCAGTACTAAGCTAGGATAAATTTGTCTTGCTCAAGGACCACAACGCAGTGACGCCGGTGAGGCTCGAACCCACGGTCCCTCGGTCTCGAGTCAAGCACTCTACCACTGAGCCACTGCGCTCCCATAAGAAACATTATCTCATAGAAGGTCCCAAGGGGGGGGGGGGGTCTCAATTTTTTGCTAGATACGTAAACTATCATTTACTCTAAAAAATTATACGCTTTCTAAAGTATAAATGATTACAGATACATATAATGCCAGATATTGATTATAACATATACATCATATAACAACTTCAGATATTAAAGGCTTGATCCTATCTGGATTGCCATCAAACATATGCTGTATACAAGAGAATATGACTAAGAAATGTCAGTCACAGACTGACAACCGGCCCATGACACCAAGTGGAATGGATACACAGAGCGACGACTTATTTAAGGTAAATCAACCAGCCATCTTCCTCAGCAAGATGATCGCTGAACGAGAAAGGGCATCAATAATTAAATTAGAAAACAATGGCCCAAAACAAGCCTTCGATAACCAATGAGAGCAATAACAAAGTTTCCACCATCCACACAGCATTTCAGTAATTCATAGATATTTTATCATATGGGGTGCCATTATACTAAATCAGGAATAAATAGTTATAATTTAATCTAATTCAACATCTTATATACGACAAATTCTAACACACCTAGCCTATAGAACCAACGGTAACAAACTGTGATATATCGGACAATAATTCACAGCTAAAGTGTCTGATAGCTGACGTCACTGGAAAATTACGTCTTTCATGGTATTAGACGGTGTAACGTCGTTTTTACGCTTGAAAGACGTCACAATTACATGTAAACGTATGCGACGTAGTCTAAATATTGGAGGGAGTTCTTCAGTGCAATGGCGGAAAGTTTGAAGAAGCTGAAGACTTCGAATGTGTTTTCGTCGTTTATTGTGTGTTAGAATCGAAATAGATCAGCTCCATTGCGTGAATTGTTGAGTAATAATTCACTGTTTGTCGGTCAGTTGTGCAAAGATAGATCACTCGCGCTACACGCTCGTGATTTGATCTTCTTTACAACTGACCTCCAAACAGTGAATTATTACTTACCAATTCACTACTGGAGCTGATCTATTTCTTAAGTAATTGTGATAGGACATATCAGTCTGCAATTTCGAAATGGTCATTAAATAGTATTTTGATATATACTCAAACAAAAAAGATACGTCCGATTTTCATGGTACTGTATCTTTTGATCCAATTAAGATGTCTCTGCAAAAAATATACCAAAATGTTTATCTAACGTCCGACACACAAAAGTTGGTAAATAATTGATTTTTTCTACTTATCTAGGAGGGTTATTGAGCCTTAAGTGAAAACAGCTCATTCCACTATTATCAGCAAAATGATTATTAAAACGTGACACATTTTACGTTAAATGGCAACCAGGAACGTCCAACGATGAAAAAACATCTAAAAATTCAAAACGTGATTATTAAACAAGCGGCATTGCAATTCAAAATCGTTAATTTACGAAGTTAAGTGAAATTACCTCCCTTTGCATTAAACAAATAACAATTTAAGAACCTCCGATCCTCCTTAAATAAACATTATTTTGACACCGTTTTTGCTTTAATTTGTTGTGCTTGTGTATGACAAAGATTACACAAAGATAAAAATAAAAAAACATGGCTGATGTCGGCCATCACATGTTCACTAAATCTGTGTTGTATACCGCGCCTCACTCTACTAAAAACCGCACGTGATTTTCCAGTATCAATTGTTTTAGTGCTGATTAGTCTTAATCAATGTTAAAATGATTGTGATGACGAAAAAGAAATTCAAATTTGACCGGCTCTGTTGACTATCAAAATGCTGGACCAAAAATGAATTTTCTGAGTGTCTTCACCCACGCTCTTGACCGATGTTTTGTGACGTCAGAGTATGTTACAGATTAATGGTTGTGGTCGTAAAAGCAATGCATACAGCTAACATGCTTAACATCTTACTAGACAGTTTGCTCAGTGATTTTTTAATGTGCTTGAACTGTTCAGAATTATGATGGACACACAAGCTATTGATGTTGTGACTTTTGATTTTAAGGGTACTCGTGTTCTCTGAGTTGTCAGCGGCTCTACTGGGTATCAAATGAATTTCGTTTAGGTGCATAACGTTTCTAAATGATATAAGTTTGTAATGTAAGAAATTGAATGAAATGCGTTCATACATTAAGAACTGGCAGACATAAACGTCAAGCGGACATAACTTTATTGTTTCAGTATATGTTGTTATAAACTAAAATACCTGTTATAAATTTTGTCAACTCCAACTATTTAGCAAAATTTCGTTGATTGTAAAAAGAATGCACCGATTGTTTTGTTATATTACACTGTTTGGCTTTACCTAGTTTTATTTAAAGAATTTTCATATTGATAAACTTACTCAAGTCAGATGTTCCTAGTGCACTTTCACTAAGAAGATAATTATAACAATATATTTCTCAAATTTCTGAAACTCTTATGAGATAAGCAAAACAATTGCATTTTTTAAAATGCTGTTCCCATAAAATGAATAAATTCTGAATTCAACAAATTTACTGTGAAATATACATAAGAAATCAGTCAGTGTTTCAATGTCTATTTTTAGCTGTCAGGCAGCAGTGAAAAAAGTCATAATACCCTCTTCTATTTTAGCTAACTGTCAGGACTGAAAAAACTTAATGTTAAAATGTCCTGAGCTCATCACTGTTTGGCATCAAGATTTGTCACAACCAGTGCAAGCTAGTTTCAGCCAATCAGAGGAGGTCTTATAAAAGAGTCATATAATAAATGACTTTGTTGAGGGGATGGAAATTACTGTGAATTGAACCAATGTGCTACATTACCACGTTTTGGGGACTTTGAGGCTGTTGTTTTCTTATATTGTAGGCTATCTCTTTATCTGAAGAATCCGCCTTTCTAGGTTGTTTTGAGTCCGTCGAAAACTCAAAACAGCAAGCCTATTGATCAGCGACCCCACTCCACATAAAATATTTACCAAAAGGGCACACAACGTAAACTCTGGTGAGACTAGGTCGATGACAAAGCTGAATTGAGTCTTCTCTAGACCGAGGTCATTTTGACATCTTTGATTTTGTCACTCATACTTAAACGCAAAAGTTTCGCAAGACTTACTAAAATGCAGGTTTCGCCTTCATGTCCCAAACAATCCATTCGGTGATAATCACAGCGGGTAGGCGGCAATCGAAGACGCTCTTGACAATACATGATCGCGGATCAACTATCGCGAGAAACAGTGTTTCCGATTGCCATTTGTCGCCTGCAGCCGGGCGACAAATGGCAATCGAAAACTCTGTTTCTAACGATATCTGATCTACGTTCGTCGATGGTATCATCGTTTTCGACTGCCACCTGTTCGGTGTGAAGCTTTTTTATTTGGTTTGCATTCGCACAACATAGAAATCATACCAGTGGAACTTGTGCACGTGGTTACCCAATACGAGTTCAGGCTACCCCCCCCCCCCCCCCCATTTTAATATGCCACAAAGCTACAATACCTTACATTTTGTCCGAAAAAACACTTTTAACCAATAGCTGTTTTCAAGAACAGATTGGAAGCCAACATTGAATCAGCTCATTTTATGATTAATTGTGAGTATATCCCTATGTCAACGTTCTTTACGTCTACCTTTTAACTTAAACCAACACTAATAATCGAAATCGTTTAATGTTATGAGAAAGTATTAGACACATTGCATACGTTTTGCGATATAAACGGAACATGGACTGTTCAATCAAGAGGTCCCAAGGGCCCTGGATCGCTCACCTGAATTCTGGCCTATGAATAGATGTTGTATTGGCTTATGAATAAAGAGATATGATTTAAAGATATTTTTATTTATAGCTCTGGTTGTTTTGCCAAGCTGAACGTTCTGGTCGATTGTGGTAGAAGGTATCATGAGAAATATTTGTGTGAAATAAGTTTGACATGATTAGGACCAGTGTTTCAGGCCGAGATGTCATTGAAAGATATTTCTTATCTAGAAATCTTGCAATTTTGGTAATGGGCAACATGAGGAAATTATCTGTGCAATTATTTTGAATTTGAACCAGTTGTTCAGGAGATGTTGTTTAAAGACATTTGAGCCGTGACATGTGCTTTCCAACATTGTGGCATTTTGACAAGTATAGACTCAGACGAGCCTGTGCAGCCTCCTTTTAAGCTTAGAAACTCCAAATCATGTTCAGTCAGTAGCTAAACACTCATGGAATATTCAAGCCACGAGCAAAGGCTCTGATCAGACTGCGCGTATCTGAGGCTTTGCTGGTCGTACATACCACATTGTTGGAAATCCCATGACCCGGCTAAAAATATATTCTCATCTAAAGGTCTGACGACCCTTGGTGCAATTTTGGTATGGGCATTTTAGGAACAGTTCTAGAACTCTGGAGGCCCTATATTGTTTGGCGGGGTAGAACCGTTTATGCAATTTCGGTAGAAGGAACAACTCTGTAAAAAAACTATTTAAAATTTGGACCAGTGGTTCAGGAGGTGGCATCTGGCAAGGCTGTTCAGGTCACCTTGAAAAATCTGACAATCAATCCATGGGGTGAGGGGGGCTTTATATTGCTATAAAGTCATAACCACAATCATGTGCAAACGGTCAGTAATCAATTACTGGGCCTTTGAATGTTTTACGGACTCACCCTCCGTAACTGATGTGGCAAACATTTAGTTGCTCATAATCCTCTAACTCGTCAATGACTAGTCATGGTTCGCAAATAAATCAAGATAAGATACTATGAAGAAGTAAAGACAATGACTTAAAAACAAATAGTAAGTGTTGAAAAAGAAAAAGAAAAGCGGACAAAAAACACGCGAAAAATTATTATGCTGTAACGTTGATCTATAGCAGCATGAACATAAAATACCATATCAAAACATCATTTCAAACTTTCATACCTTAGTACCAGACACTAAAACAAGCTTTTCTTTGTTAGAATCCCATATTTCTTCGAAAATCATCTTTGAATAATGGGGACGCTTTATGGGGAAGTTTTGACCAATCTTTTTTTATCGTGTTTGGGGATGTTTTGACCGATTCGGGGACGTTTTGACTAGGGGGCGTTTTGTCTAGGGGACGTTTTGACTTGCACCTGTTACAACGTTACGTTACAAAATGATCAAGAAGTCGAGGTTAAAATACACCACTGGAAATCTGAAGCACAAGAAGATAATCAGTTGAGCTCCATCGGAACCTAGCAACAGACGAAAGCTCCGGTCCCAACTGACTCAAATGAATAGCTTTAGGTTGGGCCATCATAGACTGACGCCCGATCACTTCCATTGTGTCATTTCCATTGAGGCTTCGATTCGCCTCAGTGAGGAAAAAACTGAATGGGTCCCGGGCCTAGTCTGGTTTTACCGGATTACTTGATCTGACAGAATAGTCATGGTTTGTAACAAAGTCATAAAATAAATCACACTTATGTCGCAAGCAGTTACCGATGGTAAACCAACAGGATGCAATCATTTATCATTTTACCAGTAATTAAAGACGATGATGAAGGAAGATATTAATCAATTTGTAATTTGCAAAAAAGAATTAATTAGACTTCGAATGCGTAAGTTTCGTTTTACGAGTTGGCATTTGAAAAGAAGTAAAATTGAATGACGGTAAAGTAATAAAATGAAACATGATGCAGAAAATTTATCATTCCAACTTCCTGAATATTATAGAAAAACAAGTATAAGCTTTCAAAAAGCTTGTCATCTTTCAGCACTTAACTAAAGTGCACTGAAAGTACACTGAGGAGCCATTTGAAAACGATATTTCAGTTGCTGTTTTAAACGAAAATGCTGTGCTACAAAATGTCACACCCACCTCATCGCCATCTCCGCGAGCGGAGATGGCGATGCGCTGGGTGTGTCATTTTGGTGATGGAAACGTTGATGTGATAAACATGGAAAGGGCCATCTCATGCTACACCACTTAGCCGGTGTTACCATACATATTGCAAACTTAGTCAACTAAAATTGCCATTTAAGTGAGGATTGAAATTAACTTTATTGAGAAAGAAATTCAAGAGGGACATATTTTTGAAGTCGAAGATAAAATACTGTTCGTGTTACGAGTAGTCTAACAATTCGGCCATACCAAGAGAGATAGAGAACTAAAAGTATTGATAACTTCATACGCCAAATAATGTCGTTACTCCAAACCCTTAACACGCTAGAGAACCTCTGTACTCGAAAGGTGCAGTCATCGCGTGGTGGTTGCAGTCGGCGAGTGCACAAAATAGTGTACCTAGCTGTTTAAAAGGGTAATATTTTGGTCAATAGTTTTCTTCTGGAAATATTCATCGCGAAATATTGTCACTTATAGATCAAGCTTTGTAACTGCTTAACATAATTTTTGTGGGTTGAGTGATTGTCGCAACAGCGCCAGAGTTATGTCAAAAATGTGATTTTTTTTCCTGAAAAAGTGGGTGACGGAAATTTCTGCTTATGTTCTGAAATTTATTCTTACTTCAGCTAAATGCAAGATGGCAGTACTATAATGTGAAAAAAAACTTCGAAAACTGAGGCTAGAGCATTTTGAAAGTTATTCAAGCTTTTCATATTGTACGCATAGTTCTGTATACCGAGTGTTCTGGCCCAGTGGTCGGGTCTTTGACTGTTTATATTGATTTTATTTAGACACTCGACTACTGAGCCAGAACACCCGATATACAAACCTATGCGTACAGTGTGAAAAGCTTAAATAACTTCCGAAAATGCCCTGTCCTCAGATTTCAAACTTTGTGCACATTAAAGGGTTGGTATTTGCATTTTATCGAAAGTAGGCATAAATTCCAGAGCATAAGCAAACATTTCTTTCATCCTCTTTTTGAGGAAAAATCACATTTTTGGCATAACTCTGGCGCTGTAGCGCCAACCCACAAATTTTTTGTCAAGCAGATACACAGCTGGATTTATAAGTGATAATACAAGTGATAAAACATTGATCAAATATTACCTTTATTAACAGCTAGGTACTCTATTTTGTGCATTCGTCGATTTGCTCCGAGGTTTTGTGGACGACCTGATACAATAGTGCATGAGGCATCTTATTCATTTCATAATATTTACATTTTCGAAGCAAGCCTTTAATGAGTCCTTAGGTTTTTGAAACCGTGTATGGCCTCGTGAATTACACAAATTTGATTGACAGCTGCCAAGTTCACTTGCCCGTGCAATACGCTTCGAACATCGAACTCATTCGCAAGAAGTGAAACTGGTGTTGTGATTGACAGCGAGCCACACCTGAAACACACTTACTAAACAAGGTACTTATGTTTGCTCCAGTGGCTTTCCTTGTTCACACTGGTTGATCCGCTTTTCCGTTTTACACTCCTACAAAACCGTTAATACAACTACATATTAAATACAAAACTGTTTTGTTTCCTGAATTATAAATAATTTCTTAATTTTAGATATTTATAATAAAATGTAAATATAAGCAATTAATTCAATTTTTGGAATGTTCATGGAATCATGAATACTTCGGGTCTCTTGCAAAGTTAACGACTTAATTTGCATGAGACCCGAAGTATTCATGATTCCATGAACATTCCGAAAATCGAATTCATTTCTTAATTACCTAAACGGCCTTGCTACTCATTAGCGAGCATGCATGGTCTCTTATACACTCACTGCCCGACACCATCGCGAGCATTATCGCACACTTCGGGTTGCAGGATGTAAGCTAATAAGTGCCGAGAAAAGACAAAGTGTGTGGAGCAAGAAATGGGACGGGAACATAAACGACGTCATTGTGGACTGACGTTAGCGTCATGGAAACCAACGTCAGTCAGCCATTTTGACTTTTAGGAATCATAACACGCATTTTATTATATACCTATTACTGATACGACTTTAGAACTGTCTGTTTTCTGGCAATCTGATACAGAAAGCCGGATCAACGAACTGAGGTTTTCTGAATCCATATCACTATCCTTTAAAACGAGGCTAACGTCGGTTACCTGCTTTTGCGGCGACGTTACGTAAAGTTCATTGCAAGCATGGTACCAGAGACGGAAAACATGTTGGCGTGACGTCAATAAAACGTCAAGAAACGTAACGTTATGGCAAGCGTTCCCGCAATTTTTCGGGATCAATGACCAAAACAGGTTTTAAAATCAGAAAGAATGTCAGAAAAAATGCATATAATAAACATATTATCATAATAGTAACTTGATCTGGCGTACAGTATCACGTCTCGTGGATGAGGCCATACCATTGGATCACCCTCGACGCTACGCGTCTCGGGTGATGCGATGGTATGACCTCATCCACTCGACGTGATACAGTACGCCAGATCAAGTTACTATTATGATAATGTGTATATATCGCTCTCAGTAATTTGGCAATCATGAAGGATCTGGCAGCTGTAGAATTTCCAGAATTGTTGGGAACACAGTAAGTAACTTTATATAGCATTTGGTGTATTTTATTTTTCATTTCTGTGATCAGTTCAAGAGACAAAATTAAGACTAAACCTCTTATTCTTTCATCACCATATGTAAGCGTTATAGAACAACAGCATCCTTTAAAAAACACACATCCTGGGCATAATATTTAGCTTTAAATTATGTCTTCTTTTTAAAACGGATTTCGGATAGTTTCATGTTAACGGGCGCATTCTTTTCCACACGAAAACGAAACCGGGGTTTCAGTATCTTTCAACGCCGTTTCAGGCTGTACTCTTCACAATGGTATTCTTCTCAGATGGTAAAATTTTAAATAAGCTATTCGGTGATATTCTCTCTGGTAGCCCCCCCCCCCCCCCCCCCCCCCCGAACCCCCTCCCTTTTCAATCAACAACTAGAAGTCTTACGTCATAAACTGCGCCAGGTAAACCAGAAGTGCGTCCGGATTCCTTCAAATTCCTTTAATGTTTAAACCGATCCAACAGTTAGCAAATAATCGGGACGGGGTTGCCGTTCCCACATCCCTGCAACAAGGGAGGATGTAAAAACATATAGAAATACATATTTAACATTTGGACCAACTATAAAACTTAGTAAAAGTCAGTGGAGACCGGCCCAATTGCACGGACATGTAAGCTTTATTAGGACCTGCGTAAGATGTCTAGATGATTAGTTTAGTACTAGTGCACATATGCACTAGTTCCAAACTCAAAGTGACCCCCCCCATCGCTCTCCCACCTTGACTCTACTAAGAACATCGAATGATAGCCCACAATTGCGATTTCATACATTATGACGAGTTATATTATTTTTGACGGATTCTTTTCAAGTTCATGCATGCCTGATCCAGCAAGTCAAATTTTGGCAATCATTGCCAAGACGATCAATGTAAGACCCAGAAGAGCCTGCACAAAAGCACAGTGCATGCGCGGATCAAGAAAGTTTTGTCATTGGAACGAGTTGGAGCTTGTATTTTGCATTAATTTATCTCTCAGATTAAATGGCCGGTACATGATAGCTTGGTACTTATCGCATGATCGACGAGCAGCGAAGGTTCAGATTAGCCTGCGCATACACACGGTCCCCCTGGAGCAATCGTTTCTCGTCCATATTAAGTATGGAATTTGGGAAGAAAGACTTAGACCGAATATTGACCACTTAAGTTCTCGAAGTACCGAAGTAGCCCGTGTTGGTCCAAACTAAAGCGCCACCTATAATTTGCAGAAGACGGCAATTTCAATTTTTGCAGTTTTTTTTCAAAAATAGCAATGAGGATCGTCTGCTGGAAATATCATTCCTTATTTTTTTTTCAAAATTGGGCAAGATGTCGCAAAATTTATCGTCTACTGCAGTCGTTATTGGCGTTTTAAGGGTTAAATGTGCACATTGAAAGCTCAGATCAGTCTAAAAAATAACTTAACAGACAGGTTAGTAGGGAGCGCAGTGGATGTGGTAGAGTGGTTGACTCGAGGACGATGGGCCGCGGGTTTGAGCCTCACCGGTGTCACTGCGTTGTGTCCTTGAGCAAGACACATTCCTATTTTAGTATTGGTTCAACACAGGGAGACCCGTCCGTATATACCTAAAAGATTGTTGATGTGACGTAAAGAATAAAAACGAACAAACAAAGTGTGTCCAGTACGAAGATTCAAATCAGTCTGCGCACCTGCACCGTTTGATCACTCGGGGTTTTAGTCCCCCCCCCCCCCCCCCCCGAAGAAATGTTGAACCTTGCGTAATGATCGAGCTCGACCCTGTCAGTATGAAGAGAAAGAAAAATAAATATTTGCTCCCGGAGACCCTGATCAGACTCCGCGAATGCGCAAGCTGATCTGAGTCTTCGATGGGCGCACTGACATAACAACTTGTACGTTGCATTTGACATCGGCGTCGATTCGTCTATAGCATAGACTCTGATCAGAGTGGGCGGATGCCCAAGCTGATCTAAGTAGTTGTTGCGCGTACAGTTTATTTTTCTTGGTTTGTTTTACACAGTATCTAATCGCAATTTTTAGATTAATTGTATTCAAAGAACAATTTCATTTCCTCAAAGAACTCCTTTGTATAAATAAAGTATACCACAATCCGAACTGACCATGGGATCATGTCGGAATCATAAAAATAATAAACCATTACTTCCGGTTTGTTGAGCGGGAGTCTGGGTGACGTAACATTAGATGACGTTAGCGTCATGGAAACTAACGTCAGTCAGCCATTTTGACTGCTAGCAATCACAACACGCTTTGCATCGCTCTCGCTTTTTTTTTCACAATTATGAAGGATCTTGAGACTGTAGAATTTCCGGAATTATTAGGATCACAGTAAGTTACTTGGTGTTTTTATTTTGGAAGAGGCTATTTACAGTTGACTGTCAATAGCCAAAAAACATTAAAATGGCTATTTACAGTTGACTGTCAATAGCCAAAAAACGTTAAAGTGGCTATTTACAGTCAACTGTCATTAGCCAAAAAACGTTGAAATGGCTATTGACAGTCAACTGTAAATAGCCATTTTAACGTTTTTTGGCTATTTACAGATAAATCAGATATTTTCATTGATGTTGACTTTATATTCGAACATTTGGTGGACAATTTCAAGTACAGATGAATATTAAAGTCAAATAAATGTGTTTCTTCCATAATTAGTGCATGCCGTAAATCGTATTTGAGCCTGGCATGTGATTTTTGGGTATTCGACGCATGCAAAAAGTTAAGAAACACGCAGGCTTGTGCATCTACACAGACGCTCCATTGGCATCGCTGTTCGTACGCATAAGTAGAAAATGATTCATATAAGAGCCAAACATCTAAAAAAATGTACAAGTATGGATTGGCAGTCATGTGAAAGGCAATTATTCTATTATATCAAGATTATAGAGCCTTCTTACGTGTAACATATATTCCAAGGTTTCCTGATCAGACACCACATTCTGCGAAATCTGATTTGGATCTCGACTGTTTGTCTATATCCCATGGATGTATATATAGCTACATTGACTTGTTTATAGCACAAGTTGTTTTTGTTTCTCGGAGTTACACGTGCATGTACGAGGTCTGATTATGTCTGAAATAAGCAACGCATTTAAACATTTTATTGTTTTATTAATGAAATCCGATTCACATTTTCTAAATAAAGGCGATTCATGTATATCAACTAACAGTACATGTATGTACATTTTAACCATTGTGCCAATTTATATAGCTCAGTAAATTCAACGCCTGGAAATTTAACACCGAAATAGCTCTCAGAGTTTCTCTAATCAGTTTCTAGTCATATGCCGTGGTTACTTAAGAGAAACATCTCAGTGATACGATTCATTTAAGTAACCACAGCATATGCTTTTTGCTATCGTCTTCTCGCCGAAACCATTAAGCTTTAGTGAGAGGCGACGATTCGGTAAGCAAAAGTTATAGAACGACCAACTGTACTAATAAAACTATGCTGTTGCTGAATTAAGGAACGTCTCATTGAGACGGTTCCTCTGAGTAACTCCAGTATATCCTGTCGGCAGAGTTTGAGTCTGTATATGCATCTAATATGACACCATTGCAACGCAGAGTACATTGATACTGTAAACCAGTGTCCCGAAATCAACTTCCGCGATGTAGAATTTGCAATATGTAATCTCTCTGATACTGTATTTGCGGTTGATTATAGTTGGGGGGGGGGGGGGGGGTGGGGGTGGGGGTGTTCGAGGGACATCTGTATTAAACGCTTAAGATATTTGTGCACGGTCTTTAAATAACTTAAATGAGACAGCGGTACACTTGTAAGAGTTATTCTTGATTAGATCATTTTTATTGTAGATAGCTGTTACAAGCTTTTTGAAACTCTGGTATCTTTTTTTTCGAAAAAAAGAGTAAATTGTGGAAAAACCTTTGATATGAGTTTAGACAATGTAGTAAACATATGTCCAATAATTAGGCTAAGTCGTGAGAAAACCGGATTTTGTTGCATGCAGTCTCTTCTATCTATCTCTATCTTCCTGTACACCTAAACCTCCGAGGAGGACGTAAGGTGGTGTTCCGGTATATACCAGGAGCTAAAGGGTGTTAGATGGAATAAAAGCATAGAAAAAAAGTGGGTGAAATGAGTTTGTACAGTGCGATAGAGAGTGTTAGTAAAGTTAAAAGATAAAACAGATGCTGGTATCTAGGGAGTGGAGTGGGCTACCTGGCAAACAGCTGTACTGAACTGTGCCAAGGTAGGCAGGGTGGATATGTGGTGTGGTAGGGCGTTCCAATGTATTATTGTCCGAGGGAAGAAGGTGAATTTGTAGAAGTCTTTTAGAGTTGTGATCTGTCGGTACGCTATCGGGTGATTTCTTGAAGAGGGGCGGGTGTTCCGGATCAGGTAGTCAGAGGCAGGAATGGCCACTAGGTCGTATGTGACCTTGTATAGAAGGACCAGTCGACTATCTATACGTCGTTGGTCGAGGGTGCGCCAGTTGAGATCCTGAAGCATTGATGACACGCTAGATGTGTATTGGTAATCACGGGTTACCCATCTAGCGGCCCTACGTTGTACAGACTCAAGTTTATTTATGTCTAGATCTGTGTGGGGGGGACCACACAGTAGAGGCATACTCTAGCTGTGGGCGGACAAGGGTTTTGTATGCTGTCGATTTCAGGTCCTTGTTATGGACCCGAATGTTGCGCTTGAGAAAACCTAGTGTTTGATTTGCCTTTTTGGTGATGTTGCTGATGTGTTCAGACCATTTGAGGTCTTCTGATATAGTGACCCCTAAGTATTTTGCAGATGGGACACTTTCAAGTACACAGCCATGGAGATGATATTTTGTTTGTAGGGGTGTTTTGCGCCGGGTCACATGAATGACCTGGCATTTGGAGGGATTAAAGCTCATGTCCCAGAGCTTTTCCCAGTTTTCTAGGATTTCTAGGTCTTTCTGTAGGATCTCTGAGTCAGCTTGCTTATCAAGAGCAAGGTACATGGCTGTGTCGTCTGCGAATAACCGGACTCTGGATCTTCTGGTGATAAGGTTTTCAAAACTATTGGACCTAGATCTGCTATGATGAAATGGTGGTCCTTATCTCGATCTACACTGCTAAATACTCCGATAGTATGCCTGAATGTATTTTTCGACTCATAATCACACGCTGGATAGGAGGCAATCGAAAACTCTAATACTGTCGAGGAACGTAGATAAAATTGTTAGAAACAGTTTTCGATTGCCATTATCGTCTGACTGGCGACAAATAGCAATCGAAAACACTGTTTCTGTCGAGTTTTGATCCCCGTTCGTCGATTGTTCAGAGCGTTTTTGATAGCCGCCTACGCTGTGTGATTTGCATGAAATCTTAAAACTCTACTCTCTTTATAGTAAGTTGTTTTTCAATTAAAACCATAAAGACCAGTGTTTTATGAGGATTATGATAAGACAACAAGCCCCAGGGTTTATTTTCACACCCACGCACGTCAGCATCCAGAGTACCTGCTTGTGTCATCTTTGATAACCTATGCAAACAGTTTGTGCCTCTGGATCAAACTTTTGGCCACAATGTGTTGAAGGCACCTCGAAAGTAATATAATCAGATGTTCCAAAGGACTTTTTTTTGGAGGGGGGGGGGGCGAGATATTGAGAGAAATCAATGGCCAGGATCATCGGACATCGATGGCCAAGATCAGTGCGAGCATATGCTCAATCTGGTCACGGTCATTGCGATCTTCTGAGTGCATAGGGAAACAATGTTCAAGGCATCAACAATACGTCGTCGAAAATCATAAAAATACAAAACAATGAGTTTTCGGACAGACCGCGCAAGTGCACATTCTGCTCGAGAACCTTGCATATGGCCAATGATGACGCCATAAGTCATTTATAAACCTCCTCGCCTGAATAAAGGTTGTCACACCTCTTAATCACGCGTCAAGCACCACGGGAGTTATATTGCCTCCCGGTGAAGTACACTAATCCTGTTTATTGGGACAGATTAAGCTGTTTGTAATAGAGACTCTATATATGAAAAGAATCTATTCCACTAATAAAAACTTCCAATATCACCTCCACCGCAACTCCCCCCCCCCCCCAAAAAAAAAAAAAAAAAAAAAAAAAATGAAAAAAATGAAAGTATCCGTTTATCTCGAAATTACAAACAATAGTCTCGAAAAATGTGCAAAATATGAAACCTGTGCATATTGCACAGGTTTCATTTCAGATTTTGTACATTTTTGCACAGGTTTTATATTTTGCACATTTTTCGAGACTAAATGTTTTTAGCAAAGGCCTTTTGGTGCAAACCTTTTACAAAATATAAATAATCTCAACAGGCCGAAAAGAAAATTAATAATGATAGAAGAAAAAAAATGGATGGCTGTCTCAATGAAGAGCATGTTAAATATATCACATGGATCCTCTCTGCGAGACATCCATACTTTGTATAAGGGAGTAGAAAAGGTTCTGACGAGTCATCGCATATGCAGACACGCCTTCGCTTTCCAGGCTCGAAAATGCGTGAGGTATAAAAAACCAAATCCCTGTACTGGCCCTCGTACATAATTTTGCGGACTGGAAATAATTGCCAAACCCTTAGCTGTCTCATGACAACTTGCATGTACACAACATCAACAGGCAGTATAGATCAGAATCAGACAACTCCTATAGGAATTATCTGTTATTATCAGATCATGACTCACTCTTGTTTGATATATAATTAGTCAAAAGCAAACTATATAATTAGTCAAAAGAACGTTTACGATCACGAGTTTGACAAATAATTGAGTACACGGTAGACCCAGATGAGATGTCTATTAAAGTAAAGTATTATTAAATGCCAACACGGAGCCTATTTTGGATCCGTGATGCCAAATAGTTTCAATCCAGATCTGGGCGGATATTTTTTTAAACAAAACATTTGTGAGAAAAGTTTCCAAGTCTTAAAATCACCAACAAAGACAAGGCTGCTCGTGTCACTCAGGAATTCTTCTTACTTTGCACTTAAAGTCATATCAAAATAATGCTAGGAAACTCCAGATTAACTGCTTACCACATCTTTGCAATTAGTATGTTTTATGTCTTGATTCTCTTTTTCCGCTAACGGAGTAGGAAGCCGCACCATCATGAAAACAAATGCTTCAACAAAAGCCAAAATAGGATTTCAGCTAAATAAAGGGATTAGTGAACAAATTTGATATAATAAATAATTTCCCCCTGTATCCCAAATAAATAACGACACTGACTGTCATTAGCCAAAAAACGTTAAAATGGCTATTGACAGTCAACTGTAAATAGCCAAAAAACGTTAAAATGGCTATTGACAGTCAACTGTAAATAGCCATTTTAACGTTTTTTTGCTATTGACAGTTGACTGTAAATAGCCATTTTAACGTTTTTTGGCTATTTACAGTTGACTGTAAATAGCCACTTCGTTTTATTTTATTCAACTTTTTTGTAGATACTCATATTATAATCGAATAACAAGCTCTCATTGTTATAGTCAAAAACAATTCAGGGGGTACGGGGGCATAAGCCACCATTATCATATGTTACATGAAAACAGATGAACAGACTGTACCATGGTGCCCGGTAAAGTGCAAGTGTGGGCTAGATTGGGCTAGATTGCACTTTACCGGGCACAACTGATTTTGACTGGGGTTTTATGGTCCGTTTGCCTCTAAATTATTTCTTGAAACGTTTGATATGGCTGGATACATAGCGCAAAACCAATTCAGAGGCTATGGGGCTTAAGCCCCCATTATCATATGTTACATACAAAATTTGTTAAGGCCATACGATTGTTAGAAAAAAATAAAGCAATGTACCAAGCTAGAACAAGGAGCGGAGCGCAGTGACTCAGCTGTAGAGTGCTACAATTGGGATCGATGGGTCGCTGGTTCGAGACTCACCGGAGGCACGGTGTTGTGCATTTGAGTGTGACACTTTATCCTCTATTTAGTATGGGATCACCCGGGAAATGTTCCGATATGACTAATCAATTATTAAAGTGACGTAAAGGATCAGCTCAAGCAAGTCAAACCATGATTGATCTTGTCCTGCTTGAAAGCAGTGACGGATCCAGATGACTTCAGGGGGTTCGCTCGAACCTACCTCCCCGCCCTCGTTTTTAAATATCCTATGAAAAAGAAATAATTTGGTCTCAGTGAGACCAAATTATTTCATTTTCATGGTATATTTAAGAAAATGAGATAAAATCCGCAAAGCGAACCGCAACACCTTTTTATATATGAACCCCCCCTTTCCAGAAATCCTGGATCCGGCCCTGGAAATTTTTCTAAATGTATCATGCCAGAACTTCATTTAAGACCCCTTGACTGCTTGAACGACTGTTAGAAAAAGCGAAAGCGTACCATACCGCAGCTTACCCGAAGATCACTAGACTGCTCGAATGAATTGAGACTTCAGCATGCCATCATTACACCGAGACCGCGGCCGTTTGAGAATGAACCACACCATCATTACACAGAGACAACACTGCTATTACAAAGCCTCACGAAAGTCCAGTGGCTAAGCTAAGGATATGGGTTGCTAACAGAATAAAGCCAGCCAAGAGGAATGACCGAATGTGTACTCAATGGGGTTGACAGACCGAATACAGTATTCAGAAAGATTGGGTAAGAAAATTGAGCCGCGACATTAGATTTCCAACAAAATGGTATGTGCGACCAGCAAAGCCTCAGATCAGCCTGCGCATACGCGCAGTCTAATCAGAGCCTTTGCTTATCGCTTGAATATTCTATGAGTGTTAAGCTACTGACTGAATATCATTTGGAATTTCTAAGCTTGAAAGGAGGCTGCACATGCTTGTCTGAGTCTATTCAGGTCAAAATGCCACATTTTTGGAAATCACATGTCGCGGCCCAATTATAAATTCTGAGCAGCACAAACCTCCCATTTTAACTCTTTCGCCTGCTGATAGCCTTTGCAAATAGTTAGGACGCAGATCAGGCCCAATAGTTTCGCGGACATGCCCCACGAAATCGCTGGGCTTAATCTGAATATAAGCTTCTCGATACTGCCATGATATTCCTGAACTATGTTTTTGAAAAGTTCGTTAAAAGAAAGTTCTCAGACGCTAAAGCATGTAACCAATGAAAAGCGATTTGGTAAATTTTATCTTGATATGTTCGCCAGCTACAAAATATTCCCATAAAGGCCACAGAAAAGATCACGTTAGTTTACAAAATTTCATTGCAGTGTATAGTCGAGGACATAGCGTTTTTCTTGTCAATGCCTTTGAATCAGTTGAATACAATTTTAAGTACAACAATATCACTGCTTGAGTCGAGACCGAGGGGCCGCGGGTTCGAGCCTCACCGGCGTCATTGCGTTGTGGTCCTTGAGCAAGACACATCTATCCTAGCTTAGTACTCGTTCAACTCAGGAAGAGTCGTCCCTGTTTAACTGAAAGATTGTTGATGGGACGTAAAGAATCAAATCAAACATAAAGCAAACAAACAACATCACAGAACGCCATTGTTTCAAGTATTGAAGGTGATAAACCAGAAACCCAGATTTCAACTTTTTAAACCTTTACAGAACCCTTTTTTCGAGAAAAAAACAAGTTTTCAAGTACAATGCTCCAGAACAGCACATTTAGGCATGTTTGAAGTGTAATGTCCAAGAGCCCAATTCGAAGTAGATATACCAGATTCAAACTTTTCTTATACAATGTCCAAAATGCAATGCCGCAAAACTCCATTGTCCAAATGTCCCATATTTTAGGTACATTCTCCATAGAATCACGCCTTTCCAGTCAGTTTAAACATGTGTTTTGGGTGCTCAAAAGAACCGTCTCAGTGAGACGGTTCTTTTGAGTACCCACAACATATGTTTAGGTTGAGAAATAAGAAAAAAAAATTTCGTTACGCACCCTTGGTTGAGAAATAAGAAAACTGTTTTTTCGCTACGCACGCTACTTCTGGGGGCCTGTATTACTCCATTTTTCAATTCGTACTAAAATATTGTACAATGTCAAAGAACTCCATTGTTTATAAGTAGATGACCACACCAGAATGTCATTCTCTAGTACAGTGTCCATATGACCCATATTTAAGATAAACTGTCACAGAATCCCATGCTTTAGTAGATGTACCAAGAATGTTGCAGAGCTCTATACTCCATGTGCAATATCCTAGAACCCCATTTTTCAAGCAGATTTACCAAATTCTTACTAAACATTATACAATGGGTCAGGGACCTATATTTTGGGTACAGTGTAACAGTTGGTTATTATACAATTATTGACTAATGAGGCATTGGATATGAAGTGATATCGACCAGATAATACCAACATTGACCGAGGCGAAGCCGAGGTCAATATTGGTATTCTCTGGTCGATATCACATCATATCCAATGCCTCATTAGTCAATAACTGTTTTATTATATAACATTTAGAGAAAGACGTACAGGCATCCTTGCATCTGGAAAAAACACTGAACTTATATACACGTTTTGGGACAGTCAACCATTTAGCAGAAACAGTGCAGACCTAGATAAGACCACCCTTTTACTATTTTATATATGTTGTGCATGGGTGTCATCATTTAACATTACAAACAAAAATTCTAACACACCTCGCCTGTAGAGCCAATTTTAAATAACTGTGATATGCCAAACATTAATTCACAGCTTTGAAAGCGCAGGGAAAATGTGTGATAACTGACGTCATTTCAGTTACTGGAAAATGACGTCATTCGTGGCATTAGACGGTGTAACGTCGTGTTTACGCTTGAAAGACGTTACAATTAAGGATTGAAATGCAGATTTTTAGCTTGCACTGGATGATGCAAAACATTAGGCTTTTTAATGTCTGTGAAGCCCGAAGGGCTTCTCGGAGACATTAAAACGCTAATGTTTTGCATCATCCAGTGCAAGCTAAAAATCTGAATTTCAATCCTTATATTTACATTTTATATTATAAATCAAACATACTTAATTATCTTCCACCCAAAGTCGCTGGTAATCCTTGAAAAATGAAATATTTTAATTGTAACGGAGGTGTTGGAACAGCCAGCGAACGAAAGTCCTGTACATAACGTCGTGGCGATACGTGAATGACGTCACGCAAATGTTGATAAACAAAGAAAGCTATTGGTTGACGTTGACGTTACTCCACCTAGAGGCGCGACCTAGACCACGTGACTGCTCAATGTTTTGCATCGAGAAATGCAAGCAGCTAGGAATTATGGTTTCATCGAAGGCAGCTACATTGAGAATGTAAATATATACATATATTTACATTCTCAATGTAACTGCCTTATATGAAACCATAATTCCTAGCTGCTTGCATTTCTCGATGCAAAACATTGAGCAGTCACGTGGTGTATGCCGCGCCTCTAGGTGGAGTAACGTCAACGTCAACCAATAGCTTTCTTTGTTTATCAACATTCGTGTGACGTCATTCGCGTATCGCCACGACGTTATGTACAGGACTTTCGTTCGCTAGCTGTTCCAACACCTCCGTTACAAATAAAATATTTCATTTTTCAAGGATAACTAACGAATTTGGGTGGAAGATAATTATGTATATTTGATTGGTAATATAAAATGTAAATATAAGGATTGAAATGCAGATTTTTAGCTTGCATTGGATGATGCAAAACGTTAGCATTTTAATGTCTCCGAGAAGCCCTTCGGGCTTCACAGACATTAAAAAGCCTAATGTTTTGCATCATCCAATGCAAGCTAAAAAACTGCATTTCAATCCTTAAGTAAACGTATGCGACGTGGTCTAAGTATTGGCGGAGTTCTTTAGTGCAAAGACGGAAAGTTGGAAGAAGCTGAAGACTTCAAATTTGTTTTTGTCGTTTATTGTAGCATAAAATCGAAACAGATCAGCTCCAGTGCGCGATTTCTTGCTTTCACGGGAACTACGATATGATTATTAGCGCCGCTTTAGAAAAACAGAACCGGGACAGAAAAAACAAGGAGTCTAATTTTAGTAGCTAATATACACTGGCAAGCGCGCGCCAGCCAGTGAATATGACAATATATTGACTGGCCACGTGAGCGCCCTAAGCCAAGGAAAATCGGTCTTTTTACTGAGTTATATAATAAACTACAATCTTTAACTCTAGCAGAGAATTTTTGAGTTATAATACACTGTTTGGAGGTCAGTTGTAAAGAAGATCAAATCCTGAGTGCGTTGAGCTCCATATTTAACGAGCAATATCTGCAAGTAGATTTACCTTAACTCCCACTTTTCTAGTACAGTGTCCAAGATACCAACATTTTAGGTGCAACACCCAAACCCCTTTTTCAGTAGATCTACCAGAATCTCTGCTTTTATATACAATGCCACAGAACTCCATTTATCATATGACGTCGCGTCTGAGAGTGAAATAACATCATGCAATAAAATCGATAAACCACTAGTGGTTTATAGACTTACGGGAAACGTTATGACGTCCATAACAACGTTGCGATCATGATGACAAAATTATAACGTTTTACGCCATAAATTAGATTTCAAAGTATTTGTCATATGATAAATAGAATCTAACATTCGTGCTCTTGTATTATTGAATTTATTAAACTCGTTGCGAAAAAAAGATAAAATGCTCGGCAAGCCTCGCATTTTATCTCTTTTCCCCAACTCGTTTAATAAATTCAATAAAATATGAGCACTCATGTAAGATCCTCTTTATATCAATTAGAAGTGACAGAATCATTGTTTTCATATATAATTACACAGAAATAGCAGAATTTTACAAAGTCGGTCAATGGAAATTCATTATGTAAAGTTCTTATAAATAATTGAATATTTATTGACCTGGACGAGAGAAAATCTGACTTTGTTGCATGTAATTAACAAAGGCAGACATACTTTATTATCCTTCAGATATGGAGAGCACAATACAAACACATATGATACACACACAGACAGAAATACAAAAAGCAGACAGTATAGTTATGTACATCTATAGAATGGATTTGGAAACCCGAAGTTCCCTACATTCACATGAGTAAGCAACTGAGGCACAGTCCAATCTGCACATGTGCATGGCTGATCGTTTCCCTGTCGTTTGCAGTCACAGAAGAGGTTTCTGTTCACATGCATGACCAAATCACATCCTATAATGAGTTGGCCAGTGGGCTAGAGTCATTTATCTCGGACTGACACTCCATCGGGCCTTCAATTTAGAGGCCTAATGTATTTTGTTTATCTCTCAATCAATACATATGCTGTGGATATTCAAAAAAAACGCCTCAATGAGACGGTTCTTTTGAACATCCAAAAACACGTGTTAAAGCTTATGAAATATATAAAAAAAAACTCCTTTCCTTTGTTCTGGTTTACAAAAGTTCTTTGATTTCAGTACAAAGAGCATAAAGTATACTTGTCAAAAATACCAACGCAGAGCACTTTTAAACTATTGTGGGTTATATATTTTCAAAATATGTGCATTATGACATGCCATTTTAGTCGTAAAAATAAGCGCATTGCTTTGCTTTCTAAACGGTTTTGGTATTGCTGCTCCGGTATTTAGTTATTAGAAACATCCAACTCTGTCATCAATTGTATAATCACTGTACCAGATTTGCCGGGCCGCGTAGCGCAGTCGGTAACGTGTCTGGCTACAGATGCGTGTCTGACTGCAGATCCAGGGGTCACGAGATCGATCCCGGTCCGGTCCCATACTTTCGTGGAGATTGATCATGAAATTATTTCTACGGTCATTCTCCTCCCTTCCGCTGATTTATTCAAGAAGGGTTGTTGTCAGTTACAAGCGAGAGTATGTGCACGAATTACTGGTTAACCGCTTGTTCAAGCCTGCCCAGGAAAAAGTGTGGTTAGGTGAACTGACCGTCCCGCAATGACCATAGCTGTTGACTTGGGACGTAAAGCAACAAAAACAAAAAACAAAAACTGTACCAGATTTTGGCCTACCAAGTGATACAAAATTATCTAAATTCAATAGCTACTGTTAATATTTTTCACACTTTTCAAAAGGTAAAAAGCTATATTTTCAATTGAAATTTAGCGTTTCCAGTATACATTCAGTACATGTATTCACAATTATATTTTTCGTGTCTGCATTAAAACATCCTCGTGAGCTTTGTGCCATAACATAGAGGAAAAGATAGCTCATTAAAATGATACAAAACATGATAGGGTTTGTAAGTCGGTTACTGAGATAAAAGACCATGATACGAACTTTCCAATTGCCCCTAGTACTACTTAATTTTGTGTAAGTGGGGCTCTGGACAGCTTACATGCACATATTTACCAGAGTATTCGCTGTGATATGTAACCAAAAATGCATGTATATAGCCTCCTTTGGAAAAAGATGTCTCGCTAATTCTTAGAGTTCTTATTTTATTTCCTTAGAGAATTCTATTCTTTTTTGCAGCCTTTCTGATGAGGATGAGTTTCTGTTAGAGCACTGGGATCAAGGCCTTGACTGTGACGTCACTTCCTGTACTACACAGACAAAGTCACAAGGTGCATAATTATAAACCCCGTTACTTTTATGTCCATTTATGATATAGAGGATCTAACATGTTTGCTCATGCTTTATTGAATTTATTAAACGAGTGGGGGAAATGAGATAAAATACGAGACTTGCCGAGCATTTAATCGCTTTTCCGCAATGAGTTTAATAAATTCAATAAATACAGAATCACGAAAGTTAAATTCTATTTATCACATGGCATTTAAAATACATAAGCACGCTTTTCGGACGTGAAAACGTCACAATTTTGCCATCTTTTACGCATCGTTATAAAGGACGTCATTACGTAAGTTTTAACTCTGTGCAAAACTAGTGGTTTATCGATTTTACTGCATGGTGTTATATCACTCTCGGACACGACGTCATGTGATGATATGAATATGCCTGCCAATTTTATACCAAAATGGATCACAACTACATTAAAGCTGCATAGTCTGTAACTTTTGATCTTTTAATTTTAGAACTAATGTTTCTATTTTTCAAGGACACAGTAAAAAAACTAAAATTCATGTATACATCATACCAATTTCGTAAATCTTAACAAATTATCAGTATCAAAACAACATCATTTATGTTAAAATTAACTGTCTATAATTATCGGAGGGACGCAAATAATTACCAACAAGAGAAAAACACTCCTGTTTTATAAGAAAATTCACTTTCCCGTGCAGTTTTCAGCTATAGTGAACAGATTTATTGTGAAAACATAACTTAATTCTACTTTTGCAAATGATTTAAAACGAAAATAAAAAAATCGAAAAATGTTCATAGTTGCAGACTTAGTCTCTTTAAACTATGCTTGCAGACACTCTCTATATCTTGAGGACCTTTGTCTACTAACGGGCTCTTCCTTCTGTTTAACACAAACTTCGAATGGTCCATTTTATATGTTGAGTTATTATTTCAAAATAATATTGGATTCCATAAGGCATTCTCTGTATTAAGATTCCCTTTGTCTTAGCAACTGTGTAGACTCTGATGATATGCTTCACAATGCGGCATTTCATCTGGGTCTCTTAACAATTGGCTTAAGTACGCTTTTAGATGACACAAGTATATTTTAGTTGTTTTTACACTGTTATCCTCCTAAAGCAAATATCGCGTTATGGCAAAATAAATTAAGCCCACTGGAAATGTTCCCACATACTTAATGTAATAAATCCATTCATGTTTGCTTTATTGAGTTAGAATTTTCAACAACCTTCGATATTTTTGAAGTAAACAACTAAACTTAAGGAACTTAACACAATGCCTATGGAAAAGGTGACATGGGGCTTAATTTATTTTGACCAGTTTCGGTTTGATTTCTTAATCGAGATAATATGAGCACAACGCTCTTTAGGTTTTGGTACTCATCACATTGAGTGCAGCGTAGATTCAGGCATGTCCTTGCATTTACACAAAATCACAAGGCCTACACTTTTCACACACCAGTGTAGGATAAAGGCTCGGTCCAAATCTAATTCCTCAATTCCAAATACAGTACCATTCAGGCTAGGCTTTTATGAGTAAATATTGCCATGAAGTATACCTGTATTCTGAGGCAAAGTTGTTATATATTATACAGGCGCACTTCGAATCGAACTAAAGTTCCTACTATAGTCTTACGTAATAGATGCGCACGCACGTTTACACCCAAACGACTAAAGTTGGTACTTTTTGTTGGTTGGCAGGTTAACAAAAATGATAGCCATGTATGCTCCACTTCAATTCTTCGTCGTAGACAAAAAAGATGTCATAAACTTCACAGCGCTTTATAATTATCAATAACGAATAAGTGGGACCAAAAATTATGCTTAGCTAGGTTTATTTTACAAAAACATATCATTTTGAGGCTACTGACCGATCTTGAACCCATCGTGCTAGATAGGTCTAGAGTAGGGAACCAGCCTATCTACAAGAGTAACGGTGCGTCGACCATCTCTGGTAGATTCTTGTCGTCACCCTAGTAGCGACTATAGGTGTTCGAATCAAAGTTAGTTACATTAGTAGGGACTTTAGTTCGATTCGAAGTGAGCCTTAATTATTGACTATTGAGGCATTGGACATGATATGATATCGACCTGAGTACCAATATTGACCGAGGTGAAGTCAACACTTGTTTTATTATATAATTCTCTAAACAAAAAAACAACAACAACAACAACAACAACAAAATCTTGGCTATGGACTATGTCTTGGACAGTCTTGAATTTCTTTTTTTACATGATGACTAACTGATTTCATTCAGTTAAAAGAGGAATGAATGCATACTTTATTTGTAATTACAACTGCAGACAGAGAAGATCCAGATTAAATGCTGCATAATGTGGCATTTCATCAGGGTCTACACTGTTTGCTTAGACAAAAATGATCTTCAGGGAAAAAATTGCAATTTTGTTTAGAAATTAAAACCTGTGACCCCTTGAATTATACAATGGACCATTCCAAATTTATTGCATCAATACAGAAGGAAGAATTCATTGGTCCATTTAAGAGTTCTGCTAATTACTATATTCAACAGCAAAGTCTGAATTACATGTATATGATGAAACACCAAATCTTGTGAATTTCGTGCTGCTGTCTTTCACTGAATTGTATTTACAGCAAATCATGCAAGTTTCATGATGAAAGCACACCTGGTATGGAAAGTTTCTATGAAGTCTATTTCTAGTAACTAAATTTGAATGGGAAAAACCAGCAGCCCATGTGATATGTAGCTTTGTGGACTCGAGTGGATAGGCATCTGGGCCAATCAAAATATATCTATTTATAGGTTATATAATAAATATTGTTATATGACTGGATATAATCCTGTCTCCTGATTGGCCCAATTTGTCTTCATAAATCTGTATGTCTACCTGAAAACCGGTCTAAACTGGCCAAGAAGTTAATATTGCATGAAAACCAGCTGAAACTAGTTTCCAGAAGTTAATATTTTCGACACTTTCCTAATATCACTCTAAAGAGAGCTAAAAATAGCACGATGAGTATAAAACTAGCATGAGCTGCATGAAATCGACACGAGTTGCTGTTTCATCTCCCAACAGGTAAATTAAAGACGTTCATGAACTTTAACAACAGTTTTGTTATGTTTTGTTTGTTCATTTATCCTTCTTTGAATAAACAAACTGCAAAACAGTTTTATGATGAAATTTTACATTTCACATTCAGAGAATTAATATACATTTCATAATTCAAAATACTACACTCAAATATGAAAATAAACAGCTGAGAAAACTTGTGAGAAAGTCCTTAGGTTGAAGGTTGAACATGACTTAAAGTTCAACAACAAAAGTGAAAGTTGAAACTTTTCATTCTTAAATGAAAAGTCATATAACAAAACAGTTATTGACTTCAATTTCGGGTGACATAAGAATTCATCGACTCTTAAAAGTGATATTCACCTCGGCCTAATGGCCTCAGTGAATTTTCACTTTTTCGGGTAGATAAATCCTCATGTCTCCCTCATTGAAGTCAATGATTTTATATTATACCCTTGTTGTATACAAAAATTTACTCTGAGGGTTTAGGCAAAGTACTATTGCACAATTCGCTTAAAACAGTAACGTAAGGTATACCCTAAAATCTATGTCACTTTCTCATTATTCTAAGATGTACTGATAATATAAATTTTAGTATCACAACACATTCGATGTCCTTGTTTAATAGTAGGCTCATATTCATGTACTGTTGTTTTGAGTCGAAGTAGGTCCATATGTATGCCCTGCTGTTTATCTGTATTTAGTTTGAGACAAAGAAGGGATCTATATATAGCTTATTATTTTTTTTCAGTTGGCAATATCCCAGACTATTCAGATCTGTTTGGAGAGATAAGTGACGATGATGATGATGATGATGATGATGATGATGATGAAGATGATGACGTAGATGATGATGGTAAAGATATCACTGATAATGACGTCAGCGCTGATAGTGGCTTCAGCAGTGATAGTGATGAGGATGAGGAGGATATGGAAGATGAGTCATCTGATTCTGAGAGCAGCGAATCATCAGACAGTGACTCATCAGACACTGACTCATCAGACACTGACTCATCAGACAGCGAAACAGGTAGGTTAACTATCATAGGTATTCGTAAGTCACCATTTCAATGAAAATAGACAGTTAACCTGTGGAATTAGATAATGTTGGTTTGAGCCATCACGCACTACTTTACAGTCAGGTGCCAAATTAAAGTTCACAGAGTGAATTTCAAGGCAAAAAATATAGCTTATTTTCAACACTTATAATACTTAAATCTTAAAGACTAGATTTACTGCATTAATAAGGCTTATGTTTGGATACATCATTATCCTCCCTATCATTACAAATGTTCAAAATAGTTTACTCCATACTAGAGGTGGTTGCCTAGCACCAAGACAAAAAATGGCCAAATTTGCCCTATCTAGTTCGTTTAAACAATTGCCATGGCAACCAGACATTCAATAATTACTTGAGTTTATGCTATAACATGTAGGACTTATTTATGTCTTTATATGTGATTTATTTCAGTTTGTCGGTCAGTCTTACAAGGATAAATCATTCTGGCTTCGCGATCATGATTTATTCACTTTAACAACTGACCTCCAGCCAGTGATATATTAAGCAACAAATCACTGCGAGTGCGAATCTATTTCTTAAGCTATAAAAGAAACTCTAGCAAAAAACTTTTTGATGATCAATATATAGAAAAATATTTTGTCTTATAGTAGCATTAAAATAGCATCAGAAATGTATTCCTTGTAAATATGACAACCACTAAAATCAGCAAACTAGTGGCTTTGTGGCTATTTTTATCGGTTGCTTAGCAACAATATGCAAAACATTAAACAACTTCATTATATTGGGAATATTTGACGGCTTGCTTATATCTTCCCATTTATGTATTTGTCAAGTCCATATTATGAATAAAATTGAAATGAAGAAGAAATGAATGTCTAAATTTCCAATACATTTATGCATTTTTTTTAAGTTTGTGAACTTTAATTTGGTACATAAATGTAGGTGTACAAATAGCTAATGCTCAGGCGGGAATGGGCGAATGTGCAGGCTCGTCTTAGCATTCGCTGATCATCTATATGATCAGTATTTACATTTTACTGTACATATATTTATTGACTTTTTGCTTACTGTAAAGGCGGCAACTTTGATATTCATATCTGGGCGTGGTTCGGCTGTTTCACCTACTATTTATAATTTGGTGAAGATTTAATAAGTTGTTTGGGCCGCGCAAACGTGCGTGCATTTCATGAAAATCCTAACCGTATACACACTGAAATCACATGCATTAAAGTGCATAATCACAAAATATATGTTTTTTCTCGTCCACTTAAATTTTTGAAGCCTCATTGACAAACAGTGTGGACCCAGATCAGACTGCTCCTGTAGCAGCAGTCTTATCTGGGTCTACAATGTTTGCCTCTATAGACATTTTCAGATGCAGTTATTTTGTTGGCGTTTTAAGGACTAAATAATGTGTTTTGCGTCTATACTGAGGTAATGGCGCAAGATGATAAGTCACTTTTGAATAAAAACACACCTCATTTTCAGCTTTTACCTATGTCTAAGGTTGATCAGTCCTAATTACGCATTCATGAGGTGCCGCCTTTACAGTAATTAAAAAGTCATATAAAACTGACTATTTTTTGTCTTTCAGATTCAGATGACGATTCTTCCGATTCAGATTCAGATAATGAGACTCCAGTGCGCAAGCGCAAGATTCGTCCAATGATCAGAAACAGACGTACTTCAGTGCGCAAGCCTAGGATTCGGCCAATCGCAAGAAAAGGAAGAACAGCGAGATCAATGAGAAAGTTATTGCTGAAGCGATTGACATTACTCCAAGCACGTGACACCAATATGATTTGTTGTAAGAATGCTTGCTATGGTGCGTGGAGATGGGTTAGACGTTGTGATGTTGACTGGGATTTTTCATAGGAAAACTGTTGACCATTTGGTTCATTTTAAACCCTGTGATATATGAGACGCGACACAAGATTTCCAACAATGTGGTATGTGCAACCAGCAATGGCTCAGACCAGCCTGCGCATATGCGCTAGTCGCTTGAATATTCTATGACTGTTTAGCTACTGACAGAACAGCATTTGGAGTTTCTAAGCTTAACAGGAGGCTGTAGAGGCTCGTCTCAGTCAACACTTGTCAAAGTGCCACATTGTTGGAAATCACATGTCATGGCTCAATTATGTTTTAAAATTGGGCCCAACCATGAGATAAGTTACTTATTGCATAAGCGTAAAGTTAAACGTGCGTGGGCAGCTATCTAGTGGAACTATAGGTATACTGTTTGTTTTGAATTTTCATACAAACTAATACTTGATGGAAACGAGCAGTAATGGCTCTGACGAGGCTGTGCTGGTGCACAGGCACGTCTGAACCTTGGCTGTTCGCTTTGGTAATAAGTTACAATACCCAATCATGAACGAATACATAAGCTTGTAGGATAAAGAGCTTGTGAAGGATATCTTGAAATATAATGGTCAAACTAAGTTAAGCCCCATGTCAGTTTTTTCCATAGGCATACTGTTAAATTACTGAAGTATAGTTGTTGATTACAAATTTATCTAAAACAATTGAAAACTCTTACTCAAATCAAGTTAGACAGCAATATCTTAGGTGTAAAAACACAAGTTTCAATTGAAAATACCGTTTGTCTTTTGATATGTGCTTAATTTTCCAAGAGTACCCATATTTTTGCCAATTTTACCATAGGAATGATAGGGAACGAAACAGGACATCTACTGAAAAGTGTGAAGCGCTCGCGAAATTTTATTTCAATATTAATGAAACCTAGCACATGTTGAGAAGAAACTTTGCTGCTACTTCGCTGAAAATTTGATGCAAAAATCTTTATTCAGTAAAATCTTATGATAAAACAAACATGAAAGTTTTTGCATTAAGTCTATGGTAAAAATTCTGCTGGGGCTTAACTTATTTTTGCCAGTTTTTTTTATAATCAGACAACTAGTTGAGAGTGCCTAATTAAAAACTTCTTTTTCTCAACCAAAACATATGTTTTGGGTACTCAAAAGAACCGTCTCACTGAGACGGTTCTTTTGAGAATCCAAAACAAATCTTAAAACTGATGGATAAGAAACTATTTACATTTTCACACTGAAAAATTATTTGTATCTAGACTCATGATAATAATATACTCACGTTGTTATATTAAGTGCTGGACGTATGATATTATCATTCAGACTTAGTGGTGCATCATGCATCTTCAACATCAACACTTTTTAAAGTGGCGACCTGGGCCCGGAATTACAATGCCTCCTTAAAGTTAAGGAAGACTCAGGTTTAGTATTGATATTTGAGGATGCGAAAAATAACGTTCAAACTTATTAAAGTCAATATAGTTTCATTTTTTGTGTAGATCACAATGATATCTTTGACCATAAGAACTGCATCGATTCTGGCAATTTATTAAAACATTTAATGTAACTTGTCGAAATATAAATGCTTAACCTAAGTCGTCCTTAACTTTAAGGAAACATTGTAATTATGGGCCCAGATAAGGATTTTAGCTGAAATTGTAATTATTTTCTTACCCATCAATTTTGTGTTTTGTGTGATCGTAAGAACCGTCTTATTTGTCTTTTTCCACGGCAAACATCAATAATGTATTGTTTAATATGTTATTTAATAAATTATGTTAAATACCAAAGTTTGTTGCTGTTTTATCTTTCATGCCATTTGGCTAGTAAAACCCTTTTCATTCTGTATACTTGTCAACTGATACTTTGGTAAACAGTGAAGACCTATATGATATGCCGCATAAGGTGGCATTTTATCAGGGTCTGCACTGTTTGCTAAGTCTTAAAAACAATCTTCAGGTATGAATATACATTATTTGACCAGCAACCCCTTAAAATACAAAATGGATAATTCCATACTTATTGTATCAATATGTATGGAATAACCCATCAGAATGAAATGGGTTTAAGGGGACATCAATCCTAAAAAATAAGTATCTTTTATCAGAAAGAGCTTTATGAACCATAAATTTTGATACAAGTATCATCATAACCGGTTGAAAAATGGGAAAGTTATGGGCATTTAAAGAATTCAATATGGCCAACATTTAGCCGCAATTTTGAATATTTAATTAGTTTTCAGAATTTTTTCAACTGCTTAATTTTTGGTTATCAATACTAACACAGCATCTGTGTTTCTGCAGATATGCAGCTTTATACATAAGGAAAAGGTTTTATTAAATATAATTGCAAGTAATCCATTGGTTTGTCTTTTATTTTGAGTACGCATGTTTAATTAGGCTGTGTGACGTCACTAAGCCTACAATATGGCCGCTTCCATTACAGTCAATTTGCAAATACTCAAACGCCCACAACTTAAACGTTTTCAACCGATTTAGATGAAACTGGTATCAAAATTTATGGCTTATTAAGATCTTTCATATAAAACATAGTAACTATCAGGGTTTCCGTCCGCTTTAAACTCAAATTCCACAGAATGTTCACATTGAGAAACTAATTCGAGTTAAAAGGATGTTGTCTGTAAAATATCGGCCTCGTTAGACTTCGAGCTAAAAAAGGTCCTGCTAACCCCCCCCCCCTAGGGAATTTTGCAGACATATCCTATCTTGAAGAAAATTTCAAGTCGCATCTTTTAAGAGATGTTTGCACTCTGTGCTCCGGGGCGTTAGTCTCTGACAGCCTGTTACATATGTTACTGTAATAAACTAAGGAACAAATCAAAATGAAAGTTTGAGCTACAGAAAGAACGCATTAAACCATCTAATTATTCAAATTTCTTATGTAGTTTGCAAGCTGGATGCCTAAGCTACATAAAAGCAGCATTTTAAACAAAATTACAGCCTTCAATGGTGTTATATGCGTTACATAGATTAAATTTCCCTTTGAAAGTTAAAATCGTGACTAACATCATTTAATTTTATAGAGGATTTGTGCATTTTACAAGTATTTTTAATCTAAGTTTACTAAAATACTCATTCGACTAATAGAAAAACAAAGTTTTCTTTTCTATCTCAAATACATTGTTTTATATGAGCTATTAAACAACCCTACCACCGATTTTAAGTATCCAATTTTGGTATCTATAATAGAAGAAAAATATATGAAAAAATTTGACACTTGCGGATATCTAACATTTTTAGCACTGTCTTGCTAATGCAATAAAGATTCATGCATTTGCGAGTTTGACATCAGGATCAGAGCACTCATTAAAGTATGTAACGTATGTTACATAGCATAATGAATGAGCAAGGAAATTGTCTTGGAAGTAAGAGATGATATTTCAGAAAAAAATACTATTTTTCACATGTTTTCCTATTAATCTCTAGCCTCTGGTGCCTTAGTCTTAGTAATTACAGTCATTGCTAACAAGCCCATGGAATTGTGTTACAGATGTTATAAATAAACTTTTTTATCACATATTTCCTAATGCCTATAATATATACACATTATTACTTGAGTAACTTGATCTGATGGATCGGATCACGTCGAGTGGCTGCGTCAGGAACGATCGGATCACACGAGACAAAGTCGAGTGTGATCCAGTAGTTCCTGGCTCAGCCATGAGACGTGATCCGACCCATCAGATTAAGTTACTCAAGTAATAATGTTTTTATTATATACCCACATAACACAACAGAACTCATTTCAGTTTTAGCGGTTAACTTACCAAAGTTGATACCATGTGGCGTGACGTTGCGATGCCGCTACGTAACGGTAGCAAATAACGTCGCGCCAAATGTTTGATGACGTCACATTGTATAAACATGTTACGACAGAGGCGGAAAATGCATTTATCGTGTTTAATTCCTTTCCTTTAATACGGGAATTAAATAAATAGAGGTTAATCGCATAAACGTCAGATAGAAACGTGATTTAAGTGATTAATAATGCTATGGCTAAGATTGCGAATCAGATTAAGAGTTCGCCGCCAGGCGCTGGCTTTTATCTTGTAAGTTGGGTAAAACATGGAGGATGGTGATACGGAAAAATATCACCCGAGTAGCGTGAAACAAGATTTTGTATTTTCGAGTCGGAAAAGTAGTTGTATCAGATGTATTTCATTGCAGGTATATAATAATAAAATATATAGACATATATATATATAGAAAATAATAGTTTTCATTTAAATGACACAATTCAATAAACATTCCTATTAAATATAATTATTCAAAAACAATCTTTATTCAAGTCACCCTCACAATGTCTATCATTGTGTCTGCTTCTATGGCAAAATAATCACCCATTTCATCACAACCATTAGAATCATGGCATAGTATTAGAACTGCAAAATGAGTACAATCCTGTTCCTCTACACCCCTTTGGGAATGGTGCAGACATATCCTACGTTAAAGAACAATTCAAGCTGCATCAAATAAGAGATGTTTGCACTCTATTAACTAGGGGGTTAGCCTGTAATGGTATGATACCTATGTTACCATATCAATTTAAGAATAAATGAATTGAAAGTCTGAGAAACAGAAAGAAGACAAAAAGCTATCTATTAATTTAAATTATTAATGTAATTAGCATGCTGAATACCTTTGATGCATAAGAAAGTGTTTTTAACAAATATATAGCTTCCTATGGTGTTATATGTGTTACATTAATTAAGACTACTTTTTAAAATTGGTAATTGTGACAAATATCACTTATAAGCATTTCGTGTGATCCCCCTCTTTTGCCATCAAAAGACTTAATTTTCCTCGTATGTGTGGCCAGTGCAAGCGTCAAACAAATTGACTCAGCTATAAATTGAATCCTTAGCATTTGTTCAAAAGCAGAAACAGGATGTCAGTGTCATCGGATCAAACACCTGATTAAATAGGGGTTTAATTTCCATTTCACATATACGCATACAATGGAGTATGACTCTGGTATATGTCTCTTCCTGTGAAGTGGAAAGAGCAATCTTACTGAAGCTGCCTCTGCATCCGTGCTAGTCAAATGATAACTTTGCTCTGATTTTGCAAAATCTATGTCTCTACCATGTACCTCTAAGAATACTTTTAGATTTCTGACATTTGTCACACAGGAATTTGATAGGCTGCTTTTTGCATCTTTTGCCATGGAACCTATCCAGTCCTTTGATGCTTAAGTCCTCAGGTCTTAAATCAATATTCTTGCATAGATGTCTATTCGTATAGCTGTTTACACCCATTGTCAAATGAACGAAAATCCATGTTCAAATCAGGAGATTCACGTGCTGTTTGAACATGGGTCTGAAGTTGAAAATACTTAAATGAGCCCTGCATTATTTGCATGACGTTATATACGGAAAGCGGTGCGGACCAGACTGATCATTTCGCCGATGTTTTTGTTCGCGAAAACGTTGCGCACGGTTATGACGTAATGGCGTTCGAAAGTACACAGCCGACGCCATTTTGTTTAGAGAAATCCAGTGTAAGAAAATGGACAATTTAATGTTTTAGCAGCGTTTTCGGTGCGAATTGGGCTGGAATAAGGTAAAATATGCAAGAATAACGATCACACATGTTTGTTTCATTGCATTAACACTTGCCGGGTCCCTCGGATGATGTTGAACACTCGGCCTATCGGCCTCGTGTTCAAACAGCATCCTCGGGACCCGGCAAATGTTAATGCATGAAAAAACATGTGTGATCCCTATAGTATTTTGCTGCGTCCAAAGAACTTTATAAGTTTTCTTTAGTTACAATGTTTACTCTTGATGGTTTTGCAGACCGTCTGAAACAATTTCTGTTACACCTTGAAAGTTATCTGGTATAAGAGAAAGAATATGAAGTTGGACATTGCCATCAATTATGTTTGCAGCTGGTTTTTTTTTTTTATGTCAGTACATTGAAGCAAGCCTTAAAATAATGTAAAACCTATGATTTCTCAGTTTTTGCAGCCATATCATTAGCTGTTGCATTCAAAAGAAGGAAAGTGGACTATAGGTATCCAGTAGTTCTATATTATGCTCTATGGAAGATTTATACAGAGTAAATAAGCTGATAAGGTGCCTCAATTCATGATCCATTGAAAACACTGAAATTGAAAACACTTGCCTCTGACTATGAAATCAAAAAGGATGTCACGACAATGCCCTTGCTCTTTTATTATGACGAGTTATAAATGTTTCATCCTTTAAAATTGGCTCTTATCTTAGAAACTTAGTGAATCATTGAATTGAAAGGGTCTTATTTGCGCTCTGTTCATCCTGCATTTCATTGCTTTACCTGTTGTGATACATCTAGCTCGTTTATCTAAAGGGAAAGGGTTACCTCGGTTTCAGCACTTCAGAAGTACTAAGACTTCAAATAAGTTTTTGACTGCTTTGGGAAAGATAATAAGTGCAGAGACATTATTAGATGAAAATATGTTTGTTGCATGTCTGGAATGGCTACATTTATAAAAGTTAACCAGCTAAGATATGATTCTTTATCACAGAAATATCAAGGTACATCAGTCCAGGTACTCATTGCTTTTAATGGCATAGTTTTCCTCCTTGTAAAGCTTTAGTCTTTCTCCTACTTGCAGAGTATCACTTGAAACACATACTCAAAGAGCCAACTATTATGAATTCAGATCAGTTTCCGAATGTTCCAAGCCATGGATGGCAAAATTGGAAAGTTGATAATGGCTCATCAATTTTGAGTGGACTTGTGGTAAAAATTGTAAAACAGTATATGATTGAAATATTGTGTGATGATTCTACTAATTGCAGAGGCGTGTGATAATAATGATTACCACAGATGCAGACAACTATCTTTTCTATTTGTTGCTCTATATTTAGCATCATATGCACAGTATTAGGAAATGTGGCCAAAAAGTCATTGATAACATCTGTGACAACAGTCCATGGGCTTGATAATCAGAAATGAATATAATTTCTAGTGTTTTGGCACCAAAGACTTATATTATAAGTACACATTAAGTGTCCTGATCTTAAACTTAATGACATCTTGCAGATATATGAGCAAAACATACTGAGAAAATGTAAAATATCTGCACGCTGCAATCGCTTACATGTGTTTACTTAAACGGTAATTACAAAATTTGCTTCTCTGTAAAACTGGGAGTAGCGCTGTGTATTAGCTCCTATAGGACAATATATTTAAGATAGAAAAACAACCTTGGTTTTTCCTATTCATCAATTGAGTATATGTATGTAAAATCTAACAAAACAGTTTGAAAGCAAGTCATAGTAGTTGTTTAACTAAATGACGATAGCCACAATTATAGCTTTTATAATTAGGTTCATGTAACGCACATAACACAACAGTTAGCCGTATTAATGTTAAACAACTTCCATATGTAGTCAAGACATCCAGTATGCAGACTATAAGAATGTCAATTTATTAGATAATTTTAATGTCTTCTTTCTGTAGCTCAAACATTCAAATTTCTTATCCTCAAATTGATATAGTAACATATGTAACCAGCTGTTACAGGCTAACGCCCGGACTTACAAAGTGCTAAAATTTCTTATTAAATGCACCTTGAATAGTTACATAAGATGTAATATGTCTGCAGAATCCCAAAGGGGATTAGGATGGACCAGGCCCTTACTCAGCTTGATGTCAAAATACTGTTTGATGATTTTACTTATCACGCTAATATATGTAGCGCTCTCTGATCTTTTAAACTTGGTGACAACTAGCAGATCTATAAGTCTTTATCATACGAGCCAGCTTAAAAATCCCTAAACACTGTAAGATATCCAGCAGCTGCGAGTTTTTCACAATTTTAGCTCAAACTTTCAAACTACATTTCCTTTATTTGATATAGTAACGCATGTAACATGTTGTTTCAGACTAACGCCCCAACATAGAGAGTGCAAACATCCCTTTTTCAATGCAGCTTGAGTTGTACTATAAGAAGGAATATGTCTGCAAAATTCCCTCGAAGAGATTAAAACATTTTAGGCATATCTTACGTTAAGACAATGAGCTTGCCCATTTATTACACCAGGTAACATATGTTACAGCCTCTGATATTAAAATTTTTTGCAACAAACTTGCAGGTTTATGAGTCTTTTCATATAAGCAAATAAATCCCAAATAATAAAACATATTCATTAACTGCAAATATTTTTTAACTATTTTTACTTTAGTTTTAATACCAAACATTTCACCTTAAAACTGGGTAGGGGTAGGGTTGTTTAATTGCTTATTCTAGAAAAAATATTTTAGCTAGGGAACAAACTTTAATTTTTTGTTAGCCAATTGCATAAGCTAGTCAGACATGGTTAAAACATTTTGCAAAACACACAGAGAGATTGTGAATGTAAATGATACTAGCCACACTTGCAAATTTTAATGGGTCATCTGATTTATGTAACGGATATGACACCTTAGGAAGCCGCATGCAAATTTTAATGGGTCATCTGATTTATGTAACGCATATGACACCTTAGGAAGCCGCAATTTTGTTCAAATGGCTGTCATACGTAGTTAAGATATCCAGTGTGCAGACCATATGAATGATTTTTAAAAATAACTATCTTAATATCTTTAATTTGTAGCCCAAACTTTCAATTTACTTTTTCTTAATTTGATAAAGTAACGTATGTTACAGGCTCTTACAGACTAACGCCCCAACGCACAGAGTGCAAACATTTCTTAAAAGACTCGGCTTTTAATTCTCTACAAGATAGGATATGTCTGCAAAATTCCCTAGGGGGGGGGGGGGGGGGGGAGCAAATCCATTCTCAGCCATCCGTCTACGTCTTCGGGGGTTGCCGAAAGAGTAAGACTCAACCTATTCTGATAAGTTTCAGAGATTAGCTAGATTACTGAACCTTTATATGTAGCTAAGTTTAGCTAGTATACTTTGCGGAAGGTTAATACGAAATGCACTGACAAGACTGTGCAGATGCGCAGGCTTTGTGGTCTGTGCCTTTGCTGTACACACGCAGCAAAGCCCGGTTTTCTCACATCGACGCCCAACCTCTATTTTAGTATATAACATTCTTTCTCGCTAGTTCTCGAATAAATATTTATCTACAACCATTGCTCATGAAATATCTATTTCTTTTACTTCACACAACGAAACAAATGTCACATTAATTCCCAATAAATGAGAATGTCGTGAACTTAAAATAATCCCACAGTAAAGGCAGGTATTCGACTCTTTTCATTCTAGGTAGTTTCATTTACGGTCTGTTGATTTTTCCTTAAAATTAATGTTTGTTGAAGCCTTCTGTCAGGAATATCACCATAGTGTCAAACAGTTTGGATCCAGATCAGGTCATACATATTCTTGAGCCTGATTTAGGTCCAAAGTGTTTGCAAAAAATATCAGCAAAAGACACGAGCATGTCTTAAGGTTATTTTTTTAGAATACTACCTCTTCATTATTTCTCATCAGGGGCGGATCCAGGATTTCTAAAAAGGGGGTTCATAAAAATAAAGGTGTGGGTGCTTCGCTTTGCTGATTTTATTTCATTTTCTTAAATATCCAATGAAAATGGAATAGTTTGGTCTCATTGAGACTGAATTATTTCATTTTCATAGGATATTTAAAAACGGGGGCCGGGAGGGTTCAAGTGAACCCCCTGAAACCACTCTGGAATTGCCACTGCTCATCTTGTTGCGTAAACCTGATGGGAAAGAGACACTGTTTAAGCTTGGATACATACCAATATTGTAAGAAAACTAAGACAAATCACACAAGTATTAGAGAAAAATTGTTTGACATAATAATTATTATGAGTTTTCCTACCAAAATCAAGTAAATAATAAGCCTCAACTTTACTTTTCTTGTACGACTATTGAGAAAATAACGCACATTTTGTTTATACATAGCAGTGTAATCAATGCATATTAAAACAAATACCAGTGATATCAATCACTAGTGAAATGATATGATATCCGAAACTCAGAAACTCTATATACCAATTTATTTGCTATTCTACGTCTAAATGTCATTCTTGGTGGCCGTAGCTCACATCAAAGCTAGTATCGTCCTGTCCAAATGATAATTAGATGATTATGAAGATCAATATATCGATTTAAAACATCTACATGCGCCAAATGTGCACACTTGTACAAGATTTGCACACATTCTGTTTGTCAATAATGCTGTAGTCGTCTTGTAGATGTTCATCATTTACACATCTGTAAAATAGAGAAATACTAAAATAAACAAAAGTGTAACTAAAGATATTTACTGTCGTGCAGATTTTTTGTCAACTGCAGGAATACTAACAGTGTCAAAAAGTTTGGATCCAGATCAGGCCCAACATTTTGTTGGGCCTGATCTGGGTCCAAACTGTTTACAAAGGTTTTCAGCAGTCGCCATTATTTTTGTGGCCATTAGCAGGGAAAGATTTAATTTTGTATAAATTTTGGTCCATCATTGGCTAATGTTATATGCTTGCTGGGTAAAAGTTGTACTCATATTTGATTCACTCATAGAATAGGTCCAGATATGCAAATTTTTGGGGCATAAAATTGTGATCATTTTCTTATCCATCAGTTTAAACATAAGTTTTGGGTGCTCAAAAGAACCTTTTCACTGAGACCAATCTTTTGAATCCCTACAACATATGTTTTGAATCATAAGGAGGAAAATTATATTATAATTACTATCTGAAGGCCTTTCATAAGGAAGACGTTGTATGTTTTATGTAACATTCCATAGGTATTTGCATACATTGAAGCATACATTATAAGTACTAAGTTTCCGTATAATCATTCAGGAGTCATGTAGATCAGTGATTAAGGACATGCTAAGGAATCATTTGGGCTGCATGGTGGAATGTTGAGGCATATACCACATAGCCTTGCAGATTGACTAAAGGCATACTGGAAGTTTTGTTACCTGTTTGGTTAGGAGGGGTATATCCTGATTATTAGTTTTCCTATAGATAAGCGCGTCAATGAGATAACGGAGGATAGACACATGTTAAACTTGGGTGCATACACAGGTTAAGATAAACAAAAATGTTCAGCGTAAAATTGTTAATAATTTCTTACCCATAATTTTTAGCATATGTTTCGGGTGCTCAAAAGAACCGTCTCATTGAGACGGTTCCTTTGCGTAAAAGAACTGTCTCATTGAGACGGTTCTTTTGAGTACCCACAACATATGTTTGGATGAGAAATAAGAAAATTATTTTTCTGTTACGCACTCTTAACTAAAGTCCTGGGCCCGGAATTACAATGCCTCCTTGGAGTTAAGGAAGACTTATGTTAAGTATTGATTTTTCAGGATGCGAAAAAGAACGTTTAAAACTGATTAAAATCAAAATAATTATAATTTTTCTGAAGATCAAAATGATATCTTTGATCACAAATACAACATCGATCCAGGTAATTTATTTAGCATTTAATATAGCATGTTGGGGTGTCGGTACTTAAGTCTTGCTTGGCTTTAAGGAGGCATTGTAATTCCGGGTCCTGGTGTATATCTATCAAGTGAGGCAAGATACCTGATTATTAGTGTGAGTCCTCATCTACTTCCATACTTTGTGTATGAGAGCAGCAAAGGGTCTCACGACGTCGAGACTGTGCAGACTTGTCTGAGTCATGGCTGCTAGCTGATGTGATAAGTCTCATGCTGGCTCACCAGACCGGGTAGCGCAGGCGGTAACGTGTCTGACTGCAGATCCAGGGGAAGCGAATTTGATCCCGGCCCGGTCCCATACTTTCGTGGAGGTTTATCATGAAATAATCTCTATGGTCATTGTCCTTTCTTCCGCTGATTCATTCAAGAATGGTTGTTGTTGTCAGACACAAGCAAAAGTATGTGCACAAAGTACTGGTTAATCCCTTGTTCAAGCTTGCCCAGGAAAAAAGTGTGGATGGGTGAACTGACAATCCTGACATGACCATAGCTGTTTACTGGGGCGTAAAGCAACAAAACAAACTCATGCTGGCTCAACTATGTTGCGGCTACTTATTGGAAGCGGCTCACAGAGAAGCTTCCAATAAGTACCTGCAACATAGTTTTATTGAGAAATTAGAAAAATATTGAAAAAAGCTTTTGGGCTTTTAGTCTGTATTTTGGCCACCATTTTTCTTGGAATTTGAACTTCACAAATGAAACTGTCTTTTTACAGCAACTCTCTAGCTTAACCTCACACATCTAGAGTTGTGCAGAGGGGAAAACTCTCAACACAATTTTTCATAATCTTGTATTTATACATGTGTTATAACAATGTCATTTTCATTTTAATTTTATATGAAAAATCTTAACAAATTAAGATTGGCAGTCTGGGCAATTTTTCATGCTTGTCGTTGTCGTCTGTGGACTTTTTTTCAAAATTAACTTTTTCGAAAAAATCTTTCAAGAACACTCAGTGTCAAACAGTTTGTAACCAGATCAGGACAGACAGATCTGGTTCCAAACTGTTTGCAAAGGTAGACAAAACTTGCCTCTAGCAAGGAAAGTTAAGATCCTCAAAGTTTTGAAGCTAAATAGTCATGCATCTAGTACCCAGAAAACTAAAGCGAATAAACCTTTGTATATTAATGATACTACACTCTTTGCATCCTAGGTAATTTTTCACAATTGTTTTGTCGTCTGGAGATCTTTTTCAACATTACTTTTTTTTTTCAAAATATTCTTTCAGTAATGAAAAAACCCAGCTTGAACCCAGATTAGGTCCGATGTTTTGTCAGGCCTGATCTGGAGCCAAACTGTTTGCAAAGGTTATCAGAACACGACAAAATTCTCCGCTAGCAGAAAAAGAGTTAAATTAGAATGAGTCAATTTTACAATGTGTGCAGGTGTTGTTAAAGGTAATGATTAGTATCTCAATTAGACTTGCTTCTGTCTTGGTTGGGTTTGCTTTAGTCGACCTTTCTATCAAAATATTTAGGGTAAATTTGAAACTTGTTTTGCGAGCATTTGAAATTGTCAGTCTTAGCTTGTTAAGTTTTCTTATTATGTGCAATCTAGTAAATATTATAATAATAAAAAGTATATAGGAAATAAAAAAAAATGAAAAAATAAAAAATAAAAAAATAACTACTGTCGTGCAATCCAAGAGTGACAGTGACGTCATGTTTGTTTACAACGTTATCAGGGACTTAGAATCGATAGATCACTCGTGTATTAATCCTGTCCACAGGATAGGATTAATGCACGAGTGATCTATCAATGCGCGTTAGCTCAAGTGAAGTATACACGTTGGTGTTTTACTTAGCAATTGTAAACAAAATATTACGTCACTGTCACTCTCGGTTGTCAGGACAGTAATAAAGTATCTTATTATATCCCCCGCTGGTTCAGTTCCACCAGAGAAGAAGTGCATTACTATGAAGCAAAGCACATAGCTTGTATAAAATGAATGGTGAAACAAATTACAGAGCCTACTGTCTACGCATATAGTTACCAGTTAAATGGCAAATAGTATATAAGTTCTAAACCTTTAAGCAATAAAGACATTCAAATCAAAGAATTACACAAAAAAGACATGTACTGTCCTGCCAGCCAAGAGTGACAGTTACGTCATGTTGTGCTTACAAAGTTATCACGGACTTATAATCGATACATTTCTTGTGTATTAATCCTATCATCAGGATAGGATAAATGTACAAATGATATATCGATTCGCCATGACTCAAGAGGAGTGTACAAGTTAATGTTTTACTTAACACTTGTAAACAAATATTACGTCACTGTCACACTTGGTTGGCACGACAGTACTTGTACAACCAAAGGCCACAGAAAAATCCAAGTTACCGTGAGGAAGTGACACAGAACACAGACAGCTGCACAGCAGAAATACCACAATTAAAGCAAAGCAACTAGCCCTCCCCTCTCTTACACTCGGGGGGGGGGGGGTAACTATCTTTATATGACATAGTTTGGTTGTGCGACCCGAATAGCCCACTTTTACCAGCCCTGCCAGGTATACGATAAGCCCCCTTTTTCTAAGAAAAAGTATATGACTGACCCAGTTTTTCACCATTGTTATAATGAATGGTCCCCTTTTCTGACATCCCTGTTTTGAGAATACTCATGTTTTTGCTCAGATATTCAGCTCAAAAACCAAAATTGTAATATTTATCTGTGAACTTTGTTTACAGACAGTAAAGAGGGTATATAAAAATCAAAGCACAGTATATGAATATGTAAACATTTTTTCAATCAAGTATATAAATAGGTCATTTTTTTTTCGAAGACGAGGTATACGATTGGGGTAGGTTTAAAAAAACTGGCCCGCACACCCGTACCAAAATTACCATAAAGTTACCCCCCCCCCCCCCCCCCGCCCATCTCTTCCACAGCAAGTTGATTGAGAAACTAGAGAAGACACTAAAAGCTGCAGATAAAACAAGGACCCAACTCAACCCCATCCCCCCCCACACACACACAATGTATTAACAACCATTCAATCACCGCTTTAGAAAAGACAGCAGCTGGTGCTATGGTGGACTTGCACTTATGTGTATAGTATCATTACATGCATATAAGCCATTACTTTCTTGCACAGAGCTTTTTTAACGTCGTTCATTTGTAGACAAACGAAACAGCCATTGAGATTGAAAGCGCTGGATATGTGAGCGTTATGAGCCATACACTTGGTGAGCTCTCAGTAGACTTTAGTTAAAAAAAACTAACAATATACTTTACAGTAAAACCTGTCTTAAAGGGCCCCTCAAAAAGAATACCTAAACTAATTTCTCGCTTTATGCAAGTCAAAAGTATTGCAAAATGCTCCAAAAGAGCATTCTGCAATACGTTCGACCTTCATAAAGCTACCATTTGTCGTTAAGATCTTTGGTTTGTCTATTTTTACGTGGCCGTTTTAGACGGGAATTCCTGTACTTTAAGTATACCCGACAAAAAAAGAAACAAACCTCTTAGAACTGTTCAACTCTGAACGATCACAAGTGATAGGCCGATTTAGTTTATATCAGTGCAAAGGTATGCCAGGTGTTGCTGCGTCACACGTCTTTTTGCATTCAGGCGTTGTAATAGTGTTAAAGAAAATTGGTCATGAACCAAGTGGGGTCAAATTGTAAAGTCTCAGGAAATAAGCGTTTTTATAATACTGTTTTGTTGGGTGATTTCAAGCAATTGGATTTATCTCAATAGACCAAATTGTACTCAAACACACATTCTTTGCTAATTCTATCTTTAAATTTATCATTTGTGATAATTGAACGCTAGGTAGCGCATGTTTTGTGACTACCCTTTGGATAACGATTCCACACTGGAGATACACCTTACAAATATTTAAAGATTTCAACATTGTTTAATCAATTTAAATGATCCTAACTGATGAAAATGGATTTCGGAATAACTAAAAAGCATCAATAAACACATTGGTTGTCTCACATAATGACAACATATCATTTTCATACTTTGCTAATGTAAACATGCTCGGAAGTTCATGTGGACAGTAGCGTTGAATTAACGCTTCCAAAACTCCTTAACCCTTCGCCTTGATGGGTTTTGTGCCTACACAAGAAAAGTACAGATACTCATCTACGCCACACTCAAAGTTAAGTTAGATTTGATCAGAAATGAATATTTCATGACAATTAACATTTTGTATTAAAAGGAGATCTTAATGGGAAAATCGTAGTGGTGCGTTTCTTTTTTTTGTCGTTTATAGTATAAAGAAGAGAAAGATTACACAATAACGTCAGGATAAGTTCGGTTGCTGTTCCTACCAAGCAGAGAGATTATTGATGTGTCTCTTCCTACTGTTGTTGTTGATGCTGCTGCAACATTACCATTAGGTTGTCTGTGTACTCCGATCATATGTGGCAGCGATTGACCATCACTGTTTGTTTCAATCATTCTTTCTCCTGGTCTAAATGGTAGAAAAAGAGTAAAAATGGGTAAAAGTGAGACAAAAAGAAAAAAAAATCAAAATCTTTCCCAAATGAGGTCCTTTAGTATGTACCAACATGAGAGTTTTTTTTACATAAATATTCATAGTGGGCGGAGCTTAGCATGAATATTTATGTAGGGAAGAGTTAAGCAAATGATCAGAAGTACTAAGTGAATTTTGATCAACAGTTTCAATGAGATTCTTCTTTAAGCACCCAAAACATGTGTTTTAACTAATTGAATATTATTATTTTTTACAATTGTATGCATAAATAGGCCTTCCCCCTTATCCTGGTGTTTTATATTTACATGTAGTTTGTTCCTAGACAACAATTGTTTAGTCATGTCTGGACGATGTCCTGTCTTCTTGGGATGAACCAGTACTAAGACAAAAATTAAGTGTCTTGTTCAAGGACACAATACAGTGAAATTGTGTGTATGTGTGTGTGAATTGTGTGTGTGTGCGTGCGTGCGTGTTCATCTTGATACAACCATAGGTCGTGTGGGTGGCAGTGGCGTAGCCAGAAAGTAAAAAAAAGTTACGCACATCTAAGGGAGACTACCGGATCAAGCATTGATTATCTTCACTTGCGTCCCATTTCAAAATGGGAACTTATTTAAAGGGAAAGAATTTGCTCCCAGAGGAAGCGAATTCATTCTTTTAAGATCAGTTCCTTTTTCAATGGAAAATCACGTAAACCACATAAGTTGACCTCCATTGAATGTTACTACTGTTATTATGCACATGCGTAACTGCGTAATGGGAACTACGCGCCAAAGGGTGGTAATGTCTGGTCACGTTCACCTGATTTTTCATTGTTTCTTAAATTTATGACAAACTTACCTCGAATTATGATTCTGGCGAGTTGACCCATAGTTATAGCAGGATCTTGCAACGCTGATAACAACAAAAGCCACAGTAAGACCCAGCATTGAGAAAATGACTGTGTTCATGGGTTCTGCAAAATATGACTGGTGACCGTTTTCCTTATTTGTAATTATTTTTACATCTGTCACAGTACTTGTTGCCAAAGGTTTAGTTGATGTGTCGGGAATTAATTGTGCTTTCGCTGTAAGAGGATCACTGTGCTGAAATTCTGTCGTTGTTGTTTGGGCTTTTGACATTTTCAGGATGGGGTCTCTTGTTTTAGATGCACTTATGTCCACTGTTTGAGCACTTTCTTCTATAGTTGATGACATCTCATTGTTGGATGTTGCTAAATTGTTGACTGGTTTTGGGGAATAAGATGATTTTCTACCATTTGTTAAGCTGCTTTCAAAGTGTGACGATACTGGCTGCGATGTCGCCACCGTTGATGCCTGCCTTTGCCGGGTTGTCTCTGAATTCAATAAAGTAGTTTGGCTATCCGTCACAGACAATACTGTGGTTCCATTTTCAATACTTCCTTGAGTCGATGAAGCAGTCCCCCTATCAGTCACAGTTTCCATAGAGTCAGAGTAATTAGGTGATGAAATTGTGGCTCTAGTTATAGACGTCGTATCAAGACTTCTCTGTGTCGATGTAACAGATCTTTCATCAGATACCATAGAACTTGAGTTATCAGGTGGCGTGGTCGACACTTTATCAGATGTTATTTGAAGAGTTCTATCAGATGTAGGTCCTATTGAATTTGAAAAATATGGCAGTGACATTGTCTTCGTATCAGGTGCCGTGTCAAGACTTCTCTGTGTCGACAAAGTAGTTCTTACATCAGAAGTAAAGACGACTGAATTTGTGTAATATGTTGATGAAAATGTTTCTCTTTGATGTGTCGTTTCTAGAGTTCTTTGCTCTGATGAGGTAGTCCGTAAATCAGTCGATGGTGTCACTGATCTTGTTAAATACAGTGACGTAGATGTCACTCTTTGAGATGTCTCAGCCAGACTGGTTTGCGTTGATAAGTCGAAGTTGTTCGACTCAATGCTTGACGGCTCTAGTGTAGTAGAGGAAATGTCAGTTGGAGGTCTACTGATGATGGTTACTTCTAACTTGCGTTTAATATGAACTACTCGGAGCATGCCACTGTAATCTAAGCATTCAGCTTGAAACTTGTACTTTTTTCCAAAGTAAACCTCGTTTAAATCTGTTAATATAGTCGTGGTACCTGCAATATATGACCAGGCCCCCAGATTTGAGTGCGTAACTGAAAATTATTTTTTTTAATTTCTCGACCAAAACATATGTTGTGGGTACTCAAAAGAACCGTCTAGGTGAGACGGTTCTTTTAAGGACCCAAAAATACATGTTTAAACTGATGGATGAGAAAATAATCGCAAATTTACGCGACTTATTTTTCATTAACTGGCCCTATGTATAATAATGATACACAAACTTTGCACCTCTTCAGATATGATTGAGTACATGCGCAGGTTACCAGGGGGCCGGACCCCCACCTCTTCAAAAATCACAAAGCTGAAGAGTTTCGTAACAACACTGGTCCAGATACCTTGAATATTATAAACATGGGTGAAAGTCTTCAGGATTAATCCTGAATAAAGGAGTTCATAATAGCTTCGCTGATTTATTTTCAGTCTGTCTAAGGACAATTGATCATTTTAACTTGAAATTTGTGAATATTTAGTGGGCATACTGCAACTTTTAAGATTGGAATTTCGAAAGTTCAGGATTTTGGAAATTTTGAACTTTCACCCATGCACAAAGCTACCAAGCCAGCATTCAATGTTGGACTATCAGCGAGCCAATGATGGTTCGCTTTTAATAGTTTTAGGATCCTCTCTCCCATCATCAACTTAAAAAAAACAGTGTCAGAGTTCGAACCCCACTGACAAAACTCTCTGGGTCTGCACTTGGAGTATGCCGTCCTTATTGCTTCAGAGGACATCTCCTCTTTAAGAACTGGTTGCATCATGACATATTTCGCACTAACATTTCTCAAATGGGCCTTGTCGCGAGATAACCTGTCTTCAGGGTTTCCGACAAAGCGAGACTCAAAACAGTCTCCTCAGCTACAGAGACTAGCTAGAAGTTAAAAAATTTGCTCGTAGCAAATCTAGATATGATACTTTCCAATAAGCGAATAAAAAAGGCGCTGATCAGACTGCGTGGATGCGCAGTCTGGTCTGCCTATTTGTTGTTCTTAAACCACCAAAGACAGGTTTTCTCACGTCGCGGCCCATAAGGCCTTCTTCAATTGTTGTTTTAATGGTTCCTGAGTATGTTGCATATCTTCGTCATAGGTCTAATATAGATTTTTAAAATAAAAAAAACATTTAAGATCTTCTTGTCTTAAATCAGAAGGCATAGAGCCATGATATCTTGTACATAGCTTCATCTAGTGAATCAATATTATGTTAGTTCAAGTTATGCTCCTATGACTTTAAACGACCCGCCCCATGATTCTCATGTTTAAATAGAATTATATGTGCACCTACTGCGATTTTTTTTTAACTCGCATGGAGTCTCCTAACTAATGCAACCAGCAGAGGCGAAGGGCGAGGCTAGTTTCCAGGGAATGCATGCAACTCGCCCATAATACATATTGTAATGGCATGTTTAGCAGAGTTGACTGATGTTAGCATTTGTTGCATAACCTATTACTACACTGATCTCTTGGTTTAGGTACCGACCACGTCACGCTCGCTTCAACAGCAACACTTCACATCATACGGCTTTTCGGAAATGAAGTAATAAACCATGCAACATTTAAAAGTTTAGATTTATTACTTGCAAACATATATACTAGTCAAAATTTCTAACCGGCCACGTGTGTTTTTACCGATTTTCGGAAAAGCTGTAAGCACTAGATCAATTTCATTTGCATTACCGAATAGGCAAGCCTATCGGTAAACGATAACAGAAAACGGCTAAGCAAAATTCATTAAATTGCATCCGGGAGGCTTTCCCGAATACACGTACCCTCAATTTCAAAATTCACAAGAATTTGCATTAGATGGTGGGATAATTTTTCACACTTTGGCCAATAGCATTGAGTTTTCTGCAGATATAGTGTTCTTTACTGCACTTGAGTGTTCAGTATGAATTTCGCTTTTGAGATGAAAACGTTTTGCGTGTGAAAAGGGGTTATTTCGAAAAGTCAGTACTCACAAATAGTGCCAAAATGCGAATTTTGAAAATGGGGGTACCACTATTCAAACTGGAATCCTGCTTGTACTGTTGAACATTTTGTAAATATCTTTACTGTCTAAGGTACATGACACGTCTGGCTATTTCGAGATGCAAAAAGACTAGTCATGTCATTTTACGTTTTGAAGAAAATCACTAAAATGCAGGTGGCCGGTTAGAACTTTTGGCTAGTATATGTGTAATGAATATAGTGGGTGAAACGGAAAGTCTATGATTCAAGAAGAGTAGTAGTACTGTAGTATTGCACTTCAAATGGAACACAGTTTTTCGTTTTTAATATTTTACATGAAAGTAACTTCACACAGAGAGTTTGCATGGGCAAAGATATAGCAAAACCCTAACTAGATTTAAATTTGGGCAGAGAATGATATCAATATTAATGCTCTGATATTTTGTAAAAACAAAAACTTATTTTTTTTGGTATGAAAATACCCTCTCATAACCCATTTTGTACTGTCTGTAGAATACACTTGATTAGAGTTCGCATTATTTGCGTATTTATTAAATGTCCATTAGTGATTACAAGCAGACGATTTTCTGTTTGAAGGCACCGACTGGTATGGTTTACAATGAAATCCAAGCTGCTTATATAGGTCTAGGAATAATGGGCTACTTTGCATTTAGTGTCTACCAAACACTATCATTTTGTCTGCTTCCGTCTTTCTAGCCATCTGTATGTTTTGTACACGTGTCTGTATGTGCGAGCATACAATTAGACTGACAAAGTTATAGAAATACGAATAAAATAACAGATGGGTGGGCGTATAAATCAACACTCAAACAGTAGCATTTAATTTTATATTTTAACTAAAACCGTTACTTTATATGATCGAAAAATATTCATGTTGTGTTTACAACAGGCATGTGAATGTGGTGGGATCACTGAATAAGCAGACTTATTCATGGAATAGCTTGACCAAGGACTTCCGAATGAGAGGCTTTTATGTCAGTAGGCATTAGATGTTTGATTTATTTTACTTATCATCTTTGTAACACGTTTGGAAATAAACAAAATATTGTTGACTAGGCAGATAAACAGCCACACACACCAATATGCAACCACATTTAAATTGCAAGTTGTTAATGTTGGTCTATATATTGCTTTAAGTTTAACTGATAGCCAGTGATCCGTTTCGCTCAAGGTACTAGAAGGAAATATTATAAGGCATAAAATCACAGTATGTAAACTGAAATAAACATCCTGTACCTTTTCCTCCTAGCTCAGGCCGTATAAACATGAATTTCAGCGCTTGTGCGTAACCAGTAGTCGGAAAATTCGTGTATTTATAGCGCTGTACACGTATCAATTTCCATTGTTACGGTTACAGATAGGACACAATCGAACAAGGTAAGTAATGCTTGTTTTACTAAATTCTTACGTTTGATTCCATAATTTTAGCGGTTTACTCCTACGCATTTCGCTTTTTATATATCGAACCTGCTTGAAAATAGTGCCGTTTTGTCCTGCAAATGAACTTAAATGTCAGTTTGCATTATTTTGATGTAATAGGGAGTCACATGTTTACATGATTGTATGGTTCTAATTGTTAAAGTTTCTTAGATCTGTGAAAAAAATCAACCTAAATAGATGGCCCCTCACAATTGCAGCTATACCACCAACTCAAACATCTGAGCCAATCGCTATACCACTAACTTGTGCGTAACTATACCACTAACTCGATTGACAGACTATTTTAAAACGACTAAAAGTCACGAACAAAATGTTTAGTCCTTCGTAAATGGTTTGTATATGTTCCAAAATATTTTTGACAGAAAGCATGCCTCTTTTTTAAGCAATATAAATTGAGTTGACTGCACTATCATGGTTAATGGACTGCCAGAGGGAGAAATTCTGGACAGCCAGTTTGACATAGCCTTCGCCTGTGGCTCGGCCATCCAGACTCTGATTTACAACGTAATGACCTAGGTGTTATTCCAAACATTGTTACATAGGTATACGTGATAATATACACTTATATAGGGATGAAACATTTCTTTGCATGAATTAACGTTAGTCATGGCCTGAGAGACGTTACATACTGAGGACAAAGCCTGACGTTTGGGACGTCTCACGGGGGACCCGAGGGACGCAAAATCCACTGAAACATCGTTATTATCGTTATAATTGCGTTGATTTAATAATATATTCAACCAGATTTACCAAACTATAATTTGGCACTATAAATTGTCACAGTTTGTGGTTGGACGTTTTTATTAATATTCATGTTTCATGACCAAAGGGTAAGTTTGTATGACAAAAATGCCACAATCACATACCCTGCAGACCAACCCACGGCTTCGTTCATAGGTGTCGGCTAGGAAACAGTGGATTAACAGCACGTGGATGGCCTCGTTAAAAATTAGATAGTGCTGGTTGAACCAGTCACCATGACTGTTAAATATATATGCAGCACGGATTTTATAACACAGAGTAAAATGTATTATGCCATTTCATGAGTCACTGAACTACTGCTAAATTCGAACTTAGACTATTCAATTGTTAGAAGAGTCCAGATGTAGTACGAGACATGTAAATCTAGAGGAAATGACGGTTAAACCTTACCTGTTTTCAATTCAGCATCGATAGCATTGACAGTAGATATTTGGTTTAGAAATAACTGTTGCAGTCTGAATGACCTTGACGTGCTACTGCTTAAACTCGTCCAATCTTTGATCCGTCTGTGGTCGAAATTGAACTAATATCTTTTCCTGGTGGAAGCGTTTTGGATATAGACCTGGACTAATCAATTTTTTTGTTTTATAGCTTCCATTTTTGCTGCTAATTACACTTCCACAAAACGCTTTGAGGCGTGACTGTAACAGTAAATGCATTGAATGAATCGAGGGTCATTACTTGGAGGTCGTGGTATAAGCATACACGAAGGCGGTTATTATCATGAGCCTGTAACAACGGCGGATTTGAGACTTTGTAGATTTAAAGATAGATGAGAATTGTTGTAAACAAACACTGGCAAGTTTACCTTGATTTTGGGCGTGCAGGTAGTCTCAGTTTACAGTTATATTGAACCTACCACAGATTATTGCATATGCGCGTAGCGATGAAAAGTCACGCTTTTACCTGTTTATAAGAAAAATAGAATAGCCTCATTACTATGCATCTTTGAAACTATAGTATTAAACTTCAAACAACTTCGTTGTAAAGTCATACAAATAAATGTCTTAAAACATTGCTATGCATTTTTAATACATTTACTAGCAAATATTTTCATTTTGCGCATGTAATACTAACAATGCTTTCAAGCACGTATCACTTTTTGGGAGTGCAAGCTTTGTATCAAGCTAAATCCGCCAAACTCAATATTGGAGAGCAAAGTAAAGTTGGTTTGTTTTTCTTTTTTTCTTTTTTCGCTTTTTGTTTTTCATTTATCTTTTTTTGTTATTCGTTTTTTGCTTTTCGTTATTCGATTTCGTTATTCGTTTTTCACTTTTGGTCTTTCACCTTTCGTATCCGCTTTTCGTTTTTCTCTATTCATTTTTTTGACATTCAAAATCGAGCCCAGTATCGTATTTTGAAATTCAAACTGAGATAGAATATAATATTTTTACATTCAAAATCCTATTTTGACATTCAAACTTGGGCCGAATATCGAATTTTGATATTCAAAATCCTATTTTGAAATTCAAAATCGGGCCGAAAATCATATTTTGACATTCAAAATCCTATTTTGACATTCAAATCGGGGCCGAATATCGTATTTTGACATTCAAACTCCTATTTTGACATTTGAACTGGGGCCAAATATCGAATTTTGACATTCAAGATCCTATTTTGACATTCAAATTGAGACCGAATATTATATTTTGACGTTCAAATCCTATTCTGAAATTCAAAATCGGGCGGAATATCGCATTTTGACATTCAAAATCCTATTTTGACATTTGAACTGGGGCGGAATATCGTATTTTGACATTCAAAATCCTATTTTGACATACAAATTGAGGCGGAATATCGTATTTTGACATTCAAAATCCTATTTTAACAATCAAACTGAGGCTGAATATCGTATTTCGACATTCAAAATCCTATTTTGACATTGAGCTGAGACTGAATATCGCAATTGCCATTCGAAATCCTATTTTGGCATTCAAAGCCTGGCTGAATACATATTTTGACATTCAAAATCCCATTTTGACATTCAAATTGGGGCCGAATATCGAATTTTGACATTAAAAATCCTATTTTGTCATTCGAAATACGGCTGAATATTGAATTTTGATATTCAAAATCCTATTTAGACATTTGAAATGGGGCCGAATATCGCAGTTGGCATTCAAAATCCTATTTTGACATTCGAATTGAGGTTGAATATCGTATTTCAACATTCAAAATCCTATTTTGACATTGGAAAAGGGGCCGTATATCGCATTTTGACATTCCTTTCAAAATCCTATTTTCACATTCGAATTGAGGCTGAATATCGTATTTTGACATTCAAAATCCTATTTTGGCATTCGAAATTGGGCCGAAGTTGCATTACGACATTCAAAATCCTAATTTGAAATTCGAAAATGAGCCGAATATCGTATTTTGACATTCAAAATCATATTTGGCATTCGAACTGAGGCCGAATATCGTACTTTGACATTCAAAATCCTATTTTGACATTCAAAATCGGGCCGAATATCGTATTTTGACATTTTGAAAAATGTCATATTTTCAAAAGTTTGTAACTGAGCAGCGGAAAGGGTGAGAATGACCTTAGAAATTACTTCATGATCAATCTGCAGGAAAATATGGGACCCTCGCGACCCCAGGATATGTAGTAAGACAGTCTGACTCGCTACCGAAAGCACTTTGGGGCCCACTAAAATGCCTGTGAGACTAACAATGCTCATGCGCAAGGGCATTGATATATATTTTTTCATATGCAACATGACCATGTTCTGAAGAAGTTGAATTTTGAGCTTTTGACCCCAACCCCTAAGTCCACTCAGGGGATCAGACTGAGGCCTTTGATCTAAAATCACATTTGATATGTTTCATATATATTATACCTCTTGACATAATTTTTGACATTTAGACCCCAGTGTTGGCAGGGGGAGTCTGCTGGCAAAATATTTCCTACCATGTTGCTGCATTTGTGATTCTTCTTTAATTTAATATGTAACAGGACCATGTTCTGAACAAAATGAATTTTGACCTATTGACCCCAAGGGTTGGGTGTGGGGGGGTCTGCCGGCAAAATATTTGCTACCATTTTGCTGCATTGGTGATATACTTAAATTTAATGTGCAATATGTTTATGTTTTGAAAAAGTTGTATTTTGACACTTAGACCCCCAGTGTTGGCGGGGGGGGGGGGGGGGGTCTGCTGGCAAAATATTCCCTATTATGTTGCTGCATGTGTGATTCCTTTTAATTTGATACGCAACATGACCATATTCTGAAGAAGTTGAATTTTGAGCTTTAGACCCCACCACCTAAGTCCACCCAGGGGATCCAATCGTTGCCTTTGGTCTAAAATCACATTTGATATGTTTCATAATTATTTTACCTCTGTCTGCATGCGACAATTCAGTAAAAATGTTGACAACTGACTGAGTTATTGTAAAATTTAAATATTTTACATTTGACCCCACCTAATGGGTCTAGGGGTGGGGTAAATTTTTAATCACTGTCATGTTTATCTACAGGCACTGGGTAACCATGACCTATAGTGAGAAGTTGTCAGATATAATAGTTTTGGAGAAATGTGAATTTTATTCCACAAAAAAAACAATATAGCTTTAGCATTAGCCTAAACCTAAGTCAAAACAGGGCCATAACTCAGTAAACAAATTGTGATTGATCTCTAAATTCGAACTTGACCTGTATTCTATGATGCTTTAGCCTAGGTGGATGGAACAGGACCTTACTCTGTTTGCAGTCATAATCTTATGTGATAATTCTGCTGGTTGTGGCATGCATATTTTTATTGCCACAGAAACAGACACAATAATAGACATTGTATGTGAGGTTGACTTGACTTGATTCGATTTGAATTTTTGAAATTAACAGAAACATTTCTTAAAAAAAAAAAAAAAAAAAAAAAAAAGATGCTTTAGCCTTCAGTAAAAATTGAATGAAATAGTTGCATCCCTTCAAAAGTTTTTCGATCAAAACCCACAATTTAGCCGCAATCTAAGTATAAAAGGGGTCATAACTAAGTCAAAATTTTGCGGATTATCAACCTTTCAAACTTGATCTGTATTTAATGATGGTTGACATTTCTGTAAAGTTTAAATGGAATTGATGGATCCCTTCAAAAGTTATCGATCAGAAACCAAAAGTGTTACAACGTGGACAACTCAGAAGACGACGATGACGACCTAGACATGATCCATATGTGACCACCATGATTTGCAGGCGACACAAAAAATGTACATTTTGTGATGAAACTAGGAATTTTATTGGATTTTAAAAATTATAGGAAGTTAATTAAAGTTTTATAAATAGCAACCTCCATTGACTTATGATTGTGACCTTGACCTTTATGGGGTGCCCTTTTAGAATTTATTCCTTATTTATGGATATCCAAAATTCATTTAAGGATATCTATAAATAAATTTTGGATAGCCATAAATCATTTATGGATATCCATAAATCATTTTTGGATATCCATAAATCATTTTTGGATATATATAAATCATTTTTGGATATCAATAAATCAGTTGAATATTGGATAGCCATAAATCGATTTATGGATATCCAAAAATGAATTATGGATATCCATAAATACAAACTGATTTTAGGATATCCATAATTCATTTTTGGATATCCTAAAATGAATTTTTGGATATCCTTAAATGAATAAAGGATATCCATAAATGATTTATATCCAATATTCAACCGATTAATGGATATCCAAAAATGATTTATGGATATCCAAAAATGATTTATGGATATCCACAAATGATTTATGGTTATCCATTATTATCTATGGATATGAATTAATGATTTTTGGATATCCATTATAGAATTATGGATATTCATTTATGGTTATCCATAATTCATTTTAATATATCCATAAATGAATTTTGGATATCCTTAAATCATTTTTAGATATCCATTAATCAGTTGAATATTGGATATCCATAAATCGATGTATGGATATTCAAAAATGAATTATGGATATCCATAAATACAAACCAATTTTAGGATATCCATAATTCATTTATGGATATCCGTAAATGATTTTTGGATATCCTAAAATGAATTTAGGATATCCATTAATGATTTTTGGATATCCATTAATGATTTTTGGATATCCATAAATGATTTTTGGATATCCTTAGATGAGTTATGGATATCCATAGATGATTTATGGATATCCATAATTATTTATGGATATCCATAAATGAATTATGGATATCCATAAATGATTTTGGGATATCCATAAATGAATTATGGATACCTATAAATGAATTATGGATATCCATGAATAAGTAATAAATACTAAAATGGCGCCCCATAGACCTTGAGCCTGCATAGTTATGCTATTGGTTTCGCATACCATTTTAGTAGGATCAGCATTTCACCAAGTTTGATAAAGATCCTTCAAATAGTTCAGGAGAGCTGGAAAGGACAAGGACGTGTTATGGACAAATGGGTGGATGAATTAATAGATAGATGGGCACATAATGTCCATTTTCATAATCCACTCTCCAAATTGCGGTTGGGATTAGAAAGACGCTCTACAGCTGTCCGAACGGTATTTAATATTCTGTATCAGCAAACAATATCATCATACAATTCTTAATTTGTTTCATGAAAAAAATCACCAATGGGTATCATCAAAGAACAGGCCAGCTCATGAGATTTTGACACTATCACATATATGTAAATGCATTATTTGAGTGTAAATCTGTAGCTATCTTCAGGGGGTTGGCAGCCTTTGTCTAATATACACCCTTCCTTTGTGATTATGTGTCCTTCACCAAAGGCTTTATCCACTAATAAGTACTGATTCAACAGGGGAAGACATGACTGATTTGTTAATTGATACCTCAAGCACCAAAACAAACTTTACTTGTGAGTGTAAAAGATGAATATCATTGGCGAGACTGTGGGAATGGAAGGCTTGTCTCAATAATCGCTACTTAGATGCATGAAAATAATAAACTCTCTTGAAATTATAATTAGATGAAAGCTTTTAATTCGTTTGTGAGAGCTAAATGATGTACATGGGTCTGTTAGTTTACTTTCTAAATCAATGAAAACACTGGAATGCGTCTTGAGATTATAAAGATGGAATTTATAACTGTATGAGCATGAAATCAGATCTAGCTTCATCCAGTTAGCGGTACAGTAACTTCATCATGCATCCAAGTTAGTGGTGCAGTGTGAGCGCAGTTGTTGGTATAGTATTTGTATCGTCAGTTGACACCATTTTAAACATTTTTAAGCATAATTTGTAAAGATCTCATAATAATCCTTTGGGTGGAGGGCAAAACTATTCATCTACGGACTCTTGATGAAAAGGATTGACAGCAACCTGCGCTTTCTTTGGCAATAACGCCTGATTTAATAAGCTAGGTTGAATGCAAACTCAAAACACAGCACGGAGGATTTCGTTATACAAGGTTAAATGGGGATAAAAACAAGAGAATACACAATTAACTTACCACACATATGCTACAGTCGCTAAATCATGATAGCTGGTCCAAAACAATCGGCATAAAACCTCAAATCGGCACGATTACCGACTACTGGTTACGCACGAGCGCTGAAATTCATGTTTATACGGCCTGAGCTAGGAGGAAAGGTACAGGATGTTTATTTCAGTTTACATACTGTGAAAATATAAGGATGTTAAAATTCCATCACCGCTTTTATGAAAACGTATCTAAACTTCAAAAAATATTTTTGATTAGGCTTTTTTGGTTTGAATATATTTCTCCATTTACATTTAAATATGTTCTTAAAGGGGTATTTAAGATTAAATGTTACGAGGGGGGTTCAATATGTAATGAAAACCCACTCATAACTTCATCCACGACCGCGTTAGGATTTAATGCCATATGCCAAACAAAAGATCAAAGCGTCGCCGTTATAATGGTGCATGAAACATTATTTTATCTTTCCAAATTCTATATGTTACAGGCTTTTTAAAAAGCACACTAATATACACTGCATATATTTTCCTCCGAATTGTAAAGACTCATTTTAACAAAGGTAGAAAGGCATGCTGTGTTTTCTAAAACAAACATTTAATATGCATGAATCACATATCTATAGTTTTCTGACTTATTTCCCCTTTATCTGCTATAACGATACAAACTTTTGACCGGTACTGATGTCTCGTGCAAACGGTTTCAGTACGTTACCCCAACTTACGTTGACGTCGTTTAAAGCAATGGACGTAACACTAAATTACGCATGGCTCTTGAAAATAGGAAATGTGGCTTTGTACCAGGAAAGGACAATTTTGATTGTATCGAAGTTTCAGTAAACACAGTGCATAGGCAGCAGACCAGCTAAACTGAAACCAATATCTAGGGGTATCTCATCTGAGTGGTATACCATTTTCGTTTCCTATAATTTTATTGTCTGAAATTAGCCAGCCAGATTATGTACATGTTAATACGTGTAATAATGTCCAAATAATGCACCCGGATGCAAACATCGAGGAAACGCGGTATTTTGTTTGATCCATTTCAGTGTTAGCCAATGATGGCATTCTTTTAAGTGATTTTCTTATTTTAAATGACGTACTTGGCTTACTTTATGAGTGAGATTAAATATGGAAATTTCAAAATCGGCTTTTTAACTTGCAAATGCACATTGAAGCGACCAGAAAAAATGTTACAAAAGATTTTCGTATGAATTTTCGCTATGTATTCGTTCGCGCAAAAACGACTCTGTCAATGGAATTCCAGAAAAAGTAGAATCAAGGAGGATTTTAACCAAAATGACAGCCCCAGTATTTCATAGATTATGAAGCAACATCAAAAAATTTTGCAGGTATAAATCTCTAATATATGGATGTTTACCACACGAAGAAGCAGACTGAAAACATTCCTCGTTCATGTAGTTATCTGCTTTTGAAAACATTGTTTTATTTCATATCGCAGTGTACTTCAGCACCCTATCTTGAAAGTGGCTTGTGTAATTAAGATAATGAGCTGGACAGCTGCAATTTTACATGTATTTAGCCAAGAAACAGACCTTTAAATTAAGGTAATTACAAAGTGTGTAAATATAAAACTTTGGGATATACTGGGCTGTTTTCATTACATATTGAACGCCCCTCGTATTTCCAAAATACAGTGTTCCATTTAAGGGGCTACGTAGTAGTAGAAGTAGTAGTAGTAGTAGTAGTAGTAGTAGTAGTAGAAGTTGGTTTAGAAGTTGGTGTAGAAGTAGTAGTAGTAGTAGTAGTTTGGTAAATTAACATTATAAAGAACCTGCTGTTATCCAAAACGTTGATGGATTAATATCTGGTTCAAGATAACATTCACGTATGTACTGGCACCCTCTTGCTATGTCAAGCTCAGTTACATTTCTGATTGTATCCAATCCTCTCGATTCCTCAGCAAATACGGTGTATTTCAAGATCTGGTTATCTGTCTGGAAAATCAAGAAACCTGACAAAAACAAGGATGAGTGTGCACCGAGCAGCTTGATCTGATAGCCAGATGTCTTAACTTAAGGAAAACACAAAAATGGTTTGGAAGTTATTAATAACAACGCTACCAGTCGCTGCGTTGCAGCGTCTGTTTATTGACGTCAACCCACTTTTTTTAAAAAAAAAAACAGTAATTGCAGACGCATTTTGTCTGATCATGTCGCGATACTTATGTCTTCTATACAATGTATTAAGGGCTATATGGTGACATTAAAATTTTTTGATTATTAAAATTCATTTGGATAAAAAATGGCCAATTACGCCAAAAAATTAAAAACGTCATTTTGATAAAAAGAACGTTGACAGAAACATACAGGTACCTGCTTTAATTTTGTCTACCCTTTTGCTTTCGAAAACCGATATTGGCTTAAAACGTTTTTTTTTTGTTTTTTTGCAAAAAAGGCACACTCTTTGAACTTTGTGACTTTAAACATGGGGGTTGCCTTAAATTTCTCGTCGCACTCACGTACCATAAGTCACAGCGGTCTGATTTTGGTGTTGTGTGCAAGTCCAATAACGAAACTTGGCGATTTCATTATCGCTGACTGAATTTTTTGACGAAAAAGAAGGAACTGCGATTTTAGAAAGAGTTGCGTTTCTTTTGCGTTTAAGTATATATACCTTTTCCGCGTATTGGCGAGTAATAAATTATACGTGCTTGATTCATATTGCAGTCTGATCAATTATTCATAAGACATTTGAAATAAATGGTTATATTGCCATAAATGCAACCACAACACCATAGGAGTAAAATTAACTTATCCAAAACGCAACACTTATGATTCGTTACTGTAGCATTGACATTCGTTTGAATTGTCTAGGAGGTTTCCATTTTCTCTGAGCCAGCTAAAATAAATTATCGTAGGGCATTCAATTTGCTAAAACACAAAAATTCTATCCAAAATTTTATTGAGAGCGCACCCACTGATCAGATTGCGTATCCAACACGATTCTATATAAACAGATCTTCATAAACTGCCTCTGTGACGTCATCAGAACACTCAAAAAGTAAAGGGAAGTAATTAATTCAAGGAAATAAGCGAGTCAATATTTTATTGCCAAAGCCCACACGCTGAAAGAAAATGATGATTATATCCATTTTATCATCGAGTTATGTGAAAATGAACTGAGTTCTTAAATAAATAATAAAATCTGACACATAAAAAGAGATTTAAAAGAAAAATTAAAAATACAACTAAGGATTGACATTAGACAATTTCAAATTTTAAAGACACAGTCCGAAAGAAGTGCTATCGAATTATTGTTTTAAGTTCAAATCATCCCGGATCACTGTGCAAGTAACACAAAGGAGAGAGGTATTTTACGTCAATGCTCATTTAGGGGAACTTTACAGAGATTTCAATGGAATTTCCCATTACAAATTGTGTTCCATTTTTCATCCGAACCAATGGGAATTTTCATAAGATACTCTTCTCGCATGCTCACGGAAGATGTCCAAACAAATCAATGATAAAAAATCGATGTCATAAGAGATAAAAGCTCTTATAAAGGACTAAAGTGTACTATTGTTTTAATTCAAAGGGAGATAATTTCAACGTGAACCAACTTTAAGATACTGCTAAAACTAATCATACGCTTAAGACAAAATGTATTTTTCATTGGCGATCCATGACCCTTCTAATATCGTGCTCAGTTCCTAGGTTTACCTAGAAGGTGTACCTAGGATTTTTGTGAGGAATGGCTGATTTTGTGTTTTAGTGAAAGTACAGATAACTAAAAACTTTTAATGTTGCCATTTTTACGTTTACCATGAGATCTACTTTTACGTTTTTTTTATATTCCAAAACAGAAAAAACATCAAAATCTGGCATTTTAGAAATGTTACCTTCATGGTTTATATTATCCTTAAAGCCTAAAGGAAAAGGTGATTGCAAAATTTTCATCCATTATATTTCAGGTTCATGCCTCATACACGACATTTTATCAAAATTCCATTCATTAACAAAGGTATTGAGTTTAATGATTTACATAGTATCTTCAAGGATAATTTAGTGATTTCATCTATTCCAAATTACTTTAATAATTCTGAAACTCCTATTATCTGTTATAAATATAACAAACCAATTAGGTCTACTATATTTAACTTTAATAAAATTGTAAATGATATAGATATAGATTCCAATAATCCTGCCTTCTGAGATTGTCAAAATTCTAATCATTTATATCCCTCTGCAGGGCATGCTATTACAGGTAATCTAAATGTCATTCCTGACGCTATATAACGGGGTATGAAAACGGTCATCTAGTGACCTTAAATGCGGTACAAGATATAGAGGATATCCAGGGACAGGAATAATAGAAGAAGATTGTACACACAATCCTGAGGATTAGACTAATAAGAGCATTACATGAAAGTACTGGGAGACTTTTTAGGGCCACCACGCAGCACAGACAAAACAACTCTGATAATCAAAGTAAGTAAGGGTGCAAAGATCAGGAATCGATACAATCAAGTACCACACCTGACCCTGGATACAAATGGGAAAGTGACAAACTCACAGTTAGACACCACAAACGAGAGCCAAAAGGTCAGCCCTTTCCCAGCAGGTGACCACAAGGCACATATAAACAGACGCGCACAAAGGCATAGCAAACACAAGACAGAAAAAACATAAAAGATCCACAAAAGAAGTACCGCCTTGGAACGTCAGTAAAATGCTTTACTGGAGGGCTTAAACTGGTTTAATGGTGCGCCAACCTCACCCTTAGTTCAGTTGTGGATCAAGACACATAGATCAGGTTTCTTTAGTAGTTAAGCACCTCATTACTATGCGTTTTTGAAACTACTGCAATATCACTTTTAAGCCTCAACAAACAAAAAACAGTCACGTCATTACGTACCGTTTCTCTCTGTGTGTGTGTGTGTGTGTGTGCGTGTGCGCGTGCGCGTGTGTGTGTTGTTTTGAGGCAATAGAAGTGGTATAAGGGCCGAACATCAAGCTAATGTGGTCAAATACTGATTTCGTGATACTTACTGATGCATTGACAAGTATTTGAATTGTCTTCACGATGCCGACACAGCCTTCTTCTCCGAATATTAGACGCACACTTTCTTTCAATCCAATAGGCAGACATGCTTTAACGATCACTGAAATAAAATGAACTTCCTCGTGAGAATTCCGTACTTACAATGTAAATCTTTCCCTTGCTAGCCATGACTGATAACCTTTGCAAACAGTTTGGACCTAGATCAGAACCGGCATTATGTCGGTCCTGATACATATTGTTTTCTTTGATCTTAATCCAACTTGTTTGACACGCTGAGAGTGTTCCTGAAAGATTGTTTTGAAAAACCAAAAAAAACACCAAAAACTGATTTGAAAAATGAAAATCAGTAGTCAATGAGCTACTTCAACCACGCAACTAGCAATTTAGCAATATACTCTCATGAAACATCTCAAGATAAGCTGTAGGATGCATAAAATAGACTTTCTATTATTGTCATGCAGGTGCATGACAAACTACATGAAAAGTTGCTAATTTCTACATGCTCATTTCTTTGAATAAATCAAAGTGGTTGAGAATTTGTTTTAAATAGGCCAACGGTAAAAACTTATTTATTGAAAAGACATATGTTTTAAGTACACATAGGAATTAGACATACGTTGTAGGTACACATTGAAATTGCCTCATAGAGGCAATTCCAATGTGCACCTACAGCATATGTTACTGAAAATAAGGAAAAAACTATTTGGAAATTTTCCAAGTATCATGTTCATTGTCTTTACCTCTTTTAAACATCCCAAACTGCCAATCAGTATTTAAAATTCCAGTTACTTTACTGCAAATTGTTTATATTTGGATGACAGCTATATCTCCAAATTCGAGTTCATGAACTAGAACTACCTATTTGCTAGTTGCGTGCTTGTAAGGGTTTCACTCCAGGGAAATCGAGTGCTTTGTACGCCATCTTTTCTTAAGGCGTATCATCTAGTGACTTTTTTGAAACTGTAAGCTCTCTTTGGGTGTTACAGCGTGTAAATTTCGGTACCCTCCAATTAAAGATTATATATAAAATTATTAGTAGACTTTTCGCTTACTGTAAAGGCGGCTACTTTATTATTCATATATGGGCGTGGTTTGGCTATTTCATCCGCTAAACAAGGGAAATCAGGATCTATTTATAATTTGGTGAAGAATAAATAAGTTGCTTGGGACGCGCAAGCGTGCGTGCATTTCATGAAAACCCTAACCGTATACACACTGAACTCACATTTATTAACCCTTAAAGCGCATAATCACAAAATGTATGTTTTTGTCGTCCACTAAAATACTTGAAGACTCATAGACACAATGTTTGCTTCTATGTTTATGTTAAATAGACATTTTCAGATGCAATTAATTTGCTGGCGTTTTATGGACTAAATAGTGTGTTTTGCGTCTATACTGAGGTAATGGCGCAAGATGATACAGTCACTTTTGAATAAAACACGCCTAATTTTCAGGTTTCCTATGTCTAAGGTTGACCTGTCCTAATTACGCATTCATGAGGTGCAGCCTTTACAGTAAGCGAAAAGTCTTATAATACGGCTGTTAAATAGTACTTGAACAATTCAATTTGACTATATTGTTATGTGATATGCAATGTCTAGTTATTTCCCTGATGATATTGACGTTTGACCCATTATGGTGTTATAATGTTACATTTTCAAATACACCCTATAAAACATTGATATCTTGTTGAATAGTTGCATAATAATGATTCTCAATTAATATTTTAGATAAAATACATGTCTCTAAAACACAGTTTACTGAGCATTTGAAATTTTCAAACAGCTTGCTTCTATCACAAACAGTTTTTTTATTTGAACATCACAACCATGAAGAAATCGTTGTGTAAGTTAAGAACCTTTTTAATTAAAAGTATAGCTTACAATGCTATCTGATATGTTTACATATCATATATGATTATTCTGTTGATAAACAAGAGTAAAAGTGGGATATTTAACATTGGGTCTGGTATTGGCTCTTAATACCCTAAAAGATACATCACATGGTCTTTTAATTCAGTTCATAACTTTATTGTGTTAAGCGGATATAAATATACTAGTTCATATGAAATATAATTTATCAGTTCACATTTAGAGACTATGTCACATTGTCAAATCAATTTGTTTATGTGAAATTATGTATTTTAAATTTTTAAAAAAAAAACATTAAAATATATTTACCAATTTGGCATAATTTATAGACATGAGACATCATAAACAAAATAAAATGGAGCTCTCAAGTAATAGTTGAATAAGGATACATATCCATGTTCATACAAAACTGTCAAAATGACATGCATTATCATATATCATATATAATAAAAAAAACTACAGTGTCCAAACTGTTGTAAGACACGCAGTGTTGTAAAGGACAGTATTTAATTGAGTCTGAAATAGTAATACAAATGTATAAAGTGATTTTACGACGTAGATATTTGTAATACTTATCTGAGTACTCATGGTACTAATAGTAATCCAATTACTAAATTAAAAGCCACCATATAACCTAGTGTACCCAGTTAACTGTTGTTTGTATAATACGTACAAAGTTTTACAATACAGACTAGTATTCCTTGTATACTTAGGTTCATCCACAAAACAAAATCTGCTTTATTACAAAACTTTGTGTGGGAAGTGGCCGCATACAAAAATGTGTGCTAACATTACAGATAGAATATAGCCTGAATAAGTGTACAGTAAAAATATAATATATGTTACATAAGATACTAAGCATTTTTAGTGTATGTAATCAGATAATGCTTCAAGAATTTTCTCTAAATCAAGTGTTTTGCTGACATCTTATTTGCATATACAGATGGTGATACATTGATATATCTTTAGCTTTTAAATAGACTACATCATAGCTTTCGTTGTTTTATGAATAAAAATGGTAATTAAATCAACATAGTATTTCTTTCTAATTACTTAACATACTTAAAAATGTAGACTGAACACTTCCGTGGAAATAGGAAAAAAGCGTTTTTATATGTTTTTTATGACAACGATCTTTAGTATTATAACCAAAGAAGGTCATTTGTTACTTACGATACCAATTTAAATTTATAAGACTTTATCAGCCAAAATAAAGTCATATCAAATTTGCCCAGGTGACATTCAGGTTAACATAAAATAGATTAATAAGAACTGGTAGTGCACTAGCAAAGCTAACACGAGCCCCTGCTGGACATTCTTACATTGTGTTCGACCTTGCCCAAAGTTATTAAACTTTTTATGCTCGACTAAACTGAGCACGAAATTTCAACTAAATTACCGACATCTAAACAAGCTTCTTGTTTTAAGTCTCTCAGATTTTGTATTTATCAAACTAATAATTGTTTAAATGCCAACTATTGTTGGCATATTTACATTTACGAGCAGGATAAATTTCGAGCTCAGCTAAGTTAAGTATAAAAAAAGTTTTATAATCTCGGGGCCTAATGTTGACATAAATGGTCAATTTAGTTTAGCCCCAGATGAAAATTTCCAAAATTTTTAATGTATGTTATATCATAACATTTCACTGAATAAAGTTTTTAGCATTCAGTTTTCAGAGAAGTAGCTGCAATGTTTCTTCTGCTTCACCAATATTGATAAATGTTCCATAAACTTGACTCATTTAAGTAAAAGTACCGTTTCGTTTAGTGGGATATAGTAAATCAAACTGAGCCGATAGATGCTGTAAATATTTACATGCTGCATTTCATCAGGGCTAGACTGTTTGAAAGGGTTCTCGTTTAGGATTTTCCCGTATGTAAATGGTTTTATAATGAGCAAATAACTTACTTTCGTTGTTTTTCGTCTGATTCAGCTCAAAGAAGCTATTATTTTGGAGATTATAATTGTATACCGGGTGAAACATGTGCACACGATCACCAATTTGAAGACTGTTGTTAACGTAGATGTTAGTCGTGACTTGCTCTGAAAAAACATGATTAAAATGAGACATTTAAAAAAAAAACTTTTTTTTGCTTTCCCTGGTAGTAACCAGTTCCGCCGGGTTTGTATAAGATTTGTGTGTTGGTTTTATGTCGGGAACACCCAAAGGCTCACCGAAAGTGTGGTTTTAAGGAGAAGCCGGGATCGAACCTGCGACCCCTGGTTTACAAGACATAGGCTTATCACCTACACCACAGCGGCTTCTAAATGAGACATTTAACTTTTTGTGGCTTTCCTGGGTATAAACCAGTTCCGCCGGGTTGGTTTAAGATTTGTGTGTTGCTTTTATTACGGGAACACCCAAAGGCTCACCGAAAGTGTTTTTTTTTTGGAGAAGCCGGGAATCGAACCTGCGACCCCTGGTTTACAAGGCATGTGCTTATCCACTACACCACGGCGGCTTCTAAATGAGACATTTAATCGGCAACAGCTGTCAATGTGCCTGCATGGAGTTGGTAATACTTCTCCGGCCGTGCATCAGGTGCATCGATTTCTTGTTGATATTTTTCATATTCTGGTCCTTTAGCGACTAGCTTGAATATTGAAATCCTGCATGCAGTTGATTGGACACTTTCATTTTCCTGAGAGCGGATAAGCAAATGCACTTATGGATGGAGGTGCAGGCTGCTCTACGTCTTTGTTGTTCACATGCAACAAAGTCAGGTTTTTGATTGATGGCAGTGGCGTAGCCAGAACGTCGAAAATTTTACAGCATCAAAGGGAAATCTACTGGATCAAGCAATGATTTTCGAAATTGGAAAGAATTTGCACCCAGAGGGCAGTTAAATCACTTTCATCATATCTGGTGACTTCCCTCTATAAATGTTACAACTTCTATGTCGCAAGTGCGTATTTGCGAAATGGGAGCTACGCCAGTGGATGGTCTGAAGCCCCGCTTGCCATCTACACGTCAAAAGCAATCGTTGTTAATATGAAACATGGCAGACGAACGAGCAGATGTACGGACGGGACCGGTTACAATATTTACAACTTAAAAAAAAACAAAACGTTTATTAACACATTATGAATAAAATGTTTAACTTTACCTGATGAACACTCTGAGCCTCCAACTGGCGTACACATAATACTCATAAAGATAATAAGGAAAACCATGTTTATATGCTTTAACAAGAGAAGTCGCAACGAATCTAAAGCTTTATTCGTCATATGTGCTATAGATGTCAGACATGAAACAAATAAGACGCACCATGGCAGAATGGGTTTTGTCCAGCGGTAAGGTGCAAGTGTATTTCTTTCATGGGTGGATCCAGGAAATTCCGTCGGGAATGGAGGATAACTCTTTTTTTCATCAACATATTTCACAGAGCCCTCGAGAAACAATTGAGCCACGCCATGCGAAAATGTGTCTTCGAGATTTCCGACCAGGTAAGATTCATACCAGCCTCCTCAGCTACACGATAAAGCTACATCATTTAAATTCTGGATTCAGGATGAGTGGGTATCCTGCTCGCTAGGCAGCGAACAAAAAAGGTGCGCTTTTATTAATCACATAATTGAGCCAGTGCTTGAGATTTCCAACAATTTGGTATGTGCGACCAGCAAAGCCTCAGACCAGCCTGCGCATACGCGCAGTCTGATCAGAGCCTTTGCTTGTCGCTTGAGTATTCTATGATTGTTAAGCTACTCACCGAGCGTCATTTGGAGTTTCTAAGCTTAAAAGGAGGCTGCAGAGGCTCATCTGAGTCTACACTTGTCAAAATGTCAAATTGTTGGAAATCACTTGCACTTATTATGTCATTTAGCAGGTTTACGCGTGACGTGGCTTAATTGGTTTTCGAGGGGTCCGCAACTTTATTTCCAGGAAACTTTATAGTCGCTTGTGATTTTCCAGGGGGTTGAGGGCCCGGAAAAGGAAATTATTCTAAAATGGTAAAATGGATGAGTGCCGAAATTTAAGAAATTCAATTTATTTCAAAAATGATAGATAAAGCAAAGAAAGCAATGTATCATAATAAGCTTGAAGAGGGACAAGATGACCCTAGAGATTTTTGGAAAATATTTTAACAGTTTGGTGTTTGCAGAAAACGTAATCTATAGAAAAAGCTTTAGGGATTGATGTTAATGAGTAGGTTATCATGAAGGAGCAAGTGATTGCTGATAATTTTAATCAGTTCATTATAAATGTAGCTTCTAAACTGAAACGGCCACTGAAGCCCTCATTTTTTTATTATTTTTTTTAACTGAACAATTTCATTAATTCGAAAATAATTGATGATGTTCCTTTTGATACACCCCTAATTAATTGTACATTTGTAACTACTTTTCTTTCATCGATGGGTGGTACTAAATCAACAGGCTTCGACTGCATAGATGCCAGGTTGTTAAAAATTGGCTCCAAAGTTCTGTCACTCAGTATATCTTTTATAATCAATAAAATCATTATTTCAGGCGTTTTCGTCAATTTTTGGAAACGTGCTAAAGTAAAACCAATTTACAAATCAGGAGCAAAAGATGAACTAAACAACTACAGGTCAATTTCCATTTTACCTACACTTTTAAAACTAGATTTAAAGTTGGTTCACATGTAACTTATGCCATACTTAAATCATCATCAACTTTTGAATTAAAAGCAAAGTGGATTTAGATCTGGTCGCTCAGTTTAATCTGCTCTACTTCATATGACAGATACATAGTTACAAGCAAAATACGATGGTAATATTGTTGGTTGAGTTTTAGTAGAGGCCATAACTTACTTCTTGAAAAGTTTAAGCATTAAAAATAAAAAAAATAAGCCTTTCATGGTCTGAATCGTATCTAAGTTACATAACTCAGCAATTGAAGATCAATACAAATCAGTTGAAAACTGGAAATGTACTTTGTGGCGTACCACAGGGTTTCATTTAATGCCCTCTTTTATTCTTTATATTTATAAATGATTCAACACTATTTATTGGGGATTCAATTCAAGCTATGGATTTATATGCTGATGATACGATATTGTATGATATTGTTTTAGATAAAGATACGTTAGCAAATAATCTGTAACACTCTTAACATTTGCTCAAAATTTGGTGTATAGAGAATGGTATGATAATAAATATAGGCAAAACAAAATTAATGTTAATATCAAAGTAAGTAAGGGCGCCAAGTTTAGGAATCGATACAATCAAGTACCACACCTGACCCAGTAGACAAAAGAGAAATGTAAGAGAGATATTAAGTTGGCAATTGTGTATGATAATTTTGATTTGCAAATAACAAGCTGTGAAAAGGTGTCAGGTGTCCATATAGATGACAACTGAACATGGACAAATCATTTTCAACACGTTTTAAAAAAGATATTGTCATACCTTTGGCTTTTGTTTCAAATAAAATCATACCTTTCTTTACAACACAGGGTGTTATTTTACAGTGCTATTATTAAGGCTCACATTGAATATTGTTATGTAATTAGGGGAAATACATTTAATTCTAATCTACATAAATTATAATTAAAAGGTTCAGCCTGTAAATTGATACTTGGTACGGATTATATATTATTGGAAGATTATCGAAGACAATTAAATATGTTGCCTTTGAAGAATTAGTTTTCATCAACAAAGCTACAGTTATGTTTAATGCAACTCAAGGCATTTTTGAATTTATATCACAGAAATTTTCAAATTACAGGCTGTTATAGTAAAGATACAATGACTTAGCTTTCAGATTCAAACAAAAAATTAAAAACACCAAAGACTAACATGATTGATGTTTTCGATAAGAAATGTTAATATATTTAGTTTTTATATTCGTGTTTACATACCTCCACCGCCAAATCAGTTTCGATGGTTCACAGTGCCCAAATGTATTTAAACATATAAAATAAACCGTAGATTTCTTCGAACCAACCCCCCCCCCCTTTCATTTCGCATCACTCTCTTCTCATATTATTTTGTATATGTAAATGTTCGATTATTATAAGCTGGGCCCACCATTGCTAAACTTGAGGTTTTCATTTTCTCTGTTTTCTCATAGTGCGTTAGTTTGACTAAATTGCCTCTCTATGATGATAAAATTGCAAAAGTTAGGAATCCTCCCTGCGAGCTTAACATTGTTCTTCAACAACATCAGAATCTAGGACAAAGATTTGGTATCAGTAAAATGCAATTAAACCCAGTGGCTTTGGCTGCTGTCCGTTTAAGGCGGTGGTTCTGTTGTTGTTGATTCGTTGTTGGCTGTTACTCCCATTGTGGGATTCTGTAATTGTTCTATATTTTGTTGTGCGTTACTTTGTGTCCATTCTAGCTTTCCAATCATCTCGATGGAGAATAGAGAGCTGGTTGCTTTGTATTGTTTGTCCTTCTGGTGTCTCGTGATTGTTGTGTGGCTCTTCCTCACGATGCCACGTGTTTGTCTGCAATTTGTGATTGTGGTATTTCCTGCTCATACTCACCTACTATTTTTGTTGCTTCATGTATGCTAAGCTTGTGTTAAGAGGGCCTCATGGAAGATTGGTTATACCAATTGAGTCACCTTTATAAAATTAAAGTCTTTGCTTACTTTACTTTACTTCTAGACCTGTAAGCAAACACATAAACGCTGCTCAGACGCTGCACCAAAGAGTGTTTGCCTATGTCCTATATGAAAATAGTGTAAGGCTTATAAGTATGGGCTAAAACTTCGCCCATAACATACGTACAGCGTCGTCAAATCGACGGTTGAATTCAATGGCGATGACTTGGCATTGGTCACAAACCCAAAATGATTTTTTTCACGTCTGGAAAATATGAGCCTTAGTTTGTTTTGTTTCTTTTTCATCCCTTTATAACTTTGTTTCTTTATAACGATTTGTTTAAATTTAAAAAAAATATTTATCGAAAGTGTTTTGAAATTTAGACCAAATGTTTTAAACACAGATCAGTAAGCGTTTGATGTATACAAAGAATCGTTTGTATTATAAAAGTGTTTGCTTAAGATTCTAATATCTTCTGCTGACAAATATTTCAAATAGTTTGGAACCAAATCAGGACCGACAAAAAACGGGTCTGATCATCTGGATCCAATTATAAGCCACAATGACGGTGTTCCGGTTTTGTTTTCGAAAAAGTTGGACTTAAAACATATCAACAGACGACAAAAATTAAAGCATACAAAATTACTGAGTAGCAAAAAGTTAAGTGCATGTTGAATCACTTTACCAATCTTTTCAATCCCCAGGGCTTTGTATTAATAGACTTTTCGCTTACTGTAAAGGTGGCAAAGAGCTACGTGCATTAAGGGGCTATTTTGCCCCCCCCCCCCCTATGAGGTCAAAAAAAATGAAACCAAATTCTTCTTATTAGTTTATTAGAACAATGGCCCAAGTGTGTAAGTCTGATATTCGTTTGACTTTCACCGTTGCTATGGTAGCAAAAATGGCCGCCAAAAAGGCTGAAAATAGGAAATTGACCATTTTGGAGTAAATTTGAGACGTTTGACGGAGCAATTAACATAGAGCACAAGTAAATACCAATAAGATATTTTAACATATGATGCGAATTATCATGGCACACATCTTAGTTAAAGGATATTTTGGTATTTAGCTGTGCTGATATTTAATTCTTAAAAATTCGGTCTCAAAAAGCCTTAAATTTGGTCAAAATGGCAATATCTCTATTTTATGCCTATTTTGTCGGCCATTTTCGTTACCATAGCAACGGAAAAATTTAAATAAATGCCGAGATTTTACACTTCAGTCATTCTGCTAATAAACCAATCAAAAGAAATTTATGAAAAGCAATTTTTAGGGGGTTTTTTGGCTCCAAAGGGGGCCAAATTAGCCACTAAATGCACGTACTCCTTTGATATTCATATCTGGGCGTGGATCGGCTATTTCATCTGCTAAGGAAAGGGAAATCAGGTTCTTTTAATAATTTGGTAAAGAGTTAATAAGCCTTATGGGCCTCGCAAACGTGCGTACATTTCATGAAAATCCTAGCCATATACAAACTGAACTCACATTTATTAACCCTTTAAGCACAAAATCACAAAATGTATGTTTTCTTGTCGTCCACTTAAATATTTGAAGCCTCATAGACAAACAGTGTGGGCCCAGATCAGACTGCTCCTGTAGAAGCATTCTGATCTGGGTCCACAATGTTTGCCTAAATAGCCGTTTTCAGGTGCAGTTATTTTGCTGGCATTTTAAATCTATACTGAGGTAATGACGCAAGATGGTACAATTACTTTTGAATACAACCACGCCTCATTTTCAGCTTATAATACCTATGTCTAAGGTTGACTAGTCCTAATTACGCATTCATGAGGTGCCGCCTTTACAATACCCAAAAAGTCATATATTATCACTTTTTCTAATATTTGTTTTCATAAGTTATCTTTTGTAGTGCAAATAAGACAGTCCCGCTTCCAGCTCCTTAGCTGCAGCGAAGTAATCGGTTAGCGACTTTTAAGCAAATTATTGAACCTATTACTTATATTCAATCATACAATAAACAAGAAAAACTATAACATGAAATATAATGTTATACTGGGGCAGTTCCAGTGGCTCATTAATATACTGAAACAATAAAGTTATGTCCGCTTGACGTTTATGTCTGTCAGTTCCAAATGGATGAACGCATTTCATTCAAATTTTCACCTTACACACTTTGATCATTTAGAAATAATTTGCACCTAAGAGTAATCCGTTTGATAATCAGTAGAGCCGCTGAAAAAGCAGCGAGCACGAGTACCCTTAAAATCAAAAGTCACAACATCAATAGCTTGTGTGTCCGTCATAATCCCGAACCGTTTAAGCACATTTAAACATCACTGAGCAAACTCTCTTGTGAGATAAGCTGGCTAGTTGTATGCATTGCCTTTTCCGCCACAGTCATTTGTTTTTAACATACCATGACGTCACAAAACATCGATCACGAGCGTGCGTGAAAACACTCAGAAAATTCATTATTGGTCCAACATTTTGATAATCAATAAAATCGAACAAATTTGATGTTTTTTTCGTCGTCAGAAGCATTTTAACAGTAATTAAGACTAATCAGCATCAAAACAATTGATAATGGAAATTCTCTGATGATTTTTGCAGGAAGGGGTGGGGTATCAAACACAGATTTAGTGAACCTTTGATGCCTGATATCAGCCGTAGTTTTTGTTTTTCTCTATTGTGTAATTGTTGTCATAAACTAACACAACAAATTAAAACAAAAACGGTCTCAAAATGATGTTAGGTTAAGGAGATTTGAAAGTTCTTACCTTATTATTTGCTTAATTCAAAGGGAGGTAATTTTAGATAATTTTGTAAATGAATGATTTGGAACTGCAATTTCGTTCGTTCAATAAGCAGACTTGGGATTTTTAGATGTTTTTTCATCGTCGGACACTTCTGGTTGCCATTTAATGTAAAATGTGTCACGTTTTGATGATTAACTTTCTGATGATAATGGAAAAAGCTGTGTACACATTAGGTTTAATAACCCTTCAAGTTCAGAAGATAAAATCAAATAATTACCATGTTTTGTGTGTCAAACGTTTGATTAATATTTTGGTTTTATTTTTGTTGCAACATCTTAGCTGAATCGAAAGACACAGTAGCATGAAAATCGGACGTTTCTTTTTTGTTTGAGTATATTTTCCTGAGTTTATGATAGGGTAGTAGATAGTTAGTGTACAGTTGTATATGCTATGTTATCTTCCTTTTTTCTTGTATTCTTTTACTCACAGGAAGTTGGAATTCAGACGGTTTCAATCACAAATAGGTAGGCTTTGTGCAGCTTTTTTTTTGTTATTGATTGAAAAATGGATTTATTCATTAGGATGCTGCAGGACCGCAAAGACAACATGCAATTCGCACGCAGACAGGTTTTATATCTCGATTTGTATTTACCTTGTATCCTTGGAGACGATGTATCGATATGCTATTATTAGGAATCTTTCATGCCAGTCAAACATCTATAGGTCTTGGTCCACATTAGTGAGGTTGGTGCCGTCAAACATATTTCAGCCCTCCAGTAAATTTCTTACTGGCGTTACAAGACTGTACTTCTTTTGTGGCCCCTTTTTGTTATTTGTGTTTCATAATTGTCTTTTTCATACTGTCTCGTCTGTTCCATGCAACCTTGTGGTCAGATACAGGAAAAGGGCTGGCTGACTCCTGGTCTCTTGTATGTGATGTTTTCTTGCGGCTTTGTCACTTTCCCATATGGTGTCCTTGGTCAGCTGTGCTGCTTGGAGTGTATCGATTCCTGAACGTTGCCTTCTTGCCCTCTTTAGTTTAAATTTTACTTCATTTGTACAATAAATAAATACTTACAGAGCAACACAGTAATTACAATATATAAACATTATACAAAAGGGATTTGAGCAGAATGAAGTCAGAAGACTTATTCGAAAATGTATCTCATATGTTCGATCATACAGTGTACACTAAGAAATTGTGGCTGTCTCCAAATTATTTTTGAATATTTTTTGTTTTCGATATCTTATAATGTAAATGTTGTATTTGTATGTGGCTCCATGGGGATGGAACTTAGGTTTCAGATTCCAAGTGAAACAGGACCAGGATTGCTTACTTTGAGGGTTGATGCTAAAAATATGTCTCAATGATGCGGTTCTTTTCGTTTGACCATATCTAAATTGATTGCTGGTTCCCTGTTGTAAATAATGGAACAACTGGTAAATAGTATCCTCTCTACTACCTGGAAATGGAGTGGGGGTCTGGCTACCTGTATTTACATTTGACCACCTGTAGACCGGAAGCAAGCAAATAATGTTGACATGGTAAAATCAACAGCTTATGTTTTGGTTAAGAAGTAAGAAAATGATTTCTTGATTAAACATTCCTACATGTATTTGGAGGGATGGGTATTATTTTGGCAATGCGCCGACTGATCTGAGGTCATTATGTTCCAGGGTCTTATCTATACAAATGTACAGCTGTACATTCCTAGTAGACTCAATCTTACTTTCAAATGCACGAAATGTTCAGATATCATATATTTTAACAATTTTATGACCGCCCTTCTAAAATTTGAACTGAAATAGCAGCTTAATTAGATTTAAAATTGGTCCTCGTTTACTTTTTCCTCATTTAACAGTTAAAAGTGGTAAAAGAAATACATTATGAAATTTGCCGTTGAGCTGTCTTCATTTCTGTCTGTGAACGGTCTTCAATATGTATCGCAGCTGCAGGTGATGATGGATAATTGATAAAATCCTGTCTGTTAATGCGTGTCGGTGATCTGCCTGTCACTGAACGGTCTGCACCGGCTTTTTAGCGGAGAAGTGACCTACATTCGTTAACGATTGGAATGGCTAAATGAGAGCTTTCATTCTGTCTTTTATGTACTTTGCTGTAATAAATTATCATAAAAAAAACTTAGAACTGTTCTTGCATTTTACTAAAACCGTCTTTGTTTCAACATAAATAAAAAAGGGCATTGTATTTGAAAGATCACCGCAAGGTGGCGTTCTACTTTTACTACAAAATGACATGACTAGACGCAATAATAGGATGTGAATTCAATTGGGGAATATAAAGACATTCTATAGAAATACTTTATATTAAAACTAATAAAGAAACACACTACATCATCATCTTCATATTAAACACTCTGCCCCAGAAAAACTTGGTATATTTTGTTCCAATTATGCATCCTTCTGCTGAAGAAAATGACCAAGATTTCCACACATTCCTTCTGGCAACCGATACTGTTTAATCACGGTTCACCACAGATCGTGCACATTACGGTCGGTTGGTTATTTGAAGTATTTTAATGTGAATTCAGGATGTAATATTCTTTGTGAATAGTGAAAAGACTCGTCTCATTGTTGTGTACAATTTAACTACTCAAAATCACTTTTGATTGGATTTCCTGAAAGTTACCAAAAGGGTACTTACATTTGTGCCCACGGATAGATTTTCTTTAAACTTGCATATCTATAACTCAACATATAAAAACTATGACAATTTATCTATGTAATTTAATAGTTAAAAATATGGCTCAGAATGCAACCCCGATTTCTTCCAACTTTTTATTAAAGTGATACCTGTCCCTAACTTTCTGTGTTTGGCTCAAGTTGAGCTATTGTGATCGGTCTTTGTCCGGCGTCCGTCGTGCGTCCGTTCGTCTGTCGTGCGTTCAAAGTTACACAAAATGTTCCGCTCCACTGAACAAAATGGCTGCCAAAGCTCCAGGTAATAAATATTTTAAACGGCATTTCCTCCTGAACTCACTGGATTGTTCCTCATGAGGCATTCTACTAAAATTACACAAATTGTTTCACTCCGCGGAATAAAAGGGGGCATCAGAGCTCTAGATAAGAAATGTCTCCAAATGACATCTCCATCTGATCCACTGTAACTGCAATTTTTAGCGATTTCACAGAAGTGTGCTCATGATGCACCCTACTAAGATTGCTCAAATGGTTTCAATCTACTGAACAAAGGGGCCACCAGAGCTCTAGATAATAGATGTCTTTAAACAGCATTTCCTCTTGAACCACTGTTCCAAATTCAATTCTAATTAACATAAATATTCCACATAGGACCTACTACCATAATTGCACAAACTGTTTGAAAACACTGAACAAAAATGCCACTAGAGCTCTAGATTAGAAATATCTTAAAATTACCTCTCCTCCTGAAAAACTGGTCCAAACTAAAAACAAATCAAAGAAATCTTCTTCATGATGCCTTCAACCAGAATTGATCAGAATGTTTAGCTCAGTTACATGGCCACCAGAGCTTAAATAGAATTATCTTTAAAAGATACCTCTTTAGTCAAGGCCAATGACCACCTTGTGTGCCAGGACTCAGCTGAGCGATAAAGAGCCATAGGGCCCTCTTGTTCTGTTTCCAAGATTGTTCATATAGATTGACTCCTGAACACCACATGCATTATATTGATACTACAAAATCTTTTGGATAAATTTTGGCTCACGTTTTCTGACAAAGTAATTTGTAAAATTTCTATGCATGTATTTTTCTCAAAAATTACAAAAAAACAACAACTCCACATTCAATTCTAAAGATTGATGCGTTCTAGTCTTTGTCAAAATATTATCTTATCACATAATATGTCATATATATCCTGTTGATCTGAGCAAAATTTCATAAAAATTCAAAACAGGCAACATTGTCATTTCTTATTTCTTGTCTTTTCTATATACAAAAAGACAACTTCGTTCAGTGCTATAGTGTATTAAGTGATTTTCATCCAATGGCTAAGGGTGATTATGTCACGTTACTGGGTGAGTTCAGTGTCATACTGTTCTATCTACAGAAAGTCAGTTCCCTTGGAGAAATTGCTAAAAATTGCAGTTACCTCCCTTACATAAATTTAAATTTCCTAAATTAAAGTTGTTTGTCGGTGTTATGACGAACAAAATTATTTTATTAGTTTAAATGAACCAATAACTAAGGTAGTATGTTTAGGACATTCATAAGTTTCCTTTAATACAAGAAAGAGAGTGGGTAATTGTTTACGACGTCACATCAGCACCACCTGAATCTTGACAGATGTGGGTTCGACGTTGTGTACAAAGGTATGAATAGTTTGGGATTTCAACGATCCCAACACTATGTGCATTATTTTGGGGTCATCATGAGAATGTGTGTGTGTGTGTGTGTGTGTGTGTGTGTGTGTGTGTGTGTGTGTGTGTGTGTGTGTGTGTGTGTGTGTGTGTGTGTGTGTGTGTGTGTGTGTGTGACTGGCATCCTGTTACAGGCAAACAACCGTTGAGTTTAGTGAGCTCTGGCTTGAATGGGCTCCCTACGCTGATTAAACCTGCCACAACTGATTTAGAATTGTTGTACCTCAATGAATAAGGTTTTATTTTCCTGCAAAGTAGAGTCTTCTTTCCATATAGCATTTGATTAATGTAATAGTTTTCCAAGCGTATTGGCAGTTTTCTTCTACTTTCAGCATACAATGGGCATCTAAAAAAGAGATGTTGGGCTTTTTTAAACCCACAAGGTTGTTGACAATAATTTTTTTTATATAAGTCAGCATTTAACACGCTGCATTGCATTTGGTTTCTGGAATGAAGAACTTGACCTAGCAATGGACTGACATTTAAGCATCTATGTGGCTTAAGGAGGTTCTAATTAAACTAAAATTTGAATGCTGAGGCTAAAGTAGATTCTTTTTTTTCATTTGGAAGGTTATTCCACGCTCTTATTCTAGAGGGAAAATAATTCATGGAAAAGGTTTGAGTGTGATCTGAAATTTCGGAAATAGTTAGCATTTCTTACCGGTCATTAGTTTACGAGGAGGAATAAGATCAAATAATAGATAAGTAGGAGCCAGTCCGTGCAAAATTTTATAAAAGTTACCAGTAACTGTTTATGTTTATTCCTTTGAATCTGAAGAGGTACTCAACCAAGTTCCTGAAAGAGTTTGTCTACTCTACAACGTTTTGTTACACCTGAGATAATTCTTGTCGACTCTATATGGACAGCATCCAGAAGTTTCTTTGATGCTAATGAGCAGTTGTCCCTTACAGTGTCACCATATTCCAAGTAAGTAAAGTACATCTTTCCCAGGGTTTTCTAGACACTTTAACAAGATTTATCACAGTTTCCGAATTGTTAACAATGTGTTCATCCCAGCTGCAAGTTTTTGAAAAGGTAAGTCCAATTTTTTGTGCGATGGGGTCTGGTCTATTATAACACCATCCATAGAGATAAGAGGATAGAAGACTGAGTTTCTTTTTCTAGAAATCAGCAATGACAGTATTTTACTAGGGTTGAAAAGTATCAGCCGCCAACTATTAGCCCATATGGAAATGGTATTGAGATCCCTGTTAAGAAGTTGTCCTGCTTGGAGTGAGCATTCCACAATAATATACAAGCTAGTGTCGTCAGCAATTAATCGAATGTTACATCCTATGTGTTTGGCAATTTTATTCATTAAATTATAAAAATTAGATGCAGAAGGGGACCGAGAATAGAAACTTGAGGAACTCCAGAAAGTGCAGGTGCCCAATCAGATGGCCACCCATTTATCACTACTAGTTTTCGCTGATTTGACAGGAATTACGAAACCATTTAATAATTCTATCTGAGCAGCCTATATTATGTAGCTTAAAAAGTAGACCCAAATGCCATACCCTGTTGAAGGCTTAACTGATGCTGTAGAAAACTGCATTCACTTCCTTGCCTTTATATACAGTCTCAAAAAATGTATAGTAGGTATGTACTAGTTGAATAGTTGTGGAGTCTTCATGTCTGAAGCCAGATAGTAAAGGTGTCAGAATATCGTTATCGTAATATAGATTTATAGCTATTTGCGTATACATCGTTCCATTGCTTTGCCGACGATGTTCAAAAGAGATACTGGTCTGTAATTGCTTAGAATATATTTATCGTCACCTTTAAAGATGTGCGTAACGTTAGCTTCTTTCCATGAAGAGGGAAAGTATCATTGTGATACAGAACGGTTGAATATGACAGCATACAGACGTGCTAATGTATATGCACCTTCTTTAAGTAAGCAGGGGCTAATTCGATCAGGACCACAAGCTTTACATTCTAACATAAAGAAATGTATATCATACATTTATATGTCTCTACTGCTTTCAGTATACAACTGATCCGAACATTCTAAAAAAAAGTTGAAAATCTATTTTACAGTTATTTAATGCCACCTGGTCATATTTGACTAAAACCTACTCTATCTGTTGAAATTTTGTAAATTTTAAATGGTATCTTAAATGACAATTGGACATATTCCTTTGATATGATCGACTGCAATGCCATGTATAACTCACCCTTAAGAATGTTTCCCATCACCCATTATTTAAACAGAAATATAACCCGTTCACTAATAAGATTTACACTGCTTAAGCAAAAGCAAATTTCTTTAAAGTATAAATGGTTACCTACACATAAACTGCCATACATCTATTGTAACGTATACAACATTTTTCTTCAAATATAATAGCTGTGATGCTATCTGGATTGCAAGCAAACATATTCTTTCTATGAGAGAATATGAGCAGTAAGCACCACAACCACAGACTTCTCACCGGCCCTGGGCACCCTATTGAAGGGACACAAATAGCCACAACACAATTAAAGGAAGTAACTAACCATCTGTGCAGCAAGATGATTACTGAACTAGAAAGGACACCAAGAACCAAATAAGAAAGAAATGGCCCAGCACAAACCTCCTACAACCAATGGGAACAAAAACAAAGTTCCCACCATCCACATAGCATTTCAGTAATTAATCGATAATTCATTGTGAACGAACCTCCTGATGTGATGAGGACAAATCTGTTACGAGGGTCATCCAATAAAGAATGAGACTTTTTCTATAGTGCAGTGAATTTACATGCTACACTTATGAACTCTTGTTCAAAGCTAGCACGTCTTTTTGGCTGTTCACATGTGCCATATTCGACGGGTTACATAGTTCCAACTTTTGTTGCTAGGCAACATTAGAAGACAAGGCGAACACACGTGGACAGCTCACTATAGCTGGTCACCATGGCAACAGATTGAGATGTATAGTTTATTTTTCTACTAATACTTGTATATGCTCATGCAATCTGTCTTTAACTAATAGGGAAAAGTAATATTCCAGAGACTTCAGCTGTTACAATGGAAACAAAGCTTAAAAAATCAAGTTTCTAAGAAATTTTTGGCATTTTTCGCTGACCTCTTGACTTCTATGGTGACTTGGTGTATAAGTTGAAGAAGATTGTTGGCTCTAATAATTTTTCAGCGCAGTTCATTAAAATAATTTCCCATTATAAAAAGATTGGCTATAACATTAATGTATTGCAACAGACTGCATGCTTGGTAGTCAACCCAATCACGGTTGGCAACTTTGCTTTCCTCTTTAATTGCACGCCGGTGGGTCGGACTTCAGACTCTATGATGGTTCCGACTTAAAGACTTATCTATTGATGAGATGGTAGGGGCCTGATGCTTTGGCTGTTTGTCGGGCCCACCGGGGTTTACCTGTTGGATTTCTTTTGCTCCGGTATTCAGTTTAATTTACTGTTGAGTCCTTATCCTTGCTTTATCTCCTTGTTATATCTTGATTTATATGTTTTAGGAGATGATGCATTGATAAGTTAGGGGTCTTTCATTCATACCAAATATCTATGTGTCTTGATCCACATCTGAATTAAGGGTGAGGTTGGCGCCGTTAAACCGGTTTAAGCCCTCCAGTAAAATGTTTTACTGACCGTTCCAAGGCGGTATTTCTTTTGTGGATCTTTTATGTTTTTGTTCTGTCTTGTGTTTGCTATGTTTTGTGCGCGTCTGTTTATATGTGCTTTGTGGTCACCTGCTGGGAAAGGGCTGACCTCTTGGCTCTCGTTTGTGGTGTCTTCTGTGAGTTTGTCACTTTCCCATTGGTATCCTGGGTCAGGTGTGGTACTTGATTGTATCGATTCCTGATCTTTGCACCATTACTTACTTTGAAAAGTTAATATCAAATAGTCGGAGGCAATTAAAGTGAACAGGGTTTTGTTCATGTAACTAAATTACAACCAGCTGCACATAACCATACCTTTTGTAATTTATACATTGCTAACATAGTAACCATAGCAACGCAAAGTAGTGTGTTTATAAAAACCTGAGTAAATTGGTTGCTAGGCAACCAAAATAAAGGATATGCATATTTGGTTCTTCTTTTATAGCATTTATGTAACACTAAGATTGTTAAGTCTAAGAAATGATATCAAGAGGTTAAATTCTATCTGTGATCAAAAATAAAAGACTTTGAATGACCATGGGTATGCAAAAAATAATGAAAACGTGGCCATGCGTCTTCAAGTCCTTCCACAAAACATCCCGTTACTATGGTAACTGATCAATTACAAACATATTTTTCTAATCCTGAATTGCTAAGATGTCATGTTATTGTGGTGAATTTTAACTAAATGCACTCAGAGGTTTTCAAACTATGAAGAAAGTATCATTCTTTATTGGATGACCCTCGTATTTACTATTTAAGTGTGGATTGGCTTGACATAACCTCTGCTGGCACTGTGAAGTCATCTTCTGGGGCCACTGTAAGACTGAGACAGAACACAGACTGCACAACAGAGAATGTTGTGTATAAGATCTCTTGCAGCAGTTGCAACAAACAGTACGTAGGAGAAAACAAAGGCCCATTGAACAAACGTATGAATGGCCATCGTGACGGCTGGAGACACTGTAGGTTAAAAAGATCACCAATAGCAGAACATTTTCAATCTGCTGATCATGACTTCTTGAGTCATGCCTCTGTCTGCTGCCTTGAACATAACACGTTGTGGTCAGATTCTACCAGGAAACTCCGTGAGAGCTACTGGATTCGGCGTCTGAACACTCTGTGTCCATTTGGCATCAACAAGGGTGACTGACTCTATCTGGTCATATGGTAGAACACCTGATGTGCTGTGTTGTTGTGAGCCTAGACATGTTTTAGACTTCTGTTCTACACAAATTTTCATACAAGACATTTCTTGCCAGAACGCCAGTTTTGCACACTGTGTTGCAGTCCTTGTTGTGTGTGTGTGTGTGTGTGTGTGTGTGTGTGTGTGTGTGTGTGTGTGTGTGTGTGTGTGTGTGTGTGTGTGTGTGTGTTATATGTTACTTCAACATATTTGACAGAATAAGGGAATGTATCCTAGCTGAGATGTTGCATTAAATTTATCATTCTATTAGTTTATAAATTTTGTAACAAACAACTGAGAATGTGTGGTTGTTTTAAGCTAAGAATCATAAAAGTTCTTAAAGGGGACAGCAACCCTAACGATAAGTATGTTTAATCAGAAAGAGCTCTTTGAACCATGAATTTTGATACAAGTATCATCAAATTCGATTGAAAATGGGCAAGTTATTGGCATTTAAAGACAAAGATTACTGTCCAATAGAGATCATTAATGGATTAACTGATAAGGGACAGTTTCAGTATCTCACAAAATTAATGGGGCCTCAAGAGGGGACTTACCTGTATGCAACACAATTTCATTCACTAAGATAAAGATCAATATTTTATCATAAAATACCTATTCCCTTTATGGGACCACTTTATTGCCCCAGTAAGGAAGTCATAATCACATCATTATGGCTGTCCTTTTGATCTGCCCAGTATGACCCATGGAGAGAGTCATAATGAGTGGTACCAGTATTATTGCTCAAATATTTGTCCCTTTAAAGAATTCAATACGGTCAATATTTAGCCGCAATTTTGAATATTTAATTAGTTTTCAGAAGTTTTTCAACTGTGTATTTTTTGTAATCACTATCACACCATCTGTGTTTCAGCAGGTATGGAGCTTTATACACAAGCAAAATGTTTCATTAAAGATTAATGCAAATTATCCATTAGGTTGTCTTTGATTTTGATTATGCATATTTAATTAGGCTGCGCGAAATTTAGTTAGGCTGATTGACGTTACTAAGCCTACAATATGGCCGCTTCCATTACAGTCCATTTGCAAATGTTCAAATTCCCACAACTTCCACATTTGTCGACCGATTTAGATGAAACTGGTATCAAAATTCATGGTTTATTAAGATCTTTCATATAAAATAGTTATCGTCAGGGTTGCCGTCCCCTTTAAAAAGAAAATAAACACCCATATACACATAGCCTCTTAATTACACCTGATAAAATTTATTTTAGAAAAATGGTTATTTCATGTCTATTAAACACATCTTCCCTTTTTAACGAAATAAAACTACCCAATTATGTAAGTTTATGAAATTAAGCAATATTTGTTTGTCTAAAGCTTTGTTGATATACGTGACCTATTGAAAATCGAACAAAAAATAATATTTTACACCAGAAACACTATTTAGTACTACTTATAAGTCCAGTGCCATCCAACAATTATCTGAAGTTGTATAAAAGCTGATAAAAAGAATTGCCTGCTTAAATCCAGGGTTCCAAACGTATGTAAAGTTTTATCAGAGGTCATCTAATTGAACATCTTATATACGACAAAGTAATTTTGATAGATCATATCTGTTTCGCAGTTTTGAAATGGTCAGTAAATGAAATTTTAAAAACATGTTGTCATAAACTTAAATATCTAATAATAACTTTAGCAATTGCAACCTTTTAACTAAATATCATGGATTTTAAGGGTAAAGTTTAAATGTAACGTAAATGATATTATTATGGACCCATACACATTTTACAAATATCAATATGTATAGCAAATAACATGGTCTTACAGATTGCATAACTGTTTTGTTCAGTTAAATATTTCAACTGCTACCTAGATGGACGTATTTACATATTTTTTTTTTTTTAGAAAATGAAGGGTAACGTAATTAACGACCATTTTGGAAACCTTCGTCGGCCTAATTTTTAAACACCAATCTGGACTGCAGACTGCTAGCATATACCAACCCAAATCAACCATCAAAACTTCTGGCCAACATCATGTAGGGTAAATAAAAAATTCGGATCCCAGATTCCAGACTACTTTTCACACCTTCGACCTAGTATCTGATTCAAATTATGCTAAGATGCATGGCCCAATCTATCCACTATATTATTTCAAACCCTTAAGCTGCTTATTTGCCATTCTCAATATAATAATAAGACTTTTTTCAGGTCAATGTGTATTCCTTAACTTTTTTCTGCACTAGTTTAAGAACTTCCGCTATTTACAGATGTTCGAAAAAATAATAACTTCTACAGGTATTTTCTCTTAAAATTGTGTGATCAAGTCATCAACTACAAAAACAACTGATTTTGTTTATTTCATGTCTTTTAAGTTGCATCACTTCACATAATATACATATATAAGAAGTCATCAAGATAAAAATCAACCTATTGGACATGCTAAATTTAGAATGCCAAGGTTACTCAGATTTTTTTAGGAATTTTTAACTTATTTCAAATATCAACGAGATAAATATCTGTTGAAGCCTCTTAAGTGGCAGTAAATCTAATTGTTATGTAATTAATTATATTTTGCAAAGTAATTGAACATAATAAATTACTTTGCTCAAATGTCATGTTATTGTAATTTAATTGAACAAATTCCAATGTAATTGTAGATAATTGATTACTTTTCAAAGTAATTTACCCCCCATGCTGCTGCTGCTGGATATTGATTGATTTGAAAGATCATCATTGTTGCAACGGGCACAATGGTCACTGAACTCAGGGACTGCCCAGCCCGTAAGTCATGAAATATGTTTTGAAGTTTTAGTTGAACTGTCTCAGGGAATAAACCAGGTATCAGTGCATCGCAGTCACGTGGGAGTAATTGCACCAAAACGCAATCACTGTGAACTGAGTAGTCACCGGGTCCTGTTTTGTTTTTGTTTGATTTGATTCTTTACGTCCAATCAACAATCTTTCAGTTATAAATAACTCACCACAAGTTGAACATACATTCAACAAAATTTCTCATTAGTCACCTTTTAAACTCATTATTTCTAATCAAGCGCTAATAACATTAAAATGAATTGTTGCCTATATTTGTGCAGTTTAATGGGCAAACGTTTAGCGGTCTTTCAGAAAAAAAAACTGTCGTTCAATCCACGATTTTTTGGTTTAAAATGCAGAAATATGATTTTTTTTTAGAAAAATGGTTTTGAGTGAAGTTTTTATCAAAATTAAGTGAAGTTGGCAATAAACTGGTCTAGTCGACTTCAAAAAACACCAAACACTTGAAATTTTGACTAAAGTAGATTTTTGCGCATTTTTTAAAGTATTAAATTTCCGAGATTTTTGAAATTCATTAGTAGCTTGTGTAAAAATTGTTGTATGCATTTTATTTCATCTGAACAAGATAGCCCAAGATAGCCCACACAGAATCAAACTTGATTCGTCCATTTTGTGATGACAAACATTTTACTGCTGCTGCGCACTTCCGGTTTGAATGTAAAACTTAAAAAGTCAATTTGATAGTACTTTGCATTATTTTTTTTCAATTTCCAAACTAGAATAGTGACGTCTAGTAGTAATACGTAAGCGCTAAAAATTTCAGTGCGGTATCACAGATAATGCCAAAAGCCGAATTTCAATGATTTAGCTGCTGCTAGTTTCTGTCATCATGCTATTACGTAACAGAAAAGAGGAGTCTGATTGAAGCGAATCATCTGAAGCGTGTTCGTCTTTAATCACGGCAGTCAGAAACATCTTCATACAAACAAAAAAGCAAATGGATGGCGTCTCTGTGGAATATTTCATACTGTAGCAAAAATGTGACTTTTTGAAATGAGGGTACCTTTACTCTAACATCGTCTGTGCAAGCTGTACCATTCATTTTTGAATGAAATGACCTGCAGAGTTTCGGCAAGGCCTTGGGTGATTTATAGAAGCATGAATTTTGTATAACCGAATCTTACTTTCAAAACTAACGTACTGGGAGCGCAGTGGCTCAATGGTAGAGTGCCTGACTCGAGACCGAGGGGCCCCGGGTTCGAGCCTCACCGGCGTTACTGTGTTGTGGTCCTTGAGCAAGATACATTTATCCTACAACCCAGATAGACCCGTCCTTGTTTAACTGAAAGATTGTTGATGGGACGAAAAGAATCAAATCAAACAAACAAACAAAACTAACGTAAAAAATGTAAGGTGACCAATTAGAAATTTTGCTCAGTGTATATTAAAACTTTATTCTCAATACAGAGGTCTCAATTATATAGGTTTACTTCAAAAGCGATGATTTGGCAACAGTCGCAATTCAGCTAAAAAACATTTTTCACCTTTGGCAAATGTAAGCCTTATTTTTAATCGTTTCTTTTCGTTCTACTTTTTTTTTTACCTTTGTTCTTGTTTCAAATTTGAAATTTGATTCATCGAAAGAGTTTTAAAATCTAGATCAAACTTTACAAAAACCGGGCAGATCAGTAAGTGTTTGTTGTGCACAAATAATTGCATAGGTTTAGATAAACAAAAATTTTCAGCGTAAAATTGTAAATATTTTTTTACCCATAAATTTTAGCATATGTTTTGGTTGCTCAAAAGAACCGTCTCATCGAGACGGTTCTTTTGAGTACCCCCAACATATGTTTCGGTTGAGAAATAAGAAAATTATTTTTCTGTCACGCACTCTTAACTAAAGGCCTGGAACTTGAACTTGTAAATTTGTTTGCTTAAAATACTACTTAAAAGCATGTTGAATCGTTTAACCCATCTCTTCAATGCCCATGGTTGTATGTGACTATTTGTAGGAACTCTTTTGCCAATACCAACGAATCAGATCTCGGGCTTCTTTGATAACTTGATGGCAAGGTCATGAAAACCATGTCACTACAGTTAAAATGAAGAGAAATAAACGGTATTAACATGCCATTTTAAAGCAAAATAATAAAAGTCGTAGAAAGCAACATGCCATGCGTTCAGGAGGCTTCAGTGCAGGTCATTAAAATAATTTCCCATTATAAAAAGATTGGCTATAACATTAATGTATTGCAACAGACTGCATGCTTGGTGGTCAACCCAATCACAGTTGGCAATTTTGCTTTCCTTTTTAATTGCACGCCGGTGGGCCGGACTTCAGACTCAATGACGGTTCCGACTTAAAGACTTATCTATTGATGAGATTGTAGGGGCCTGATGCTTTGGCTGTTTGTCGGGCCCACCGGGGTTTACCTGTTGGAGTTCGTTGGCTCCGGTATTCAGTTTTATTTACTGTTGAGTCCTTATCTTTACTATAGGAAAAAATTTCTGTTTTGCAACAAAAATCCGTCTTCTACATTAGTGACGCTTCTAAATTTTAGCCTTTACGTCATCAGTTTTTAGACGCGATTTGTCTAAAAAATTAAGCATTACTAGTATTCGTTTAGGGGAGGAAGGGATTTTTTTTGTCTGTTCGTTTAATGGTTTTTTTAATGTTTTTTTTATTTGTTTGTTTTGTTATTTTTTAGGGGGTGTCTTTTTTTGAAGACAGATTTCCATTCACTAGTATATATATGAAGTAATGCACTGTGAAGGGTTTGGAACTACCCACGCCGTGGTAGGAGGTAGACTGAACAAAGAAAATAAAAGTACTACTTATGTTGTTCTGTGTTAAAATTATCATCGAAAATATCAGCCCTCATAATATGAAAATAAACCTCGGCGAACACATAATTTGATAGAAATTAAGAAAAATAATCAAAAACGCCTTGTGGATACTTAAAAGAATCGTCTCATTGAGACGATTCTTTTAAGTACCCATAACACATATTTTGATAGGAATTGAGGAAATTACCAAATTGTTGAGTATATGTTAATTACAGTTGAACTTTCTTTACTCGAACAACGGATGACTCGAAATAAAAATGATCCTTTGGACTTCGAGGCACTGAGTCAACTGTATTTTGAGCTATGAAGATTCGAGTAATCGAAAGCTTACTGTGTTTGATAGCGGATCGATTGATTGTAAATTATTTGAATACACACACACAATTAGCGGTTGTGTATGGTTACAGTGCGAATGTCAGAATTGATTTAAAAACCAATCAACCCGTAAAAGACACAAACATTAGCATAATTTAGACAAAATTAGCAGATATATTTAGTATACTGCAAGATTGGTAAAGGTTTGTTCTTTTGGTGGTTCTGTTAGCATTTTTACCCAAGTTTCCTTTGAATATTGTCCCATTTAAAGATTATTATTTGTTCATTATCATTGAAAAATACTATTTAACTGTGCTATGTCTAAATTTCGCTCTGAATTTTATTTTATATATTTGAGCCGCGACATGAGATTTCTAGCAATGTGGTAGGTGCGACCAGCCTCAGACCAGCCTGCGCATACGCGCAGTCTGATCAGAGCCTTTGCTAGTTGCTTGAATATTCTTTGAGTGTTAAGGTACTGACTGAACACCATTTGGAGTTCCTAAGCTTCAAAGGAGGCTGCACGTGCTCGTCTGAGCCTACACTTGTCAAAATGCCACATTTTTGGAAATTACATGTCGCGGCTTATATTCTTTCTTTTGTGATCAGACAAAGATTTGTTTTCAAAAATGATATCGCTTTTAACAAGATATACTTGAGAATAAAAATTATGCGCAAACAGTTGTGTTTTCAAGTTAACTTTTCTCAGCCATATTTTGTGGGGATATGATATTGTTTATGTCAAATCACTGGTAAAGCTCCCCGCCACAAGGGAATCATAATACATGTATAATATGATTTCAAAAATCACAGGACAACAATGCAGAGCATACAAAAAAGTGAAAATTTATGACGAGCAAAATACTTGCCTTTGGTTCTTTGAATCTGGCTGTAGTGAGTAGCAACTCTACTCAACCGCGCAAAAAAGACTGAAAAAGTGGTGGAAGTAGACTGGCACTAATTAATGGTCAGAAGCCTTTCTTGTCAACACTTCTCGTATCGTCTTGGCTCACTTATTTTACTCTTCCGTCATTTGTTTTTGCGCCAATCTCGCAAAATTGCGAAACTCACGAGAAATTTAAAACTTAGTTTTCTCCGTTTACCCACCGCTCTACCGGGACTCCTCTTACATGTAGATAAAAATAGGGTATTTAAGCCCCGCTATGACCCAGATTTCCTTGGCCCCGGTGGCCGGGTGGGGGCTGTTGTGGTTGGAAATTACTGGTGCATTAATGACATATGACAAATGACAATACTTTATTCATTAATCCAGAACTTAGAAATAATATTTTAGAATTTATCAAAGAAGCGCAACTACTTAAACATTCGCCGCGCATATAAATTTTGTCCATGAGTATACATGTGAAGGAAGTTTACAGATTCCATCAAAATAACAACATGGGGGTAAGTGTTTCTTTGATTTCTCGTGGAACTCTTTTGTCCACGTCACCACACTTGTGCCGAATAGAACATTAATTTATTCGTTTAACTCTTGCCTACTAGTGTCGTCTGTTGATAACTTTTGCAAACAGTTTGGACCCAGATTGTTTGACACTCTGTTAGTATTCCTGAAAGAAATTTTTGAAACAGTTAATTTTTGAAAAAAAAATAATCAGCAGACAACAGAAAGCATGCGAAATTACCCAGTCGGCAAAGAGTTAAAGGGGCTGTTGGCAGACATTTTCACTAGATACATGTAACTAACAGTGCATGCCCTGGTGAGATCCCACGGTTTTTATCCTATTAACCTTTTTTCATTCCGACTGATTATCATAGACTTGTTCCAGTCCTTAAAAAAGCATCAATGTCATATCATAAACGTGTAGCTAGCCTTACTCTGATGGCTCTGTTAGAAACCGTTCCAATGCGGTACTTCTTTTGTGGATCTTTTATGTTTTTGTTCTGTCTTGTGTTTGCTATGTCTTTGTGCGCGTCTGTTTATATGTGCTTTGTGGTCACCTGCTGGGAAAGGGCTGACCTCTTGGCTCTCGTTTGTGGTGTCTCCTGTGAGTTTGTCACTTTCCCATTGGTATCCTGTGCCAGGTGTGGTACTTGATTGTATCGATTCCTGATCTTTGCACCCTTACTTACTTAGACTAGCTACAAGTATATGTTATGACACATTGACGAAATTTTTATAAAGGACTGGAGCCAGTCTAAGATTTATACAAAAGGTAAGGAATTGTCCTTTTTGTAATTTTAGGGGTTGCCGGTCAAAATTTTTTTAAAATGATGTATGATTGTATGTCGCTTAATACTGTTTTACATGTACCTTAAGCAAACAATGCAGACCCTGACGTAATGGCGCCTGTATTGGCATGTCATTTTGGTCTACACTGTTTGCCAAAGTACCTGTTTACCGATATCAAGAAAGAACATGGGTTAATGGGTTGACAATGGGTTAAGTAAATCTTCAGACCCGGCATGCAGAATGCCGATGGCTAGCAACTGCTTTAGCATGTTGCATGTCGCAGACCATCCCGCGCAGTCTGATAAGTGCCTTTGCTATATTCGCTCGCTGGAAAGTATAATACCTAGACGACGTTTTACACACAAAATTTTGGTTTGATTTCTTATGAAAATGACTGAGTTTTTAGAATTTTTTATCTTTCCATCATTAAGCCCACTCGCATGAAATGATGATTTTAGCTCACCCGTATGGAAGGGATTTTCCGACATAATTCTATGCATACATGTTAGACTTTTTAAGTCAGTAGTCTAGTTTTATTTTGTTAATTGTGTCATTATATTATACCAATTTGTATTTACTAGTATAGTTTCATTCAGAACATGTCATTTCTCGGTTTTCAAAAGGCATAACTAGATTGTGAAAAGACAATACTAAGTTGTAAAAAGACAGAACTAGGTTGTCATAATACGAATGTGAATATGCTAAAATTTTGACGGCAGATGGCGCACATATTTTATTGGAAATAATAGTTTCTCCGGTGCAAGTAGCACTCGCTACAAACGGTGTTGTGGATGATTTTTCCTACCAAGAAATCCTCCCTATGAATAATGTTTGAAATCTTTGACCCTTCCTGCCTCACATCCTCAGGCATTTGTGGATCCAGAGGGGGAAGGGGATCGGGATCCCCGGGAAAATCACAAATTATATGGGTTTCTTTAGAAATTAACATAAGGAAAAAGTTAGACCCCCTCCCCCTGGAAAATTCTGGACCCCCTCTGGATCCTTAGAAAAGTATAGTTTTCACTGTAATAAAACCATTGGACTCCCTCTGGTAACTGTAAATTAAGTTCAGGACTATAAAAAAAAACAAAAAAAAAAAACGTCCAGACTGTTTTCCAGCCGTCGGACCTGGACCCCCCCCCCCCCCCCCCCCCCCCCTGAATGAAAAATTCCTGATTCCGCGCTTGACTTCTGCCAAGCATAAACACATCAATATATGAGCTGCAACACGTGTTTTCCAACAATGTGGCATTTTGACATGAATAGACTCAGATGAGCCTGACTGTGTAGCCTCCTTTTAAGCTTAGGCAGTTGTAGTGATGTTTGATCAGTAGCTTAACAGACGTAGAATATTCAAGCAACTAGCAAAGGCTCTGTTCAGACTGTCCATATGCGCTTGCTGGTCTGAGCCTTGCTGATCGCACATACCACATTGCTGTAAATTTCATGGCACGGCTCGATTTCATGTATTTACTGGGTCAGTGGTAGAACGAAATGATACCACATATTTATATATATCCATACTTGTCTTGACTAACTTTACCTCCCTTTAATTTTCAAGCTGACATATAATAAATTATTATCTATTTTTCCATGTTGTAATAAGAGCTGATGCATTCATAAAGGTTTTTTCTACAACTTAATTGACTGTTAATCTAATGAAAGAAAAGACATTTCAACGAAATAAAAAAAAATGGGGTATCTCCGTCAACTCATATTATTTGAAAAATCATATTTATTTAAGCGATATAATAATTGCTTTAATATTAAATGTAGCCGCCGAGGTATTGTTCATTTTTTGGACATAATAGAAATAAGCAAAAAATAAAAAAAAAAGGGAATAAGCAAAAGGTCCCCCAACACCCCACCCCCCTGGAAAAAATGGACCGACCCATATAATTTGTCTTAGCTTCTTTTGAAACAGACAAACTGGAACCCGCCCCCCACCTCTGTAAAAGAAGTTAGACATAATAAATAAAAGAAACAATGCCAATAAATGAATGGGCATGGAAACGAAAATTCTCTTAAAGATATACGGTGAGGCTGTGTCTTTGGTGCTCGTAAATGCGACAGGAACAAAATGAATCGAAAATCTCAAAACTTCCAAGCCAGCATTCTTGATGTTCAGCCACCATTGGTCCACCAGGGAAACGCCATTTAAATGGCGTTTTGCTGGCGATTTAAACGGCGTATCGTTGGAGGGCAAATTATGAACCACTTTTAATGGTATTTGGCTCCTCTCTCATCAACTATAAAAAAGTTGTCAGAGTTGGACCCCTCTGAAAAAAATCTTAAATTGCGCATGCTGGACTTTTTTCTTCAAATAGTCAATAGTTTGAATTAAAGTCATTGCATGTAAATAGTATATGACCATCTTCATCTTAGGGATGAACCATCTGCAATATTTAGTTTGTCTATAAGCCAAATATCTGAACTTCCATCGGGTCCAACTTCTGAGAAGGCTCTATCGAGATACCACATGTTCACTGACTCGTCTGAGCCTTCTTCGCTCGCTATAGTGCTAAGTTCCTAATTTCATGAAAAAAGATCGTGGTGTCGGGATGTAATTAGATGCTAAGAGCATTTTGCGACGAAGGTGTTTCTCTTTTAATACATATTGAAAGATTTAATTTGGCTTTTTTTTGTTTGACGACGTATGACATACAAGCCTTCTTCTAAATATACTGTGGGTACCTCCTCCATGCCCATCCAGAAAGGGGTTCAAACGGCTCCAACTCTGGCAATTTTTTCAGTTGATGATCCCAATACCATCTCAAGTGGGCCATCATCGCCTGTCAGCAAAACACCATTTAAATGGCGTTAAGGCCTTTCGCTGGCGGGTTGAGCATGGTCCAACATTGAATGCTTTGTGATTCTCCAGGGGTTCAGGACCAGTATTGCTAATGAATCGTATAGCTTAGTAATTTTTCAGCGGGCGGGGTAAGGACCCCCTGGCACCCTCTCTGGATCTGCACATTTCTTCAATGGGATTATGACTATTAAAATATGTTTAATCGAGAAATACACATTGTACTGTATATTGAATACGTTTTGCAAACTATACTTTTGCTTGACACGCTTCTATGTCTGGGCCATATCACCTACAATGTTAGATGGAATTCATTACAGTCTTACAGGATTTTAACCTTAGCATGAAAGTATGTGGCGAACAACACCTAGGCAAACACTTACCTAAGCTGAACGCTAGAAAAATCTGTCGTTGCACACACAACAAAGGTGCGGACCAGCCTACGCATCCTGCAGTCTGATCCGCCCCTTTGATATTCTCTTGTATACTTTAGGAAAAAAGAAACGCAACAAACGCTTGATTCATTGCTAGCATACAATGTGATGTCAGTTTTTGTGCAAATGATGTAAATTCATGGGAGTGGTGTGTAACCGTCAAATTACAACAGTTCAGCGTAATTATCAATTACGCATGCACGTTGCCTTAACGTCATTAACGTCAACTCTGAATAATGCGTTAGATGCGTAAAATTTCTTTTCTGTTTGACTTTTTATTCAATATAAGGAAGTTTCTTCAATAATTATGATTTAAGATCTTCAGACGTCAAAAAAAGTCAATTATGGCATCAAAATCTGTTATCCTACATTTTAATGGTTTCAATAAGGTTTATGCGCTTTTCCAATTAGAGAATGGTCCAGTGACAGAATTTTGGTTACAGCTCAAGCAAGTTTAGTGTTTACTTCCAGCATGTAATCAGGTGTTTTCATTTGCATTATGACGTGCTTAGTTTGGCTAACGTCAATATAAACACCCTGCTATCAGTATCTGAAAAGTCATTTTTCCGAGAATGCATGTTCTGATGCCTCTAAGTTTGTTTTACACTGTATATACACCAACGACACAAACTCGACGGCTCTAAGTGACGCCAATTGCTTATTCTCTGTCGTTGTGTATCTTGGCATTCAAGTTGACGGTTTTGACGCAATATTTGACTGCATTACTGATATGATTGGACGTTTTTTTTTATTTGCAAATTGTCAAGTCGACGCCATGTAACCAAGCATGCAAAAGACTTGATGGGGAAGAGAGAGCTGGTTGCTTTGCTTAATTTGTCTTCCTAGTGTTTTGTGAAGGTTGAGCAGCTCTTCCTCGCGGTGCCACCGGGTTAATCGCAGTATGTGATTGTGGTATTTCCTGATCATACTCACTTACTATTTTTTAGTGATCTTAATTCTGACGTTCACGTCGCATGTTACGTTTTCATATGTTTTTACAGTGTAGCGTAAAATCTAGCATTGAAATGACGTTTTGTAATTTCATCACAAGCTACAAATAATCAATTAGACAATTCCAAAAGAGATTTCATCAAACCGTCATTTAACCATGCAAAAATTATATTTCCACCTGTTGCCTTTCTTTTTTCCATAAGTATATGTTAGCCTGCCATAACCAAAGTTTCAATCTGTAGAACACAGGTTTTCTCGCGAGGATGCATGCAAAAACCTGCCTGCTCAGCTACAGAGACTAGCTAAAAGATTGTAATTTTGTTTCTAGCATATCAGCGCCCTTATTTGAAAGTATCTTATCATAGCCTGCAACATGCGAAATTCCAGTCAATATGCTAGTCTCTGTATCTGAGCAGACTGTTGTAAGCAAGTCTTAACCCGAAAGACAGCTTTTAGAGACGCATAACATGTACACCACACGTTTTTACTAGGCAAGCTTGACAAAGTAGTTAACCAGTACTTAGTACTTCGTGCATATACTAAAAACCCTACTTGACTCAGCGGAAGAGAGAAGAATTGCAAGAGAACTTATTTCATGATCAATCTCCCCAATAGTATGGGGCTGGGCTGGGGTCAAACTCGCGACCCCTTGGTAAAAAAGTTCAATCATTTAAGAAATGAATTCGATTTTTGGAAGGTTCATGGACATGCGCGGATCCAGGAATTTTCGTCAGGGGGGGGGGGTCCAGGTCAGTCTGACAAAAAAAGCTCTGACAACGTTTGTTTTTGGTTTTTTTAGTCCTCAGCTTATTTTACAGAAGTCTTGAATGGTCAATTTCAAAGAAATCTATCATTTTTCAAGGTTCCAGAGGGGGTCCAACATTTTCCAGGGGGGGGGGTCAAACTTTTTCCAGGGGGGGGGGGGGGCCAATAGCTTATTCCCTATAGAAACCCATATAACTTGTGATTTTCCAGGGGGGGTCCGGACCCCCTGTCCCCTCCTCTGGATCCGCATTTGATGGAATCATGAATACGTTGGGTCTTATCTCTTGCAAAGTAATATTGTGCTCAAGTTGGTACTAATCTTTTCTCAAATTTTAACTTGTATTTCCACTAGGTTGCTTCCCTTTAAACTTAAGACGTTTTCATCTTTGTGATGTATTCGTTGATATTCATTTTTTAAGGTTTAAATGAGTTTATATTTATGACATTCTACATGGATGTTTTTGTAAGAAATTATCTTGCATCCTATAACCTCTATCTGTATCTGTTCGTTAAGAGACGGCAATCACACTTGATTATTATGTCTCTGTGGCGGTAGAAAAGGGAAAGAGGGAAATTTAGGAAAGACAGAAATCAGTTGATAGAAAGGCAGAAAAAGATAAAAGTTTGCAGTCTGATTTTTCGGAGTCTTCATTGGGTAAAAAGACCAATCCGGCTACAGTAACTGCCACTGGGTATGGTCGCCCAACCGGCACAGCTCTAAGAACCCTCTGACCCTACTTGCAGACTGCCCCCTACGCTAGCTTAAAATGTAAGAGTGGAGAGCCCCTGCTAGAAGGATACCAAGTCAGGGGCCTCGGCCACAGTGGCCGGTAAAGAATTCCAAACTGGGATGGTTCGAGGGAAGAAACTGTGCTTGTAGGCATCTGACTTTGATGAGATCTGTCTAAGTTTCTTCGTGTGATTGGCTCTTGTCCGAGTACTTGCAGGCGTAAGATAGGTTGAGGCTGGTATATCCACTAGATCTTGGATTACTTTGAAGAGTAAGGTCAGTTGTATTTTGACTCTCCTTGATTCTAGTGATTCCCAATCCAGATCCTGCAGCATGTCTGTTACACTACTTGTGTTGTGGTAGCGGTTGGTAGCATACCTTGCTGCCCGTCTCTGCACCATCTCGATTTTTCGTTTGCCTGCCGCTGTATATGGGCTCCATACTGATGCGCAATACTCTAGGTTGGGTCGAACAAGTGTCTTGTAAGCAGCAGCCTTAGTATCACTTTTGTTTAGGCGTAGGTTCCTTCGCAGAAATCCCAGCATACTGTTGGCTTTCTTGGTAGTTCTGTCTATGTGGCTGTTCCATGATAAGTTATTGGACAAGTCCACTCCTAGGTATTTGGCTGTGTTGACAGCTTCCAGGTCCTGGCCTTTGAGACTGTAGGTGAACGTCAGCGGATTTCTTGCCCTTGTAACTTGGAGGGTGTTACACTTGTCCGGGTGGAATAACATACCCCACTTCCGTTCCCAGTCTGTGAGTTTGTAGAGGTCATTCTGGAGTGCTTGACAGTCTTGGAGGGTTTTCACATTCCTGTAAACAATGCAGTCGTCAGCAAATAGTCGTGTCTTGGATTCTACACAGGCCGGTAAGTCATTTATGAATAGTAGAAAGAGCAATGGGCCTAGCACTGTGCCTTGAGGCACTCCACTGATGACAGGTACTTTATCTGAAGTTGCTCCATCTACTACCACTTGCTGGTTCCTTGAAGACAGAAATGACTGTATCCATTTGAAGGTTGTGCCTTGGATTCCATAATGGCGGAGCTTGATCAGCAGGCGTTGATGAGGAACGCGATCGAAAGCTTTCGAGAAATCTAGGATGATCATATCTGTTTGTTTGTTCTTGTCGAGGCTTTCAGCAATTTCGTGGCATAGGGTTACTAGCTGTGTCTCACAACTTCGACGGGCTCTAAAGCCATGTTGACAATCTGTCAGAATCTTATGGTGCTCTAGATGCTTTAATGTGCTACTGACGATGATGTGTTCTTGGAGTTTACAGCACAAGCTTGTTAGAGAGACTGGTCTGTAATTGCTGGCCTTGAATCTGTCACCCTTTTTGAAGATGGCTGTGACATTTGCTGAACGCCAATCCACGGGAACTTCTCCATCAACCAAGGTCCTTCTAAAAATTTCTGTGAGGATAGGAGCCAATTCTTCTGCCAAGTCTTTTAAGATACGTGCAGGGATCATGTCTGGACCTGATGCTTTGTTGGGGTTGATTTTCTTGAGTAGCTTCAGGACTCCCTCTCTGCTGATCTCTATGTCTGGCATAGGTGGATATGGCTGTCCTTCAGGCTGCGGAATGTTCGTCTCATCTTCCCGGGTAAATGTGGATTCATATTGCCTGTTAAGTATGTTTGATTTGTCTAGTGGATCAGCATGCATCTTCCCATTTTCTTTGAGTGGTGCAACTCCACTGTTGTCTTTCCGTAGGGCTTTTATATAGGACCAGAATCTTTTCTGTTTCCCAGGGCGTTGTTCACAATTTTCATCTCCTACTTCTATCAGGTTTTCTACATACTGCCAGTAAGCCTGGCGCTCTGCCCTCTGTACTTTAGCCTTCATGCATCTGTAATGGTCACCGTCCTTGCGTTTCTTTGTAGCTTTCTGCTTCTTATAAAGCTTGTTCCTCTTCCTGTGTAGGGCTCTGATGGTTTTGGTGATCCATGGTTTCGGTTTCTTTTTCCCTCGCAGTGTCTTAGTGGGAATATATTTCTCCATTAGCCTATGAATGGTAGATTTGAATTCAAACCACAGTGTATTAATATCCAGGGAGTTGGCCTTTTCGAGGAAAGATGGTGTCAGGTCCTTTAGTTCTTGTTTAAAACCATCATAGTCAGCTTTCTGGAACTTGAAGATGCGTCTTGGGCATGTTGGTTTCTTGATTGGTCTGAGGCTAGACTCCACGAAGACTGCCTCATGGTCTGAAATACCAGGGATGACTCTTGTTTGGTTCACCAGAGTGTCATTACTCGTGAAGAAAAGCTCAAGGATACTGGCACTAGTCTCTGTTGTTCTTGTAGGTTCGGTAACCATTTGGCTTAGAAAGGCGTCCTTGCTGGTTTTTAGCAACTGCTGGCACTGAGCTCCATGATTTGGGTAAGGCTGTACACACTCTTCATTCCAGTCTATGTCTGCCAGGTTAAAATCCCCCCCTATCCACAAATGAGCACCATTTTGGGTCGGTACACGGGATATGAATTTCTGGAGTTGGTCCAAATATTCAGGGTCGTTGTTATCTGGTGGTCTGTAGAAAGAGCCAATGTATAAATCCTTTGAACCCTGAACTTTTAGTTTAGCCCAGACAAGTTCACATTCGTATCCTGCTTTTAGTTCCTCTGGCTCATAGCTGTCAAATTGGTTTGAGACCAATAGGAAAACTCCTCCACCTTTACCACTGCTTCGATCATTTCTATAACATGTGAAATCTGGTGGGAAGACCTCTGATGAGCTTATGCTGGGATTTAACCAGGATTCTGACCCGATGACAATGTCAGCATTGGTGGACTGTATCAATGTTTGAAGTTGGGCTGGTTTGCCTGGTGATTTGATTGACTGGGTGTTGAGGATGAGTACTCTCATAGGTAGGTCATCTCTTCTAGGTGTAACCTTACTAGGGGAAGAAGTAGCGACTGGATTTGAAAAGCTTAGATCAGAGCTGGTTGTTTCACTTAGGTAAGAGAAAGTGTTGCTTGTCTCGAAGATCGTAGTGTCAAAGAGACTCAATGAAAAGTTCGGAATACCGCAACTGAAGCACTCCCAGCTAACATTATTTAATCCTTGATAGACTCCTTCAGACATACCCATGCAGTGCTGATGGTACCATCTGTCACAGTGGTCGCAACATACGCCTGGTGTGTTCCAGCGGACAGCTTTCTCACAAATAACACATGGGAATTTGATAGGGCGCGGTCCAGGATTTGGCTCAGGGGCATATGACTCAGCCAACAGTAAGCTGCATAAATACAAGAGCACTAATTTCTGTCTGCAGACAGGCCCCTTATACTTACTAAGAGTACATCTCATTGCAGTAATAAACTGTGTGCTAATTGACTGAAAAGTGTTGTCAATGCGAACTGTTACATCATCGACCTTCAAACTGCATGCCGCTTAATACTGGGATATCTTATATATCACTAGGAAAGACAGAGAAAGGAAAAACAAGCTGTATGAGGGACAAATCATACCTGTTTTCAGACCGTAGAATCACTACGTCACAAACCGGATGTTTACATTTTAAGAAAGAAATTTGAGGTTCCATGCGGGGTAAAAAAGCCCAAGTTTAGAAAAAGCACTTTATGACCACCACTTTACGTCTGATGATTAAATTAAATAGCCATTATCTTGAACTAAATTAACAGACTATATAATAGACAAGAAATTTGATTAAATGATGTGTTTAGAGAGGTAAAGATAATTTTGAAGTGGAGTCTTCAGAAAGAAACCGCCATCTTCCCGCCACCGGAAGTATCATCTTCCCGCCACCGGAAGTAACAAACGTTTTACAAAATTTAAAAATAAGCAAATCCCATTTTCGGATAAACCATTCAGTCAAAAAGTCTCCTGACACCGTTTTCGAAAAAGGGATACTCTATAAATTATAAATGAAAGCGCTCCCTCTGGCGTCAAAATATATAGCATAGAAAGAAGCGCTGTATTACCGACAATATTCAATGCTTGTTTCGTGTCACTTTATTATGTTGTTGATGCTATTTACAGTTTACTTTGTATTATTTTTTAATTCTTCAGCAACATCCGTTGATCCAAGCTGTTATCATTAGGCAATTCACATGCTACAATGACATATTTTACGAATTTAAATTGCAAACTTAAAAAAAACAAAAACTAAATTGGCCACATAGAATTTCGGCGGGAAATCACTTCCATACACCCGAGCATGGTGGCCATTGTGAGCTTTTGGGATACCGTGATGTCCGTCGTTGGTCGTACGCTAGTCCGTCCAGACGTCCGTCCGTCAACTTTTGCTTGCACACACTCTACCGGCTATATTCAATCTCAGAATGTATATCTCAACAAAATCTTGACCAAAAAAGTAAGTGGGTATGATCAGGAAGTACCACAACCACACTTTGAGTAAGAACATTAATCCTAGCTTGGTACTGGTTCAACCCAGGAAGACCCGTCCTTTTATAACTGAAAGATTGTTGATGGGACGTAAAGAATCAAATCAAACAAAAGTACCACAATCACACACAGCAGACCAACCCACGGCACCGTGTGGAAGAGCCACAGAACAGGTACAGTCGTAAGACATCAGGAAGACACTTAAAGGAAAGCAACGAGCTCTCTCTTCCCCATCAAGGTGATTGCAAAACTAGAAAGGACACAAGGTATAACAAAACGAGGGACAACTACAGAACCCAAACAGTTGGAGCAACAATAAATTAAGCGTCAAGAACAATAGAATCATCGCCTTGGAACCGACAGCAGCCTAAGCCACTGGGGGAGGGGGCTTAATGCATTTTACTGCTACCAAGTCTTCACCCTAGATTCCACACAAAATATCGCGTGAATGCTTCGTAACTAATGTAATGCATCATAACAGAGAAACACACTAATCAAATTAACACACTATGATAAAACAAAGAATAGGGCTTATGACTCACAGATTGTCAAAGCTGAAGAAAACCTAGATTGAGCCACGGTTGATTCAGCCAAAGACAATCATCGGATGAAACCCTTACGTTCGAAAATGGGTCAGATCGGGTAAAAAAACTGGGCTACTACGTTGCGAACAGTTCTGATCCAAATTTTAATGTACCTGCCAGAATGTATATCTTTATATATAAAATATAGACCAAGTTTGAAACTGATTCTGATGTCCAATATTAGGGGAAATACATTATAAACATAGTATCTTTAAATTTTTCTTCAGACTATTTATTTGCATAAAGTTTCAACAGTTTTTAAACTGAGCCAGTTGCATCAAAAACTTGGCCCTGAGGTTATAAAAAATTGTTTTATGCTCAACTCAATTGAGCACGAAATTTACCATGCTCATAAATGTTAAAATGCCAACAGTTGTTGGCTTATTAATATTTATTAGCATTATAAATTTAGGATCCGAGAGGCTTAAAGCAAGACACTTCTTAATTTGTCAGTATTTTAGTTTTTATGAGCAGTTGAAATTTCGTGCTCAGTTGAGTTGATCATGCAAAAAGTTTTATAACCTCGGCGACTGGCGACAAATGGCAATCAAAAACTCTGTTTCTAGCGTTTTTTATCCACGTTTGTTGTTTAGAGCAGTTTTGATTGCCGCCTTTCCGGTGTGTAACTGGGTACAGTAGAATTCTTAGAAATATTGGTATGGACCCCCTCCTCCCTCTTTAAAATAAGTTGATGACTAAAATAATTGCAGTCAAATCTCTGGACCCCCCTTTCTGGATCCACGCATGTACTTGTTAGAAATGCCATTGGTTATATTTCCTATTTTCTTCTTCAGCTCACAGACGAACAGAAGAAAAGTGAGTTACTTTTGTTTATACAGTGGACTCTGAATACCCCTTATCCTAATATCTCTAAGTATACTAGAGGACTTTGAAAACGCATCACCATAACTTAGCAATTTTCTCGTAAACGGTAAATGCGATTTAAAAGCTACTTTCAGCGTTTAATGTGCAACTAGAATGAGTTTGAATCAGTCGTTTATTTGACTGTATCATAGCGCGACGTTGCTGGTGACGTCACATGGTAGCCTACAGCATCAAGTGCTATTCTGCAAAGTCCACCTGATGCTTTTTGGTTATTTTTATGTACACTTTAGCGTGCATGATACCAATACCATTAATGCTGTTTATTAACTTTTCATCAGTAATTGATAACGTCAAAATTTTGAAGATAAACGTCAAAATAAAACATCAATTTACAGCTCATTTTGAGAAAAAATCTTCATAAGTAACCTTTATGTAAACTCACAATTTTGACATTGACAACTTGCAATCAAATGGTGATTACGATTTAAAGCATGTCGGGAAATATTTTGTCACGTGATTGAGAACGTCTTCAAAACTAACGTTAAGGTCACTTGCACAGAGCAGAAGAAACGTGATACACGGCGTAATTTAATCAGAATCTGCCATTTGTAAATGACCTTTGTCCCTGCAAACAAAACCGAACGAAAATAGATAAAACTTTGAAAGACTCAAGATGTTGAATTTTATCGCTAGACTATAGTCCTTCAAAATCACCCTGCCCTACATTATTAAGACTGTTCTTTCAATACCTTCAATTATTTTTAAAGCCATGAATTTTAGGGCAAACTAAAAGCTTGTCAGACTTTGGTATGCAATGGAATTTATCTCTCTGTCATCCTTAGTGTTTGAGCAATAAATGAATTAGGCTGGGTGATGCGTTTTCAAAGTCCTTAAATATATTTGCATAAAATGGAACTCATTTCTGAATATTTTAGACCCTTGATCGGAGGGAGAATTCTGATATAGTTCCAATTGTATATCTATCCTGAGCCAATCCCCTTGGCAATATTTGAACAGCTATTCACATAGATATGCTGCTTTACATTTTTCATGATGGATTAATTTTTATGCTTTGTTGCCCTCTGTTGACTTTTTTCAAAATCCCTTTCCAAATATTTTATTTCAGAAACACTTTCAGCGTGTCTAACTGTTGGAGATCAGGACCGACGTTCGGGTTCAAACTGTTTGCAAAGGTAATCTGCAGACAACAAAAGTCGTCGCAAGCAAGGTTTTTCTTTTTAAATCAAATAATTTATTTGTTGACAAAAGTAAGCCATCACTCGCCTAGCTTGTGTGATAGATTTTGGCCGCTTTAAAATTCATTAGACTTGGAGTACGTTCACTTGGATGGCACTGAACACTTCTGATATTACTGATCACGGTTTGGCACAGAAATAATAAATTATTTAAGAGCCAGTGCATGAGATTTCCAACAATATGGCATTTTGACATGTGTAGATTCAGATGAGCCTCTGCAGCCTCCTTTTAAGCTTAGACACGTAAAATGGTGTTCAGTCGGTAGCTTAACAATCATAGAATACTCAAGCGACTATCAAAGGCTCTGATCAGACTGCGCGTATGCGCAAGCTGATCTGAGGCTTTGCTGGTCGCACATGCCAAATTGTTGGAAATCTCATGCACTGGCTCTAAATATAAAACATGGAATAATGACTGAGCCGCGACATGTGAGTTTACAACAATGTGATATTTTGATAAATGTAGACTCAACGAGCCTGTGCTGCCCCCTTTTAAGCTTAGTCAGTAGCCTAAGAGTCATAGAATATTCAAGCGACTTGCAAATGCTCTAATCAGACTGCGCATACCACATTGTTCGAAATATCATGTCGTGGCTCAATTGTTTACTTGAGCTGATGCTTTTCGTTGCAGTCATCATTTATTCAGTCATGTCGAGACGTTTTCCTTGGTCGAACCAGTGCCAAGCAGTGATATGAGGATATCATGAAATCATGATGGTACTGAAATACTATAGTTCAGTCTTATACCATAAATCGGGACGAGCAATTGGGGAAGCTCACGAGAATATTAAAGATTCTCATCTGAGCGCCAGGACGAGTTGTTTACGCATACTCAGCCAAAAATTCAGGACAGATTTTTTCAAATCAAGAAAGCACAGAGTTTTATTCTCTGTGCAAAACATTGACCCAGTGCTGATGTAAGGTCCTCTACAAATTTGATCTCTGTCTTACAGAAGCTTCCCAGGCTTTTGACGATCTAGATGCGGAAGGAACCGGGACCATTCCGAATACAAAATCTACATTGATGCAAGGAGTGCAGCTCACAGGTCAAAATCCAACAAGTCAAGACCTCGATACATGTATGAGTTCAGGTATGTATTACTTGACTTTTCGCTTACTGTAAAGCTGCATACTCCGTAACTATGAAAAATTTTCGAAAAATTTTATTTTCTTTTTAAATCATTTGTAAAAGTAGAATTAACCTATGTTTTTACAATAAAAATGTTCAGTACAGCTGAAAACTGCATGGAAAAGTGAATTATCTTACCAAATATGTGTATTTTTCTCTTGTTGGTAATTATTTGCGTCCCTCCAATAATTCTAGACCGTTGAATTTTAGCATAAATGCAGTTGTTTTAATAGTGATAACTTGTTAAGATTTACGAAAATGGTAAAATGTTTACCTGAATTTGAGTATTTTTACTTTGTTCTTGAAAAATAAAAACATTATTTTTAAAATTAGAAATTCAAAAGTTACAGACTATGCAGCTTAAAGGCGGTGCCTCATGAATGCGTAATTAGGACTTGTCAACCTTAGGCATAGGTAAAAGCTGAAAAAGGAGGCGTGGTTTTATTCTAAAGTAAATTATCATCTTGTGCCACCACCTCAGTCATTATTTAGTCCTTAAAACGCCAGCAAAATAACTGCATCTAAAAATGTCTATTTAACATAAGCAGGGAGGCAAACATTGTGGACCCAGATCAGACTGCTCCTACAGGAGCAGTCTGATCTGGGTTTACATTGTTTATCTATGAGGCTTCAAATAGTTTAGTGGACGACAAAAAAACCGTGACGATACATTTTGTGATTATGCGCTTTAAGGGTTAATAAATGAGAGTTCAGTGTGTATACGGTTAGGATTTTCATGAAATGCACGCACGTTTACGCGGCTCAAAAAGCTTATTAACTCTTTACCAAAATATAAATGAAACCTGATTTCCCTTCCTTGGCAGATGAAATAGCCGAACCACACCAGATATGAATATTAAAGTTGCCGCCTTTACAGTAAGCGAAAAGTCATGTAATACATAGTCAATATATTGTGAGATCATGTACACACAGGTAAACTTCCACCAAACGCTTTGAGGCGTGACTGTAACGGTAAATGCATTGAATAAATCGAGGGTCATGCCTTAGAGTTACGAATACGATAGTGGCCGAGTCTATACTATTTGTATGGTTATTTCGAGCGGCGCACGACCTGACCTCGTGGCCTAGTGGTTAGCGCGCCTGGCTACAAAGCAAGAGAACCAGGATCGATTCCCAGATGCGCACATATTTTCAGTGTGTTTTTTCTTTCTTTTTTAACATTTTAATGCTAAATTACTTCATATACTAGTAAAATGGCATCATCAAAACGACCGAAATGGTCATCCCCGAACTTTTTATATTGAATTACGCATGAAACCTATGGGGGTGGGGTTAAATTTGGCCCTCTAGAACGAGAATTAGTTCGGTGACCCCAGATTTTTATACTTTTTTCTGAAAGGTATTATAATAGTCCATGAATTAAAAATAAATTTTCAAGATTTTCAATGTCAGATTTTTTAATACATGATTTATTCTAAAAACAAATTCCATTTTTCGACGAATTGCCAAAATATATCATGCAGTATCTTGTCACAGCATGGGGTAACAAGTAAACATGCACATTTTCTTAAAAGTTTGAGGTCATGGGCAGTAATTTAAGTTAAAAGAAAGAAGCTGGGTGAAGATTACAACCGTTTTAGCTCGATAATTAGGACTAGTATTATTATTTTATATTTCTAGAAAATTGGTCAAATGCTGTAAACTTCAATATGAGATTCTGAAAAAATAAGCACGGTGACATATCCTTTTTATTTCATAAATGGATAGCCCATGCATAAAACAAACTGTATGCAAAGTATTTAAAATATTTCAATGTGGGAAGTATTTAGTAGCATATGTCCTTAATTGGAATATTATCAAGATATGTAAAGAAATCTAGCTTTTGAAGAGCAGATAAGGCAGCTTCCGTTTTCAATGGTTTCAAATTAAGGTAACTAAAAATTATTTAGCACATTTTGACAACAGCTGTAAAGCATGATTAACCCTTAAAGGGCCAAGAAAAAATGCATCTGAAAATGTCGTCTGCTGAAGACGTCTGCTGCAAATAATTGCCAAACATTACTGACAAATTAAGTATAGAAGCAAACAGCGTGGACCCAGAACAGACTGCTCCTATAGGAGCAGTCTGATCTGGGTCCACACTGTTTGCCATAGTGGCTTCTTAAACATTTCACCAGACGAGAAAAGCAGATGACTTTTGTTGCAGTTGGCGCTTTAAGGGTTAATATTACCACTTATGTCAACACTATTTGCTGCTACATAAAAGGGTCAGTTATCATCTGCAAACCAAGCCGCCTTGTCAAACTAAGAAATGGTTTGGCTATATCATTAATGTATACTACGAATAAAAGAGGCCCCAGAACAGATCCTTGTGGCACGTCAACAAAGATAGATTTTAAGCCAGAGAAACATAATTTAAAAAAAAAACTTTCTGTTTTCTCCTCAGTGAGACCAAGTTATTTCATTTTCATAGGATATAAGAAAAAATTAGATGATTTGTTTGTTTATTTAATTTGATTCTTTACGTCCCATCAACAATCTTTCAGTTATATATAGGGACGGGTCTTCCTGGGTTAAACCAGTACTAAGCTAGGATAAATATGTCTTGCTCAAGGACCACAACGCAGTGACACCGGTGAGGCTCGAACCCGCGGCCCTTCGGTCTCGAGTCAAGCACTCTACCACTGAGCCACTGCGCTCCCTAAAAAAAAAAAAAAAAAATGAAATCTACAAAGCGAAACCCCACACCTTTATACATATGAATTCCCTTTCTGGGAATCCTGGATCCGCCTTTGAATAAGATTCGAATCAAAACTTTTTTCAAGGCAGATATGCAGTTTTAAGCTCAGGAAAAGCTCATCTGGATGTATGCGGTATTTAGGCAAGCGCGTTACAAAATACAATGTATGTGTAAAGGCATTTTTGAACAGGCATTAGCAACTCTCCTGCTTGGCTGGGTGGTGATTACTACATGTACGTCTGGGCCTATCTCTCTCAGTGCGCGTGCGTGTGTGCGCGCGTTCGCGTGTGTGTGTGTGTCGAAGGTGCACAAATTCACAGCCTCGTCTGCGACTTTGCTGCTCGCCTATGCGATAAGTACCAAATTCTGATGAAAAGGCTAATTTTATTTCAGTCGCAGACAAGGGGGACACTCTAGATAAAGATGAATTTCTACAGTTTGTGGAAGGATTTGACTGGAAAACGGAAGATACGATAAAGAATGAGTTAAGAAAAGACTTCGAGTGTTTCGACAAAGACAAATCGGGGTTTCTAGACCAATCTGAATTGAAAGACATCTTGACCAAATATGGCGTTGAAAATTTAACGGATGAGGAAGTTGCTGAATTCCTTGACGCAATAGACAAGAACAGTGATGGCAGAATTAACTTAGACGGTAGTGTTGAAACTTTTTTTTTATATAGATATGTTATATATAAGCAAGAAAATGGTATACTGATAAATATCAACATTTCAAAAAAGATAACTTCGCAAGTTAAACATCAAATATAACATTTTGTCACAAATGAAACATAACTATAGGAAATCACTTACAATCAGCGAAAATGATCGAACTGATCCCATTAGAGTAAGGATTTGTTTCCTGATTGCCTTTCTTTCCAAATTTTGACGCACACTGCTCCCCAGTAGGCATTACTCCCCTGCAGTCGATACTTTGCGCCTTTGTGCATGGAGGAATGGGGCACTGATATTCTTAGCGGGAACGTTACTTAGGCTAACAACAACAAACTGATGAAACAACACAAAATGGGGAGTATTTTTAAAGAGTTTGTAATCTTAGCAGAGATCTAGAGAAGTGATCAATGGATATTTAGTTCACCTTAATAGATCAATGAACTAGAACTATCCTGACCAGCTAATATTCTAGGCGCTGGTCAACATTTGGACGTTTAGGACAAGCAGTGCTGAGCTCACTCCCAATTTTTATATAGTGAAGTGTTGTTGTTTTTTTTATTTCTAAGTAGTATGACCAGAAAATGCCCAAATCACAGACCACCGACTGTCAGTATGTCTGTCTGTCTCTGTCAGTTTGAAGAGAAACCATTTAGAACACAAGCATTTGCGACAACTTGCATGACATGGGGTAGAAAATCAGATATACTGACCCACACTTCCAACGCAAAATGTTTCAGGAATGTAACTTTAATTAATATACGAGGTCTTGCCGTAATCATTGTACCGTTCAGGGGTTATAGCAGACTTTCACCCAATCAGGTTATGATTAAAAGGGAGTGATTGACTGTTGAAGTTCTACTTTCATTTTCATAAGTTAGCGTTTTAATTTTTGATGAAATTGCATTACAATGGATGAACCAATATATACATGTATGTAATATTCTGGTTTCAGTTTGATTTTGTGTTAGAAGTGTGGTTCAGTATATATATGGAGTCAGACTTTAAACATTGTTGCTCAGCAACACACTGAGTTTAGATGTTTATTATTTTGTTTGAATTTTCATATTACCTTCAGATGGAAGAGCGTTATTATGTTTAAATTGATGGGTAAGTAAAATAGTGACAATTTTAGGCTAAATGTTTTTCTTAATTAAATGGACTTATAATATAGCTCTCTGTGATGTGTATATTCACACATATGCACTTAATAAAAATGCCCCATTCTGGCTCAGTTTTAGACTCTCTCTTTCTACTTTCAGAGTTGGCAGAATTTCTTGCACCAACGGTATATACATGATGAAGAATTCAAAGTACAAGATACAATGCAATACATTTATTAACATAGTTTGAGAGAGTGTTGCCAAATTCAGTCGAGGATAATCAGGCCTCCAGATAGGAGAGTGTATTTGAACATTGCTTCTTTCTTATTTCTAAACCAAACCATATGTTGTGGTGCTCAAAAGAACCGTATATAATATGAGCCGCGGCATGTGATTTCCAACAATTTGACATTTTGACAAGTGTAGACTCAGACGAACCTGTGCAGCCTCCTTTTAAGCTTAGAAACTCCAAATGGTGTTCAGTCAGTAGCTTAACAATCATAGAATACTCAAGCGACTAGCAAAGGCTCTGATCAGACTGCGCGTATGCGCAGGCTGGTCTGAGGCTTTGCTGGTCGCGCATACCAAATTGTTGGAAATCTCATGCACTGGCTCATATGGTTTTTGAGCACCAACAACAAATTTTTAAACTATTGGATAAGAAAATAATCTTAATTTTACGTCAAATATTTGCCTTATCTGGACCTATATGGAATGCATGTGTTAGTTTCAAGTTTCCAGTGTATGTGGAAGGATAACTTTTTTGGTCGTTCTTTCTTGTGATTATTACATTGTTCAGGCTTATGCACAGGATTTTGGTTTAAAAACTTTATTCAGAAGTATTTTGTAATTATAGTTTTAAGTTATGCATTTTAGTAGCTAACTCTGTTTCAGAGAGCATTCTATATAAGGAAATTCTTTAGAATTCAAAGATAAATGTCAGTCGACGTTTCCACTTCAGAGAAAAAAACTGTTGAAAGTACATGTATTTTTCTATGCTTGTCAAATCGTTCAGTGTACCAGTGTGTTACAAGTATAATCAGATTCCGTTTGCAGATCATGACTCCGTTTCAGAAATTTTAAGCTTGTTATAAAGTTTGGATATTCGTAGACTCTGTGAGATGTTCATAGATGATCTCTGGTTCATTGTTTTTGTCGTTAAGAGGTTTTCTTGAATAATTTAGTGGACAATTACTTATTGTATGCGTTACAAGAATAGTGGGAAATTTATTTCGTTACCGAACCTGTATAGTTGGTATTATAGGACCATACGTATTTTTATGCATTTTCTAAAAAAATGGGTGTAGGCGCTTTATAATACGAGCAACTCAGTTATGCGCACGATTCTGTATAGAACATTTCAGTTTTCCTAAGTGGTTTAATTTTTGAAAAAAATCAAAACAGAGTAAACATAATTAAAAGAGTGAGTAAAAATCTTGGGACAGGAGCACAGAGTTGAGGCTCTATATAAAAAGCTTTTTCGAATGTACAGAAGAGTCGGGGAACGTTCAGGGAACTTTTCTGTAGGCTTATCCTTTAGCATGTTTAGAAAAGACAATATCTATTTTCGGATGATCAAAGAGAGGGAGCAAATAACAACACTTGGTCGCATGCAAGCTAAGTATTTCCTATTGGTGTCTTGCCTACACGTGTATTTGTGACAGAATAAAGGATTTGTTGTTTATATTTCAACTACTGTGCTTCCAGGGTAAACGTGACCCCCGTTTGTTGTTGTTTATTCCTTAATGATTATTTTAATTGAAAATAAATTACAGAAATGAATTTAGATATAGACCGCGTCATTAGAATACTTTTGCTCACTTAAGTATGAGCTTTTATATAGGCTGGGATTAGATGGAATTTCTGCATAGTTTTGTTTCTCCACTTTGAATCAGTCCCCAAGTGTACCTTATCGATATATAAATAAACTACAGGTCAGTAGTTTAAAATTCGAGCATTATGCTTATGATAACTAATATAGAGGCGCAAATGGGTATATATCTCAAGGAAAAAGACTAAGTTATTCTGAATTGCAGGGCATTTGGGCCTTAATTCAAAATAAGGGATGCTCCTAAAAATAAGTTTTAGTTACGCGGTATACATTTGTTACGACATAAAGCCGGTCAGGAAGGAAGAGGGGAAATCTTATTGGAAAATTCCTTTATGCAATGACGATGCTACCAGGGAAAAATAATGCACACAACTAGCAAAAACTTTTCAGTACTTTATGTACTAAGAAAACATCAACAACACATTAATATACAATGACACCACCTACGCTGTTATTTCTGGCTAATTGACCATCCTATACTAGAGCAAGTTGCCACTCCAAGATCGTTTCAATTAGAACCAATCTTGGACTGTCCTGTTCTAGATGTACGTCAACTAGTCAGAAATAAGAGACGTAAAGAATATGATTAACATATAGCTTAAGTTCTCATAAAAGAAAAAAAACAATTGGGCCCTTTAATATTTTAGTTCTCGTATTGACGAGAAATCTCGAGATTATACGCGTCTCGCGAACACTATGTCTTCTAAGCTGCACGTGTGTCTACTTCAGACCATCGGCGCTGAGGTGATCGAACCTGTACTTTGGTCGTCACTGGATTCACGTAATCGTATTATCTGTTACGCGTACTGCTGATCGTCGCTCAAGACGTCAGCATTAATATATATATGTCCTCCTGATCATATCCCCACGTTGGGGTGTCAGAATCACATATAACCATTCAAGCCGGTTGGCTTCCCTTTTGATTGTGCTACGTTGTAACGATTGGGCCTTGATCCACTCTGGTCGTGGCCTGAGGGGGACAACTAATATGTGCCCTCAGGTACTAATCAACGGCTCACCAACATTCAGCCTCCAACGTAGGAGGGGACACAAGAGACGATTCTGCAAAAAACAATCTATATTTAGAATCTCAGAATCACTCTTTTGCGTCAATATTGGGGTTGTTCGTTCGAAGTTCACAAAAATAGAAATAATTTCTGTGGTCTTACTCTTTTAAATTACAGCCTAACCCTATAAGCGCGCGATTAGCCCACACCCGTGGGTGTATGGCTAACGGCTCCCATGCGGTTAGGATGGATCGGCTCTTCTAAATACCCACACTTAACTTATATAATAGAGAAGTATTTTTTAGTGACTGGCCTATGTCAGCGCTAAACAATACCTCTTATGCCAAACGAACAAACCCATACGTAACAAACTCTTCTATACACTGTCGTAACGTCACCCTGGTTGAGACGCTATCGCAGCCGAAACATCAAGATCCTGTGGCCCTTTTTCCCTTCAAGGTCACGTTATCTAGATAGTTTCGAGGTTTACAAATACTGATACCAATTCTCTTAAAATTCCAGGAAAAAGGTTGAACAGTGTGGTGCCGACGTAACGTTTGGACGTTTACGTCGGACATCACCCTGCCCACGCACTAATTTCGTACATGTATAACGTATCAGTCGTAAACAACTAATTATGACCTCTCGGCAAAAAATATATACATCAATATTGAGAGATTACATTCTGCTGTTTTATGTGTGTAAAACCGTACAATGCTTTCTTACATTTATTTTGGTGTAACACAAAATATTTTACATTTACTTTGGTGTAACGAAAATATCTTACATTTACTTTGGTGTAACAAAAAAAAATATATTTTACATTTACTTTGGTGTAACATTTCACCTACCTAATCTCTAAACATACATGTCAGCTATCACCTTATTTATGTAAGTGTGTTGTAGTGTATGCACCTAACCCTTATTCTTATATGCGTCAGATATAACTCGAGGTGACACATACAGGTCGCTACAGAAAGTCGATTATCACTGGCAGTTAAATCGTCTTTCCAACAACGCCGTACAAAATCACAACAATTTAAAATCTAGCTGCTAAAATTGTTTTTCACCTATCGGTCCCTGGTAAATCTTTCAGCATGCCATTATAGTTTTAGGTGCAGGCCCGACATGGCCTGTGGCTACTTTTGTCCGAAATAACCCGACGAGTCCATCCGGACAGCTTTTACTATAGCCGCAAGAATGGTCCCAGCAGATTTTTAGGCAATACGCATGTGCGTAACTTCATACGCAAGTGCGTAACAATCGCTATTTTCACCGAAAAAACGGGACGTTATTGATAACACCCGAAAGAACTCATACACGGAATGCTGGCCGATTCAACAGACGACAAAAATAGAAAACGAGTGACTTATTATTTCAATACAATGTGACATGCTAGAGACATCGCGATTCAATGCAATTACAGGAATCGCCACCGCCCTGTCATGTACAATATCAATACAGTAACAATATATATAACTTCACGTACCTTTTATAATAATGAATAGCATCTCTATATCGAACCTTTCAACGGTATGTTTAAAATGTCCCCTAACAAGAATGGGAAATTCCATCCTTTATATATTGAAAAACGCACAAGATTTCCGAGATATTCAAGAAGAATAAGGAAAACGTGCAAGCGTTGATAAATATAGATACAATGAATTCCATCTCAGACAAACCGACCTTTTATTGGGACTATCAATAGAAAGAGTACCGTATCATGGTTCGAATAGGTGACCAGGTGCATTCCTAAACCACTGCGTATTTGTGCGTATACGCAACCATAGCTGATTCTGTTATTCCAGCCATTCTGTATCGTAACAACATTTACATCCACATGCTAAACGTTGATCCTATTGGTAAGGATTAAAGTTGTTAAATAAAAGAAAAACATGGATCACTTACAACCTCGAAACACAGAAGTTGCCTATTCTTATCGCGTTTAGCACAACAGCAGAATCTAGGGCGAGGATTGGCCAGAAAATTATATTTAAGCAAACTGGTGGCCTCAGCTGTTGTCTTTTCTAATGTGGAGATTCTGTTGTAGATTGATTCTAGGTTCACCTGAGCAGAGGGTCACAATGAGCTTATATTATTGCCGGACTTGGTCTGGCTTCTGTCGTCGTCAATTTTGTGTTGTTTGATTCTTTACATCCTAGCCAACAATTTTTCAGCTCTTCCAGGACAGTCTTCCTAGATTACCTGTACTAGCAGCGCACAAAGCGTCTTACTCAATGACATTTTACGGCGTCTCGGCCTGGCGGCTTTGAGCTTGGAATTAGCAATCATTCAATCTCCAGTCTAACCCTCCACTAACTCAACTGTGCCCTGCACCGTCGTATTTTCAAACACTATTTTTTAATACTAATATCTCTTATATATTAGCTAAACTAATTTTCATCAAGTGTATAGTATTGTTGGATTTGGCGATTGACCGCATTCATTTTTGGGACAGATCAAATTCAATTTTAGGTTAGCATGGCTAACTTATCAGTTATGGCAAAATATTTTATCGAGCCTTTAAGTTTCGATCAAAATTTCTCCCAACTTCCAGCATAAATTCTTGATCAAGTTTAAACTGTTTGGGCTAGGTCAGATAATTCACTTTTGAGTTGTAAGCCCTAGAGTGACGATCAATTTTCCCGTATATAGAGCCAAAGAACTGACAAATCAGCTACACAGCCGTGGTTATCTGAAGCAGGATATAGCTTCTGCCATTGACAAAGCCAGGCAAAGGAGCAGAGATGCTCTGCTGTCATACAGGTCAAAGTCTGCTGAGGTCGGCACAATACTCTCATTTGTGCTGACATATCATCCTGACCTACCCAAGATCAGGGATATTGTAGACAAAAATTGGTCCATCATCGAGTCATCAAATGAGTTGAAGGATATTTACCAGAACAAACCAGTCATGGCTTTCAGACGTCCCAAAAGCCTTCGTGATTTCCTGGTTCAAGCACGACTCAAACCAAACTCTGATGATGACAACCAAAATGGTGAATGTCGACCATGTGGCAGAAAAAGATGTCAATGCTGCAAAATGATAACCTCTGCTGGAAAATGTGAAGTCATCTTCTTGGGCCACTGTAAGACTGAGACAGAACACAGACTGCACAACAGAGAATGTTGTGTATCTGAAATCTTGCAGCAGTTGCAACAAACAGTATGTAGGAGAAACCAAAGGCTCATTGAACAAACGTATGAATGACCATCGTGATGACTGGAGACACCGTAGGTTTGAAAGATTACTAACAGCAGAACATATCACTCTGCAGATCATGACTTCTTGAGTCATGCCTCTGTCTGCTGCCTTGAACACAACAAGGAGTGGTCAGGTTCTACCAGGAAACTCTGTGAGAGCTACTGGATTCGGCGTCTGAACACTCTGTGTCCATTTGGCATCAATAAGGGTGACTGACTCTATCTGGTCATATGGTTGAACACCTGGTGTGCTGTATTGTTGTAGACGATCTATTAGGAGCTAACTATACTCGTATAAATTGATTGAAGTCTATTTAAAAACTATTTTTTTCCAATCGCCAATCAGTCATCACCGGATGGTGATGGAAGTTACATAAACAGAAAACAGAAATTAAAGGTATAATCGGTATTCGTAACTTTCGGACTACTGATGTCTTAAGCTGCAACAATGAAAGTAAAAAAGTCAGTAAAGATAAGGAATCGATACAATCAAGTACCACACCTGACCCAGGATACCACATGGGAAAGTGACAAAAACCTAATTAACAATCACAAACAACAGTCATGAGATCAGCCCTTTCCCAGCAGATGACCATAAGGCAGCAAAGGAAAGACGCGAAAGCATGACAAACACAAGACATAAATAACACAAATGATCCACAAAAAAGTACCGCCTTCGAACGGTCAGTAAAAATATTTTACTGGAGGGCTAAACCAGTTTCATGGCGCCAGTTTCAGCTGCATTTTATATCACCACCATAGTTTTTAATATTGTTTTTTTATCTATTTTTGTCTTTTTCTTTTCCTATTTTCTTATTTTTCTATTTCTTTCTTTTTCGTTTTCTTTTTTTGCTACTTTTTCTTTCATATTCAGTTGTTTTGTCCCTTTATGACTATTTTATTCATTTTTAGCTTTGTACTTGATTTTAATGGACTTCTTTCTATGTTTTGACATCTTTAAACAGTTTTGCTACCTCGCAAAAAGGTTTGTTAATACAAGTAAAACAAACAAGTATGCCAAATTAAATACCTCAAGCTTACCAAACTGCATTCTTCAAAAAAGAAAATTTAATTAAATCTCTCACGAGTCCAACTTCTAAAAATTCCAGTGTCGGAGAGCCAGATATGACTTTTTAGATGTGAACATGTAATGTATGTTTTTCAAACTATTTTGTAGACATTCAGTTATGCATAGTATTTAAGTAAAATAGGTGTGAAAAGTTAATATTAGGCATCCAAATTCTGCTGTGGAAGTTCTGAAACTTACTTAGCTGTTTATCCCTTGTTTTGTTTTTTTAAAATATAAAATGGTGATTTTTAATACACTTCGGTATTGAATGAAATTTCAATTAATCCATATATGGATAAATCAGTATGTCGTTCAGGTAATGTCATAACAGTATGCAAGTATGGAAAGTCTAGTTGCCATGGTGATTGTTTTATTATACCAGGTACGGCAAATTAGTTCATTTTGTCTTGTTGCTAGGCAACTGTCTTTAATAATGAGTAAAAATTTCTGACCAGTTTTTTGAAAGGGGATTATAATGTTGTATCTGACAATCGCTGTTAATGCTTTAAGTATTTTCTTTCAGGTTTATAATATAGAAGGTGTTGAAAATAAGCATTCATTATTTTTGCCTTTAGACTCGCTTTGAGGACTTATGTCACTTGACTGAAATGAAGCACAATACCATACACTTTTTACATTTAACACCATTGACATCACAAAATACATCCTTAACCACAGCTAATGCTAATTTCAAGAGAATGGAAATAACAAAATTCATAAATAAATTGACCACAAACCTCTTTATTAATAGAAAATGTGATATTGTACATAATAACATTGAATCAGTTGAACAATTTATTGTGATTGTTAAACATTTATAATACACTTAATACATTGGCATTCTACATTATAACATTTAATATATCCTAAACAATAAACTAAAGACTACATGTTGATATAAATTTCAATTGCTGTATAGTGTGACAGGACAGACAGAAGACCAACAGGTAAGCCACCACCACTGCCCTCCACGTGTGTTAATTTTTGAAATCGGTCAGCTAAGGAGTGTATTCCTAACCGAGTTGCGACAATTAGACCTTCAGATCCTCCATGGATCACTACAACAATTAAATGATACATTAGAAGGAGGAAAAGAATATTCCTTAAAGCCAAACAAACAGACTCACCACACTTTTGGTAAATTTCGCAAAATAAGAAATAAAGTCACATCACTGATACGAGACTCAAAAGCATCCTTTCATAAAAGCATTGCAGATAAACTTAAATCTGGATCTATCTCTTCTAGGGACTGGTGGCCTACATTAAAGTCTTTTATTTCTCCTAAATCATCTTCTACCATACCACCTCTGGAAAAAAAATGGCAGTATCTACGTTGATGAGTTTGAAAAAGCCCAACTATTAAATGATTTCTTTACCCAGCAAACACATCTAGACGAAAGTAATGCAAAATTACCAAATTTAGCTCCCTTTAATGGCACCTCTGAACTTGACTCGATCATTCTTAATTCTATTGAGGTTGAAAGTGTTCTTAAATCTCTTGCATCAGGCAAAGCTTCTGGACCAAATGGACTTAACAACCGTATATTAAAGGAACTATCAAAGGAGCTTGCCCAACCCCTTTGCGACTTCTTCAACTTTTCCCTTGATAAGGGCGTGTTGCCCTCCTCTTATAAAGAAGCTAATGTGTGTCCTATACACAAAAAGGAAGAAAGATCTTTGGTGAATAATTATAGACCAATATTTCTTCTTAATGCTGAAGTGAAAGTATTTGAAAGGTTAATATTCAAACACCTGTTTAACCATTTGCAGGAAAACAGTTCTCTTACCTCTTTCAGACCTGGGGCCAAATACTTTGAAAAGTATTCAAATACATTACAATTACTTTGACTTATCAATGATTACAATTACATTACAATTACAGGACCTGTAGAAATGTAATGATTACAATTACAATTACTTTAGAAATGTAATCAAATACATTACTAATTACTTTTGAAGTTTTATGTAAAATTGCGATGCTATATAGTACTCACATTTAAAATTATACAGACGGATAGGGTCTTTGAAGTTATATATAAAGCCATGTCCTATACTGTTATTTCTTAGATAAATGAGAAATAATTAGCTATGAAATTTTATTCAAGTTCTTATTAAAATTAAACAAATATGCACAGGTTTTAAAGTTTGATACATCATACATGACATACAATATATCTGTCTACATACTTTATAGATCTATTTCACTATACAGTACCACATAGCAAGATAGATTTATAAAGTATGTAAAATGGAAATTGTTTGTTACACAACTGAAACCTTTTGCTCAGTCAGCTATTTTTAAATTGTTACTTTGATGATTGCATTTAATCATCATAAGTTTTTCAAATGTGTCATCTTTGAGAGAACATCTTTCAGGCCTAAAAACTTTGCATGCTATGCTGAATAAGCATTCTACATTTAGCCTTGATACATGTATTTCCTGAAGATTCTGGTGGGAATACAAAATGGCTCAAAACTAGTGCTGTGGGAGCGCAGTGGCTCAGTGGTAGCGCAGTGCCTCAGTGGTAGAGTGCTTGACTTGAGGGTTCGAGCCTCACCGGGGTCACTGTGTTGTGGTCCTTGAGCAAGACACATTTATCCTAGCTTAGTGCCTTTGTACTGGTTCAACCCAGGAAGAACTATTCCCTGATTAACTGAAAGATTGTTGATGGGACGTAAAGAATTAAATCAAACAAAAACTAGTGCTGCCATTGTGCATTGATTTAATGATGTGATGGAAATAAACACTTGCAACTCACTATTGGATGAAAAACAGTTATTTAGCCATTCCACAAAAAATGTACTTTTGTGTAATAACCTTTGTCCAGTTTGCACACATATACAGGTAGCTTTTAAGAAGGTCATAAGTACCTTTTCACATGAGCTAGCTATATTCAATAACAAAAGATTTAACACCTTTAATTTGAGTAGTCTTCTTTTTATGGTCTGCATTTTATGAATTTAAATAGGAAATCAGCTAAGCATGTCAAAATGAACAGAACTAGTTTTGTTTCTCAAAATTTCTTTAAAGGCCTCCAGCAAATAGGAGAAACAGAAATGCTGTCAAGAGTAAATTTTGGGGGAAAATGTACCTTATTCCATGTTAAGTTGTCTATTGCCATATTTTTAAATTTTAATTTTGAATAAAAAGAGTTTGGTTTTAATTATCATACAAAATGCAACTAATCTTAAACACCATGTTAAGTCTGAAACTGGCTAAATATTTTAAAGTGTGCTACTTTTATTATCCACAAAAGTCAATATGTTTTATTTATCCTGTGATTTTTTCTCATTCATAGATCTGAATTAAAATATTACCATTAGTCACCATTTTGTTTTTTGTGTTGGGAAATAGCCAAATGTATTTGAAAAGTATTTGAAAGTAATTATAATTACAGCTAAAATATTTTCAGTAATCATTACAATTACATTACATGTATTTGAAAAAAAACATGATTACAATTACATTTGATTACTTTGAAAATTGTATTTAATTACAGATAATTACAATTACTGATTACGATTACCCCAGGTCTGACCTCTTTACAGTCTGGTTTTATGCCAGGCGACTCCACTGTGAATCAACTTACCTTCTTGTACAATATATTCTGTCAGGCTCTTGATGCCAACAAAGAAATCCGGGTTGTCTTTTGTGACAGATCATGTCTGGCATGCTGGTCTATAAATAAACTCGAAGCTGCAGGTGTCACTGGGAAACTTCTTATTTTGTTTAAAAACTACTTATTTGACAGAAGACAACGTGTAATCCTTCCTGGTGTGAATTCTGATTGGTCAAAAATATTCGCTGGTGTTCCACAAGGTTCTATACTGGGCCCATTGCTTTTTCTTGTTTTTATAAACGGCATTGTAAACGAAATTGGCTCTTGTATACGCTTATTTGCTGATGACACCAGTCTCTTTATCGTCGTAGATGATTCTGTTGCTTCAGCAGAACGGCTCAATGCTGATTTAATCAAAATATTACAATGGGCCGAAACATGGTTGGTAACATTTAATCCTAATAAAACTGAATCACTCATCATCTCTTGAAAAATTAATAAACCTTTACACCCATCCCTTTATATGAATGATCAACAAGTCTTAGAAGTAGACTGTCACAAGCACTTGGGTCTTTATCTTTCGAATAAAGTTTCTTGGCATCAGCAGATAAATTTTATACTTGAAAAAGCTTGGTGTAGAATTAACATAATGAGAAAATTAAAGTTTAAATTAGATCGAAAGTCACTTGAGATCATTTATACAGCGTTCATCAGACCTATACTCGAATATGGTGATGTAATTTGGGATAATTGTGCTCAGTATGAAAAAAATGAAATTGAAAAAATCCAGTTAGAGGCAGCAAGAATAGCAACAGGTACCACAAAATTAATATCAATCAACACTCTTTACAAAGAAACTGGGTGGGAGACACTTGAAAAACGAAGAAAGAATCACAAACTCACACTATTCTTTAAAATGAGCACAAATGTTTCTCCGTCATACCTCTCCTCCTTAGTGCCTCAATCTGTTGATCATGCATCCAGCTACAACTTACGTAATTCTCACAATCTCCAGCCTATTGCTACAAGACCAAATCTTTACTATAACTCCTTTCTGCCATCCGTAATTAGGGACTGGAATGAGCTACCTGTCGTCGTCAGACAACTAGATAGTGTTTGCTCCTTTAAAACTACCTCAACAGAGATTTTACTCCAGTTCCTAAATACTATCTTACAGGCAATCGGAAATCACAAATCTTACACACACATTTACGAACAAACTGTAGCTCATTAAATAATGATCTGTTCCTAAAAAACATATCTGAATCTCCATTATGCAGTTGTTGTAGCGCTGAAAACACTCAACATTTCTTCTTAAGATGCCCTCGATACATTGAACACAGAACATTGCTCTTTAACGAGGTCTCCAAGCACCAGCCAGTTTCTCTCAATTTGCTACTATATTGAAGTAGTTCACTTCCATATGAAACCAATATTGCCATCTTTCAAATAGTACATAAGTACATATCTGACACTAAGCGTTTTACTTAATATCCATCTCAATTGCTCTTAGCCTCAGGACACAATAAGAGTGAAGATGTAGTATGCGACGGTATCCACTATTGCAATTCGCCTATCACATATAGGCCTGGCCTGGTATCGGTGTTCCCCTCCTCCCTCTCCAACCAACACTTGCACATCCTATTTTTCATTTATCATCAAAGCTTATGTATTGTCAATGCTAACAAATATGCTTAAATCTGAGTCCTACTTAATACATTGGATAGTTCAAATGTCTTGTTTAAAAATTGAATTATTTAATCATAAATTCCACCCGTGGACCTGCACCACTGCATGCTGAAAGGGACATACTCAATAAGCACCTATATTTGTTAGCATTGACTGACTTCTATATTATAATGTACAGTACTCGATATGATCTGCCTTCCACTTACATCTTACTTCGCATTGGAGAAGAACTATATAAGCTACATGCTTCCGTTCTTATCCTCATCTTATTGTTTCAATTTGTATTTACCATGTACAAATTAATTTGAATAAAATATGTTTAAACCAAATCGGTCAGCCGATTATAAACGTCAAAAGATTCTCACGCTTTTCGTCCAATAACTATTTAAATGAAACACAATGGTGCCATCCTATATCAACTTTATTGGCGCGTAGGCTATTATCGCATACTTAGAAAAAAGGAAGTAACCGTTCAGGATGTACTTAACCTTGTGACGTGTTTTTGTATATCTACCCTTCTGGTTCGCCAAAACAATACATTGAATAAAACGAATCTATTTTACAGCCTATGTGATCATATTCAAAAATAGTAAGTGAGTATTATCAGGGAATACCACAATCACAAACCGCAGACAATCCCGTGGCACCGTGAGAAAGAGCCGCTCAACCATCACCAGACATAGGAAGACAAATTAAGCAAAGCAACCAGCTCTCTCTTCCCCATTGCAATACTAGAATGGGCATAAAGTAACGTAAAACAAAACATAGAACAATTACAGACTCCCACAATGGGAGTAACAATAAACAAACAGTCAACAACAACAGAACCATCGCCTTAAAACGGACAGCAGCCTAAGCCACCGGGGTGGTTTAAATGCATTTTACTGGTACCAAATCTTCAAGACCATCTTAAAGTCTCCATTCTTACGTGACAAAATTTTTTTATCATATGACGTCGCGTCTGGGAGTGAAATAACGCCATGCAATAAAATCTGTAAACCACTAGTGATTTGTCGATTTACGGGAACGTTATTACGTCCATAACAACGTTGCGTACATAATGACACAAGTGTAACGTTTTTACGCCAGAAATGAGATTTAAAAGTATTTGTCATATGATAAATATAATCTAACATTCGTGCTCTTGTATTATTGAATTTATTAAACTCGTTGCGAAAAAGAGATAAAATGCTCGGCAAGCCTCGCATTTTATCTCTTTTCCCCAACTCGTTTAATAAAATCAATAAAACATGAGCACTCATGTAAGATCCTCTATATATTGTGAAATAGGTCACATGGACGACCCACTACATAAGCAAGCATTTTAAGCGTGACCTGTAAGTAGGATAAGGAATGGTCCCCAAAAATACGTTTTCATACCTTATGGCGACGGCAGTCATATTGGATATTAAAAACTCAAACAAGAAGCAGTGTAATCTTTGGACAGTTATGATGTGTTTGTGTGAAAATAATCGTATTGAGTCGTGGCAGAGTCAGATGGAAGAAAACGAAACATTACGTTTTATCTGGTTACATATGGTACACAACATTGCATGCGTAATGCTAAAGCAGCAATTCTTTGAAATTAAAACTAATACTCAAAACTTTTAAATCAAACACATTGTCATGCCTGAAAGGTAGTTTGATTTAAATTTGATAACGCGTTGCTGAGATAATAGCGTTTGTATTAAACGCATGCATACATATGACGCACATGGGCTCCCATACTTTATAAGCTCTAGTGGCGTTATGCAATTTCGAGAAGTTTGCTCTATAGTGGTTTCGTATGCACCATATATACTTCTTCAAAGTTTTACTATAACAAACCTTGCTACTTTACGGGTAACAATTTTTTTATTTTTTTTCACCCTGGGCCCAAGCCTAGTACATATACTACCCCTCAAAATTACATATAACAGAATAGCTTATTTAGAATTAGTTTTAACTGCACTGACACTAAAGTGTGGTACATATACCATTTAGTATGTCCTGGCTGCTCTATCATTTGAATGCAAAGTGATACATATTTCACTAACTTTTTGACTACACTGACTCTAACGTGGTACATGTACCACTTAGATATGCAAAAATTTCAACCATGGCTACCCTATGTGGTATATACAACACCACTTCAGGATAAAGTTACCTTGAATGGCTGATTTAGAATTAATTTCAACTGCACTGAATTTAAAGTATACTTAAACCAGTAAAACGCAACTTTTTACAATTCAACCATACCCAAGAGTAAATGCTATTTTAGCATTCTTATCGAATGAAAAGCATAAATGAGCCGCGACATGAGATTTCCAACAATGTGGTATGTGCGACCAGCAAAGCCTCAGATCAGCCTGCGCAAACGCCCAGACTGATCAGAGCCTTAGCTAGTCGCTTGAGTATTCTATGAGTGTTAAGCTACTGACTGAACATCATTAAAAGTTTGGAGTTTCTAAGCTTAAAGGGAGGCTGCACAGGATAGTCTGAGTCTACACTTGTCAAAATGCCACAGTGTTGGAAATTATATGTCGCGCCTCAAATCTATGGTTACGTTATCACGGCAGTATCCTTTCCGTGCTAATAAAGCAGTCCAGATAAGTCTACTGTCGGTTTTGATAGTGGGACACAACCTAACACAAAAAGCAAACTCGCTTTTTTAATCAGGATATCAAAACTTCTTTATGCCTGGTCCTTTTGGGTTCAAACTTTCTGAAAATTACAATATTGTTCTAAATTTTATGCACACACAACCGATTAAATGTGTGATGAAGTCCTTGACCTTTAGAAACGCCATCAAAGTTTGAGCATGAAAACCGAAGTTAACGAAAATGCGACACTGTCAGCTATGAAATAATTTCATTTTCAATGAAGTTTTAGTTTTACTCCAATTTAGCGAAATTTTGCGAAAACTGACATTTAAAACATTCATTTGAGGTCCTTCCCGCAATTGGAATTTTGCGTTATATTCAGTATTTTTGTTTGTGTTTGTAAAACGCAGTACTTTCAAACTGAAACTGAGTAGAATTTCAAAATTTAAGAAGGTTGCAAACCAATTTGACGAATTTGTAATTTTCACCAAAAATTTCAACAGAAGTGTACAATCGAGCTCAAGGTTTGCTCAAACTTTCTTGTACGAATGGGAAACTTGTTAATACATTGACAAAGTACATTACGCTGTTTTTAAAGCCTGGAAAACAACGCTTGTACAAATTGTGTTTATAGTGGTTTGTAGTATACATACTGTCCTGCCAGCCAAGAGTGATAGTTACGTCATGTTTTGTTTACACAGTTATCATGGACTTAGAAGCGATATATCACTTGTGTATTAATCCTATCCACAGGATAGGATTAATACACAAGTGATATATCGATTCGCATTAACTCAAGTGGAGTGTACAAGTCAAATTTTACTTAACAATTGTAAACAAAATATAACGTCACTGTCACTCTTGGTTGGCACGATCGTACCTACATATTCTTTGACTTTTCGCTTACTGTAAAGGCGGCGCCTCATGAATGCGTAATTAGGACTGGTCAACTTTAGACATAGGTAAAAGCTGAAAATGAGGCGTGGTTTTATTAAAAAGTAACTGTATCACCTTGCGCCATTATCTCAGTATAGACGCGAACACAAAATATTTAGTCTTTAAAACGCCAGCAAAATATCTGCATCTGAAAATGTCTATTTAACATAAGCATAGAGGCAAACATTGTGGACCCAGATCAGACTGCTCCTACAGGAGCAATCTGATCTGGTTCTACTCTGTTTGTCTATGAGGCTTCAAATATTTTAGTGGACGACAAAAACATACATTTTGTGATTATGCAGTTATCGAAATCTTGGAAACAGTGTTCAACAGGATAGCAATTCTAATACATGCTTTTAGAGGGTTAGTTTCTTGAATAGTTTGAAAGCTAAAGTAAATGTAGCTGTTTTAATTATACATCTCAAATAAAGCATTTCCTTTTTGGTGTTAAAATGGGGATGCGATTGTTCATCGATAAATCTATTTTTACAAAAGTCCTGGTTTGCTATGAAACGTATTTTGATAATAAGCGAATAAATTTTGATGTCTCGTCATGTATATTTTTTATAACACTGCAATAATTTGAAAAATGAGTGAAGTCTTTTTCTGTCTTAACGCCACATAAATAAGGCATGCTGTTTGTTTTTACGTGTACAACAAAGCTCCCGAAAATGTGACAAGTCTGTACTTAGAGCTACTATCTAGTTCTTTATCAGAATAATAAAATGATTCCAACCATATAGTCAGGGCCCTTAGGGACAAAAAATAGGTCCCGTGCGAATTGTGTGCCGATTTATGGTGACCTATCTCAAAACCTGCAATGGAGTCTTACCTTTGATTTTAAGGTGGTCACCCATCTCAAATCCGCGTCTGAGGCTAATTATGACGTCATAAATATTGCGACCATAATGAGAAACTGCTCGTTAATAAAAGCTATGGTTTGTGTTGGTATGGTCAGTCATATTTATCCAACACGAACGCTTTTTTAAACATAATATCAATTATTTTAGTCATATGATGGTTACATCAATGCTTTATCTGACTTTGACAATGAATTATTTCTCGATAATTATATTTTGCATGCAAAATTCCGTAGATTTCCTATGAATATCCAGCTTATCGGGCACCTTTAGACTGATAGCTGAGAATCTTATTGCCTCTTCGGGAATTTCGCAAACTTATCCTATCTAAAAGAGGATTTCAAGCTGCGTCTTTTAATAGATGTTTGCACTATGTTCGCCGGGGCGTTAGTCTCTGGCAGCCTGTTACATATGTTACCATATTAAATTTGGAAAAAAAATAAAAGTTTGAGCTACAGAAAGAAGGCTTATTATTTAAATTACTCATATGGTCTGCATATTGACTACTTTAGCTACATATAGATTATTTTGGAGCAAAAATACAGCTTCCTGTGGTGTTATGTGCGTTACTTTAATTAGATTACCCTTAACATGAAAATTGTGACCAATATCATTTACTTTTTAGCTGATATGTGCATTTTTCCAAAATGTTTTGATTGTTTTATACCAACAAACTCATTTGGGTTAGAGAAAATCCAAAGTTTGCTTTTATACTTTAAATAAAGTGTCTTATACGAGCAATTATAAAAACAACCCAAAGGCTACACCCAATTTTAAGGAGCCGGATTTGGTAGGCATCAGTTAAGTAAAAATATATGAAAACATTTGCTGCTGTTGGATATCTTGCATTTTTGCAAGTTTGAGGTACAAAAAGAAGACATTAAAACTAGCTAATCAATGAATATTATAATAGTCTGCAAATTACTGGATGTCTTTACTACATATGACAGCTGTTTAACATTAATACGGCTACATGTTGTATTATGTGCGTTACATGAACTTAATTATAATTTAAAAGTGGTAATTTTGGCTATCGTAATTTAGTTTAACGACTGCTCTGAGTTGGTTTCAAACCGTTTTAGATTAGGTTTAACAAACATATACTCAATTGACGAGTACAAAACCAAAGTTTGCTTTTCAATCTTGAATATTTTGTCTTAAATGAGCTAATGCACAACCCTACCCCCAGTTTTGCAGAGGAGAAAATTTTGTTTTCGCCGCTTAAATAAAACACATATAAAACAATTGCGGAGTGTTGACATTTTACATTTTCTTAAACAGTCTTGCTCATATCATCAAGTTTCTAAGATCAGGACACTTATTAAAGATGTCAATGTGCCGTGATGCCACAACCAGGGCTCATGCACTACCAGGTGCTGGTATTAACTAGTTCAATGTCAGGAAAGAGCAAGAAATCATATTGGCAGGCATTAAGCTATGCTGGAGACTCTATCCAAGAAGCATTCTTTCACCTCGGCTCAGTGCCCTTAGAAAGCACTGTGGCGGATGCACTAGAGTAATATATTTGTAAATTGTCCTGACCTCTTGGCTCTCGTTTGTGATGTCTAACTGTGAGTTTGTTACTTTCCCATTGGTATCCTGGGTCAGGTGTGGTACTTGATTGTATCGATTCCTGATCTTTGCCGTCTTTCTTACTTTGCATTAGCTAGTCACCGATATTGATCGACTCACTGCGTTGAGGTTGTGGATGTTTCTGAGAAAAAAAGCTGAATTGCAAGAACTACCACTTCCAAGAGCTGTGTTACTCGAAGGTGTCAAACGTGCGCAGTATCAGTGAATCATTTGGAAAACCTCACCTGTCATTAATCCTGACAAATCAATGCCTGATAATTATGGTTAGAGGCCGGATTGTGATAAATATTGGCCCTTTATGATGACATTGCCCATGTGCGGATCCAGAGGGGGATAGGGGGTCCGGACACTCCCCCTGGAAAATAACAAGTACGTATATGGGTTTCTATAGAAATTAGCATTTGGACCCCCCCCCCCCCTGGAAAAAGTTGGACACCCCCCCCCCCGGAAAATAATGGACCGCCTCTGGATCCTTTGAAAAGTATAAGTATAGTTTTCTCAGCAATAAAACCATTGGAACCCCTCTTTAAACTGTAAAATAAGCTGAGGACTAAATAAAACTGACAAAAAAATCCTGGATCCGCGCATGTTGCCTCCTGTCCCCGAAACCCATCTGCAGCTGATAAAATGTGGTTGCAGCATGTCTGTATGCGAAACGTCTCGGTGTAAGTACAAAGCAAACCATTTATATTGTACTGTTTGTGTTGCTGTGGAGCAGAAGAGGACTCATGATAACTATTGCCAGTGATCAATATTCTTATGACTTTTGAACAACTATTTTCATGTGGATTCAGATATTTCTTTAGCCGTATCAACAAGAATGCCTTGTTGTCCGATTTTGACTTTTGAAGACGACTCTACCCAGTAGCATGCGAAAGATAAACCAGATTGTAACAGTTTTCTATTGTCCGTGCTATCGAAGTACTAAGGGTAACTTGCTAAGGGGTTTATTCTTATTTCCATATCATGAACTACTAAGTAGACTCTTCTAACTTTTGATCATTCAGTGGTCAAAATCGGACTAAAATGAGTTTGGTTGATAGTGTATGCAAATGATTTATTACTATCTTTTATTTGGGTGTAGGATAAGCAGCTACAGATAAACCAAAATCTTTGAAGCGTGACTCTATTTACAATATTGATATATTGTTCTAGAAAAAAGGGTTTCAGGCATTTATTTACATTTACTATAAAAACTTTGGCATGCACATATGTTCTAGCCGGACTGGCTCATTTTACGTATTCTGCATCAATCGTTTGAAACAGAAAGACCCAAAGGTCATTGGTCAGAGGTCGTAGTACATCTATATATATATAAGCATAAGAGATTATATTTACTCCGTTTATTATCCAAAATACTGTTTGTTTTTCATTCACTCCACTGTCTTTTTATTCGTAAATCGTGACGGCATTTACGTCCCACCCTCGAACTGACTTCATCCTATCTGAATATATTTTGTATGTTACGATTTAAAAGAGTTTGCATTCAGTCATGATAAGGCTACCAGTTCATTAAAGGAATATGTCCAAGCGTTGGAAATGGACAAAATGCATATTTATGTGGTATTTACATATCAGGCGTCATTTCAATGACGTCATCTTTTTGTTCTGATGCAAAGACAATATGGGCGACATGTTAATTTTAATTATTTACCCCCCTAAGATTAAATTTGGTGCCTTCCGACTGAAATTGGCGCACAAAATGCAAGAAAGTCCTGATCGCCATAGACTACAATGGACATATTGTTTAAATTGCACTGATACAATATACGCTATTTTGATGACGTCATAATGACGTACAGACGTGAAACCCAGATGGGTGACCAGGTGATTTTCATTAGTTATCCCTTAAAGTTTGATTTGGTATAGGTCACCATAAATCGGCATCAAATTCGCACGGGAGTCCCGATCGCCCCTGACTAATACAGTCTGACCCCAAGTGAGGCGAATAATCGCAGTATTTCCACCCATTACATCGTGGGAAGTGCTTGATCCCGTAATTATAGCTGATACAATGACACGGTTGTCTACCACTAAGTTTGTATTCTTTGACTTTTCGCTTACTGTAAAGGCGGTGCCTCGCGAATGCGTGATTAGGACTGGTCAACCTTAGATATAGGTAAAAGTTGAAAATGAGGCGTGGTTTTATTCTAAAGTAACTGTTTCATCTTGCGCCATTACCTCAGTATAGACGCAAAATACATTATTTAGTCCTTAAATCGCCAGCAAAATAACTGCACCTGAAAATGTCTATTTAACATTAGCATAGAGGCAAACATTGTGGACCCAGATCAGACTGCAGTCTCAGTCTGATCTGGGTCCACACTGTTTGTCTATGAGACTTCAAATATTTTAGTGGACGACAAAAACATACATTTTGTGATTATGCAGTTATCGCAATCTTGGTAACAGTATTCAACAGGATTGCGATTCTAATACGTGCTTTTAGAGGGTAAGTTTCTTGAATAGTTTGAAAGCCAAAGTTAATGAAGCTGTTTTGATTATACACCTGAAATAAAGACCTCAAATAAAACCTTTCCTTTTTGGTGTAAAAATGGGGATGCAATTCTTCATCGATAAATCCATTTTACAAAGTATCTGGTTTGCCATGAAACGTATTTTGATAATAAGCTAATAAATTTTGATGTCTCATCATGTATATTTTTTATAACACTGCAATAATTTGAAAAATGAGTGAAGTCTTTTTCTGTCTTAACGCCACATAAATTAGGCATGCTGTTTGTTATTACGTGTACAACAAAACTCCCGAAAATGTGACAAGTCTGTCCTTAGAACTACTATCTAGTTCATTATCAGAATAATAAAATGATTCCAACCACACAGTCTGACCCCCAGTGAGACGAATAATCGCAGTATTTCAACCCATTACATCGTGGGTAGTGCTTGATCCCATAATTATAGCTGATACTATGGCACGGTTGTCTACCACTAAGTTTGTAGAGCTGTGACGGCGAGCATGATACACATTCGTAGTAAATGTTAAAAGATATACACCGGACGCTGGTACCGTGAATATCCCTGTGTGTATATTATAAGCGTTTCCATCGTTAACCAGAATTTCGTCCATTTTGATCGTATGGCCTGGGCCCATGTTTACAAGGTCATGCTTCAAGACTGCTGAAAAAGCTATACCACTGTCGATAGCGATCGACCTTCTTTGATATTTAGTGGAAACGAATGCGTTTGATGTGGACGTATGAGGTGTGTATGCTTTCTGGTTGCTTTGCATCTGTTTTAGCTGTTTCTCATGACCTCCAGAATAGTTTAAGGGCTTCTTGGCAACCACCTTCTGAGTTTGTATATCGCTGCTGTCTGATTTCATCCCAGTTTCGTTTGTTTTATTTTTACCAAGCACTGACCCAGAACGATGCTTATAATAATAATTATTATAGAAGGCTTTGCTTATTTTTTCCAACATGCTGTTTTGACGGAGCACCTTTTCTTTCAACACTTTTCCATCTTTCTCCAAATCATTAATACACCTCTCTGCTTCAGTAAACTGATTTTCAAGCAAAACTATTTTGCTTTGCTGGCGACTGACTGTTTTCGTAAGTGAGTCAATTTTAGTGTTCAATGATTCCATGTATTTCCTCTGTTGTTGAATGATCTGCGCGAGATTTGATATAGAAGTATCTTGAATTGATTCAGGTTGATTTTCTTGATCATCACTGATTATTTCTATTTTAATCTCCCTTTCTGGAGTACTGATTGCAACAGAAGCTGAGCCTAAAAATGCCACAAATACAATAAGTAAGTTCAACATTCTACCTGTCAGTGTCTAGCAAATTATATAAATGAACATAGATCAGCAATAAGACTGTTACTTTTGTCAACGAGGACATTTCAAAATGCTATCTTCCTTGATAAGATTACAGGTACGCCAAGATAAGGCCAACATTCATTTTTGCATTATTTTTTCAACCTAGCGTCCATAAACTTCAAGGCACTCGGCACACTCGTCGTCAAGTAGACATCTATCAGTCGTAGGTGTTGTAGGACCTATGAATCCATACCAACCAATACCATTCCACATCTTATCGTTTGCCGTGTTCCAGTCCAGAATTTTAATTTATGCTGGCTCTCAAACATCTAGCAGAAGAGAAAAAGTATTTGAGAGAAATATGGATATTTAGTGAAATAGATCAATATGTACTGGTGTTACTAATTACCGCTGTACTTACTGTTTAAGACAGTCTATAAAACAAAACGATCTCTCAGAAACCAATAAATAACGTCTTGTTCAACTATTTATTCATTCCGTCAATGAAAACAAACGATATATGCTTCAAAATAAAGTTTAATTAGCTGTAAACTTAATTTATATTGGGCTACCCTAGCCGTTATTTTGGATGCCCGTTGTTACTTATTACCGGTGTATATGTAAAACAAATGCTCTAGAAAATTAGCTCGGGCAGAAAGCTCTACATGTGATGGGTTTCTACATTGAAAGGATAAGTGACCTTCAAAATGATAGTAGGAAAAGTGCCTGTCTGAAAGCTTGTTATGCTTTCTTAGCCTGTTTTTTGTAAGGTATACCCTTTTTAAATGTAGGTGAAAAAAATATAAGTCAACGCTACAATGTTTTTACAACGAAATACTTGTTGTCTTTCATTCATGGTAGCTAATATCATCACAAATATGTTTCATAATCATAAACAGAGTACATAGTCTATATTGGGCATATGCCCTACAAGAGGGTGCACCAAAAGGGTGTAGACAAACAAGATAAAACAGAAGTGGCACTTTTTATGTCGACACCTTTCAGCCATATTTGGGCATAATGTGACTCATGTGCTGGGACAAAGCTTGGCGTCATTTGCAGTTTTAAGCAGGGAACCAGGCTGTCAAAATCAGACACACTTTTCAAACGGCTATTTCTCATTTATTTTCAATGCAAATATATAACGACGAATTCGCATCATGATTTTGGACCACACAAACAAAAAGTAAGGCACTTACTCTCAGAAACGACATTTCTGCTTTTTTTCTTTGGTGAAGAGAGAAAAATGCATTGTGAACAATGTTGAGAGGAAAATTCCGAATGATAATAGCGCACGCGACAGTCATGTGGAGTAAACTCAATTCACCGGTAATTAGTATACACCGGTATATAGTGAACAAGGGATGAGTGAAAATGTATATGCAAAAAAAACCATCTCATCAGACTTTATAAGTCTAGTCTTCAAGCTTTGTTATCTTTTCTTGGAAGAATATTCCATATTTAGCTTCAACAGCATGGTTGACACCTTCATCACTTCTAAAGTAGTAACAACAAAAGTAGGATTTAAAGTTGGAGTTAGGGGTCTTTCGTGCAAACCAAATATCTATGTGTCTTGATCCACGTTTGAATTTAGGGTGAGGTTTGCGCGCCGTAAAACCGGTTTAAGCCCTCCAGTAAAATATTTTACTGACTGTTCCAAGGCGGTAAATCTTTTGTGGATCTTTTTTATGTTTTTTCTGTCTTGCGTTTGCTATGCCTTTGTGCGCGTCTGTTTGTATGTGCCTTGTGGGCGCCTGCTGGGAAAGGGCTGACCTCTTGACTCTCGTTTGTTATGTCTAACTGTGAGTTTGTCACTTTCCCATTGGTATCCTGGGTCAGGTGTGGTACTTGATTGTATCGATTCCTGATCTTTGCACCTTTACTTACTTTTAAATTAGACTGTGTAATGTCTGGCAAGTAAGGGACACTAGTTCAATAGACGTTTGCAAACCATGCACAGAATGACACCCATAAGTTGCCTAATAATGTATAACTGAACATGCATGTTTGACTGATCAATGTAACGATAACTAAGCAGGTGATAAAGTCCACAAACAAATCATTCGTGTTTAGTCTCCCATAATAAATCTGAGGTGTACAGTTTACACTTAGTGTGTTTGACTGTTAGCATGCTGGATATTTTTCATGTTTTTCTGTCGTCTGCTGTTTTTTTCCTAAATCATCCTTTTCGAAAAATGGTTTCAGGAATACCATCAAAGTGTCAAACAGTTGGGACTCAAATCAGGCCAGACATTTTGTCTGGCCTGATCTGAATCCAAACTGTTTGCAAAGTTTATTAGGAGACGATACCAGTAAACAAAGAGTTAAAGTAGGGGTGTTTTCGGAAAGGTGGATCCTACTTGAAGACTTATCTATTGATGAGATGGTAGTTCAGTTTTATTTACTGTTGAGTCCTTATCTTTGCTTTATCTTTATATCTTGATTTGTATGTTCTAGGAGATAATGCATTGATATTTAGGGGTCTTTCATGCAAACTAAACATCTATGTGTCTTGATTCACATCTGAACTAAAGGAGAGGTTGGTGCACCGTTAAACCGGTTTAAGCCCTCCAGTAAAATGTTTTACTGACCGTTCCAAGGCGGTACTTCTTTTGTGGATAATCCCCACGCTTTTTTAAAAAAGCGTCGAGGATATTGCAATCGCCTCCGTCCGTCCATCTGTCCGTCTGTCCATCCGTCCGTCTGTCTGTCCGTCCGTCACGCTAACTCCTCCTAAACCATTTGGACGAAATCCAACCAAATTTGGTGTGTGGGTTGCTCACATGAATGGGGCGTGCAACGGCATTTTTTTTTTGGCCCCGCCCCCTGGGGCCCTAGGGAGGGGCCAAAAGGTCAAAAATCATTAAATATCATTAAATTTCAATTACAAAGTCTATTTGAAAGATTTTTTAACCAAACTTTGTGTATCTTCTCACACATGTAAGATATTAAAAAATATCAGACGGGATTTTCATTTGGCGGCCTGGGTCATGCCCTAGGGGTCGGACTTGGGGGTACTCTGGGGGGTTGGGGGTCAATTTTTTTTTTCAAAATTCAACCAGATTTGGTGTGTAAGTTTGTTTCATGAATGGCACACGCACTGGTGCCATTTTTTGGGTCTCCACATCCTGGGGCCTTTGGGAGGGGCCAAAAGGTCAAATATCATAAAATCTGAATTACAAAGTCAATTTCAAAGATTTTTAAACCAAACTTTGTGTATCTTCTCACAAACGAAAGATATAAAAAATATCAGATGGGATTTTCATTCGGCCGCCTGGGTCATGCCCAGGGGTGGGACTTGGGGCTACTGTGGGGGGGGGGGGGGCTGGGGGCTCAAAAAAAAAATTCCGAAATTCAACCAGATATCATTTGTGAGTTACTCACATGAATAGCACATGCACCGGCACAATTTTTTGGGTCCCGGCCCCCTGGGGCCTTGTGGAGGGGTCAAAAAATTAATTTTCAGAACATGGTCATGTGGCATATCAAATTAAGGGAGATGAGCAGTAGACCAGGATACATTGAAAAATTTTAACCTACTATCAAACTGGTGACCTTGGGATGGGGTCAAAGGGTCAATTACCATTAGATTTCTTCGAGAGCATGGAGATTTGCGATGGCGCGCCATCAAATGTGTTCTAGTTCTGTCTTGCGTTTGCTATGCCTTTGTGCGCGTCTGTTTGTATGTGCCTTGTGGTCGCCTGTTGGGAAAGGGCTGACCTCTTGACTCTCGTCTGTGGTGTCTAACTGTGAATTTGTCACTTTCCCATTGGTATCCTTGGTCAGGTGTGGTACTTGATTGTTTCGATTCCTGATCTTAACACCTTTACTTACTTTTAAATTAGACTGTGTAATGTCTGGCAAGTAAGGGACACTAGTTCAATAGACGTTTGCAAACCATGCCCAGAATGACACCCATAAGTTGCCTGATAATGTATAACTGAACATGCATGTTATACACGATTTTTTTCATGTTTTTCTGTCGTCTGCTGATTTTTTCCTAAAACATCCTTTTCGAAAATGGTTTCAGGAATACAATTAAAGTGTCAAACAGTTTGGACTCAGATCAGGCCAGACATTTTGTCTGGCCTGATCCGAGTCCAAACTGTTTGCAAAGTTTATTAGGAAGACAACACCAGTAAACAAAGAGTTAAAGTAGGGGTGTTTTCGGAAAGGTGGTTCAGACTTAAAGACTTACCTATTCATGAGATGGTAGTTCAGTTTTATCTACTGTTGAGTCCTTATCTTTGCTTTATCTCCTTTTTATATCGTGATTTGTATGTTCTAGGAGATAATGCATTGATTATTTAGGGGTCTTTTTCATGCAAACTAAACATCTATGTGTCTTGATCCACATCTGTACTAAGGGTGAGGTTGGCGCCGTTAAACCGATTTAAAGGGAATATTCCGGCCCTATATATATTTATCTTGATGAAAAATAAATTCCTCATTAATTACTAATTTATTTTTACCACTCTGCTTCTTCATCAGTAAGGTGATTAAAAGCAAGTTTATTGCCCATAGAACCAATAACTAGCTGCTGACATGTTTTCCCTCATGGTTGCCAAATTGCTTGAAATCGAGCATCTGGTCACCTAAGCTATGAGTTAATGGCACCACATCTCAGTGGAGAGAGCTTATAATTAGGCTGTGCTTCCATTCAATTATTTCATTGAGCTATAATGGCTTCAAGTGATAAGAATGAGAATAACTTTAGACAGGGGCTACCTTACATGTTTGCACTACAGAATTAAGCAGTCTGGTTCAGACCCCCTAAGTATGTAATAGTTAATAGCATTAATTGAAATTGTAACATTTAGCTCTGTGCATGATATCTTCTGCTTTGCAAACATTTTGAACCCAGATCAGGCCCACCAAAATAAGGGAGCTGATCAGGATCCAAATTGTTGGTGCTCTGATCGCATTCCTGATAAAAAGTTTTTTGGAAAAGTGATAGTCAGGAAAAAAATCAGAAAAGACGCTTATTTAAGAAGGTACAGGCATTTTGTGAAGAAAAGGTTTTGAGATGCCTGTTAGGGGTATTTTGGTATGCTGAATCCAAAAACCAATGTTGGCAAGCTGAAAAATGGCGTCTTCACTATCTAATTTGCATATTTCCAAGATGGCCGCCAAATTGAAGAAAAATCCATAAAAATCTGTAGAGTAACGTGTTAAGGATGCCAAACTGGTACATACCAATCCAAAAACATCTTCTCATGATTGGAGGTCTTCGCTGACATCAATTTATGCAATTTGAACTAAAAATATGACCAAGAGGTAATCAGGGGGGACAACTTGAGCAAAGATCTTACTTCTGACTTAGTTAAGATTTTTTCATGATAGTCCATGCATATTATGTGGACGAAATGTGTCAGGAATGATTTCATTAACTTGAGAACTTTATAAAAATGCATCGCAATGGTATTTCTATTGTTTCAGGAAAATATGGCAATTTAAACAACGTTCTGTAAGGTTCATTTAGGGGAGGGGGTTAATTCGATTTTAAAGAAAGAGGGCATGTACCTACAAAATGACTCGTATCTCATTAACAACTCGCCCTACACTTTTAAACTTGCTAGCAAATTAAAGCTTGGATATAGTACTTTCAGCCGATAAAATGGCTTGATATGCAGATTAATTATCTAATTTGCATAATCATCAATACTGATGAAAATTTCAGAAAATAAGGGAAAATCATAGAAAAAAGCAAATATAAACTGAAATCTGCCCCAAACTGTCCTTGTTGCATGTTATTATATCATCAGTGATACAATTTAACAAGTCCTTTCAAACAATAGTCACATATAAAATTTTCTCATTTGCATAACCATGAATATTTATGTAATTAAAATGTAGGTAAGATCATGGAATAACTATTTGGCACCCCGCCCCCCCCCCCCCCCACACACACACACACCTCGGGAGGGGGCTTATTAGACTTATCTTGCACCCAAGGACAATTACTCATGGGTGTGAAATTGTTCAGTGGGACCACTCAATACCAAAACTTCTTATTTTCTCCGAAAATAAATCTCAGGCTGTTTGGATTACATAAAATTGCATGGTCTCCATGGCAACCCATCGGGCACTGTAGCTGGGTCATTTGCAAGCAGACCCAAGATCGACACTTGCGTGGCGCACATTTTTTTCATGGATTTTTGCTCTCTTCCATTAATTTAAGAAAAGCAAGCTGTCAGTTACTGGTAAAACAAAATGGTCGCTAAATAGCAAAGAAAAACATGGGTCAGGGAGTCGTGCATAGAACAATTTACCCTCCCCCAATGAAGTAAAAATCCACAATAAGATTCTAAAGAAAGTGTGTGTACCTACAAAATGATTCCTATCTAAGCAGCAACTCATCCTAGACTACCGACCTTGGCCCAGACAGAGTTTTTTTTATTCAATGTGCTGATATTCAAATTTTCGCTTTTGCATATTCATGAATATTAATAAAATAGAAATAAAAGAAAATTCATAGAAAAAAATACACATTTCACATATGTCAGTTGGTAGTTATCATAGACTCAAGCTGGGCACCAAATCAAAGCCTAAACAAAGTACTTTTACCCATTGATACGATATGCAAATGATCTACTTTAAATATTTATGAATATTTATGAAAACATGAGAAATAAGAGAAAAATGGTTAAAAAATAAGGAGGGTACGTAGATCATTACCTAAATGTCAGCTGCTAACTATTCTAGACTACCAAACTTGTAACCAAATAAAAGTGAGACATTACACTTTAACTCAATAGTCATAGTCTGTATACAAATCTAATTTAAATATTTGTGAATATTAATGAAAACATTTAACAGAGGAAGAAAACTGTAGAAAAATTAAAATGGGCAATCTACAAAATTACCTATATCTCATCTGCTAATTGTCCTAGACCAACAAGCTTGGTACCAAATAAATGCTAAAGACATAGCACATTTTATGCCATGATCGGATATGCAAATCAGTTAATGATTATATTCTTGAATATTAATTTAGATGTTAGAAATGAAAGAAAATGGTAATAAAATTAAGGGGGTGTACCTACAAAAGTACTCATATCTTAGCTGCTAAGATTCATAGACTACCACACTTGGTACAGACTTAAAGCAAAGACATTTTACTTTACTCAATAGTCATCATGTGAAATTATCTATTTCTAAATTTATTAAATATTAATGTAAACATTAGAAATGAGAGAAAAAACGTAGAAAAATTAGTGAGAGCCTACTTCTAAAATTACTCATACCTCATCTTTTACTTGTCCTAGACAATTAATGTTAGAATCAAATTAAGGCTAAGACATAGTATTTTATTTCAATGGTCAGATGTACAATCATTTAACAAACATATTCATGAGTATTGATGAAAACTATAGAAAACTAAAGAAAAATTGAAAACGAATCAATAATGTGCCATGGGGTTGCCTGTGGTTTGTGATTGTGGTATTTCCTGATCATACTCATTTAATATTTTTTATCTTAAAAAAAACTCATTAATAAACAAATTAACTAATTTGCATATCAAACAAAACTATTATAGAACTTTTTCGGGACTTAAATTTGGGAACAAGTTTAGAAAGTAAGTAGGTATGAAATCTAGGATAAATTGCAGCTGAGATATGAGTAATTTTGCATGTACATTCTATTAATTGTTGTCTAATTTTTTCTCATTTCTAATAATTAAATAAAAATGTTCATGAATACATTTTTTAGATAATTTGCATATTGGACCATTAAGTAAACATGCTATGTATTAGCATTAAATTGGTACCAAAGTAAGAAAGAGGGCAAAGATCAGGAATAGATACAGATACAATCAAGCACCACACCTGACCCAGGATATCAATGGGAAAGTGACAACGTCACAATTAGACATCACACATGAGAGCCAAGAGGTCCAAGGCTGGTAGTATAGGATAGTAAGCAGCTGAGATGTAGATAAATTTGCATGTACACCCCTTTTTTACGATTTTTCTCTTATTCCTAATGTTTTCATTAATATACATGAATATGCAAATTTAATCATTTGCATATCTGAACATTGGATGAAAGTCATATGTCTTAACATTCAGTTGGTACCAGTTGGTACCAAGTTTAAAAGTTTGGATGAGTTGCTACTGAGATATGAGTACTTTTGTAGGGATATCCCCATTCTGTAGAAAGGCATTATGCGTTGCCATGGAAACCATGCAATTTCACATAGCTCAAATGGGTTAATTTTTTAGGGCAATATTTTTCCCTCTTTAAGTGGTCTCCCAAAACAATTTGACACACATAAGAAGTTTCCAAATGGTGCAAGGCTGGTCTAATCGGACTCTAGGGTACTCAGGAATGAGTATATTTCACTTTTTATTGATACAAAATGTACCGTATATTTTGGCATGGACATTATGACATATTTATTTTAAAACAAAACAACTTGTTCATTGTCAAAGTTTCTTTCTTATTTATTACTTGAAAGGCTGGTAAACTGTCCAAAATCGTGCTATGAATAAAACTAACATTTAAAAAGCAGGATACTGAATAAGGCGAGTTTATATCTAATTCTATAGACTAAACGGACATATATTACCATGAATACGGTAATATCCTGGAATAATTATGTAAATTGCCGCCAAAACCGTGTACTCTAATTGTAAAACAATCTTAGGACATAATACTAATGATTTTGGATAAAAAAACACTCAAAAAAGTAAAATAGTTCAGTAATATGTCAAATTCCATGATTTTTGGCGTCCATTTTGAAAATATGCAAATTAGGTCATTTAGACGTCATTTTTCAGCTTGCCAACATTGGGTTTCGGACTCAGCATACCAAATTACCCCTAATTAAGATGTCAAACCCTTTTCTTCACAAAATGCCTGTACTTGTTAACTTTTCTGATATTTTTTCCTGACTATGATTTCTTAAAGAAAAAGGCAGACAGTTAAACATTCAAAATAATCCTGTATTCGCAAAGAGTACATGTATTTGCATTGTTTAATGTCATCATTTTTTAACATTCCTATTATAATTTCCATAAATCCGAGCAAATTCTTGAAAATTCAAACCAAGTCCATTTTATTAGGTCCAATTCAACAAAATGGCTTGCAAGCCTAACAGACTCAGATCAGCCTGCGCATTGATCCATGCAGACAGCAAAGACTCTGACCATACAGTGTCTATATCCAGGCTGATCTGTGTCTCGCATGTTTGTTCATGAATCTGCCAATTCTAGCCAGAGTCCTTGAAGCTTGGATACTTTAGCTACCCATTATGTTGCTGTGAAAACACTGATCAGACTATAATCAAACGCAGATGCAGTGCTTGATGCTCATACCATTTTTCTTAAAACCTGTTTGTGTTGTCTGCTGATAAGCTTTACAAAAAAATTGATAAGAGGTATGACGTGTTGTAGGGCTTGATCTGGATCCAAACTGTTTGACACTCTTTGATAAGCTTTCCAAACAGTTAAGAAATAGATCAGACCGAACATTATACACTGACTGTATTTAACCTGCTTGACCTGGTAACTGCACCTTCTGTAGTGCTGCCTTAGGAATTCTTCTTGGAGTATTCAAGTGATTAATGGCGATCACCTGTGGCATGTGAGTGCAATTAAATTATGGGCTAATTGGAGCAGTTTCAACAAAATAGATGGTCATATTGTTCCCAGTGTACTGTTAGTTCCATAATAATTGCATATGAAAAAAAAGTCGGAATTATCACTTTAAGCCCTCCAGTTAAATATTTACTGACCGTTCCAAGGCGGTACTTCTTTTGTGGATCTTTTATGGGTTTTTTTTGTTCTTGTGTTTGCTATGCCTTTGTACGCGTCTGTTTATATGTGCCTTATGGTCACCTGCTGGGAAAGGGCTGACCTCTTGGCTCTCGTTTGTGGTGTCTAATTGTGAGTTTGTCACTTTCCCACTGGTATCCTGGGTCAGGTGTGGTACTTGATTTTATCGATTCCTTATCTTTGCATCCTTACTTAATTTAATTAGAAGCCATATAATACATCTCCCGTCATGTCATTTGTGTCATGCAGACTGGGACATTGTCTTGTAGCAACAGAATGTCAGACCGAAGCTTTCCGCATCTTTAAATTTTGTTTTTTTAGCTGTCGCAAATATGATGCATAACACGCCCCTGTAAGTGGTATGACCCTTTTGCAAGAAGTCAATCATAAGTACTATCACAGTAGCCAAAGACTGAAGTAATCACCTCGCCAACAGATGCAACTCATCTAAACAAATTTTGCACGATTAAGAATGATTCCAATGTTTGCTGCATGTCATGGATTATTTTTAGTAGTATTATAGTTGTAAGCCAAAATGCAATTCATTTTAGTAATATCTATTTATTTAGGCGATTTTTCTCACATAAGAAACACATATCTTCATGTTGATATAATTAAACAATTGTTTAATGATGTATCTATCGATAATATATTTTAAATCTTAAAAGAGATTAATCTTTTTAACAACTTGTAACTACATTCCAATGGATTATTTATATTTTAACTTGCTTTCAGCATACCTTTTCCTCTTTCCAGGCGGAGAACATGTATGGTCATCTGATTACCCCTTTGTAGTTGTCAGTGTTGTACATGATCTTTCCTGTGACTAATCATATAGTAAGTGAATGTTTATCATTAACTATATAATTATCATATGAAACTGTCCATTTTAACAAATTTGTTATAATTTTAAATTTCATAAATGCCTTAGTAAATCTTAACCTTGATAACGCTAATGACCCTGAAGGGTTGATGCGTCTTTAAAATCATCATCATCATCATCTATTTAGGTTGGGTCCAATAACTTTTCTGAAGCGCCCTCGATGGCCTCGATGGGACAGATAAAATGCATTTAATCCATTCATATACTCGAGAACATAAGAAACGCTAACATATTTACGTGTGAATTTCTACGTACAAAATGCTCACGTTTTTTACATTTAGATATCGAATGATGTACCGAATATTTCAACCGTATGATGATTAAAGAAAACGTTATATTTAAATCTTCATTTACTAGTGTCGTCTGCTGATAACCTTAGCAAACAGTTTGGACCCAGATCAGGCCCGACAAAACGTCGGACCTGATCTGGATCCAAAGTGTTTGACACTCTGATAATATTCCTGATAGAATATTTCGAAAAAGTTGATTTTGAAAAAATCAACAGACAACAAAAAAGGATGCAAAATTTCCCAGTATGCAAAGAGTAAACAGCGCGTTTACTGACATATATTAAAAGCACATAAAAGCGACTAAGAGTTTGTCAGTCGTAGACAGCAGTAAATATTATTTCTATATTATCCAATAAAATGAAGGGAGCGCAGTGGCTCAGTGGTAGAGTGCTTGACTCGAGACCGTAGGGCCGCGGGTTGGAGCCTCACCAGCGTCACTGCGTTGTGTTCTTGAGCAAGAACATTAATCCTAGCTTAGTACTGGTTCAACCCAGGAAGACCCGTCCCTTTATAACTGAAAGATTGTTGATGGGACGTAAAGAATCAAATCAAACAAAAAAAAAAACAATAAAATGAACGCTTCCGACGGGGCCCTAACCGCTTATTGAGATGGTAACTAATTTGCATAATGTAAACACTTGGCACCTTGGCTTGATCAGATTGTTTGCTTAGCCATGTTGCAAATAATATTACAGCGACAAACTTTGAAAATGTCAGAATTTCCTCAGGGTGCATTGGGTTGGTCTGCAGTCGATGATTGTAGCCCTTCCTGGTCATACCCACTTTTCGCATGCAACGCAATAATTATTTTGGCGTTATTGTAAATGTTTATCAGACATGAATATTGCACATTTTTGCTTGTCTATAGCTTCATTTAAACATTCCAGACTTTATTTGGCTCAACAGTGAATTTCCATATTTTAGATTGTTAATGACGTCAAGTGTAAAAAATTTGCGGGGCTTTAACTTTATTCATTTGTGTCTAGAAGCATTTTGAATTAAATAAATCTGGCTCCACTAACGTTTTCTATTTTATTATGCATATTTGAATTTTTTTCTATGGTGTAGGTTTTCACGCGGACGTCATCAGCGGAACGATCATGACCTCCTGTATTTTCTTGTTGCGCCATATGTTGGTTGAAAATGTTATTAATCAAAACAAAATGTCATTCTTTTGTTTGCAAAAATCCATGGTAAAATAGGACTGTTCTGTTTCGTGTTTATCAAAGTATACTTAGCGTCTAACTATCAGAACACCAGTAGTATGGATCTGCGCTACTTGCTATCAGTAAAGCCATGACATGCTTTCGAAGCAATTTCAAAACGAAAAATAGCTAACACTTATGAGGCCCATACCCTCTTTCTGATGAAATGAATCAGCTTGTTCCCATATTATTCAAAAGATGTTTTCTTCTGTTCCTTGTTCCTTGATATTTTCTTTGTGACCCTCAAAATCTGGCATTTGTTCACTTGTTCCATGAAACGAATGTCATTTCCCTCTGTTCCCCAAAACCCATGATGTAGCCTACTTTATAATGATTAAGTCCCTTTCAACATAATCAAGCATCCAGGAGAAACGTTCTACCTATACACACATCATTGTAATAACTTAACCCCCCCCCCCCCCCATTCCACTGAACGGCGATTCCGCTACGATTCGAAATTTTGGTCAAAATGACACGAATCATAGCAGAAACGGCAAGAGCGCAGTAAAAGCGTAGTAGAAGCGCCTTGGTCGTAGTAGAAGCGTATTGGAATTTAAGATTCTATATAGAAAGGACATAAAAGCGCAACGCGTAGCTCAATCGATAAATGATGTAGCAAGGTCGCAGCTACTTCGCCATCAGCGTAGACTAAGCGTAGCCAGATCTTCATTGTCGTAGTGGGATCGTAGCAGCAGCGTAACGGAATCGTAGTGGACGCGTACTGGAAGCGTCAAGTCCCAAACTCGTGTGGCTGTCTACGCTTCCGCGGCGATTTGTAATAATTTTAGAGAAAACCCGAGATCGCCATGAGCGTAGCGGGATTGCCGTCAAGTGGAATGGGGGGGGGGGTTAAGATAGCGATTGAATACATTTTCAGAACACGATGATGACAATGATGATGATGCTTCCAGATGATAACAACGGTAGCGGTGATGACAGGTATTCTTCATGTGCGGATCCAGAGGGGGGGGTCAGGATGTCCGGACCCCACCGCCCCCCCCCCCCTGGAAAATTACATAAATATAATGTTCCTTAGCAATACTGGTCCGGATCCCCTTAAAATCACAAAGCTACCAATCCGGCATTCAATGTTGAGCCATCATCGGCCCGCCAGCAAAACGCCATTTAAATGGCGTTTTGCTGGCGGATCGATGATGGCCCGCTTATAGTGGTATTTGTTAGGATCCTCTGTCCCCTCTAAAAAAAATCAAAGTTGGACCCCTCTGACAAAACTTTCTGGATCCGCGCATGTTTTTGCGTCGTGGCCCATGTGAGAGATGATTATGATGATGATGATGATGATGATGATGATGATGATGATGATGATGATGATGATGATGTACCAAGATCAAATGCGATAAACCCATTATGTCGGGTGAAACCTGTCATCCAGTGTCATGATACAGGGCTTGAAAACTAAACCATTTATATGGCTGACTATGGCTAGTTTTGGCATGATCGCGCTCACTTGATTCTAAAGGCAGAATATTATAGCAAGTAGTGCAGATCCTGAGGGCGCATTTTTCTGCATCTTATCTATGTCTTCACTATTTGCTACTGTCCAATTCATGTGACGATATGCGTAAATAGATCAAAACGCTGATATCTCAATGTTACTTATCTGTCACAGACACCGGGTCATATAGATAAACGAAAGACTGGTACGATGTTGAAATTTATTTTAGTGCTGTGGCACTAATAGAAATAGCTTCTTTTGCAATCAGTGCTCCAGAAAAAGATATAAATATCGAATAAAACTCAGTATTTAAAATATGACTTTGAATTTATTACAAATATTTCTAAATTTGCAACCGCGCAAGTAGCAGCTAAGCAAAAGCATAGTTCATGAAGTCAATTTTGGTGATATATTGCTGTTATGTTAATATAAACAATTTTCTATATAGTTGCAGGTATTTAGTACTGATTGGCAGTTTAAGCTGTTTAAAAGAGGCAAAGCCAATAGACATGATACTTGTTTAGTGTATATTTCAAAATATGTTTCCTTAATTTCAGTAGCAAATGTTGTTGATACACATTGAAATTGCCTCATTGAGGCAATTCCAATGTGCACCTACAACATATGTACATTCAATAAATGAGTGTTTTCACCATAAAACAGGTTATTCACAAACTTCCCAACTACCGTTTGTGTTTCAGTGTAATAAGCATGTAGAAATGAACAAGTTTTGTGTAGTTTGGCACGCACCTGGATGACAATAATAGATAGTCAATTTCATATTTTGGACAGATTATCTTTAGATGCCGTTTCATGGGAATGAAATGCTAACTTGGTGGTTGCCTGGTTGTAATTTGTGCAAAACATTAAACAACAGAATAAGTTCGTGGACTAATACTCAGAGGAGCCGCTGTGATGTAGTGGATAAGCCACTTGCCTTGTAAACCAGGGTTCGCAAATTCGATTCCCGGCTTCACCAGTCTGTCGGATGAGACTTTGAGCCGTGTCCCCGTCTCCATATGACCTTTGCTGTTGGTGGAACGTTAAACACATGCACACGACTAATAATCAGAGCAAAATCTATCTCTGCAGAAACGGTTTACGGATCTTACACATCCTAACCAAATTTTATGAATAGAACTTACACTGAAATACATACACAGACATGATCTTCTGATGAAAGGTTGAAACCGATTAACCCTTAATGCGCCAATCGCAACAATAGTTGTCTGCTTTTCTCGTCTGCTGAAATGTTTAAGAAGCATCTATGGCAAACAGTGTGAACCCAGATCAGGCTGCTCCTATAGGAGCAGACTGTTCTGGGCCCACGCTGTTTGCTTCTTTACTTAATTCATCAGTAATGTTTGGCAGTTATTTGCAGCAGACGACTTCAGCAGACGACATTTTCAGATGCATTTTTTACTTGGAGCTTTAAGGGTTAACAAAAAAGATAATTCTTCAAAGCTGAATAGAAATAAGTGAATTCAGAGAATGTATGTCCACTGCCACTCATTGTTAGTCTTTAAATTAGGAGTTGTCATGAAAAGAGTAATTAAAATGACGAAGTTCACAAAATAGGAAAAAAAGAATCAAAACTTAATCCAAATATTTTACCACTTTAGGTCATGTCATAAGCACATGCAAAGTTTAACCCTTAAAGCGCCAAGAAAAAAATCATCTGAAAATGTCGCCTGCTGAAGTCGTCTGCTGCAAATAATTGCATAACATTACTGATAAATTAAGTATAGATAGAGGTCTTATCTGGGTCCACACTGTTTGCCATAGAGGCTTCTTAAACATTTCAGCAGACGAGAAAAGCAGACGACTTTTGTTGCGATTGGCGCATTAAAGGTTAAAAAAGAAAGGTATAAAACTGTTGAAGTAGTTACACACACAAGGTACTGCCTTTTATACCACCCTTACCAACTTTAGCACGAAATATCTCGTGATGTGCAATGTCTACACTGATGTAGGTGGCATAAAATAGTTATACCATGTTTGTCCACCTGTACGTAAGATAATCCACTTGCTAAAGCTCGTGGATTATCTCCACGTACAGGCGGACAACCCATGGTATAACTATTACTTATAGACGCTAATAGCATTGAAGGCCAAAACAGTTCTAACGTTACATCTTGTAAAAGCATCCAAATTAAGCACATGCGCATCTTCAAACCATGGCAAAAACACTTGTAACGTCTCAAAAGAATCAACATAAAGGTGTAGAAGGAGTTGCACACATAAGGTATTAACTATCTATTCATTTTTATAGTAAATAGCCTGAAAATAACTAAGTTCAAACGTATGTGAAAAAAGTAACATAATATCTGAGGATTATAACTAAACCACAGACCATGATCAAAAGAATCGACGTAAAACTGTAGGAGGAGTTGCGCACTAAAGGCATCCACTATCTATTCTCTTTTATAGTAATGTATGCCTTAAAACTGTGAAAACGTATCCAAAGTAAATTGAGGATTATATCCAAATCACATGCTCATCTTGAAACCATTACAAAAAAACCTATAAGATTTCAAAAGAATCGGCATAAAACTGTAGGAAGGTTGCGCACACAATGTACCTACTACTCGGGGACGGATTATTCTATGACTATCAAGATACTGACTGAACATCATTTGGAGTTTACATATGTAAAACATATGCGCGAGTATATTTTATTATTAACATTATAGAAAATGAATCTTTACATTTTGAACACGGGAACAAACACGGACTCAATGAAAAATAGTTCTCCCGAGGATAGAGCGAAATCCTACGTTTCCATTTTCTTTTTCTTTTTCATTTTCTTCTCTTCTAAAATCAACTCGCCACTTTGTTGTTGTTGTAAAAGTAAAATATGTATGTAAAATTATTGACCTCATGCTGGTTACATTGTAATCCTGAGTGAATAAAGAATTTGAATTTGAGTGCACAGGCTCCTCTGAGTCTACACTTGTCAAAATGTAACATTGTTGGAAATCACATGTCACGGCTCATTTAATATTTAACATAATGGGCAATATATTGATCAAACAAAGGAAGTAATATTACTGTAAATTCGGAAATTTTCGCTAGAATTTTATTTTCGCGAATAGCGTTGAAAGACATATTTGCGATGTTAAAAATCGCACTGATGGCATGCTTTACCTATATCAGTAAACGATAGGGTAATTTGACCAGTTCGCTAGGATCAAGTTTATTTTCACGAAACTTCGCATATGCGAAGTTTCGCGAAAATAATACCCTCGCGAAAATTTCCGAACTTACAGTAATAAGACATTTCATAAAGCTGCAAAATTAATGAAGTCAGACAGCAGTGGTATGAAAATTCAGGAGGAAGCTGCAACGAAATCCAAAAGCTGTTCTATGATATTACTTGACTTTTCGCTCACTGTAAAGGCGGCAACTTTAATATTCGTATCTGGGTGTAGTTCGGCTATTTCATCTGCTAAGGGAGGGAAATCAGGCTTTATGTATAATTTGGTAAAGAGTTAATAGGCTTTTTGAGCCGCGCAAAGTGCATGCATTTCGTGAATGTCCTAACCGTATACGCACTGAACTCACATTTATTAACCCTTAAAGCGCATAATCACAAAATGTATGTTTTTGTCGTCCTCTAAACTATTTGAAGCCTCATAGACAAACAGTGTGAACCCAGATCAGACTTATGTTAGATATACATTTTCAGATGCCGTTATTTTGTTGGCGTTTTAAGGTTTGAATAATGACTGAGGTGGTGGCACAAGATGATACAGTTACTCTTGAATAAAACCACGCCTCTTTTTCAGATTTTACCTATGCCTAAGGTTGACTAGTCCTAATAACGCATTCATGAGGTGTCGCCTTTACAGTAAGCGAAAAGTCAAGTAATATCAGAAGAGCGGTTGACGCAATAAATCACGAGAAACTTGTGATCAAAATATGCCACGTAGTTCAAGAATTATGAGCATTTTCACTAACTGCTAACGGACGGACGGATGGGTGGACATAGTGATTAGTGCAGACCCAAGGGCCGTGCATTTGTGACAGGTTTACCTAAGACCAAGAAATGTTTAATCTGGCAGCCTAGCTGTGCTGCAGAAAAATCCAGTACACGCATACACGTCGCAGTTACAGAAGCGTAATGCGTTGCTTGAAAAGATGCCTCATGTCCCTTTCTCTCTGGAATTTAAGCGCCTACATCTTGCCTTCTTTACAAAGCTGAAATTTCCTCGACTGTATCTAAAGTAATGCATGGATTATGATGTACTCTGAGTGAGAAAAATGTTGTTTTGATATACCTTCTTAAATTAAGAAAAAACAGTAAGCATACAAAACAGCTTTACTGTCCTGCCAGCCAAGAGCGACAGTGACGTCATGTTCTGTTTACAAAGTTATCATTTATAATCGACAGATCACTTGTGTATTAATCCTATCCGCAGGATAGGATTAATACACAAGTGATCTATCGATTCGCGTAAGCTCACGTATAGTGTACAAGTTAATGTTTTACTCAACAATTGTAAACAAAATATTACGTCATTGTCACTCCACAGGAGCTTGAAGTTCGATTCTTAAATCACCCCTATAGCCTCAAAACCAAAAGCTCACAATGTCATTACGCAGTAATGACCAGGAGTGAAACTAAATTTCAGGCACCTTTGAATCGCCGTTACCAGGAGGTTTTGGCGAAAACTGAACATCTTACCATAAAAACTATGTCAACAGGTCATGCGAGGCATGGATAACTTTTTCTGACATGTCACTGAGTCAACATAATGAGCGTTTGAAAATAAGGAAAAAATAACGGTAGCCATTCCGGCTCCAGTATCCGGTTTGACGCAGTGAATCCGAGCCTTTGTCACACTTCGAGAAAATATATTTCAAAACTTATAAACTCTTCAACCAAAAAATGAAACGATCAGTTAAATGTGTTCAGAATATTATATTAATCAAACCCTTACATTAACTTATCACGAAAAGTTCTGTTTTTCATAAACTTTGCGGAAATTCAAAACTGAAACCGTTGTTTTTCAAAGATCGTGTGACGTTGACGTCGCGCACAATTTGGCGTACAAAGCGTAACGTCAAGTTATAGCGTCTTGGGGCTTATTCCGTAGATGAAAACGTCATTGTCTCATTGTTTATGCCCTAACAAATAGGTTTCCCGGTACTATATCGACTTAAAGTATATTTGAGAAATTGTCCTGTTTTGTCTGAGCGTCGCCATCTTGATCATAAGGTAGGAGAAAAGTTATCGAACACTTTGACGTTGCCGTCGCAACATTCACTGCCGAATGACCGGAAACTGGAGCCGGAATGGCTACCGAGAGCTTAGTTTCACTCCTGGTCATTACTACGTAATGACATTGTGAGCTTTTGGTTTTGAGGCTATAGGGTTGATTTAAGGATCGAACTTCAAGCTCCTGTGGTCACTCTTGGTTGGCACGACAGTAAGAGTTTTGGAGAACATTTTAAATGGTTAGACTATTCATTCTGGAGATTGAATTATGGTAGATGAACCGTAAATATATAATGATTATAAAGAAAATGGTAATGTGGAAATGCACATATATACTAAAACCAATTTCTAATTATATATAATCGGTCACTTTTCAAACTCATTTTTCTGACCAAACGCTAATAAAATTGAAATGAATGTTTGCCTATATATGTGCATTTTAATGGGCAAACGTTTAGCGGTGTTTTTAAACAGTTTTCTTTTACTTCAAAGTTTTTAGGGTTAAAAATGCAAAATCGATTTTTTTTTTTAAGAAAAATGGTTTTGAGAGTAGTTTTTATTTATAAAATTGACGTTAAAGTGGTTACAAACTGGCCAGTCCAACTTGAAAAACACCAAATTGAAATTTTGCTTACGGTAGATTTGTTACGCATTTTTAAAAATGTTGCATTTTTCAAAATTTGTCGAGATTTTTGAGTTCCCCAGTAGCTCCTGGTAAAATTGTTAAATGCACTTAATTTTATTTGAACACTGTAGGCAAAACACAGTAGAACTTGATTAGTCCTTTTTTGGTGATTAAAGTTTTACGACTACTGTACACTTCCGGTTTGAATGTGATAGTTTAAAAATCGATTTGGTAGCATTATATTTTTGCTTTTTCAATTCTCAAAAAAGAACGGTGACGTCTGGCTATAATGAAAAATCGCTGAAAATTTCAATGCCGTGTCACTGATAATAAAGCGTACAGAGCAGTGCAAATTCTCTGAGTAAATTGCAACCTTAAAGCTGAATTTCAATGATTAACCTGCTAAATGTGTTTGCCCTATGTTGTTGAGTAGCAAAAACGACGAGTCCGATGGAAACAAAACTTTTGAGGTTTAATCTCCTTATATCACGGTAGCCAGTAACGTTTTCAAACAAACAAAAACGTTAATTGATAAGGGCTCTGTGTTATGGTTTATATCGTAGAAAAAGTGTGACTTTTTGAAATGAGGGTACCTTTTCTCTAACTTCGTCCGTGCTAGAAGTGCACGCCATTTCAAAAATGAAATAACTTGCAGAGTCTCGGCAAAGTATTGCTTCATTCAAAACAGCATGAATTTTGTATACCCTATGTTTCATTTTTTGAACTAGCGTAAAAAATGCTCAATGCAGTGGAATTATATCCCCCCCCCCCAAAAAAAAAAAAATAAAGATATACACACAGTACAACTTATCAATTTTCAGCTATATCACAAACGATGTGACAATATCGTTTACATCGATTCAAAGGCCAGTCATTTTAATACCTAACCAGTACATTACTATACAATTGATGCATTCAATTGAGGTTAACATCAGGATTTGTCAACCCGAGAACAGTGATGTTCACCGAGGCGAAGCCGAGGTGAACATCACTTTCGAGGGTTGACTAATCCTGATGTTAACCGAAAAAGAATGCACCAATTGTTTTGTTATATGACACTGTCTCTCTTTTATTGTCATATTTATAAATTTACTCAAGGAAGATAATTTCAACAATATACTTCCCAAATTTCTGCAACTCTTATGAGATAAGCAAAATAATTGCATTCTAACCCATATATGTCTAGCGTCCTTTTTATTGGACATAGGCAAATAATGCAGACCCAGATCAGACGCCACAGAATGCGGCGTCTGATCAGGGTCTCCACTGTTTGCTTGCATAATTTTCTATTAAAACTTGAATAAAAATGAAAAATACCAACTAACACCCCTTAAAACAGAAATGGACTGTTCCAATTGATAACGGTGTGAAATTCCATTTGGCATAAATGGGTTAAATGCTGTTCTCATAAAATGAACAAATTCTGAATTGAAACATTTTACCTGTGAAATATACATAGAAATCAGTCAGTGTTGCAATATCTATTTTTAGCTCTCAGGTAGCAGTGACAAAACTTAATGTCACCTTGGCTAGATCTAGTTCAATCTATTTTTAACTCTCTGTCAGTAATGTTACCTGTCTTTAGCTCATCACTGTTGGACATCAAGATTTGTCACAACCAGTGCAAGCTAATTTCAGCCAATCAGAGGAGGTCTTTTATAGGAGTCATATAACAAAAGTATTTTGCAACCAGAGGTAAAAAAGTGAGCATGATAAGGGAATATCACAATCACACACTACAGACCAACCCACGACACCGTGTGGAAAAGCCACAGAACATTAAAAGAAACGAAACTTCAGGAAGACAACCAAAGCAAAGCAACCATCTCTCTCTTCCTCGTGAAGATGATTGCAAAACTACTATCGTGCCAGCCAAGAGTGACAGTGACAAAATACTTTGTTTACAATTGCTAAGTAAAATACTAACGTGTACACTTCATTTGAGCTAATGCGAATTGATAGATCACTTGTGTATTAATCCTATCCTGCGGATAGGATTAATATACAAGTGATGTATCAATGCTAAGTCTTGATAACTTTGTAAACAAAACATGACGCCACTGTCACTCTTGGCTGGCAGGACAATAGTAAGGCCACAAAGTAATGCATACGAAAACAAAGACCAAACACAGAACTCCCACAATCAATGGGAACTATATATAGTCCGTGCTCGATAAGAGTATGGTGACGAAACAGGTTTTTCAACTTAAGAATGCTTGGGTATTATAGAAATAATATCACCATGAGTTTGTGGGTGTTATTCATTTCAACCACCCCTGATTTCAGAAACAGTTTAAAAAATTTGATGTGGGTTCTAAACTTCTTCTTTTTTTACATGGCTATAGATATTGCTTATTTTCTATATTTTTTTTTTGATGATAATGGTGCTAATATGTTATAATCATGATCTGTGAACAAGATGTGTTCACAGCTTCCTAATTTATTCACCGTTATATTAGGGGTGGGTGAGGTATTTGTACCCCTGACCCAAAAATCTAAGTTATTGATTGAATCCACATGGTAACTTAGCAACAAGTATCAGTCTTTCTAGGGTCTATACAGGAGTGTTTGAGGCAATTAGTCTTTAAATGTTTCGTTCTTTCCAATCGAAAAGACAGCACCCAGCCATACCTAACCCCTTGGTCAAATTTTGCTTTACGAGGGGGTACCCAAACTTTCATGTGAAACCATAGGAAAGTTCTTCTTAAAAAATAAATGTTCTGTAAAAATGTAACCCCAAATGGTACTTTCAACTGGAAATACCACTCTTTCATTTTTTATGGTTATGCAACCTTACACTCTGATGCACACTTTGATGCGTTACCATAAAAATCTGAAAGAGTGGTATTCATACTCATTTGCTATTTTTTCTTGACGAAAACACACCTCAAAATTGTTTATAACTGTATTTTATTGCATTTCGGTCGCATATGATCATTCATATGATTTTATATTTGTGCAAAAACATTTATTACATATCGTTTGCTATTCGGCATTTTTTCAAGAATTTAAGAATTTGTAGTGCCAAGTTTGGGAATAGTAAGTCGGTATGGGCCCATGTAACAGACTGAATGCATTATCTTGACTATGGGGTGCGAAAAAAACGACAAATGATGCTATTAAATTTTCTTATCATTTTCTGATGCTCAACCAGATTTTTACGGGACTTTACATCAAGATTTTTTGCATATTGCACAAGCTCGATGAAAATAACCATCTGAATTCCAGTTGCCAATCTCAGTCTTGATCAGGCCTGTATATATCACCTTCGAGCACATCATAGAATTGAATTTTCAGCCCAAAACAACACGAATTTCTACACGTTTATATCTGCTTCTGGTACACCTTCCTCACACAAAAAGTAAATCTGACAAAAGGAGAAAATTCTCTGACCTCCTTTTTATGCTATAAACGTAAGGACCTGTAAGAGGTTGCATGACATTCCCCGATTTTTTATTTTCTTCCTAGGACAAGAAATATTAATTATAATATACAGAACATGCAACATTTGATTACCTTTTTAGCTCCTTGAAATCTCAACCTGAAGACACTCGAATTGTTTTCTCGCTCAACCAGCGGTTGAGCATCTGACCGTTTGGTAGGCGTGTTAATAGGGATAAATTGTCTAATTTCTCACAGCTGTCATTTTGTCAAAAATTATGTTTTCTTAACCAAACTCCTTCATGCATATGCTAAATATTTCTATATTGTATAGGCAAAGTAACTAATTGCTCCATCAAAAGCTGTGGTAGGAGTTGATCAGCCGATGAAGGCACTTTCCATGCATATACAAAAGCCAAAGACCTTTGCTTTTTCTGTTATATATAAATGATATTGTAAAAAATACGGGGTCTAACATAAGACTTTTTGCGGATGATACAAGTATTTTTATAATTGTTGAAAATCCTATTTCAGCTGCACAACTTCTAAACTCTGATCGTGAAAAAATCGCCAAATGGGCATTAGATTGGTTAGTTACATTTAATCCTATCAAAACAGAGGCACTTCTCATCTCCAGAAAGCTTCAAACCTTTAACCATCCACCATTGTTCATGTTGAACCAACAAATTATGGAAGTTGATACCCACAAACACCTTGGAATTTATCTTAGTAACGATGGCTCTTGGCATAAACAGATTAGTTATATAAAAGAAAAGGCTTGGGCAAGAATAAACATTATGAGAAGATTAAAATTTGTCTTAGACCACAAATCCCTTGAAACTATATACATCTCTTTTATTAGACCCATTTTGCAATATGGTAATGAAATCTGGGACAACTGTCAGCAATATGAAAAAGATGATCTTGAAAAGATCCAAATAGAGGCAGCCAGAATAGCCACTGGAACAACAAAACTTGTATCTATTGCCTCTTTATATAGTGAAATTGGCTGGAATTCTTTGGACACCCGTCGGAAAATGCAAAAATTGGTTCTTTTCTACAAAATGGTAAATCATCTTACACCTCTTTATCTATCTTCTCTTATACCACCCACTGTCAACGAAACATCTTGATATAATCTAAGAAATGCTTGTAATATCTCTACAATTAATGCACGAACAAACCAGTACTTCAATTTCTTTCTCCCTTCTACAATAAGAGATTGGAATAGTCTCAGCGGAGAGCATAGAAATTCCACGTCTGTCGCATCTTTCAAACACACCTTAAACCAAACAAATATATCTGTGCCTAAGTACTTCTATGTCTGTGATAGACGTCCGCAAGTATTGCATACACGCCTTCGTACCAAATGTAGTGCCCTAAATTACGAAATATATCTAAAGAACTTAACAAACACACCTTTATGCCGCTGTGGTAACATTGAAAATTCAGAACACTCCTTGCTACAATGTAGATATTATCACAGACAAAGACTAGAAATGATACAAACTATTTCTCCTCTTTGCCACATCACCTTAGATGTACTTCTGTTTGGGGACAGCTCACTTTCTATGAATACAAACACATCTATTTTCACTGCTGTGCAGAAATTTATTGTTGAAACTAAACGGTTCTAGACAGTGATATAACGAACTTCATCATCTGTTCCTTGAACGTGAAACGACATATATAGTGTATAGGCTGGGAAGTAAAAGCCACTAGACCTTGATTCGTTCGCTCCACTCCACAGGCTTTCATAAACCTTAGCCTCTCACCCTATGTCTGTGCTCTCCATGGGTTGTTCCCATTTTGTTATAAAATTAATTCTGTTCTCATATGTGCATATTTTCTTTTTTTGTATTTGGTAAATCGTATTGGACAAATATGCAACGCTCATCAAACACAAAACTTCGAAAACGAGGCCTGCATGACTGCTGAGCACCAACACAAACCAAAATCCACTAATATTATAAGCCTTCTTATTAGAAGCAAATGTAATCTTCCGTTAGTGGAATAGTTACTTGCGAAATGCATATTTGTTCAACTTTACCACAATTTGCCATTATCGTTTACAATATGTTATTGGTAATCAGGAAAGGAATTATATAAGCATGTTGCTTCCATTCCAATCCTTGTAACTTTAATACTGTTAACATCTGTTTGATAATGTCAACTGTTCTTGCTAATAAAATATGTTTAAACCAAAAGCCAAATAAGGGAAAAAATATCAAGTTCTCATAGCTGTCATTTTGTCAAAATAAAATTAAACCAGACTCCTTCATGCATATGTTTATAGTGTCTATATTGTATAGGCAAAGTATCAAATTGCTCCATCAAAAGCTGTGGTAGGAGTTGATCGTCCCATGAAGGAACCATTTACGCATATACAAAAGCCTCATTGAGGAAGAATTGTCTAAGTTCTAACAGCTGTCATTTTGTCAAAATTATTTTATTCTGAACCAAACTCCTTCATGCATATGTTCAATGTTTCTACATTGTATAGGCAAAGTATCAAATTGTTCCATCAAAAGTTGTGGTAGAAGTTGATCGACCCGTGTATAGACTTTAAAAGCATTAGCATAAAGCCATTTAGAACTACAAAGGGAAATAACTTTAATATAATTGGCCCCTGGCCCTTACATTTGGGTTTAAAGTATTTGTCTTGTATATATGAACATGTTTGCAAAGTTTTATGAAACTCCAGCAAAGACTCTTCAAGATGTTAAGGAAGCAAAACGTAACGCACTGACGGACGGACAACGTGAAAACAGTATACCCACCAGAAACAAAGTTTGTGGAGGTAAAAATAGTGATTTCTAATTTGAAGTAGGTCGGGGTTTTCCAAAAATTAGGCAGCCATTAAACAACATGCAATGGTTGAAAAAAAGAGCGGGTGAAGGTATGTTTTTTCCTTTCTTTTTCCCTTTATTCGTGTTTTGACTTAAATTTAAGGCATATGGTGATGCCCCACATGTGTTGTGAGATGCAGAATAAACTGTCAAAAACTAGGGTTTCACCATTGGGGTCTATGGGATAAGTTATTAGTCCACGGTGCCCGTGAGAGAGGTCCAGTGTGTGTGTGGGGGGGGGGGGGAGGGCCAGAATGTACCGACAGTGGTACATTTAAAATCTGCTCTCAAAATCTGACGCGCATATTGTTGAGGCTAAGTTTGATTCAAACTCAGTCAGGCAAAACAAACAGTATAATAGTTTCAAAATACTTCCTTTTAAAGCAAAGGAGTGTCGTAGCGTATATCGAAGATTCTTTGAAAAATCGATTATTGAACTGTTGTATATATATTGAATTTAGTGTTTTAGCGCAGACACATTTCGGAAAATTTTGAAAATACTTGTTCCTTCTTCAGGTAATAGTCGTTTTGTTTTCTAAAATCTGCAAAGGGAATCCGTTGTATAAACACATCAAAAGTTTTAAACGTAAATTTAAGATACTCAAACTGTAAAGTATTTTCTCTCAAGGAATGATCTTTTTGCCGCTGCTGTGGAAGGTTATGTCCTGTTTATTTGTAAGAACATTTAAAAAGAACTATTTAGAGAAGCAGTGGTTATTTAAATATTCTGAATAAATCGGGATCCTTAATGAAATAGAGAGAATCTACTAAATTTGAAAATTACATCATCGGTTTTTTTTTGCTTTGTTCTGTTCTATTATGTATAGGTTATCCAATGTTTAGTGTCGGTTATGGAATATATACGAGGGAGCAGAGCTCCCGAGTGTATATTTCATAACTAACACAAAACATTGTATAACCTATTTAGCCCTGACCCAGCTGTTTCCTGTGTTAGTTTCACATCCTGAAATGAACACATTATGTAGCATTTTGCTGCATTTTGTTTCATTTCTTTTATAGCCATAGATTCGTTCACATGGGACAAATGGATTTTAAAAGCAGCATTTTTGTTAAGATTTTTTTTCTTCAAAATTATCTGAGAAGCATTTCATTGATCACACGTTACAGATGTATAGGCTGATCAGTCCCCACTGTTTGTGCATTCTACCCTGATCCTCAAACAGTCGAGACACTCAGATCAGCATGTGTATTTATGTACCGTTTGGTCATGCTGTCCTTATCAAAAAGCATTTCGGGACAAGCAGTGTAATTTCTGACCAGGCTTCAATGTACATATGCAGCCTGGTCAGTGTTTTCTGCAGTCGCCTCTTTTCCGTGAAACAGCTTACATTTGAAATTTACATCGTTTTGTGTCAATGTTCTTTTCACACTTTTATTTAGGGTTCTGAAAATAAAAATAAATTTGGTGAAATTAACATTTTGGACTGCAACTTCCTCTCATCAAGTTATGGGAATGAGTCTCACAAACATGTGGGTTATGTATAGGTTATTCAATGTTTTGTGTTAGTTATGGAATATATACGAGAGAGCGGAGCTCCCGGGTGTATAGTTCATGACAACACAAAACATTGTATAACCTATTTAGCCCTGGCCCAGCTGTTTCCTGTGTTGTTTTCACATCCTGAAATGTACACATTATGTAGCATTTTGCTGCATTTCGTCTCATTTCATCTTTAGCCATGGACGCGTTCACATGGGACAAATGGATTTTATTAGCAGCATTTTTGTGAGATTTATTTTTCAAAATTATCTAGAAAGCATTTCGTTGATCACACGTTACAGATGTACAGGCTGGTCAGTCTCCTCTGTGCATTCAACCCTGATTCTCAAACAGTGGAGACGCTCTGATCAGCGTGTATATTCATGTGCCGTTTGGTCTTGCTGTCTCTCAAAAAGCGTTTTGGGACAAGCAGTGTAATTTCTGATCAGGCTTCAATGTACATGTGCAGCCTGGTCAGTGTTTTCTGCAGTCGCCTATTTTCTGTGAATCAGCTAACATTTGAAATTTACATCATTTTGTGTCAAATATTCTGATCACAGTTTTCTTTAGGGTTCTAAAAATAAAAATAAATTTGGTGAAATTAACATTTTGGACAACAATTTCCTCTCATCAAGTTATGGGAATGAGTCTCACAAAAGTGTGGGTTATGGAAAATATACCACGCTGAATATGGTCCTTTTCTTGCATCTGATTGGCTGAAAACAAAAGGAAGTTGGCGGGTCATTGGCTAATGTCATTTCGTTGCTTATTCACGCCCTGTTAACTTTCGATCAATGTAAAGAAAAAATGAAATACTTTCTGTGGTCAACTTGAGCATTTCCTGTCACTAGTTTCCGTGAGGAAAACAGATGTAACAGGTAAGATTTTTCTGGTCTCAAGACATATTTTAAAATTTAAAGAATGTCATGTTATCAGTTTTTAGCTATTGTATGTGAATGGAACGTGTTACTGCTATCGCTTTTGTCAGGTTTTTTTCAGTGGCGAAAACGAAAGCAGAAAATACAGGTAAATTAGCTCTGCTTTTTAGATGTACGCTTCCAGTGATACTGTACGTGTCCGTATAACAAACGCTTCAAGGAGTAATTTTACAGAAATGAAACGCTTTCCTCCCAATGCACAGATCCAATGTATGTTTTTGATCAACTTGATCAACTTGAAAATTCGGCGGGCAAATTGACATTTGATGATTATAATGGAAAATACTCTTTGAGTGAAAAATCATGAAAATTCAATTCTTTACGCAGTCTTCTACTATATTAAAAATAGTAAGTGAGTATGATCAGGAAATACCACAATCACAAACCGCAGACAACCCCATGGCACCGCGAGGAAGAGCCACTCAACCATCACGAGACACCAGGAAGACAAATTAAGCAAAGCAACCAGCTCTCACTTCCCCATTAAGATGATTGCAATACTAGAATGGACATACAGTAACGTACAAAAAACATAGAACAATTACAGACTACCACAATGGGAGTAACAATAAACAAAAAGTCAACAACAACAGAACCGACACCTTAGAACGGACAGCAGCCTAAGACAGACAGACAGAAAGACGAATCTTTTATTTTCTTAGGTCATTTACATGACATATAAGGAACAACATATACTGAGGGACTTTAAAAACGGACCAAACTACATTCTCTGTCTCTTCCACATGATTGATTTGAGGATGTTTTCTTGATCATTTTATCCTCTTGCAAAATGGACCATGATTTGCCATGATTTCGATTTGCTCATGCTGTTCATTTAAGAATTGTAAGTTATTTTTCTGCGTTTCACTGAGGTATGAAATGTCGGGAAAATTACATCTAATTTGCATGAAAACCGAAGGTTTTCATGCTAAAATTAGATGTAATTTAAACGACATTTCATACCTCAGTGAAACGCAGAAAAATAACTTTCAATTCTTATAATTACAACTTCTTCTTTATTCATTCTTATTCAGTATCTATAATTATGCTTTCCTTAAAAAACACGTTTCCAGCTAATAGTTCGTTTCGCGCATTTAGACTATGACGTGCGTATGTAGACGTTACGATCGCGACGTTCAAAAATCAAAATGGCGGCCGTTCTCCAATTGAAAATAAACAACTACATTTTAGAGACTAGAATCTCGTTTTTACATAGTGACAACCGAAAAAACTTAACATGTGTGTTCATTAGAATGTGTACGATAGTTACGTCATCGGATATGACGTCATTCATTTACATTGGTGACGAAAAGCATCATCTGTCAAAATGGTTTGGAAAGGAAAAGAAATGACCCCCAGAAAAAAGAAATTGAGCTATCTTTACTGAGTGATTGAAGAAAGCAAAGACGAATTGCAAAAGATGTTGGATAAACCAGGCAACAGTCATGCAGTAAGTTCAAGGAACGATTTTATTGTGGGGCTCGACTGAAAACATACAACGAAGTTGCAGGAAAACAAGCACAAGTGCAAGAGACGATCGCATCATTTTGCGGAAGATCGCAGCTCATTGCGGATCCAGAGGGGGGGGGCAGGGGGTCCGGACCCCCCTGGAAGATCACAAGTTATTTGGGTTTCTATAGGGAATAAGCAATTGGACCCCTCCCCCCCCTTGGAAAAAGATGGACCCCCCCCCCCCTGGAAAAATTTGGACCCCCTCCGGAACCTTGAAAAATGATATTTTTCTTTGAAATTAACCATTGGACTTCTGTAAACTAAGCCGAGGACTAAGAAAAAAGCAAAAAAAAAAACGAACAAACAACGCTGTCAGAGCTTTTTTTGTCTGATTGACGTGGACCGCCCCCCCCCCCCCCTGACGAAAATTCCTGGACCCGCTTATGGCAGCAGACAGCTGATCGGTATGACTACTGTTAATTTAGGCGTCGTATGTATGTTAACCTTTGCTTTTCTACCTGAAAATATAGGTGTAAGTGCAAGGTAAAGTGTCAGTAGTTGCAGGCTGTCCATTTCTCTTCATAGAAGCATTGTACAGTATCACAAAAGTAGTTCTGTCGTGAATGGCCCCGCCCCTCATGAATACGGACCGGGTTCATTGAAAATGGAAATACAGGTCAATGCGATCAGATGACCGTTCTTGACCAATCAGATTAGCGGATCTCAATAAATGTTATGACAGTTGTAATTATTCTGACGTAATATCGACGTACGTGTTTTTCACAAATGTGAATTTGATTCAATTTGAAAGCAAACACTTTTAGATGCGTGTCTGACTGCAGATCCAGGGGTCGCGAGTTCGATCCCGGCCCGGTCCCATACTTTCGTGGAGATTGATCATGAAATAATTTCTACGGTCATTCTCCTCCCTTCCGCTGATTCATTCAAGAAGGGTTGTTGTCTGTTACAAGCGAAAGTATGTGCACAAATTACTGGTTAACCGCTTGTTCAAGCCTGCCCAGGAAAATGTGTGGTTAGGTGAACTGACCGTCCCGCAATGACCATAGCTGTTGACTTGGGACGTAAAGCAACAAAACAAACAAAAACAAACACTTTTAGGTGTTAGCCAGATGTCTTAACAAATGGAAAAACACAAAAGTTTTCAGAAATAATCGTTTTATTTCACTCCCACTCGCAGCGTTTGTTTGCTAACGTCAGTCTTCAAATTTTAAACATCAATAACAGACGGGTGACGTCCGCGCCTGTCGCGATACTTTTGTCTTTTTTCAACTGATTGGGGAGTATCTGTTGGCAACAAAAAGATTTTGTTTGTTACTGATCCCTAAAGATATAAACGGCCAATTACGTCAAAAATCAATGGCTTTGAACATGTAGACGTAATGAACGTTGCCAGAAGCCTAAAACTTCACGATTTGATTTTGTCTTTCCTTTAGCTTTCAAGAACAAACATCGGTTCGAAAACTTTTTTTGGTTCATTATGGAAGGTATGGGTACTCTGTGACTTTTTGAATTTAAGCTGTCTAAGAATTACCGCGACGTCACGGCAATCATAAGCCACAGCGTTTCGATTTTCTTATTGAATGCAAGCTAAATGACGGAACTTGTCAATTTTATTTTTCACATAATGAAAATATCCAATTTTCGACATAAATTAGCATTTAAGCAGGTGGTGCTTTTTTAAAGTCCTTCAGTACATTAACATAGACGGTAGCTGAGGTGTGAAACAGTATCAAATATCAAATTGAACGCTAAACATTTTGGCAGCATCACGTTTGCCTTTTTGGGAGAATGTGGAATTATGTAGCACCAATATAATGCGTTTCATGCTACAACACTTCATATTTCATTATATGCTATCAGTGTATTTGTCTTATTTTTCTGAGACAATTGCGTGATGCCACTTGAAACATTTATTCTTGCTTATATATATATATATATATATATATATATATATATATATATATATATATATATATATATATATATATATATATATATATATATATATATATATATATATATATATATATATATATATATTCGTATAGCTGTTTAAATACATTGTCAACGGAACGAAAATTAATGCTCAATTCAGGAGATCTTGGCTTGAACATGGATTGAACATGGCTATGAACTTGTACATACTTAAAATGGGCCCTGCATTATTTGCAAAACATTATATACGGAAAGCATTGCGGACCAGACTGATCATTTCGCCGATGGTTAAGTTCGTGAAAACGTTGCGTATGGTTATAACGTCGTGATGACGTTATGACATTTGAAATCCATTGTAAGAAAATGGTCAATTTAATGTTTTAGCAGCGTTTTCAGTGAAAAGGGTAATATATGCAAGAAAAAACGATCAGACATGTTTGTTTTATTGCATTAACACTTGCCAGGTCCCTCGGGAGGTCTTTGAATTCTCGGCCCATCGAGGGGGGCTTAAATCTTCGCCCTAGATTCTGCTGTTGTTTAAGTACAAGAAATATTCAGCTCGCATGGAGGCCTTAAAGCGCCAATCACGACTGCAACAGACGACAAATTTTGTGACATCTTTCCTAGTTTTCAACAAAAAATAAGGTATTATTTTTCATGAGATCGTCTGACAGCAGACGATTCTCATGAAATATCATGCCTTATTCGTTATTTTTAGCAAGCGACAAAAGTCTGCTGCAAATTAAAAGTGGCGCTTTATGCGTTAACAATATTCAGTAAGCCATCTAGATATCTTGAAGTAGAGTTAAACGCTTGAAATGATCAGCTTGATTGTTTGTAGAAACAAACAACACGATGCTCCTCTCATAACGACACAAAACAAACCCACAACAAGAGGAACCCAGCCACCATCCAAGGAAATCCCTACAACCTGTCTACACAATCCAGAACCAAATCTAATGAACAAAGTCTCCAAAAGATGATGGAGAGCGTCACAAACCCATCGGCAAGACCAAACCTTTAATTTCACTTGCTGCTCAAAAGCTAAAACTCGCGTTTCTCACTACACACCAAATAAAGAGAGCCCTCTCTATTAAAAGTCTGCCAATCCAGCCTTTGGGTCTCTACTTGATCAGGCCTCTTGGAGGCAATGCGCACCGAGAGCAGAGAAACTAAATAAAGACACACAAGATGCCAGAAAGCCTTTAGATTTTATTTTTTCAAGAACCCAACTCTTATCCCTGATAGATCAAATTAGACCCATTCTTATAATGCGTCCCTCAATCTCAGTGAAGCAAGAGACCAAAGACAATGACAACCAAGCAGCAGTACACAAACCAGAATTTGCAACAGAGTGTTATCTATATGTTCCTCCATGTAGCGTTGGCAACCAAAATAATACAGGAAACATGCCATGATTCGCATCAACAAACACATTTATCACATAGCGTCGCGTCTGGGAGTAATATAACGTCATGCAATAAAATCGATAAAACACTAGTGGTTTGCATATTTAGTAACTATTCTTGCATGGGAATTCGTTACGCGAAGCTGTTTGAAGCCACAAAATCCATGTTCAAATCATGAGATTCACATGCTGTTGAACATGGTTTTTACTTGAAAAAGCCTAAACTGGGCCCTGATTTGCATGCATGACGTTACACTGGAATGTGTTGCGGCCGTGACTGATCATTTCGCCGATGCTTTCGTTCGCGAAAACGTTGCACGCGTTTATATGACGTTGTGGCGACGTAATGACGTTCGAAAGTTGACGCGGACACCATTTTGTTTTGAGAAATCAAGTGTAAGAAAATGGATATTTAATGTTTAATCGATGTTTTCAGCGCTGTTTATGCTGAAATCAGGTAAAAGTATGCAAGAATAACGATCACGCATGTGCATTAACACTTGCCGGGTCCCTCAGACGATGTTTGAACACTCCGCCTAACGGCCTCGTGTTCAAACAGCTTCCTCGGGATCCGGCAAATGTTAATGCATTAAAACACATGTGTGGTCCCTATAGTGGTTTGCATATTTAGTAACCATCGTCGTCGTCCGCGTTGTCACACTTTTGGTTTTCGATCGACAACTCTTACAGGGATGCATCAATTTCATTTAAACTTTACGGCAGGGTCAAGCATTATTCATTACAGGCCAAGTTCGAAAAGGGGGGGGGGGGGGGGCATGGTGCATATCAAATTGAAGGGAATCAAGAAATGTAGCAACATGGTAGCAAATATTTTGCCTGCTGACCCCAGCCCCATCCCCTGACCCTGTGGTTGAGGTCAAATTCAATTTTTTCAGAACACGGTAATGTTGCATATCAAATTAAAGGTAATCACGAAATGCAGTAACATGGTAACAACTATTTTGCCTGCAGACCCCCCCCCCCACACACACACACGCTGTGGATGGGGTCAAAAGTCAACGTCATGTTGCATATCAAATTAAAGGGAATGGCCAATGCAGCAACATGTAAGCACAGATTCTGTACTTTCACACACCCTCGACCCCTTGGGTAGGGTCAAAGGTCAAAATATTTTTACTAAAAGTAGTCATGTGTCATATCAAATTAAAGGGAATAGAGCATAGAGCACCATGCATGCACATATGTCCTTACACACACACGCAACCCCCAGATGGGATCAAAAGGTCAGAACATTTATTTCTGAAAGTAGTCATGTTGCATATCAAATATCTGACCTCTGGGTCAAATTGATATTGAAATTGTACACATAAATTTTAAGTTTTTAAGATGTAATTTTACAGAACATAAATGCATTCCTTTGAATGCAAACATCCATTTTTGTTAGTGATCTATGATGAATTTGCCTTGTTGCCCCCCCCCCCCCCCCCTTTTCAAAGAAAAGAGGAGGGACTTAGTTTTTTGGCTCTCCGTCCGTCGGTCCTTCCGCCTAACGGAGCGTTATATCCTACCCTCGTAGGCCTACTCATAGTACACTTCTTATTGACTAGCGGCTAAACGACTCAATATGGTATAATATGATGAAGTCAAATTGCAATTTTCTAAAATTGTATGCCTTTTTAGATATTACGGGTGTGCCTAACTGAATAGCGTTGCATAAAAGATGGCGAAATCGTGACGTTTTCACACCACCAAAAAATGCGACTTTAAAGTAATTTTAATGTCATGTGGTAAATAGCATCTAACATCCATGCTACTGCATTATAAGATTTATTAAATTCGTTGCGAAAAAGAGATAAAATGCTCGACCAGCCTCGCATTTTATCACTTTTCCTCAACTCGTTTTAAAAATTCAATACAGCCGGAACGCTCATGTAAGATCCTCTATTTTAACACATGCCACAGGTACCTATCAATGACCGACCTCTACTAAAGACAGGCTCAGTTTCATTGAGTCTGCTCTGACATCACAATTTAGGGACGGTGAAACAACTCTCACACACCCTGGCATTATAAGCATAAGTCGTGTCTCTCAACATCTGAAGCAATCGGAACTGCCTCGGCCAATTCCGCGAAATTCCGTGGAATCAGACCACGGATGTACATCGAGAATCTACTTTGAAAACGCGGGGGATAACGTGACGCTGACGTTATATAACGTGACGCTGACGTCACAGATACCATGTTAACACAATAACAAGTGTGATTGCAGCAACACAAACGGCCTAAATGAAGTTTAAGTTTTTTCAATAAAATATTGCTTTAGCGATACTTTATTGAAAAAAACATAAACTTCATTTATTCTGCTGATTAAACTTTTCGGATAATCAGAATAATCGATGTTAATAGAGCTGAATCCACATGCTACAGAACTAAATTTCCATTCGCCAGTACCTCCGGCTAACAAAATGGAGCTTTTTGGTACATAGTACTACGCGTAATGCTCCTTACGCACATAAGAGGCCATGATTCGATTCTAGAATTGTGGTGGACTTTCCCGAATGCATCTAGATAATTTACAACTCCACTCAAGCATGCTAAAGAGAAATTATTCATAAATTGATAAGCCGTTACGTTCAGAAAATATTTTTTTTCTTATTTTCCGATGAAGTGAAACAGGTAGAAAAAGTCATTATGGGAAATATCTATTTGAAATTTATTAGAATATGTGCCAATAGATTAGGAGGGTTTGCTATTCAAAGAAAAAAAATGTGAATAGCGAACCTCAGATGCCAAATACCAATCACGATATTGTAGCATGGGTGAAAGTTTTCAGGATAATTCCTGAATTAAGCAGATTTTGATAGCTTCTCTGATTTTATTTTCATCTCATCTTTGGGCAATTGACTATTTTAACTTGAAATCGTTTACACTTTGTAGGCATACAGTAAGTTTTAATATTTGAATTTGAAAGTTCAGAATTTTTGAAATTTTCTGTAGCTCATCTTTGAGCACGCTCAGAGCACTTCGCGCTCAGGTGAACTAAAATTCCATGAATGTCTTTGGTTATTTCTTTCAGGTTTGGCAATGGCTTTATCAAAGCAGAAAACCGCACTGACATGCACTAATACAATCTATGGTTCTCATTAAAGGAAACCTGATCTTAAGATTCACCGATATAGCAGCCTGTTGTCACTGTAATAAGCACCACATACGCTGATTGAAGATGCAGACAGGATCATAACGAGGATTCATCAGCTTACTGTATTATCAACAAGAGCTATAAAGACATTACTTTAGATAGATAAAAGCTATGCTAATCAACCAATCTAACTAAAGTCACTTCAAGCTCCATAATCAAAGACATGGAACCTTATGGTGATAAAGAGACACTAGAACCAACATTGTCTAGCAAAAGAGAAACCTTCGGTTTAGAGCGAATGGAATTAACCGAGGATCTTGTGACAGAACAAACCCCTGAAATCGCATCCATTGAATCGGGAATACAAGCGCAGATATCCGAAGAGTGTGTGGATTTGAAATCTCATGTAAGTTCTGATTCTTCATTTAGTGATCATGAAGATGTACATTTGTGTCAGACTATATCCAGTCAGAGCCAATCTTTGTCCAATCGTAAATCAAAACAAAAACTGAAAAAGCAAATCAAAAAGGGTAAGAGACAAGCATATATGGCATTTTCAGAATGTGTCAGTAACATGGTGGGTTCAAAGAGTTTGCCTTTGCAAGAAACATACCTGAAGGACACTTCAGACAGTTCACGTTACGAGAACAATCCATTTAACAAGCTTAATAGCACCCAAAAGACGCTTCTAAATTCTTATTTCTCAGAGATAGCAGAAAACGCAAGCGTTGACTTTGACAGCCCGGAATTTCTCGATATCTACAATGCTGTAAAGATCATGCTTGAGAGACTTGTAGGTAGAATAAACGATCGTGGCTTATTTACTGTTTCACATATTCAACCTTGCGGCAGTATGGCAGAGAAAAGTTCAATATGGAAGTTTGATGAGAAAGGTGTTTATACAGAATTTGACTTTCTGGCTGTACTGAATAACACAGTAGAAAGTACAGAACCAAAATATACGTGTGAGGGTTGTAAAGAATATATTAAAAGCTGTAAAGGGAAAAAGAAAAGGGAAGAGACAGCTAAAAGAAGAATTTGTCCTCATCACTGTGAAGCCTGTTTTCCTGTGAGAAAAGCGCCAGTAGATTTTGAACGAGTCGAGCAAATATACAAAGATAACAAATATTTTTCGAAAAGTTCTTTATGTAAACCATGGGTAATGGGAGATCTGTTTGAACAAGAACTCGCCTTGTGCTTGGTGGCAGCTTGTGACTGTCAGGCTGCACGCGCAAATCGTTCAAAGGAAGGGATGCCTTGGGAGTATTGGTTTTTACCTAATAAAACGCGAAACAGTGGATGCGAGAATTGTACTGTTAACATGAGTTCTGGTGTGCTAAGTATTAACCATTCAATAAGCATGCACAAGCATGCAATTAATCAAAAAGAGAACCCAAGTATGGTATTTTTATGGACAAGCAAGATAAAGGGTCTAACACTTAAAGCAAGCAGTTTGTTTAAGTCATCTGAACAATCAATACAGATCCCTATTTTAGTTGATTTCTTACCTGCATTGGAGTTACCCAGACGCGATGTTGTATCAGAATACACGCATTTTTGTGTGCCCAAAAGATGCGTCATGTGTAATGACCAGCTCAGCGGATGGAGAAAATCTACTAGTTTATACGAGATACATTACATCACAAGTGATATGACTAAAACACATTTGAAATGTTACAAAGTTTTGAAATACCTGGTTTCCAACTGCGCTTCATTATCTCCTTGTTATAATGGATGTAATTATTATTTTAAGTTAGTTGCTATTCATCATAGTAGAACGTGTCCTGGTTCATCTGCTGGTATTGCTGAATGTGTGTCGCAGATGGTGCAAGAACTTGCGCGTGCGTTCTATTGTGATGATGCCATTCCACCACCAAAATTTGGGTGCGAGTGGCTGTTTGATTCATTTGCTCATTTTGCTGATGACCTATGCTCTGTATCAGAAACGGACACTTTGGAGGAATATGTTAGAAATGTAACAGCGAGCTCAAAGGAATCACCTAGATGCTATGATTATACATGCTTGATGAACCGGCATTCAAACTTTTAGACACGATCTGAGTTGGTCAGAATGTAACAAGGAGAGAACCACTTGTTCACTTTAGTTACGGTGATTCAATTGCCTCAAAGGAAAATGAGACACGCAACTTAACAACCAGAATAGCGGGCGAATATTTTCGCCTGTAAAATGCATTTATCACATGATGTCGCGTATAGCAGTGATATAGCGCCATGCAATAAAATCGGTAAACCACTAAGGGTTTACTTTATTTACGTAACTTAATGACGTCCAGTTTTACGCTGCGTAAAAGATCGCAAAATCTTTATATTTGCATGCCAAAAACGCGGGTTTTAAGTAATTTTAATATCCTGTGAAAATAGAATCCAATATTCGTGCTTATTTACTATTGAATTTATCAAACTCGTTGCGTAAAAATTGTTAAAATACTCGGCAAGCCTCGCATTTTAACTTTTCCCCAACTCTTTTAATGAAATCAAAAAACATAAGCACTCGTGTAAGATCCTCTGCATACTGTAAATTTGGAAATTCTCGCGAGAATTTTATTTTCGTGAAAAGCGTTAAAAGACATATTTGCTACGTTAAAAATTCGTGACCATGGCATGATTTACCTACATCAGTAAACGACAGAGTGATTTCGCCATTTCGCCACTCGTGTGATATTAGAGTTCAAAAGAAAGAAGAATGGAAAATAAAAACAGAGGTAATTTTACTTTAACACGCTGTAATTTCGTCATACGTTATTGTCACAGCACAACATCTACTGGCTAGAAAAAGTCGAGCCCTGATGCATGGGGTTGTTGCTTTCCCTTGCCATCTTCATTATTTGGACACGATAATCCAATATATAGTTTGTCCCTTAAATTCTTTGGGAGTGCCAGGTAGTCCCGCCTTTGGGGTAGACATACTCAATCGTTAGCAATCCCAAAAAGATAGCCATTAAATTTGTTATGTATGTGCAGTCAGGCCTGTCCTAAGCAAGGACCTAAGGAGCAGGCAATATTTCCTGCTGTTAGCGCGCTTGCCAAAATAGAGTTCAAATTAGTGATACTGTCTTTTAGAAAGATGTCCGCTTAGACAGGTGCTTGCTTGGGACATGGTTTGACTGCATTGACTTTATTTTTGTGTATAGAGGATCTTACATAAGTGCACATGTTTTCTTGAATTTATTAAACGAGTTGAGGAAAAGAGATAAAATGCGAGGCTCGCCGAGCATTTTATCTCTTTTTCGCAACGAATTCAATAAATTCAATAATACAAGAGCACGAATGTTAGATTCTATTTATCATTATGGCATTTAGATTACTTTGAAATCTCATTTCTGGCGTAAAAAGTTATAATTGCGTCATCATGTACGCAACGTTTTATGGACGTCATAACGTTTCCCTTTAATCTGTAAACCACTAGTGGTTTATCGATTATATTGCATAGCGTTATTTCACTCCCAGACGCGACGTCATATGATAAATTATTGTATATTATTGTATAAATGTAAATAAAATATTAACCATATTCTTCTTGTTGTTTCTATAAAATAGCAATTTTAATAATTGCAGTTTATTGAATAATAGTCCGGCAGTATTCAGGCGAATTTTAGGGTGACCTGGAACTTGATTTTAAACTTTTTTTCTTTGTTGATTCTGGTAGTGCATACATTGTCCTTGAAAAATCCGAGTGATGCCACTCTGGCATCATTGAGCATTTCGATATACCCAAGATGGCGTCCAAGATGGAGGACAATTATAAGAGAAAAATTGTGTGATACGGAAAATAATGTCTCAAACCCATTTTCTTTCTTAAATTGTTGCTATGAAGTTGGAATCTATCTGAACACACTAGCTTGTAACCAAATACAATAAGAATGCGGACAAGATGGCCGCCAAGATGGCAGTTTATCACAAAAAGTATAAGAAAATCTTCCCTGAGACCGACAAAGTCCAGGGATTTGCATGCAAAATGCTTATTTGACTGATTCTTGAATTAAAGACATCATCCTTGTGATCCCAGTGATGCTATCACTCAGCATTTGGCATATTCAAGATGGCGGCCAAGATCGTAGCCAACAAATTTTTTTTTTTTTTTTCAAACCCGTGGGAGCGGCACCCTACATGTAGGCATAATGATGGATTTGTAACAGACCAGATGCCTTTACAAACACACGTTGCTGAATAAACAAACCTGGTGTATAATAGAGTTGCACTGTAAATGCAGGCATATCTGAGAATGGCACCAGGGCCCAAAGTTACAATGCTTCCTTAAAGTTAAGGAAGACTTAAGTTAAGTATTGATTAAAATAACGTTTCGAACTTATTAAAATCAAAATAGTTTAGTTTTTTCTGTAGATCACAATGGTGTCGTTGACCATACGTACTGCATCGATCCTAGCAATTTATTAAACATTTAATGTAACATTTTGAAAAATCAATACTTCGCTTAAGTCGTCCTTAACTTTAATGAAGCATTGTAATTTTGGGCCCAGTTCAGCAAACATGTCTGATGTGATAACACCTCCGTACAAGTAGCACCATATTTGTAGCCATCCTTCTATCTGCACTCAACTTGTAAAAATGTAGGTTGCAGTGGCAACTGACCAGCAGACATGACCTATAGTGAGGCACCACACCAATAGGCATGGTTGATAATGAGGGACCACACCAGAAGGTGTGGCCTATGGTGAGACAACACACCAGAAGGCATGGCTGATAATGAGGCATCACACCAGAAGGCATGGCCTATAGTGAGGCTCAACACCAGCAGGCACTGCTGATAGTGAGACACCATACACGCAGGTATGGCAAATAGAGATACACAACACCAGCAAACATGCAGGAATGAGTGGTAAAAGATCGGCAGGCATACTGACTGAGTGGTAAAAGATCGGCAGGCATATTGATTGAGTGGCAACGGTCCAGCAAGCACCCATCTTGCACATCACACAACCGGTAGGCATGTTTGAACAGCAGTGGTGTTTGTGGAAGTTACACTAGGCCAGAATACATATTTGTTGCAGCTGTAGCGACATAGCAATGGAGTCTCACTGGACCAGCAGGCATGTATCTTGCATTGACAACGTAGCAATAGTCTTGCCTACTAAAGTTTCACAGTTTAAGTTGGCATGTCTGATGGAGGGGCATCGATCGAGTAGCTTTTCTCTTTGATTTTCAAAGGAGACATGTCTGATTGAATGGTACCAAGTTCTCAGGCATATCTGTTGAAGTGTCATCGAACGGCATCCATGTATTGGCACCAGGCCATCACATCAGACATTCTTACCAGCACGCATGCAAATTATGTGGTACTGAAACAGCATACATGTATGCCTGTTGCCGAGATGCAGGATCTGCAGGCATGTGTGTTTGTTACATCACACCAGCAATAATGTATGCTACAATTGCACCCGACTAACAGGAATGCTGGGTACTCATGCGTTGGATCAGTGTGCATGTCTGTTATACTTGTACCAGACTATCAACCCAGCCATTTTTGCCACAGGGTCAGTAGACATCTTTACCATTTCCATGTTTGATTAAGCACACATGTCTGAAACCAAGACTCCAGGCCAGCAGTTATATATGTAACAGCTTCACGAGACTATCAGGCCTGTTGCAGTACCCATGCCTTTAAACTTTGCTCTGAAACAGCAGGCATGTTTGTAACAGTTGCACCCGGCCATTTGGCATATCGAATACAAGCATGCATTTCTGTAAGATTTGCAAACACATTTGTAGTTGTGAGGCTGTGCCAGCAGGTATGTCTGTTACACTTGCCTCAGACCCACAGTTATGTCTCCTATGCTTGTACCCGATCAATGGGCTGTTAAGCACAATTGCACCAGACCATCAGGCATGTATGTTGCAGTAGCACCTGACCAGCAGTCATGTCTTTAAATGTTGCATACAATCAGCATGCATGTAACTTACAGTTTCATCTTATCAGCATCCATGAACGTTATATTTGCACCCAGCCATCAGCCATGTCTGTAACAATTGCATCCGACCATTTGTCATGTCTTTAACAGTTGCACCTAACCAGCAGTCATGTCTGTTAAACTTACACCTACATGCATGCATGTCTGAGAAACTTGCACTGGACCAGTACTAGTATTCATATTTGTTATAGAAATATCCAACCATCTGTGCTGTCTATTGCATTTGCACCAGACTAGTATAGTAGTAATGATTGTTACAACTGCACCGGACCAACAGGCCTGTATTTTACAGTTTCTCCTAAGCAGCAGGAATGTCTTAAATGGTTACACCCAGCCAGCAGTCATGATGGTAATTAACATCTGCAGCATGCAGATATATCTCTTACTCGTTGGTTTGTTGATACACTGCACTCCATAAGTAAATAGTATTTTCCCTCTTTTTTGGTAATTTTATTTTTAGCAATCCATCCATAAACTACTTTCATGCTGATTTTTCCAGCATATTGATTACAAAAGGTGCGTACTTTGAGTAAGCACGCTGTCACAGAGTTTTCGGTGATATTGTTCGTTCAGCATACCCCGGCATTTATCACTTCATTATTTCTTGACAGAGTGTTTGCCCAAAGTAGGAACTTTTATGAGAATAATATGATATTAAGGTTCGTATTTTCAGATCCAGTCAAAATTAGGCTTGAAAGTAGTGCATAGATTGATGGATACGATTACCAGAACAATGACACACAAAAAACATTACCATTATGAAAAAAAGTCCGTTATTTTTTCAGTGCAGTGTATACTAAAAAAACCCATGTGATTCCACAATATACATCCTGCTATTTCTGCCATCTTGGACGACATCTTGGATATTTTAGAACGCTGAAACACAACAACGTCATGCCAGTTAAATTCGCCGAATGCAACTACTGTAGATAACTATCAGAAAAAAAAGGTTATTAACAGTGATTCTGATTTCAAGTGGGATTTTGTTTTAAAATGGCGGCCATCTTGGACACCATCGTAACTAGTTCTACCTTTTGAATCAAACGATGTTCAATTTTAATCATTTGTATCATTTAGACTCTAAAAAGCCATACAAAGTCAACATTAAAATACTTTTCAATGCGTTTTTTGGTCAGATAGGTCTTAGGGAACTAAATGACAGCCATCTTGGGCGCCATCTTTAATATTTCAACCTTTTGAATCAAACCAATGTTCCATTTTAATTGAAAGTATCATTTAGCCTCTAAACATCAATAAAAAGTCAAAATTAGAGCTCTTTTTATCGAACCTGTTGGTCAGATAGGTGTTAGGATTATAACTGACGGCCATCTTGGACGCCATCTTTAATTTTTCAAAACGCTCAATGATGCCAGAGTGGTATCATCTGGATTCATCATCTACAATGTCTGAACAACAAGAATCCGCGAAGAAAAAAACTTTAAAATCAAGTTCCAGGCCATTCTTGTTTTCTACCGGACTATAAACAAGGGGCTGTTTTCTAATGACAAGGGTGTGGTTGGTCATCTATGAGACATGGCTTAAATTCTGCAGGTGTCCAAATTGTATAATATAGCCTTGTGTATTGGACAGAGAAGCTACCTTCTCTGCAGGAGACAAACAACCTGTCTTGAGAGGGAATGACTCAAAGATTTTTAACCAGATGTTCTTACAAGGCAGCCAATGAGACTAAAGATACAAGCCTATCAGATTAGTTTTGGTCTTAACCTTTTCAGTTCACCAGTGTGATTGAAAAACATGTTCTGTGCCTGTGATATGATAGCTTAAAGCTGCATACTCTGTAACTGTGAACATTTTTCGAAAAAAAAAAATATTTTCTTTTTAAATCATTTGCAAAAGTAGAATAAAGTTATGTTGTCACAATAAATCTTATTTCTACAGTTGAAAACTGCATGAAAAAGTGAATTATCTTATAAAAACAGGTGTATTTTCTCTTGTTTGTAATTATTTGCGTCCCTCCAATAATTCTAGACAGTTAATTTTTAACATAAATGATGTTGTTTTGGCACTAATAAAATGTTAATTATTTCGAAAAAGGTAGAATGTATACCTGAATTTTAGTATTTTTACTGTGTTCTTGAAAAATAGAAACATTATTTTAAAATGAAAATATCAAAAGTTACAGATTATGCAGCTTTAACCCACCACCATCCCAATCAACCACATGTATTTCATATTATTTATCATATTTTATTTGATTGTATGTATTTGTGTATTGATCTTCCTTATTTTGTTCCTTTGCATAAAACACACGGTATTGCTTATGGTCGGGTATCACAAATGTCAAAAATAGGCTTCTTAATTAACCAAAATGTCGGCTACCTCAGCCCTCTTTGCCCCAAAGTCGGCTACCTACAATACATGGGATGGGTTCCCACCCTGAAACAGGTCACTGCAGCTCTCCCCAGTCATACGCTAGTCTTGCACAAAAACCGTCTCTGCATGTGGTCTGATTCTCCGAGGGATCGTATCCTGAAGGTCTGTATTCGATGCATTGGAGTAATGCTTTGCCCATGCCATTTTTTGTTTTGGAACGACACTCCTGCAGGCTGGGGGACTTCGTCTGCAGGCTGGGGAATTTCTTCATCACATCACTCTTTGTTGGGTTTGTCACATGATAATCCAGATCGAGTTTTTCACTGGGCTTGTCACATGATAATCCAGATCCATTTTTTCACTGGGCTTGTCTCACGTCCCAAAGATAGTCCGTGCCTGTGGTGATTGCAGTCACACTGGCCGTCTGATTCTGCGGGGGATCGCAAGATCTGCCTTTGATGCAAGGGGTTGTTGCTTACCCCTGCCATCTTCATTGTTTGTACAAGATAATCCAGTATATAGTTGTCCGCAAAATTCTTCGGGAGTGCCACTCTCCCTCAGCCAGGAAGTCGCGTCTTTGAGGTAGACATACTCAATCGTTAGCAGTCCCAAAAAGATAGCCATTAAATTTGTTATGTATATGCAGTCAGGCCTGTCCTAGGCAAGCACCTAAGGAACATGCAATATTACCTGCTGTTAGCGCACTTGCCAAAATAGAGTTCAATTTCAGTGATACTGTCTTTTAGACAGGTGTTTGCTTGGGACATGATTTGACTGCAATGATTTTATTGTTGTATATTATTGTATATTTTTGCATAAATGTAACATAAAATATTAACTTTATTCTTCTTGTTGTTTCTTTAAATATTGTTACATATGTTTACAGCCATGTGTTCACCTGCTGGGAAAAGGGCTGACCTCTTGGCTCTCTTGTGTGTGATGATTTCTTGTGTTTTAGTCTGAGGGCTTGCAAGCTGGATAGGATTATTTTAATCGGTCTGGTAGAAAAATTTCATTTGTACCAGATGATAATATAACTATATAGAAGTCTAATGAGGGTGGATGCCAAAACAAAAGTGGTGCAGATTTTTTTTCAGGCGACATTTCATTAATCCACCCACTGAAAATGTATTGTGATATAAATGTGCGAACATTCAAAACAATTTCAATATGTATGAATAATATTGACTTCTCGTGGATTTGTATGAAAGTTAAACACAAAATCAATGACAGAATTCGGCCAAAAAAGAAGTTAAACTACATTTGGTGCATTGGTGTTACCCCACCCATCCAATTTTCATATAATTCATATTTTGTAATATGAACAAGTTAATACCATTTTAGACGTTTTTGTTTCAAATACATGGATTATGATGAGAAATAATTACTAGCAGTTGCAACAGATAACTGCTTTGTAGAACACTTAGTTCTTGCTTATCTAATACCCCACCCACTTTGAGATGCATGCTCTTCTATGCGAATATAAGTTCATTATACATTTCATGCTTGGAAACAGATTATGAGTCCCAGATAACTCTAACTTGTAAAATAAGGTCTAGACGTGACACTCTCTACTATTGTTGGTTTGAATTCAAATTTGAACAATTTGGCCATTAAAGAAACAAGGTTTAATTGTTCTGCTCTTGTTTTTTTATTGGGATGATAATTTAATCAAGAATTAAGTGTAGATGCCAGTAATGCTTTTTGTACAAAGATATTAACTATTTTACAAGGGATTATACATTAGTTATAATCGATCACAATCTATATAATATACCAATTACCAAGTATAAGTATGTCACAAAACCATTACTGTGACTATCTGACCACGAATATAATACATGAAAACACCATTATTAAGAAAACATGAAGAGCGTACACTTAATAGTATTGGTCCTTAGATTGGCTGTTTAGACCCTCTCCCAAAGTGCCAATTTGTACACTATAGTTTTCTAAAATTATTCTTTACAAGCTTTAAAATGGCAGACATTAGCTCTCTTGCAGTTGCAGTGACCGTGAATAAACAGCTAGGTATCGTATGTTACCATTAAATGGCTTAAAATGATACCATTGAAGACTATATACATATAGTATTCTTATTCACAATTTTTTAACATGTGACTGACTTCCAGATTTTTATGGCTAGAAAGGTAGAGTGTCCTCCTTATTTTTTTATATACAATAGATAATGCTTAATCAGGTGAAAGTGGCACAGAATATGCAAATGTGAATTTATAAATTACCATGAAATCATGCGAATTCGAAGGTTAATCCATATTGGTTTTGTCTTTTTAAAATTTCTAACTCAAACATATTTGTTTATTATGCCATTGCGGGAGCGCAGTGGCTCAGTGGTAGAGTGCTTGACTCAAGAGCGAGGGGCCGCGGGTTCGAGCCTCACCAGCATCACTGCGTTGTTACCTTGAGCAAGAACTTTAATCCTAGCTCTACTGGTTCAACCCAGGAAGACCCGTTCCTTTATAACTGAAAGATTGTTGATGGGAGGTAAAGAATCAAATCAAACAAACAAAGCAAACAAGTGCCAAAAGATGTTAGGCTTTTTAAAAGCTAATACTTGTATGACATAATATTTTAAATATACCACAGCATTTGAGGCTCAATTTACAGGATTTAAATGCTGAAATATATTTCATACAGTTATTCTTTTATTCTTTTTTGTTTTCTACAGTCACATATTTAGATTTTTTTTATACGTGTGTCTACTTTTCATCTAATTCGGACGCCATCTTGGATTTAACCAGGTAACAATATAAAAAACATTATTTCTTGTTAGTTGTATAAACTTCATGGTTTCGGAAATATGCTGCTAAGTAAATTTAGCAATTAATACTATAATGGCTACATTTGAAATGAAAATGAAAAAAAAAAACATTTTTTTTAAATGGTAGATCTTTTTTTCAATTATTTGATAAGGGGTCTCAGGACGCCATCTTGAAAATCTCTATGGAAATGCAACAGAGTTTAATTTTTATTTAATTTATTCAAAAATAGTAAGTGAGTATGATCAGGAAATACCACAATCACGAACCGCAGACAACCCCGCGGCACCGCGAGGAAGAGCCGCTCAACCATCACGAGACACCAGGAAGATAAAATAAGCAAAGCAACCAGCTCTCTCTTCCCCATCAAGATGATTGCAATACTAGAATTGACATAAAGTAACGTACAACGAAATATAGAACAATTACAGACTCCCACAAAGGGAGTAACAATAAACAAAAAGTCAACAACAACAGAACCACCGCCTTAGAACGGATAGCAGCCTAAGCCACTGGGGGGGCTTAAATGCATTTTACTGGTACCAAATCTTCGCCCTAGATTCTGCTGTTGTTGAAGTACAAGAAATAATCAGCTCGCATGGAGGCCATATAACTAATGCAATGCATCATCATGGAGAAACACTCTAATCAAATTAACACACCGTGATGAAACAAAGAAAAGGGCTCATGACTCTCAGATAGTCAGAGCTAAAGAAAACCTCAAGTTGAGCCACGGTGGGTCCAGCTACAGATAAGCCTCAGGCACCAACCCACCGAATAAATCTTAACTTCAGAGCCGTCATAGAGTCTGAGGCCTGAGCTACCGTCTTGCAATTAAAGAGGAAACAATAGCTATAAACAGTGATTGAGTTTAAAACTAGGCATGCAGACTGTCGCATTATATCCAAGTTATATCCAACCCTTATATAACGTTTAATATCTTTTTGAATTGATCAATAGAATTAGGGTTTCCAACAATTCGTTTGAATTTATAAACTAAATCACCATAAAATATAGGTTCTGATATGCCTTGTTGCAGAAGAGTTTTAACCCAATGTTGTATTTAACAATCAACTCTGAGTGTCTGTGGTAGAATTTAGAAAATGCTTTTCGAATTGTATGATATCTGTAAGCTTATTTTAATAACTTAGCAGTTAAAAATAAATTTCTGTTTTTGAAGTCATCAACATTAGAACACACTCTAGCAAAAAGAATAAGCTGAGAAACATATACACCATAGGAAGGAGAGAGAGGAACATCTCCATCAAGAAAGGGGAAATTTACTATTTCAAAACTAAAATCATCCCGTTTATCATAAATTTTAGAAGAAACTATGCCATTTGTTATTGACAAGTTCAAGTCCAAAAACGGAGCTTCAGTATCAGAAGAATTCGCCTTATTTAACTGAACTCAGTGGAATATATCTGACCTGCCATTTGTTCAAAATAAGGATTATCAATATTAAGTAAGTCATCTAAATATCTGGAGGTTGAGTTAAAAGCATCAATGATATCAGTTTAATTATTGTCTGACAGAGTCAACATAAAGTCTCTCTCATGACAAAACAAAAACAAATCTGCAACAAGAGGACCACAATTAGTACCCATTGGAAAACCTACAATTTGTCTATATAATTTCGAGCCAAACTTATAAATATACTCCTCAAAATAATTGAAGGACCAATACTATCAATTATAACAGTGATGCATTTTGTCTAGAACGTATTTCGAAAACCAATTTTACGATCTAGTCTAAATTTTTCGGACATCTTTGACGCCTTATTGCCAAGTGAAACAGCAAAAAGAAAGTGGTAGAAAATGTTACTTACACGGATTTTTTTGTCATTTTAAAACTTGACCTAAATGTATTGGAATGTCATTTTTTGTGTGTAATCCATGGACCACATGACTGCATGAAATGAATAAATATTGCTTTCAGATGCGGAAATCTCTGTTTTCGCATAATTTTATGGTGTTTTGATCCCGCCGTTACCACCCACCTCTTCCTGTGAGAAAAAATTGCCCCATATGGCTGTGGCGTAATGGCCAGACTATAGATTCAGACGACTGGTTTTGGCGTTTGTCTGTGACAATCTTTAAACAATTCATCGGAACATCTTTCTAACACTCAACGGCATAGAATGACGATTGAAAATCTGATTCTTGATGGCCAAGTACACACATTGTTTTCAGAAAACAAAACAATGTCAAAACTCCATTGTCAGAGATGAAAATGCTTGCTTCCCAGTATATTGGAACTGTTTGAAGATTATTTTTGCATGTAAGCTGAATTGTTTAAAACCAAGTTTAATTTGGTGTCACTTTCATTCAAAACGAATGACCACAGAAGAATTTCTTTACCCCACCCACTGCCTTTTGAAAGTGTGTTTTTGAGGGTATGTGCATTCGAGACACAATTATGGCAGAATTAGGCATGGGAATCATTAATAATGATTCTTGATTTATGGGAATAAAGAATAGAGAGATTTGGGCCAAGTTTTACAGAATTTAAATGTTTGAGCTAATTATACTCAAGTTCTAAAATCTTGGTCCTTTAATTATTTTGAGGAGTATATATTGTCCAAAAGATAATGGAGCGCATCACACATTTTCTGACATGATTACAATTTATATCGTTTGGGCTGTTAAGAAGTAAAAAAGGCATTTTTATCATTACAAGCCAAATAAAATGAGCCCTCTCTGTTAAATGTTTGTTCAATTAATTCTGTTAGTTTTTCTTTGATTAGATTATGAGGCAATGTAGTAAAGAGAGTAGAAAAATCATATGTAGACAAACCAGATGCTAGAAAATCTCTAGACTTCAATTTATTAAGAATTTCACCACCTGAATTTTTAATAGACCAAAATAAATTTTTACCATTTCTGTCATAAACTGTTGTGCAATATTTAATGACATGGTTTTTAATCGCAGTGAGGCAAGAAGTCAAAAGAATAGATAACTCACTAGTTGTACATGCACTAGAATAAGCAATAAAACGTGATTTTTAGGGTCGTTTATGAAGTTTAGGTGACCAGTATAACGTAGGAAGCTTGCTATGATCCTCATCAACATACAACCCAAACTTAGCTGCCATATGGCATCGATGCCTATCAACGATATATGTCTCATCAACCCTGTTATGCTCATGTTTCTGCACTGCTAAGTTCTTGCTTTAGGGTGTTAATAAAGTATCTTTTTCAAACGACCTCAACATTGTTAGCAGCCTTATCTGCGGGGGCCAAAACAAGCCTCCATTGGAATTCTTGGATCCCTTTTTTCAAGTGTCTAAAAGTGAATTTAGGTTTAGGTGGTAGAAGATCTAAATTGTTGCAATAAAATGAAATAATACCATCAATAATTTTAAAAATATTCAATTTCCAACTTTTTAAGGCATTAGACTCAAAATGCTCTCGTTTGCACCAGCGATTACAAAATTCTTATAGGCTCCTGCAATTTCCTCACGACATGATTTGAAGTCTATTGGCACAGGAAACCTATATTTAGGTCCCTTACATATGATAGACCGAATTCTTGAATCAGATAGGATTTTTAAATCCCCTGTGACTATACATTCTATACTCAGAAAAACAATTGAGGGATATTAAAATTCTTTTGACTTTATAACATATGGGAATATAATTTTCAAACAAATTATTTTTGTCATTGATAGAATTAACACTATGCAATTCACCAAAATGAAAAATTGAAATTCACGGGTCATTGGTTACGATACAGTACTACACCAAATGTACCGACCCTCTCTACGCAAAGTTCACAAGCAAAAAATTTAGCGCAATCAATTTTTGCTGCAACCTTTACCAGGTCATTGCTTATGTTCTAATTCCGACCACAGACAAAAGTTAATACCAATTTATCAGTCATCGCCTCTAATAATGGGACACTTTCTTCAACAAAAATACACAAATATGGCATACCCCGGTAAATTTGACTACAAATTTGCAGTAAAACACTGAAAACAGCTTCAAAATTAGGTGCCATTTTTGGGAGGGAGAACCAGTGATGATTTTAGAGCCAGTCATTATGGAATACAAACGATAAAACTGGGTTTCAATCATTTTTGAACGTGTGTGACTTTTCAGTATAGAGGGTTGAACCATTTGGATTTGTACTGCACTTAAACCATTGAAGCGTGACTAAAATAAAGCATCCATTTTTATTGCAGATGTCTGGAACTATGAAATACGTGCATCATTAGTAAAGTTTTTATTGTATTGAATGTTTGAGATGGGACTGAATCCAAATATCCTTCAATTGTTTTTCTGAGTATAGTTTACTTTGTTATATAACACTTCTTCCCATTTAAGTAAACTGTGGTACAATAGCAAAAGATATTTATGAAATTAGCCCTTTTTTCGCTATTTTTCGAATTTGACCTTGAATTTGGCCTTGACCTTGAAATTAAAACCATATTTAAATGTATCATTAAAAAGTTCAAACATACACTACAAAAATAAATATCATTTATTTGATGAAATTATATACATAAACTCAGTACACAATTTCTTACACAACAACCCCTTGCATCTTTTCTGGTGGCCATCTTGGATGCCATCTTGGATTTCTCAGCCCGCACCAACAATGACCACTGTATCCTGGCAGAATCATAAACTTCAGGACATGACATAACATCCAATGTAGTACTTTGGTCACCACCCCACCTTCAACTGGAGCCTTGAAAGCCACCCTACTAATTTGTAGCTTGGTTTTCAGTTTAATTGCAGACTCAATGAAGACTCTGATGCAAAACTGTCATCGGTAAGTAGCAATCGAAACTGCCTCGGCCAATATCGCGAAATTCCTAGAAATCAGACCACTGATGTACATCGAGGAACTACTTTGAAAACGCGGCTGACGTTATATAAAGTGACGCTGGCGTCACAGACATCATGTTAAGACAATAACATCTGTGAGTGCAGCAAAACAAACGGTTAAAATGAAGTTTATGGGGGTTTTTTTTCAATAAAATATCGCTATATACATGTATAGCTATGTTTTATTGAAAAATACATAAACTTCATTAATTCTGCTGATCAAACTTTTCCCGTAATCAGAAAAATGGATTTTAATAGGGCTGAACACACATGCTTCAGAACTAATTTTCCTTACACCAGTTCCATCTAACAAAATGGAGCTTTTTCGTACATAGTACTACGCGTAATGCGCCTTACGTACACCTTAGGCTTGATTCGATTCTCGAATTGTCCCGGACTTTCCCGAATGCTGTAAGTAGGTGCCTGATGATTGTCTGACTGGGTCTACCGAGGCTCAACTTGTGGTTTTCTTTAGCTCTGACTGACCGAGAGTAAAGAGTTTGATTTATCATATGACGTCGCGTCTGGGAGTGAAATAACGCCATGCAATAAATTCTGTAAATCACTAGTGGTTTATCGATTTTTGGGAAACGTTATGACGTCATTAACAACGTTGCGTACAAGATGACAAAATCATAACGTTTTACGCCGGAAATGAGATTTCAAAGTAATCTTGATGTCATATGATAAATAGAATCTAACATTCGTGCTCTTGTATTATTGAATTTATTTAACTCGTTGCGAAAAGGAGGTCAAATGCTCGGCAAGCCTCGCATTTTATCTCTTTTCCTCCACTCGTTTAATAAATTCAATAAATATTAGCACTCATGTAAGATCCTCTATTTATGTCACTACTGACACCATTAATCATAACGTTTGCATGACTATACACATTTTGGGAAATTGCATTAAAGTGAGTAAAAGCACCATAACTTGAAAACTTATTTTCTAAACTGGATAAAAGCTGTTCATTTTCTAAATTGGATAAAAGCTGTTCTGAACCCTTACTGTGGAACAAAGGTTGTTTCTGTTACATTTTAATTTTTCAAACATGATTTATTGCCCTTAATGCTAATATTTTCATAGAAAAATTGGTTAAAACTCCAGTTTTCTCCAATAGCTTGCTTACTGAGGATCAGATTGCAGTGAAATCATGTGCAAAGATATAAGTTTTATACATCTTTACATCTGTTAACTTTAGGTCACTGCCCACACCTGGGGGATTTTTTTTCCAAAAAATAGAATTTTTTCATTTTTTGATATTCTGTAGTACATCATATTATAAGAAAAATAACGAATTTTAAAGAAAATTTACCGTCCAGTTCAGAAGTTACAGCTCTTCATTATATGGCCTTTGTTAGCTTTTTTACGCAGCTTTTTGGAAACTCATTAAGACAAGTAAAATATTCTGTAACTCAATTTTATGTTTGAAAATCGTTATTTCAAACAAGCATGCGAAGCCATTAATAATTAAAAACTTTTTCTCAAACCATTTTTTTGCAGCTATACAAGTATTTTTCTTCATATCACGCTTTCAAACCAGCATTCACCGATATTTATGCATTCGTTTTCAGCAATTACTGACTGATAATTCAATATTAAAACATACTTTAAAAACATAGATTTTTCTATTTTTTTTTAAGGCAAGTGATCATTATATAAGATGCATTATGACAGAATTTTAAAAAAATTCACCGTCTAATTAGTGAAATATTACCAAATAATTATCCCTACCCCCAAAAATGCAAAATAATGAACTAAGCAGGCTTTTCTTATTTCTAAGCATGTTAAAACCTTGCGAACCAAACGCTATTGATTGAAATACCTAACTGTGAACTGCCAAATGAATCTATGCGTATTCCAAATACTTGGAACATTTATATGCATATATGAGAAGACTTTTCAATACCAAAAACGATACCAAAATACCCCACCCACAGTAAAAAGAAACTTATCTGCATTTTGTCTGGACACCTAGTTGATATAGTTTGACCAAATTTGCATAGATACATCATTAGGATAGAGATGTAATGTTTTGGGGACATTACAAGGTCACCGGGTAACTCTGCATGTCTAATTTAGGTGAAAAATGTGCTGTTTTAATATGCATCGCTTCAATTGATCGATGCATATACTACATGTACTCATCCAAAATTTTGAAATGTTTTTAAATCTTTGTTGCGGCCTCGGGCGCCATACTAATGTCCGATCGCGAAGCAAGGCCAGACCTTAACACTTGACCAGAGGAGGGTTTATTTCTATTAGATCTATATATCCCTTGACGGACATCTTTCGGTTGAAACATATCAAATGTAGAGTAAACTTGGAGATTAGCAAAAATTTTAGCGTAAAATTGTAAATATTTTATTGCTCATTATTTTTATATTGCGTTGGGTGCTCAAAAGAACCGTCTCACTGAGTACCTATAACTTACCTATGCTTTGGTTGGGCCCGCATTTATATGAAAAAGGTTCTTTTTATGCCCACACCCTTCCCGCTACTGAAGGGGGTATTCAATAGCGCGGAGGGGGAGGGGGTATTATCTTTGGTACGGATCCCGTCGGCGTTGGTCATGGGCGGAATTGGCCACGAGTAGTCTAGAGGGCCTAGACATTTTCTATGTGCATATCTCATGAAAAAGGTTTGTGGATTGGGTCCGCATTTACATGAATATAAATGCATATATGAGCATCGATGCGACAAAACCTGTCTTCAGGGTTTCCGATAAGATCATACCAAAAACCAGCCTTCTCAGCCACAGAGACTAGATAGAAATAGTGAAGTCTCGCTTGGAGCAAGTTTAAATACGATACTATTCAATGTGTGAATAGCAAAGGCGCTGATCATACTGCGCGGATGCGCAAGCTGGTCTGTGCCTTTGTTGTTTGCAGACCCCGATGGCAGAATTCCTCGCGTACCTTTATTAAATTTAGAGTAGGCCTACTATAATTTAGACTCACGACAATACTTGGGTCAACCTTAGTCCAAGATAGCCCTTGTAGCTAAATATTGGAACACATTTGACATTAGGCAAATTGTTTAGGACGCAAACTAAAGCGAGGGACTCTCAACGTCATCGTCAAGCACGATACTTGTCGTTTACGCATAATGACGTCATAAGAGCAAGTGACGTCATTAGCGCACGTCAGGTTCAAAGTAGACGCTAGAGAACGTGACGAGATAGTCTGTCTTGGTGAAATTTTAATGCAGGTAAAATAAAACCAGAAAATCATATATAGATCTATATACAAGTAGTTATACCATTATTGTTGTTTTGGACTGTCAAAAAACCGCGAACAGTCGACTGACATTTCCCTGGTATAATGCGTGTTCCATTACACTGACTGATATTTTTCTTCTCACAGAGCTGAGCGTCCATCGTTTAGTATCCGAAAAGAATGCCAACTTATGTTGTTCATTATACATAAAATTTTGTTTGCATTTTAATGTGATATCAATCACTTTCAGATTACCAACGTGCAGTGTAACGGACATTACTGTCTGTAGAAAACATATCATAGTTGCGTAAAATCACACTTTGTCATAATCGAACGCTACCAAGTATTACCTCCCTTGATGATTTAGAGTTACGGTTATTGCTATGGGTAGTGACCTTAAATGATACAACAATGGCATCAAATATGAGTAAAGGCCCTTGATTTGCATTTTGAGGTGAAAAATATCTATAAAATAGGCCTTAAGAATGTCTCAATGACCCTAAAATATTGAATAAATATTCAATTTCCATTCAATTTTGACATATTTCGATGGTTTATGCAATTTTCTTTATATATGGGCTATGTGAAAATTCATGGTTTCCATGGCGACCCATAATGGATTTGATAAATGGGGTATGCCTACAAAATTACTCATATCTCAACTGATACTTATTTTAGACTACTAAACTTAAAACCAGATTAAAGCTTAGACATAGGCCCATTATCCCCTTGTTGCATATGTTCATAAATATTTATGAAAACATTAAAAATGTGATTCACGAATGGGGGCATACGTACAAGATCAATAATAACTCAGCTGCTTTAAGCCATAGATCACTTAAATTTGTACTAAATTAAAGCTAAGACATAGGGTCAAATATACATATTCGCATAATTTGCGTATTCTTGAATATTAATAAAAACGCTAAGAAATAAGGGAAAATCATAAAAAAATATAAATAGGCTGATAAATTGTAACATTGAATATATTAAAACAAGCAACAATGACAATATTGGAATGAAATCAGCCATTTTATATTTTCAAAAATTTTCCCTTATTTTCTAGCGTTTTAAGTAATATTCATGAATACGCAAATAATGCAAATATGATAACTTGATCCGACTGCATTAAATACTACCCAGGCCGAGTACCGAAGGCTCAAACTAGACTGCACATGCGTGCATACTCGCAATAGCACTTACTGGTAAGAAATAACTGGAAAAAAACGGACAAATAATGTTTGTGGACAAAATAGGTACTGAAAAAAGAACATTCCAGATCTGACCCCATTTAACACTTGAATAGGAAACGCAGTGGCTCAGTGGTAGAGTGCTTGACTCGAGATCAAGAGGCCGCGAGTTCGAGCATCCCCGGCGTCACTGCGATGTGTCCTTGAGCAAGAACATTAATTCTAGCTTTGTACTGGTTCAACCCAGGAAGACCCGTCCTTACATAACTGACACTCGGATTGTTGATGGGACGTAAAGAATCTAATCAAACAAACAAACAGCTACTTGAACATATGGCCTACATGTACGAGTTTGCCTCTGTACTAACATAAGCAAATAATGTTATCAACTATGTGCAGCAGGCGACTTATGCAGGCAGCATTTGGGCGAACACATGGGCCAAAATTTAGGCGCATAGCCCCACTTGATGGATGTGCATGCATGATTACTTCACGCATGTTAAATGCATTAAGGTAGTTTCTCATGAAATGGCTAATTTCCATTCATCAAAATACACTGAATATAAAATGTAACATTAAACAAGGCGTAGTTGACCTGATTTACAGCGATATTCATACGCGCATCACTCTGTTATCCAGTGTCCATTCATAAAAAACAATTAAATAAGAGTTACTGGTCTTGAAATGACCGAATTGCCGTTAAAAAGTGGCACGTGTTTTCCAATTCGCAAAAACACCAATAACTCAGTAAATGTTCTATTTTTGAACGAAAATTGGCAACAAAAGACATAGTATTGAATAAATACAACCTGGTCTATGTTTCAATCACTATTATTTCAAAGCGAACAGCGATTTTAAAGCGAACTATTTCTTCAAAGTGTAGAAATTTTGATTACAATAATAACTCTTATGACTAGTTGATACCGAACAGATCCTGAGTTCCAAAAATAGCAATAATATATTATTGTTAATGTAACAAGAAAAACTATAACATGAAATATCATGTTATACTGGGACGTTTTTAGTGGCTCATTAATGCTTCACCCAGTTTAGAGGGCATTAGATATCCACGTAGTGTATATGTATTGTCTTTTGTTTGTTTTCTTGTTGTTGTTGTTGTTGTTGTTGTTGTTGTTGTTGTTGTTGTATTCACTTGTGAAGGAATTTTGATGGTTTCTAACACGTATAATTGTAGGCTACATATTTAGATTTTTTCTTGATTTAAAAATAGATTGATCCATGAAGATGCTGCAAAAGCGCACAGACAACATATAATTTGCGTACAGAGGGGTTGAGGGTTGGTGCTCAAAAGAACCGTCTCAATGATGCGTAACTACTATTTTCGATTAAAATGTCAGCGTTTTGCGGCCCCCTGCCTCAGGCATATACATGACTGGGGGTGCTTGATAGATGGATACCGACAGTCAATATATTACAACACTAATAGCACACTATAAGCAAGTGACTAAATTAGCCTTTATCGCTCCCCTTGTTTAAAGAGACTAAGTCTGCAACTATGAACATTTTTCGAAATTTTTTATTTTCTTTTTAAATCATTTGTAAAAGTAGATTTAAGATATTTTTTCACAATAAATCTGTTCACTATGGCTGAAAACTGCACGGAAAAGTGAATTATCTTATAAAACAGGTATGTTTTTCTCTTGTTAGTAATTATTTGCGTCCCTCCAATAATTATAGACAGGTAATTTTAGCATAAATGCTGCTGTTTTGATACTGATAATTTGTTAAGATTTACGAAATTGGTAAAATGTATACCTGAATTTTAGTTTTTTTACTGTGTTCTTGAAAAAAAGAAACATTAGTTCTAAAATTAAAAGATCAAAAGTTACAGACTATGCAGCTTTAAGAAAAGATTTGTCTTTTTCTTTTGTTTAAAAACGCAAATGTCCCGAGATAGTGATCATCCGTTTAGAACGCACTAAACTTTGCAACATATTTAAAGTATTAGCTGTGGACAGAAGATTTAAAAAAAATCTCCATTATTCCATATGGGAGGTCGGACCAAGTATCCGAGATGGAAGTGATCATCAGTATTTGGTAAATTTGAACCCAAGAGGCAGTGCTTGCAGTATTTATGGGACTACAAGCTGTGGGTATCATGGTTTCAGAGGAGAAGATTTTTTAAGTGTCTACCCATTAATGGAAGCTTATGGCTCCTGTGGCATGGCTAGGTTAGACACCAGTAGCATGGATGTAGGAATGACTGTGTTTCCCATTATAATTCTATGGGAGGTGTTTATGCCAGAGATCAAATCCAATTAGCCCCAAAACCACATTGAACATTTCCCCTTCATTACTCGTACTTTATATAAAATGAACTCATGTATGAATTACAGTAAAAGAGATAGAAACTATCCCAATATTCTCATTTTCCGAGATGCATATCAATAGTAGGGGAATACTGCTAAGAAATAACTTACATTGGATAAATGAAGAAAAATAAATATTAGCGACGCCTTGTGGATTCGAACCTGCGACCATTTAAATGCAAAAGTACACAGCTGATAACAGTTACCGTCGCTACCGACTGCGCCATATGGCCAAGTGCATGTCGCGGTTTTCGGTAAGATATTATTATTTGTTATCGCTTATTCAGCATCTTTCTATTTATAGATCCATCCACGGTTACTAAATTTATATCATATCAATCTGTCCGGTTACTGCATAACTATTTTCATAAGTTGTTTCTGTTATTTAATTACAATTTAACTTCGAAACTTTAGTATATGGGAAATATATGACGAATTGACACTGAATGGTCAGTGTCCGATATGTGTCACGTAAATCTCTCGCTTCAATTTTGCTGGTTTCCAGCATGCATTGCATCTATATGGTAATAGGTACCAGCTGTATACGAGGTCGGTGCAGCAGTCTAATGAAACACTCTGCCCCAGAAAAATTTTTAACCACGCCCAGCTTTGATTGGCAGAATAATAGAAACATATGGGGACTATAGAGTACTAATTTGAGCATTGCGTAGTCTGTGAATACTGTCTTTGAATTCGCATTTATATCTTTGTATTTATCAATAAGTTCGCCCCAGAAAATTTGTCAGTAAATATATAACGGCTAGATTTGCATCAATTAACCATTCCTGTATTTCAAGTTTACTTAAGCTGCTCTCGGATATAATTCACAATATTGCCATAATTATCAGCTAACCTAGCATAGACCTGTTTATCTTTTACTTCGTCCCTGAAATTTTTTGGACACAAAGGGCGCATGTTATGCATGTCTTTGACGTGCCATAGCTCAAATACTAAACCCTGACATCATTTTAATTGTTTTATACCAGTATTAATAAAACGAATGATTACAGAAAATGAAGAAAATCTATTTTCCGGGGGAAAATCGCCCAGGTGTCAGTAGTGACCTTAATTAGCTAGGAAACCTTGTTGAACCGCAAATTTCACACTTCGTAAATTTCACACCATGTGAAGAATTGGTACCAATACGTCACTTTTGGCATATGTGAAATTTACGTACAGTCAATTTCGATAATTTTTGGGGCCTAACGTTTATGCTATTAGTTCATATATTTTATATTTTAACGTGTGAAGAACTAGTGCGACTTTTATCAGATAGGAAGAATTGGTACCAAAATTTCACAACTGTGAAAAATTGGTACCAAATCCTCACACTAGTGAAAAATCGGTACCAAATTCTCATATCTGTGAATAAAATGGTGCCAATACATCACACTTGAAAAAATTGGTATCGAAACTCATACATGTGAAGTACTGGTACAAAATCCTCACACATGTGAAAATTGGTACCAAATCATGACTGATGTGAAGAACTGGCTCTTAATCGTCACAGACGTCAGTGACAAAACTGTGAAGAATTGGAATCGAATGCAAAGTGCAACAGATTTTGGGGTTATTTGATCAATATGAGGAATATGCATGTATGCAATATAAAATTTGACTTAGTGCGTATTTTTCACAAAGTGTGAGATATTGGTACAAAATATATGACATATTTGGACAATTTTTTCACGTACTGTTGAGAAATTCGCACCATACTGTATATCGCACCATACTGTATATGGAGGCCGAAAAAATCACCTAACATTCGGCGCTTTTATGGTGTAAACTAGCGAAAAAAGGAGAATGTAGTGCTCCGCTTTGGTCTTTTATCTGAATCGAGCTGCAAATTGTATACGGTTTTGTCAGAATCATTTTTGTCATGAGGTACATGCAGGTTGTTAACCTCATGAAAAAAACGATTCAGATAAAACCGTTCGCAATTGGCAGCTCACATCAGCTTGTTGGTTTAGAATTTGAAATACCAAAGCGGAGCACTACTTTCTTTTTTCGCTATTTTTTCCTATCAGTGTTTATGCATGTTATGTGTACCTCTTTGTTAGTATTCTTATGTCCCTTCCTCCTGGTGTGTTGGGTTGATCTGTGATCTGTGATTGTGACATTTCCTGACCCCGAGGTTATAAAACTTTTTTCATGCTCAACTCAACTGAGCACGAAATTTCAGCTGCTCATAAAAACTAAAATGATGAAAAATATAGGTATCTCTTGCTTTTAATCTCTCAAATGCTTATAAATGTTAAAATGCCAACAATTGTTGGCATTTTAAAATTTATGAACAGAAAAAATTAAAAAAAATCATGTTCAGTAGAGTTGAGCGTGAAAAAAGTTTTATAACCTCGGGGCCTAGTCTCACTTAATTTTTAGAGGTTAATATATAAGACCAGAGAGAATAGCTTTTAAGAGCAATGGAGTGCAACGAAACGAACTAGCACATTTCAGAAGGCTAGGCTTTTTTTGTAATAAGATATGCATATGTTTTTATTAATCTAATTACAATACAAGCTGGTTCATGTGAAATTGGTACTTGTTGGTACCTGCGATAAACGAAGGCTCAGACGAGCGTGTGCGTCTCTGCAGTCTCAACAGAGCATTCATTGGTCATTTTTCGTATGAACAAACAAATATTTAGGTGATGTTTCAGACTAAAGCAATAAGTATAGTCCCACTGAAAAGCACGTAAGCACGTTACTGTACGTCTAATGAATAGCCTTACTCTTTGTCTACTAGCGTCGTTTGCTGATAACCTTTGCAAACAGTATGGACCCAGGTCAGGCCCGACAAAATGTCGGGCCTGATCTGGATCCAAACTGCTTGGGAGTCTGATGGTATTTCTGAAAGAACTTTTCGAAATGGTTGATTTTTAAAACAATCGGCCGACGATAAAAAAAAAACACATGAAAAATTTGCCAGTAAAATAAGGCATAGAGGTATAGTACCGCTATCCTCTGACATGTCTCGCTGTGTTCCTTAGTTGTTTTGAAACAATAGCCGCTATCGAAGATCATTACGACAAAAAGTTCATCATGTCGGATACACAGGTTCAGGTATTTAAGAATTTGATTCACTCACGGGTATGGGGTGTTAAACATGATATGTTATGGGTACTCTAAAGAATCGTCTCATTGAAGCGGTTCTTTTGAGCACCAAAAACATGGGTAAAAACACAATTTTACGGTCAGAATGTGACTTACCCTTCAGCTAAGAACTATTATGGTACCAAAAAATTCACTGCCCAGTATCTCTTAATATATATATTCTTTATCATTGATAAAAACTTGTACAAACCTCGTGCTTGTTCGTGCTTGCTAGTTTTAACGCTATGGTATGTGACAAATCTGATGTCAACTTTTAGCTGTCAGGCAGTCTTAGCAAAAGTAATGTCTACCCTGTCTACAGCTATTGTAAGAGATTTAACCTGTTCGTGCTTGCTAAATTTTGCTTTCCAGTTTGTCAAAAATCTGATGTCAGGAACTGTCATGTCCACCCGTCCACCGCTAGATGGGAGATTTACGTTTGTGCGAATTTTTTCTACGAATGAGCCCGGCAGAAACATCATTCGAATAAAGTAACCATCCGCTCTTTTGACTGTATCATATTCCGTCACAGTATGTTTTCTACTTAAACGTAAATGGCCCTTTTAGATCTGTTGTCTGGAATCTAAGAGTCAGGCGTCTTTGACAAACGTCATGTCTACCTGTCCACAGCTTATTTTAGGTCTGCATCAGGAATCCCAAAGTCCTAAAGGCAGCCTTGACCAAAGTCATGTCTACCTGTCCACAGCTTATTTTAGCTCTGTATCAGGAATCCCAAAGTCCTGAAAGCAGCTTTGACCAAAGTCATGTCTACCTGTCCACAGCTTATTTTAGATCTGTATCAGGAATCTCAAAGTCCTGAAAGCAGCCTTGACAAACGTCATGTCTACCTGCCCACAGCTAATTTTACTTTTAAAAAAAATCAATACACCTTAAAATTATATAACAAAGCAAATGAATGTTTTTCAGTTATCAACAGGATTTGTAAACCCGAGCAAGTGGTGTCCACTTTGGCTTAGGTTAGGTGGTCATCACTTACTTGGTTTCGGTTTAGCCTATGAACGGTCAGGAAATCATCCCGACACGACAAAAGGTGTTGACTGGAACGTAAAGCATCAAACAAACAAACAAAACAAGAGCACCAGCAAAAGCTCAGTTTCATTAGCATTTAGAGCCGCTGCTGTTCGCACAAACACCAACACACGGTAGGTAGGTTTGTATATTTAACATTCTGCTCGTTTCATCGAATAGAGCAGAATATTTGTCTAGTCGGTACTAGCATTAACAAAGGTTGTGCAGTATATTATTACTCAGTCGTCATGCACGGACTGAGAATAATCAGGTATTTGTGAACGAAGTGTCGTGAAAAATCAGTTCTAAGGCGGCTTCACAGACGTGAGCAACACACAAAATTTTGTATAGATTCGAGCAAGAGATCTTGCCGTGTTGATTTGCACGTCGTCATTGCTATGTGGTATACTGCACTGTTTAAAATCACAGCAAGTTTTCGCGAAACAAAAAATAGAAAGTTTGGTGTCATGTGGGCTGGACGGCAGGTACTTCGGCAATGAGAAGATCTAAGGGTTAAGTAAGCTGTATTACTGGCAGGGCTTTTACAAGCACTTCTTAAATAGATCTCATCAAGGTCTACAACGTCCTTCCATGTCACGCTGCTCATTTGCTCACATTAAAGCGTGCCAACATGCAAACTGTGTTTGATTTCTTTCTTAGAGTAAAGAATAGACATCGGCAAGAGGAACGTCTTTTGGGAGCTTTAACCCTTAAAGACCCAATCGCAACAAAAGTCGTCTGCTTCTCTCGTCTGCTGAGATGTTTAAGAAGCCTATATGACAAACAGTATGGACTCAGATCAGACTGCTCTTCTGATCTGGGTCCACGCTGTTTGCTTCTATTCTTAAATTCGTCAGTAATGTAAGGCAATTAATTGCAAAAGACGACTTCAGCAGACGACATTTTCAGGTGCTATGACCTTGGCGATGGAGTTAAGCTTTCGTTGCGCTTTTGTATTCTTTCTATATAGATTCTGAAGTACTACAACCTAGGCGCTTCTACAGCGCTTCTACTGCGCTCTTGTCATTTCTGCTACGATTCGTGTCATTTTGACAAAAATTTCGAATCGTAGCGGAATCGTCGTCCAGTGGAATGGGGGGTGGGGTTAAGAGTTAACCCTTTAACCCCCCCCCCCCCCCCCCATTCCAATGGACGGCGATTCCGCTACGATTCGAAACTTTGGTCAAAATGACATGAATCGTAGCAGAAACGGTAAGAGCGCAGTAGAAGTGCCCAGGTCGTAGTAGAAGCGTATCGAAATTCCAAATTCTATATAGAAAGGATATAAAAGCGCAACGAAAGCGTTGTTCCATCGCCAATGCCGTAGCAAGGTCGCAGCTACATCGCCATCAGCGTAGACTAAGCGTAATCAGATTTTCATTGTCGTAGTGGGATCGTAGCAGCAGCGTAGCGGAAGCGTACTGGAAGCATCAAGTCCCCAAATCGTGTGGCTGTCTACGCTTCCGCGGCGATTTGGAATAATTTTAGAGAAAATCCTAGATCGCAATGAGCGTAGTGGAATCGCCGTCCAGTGGAATGGGGTTTTACTCCACAAAAGCGCCTTTGGACGCCTTTGAAATGTAAGATTTCCTAAAATATATATAACAAGAAAAACTATAACATGAAATATCATGTTATACTGGGGCGTTTTAAGTGGCTCATTAACGTTTCACCCAGTTTAGAGGGCATTAGATATCCACGTAGTGTATATGTATTGTCTTTTGTTTGTTTTTTCTTGTTGTTGTTGTTGTTTTTGTATTCACTTGAGAAGCAATTTGGATGGTTTCTAACACATATAAGTAGGCTACATATTTAGATTTTTTTCTTGATTTAAAAATAGATTGATCCTTGAAGTTACTGCAAAAGCACTCAGACAACATATTATTTGCGTACAGAGGGGTTGAGGGTTGGTGCTCAAAAGAACGGTCTCAATGATGCGTTACTACTATTTTCGGTTAAAATGACGGCGTTTTGCTAGGCATATACATGACTGGGGGTGCTTGATAGATGGATACCGACAGTCAATATATTACAACACTAATAGCACACTATAAGCAAGTGACTAAATTAGTCTTAATCGCTCCCCTTGTTTAAGAAAAGATTTGTCTTTTTCTTCTGTTTAAAAAAGCAAATGTCCCGAGATAGTGATCATTCGTTTAGAAAACACTAAACTTTGCTACATATTAAAAGTATTAGCTGTGGACAGAAGATTTAAAAAAAAAATCTCCATTATGCCATATGGAAGCTCGGACCCAGTATCCGAGATGGAAGTGATCATCAGTATTTGGTAAATTTGAACCCAAGAGGCAGTGCTTGCAGTATTTATGTATGGGACTACAAGCTGTGGGTATCATGGTTTCAGAGGAGAAGATTTTTAAGTGTCTCCCCATTAATGGAAGCTAATGACTCCTGTGGCATGGCTAGTTTAGACACCAGTAGCATGGATGTAGGAATGACTGTGTTTTCCCATTATAATTCTATGGGAGGTATATATGCCAGAGATCGAATCCAATTAACCCAAAAACCACATTGGACCTTTCCCCTTCATTACCAGTAACCTGACGATGCGTTATATTTAATTTGACTAAAAATGGTCTTTTGAAAACATGAACGGAAGATGAGATAACGAAAGTTTGACCATTGGTATTCTTATTCCTCCCACTAATATTCGGCTTGGGTTAGCTAACAATATCGTTACTCAACTGCGCCCGCATTTAGAGTATTGCCCAGTTGATAGAAGGAGGCGAAGGTAGTGAGATCATTCCTAAATGCTCCCATCTACCAATTGTTTGATTGTTAGATCTACAAAATGGCGTAGAGTGAGGTTTTGCCAGTAACGACAACTGCACTTCTTTGAATAAGAAGGAATGAGAATGACTGTAGAAAATATTTCATGACCAATTTCAACTTTGGAATGGTGCTGGACTGGAAGAGCGAACCCATGACAGCCTGGTTGCCAGTCAGCCTCACACACACGCACGCACGACTAGTATGCGAGACCCACATCGCTGATACGATAGTGTCAAAATCTTGTGTCAAATTAATTTTGTTTAAAAAAGTGGCTTATCGCACTCAAAATGTTGTACAGGAAAGGCTTTCGATCACATGTGAAACTTTGATGACCCAAATTAGAATGCCGCGGGGCTGATCTGAATCCAAATTGTTTGAAAGGGTTATCAGCAGATGACAATGTCATGTAAAGGTTTAACGTAAAGTTAAAATACATCAGTTCAACTTCAACTTGTCATAACCTCTAAAGTGTCAAACAGTTTGGGCCCCTATCAGGTCCGGACAGAATGTGGGGCCTGATCTGGGTCAAAACTGTTTGCAAATGTTATCGGCAGAACCTAAAGAGTTACCTAAAGAGTTCTGACGTGAAAAATAATTGGATCCTGGTTGGGCCACTACGGTTGTTGTATACATATAGGGATACCCAGGTAGGTTCGAAATTGACAACTTTTTCTCATATCTAACTTTTGTCACAGCATCCAGTCCATCCAAACATTGCATGCGCAGATCCAGAGGGGGGAGGGGCAAATGTTGGAGCCCCTCTGAAACCTTGAAAAAATATAATTTTCTTTGAAATAAACCATTGGCATTCCGTAAAATAAGTTCGGGACTAAAGAAACGTTGTCAGAGATTTTCTATGTCAGATGGACCTGGACACCCAGTAAATGCAATCTTAAGGACATATAATTAGCAGAATAAGGTGTGCTCGATTTAAAATGAACTCATATATGAATTACAATAAAAGAGATATAAACTATCCCAATATTCTCATTTTCCGATGCATATCAATAGTAGGAGAATACTGCTAAAAATTAGCTTACATGGGATAAATGAAAAAAAAAAAATAACGAAGCCTTGTGGATTCGAACCTGCGACCATTTAAATGCAAAAGTATAGCTGCGCGACAGTTACCGTCGCAACCGATTGCGCCATGGTATGGTCATCCATTTGTCATGTATTCGTAAAGGTATAATAATTTGTTATCGCTTATTCAGCATCTTTCTATTTATAGATCTATCCACGGTTACTAAATTTACCCAATATAACGCATATTCTATCAATCTGTCCGGTCACTGCATCACTATTTTTCACAAGTTATTTTTGTTATTTGATTACAATTTGGCTTCGAAACTTTAGTATACGGGAAATATATCTATATGACGAATTGACAGTGTCCGATATTAGTCACGTAAATCTCTCGCTTCGATTTAGCTGGTTTCCAGCATGCCTTGTATCTATATGGTAATAGGTACCAGTTAGGTCCAAGTTTTCTGAGTTGAGAAGAATTTTTTAACCACGCCCACCTTTGATTGACAGAATTTTAGAAATATATGGGGACTATATGTACTAATTTGAGCATTGCGTAGTCTGTGAATACTGTCTTTGAATTCGCATTTATATCTTTGTATTTATCAATAAGTTCGCCCCAGAAAAAAAATGGAACATCTGCTCCTTACCTGAGGAGAAGACGTTCCATTTTCCATAATATTTTCAAAACTATTGAAATGTAAAAATATTTTTTGAAAAATATTTGAAAATTTTAATTATTTATGGAAATGATGAAATGTTCTAAATATAGCATATGGGCAAAGGTTTAAATCAATCTGCTTAACCACAGACTGGCTCCAGTCCTGAAATCTAGATGGTATATGTAAAGCTATTATGCTAACAAAGGTGCTGATCAAATTGCACAGGAGCTCAGCCTATCCTGCACATTTGTTGTTCAACTCGTAGTAAAAGTGCATCCACGGAAGCCCAGTTATGAATCATTCCTTTCACGGAATGGGTCACGTCTGGGTTACCGAGGATGTAAAAGTCGGATTTTATCATGTCGGATATCTGTTCGAACCAGGAAGTAGGTCGTAAACCCGTACAATAATTTCTAAAGAAAACTCAAGTGTCTAAAAGTTTTTTCTTGATTAGCGTTTATTAGACAGTCTGATTGGTTTACAACTTATTTACATATATACATATAAATAAATCATAATAAGTATTAAAAAACTAAAAAAAAAAAATAATACCCCCATACCCCCCCCCCCCAAAAAAAAAAAATAAAAATAAACGATTGTTAAAAAAATAATTATAATAAAAAAAAAAAAAATAATAATAATAATAATAATAATAATAATAATAATAAAAATAATAATAATAATAATAATAATAATAATAAAATTAATAATAATAATAATAATAATAATAATAATAATAATAATAATAATAATAAAACTAACAATAATAGCGCCAATAAAGAAAATAATAAAATAGATAATTTAATAATAATAATAATAATAATAATAATAATAATAATAATAATAATAATAATAATAATAATAATAATAATAATAATAATAATAATAATAATAATAATAATAATGATAATAATAATAATAATAATAACAATAATAATAATAATAATAATAATAATAATAATAATAAAAGAAAATGATTTAAAATTAATATTAAAAATAATAATAATAATAATAAGAAGAAGAAGAAGAAGAAGAATAAGAATAATAGGAATAAAAGAAAATGATTTAAAATTAATATTAAAAATAATAATAATAATAATAATAATAATAATAATAATAATAATAATAATAATAATAATAATAATAATAATAATAATAATAATAATGGATATATAGAAACTAAAAGATAAATTAATGATAAATGAAATAAAATATTGTTTTAATTTTCTTCTTTTTTCTTTATCTCACAATTTGAAGTGTTTTCTTCACTATAAATGAATAAATAAATAAATAAATAATGAATACATAAATAAAAAAATAGATAATAAATGATAAAATAAACAAATAATATAAAATAAAGATAAATAAAATCAAAAATTGAATAAATGATACATAAAACTATAAACGAATAAATAGCTAAATAAATATCTTTTTTTATTTTTTTTTCTTTATCTCACAATTTGAAGTGTTTTCTTCACTATAGTTAATAAATAAATAAAAACTAAATAGATAAATAAATATATATAATAATAACAATAATAAGTAAAATAATAATTAAATAGTAAATGATAATAATAAAACAAGAAAAACTAAATATAGATAAAGATCGACAAAAACTAAATAAATAAATAATAAATAAATGATAAATAATAAATAAATATTTTTCATTTTTTTAGATTTTTATTTTTCTCACAATTTGAAGTGTTTTCTTCACTTTAAATCAAATGAATAAATTGATAGATATATACATAAATAAATAAATATATATAAAAAAATTAATAAATAAATAAATAAATAAGTAAATAAATAAATAAAAAATAAATAAAACAAGTAAAAAATAAAGATAAAAAACAACTAATAAATAAATGATAAATAAATAAATGAAAAAATAAGAAAGACGTACAAACAAACAAACACGACAAGAAATTTAATCCCCTCCACCCAACCCCGCCAAAATGGTTAAACAAAAAAAAAAACAGAAAAACATAGCCCTTATAAATCATACATGAATCAAGTAATAAATCAGGTGACAAATACATTTGAGATGACTTGATCAGTTTAGATGTCTATGGAAGTGAGACCTCCAGCCCCTGGCTCGGGTGTGGCTCTGGAAACAGAAAAACGACAACTTGTTCAATCCGTATAGCAAAATGGCCTGAACTACCCTTATTAGAAGGACTGGTCTATTTCCAATTTTAGGTAGGCTACAGGGCTGTATTTTCCATTCTTCTAATTTTGTTGTGAGCAAACATTGGAGACCCTGATCAGACGCCGTATTATGTGGCATCTGATCTGGATCTGCGCTGTTTGCCAATGTCCCATTAAAGGGACGCAAGGCTTTATATGAGTAAGTATTTTCCTTCTGGTGCATTTTCAAAAAACAAAGTGATACAATAAGTATGGGATAGTCCTTTTTTATTTAAGACATAACAGGTTGATCTTTTAAAACCATAATGCATTAATGCCCCTTACGATTGTTTTTTATCTTAACTAACAGTGCAGACGCTAATGAAATGTACCCTTATGAGGCGTTCCATCTGGGTCTTCACTGTTTGCCAAAGTACCAGGCCCCGAGGTTATAAAACTTTTTTCATACTCAACTCAGCTGAGCACTAAATTTATCCTGCTCATAAATGTTAAAATGGCAACAATTGTTGGCATTTTAACATTTATTAGCATGATAAATATCACATCTGAGAGACTTAAAGCAAAAAACTTCTTTATTTGTCGGTATTTTAGTTTTTATAAGCAGTTGAAATGTCATGCTCAGTTGAGTTAAGCATGAAAAAGTGTTTAACCTCGAGACATGTATACCAGTATTCAGAATGAAAACTAGTTAGGGCAAATAAAACTCCAAGGAAGTTTCCGTTGCATAAAACGGTTGAATATTCATGGGATTCTACACTGAACAATAAAAGTAAGTGTAAGTTAACACCAAAAGAGGTGGCAGCTAAGCTGTCATCCCTTTTGGTGTTATCATTCACTTACTTTCCTTTTATAACTTGAGGCCAACATTTCTATAATGAAAATGCTTAAACATTTCTACCTGTAACTGTTGTAGTTATTCTGCAGATCAATACAATCGAGCATGAACTAGTTTTTAAAGCAGTTGAAAGCAGTGACAGAGAGGTGAACGGACTAACATGAGGATTCTTGTCGGGTCTTTTCTATGTTCAAAAAAGTACCTAACAAGAAAGATTTATGTTTTGTAGACGGACGGACAAACAGAGACAGGCGTATGGAAGGAAGGAATGAAGGAAGGATTGACGGACCGACGGACTGTTAAGGTTGGACGGACGAACGGACAGACAATCAGAAAGACAGCCACGCAGGCGGACAGAGAGACAGAAAGTCAGTCAGTCAGTCAGTCAGACAGACAGACGGACGGACTGACACAAAGACAACCACACAGACAGCCATACACACAGACAGACACACACACACACACACACACACACACACACAGAGTTAGCCAGTCAGACAGACATGCACACACAGACAGACACACATACAGACACACAGACACTGACAGAGAGACACACAGATACTAACCTCCTCTTTCCCATGGCCTCAGCCTGAGCTGCACGGAACATGCGACGTAACTTGGCGTCATGGAGCTTTATGTCCACATTTCTGGCCTTCTCTCTTCTCTCCTTGAGGTGATCATCCCTGAGAATCTCTGCCATCATGGCCTTCTCCTCACTAGAGTAGACTGGCAAGTCCTGAAGAAATATAAACATAACGTTATAACTAAACACAATATATCTGGCCTTCTCCCTCCTCTCCTTGAGCTGGTCGTACCTGAGAATCTCCGCCATCATGACCTTCTCCTCACTAGAGTAGACTGGCAAGTCCTGGAGGAATATAAACATAATGTTATAACTAAACACAATATATCTGGCCTTCTCCCTCCTCTCCTTGAGCTGGTCGTACCTGAGAATCTCCGCTATCATGGTCTTCTCCTCACTAGAGTAGACTGGCAAGTCCTGAAGAAATATAAACATAACGTTATAACTAAACACAATATATCTGGCCTTCTCTCTCCTTTCCTTGAGCTGGTCGTACCTGAGAATCTCCGCCATCATGACCTTCTCCTCACTAGAATAGACTGGCAAATCCTGGAGGAATATAAACATAATGTTAATAACTAATCACCATATTCCTGGCCTTCTCTCTCCTTTCCTCGAGCTGGTCGTACCTGAGAATCTCTGCCATCATGGCCTTCTCCTCACTAGAGTAGACTGGCAAGTCCTGGAGGAATATAAACATAATGTTAATAACTAAACACCATATTTCAAGCCTTCCCCATCCTTTCCTTGAGCTGGTCGTACCTGAGAATCTCCGTCATCATTGCCTTCTCCTCACCAGAGTAAACTGGCAAGTCCTGAAGGAATATAAACATAATGTTATAACTAAACACCATATTTCTGGCCTTCTCTCTTCTCTCCTTGAGCTGGTCGTACCTGAGAATCTCCGCTATCATGGTCTTCTCATCACTAGAGTAGACTGGCAAGTCCTGAAGAAATATAAACATAATGTTATAACTAAACACAATATATCTGACCTTCTCCCTCCTTTCCTTGAGCTGGTCGTACCTGAGAATCTCCGTCATCATGGCCTTCTCCTCACCAGAGTAAACTGGCAAGTCCTGAAGGAATATAAACATAATGTTAATAACTAATCACCATATATCTGGACTTCTCTCTCCTTTCCTTTAGCAGGTCGTACCTAAGGACCTCCGCCACCATGACCTTCTCCTCACTAGAGTAGACTGGCAAGTCCTGAAGGAATATAAACATATCGTTAATAACTGAACACCATATTTCTGGCCTTCTCCCTCCTCTCCTTGAGCTGGTCGTCCCTGAGAATCTCCGCCATCATGGCCTTCTCCTCACTAGAGTAGACTGGCAAGTCCTGAAGGAATATAAACATATCGTTAATAACTAAACACAATATATCTGGCCTTCTCTCTCCTTTCCTTGAGCTGGTCGTCCCTGAGAATCTCCGCCATCATGGCCTTCTCCTCACTAGAGTAGACTGGCAAGTCCTGGAGGAATATAAACATATCGTTAATAACTGAACACCATATTTCTGGCCTTCTCCCTCCTCTCCTTGAGCTGGTCGTCCCTGAGAATCTCCGCCATCATGGCCTTCTCCTCACTAGAGTAGACTGGCAAGTCCTGGAGGAATATAAACATATCGTTAATAACTGAACACCATATTTCTGGCCTTCTCCCTCCTCTCCTTGAGCTGGTCGTCCCTGAGAATCTCCGCCATCATGGCCTCCTCCTCACTATATGAAACTGGCAGGTCCCGGAGGAAGGAAAACTTAAGTTTTGCTTAAGCAAAACAGTGAAGATCATGATCCGCCGCCGCATAATGCGGCGTCTGATCTGGGTCTGCACGGTTTGCTAATGTCCCAGATATCAATCTCGGACCTTTCTGGAAAGAAGGTTCATATGTATAAAGGTGCGGGGGTTCACTGCTGATTTCATCTCAATTTTCTTAAATATCCAATGGGATCCATATGGTATTTAAAAACGAGCTGGGGTGCGGAGAGGTCCAAGCGACCCCCTGAACCCCCTTTGGATCCACCATTGCAGCTGCCACCATACAGGGGTATCTGAGGCGAGTTAAACGATGCGAGCGCTCTAGCGCGCTCGTTGTACTGGTGCCAAGCTTTACACATTACGAATAAATATAGGTCCCAGGGCCCATAATTACAATGCCTCCTTAAAGTTAAGGATGACCTTAGTTAAGTATTGAAATTTCAACGTGGCATTTTAAATGATAAATAAAATACCAGGATGACTGCAGTACACATGTTTTAAAAATGTCATTGTGATCTACAGAATACATGAAACAATTTTGATTTTTAGAAGTTTGAAATGTTATTTTTCGTTTCCTAAAAATCAATACTTAACTTTAAGGAGGCATTGTAATTTTGAGCCCTGAACAACGAGTGCCCGCGAACTCGCCTCTGGTGTAAGGTTACTTTTGTTTATCATGATGTGGTAAATATTAAAATCTCGTAGGCTGTCTCAAATACAAAACGAAAGTAGAATCTATAGAAGTGGGAAAAAATACGTACGTCCTCCTTTTCCTCAACTTTAGGCACCATTGGTGTCTGAGCCCTCTTCTTGATCTTCCTACGTCTCTTGGATTTCTTCACAGGTTTGAAGTCCACATTGAAAGAAACCCCTCCTCCGGTAGGGATAGCATCTTCGCCTGAAAATAACAGAACTTTTTTTTATACTGCCAGCAACGAAGACTGGCGAGCCTGAGCAAATGCGCATCTTCGCCTGGAAATAACAGACACTTTATAAATTGGCCAGCATCGAAGACTCTGGCGAGACTGCGCAAATGCGCATCTTCGCCTAAAAATAACAGACACTTTATAATTGGGCCAGCAACGAAGACTCTGGTGAGACTGCGCAAATGCGCATCTTCGCCTAAAAATAACGGACACGTTTTATGATTGGGCCAGCAACGAAGACTCAGACGAGCCTGCGCAAATGCGCAGACTCGCCAGAGTCTTCGCTGCCTGAATACAAAAAGTATGGATCTAGATGCAGGCCTCCAGATAAAAGTGAATAATTGTAGGGTTTTTTATTCTTATTTCCCAAAACATATGGTGTGGGTACTCTAAAGAACTGTCTTAATGAGACCATACATCACCCACAACACATGTTTTAAATGATAGATATATGTAAGGCAAAAATCGCATTTTTACCATCCAAAATTTTGCTTATTCATTTATTTATTTAAATAGTTATTAATGCTACATGTAGTCTACCATGCATCCCTCTTAAACTGGAACAGTTGATGTCCGCATCAGATGAAGCTCGGACCTAGTATATATTGGGTCCGAGGATGAAGCCTCAAGCCAACAGCTAAACCACACCCTTACTAATTTTTGTACGAACTATCACGTAATGTGCAAGGTCTACACTGATGTAGGTGGTATAAAATAGTTATACCATGGCTGCCCACCTGTACGGGAGATAATCCACTCGCTAAGGCTCGTCGATTATCTCCACGTACAGACGGACAAACCATGGTGTAACTATTAATTGGACCTCTAGGCCCGATGCTTGACGCCAGCATGAACGTTTGTTGGATGCTTTGACGTATTTGGGATGGAAACAAGATGTCCTGTGCTTGCCCATATTGCTTCTATCATTTTTGATGGACGGAGCCTTCCATCTAGTTAGATACAGCAAAGGTTGCACAGCCCATTTTTCATTTTAAGGCGAAAATGTTGACATTAAATGGGCCTCGTCGCGAGAAAACCTGTCTTCGGGGTCTCAGACAAAGCAAGACTCAAACCAGCCTGGTCAGCTACAGAGACTAGCTAGAAAGTTGTTGTTTCGCTCGTAGCAAGTCTATATATGATACTTTCCAATAAGCGAATAACAAAGGCGCTGATCAGACTGCGCGGATGCGCAGGCTGGTCTGCGCCTTTGTTGTTCGCAAACCATCGAAGACAGGTTTTCTCGCGTCGAGGCCCAAGTAGTATAAATAAATAAATAAATAAATAAATAAATAAATAAATAAATAGATAAATAAATAATCATTTATAAACCTACATACAACTTTTTGTATTTAAGAAAGTTTGACAAAATACCTTGGTCCTTCAAATCCCTGACCATATCGGCTTGCTGTTCGCCGTCCGGCTTAGCAATCTGGGAGCCACGTGATAATATTTCACTGGCAGAATCCTTCACCACCAACGGTTCAACTTTGATCTTCTTATGACAGTTTCCCATCGTAAGAGTTGTCAAAATATGACAATTTGTAAGAGGGAGTGAAACGCCCGTCTCACCCGGTTCAACGTCGAAACGAAAAACTGAGTTGCTATGGGACTGACGTTACCTGAGTTGACGTCGTGTGACGCAGTATTTCCGTTCCGCCATGACTGTTTTACGTTCTACCCTTGGGTGTTCAATCTCTTCGCCCAGGACGAGATTCCTTATGAATGTTAGCGATTAATTGACAGAATAGGTCATTTAAATGCGATCAGTCAAAATTTAGGGCCTATGTTATAATAATATTGAGTCAAGCACCAGTACATTGTAAAAATAAGTGTAAGTTAATACCTCTTTTGGTGTTAACTTACGCTTACTTTCCTAAAACACCCTATATATTTTTTTAATCAATGGTCGTAGATTCGACCCCCCGCCCCTTCAGTCCGTCGAGTGAGACTTCCAAATGTGCCACTTCACCTGCTAATCACAGTTTGCGGGGGCTTTATTCACATCAACAATGTGATCTGTCTCCGAGTGTCGCCCTTTGTTGCTATAACGTCTAATCCTAGTATATAAACGGGGAGCGCAGTGGCTCAGTGGTAGAGTGCTTGACTCGAGACCGAGGGGCCGCGAGTGCGAGCCTCACTGGCGTCATTGCGTTGTGGTCCTTTAGCATTTATCCCAGCTTAGTACTGGTTCAACACAGGAAGACCCGTCCCTGTTTATCTAAAAGACTGTTGATTGGACGTAAAGAATCAAATCAAACAATTACAGCCTCTTCGAGACAAGATTCAGTATTTAAAATTGTACCCAACAATGACCCAAAGTAGCCTGGGTCTTCACCCATCCGCTTATATGCATGTAGTACTCGCTGGGCGCAAGGAGAAAACGTGGGTAACAATCTTTCCGATAAGCATACTTAAAAAGACTCTGATCAGACTAGGTGGATGCCCAGGCTGATCTGAGTTTTAAAGTCTAATTACATGTACATGCTCATATAATTATGACTGGGGAGCGCAGTGGCTTAGTGGAAGAGTGCTTGACTCGAGACCGAGGGACCGCGGGTTCGAGCCTCCATCGGCGTCACTGCCGCGGTTGTGGTCCTTGAGCAAGACACATTTATCTTAGCTTAGTACTGGTTCAACCCAGGAAGACCCGTCCCTGTTTAACTGAAAGATTGTTGGTGGGACGTAAAGAATAAAATCAAACAAACTAAAATATAAGTATGACTGTGTTTACCTTGGTCTTTCAAATCCTTGACCATATCTGCTTGCTGTTCGCCGTCCGGCTTAGCAAACTGGGAGCCACGTGATAATATTTCACTGGCAGAATCCTTCACCACCAACGGTTCAACTTTGATCTTCTTATGACAGTTTCCCATCGTAGAGTTGCCAAAAAATGACAATATGTAAGGGGGAGTGAAACGCCCGTCTTACCCGGTTCAACGTCGAAACGAAAAACTGAGTTGCTATGGGCATGACGTTACAAACGTTGCTAGCGTTGACCGCAACGTCCAAGTAAATTACGGAAGCAGCGAAATGATGTTTCTCCCTCATTTTGTTTCCAACAAACAATATAGGCCCATGTGCTGTTGTCATTCGCTCTCTATGGAACCCATTATCTATATAATACGCAAAACACTCACATTTTTCTACCTATTCTGTGTTGCTGAGGATGCTGGTTTGGACCATGCGCGGATTCAGAGGGGGACAGGGGGTCCGGACCCCCTAAAAATCACAAAATATAGGGTTTCTTAGCAATATTGGTCCGGATCTCCTGGAAAATCACAAAGCTTACAAGCCGGCCACGATCGGCACGCCAGCGACTGGTGGGCCGATGGTGGCCCACTTATAGTGGTATTTGGATCGTCTCTCCCCTAATAAACTTTTTAAAAAAAGGTAAAAAAAGGTAAAAAAAGTTGGACCCCCTCTGAAAAAAAAACTTTCTGGATCCGCGCATGTGGACCTTACCTACTCGCATGCTACGAAAAAAAGGTTTTCTCTCTCTCATTACTAGCGCTTGCATTGTGTTTCTTTTGCAAAATATACATTTTTCAAAATGTATTTAGAGAAATACTGATATTTTGGCTATTGGTCCCCGTGTAAATGGACCAGTGGTCCGACATCCTGCCAGATGAAGATCCAGGGGTCGTGAGTTTCGATCCCGGCCTGGTCCCATACCTACGTGGAGTTTTATCATGAAATATTTCCTACGGTCATAATGGTCTTTCTCCTCGCTGATTCCAGAAGCGAATTCTTGTTTGTTTGTTAGTTGGTTTTGTTGTTTACGTCCAAAGTCAACAGCTATGGTCAGGGTGGGACGGTCAGTTCACCTTACCACACTTTTTCCTTCGTGCACATACCTTCGTTTGTAACTGACAACAACCATTCTTGAATGATTCAGCGGAAGGGAGGCGAATGACCGTAGAACTTATTTCCTGATCAATCTCGACGAAAGTATGAGAACGGAACGGGATCGAACTCGCGACCCCTGGATCTGCAGTCAGACTCGCACCTCTTGCCAGACACGTTACCGACTGCGCTACGCGGTCCTGGTTAACGAATGGTTGTCAGTATGTACACGAAGTACTGGTTAACTACTTAGTAAAGCTTGCCCAGGAAAAAGTGTGACTGTCTCGACATGACCATAACTGTGGACTGGGACGTAAAACCACAAACAAACAAAAAAGCCAGATGATTTCATAAAAGACACTCAAATAATTGAGCCACGAAATGAGATTTCCAACAATGTGGTATGTGCGACTAGCAAAGCCTCAGATCAGCCAGTCTGATCAGAGCCTTTGCTAGTCGCTTGAATATTCTATGAGTGTTAAGCTACTGACCGAACATCATTTGGCGTTTCTAAACTTAAAAGGAGGCTGCACAGGCTTGTCTGAGTCTACACTTGTCAAAATGCCACATTGTTGGAAATCACAAGTCGCGGCTTATATGTGTCTGCCATTGGTTTGGTAACCTTTCAAGGATGTGGGGATATTGGTAAGAGTGTAAGAATTTCCGTGAACATTTTTATGTAAAAATGAAATTTTGCTGATCAAAAATACCTTTTTTTCAAAACCCAATTTTGAGAGGAAATTCCATATACAAAATTTAAGCAATATGAGTTTGACAGCATGTGCCTAATCTCAGCTTTATTCAATTCAATACGGTGGTCCATTTGAAAAGAAAATAGCAAAATAACAGGACTTCAGCCTAAATGTTTTGTCTGTTTTAGAAATTAAGGTGAACTGAAAAAAATCTAAAAAATGCAGATAATTCAGCTACGCAATCACACCCTTAGGTTATATTTCATGAATAATATCACTTGGCCATTGGAAATTACATAAAGTATTATATTTGGAATAAAACTAAGAACAGAAACGTTGTTGTTGTTGTTGTTGTTGTTGTTGTTGTTGTTGTTGTTGTTGTTGTTGTTGTTGTTGTTGTTGTTGTTGTTGTTGTCTAACAAATATCAATATTTTACAGGCTCGCAAACTGCCGGATGAGATGAGAGACGGTAAGTACAGTAAAACCTGTCTTAAGCGGCCACTCGAAAATAGTCAAAACAAAGATTTTAATGACAAATGGTAGCTTAATGAAGGTCGAAAGTATTGCAGAATGCTCCCCTTGGAGCATTCTGCAATACTTTTGACCTGCATGAAACGATTATTAGTCATGAAAAACAATTTTTGGTCTTTTTGGGAGTGGTCGTTTTAGACAGGTTTTACTGTATATTATAAACATCGCATATTTGTTAGAGGTGTACATGCGCTAAAAGTGCACACAAACTATAAAACTTGTGCATTCGTGTACATACTTCATCATTAACACTTTATTCTCCCCGTCATCTGACATACAGAGGGTTGTGGAGAGCCACCCCTCTGGCATGCCTTACAAACTACAAAAAATATGTCTCTTATGGTTGATTGTAACACTAGCTCGCCCCTTTCATTCATCTTTCATGCATTTTCAATGGCAGCTTTGTAACAGTTTACACAGCCAAGAAGGCACCATTCTATTTATCCTAAAAATTCTTATAGCTTGACAAGCTTATTTGTTGATGGGTTTGTGTGGTGCTTTTGAGAAACGTTCAACCTAGCAGGTACACTGAGTATACAAACATGTTAGAGAAAATATGCTATTGACGCTCTCCTGGCTGTGTTTAAGAGCAAGAAAGGCAAAAACAGTATAATTGAGCCGTGAATCGAGATTTCCAACAATGTGGTATGTGCGACCAACAAAGTCTCAGATCAGCCTGCGCATACGCGCAGTCTGATCAGAGCCTTTGCCAGTCGCTTGCATATTATATGAGTGTTTAGCTGCTGACAGAACAACATTTGGAGATTCTTCTGTTGAAAGGGGGCCGCACAGGCTTGTCTGAGTCTACACTTGTCAAAAAGCCACATTGTTGGAAATCACATGTCACGGTATTATTATAAGCATACAGTCAAGACATTGCTGCACCTCTATATCTAGACAGATGGGTTGAGCCGAACAGTACAGGCCTTCTTCAGATTTCAATAAGGGGCAGAAATATGCTTAAGGTCTATATTGCATTTCATTTTGTTGCCACTTTTCAATCACCCTGTTTCCTATTATTAAGGGTCATTAGTGGCATCTGAATATTTAAGGCATGTATATCTATGTATCGTCTCAACAAATTTATACCATGATACTAGTTTTGTTTGATTAGATTTTTTACGTCCCATCAACAATCTTTCAGTCAAACAGGGACGGGTCTTCCTGGATAAATGTGTCTTGCTCAAGGACCACAACGCAGTGACGCCGGTGAGGCTCGAACCCACGGCCCTTCGGTCTCGAGTCAAGCACTCTACCACTGAGCCACTGCGCTCCCACCATGATACTAGTAATGCATACGAAATGCATTCTTTGGCAAACAATGAATACCCAGTTGACATGCCGCAAAATGTGGCATTTCATCAATGTGGCATTTCATCAGGGTCTACACTATTTGCTAAGACGAATTTGATCTTCAGAAAAAGTAAAACAATTTTAGGAAGTTATAGCCTGTTATATACAATGGACCTGGCGAGACAAGATGCACGGACGCACAGGTTTGTCTGAGCCTTTTCATGTCACATTATGCGATCAGTACCACTCTCAAATATTCAACTAGTGTATTAAATTTTTCATGTATAGGTCATTACTCTTCCGAGTATTTTCTTTTTCAAAATATCCTCGCATATTTTGAATAATATACTACGATCATATGCAGAAACTCAAAACCATCTACTAGATTTTCAGTTCTACAACGGATAGGCGGCAATCGAAAACGCTCCTAACAATCGACGAACGCGGATCCAAAATCGCTAGAAACAGTGTTTTCGATTGCCATTTGTCGCCAATGGGGCGACAAATGGTAATCGAAACTCTGTTTCTAACGATTTTTGATCCACGTTTGTCGATAGTATTAACGTTTTCGATTGCCGCCTATCCGGTGTAGTTCGGCTTTAGAGAAAAATTGTATATTTGTCTTAAAGTCAATTCTAGATTGCAAAAATAATAATAAGAAAAAAAAACTATACTGTACATTAATTGACTTTCGTTAAGCGTCCTGAAAGAATTTTTTGAAAAAGTTATTTTTTTTTAAAAAAAAAGTCAAAAGACGACAAAAAACATGACCAATTACCAGCATGCAAATTGACACCGACAGCTATAGCATATAACCGAAATCTTAGGTCATCAGAAAAAGGCACATTAATGGTACCAAAAACCAGGACGTCTTTTTACACCGGCTCATTTACAGTTTCAGCCCCTAAGCTACGGAACACTTTCCCTACATCAGTTAAACATGCAACTTCCTTGAATACATTTAAAAGAGCTATGATAGAATTTATTTCATTTTAGAGACTGCAATTTTACTTATGAACACACTATTTTTATATACCCATCATCAGAACACATCGGATATACAATGTAGACAACAAATGTGCAACCTGACGTAAGACTGTGTGATACTTTTAATTTGTCTGAAACTGCATTGTTATCCTTTTTAGCAATGCCATGCATGCTTGTATATATGTACATATTTCCGTTCGTTTATTTCCATGTTTTATATATCAATTATATGTTCAGAGGGCCATAAGGTAGACTGACCGTCGAACTAAATATGTCACCCTCTTGAAATATTGTATAAATAGAGCCAGTGCATGAGATTTCCTACAATGTGGTATGTGCGACCAGCAAAGCCTCAGATCAGCCTGCGCATATGCGCAGTCTGTTCAGAGCCTTTACTAGTCGATTGAGTATTCTATGATTGCTAAGCTACTGACTGAACACCATTTGGAATTCCTAAGCTTAAAAGGAGGCTGCAGAGGCTTGTCAGAGTCTACACTTGTCAAAATGTCAAATTGTTGGAAATCTCAAGCCCCGGCTCAATAAATAAATAAATGCAAAGAGTTGAACTCGCTCTGAATCTATTTCAGCTCTGGAGGAAGCCTTCAACGACATTGACGTTGATAAGTCCGGACGTATAAATAGAAAGGAGTTGCGTGCAGCTTTACAGCTCATTGGACAAAACCCAACCAATGAGGATATGAAAAGATACATGCCAAATGGTGAGTCTTCTCAAAATGTTTGTAAAGCCATTTTTTTACATAAACTGGGGAAAATTTTGAAGATGTAGCAGCTAAGAGGACGAAACGAAATTAAAACAAACAAGTTGGCTTCCGTCAAAAAAGGAATCCAATACATGGGCTGCAATGCCTACTATTATGCTTCATTTCTAAGAAAATTCTAGAACTAGTACCAAAATCTACAACCTAATAGTAAAGCAAACAAAAATTGACAAAATGATGTTTCCTGCTATGTTTTTTTTTCTCTTCTTTATTAGCTGGCATATACATATATGTTAAAATGTATTAGTATGCGAAATTCGATTAAACTATACCATGCGGTTCAAGAGTTATGGGCATTTTCGCTAAAATACCTCGACCGGCCAAAATGATGCTCGGCAAATCCTCGTCACCTTTTGCTTACCAGTGACTGGACAATATTAAAAGAAATAAGTTTGTAAAATTTGATCCAAATATCCCATAAGGTTCAAGAGTTATGAGTATTTTCACTAACTGAGTCATGTAAAGTTATGTCATTTTATCAAAATAGTGTATTCAAAATGTGATCAAAATATACCACGTGATTGATTATGAGCATTTCACTAAAAGATCTCAACCGGCCAAAACGATGCTCGGCAAACCCTCGTCACCGTTTTGCATACCAGTGACTGAACAATATAAAAATAAATAATTTGCAAAATTTTATCCAAATATCCCATAAGGTTCAAGAGTTATGAGGATTTTCACTAACTGAGTCATGTAAATTTATGTCATTTTGTAAAAAAGTTAAGCGCCATCAATAGGTCAGCAGTTACCAGTGGTAAGGGAATGTTGACATGCATATGTATGCAAAATTTGATCAAAATATACCATGTGGTTCAAGAGTTTAAACTTTTTCACTAACTGGTAACGGACAGACTGATGGACGAACTCACGTAATGATTACAGTGCAGACCCAAAGGTCGTGCAATTAAATGCATTGACATTGTGGGTTTAGTATAAGATAAGGGGCGTGAAAGCAAATAGAAAAGAAAATAGTTATAAAAGCTCTCTCTCTCTCTCTCTCTCTCTCTCTCTCTCTCTCTCTCTCTCTGAGTGTTTGTATGTCACTCTACTTTAACCTTTAAAGCGCCAAGAAAAAATGTATCTGAAAATGTCGTCTGCTGAAGTCATCTGCTGCAAAAATTGCCTAACATTACTGCCGAATTAAGTATAGAAGCAAACAGCGTGGACTCAGAACAGACTGCTCCTATAGGAGCATTCTGATCTGGGTCCACACTGTTTGTCAAAGAGGCTTCTTAAACATTTCAGCAGACGAGAAAGCAGACGACTTTTGTTGCGATTGGCGCTTTAAGGGTTAAAAGGGTTTTTGTCTAAACAGATGATGGTCAAGAAGAATTTGACAAGGAAACATTTGTGAAGTTTGTAGAGGAAAACGTTAACATTAAAACACCTGAAGAGATAGACGAAGAACTGATAAAAGCTTTCGCAAAGTTTGATGCCAATGAGAACCACCAAATAGACCAGGAAGAGTTCCGAAATATACTGACGTCACATACAATGGGAGACGATCCTCTGACAAAAGATGAAGCTGACGAACTGCTGAAGAGTTTAGATGTGAATGGGGATGGGCAGCTTAATGTTTTAGGTAACCGACAGATAGACAGCCCATATGTAAATTGATTTGCATTAACACATTCGTGATTTATAGCATATTCCATTCAGTTAAAAACAAAGAGCCATTTCATGAGCTGCTTGTACTTAATGCATATTTTCTTGCATAAAAACCAGTTTTGCGCTGATTTTTTATTTTTTTTATTTTATTTTTATTTTATTTTTTTTTTTTGGGGGGGGGGGGGCGGGAGTTCAGAAAATATCTGGGGGTATGAAGATTTTTAGGTTCTTTTTAGGTCAAGGTACAAAATGAGGAATATTTATAGGGGTATGCTAAAATTCAATAATTTTTTGGATATGTCTGATATTTTTGGGGGATTAACAGTAGATTATGGGGCCAAGCCTAAAAGCAAGAAAAAATGAGAGTGCCCTCCAAACAGATACATTAACCATCAATGTCGACCCCGATGAGATGTTACAAAATACAACATCTTGTGGGGGAAGGGTCGTAGCTAATGTTGTAAGAGATTGTGACCCAATCCCATTGCTGTACAAAAAATGGCAATAAAATATGTTTAAACTAGAGTGCACCTGGACAGTTGACTCAGTATAAAACTCCATGTACAGAAATTCAATGATTATCTGAAGCATTGGGCCAGCACATGAGATGTTGTTACTTGTCAAATATGCGCTTTAGCCCTTAAAGCGCCAATCGCAACAAAAGTCGTCTGCTTTTCTCGTCTGCTGAAATGTTTAAGAAGCCTCTATAGGAGCAGTCTGTTCTGGATCCACGCTCTTTGCTTGTATACTTAATTCGTCGGTAATGTTAGGCAATTATTAGCAGCAGACGACTTCAGCAGACGACATTTTCAGATGCATTTTGTTCTTGGCGCTTTAAGGGTTAAGCCTCCTTTAAACGCCCAGGCTGACGTATGAAGTTAGCCAAGAGGCCTAAATCTTTGTCTGAGTAAGTCTTCATCTGCATTCATACTTTCTGGCGAGTCTGCGCATTTGCGTAGACTCGCCTGAGCCTTCGTTGCTCGCCCGTGGATGCGATAAGTACCAAATTATCACATGCTGGCTCTTGTATAATGTACAATCATTTTATTGTATTAATAGACTTTTCGCTTACTGTAAATGTGGTAACTTTAATATTCATATCTGGGCGTTGTTCGGCTATTTCATCTGCTAAACAAGGGAAATTAGGTTTTATTTATAATTTGGTGAAGAATTAATAAGTTGCTTGGGCCGCGCAAACGTGCGTGCATTTCATGAAAATCCTAACATATACACACTGAACTAACATATATTAACCCTTAGAGCGCATAATCACAAAATGTATGTTTTTGTCGTCCACTAAAATATTTGAAGCCTCATAGACAAACACTGTGGACCCAGATCAGACTACTCCTGTAGGAGCAGTCTGATCTGGGTCCACAATGTTTGCCTCTCTGCTTATACTAAATAGACATTTTCAGATGCCGTTATGTTTCACATGTTTCAGGTGTTTAAAGGACTAAATAATGATTGAGGTTGTGTCACAAGATGATACAGTTACTTTTGAACAAAATCACGCCTCTTTTTTTCACTGCTTTCACCTATGCCTAAGGTTGACTAGTCCTAATTACGCATTCATGAGGCGCCGCCTCTACAGTAAGCGAAAAGTCAAGTAATACAATCCTTTTATTGTAGCATTCTTCCTGAATGATTCTATTACTCAATTATATTTTTTTCTTTTGCAGAACTTGCCAAACTGTTTAGTTCCAATATTGCTGCTACTAGTAAACAGTGATGGTTGCTATTTTCAAAATATCACGACAATATGAATGCTTACGGATGACTTGGCCAGCAAAAAGAATGCATCCGAAAATTTTGTCTGCTTAAGTCGTCTGCTACTCATATTTTATAACCTTATTGGTTAATGTAAGTATAGAGGCAAACGGTGTGGACCCAGATTAGAATGGTCCCTCAAGACTGCTCCTGTGGGAGCATTCTGATCTTGATCTACACTTTTGTCGAGAGGCTTCTAAAACATTTCAGCAGACGACAAAAGCAGACAACTTTTGTTGTGATTGGCGCTTTAAGGGTCAAACGCATTGTTTCTTTGGTCGGTCATTTATACATGGTTTTCATTGACGGATTGCTTGCACATAGTTTTCACTGAAATATCAGACTCTAAACCATAGTCTGTGAGAATGGGCTCCATAAGAAAATGTGTACATGCTTTGGAACCCTGAACTTAACATATTGGCACAAAACCGATACACTCTTCCCCAAAAATTCCAAAACCTTCAGGAGCATGCTGATCTGGGTCTACATTGTTTGTTGAAGATACTTCTGAAACATTTCAGCAGGTGACAAATCAGACGACTTTTGTTGTGACTGGCGCTTTTAGGGTTGAAGTTATACCCGTGTATAAGTTAACCCCTTTTAATGCGGATGAGTTATGCATGTATCTTCACTTGGCAAAGTAGATCAAATAAATTTCCCATAAAAGCCATTGTACCATAGTATACAGTGTCGATCTCAACGAGATGCCACATATTGTAGCATCTCATCTGAGTCTAAACTGTTAATCAAAGTATTTTTTCAAGGAATTCAAATAAAAGTGCACCGTAAAGCAACAGATTTAAATAACTTTGTTTTATTATAAGGATTCTTAAATATTGCTAAAAGTTTCATATTCATATACATTGGATTTTATACGAATCATGCTTTCAAGTTTGCTGTAGTATGGAACAGAGTAGACACAGATCAGGCAGCTCTTGTAAGAGCTGCCTGATCAGGGACTGCTCTGTTTGCTTATGGAAGTATGATTAGATATGACCCTACACTAGAGAACCCGACAAGTAATTTCTTTGTTCTGTGCGCAAACGTGAAAGTTTATATATATAATTATTCATAGTGGGTGGACCTTAGCAAGTTCATTCAACGTGTTCATGTCAGAGATCATTCAACTGTTCAGAGATCTTTAACCCCATCCTTCATGAATATTCATGCTAAGCTCCACCCACTATGAATAATTATATAAATAGCTGCCTGATCTGTGTCTGCTTCGTTTGCAAAAGTGCTAAAATACGTCTTTATAGATATTGGGTATGTCGAATTATAGATATATTCAGAAAACTTTATTCCTAAAAATAGACACAGACACTGGCGGGCCGATAGTGGCCCGAGATGGAATGCTGGCTGGGAATAGTGCAGATAAGATCAATGAAATAAGCATTAGCTCCATCAACAAGCTCCTTAAAAGTGATAACCAAAATAATGCAGCTTTTCTCAGTATTAATTATTTGAAATATTGTATTGAATTTTTATTTTTTCCAATAAAACATAAAAAATAATACTTTGTTACTTTGTCATCAGTTATGACGTATGTATTGAACTGTTCCGAGCCTTATTGAAATGGAAGTCATGAACGGACCTCCTCATGTCTATCCATGTATGCCTTAAGGTAGTGCGGGACCCATGTGAAAAGATAACCTTACTTTTACTTAAAAGTAAGAGTGTAAGAGTTATCATTCCTGAATCTTGTTTTTAAAAGAGAATACTTATTTTCTAAGACGGTAGATATTATTCTCCCCTGACAACTCTTTGATGCTTGAAACGTAATTATGTAAGTATTTTGCTTTCACAAAAAGAAGGAATGCAAGTATTAGCTTTTAAAAACATCACCCAGAGTATGAAGTCATTCAGTATTTTGATGGTTAAAAGTTGTGGACCGTATAAATATACATACTATATACATGTCTCGGTTGCTATTTCTGCATGCTGCCACTAACCTAAGACCCACCCCACCCCCAAAAGGGGGGGGGGGGTTGTAGACGTGCACATGCCTTGTATGTGACATTCTCATGTTTTAGGTCCCATGGAGGTACATAGTCACTAATGTTTTATGGAGAAATGACGTAACTATTTCAACTACCTTATCACACCGGATAGGCAGCAATAAAAACAGTCTAAACAATCGATGAATGCTGATAACAAATTGCTAGAAACAGTGTTTGTGATTGCCATTTGTTGCCTATCGGACTACAAACAACAATCCAAAATTTCTTTTACTTACAATATTTAATTACGTTCGTCGATAGCATTAACGTTTTCGATTGCCGCCTATCTAGTGTGTTTTTGATATACTGAAGACGTGGCCAAAACAATCTGATATAAGGGCTAGGAGTTATCTAATGTTTCTGTTGAAAAAATTATTTTGTTTCGTTGCATGTTTCATGATGATAAAATGGACATTTCTGCATACATTTTGATAAAATTAATTGGAACTGCATGTGCCTGAAAGGAAGATATATGACAATATAACATTCTTTTCTGTATATTAACGGTTGGCAAGCATGGTACAGATGCGCGGATCCAGGAATTTTCATCAGATGGGGAGGGTCCAGGTCAGTCTGACAAAAAAGCTCTGACAATGACTTTTTTAGTCCTCAGCTTATTTTACAGAAGTCAAATGGTCAATTTCAAAGAAATCTATCGTTTTTCAAGGCTCCAGATGGGGTCCAATTTTTTCCAGGGGGTCCAACTTTTTCCAGGAGGTGTCCAATTGCTTATTCCCTATAGAAACCCATTTAATTTGTGATTTTCCAGAGGTGGTCCGGACCCCCTGCCCCCCCCTCTGGATCCGCACTTGGTGCAGCCATCACAGCTTCATGGTTAAGGCTACTATACATTATCTCATTTGGGCTTGGCAAAAGAATATATCATCCTTTTATTGTTATATACCTTATAATAAGTGTTTACTATAGAAACTTGAGGTGTTTCAATCGCTGACAATTGTACATTTTATTTAATAATGTGTCATATTTTGGTTGATCGTTGACCAATCACTGACCGCGGGCTTTATTTCCAATAAAACATGACTGCAGAGGGCTTAATTGCCATTTCAACCTGCTCACGGATATCCTCTGCGAGTTAAGATACCGTCGCTTATGCTTTATTGAGAAATGACCAAAATATTCAATTATCATAAGATACGCTACTTTATTACATCGGATAGGCGACAATCGAGAAGGCTCTGAACAATCGATGAACGTGGATCGCAAATCGCTAGAATTTTCCATTTGTCGCCAGTCAGGCAAACAAACTGCAATCCAAAAAGTCTGTTTCTGACGGTATTTGATCTACGTTTGTCGATAGCATCAACGTTTACGATTGCCACCTATCCGGTATGTGTATTGATACAATGAATACGTAACCAAAACAATCTGAAACAAGAGCTAGGAGTTATCTACATTTTTCAGTCATGTTTCTGTTGAAAAAAAAGTTTGTTTCCACACCCGATAGTGAGCAATCGAAAACACTGTTAACCATTGACGAACGCGGATCAAAACTCGCTAGAAACAGTATTTTGATTGCAAAGTGTCGCCTGTTCGATGAGTGATGGTAATAAAAAAAAAACTATGATTCTAACTATTTTTGGTCTATAATCGTCGATAGTATTGATGTTTTCGATTGCGCCTATAAGGTGTGGTTTTGTTGTATGCTTCACGATGTTACAGTGGACATTTTTTTGGAAATACTTTTGCTTGAAAGGAAAGTATTCTAGAACTTTTTGTATACTGTAAAGGCGGCACCTCATGACTGCCTTATTAGTCTACTTTAGACATAGGTAAAATCTGAAAAAGAGGCGTTATAACTACATTCGAAAGTGTTTGTTTATTGTTTAACATTAGTATAGAGGCAAACAGTGTGGACCCAGATCAGACTGCTCTAGGTTTTGTTTGTTTGTTTGTTTTGTTGCTTTAAGTCCCAAGTCAACAGCTATGGTCATTGCGGGACGGTCAGTTCACCTAACCACACTTTTTCCTGGGCAGGCTTGAACAAGCGGTTAACCAGTAATTCGTGCACATACTTTCGCTTGTAACTGACAACAACCCTTCTTGAATGATTCAGCGGAAGGGAGGAGAATGATCGTAGAAATCATTTCATGATCAATCTCCACGAAAGTATTGGACCGGACGAGCAGTCTGCTCTAGATCTACACTGTTTGTTTAAGAGGCTTCATAATATTTCAATAGACGATAAAAAACATACGATTGTGTTAAGGGTTAATAAATGTGGGTTCAGTGCATTAACGGACAAGACTTTCATGAAATGCACGCAGACCTGCGCGGCTCAAGCAACGTTTAAACGCTTAACCAATGGATAGAACCTGATTTCCATTCTTGAGCAGTTGAAATAACCGAACCACGCCCAGATATGAAAATTAAAGTTGCCACCTTTACAGTACCCAAAAAGTCCTATAATATATTACAATGACAATATAACATTCCTTTCTGTATATTAACGTTTGTCAAGCCCTTGTGCGATAATGTGTTGCAGGCCTCACCGCTGTGTGGTTCTGGTTGCAACACATCACATTCAGGCTTGCCAAACATTAATACAAGGAAAAGAATGTTTTATCCTCTTATTGCATATTTGTAAGTTTATTCTTTAAGTGACATTTAGATCTATGCATCAGGAATAAAGCTATAATTTTTAGCTTTTATCTACATAAATCCTACGTGTAAGAAAGCATCAAAGTCTCAAGACATGCTATAGCCATGCTTTAATGAGAATCATAATGTAGTGTGCTGGATAACATATGCTAGGTCAAAATCTTTTTTGTCATTTTCTACGCCCATTTGTCAGTGCTTAATCAATAATAGCTATGTCTCCGCCCAGTAATATGCAATAGGGCGTAGACAAACAAAAAAAATGGTGGAAAGGGGAGACAACACTTATTATAGTCTTTATTTTTTTCAGGATTTTTCAGAAAAGTCACCAAAACAAAAAAACGAGCACGGTGACACATATTTTTTATTCAATCGTATAGATTCTTCATGAAAATATCTTTGTAAAAATATGTTTTTTGTTGTTCCAGTTACATTCTCTGATATGTTTATTTTGAATATCAATGTTTTTTTGGCATTTATTCGTTTGACTTAATTAGGATTTTGCTTAATAAATTGTGTAAATACATGTTATTTCACTATTTTTTGTTTTTATTTATATCTCTGGTGTGAATCTGTGTTTGTTTATTTCAAAAACCTGCGATTTTGCAGTTTTTGACATCAAATAACTTTTTAAAAAGAACGGTGAGGTATTGTTTTTTTTTTGTCTTAGATTATAAGTATAAGTCTATATTATAATATATTAAAAGATAAAACACTTTTGGACATATGCCGGTGAGTCCGGTACTACCTTAAGTGCACGTGGTGTTTGTGTTAATCTATTACTAAACGATTATTGATCAGTATGACAAGATCGATAATCGAAACCATTTTGGGTTTGATTAGATAGCCTGTAATTTCTAAATTTGTTTGAATGAGAATGTAGGCCAGCCATGCAGTGCAATACTAGAGGGTTGGAATAAGAATTAGCCTTTTGGACACCAGAAACCCCTAAACGAGTACTTTGGCAAACAATGAAGACCCAGATGAAATGCCGCTGAATGCGGCATTTCATCAGGGCCTGCACTGCTAGTTAAGACAAAAACAATCTTCAGAGAAAGAAATACAAAAATTTTGGAATGCATAGCCTGTGACACCTCTATTTATATAATAGACCGTCCTGCCTTAACTGTATCAAACTTTATGGAACATTACATTGGTCCAAAAAGGGTTAACGGACGAAAAAATGTCCTTTTTTACTGATAGGAGGAAAATGAGCAAAATAATATGATAAAAATGATATAAAAAAGATTTAACATACAGAGAGAGAGAGAGAGAGAGAGAGAGAGAGAGAGAGAGAGAGAGAGAGAGATCGTCACCACTGTGTCCATCAGACGCTTAACGACAACGCTTACTGTTCAAATCACTCAGTCTACATTTACTATCATGATGTTTTCCTTTTCTTAAACGGAAACAAACTTGGGCTGCGTGGCTTTGCTTGGAAATTGGGCATACATTGGACGCTATTCGCGCTATGTCCAAGACACAGATCATAACTCAATCAAATTCGACCACGGAATCCGAATGAAATCCTAATCAATGCAAAAAAATGTGAATATGGTCAAGAAACCTGTCACAATCACAGATCACATACCAACATTTGGTGACTTCAAGAGGAAGAGACACAATAACACAGACAAACTGCACAGGTTTTGGTAAACAAAAATGTTCAGCGTAAAATTGCAAATAGTTTTTACCCGTAATTTTAGCATATCTTTTGGGTGCTCAAAAGAACCGTCTCGTTGAGACGGTTCCTTTGAGTACCCACAACATATTTTTTGGTAGAGAAATAAGAAAATTATTTTTCTGTTACGCACTTTTAACTAAAGGGCTGATACTAGCGAGATACCGTATCAAGCAAAACTACATTTAACAAAGAAACCAGCTCCCTCTCTACTTTTGAGTACCCACAACATATGTTTTGGTTGAGAAATAAGAAAAAATATTACGCACTCTTAACTAAAGACCTGAAACTAGCAAGACACCGTAACAAGCAAAACTACATTTAACAGAGAAACCAGCCCCCTCTCTTACTCAGCAATGTGATGGCCAAACTAGAAAGGTCACAACATATATCACAAGATCAAGACTGAACGCGGTCGGTCCCCTCCTTAACGTACCATGAGAACGTGGCTTTGTCTGGAAATTGGGCATACATTGGACACTATTTACACTATGTCCGAGATACAGATCATAACTCAATTAAATTCGACCACGGAATCGGAATGAAATCCCAATCAATGCAAAAAAAGTGAATATGGCCAAGAGGACCACAGACCAACATTTGGTGACTGCAAGAGGAAAAGACACAATAACACAGAAACCTGCACAGGTTTTGATAATCAAAAAATCAGCGTAAAATTGCAAATATATTCTTACCCTTAATTTTTAGCATATGTTTTCTTACCCTTAATTTTTAGCATATGTTTTGGGTGCTCAAAAAACCGTCTCGTTGAGACGGTTTTTTGAGTGCCCACAACATATGTGTATACCCATAACATATGTTTTGGTTGAGAAATAAGAAAATTATTTTTCTGTTACGCACTCTTAACTAAAGGCCTGATACTAGCGAGACACCGTTACAAGCAAACCTATATTAAACAAAGAAACTAACTCCCTCTCTTACTCAGTGATATGATGACCAAACTAGAAAGGTCACAAAGTACATCACATGATCAGGACTGAACACGAACGGCCCCCTCCCTAACGCATCATGATAACGTGGCTTTGTCTGGAAAGTGGGCATACATTGGACACTATTTGCCCTATGTCCAAGATACAGATCATAACTCAATCAAATTCGACCACGGAATCGGAATGAAATTCCAATCAATGCAAAAAAGTGAATATTGCCTAGAACTGTCACGATCACAGATCACAGACCAACATTTGGTGACTTCAAGAGGAAGAGGCACAATAACACAGGCAAACTGACCAGGCTTAGATGAATAAAATTGTTCAGCGTAAAATTGCAAATATTTTCTCTCCCATATTTTAGCATATGTTTTGGGTGCTCAAAATAACCGTCCTATTGAGAGGGTTCTTTTGAGTACTCACACCATATGTTTTGGTTGAGAAATAAGAAAAAAATCTGTAGGCCTGAAACTAGCGAGACACTGTAACAAGTAAAACTACATTAAACAAAGAAACCAGCTCCCTCTCTTATATACTCAGCGATATGATGGCTAAACTAGAAAGGTAACGAAATACATCACAAGATCAGAACTGAACACGACCGGGCCCCTCCCTCACACATGTTGAAAGAATTTTATGTTTTCAATGCACATTTGAGAGGAAATACATTTAGATGCAACTTATGCAACTGAATCGGTTCCTTTCACGTTGATAATTGTTAAACAACACTAACAGACACTGCGCCAACCTGCCTAGAATGTCCGCGAGGGCATATGGTAGTATAAAGAGAAAGAAAGAAAGGATTGCCGACGTTGGGCCAACGAAGTGAACGTGGACCGTCAACATTGAGCCAACGTTGGCCAACATATCAATGTTGTCTGGGACACTATATGGTTATATATATTCGTTTGAATTAAGTCGATCGATTTATCATCTGTATCTATTGACTACACACTGCAGTGGTGGATCCAGAGGAGGTTAAGTTGGTTCGCTCGAACCACCCTCCCCGCCCCTCGTTTTTAAATATCCTATGAAAATGAACTAATTTGTCTCAGTGAGACCAAATTATATTATTTTCATGGGATATTTAAGAAAAATGAGATGAAATCACTCAAATCAGCAAAGCGTATCCCCACACCTTTATACATATGAACCCCCTGTCCGAGCTAGATATAACACCTTTAAGATCCTAGGATGAAGCCGCTATGTAGAGTCGTTAACACACTGTGGTGCACACATTTTATCGACAACCTAAGTAAGGACTTAAACAAAGAACAGAAGCCTGCTAATGTTAATATAAAAGTTATAAAAAGTAATACATGTATGCCTAGATATGTGAAGCGATATGGGGCCTCAATGTGTTCATTTCAAGTTTATTAAACACATTTATCGGACAACCAGTTCGGAAAAAGCACAATGCTGTTGATGTCATTTCTAATATAAGACTCAAATTTCCAGTATACTACAGGGTGTGTGGTACTCCAATTCATTAGAGTTCTGTGATCCAGTTGTTCAAATCCACATAAATTTATAAGTTGTCATTATTTTTTGTTATAATTCGGAACGCATTGCACATCTAGAAAAAGTCAATTAGTGCATGCGTTTGGACTAGGTGTAGGCGGACTCCAATAAAAGACCACGTGGGTGCCGAGGAACATTTGTTTGGCACGAGTGTTGTAACATCAGTCACCAGCGTAAATATATTCTCCATTTTGATTGGATATCGATAAACCAATGAATATGCCTGTAACATTTTAATGACAGCTATGGCCGACAAGAAAGAAAACATCGAATTGCTGAAAAATTGTGAAGCCAAAACGTGTCCATCAGTAAGTTTGAACCAGATGAACAATAAACCATTGAAAGAAGCTTTGTTTAAGAATAATTTGAATTTGTTGTCATAGTCTTAAATGCTAAAAGAAAGACAGAAATGATGAACGAAGTAGGCCAAAAAATCCGCCCCATTTCTAAGTAGTAGCTTTCTAAAAAATATTAGCTGTGTGCCCAACAGACATTAATATGGATATCTGAGGCACAACTTTCCAATTTTGAAATAAATGAGTGGGACATTTTGTCGCCTAGTAAAGCCTTATTTAAAGCAATGTAGTAAAGCAATTCCAAAGGGAAAAATATTTTGGGTCAGTTAGGATTCGAACCCAGATCTCCTGCGTGACAGTCTCCACTCTAACCCCGTCGCTAAACAGTTAACCCAACAGTGAGGCTGTTAGGAATAGCACTGTCACAATACACTCTTCCCCCTTTTATTTTTTGTGAGCCGGGCATCAACCGTTCCTACAGACATACAACGGAGTATAGCCCACTACCGCTCACACTCCTAGAGGCCGACTCAGGCATTACCGAATTACTTCTGACACCATTAAAGCAATTCCAAAGGGAGAAATCTTTTGGGTCCACCAGGATTCAAACCCGGATCTCCTGCATGACAGTCTACCACTCTTAACTATGTCGCTAAAGAATTAACCCAACAGCGAGGCTGTTAACGGCACTGTTACTATGTGAACAATAGTATGATTTATATGTATTTTTTATGGTGTGTAGAATTTAAGGGTTGTGTAGTAATTTTCAATTTCATTCAACAGGTTGGGAACACTTCTTTTTTGATCTACTGTAGTTCAATCAATCAAAATAGACCAATGTGATCTACTTAAAGGCACTGAAATGATGCTTTATATGCTCTGATCAAATGTTGCCTAAAACTTGCTAAATCATTCTCCAGCCAAACTGAAGACTTGTTGATGCAATCTTGATGGTGTAAAAGTTTTGACATTTCAGCGAGGAAATTTTTGCTGAAACCCCTTTTTTTAAATATGTCATGATTTTGTTGACTCCCTGGTATAACGACCATATATTGCTTAGAAAAAAAGAAATGTTAATAAAGAGTCACATAGTCAGTGAGCCAGGATGAAAAAAATTATAGTAAAGGTCTGTATTTCATAAATCAGTAACAAACACAAAACGTCACAATCTATCTCTATTACTGGCTTTACTCAATTTTGATCATTACACCAGAGAGTGCTAACTGAGTCATGCAAGTTAATTGGATAAAATTGGAGAGGGGTGTAGTACATCTCCGGCATGACAAGAAGAGTAACTTGTAAAATGACTACAAAGCAACGCTTTAACTTTTAATTCTAGTTAGTGTTTGAAATAAAACCACCTCCACCCCTTGGCCTCCACCCCTACGCCCTGCAGCATACCCACGCAAAAAAACTAATTCCAAACCCGAGAAAAGTTTTGGCATATGTTCCCCTTGGAGCATGAGCCCTATTTCATTCACCCCCAACCGTAATAACCCTGGCCTTTGAAAGTTTTGGGAAAGGACAGAATGAAAAAGAGTGGCAGGGGTGATGGAAAATAAAAGCAAACGTTTCCAGATTACCAGCCTCTTCTTCAGAATGATAGATATTTTGGAAAAATTGAATGTAAGTAAATGCCACATTCCTCTTGGATTATGTTTCTCCTATATTTAATTAAAACATGGGTTATCAAATGCACATTTGAATTGGGTATGGGAAAACTATGAAAAACATGTATGTGGTGGTCGTAAAAAAAAGCTAAATACACAGAGTTCTGAATAGGATTTTGAAAATAGTCTGAGTAAAATGCTTTTTACCGGAAAAGGTTGTAGTTTTACCATACTTCAATATTGGAGTAAAATAATCCAAATTTGGAGTTAATGAGAATTCTGAACTATACAGTACAACCCCTTTAAAACACACCTCATTATTCCATAGGTTTGGACATAACACAGTCATGTTGTGGCTCCTAAATGTTTTTACCATGGAATTTTAAAATGGAGCTTTTGGAAATTCCATTTGTAAGAAAATGACAATAGAATGGTAACTTTTCTACAATTTCATTTACTTGTAACACAGTCCATTTCTATGGTCCCAAACATAGCACTATAAAGAGAGTGAAGTCCGGGACTGCACTGTACATGTCAGGACTGTATACATTAAAACCTGTCTTAAGCAGCCACTCAAAAAGGAGACCAAAAATTGATTTTCAAGACTGATTATCTCTTAATTCAGGTCAAAAGTATTGCAGAATGCTCCAAGGGGAGCATTCTGCAATACTTTCGACCTTCATTAAGGTACCATCTGTCATTAAGATCTTAGGGCAGGTTTTTCTGTACCTTTTAACTTTCCTAGGTCCTTCACAGACTGGTGGATGGGGTTTGTCACAGAGGAAGGCCAACCTTCAATGACTACTCCAAGATCTGGTCCCTGACTGAGTGGTGGGGAGTGTCTGAGTTTTATACAGAGTTCCTGAAAACTGCTGTGAAGGAGACATGGAGTAAAGATCAGGTAAATACCTTAACCCTTTCCTTCATGAATATTCATGCTAAGCTCCACCCACTATGAATAATTATATAAATAAACTTTCATGTTTGTACATAGAACAAAGAAATAACTTGTCAGGTCCACTAGTGTGTGATCATATCTAGTCAAATGTTCATAAGCAAACAGAGTAAACCCTGATCAGGCAGCTCTTACAAGAGCTCTGCTCTGTTTGCAAAAGTGTTGAAAGGCGTCTCTATGAGGTAAAATGGTTAAGGAGAATGTTCACATATGTTTACAGTTTATTAACATACAAAGTTTCACTATATTCTGTACTTCTAAATTCAGGCAGATCAATTCTTCATCTGCTATAAGAGGCAATTACATGATAATCTTTGCAAACAGATTCGTCCCAGATCAGGCCCAGTCCAACAAAGTGTTGGGCCTTTGCTGGGCCTGGCCTGATCTGAATCTAAACCATTTGACACACTGATTGCATTCCTGGAAGAATTTTGGAAAAAGGTTAATTCAAAATAAAATCAGCATACAACAAAAAAAAACATGCAATATTTCCCAGCATGCAAAGGGTTAATTATGCCCTTTTATCTGGAGGCTTAGACCTAGCTCATATAAGGTCCTTATAATTGTGGCCCCTATACTTTGTGACATAAATCTTTGCATGCTGGGACTTTTTTCACACTTTTGTTTTCATCTTGTTTCTTTTTCAAAATTTACTTTTTCCAAAAATCCTTTCTGGAACACTATCAGAGTGTCAAACTGTTTAGATCCAGATCAGGACTGACACTCTGTCAGTCCTGATCTGGGTCCAAACTGTTTGTAAAGGCTATCAGCAGATGACAAAAATGGCCGTTAGCCAAGAATGAGTTATATTTGTAATTCTTGGTACAGTAAAACTTGTCTTAAGGCCACTCTCAAAAAGACTAAAAATTGGTTTTCAAGATCAATTATCGCTTAATGCAGGTCAAAATTGTTGCAGAATGCTCCCCTTATGCAGGTAAAAAGTATTGCAGAATGCTCCAAGGGGAGCATTCTGCAATACTTTTGACCTCATTAAGCTATCATTTGTCATTAAGATCTTTGTTTTGTCTATTTTGAGAGGCCGTTTTAGACAGTTTTTACTGTATTATCCAGAATGAAAAGGGTTGAATGCTTCTTACCAGGTATTATACTACACATGCTCTAATTGATTTCTTTTTTCTCAGGTACTAGAACAACTTGAGGGCCTTCCGGAGGAATACAAGACCATGGTTCATGATGTTTTAAACTCACGGCGGAATGATATAAGACAACAATTACTAGCTGACAGCCACAGTATTTCACACTCTGTCCTCACAGATTTTGATTGGAAATTGAAGGTAACACTAACTCCTTTTAGCCCAAGATTTATAAGATTTTTTCAGTCAAAAGTGGTAGTGCTTTTCTATTGAATAAAATGCATGTTGTAATGCTCATCTGAAGTGTCTTGCTGAGGACCCATAACATAATATGGGCCGCAAGGGGACAACCTGTCTTCAGGGTTTCTGACAAGATGAGACTCAAACCAGCCTGCTCAGTTACAGAGACTAGGTAGAATATTGAAATTTCACTTGTAACATGTTTAGATATGAGTCTTTGAGGAAGTGACGAACAAAGGCACTGATCAAACTGCATAGATTCACATGCTGGTCTGCGCCTTTTGTTGTTCACAAACTCCCTAAGACAGAGGTTTTCTCGTGTCGAGGCCCATATTAGGTCAATGTTTGCTGAAAATTTAGAAAAGTAGCAGTATAATAACCCCTCTAATTTAGGGCTACCATGTTCAACCCCAAATGCATATTGTGTACATAACTTATTCAATTCTATACCACAGTGTTTTGCCAAGAAGACAAATGTCCCATTTCCTCTAAATATTGTGGGACAGTGCCAGAAAGACAACCCTTAGTGATATTAAACATTAAGAAACAGTCACAAATTTCTTGGGACAATGTCCTACCATGGACAAACTGGGTGGGACATTTTAAAATTTTATGTATCAAATGGCACAAAATCACAGTCTTGAAAAACCTCTATTACCCTTTTTTGAAAGCATTGTTGATACCATAATATGGGCTCACCATGCCATTAGCCATTGTAGCCATTTTCTACTAAAAATGTAGAGTGGCTACAAATATATATCATTGGCTTAAAGTACAGTCTAGGTGGTTCAAGAATTACATATTTGCGAAAAAGTGTATTTTGATGAGCTTTTGGATTTTCAAATTTTGCTTTTTTTTATTCCTTCACACTTTATTATAGTGTCATATTTTACTCTTTGGGTGCTGGATTTTTCAATACCATCCGAGTGTCAAAAAGTTTGGATCCAGATCAGGCCCAACATTTTGTCGGGCCTGATCTGGGTCCAAACTGTTTGCAACGGTTATCAGCAGACATAGCGGACAAAGAGTTAAATACAAAACACCTTGTTGATACTTTCTTGCTAAAACCTTGGGTAAAGTTAATTTCATTTGGCTCCAACTTTTTCCATTTGGCTAAAGTGCTGGCTACAACAAATTCTGAGCCAGGGTAAACCCTGCATATGCACTTTTAAATGATAAACTGATTTGGGAAATAATTATAAAGTGTTTTAATACTGATAAAAAATCTGTAGTGGTGGTCTTTAGCTTCGAAAAAGGCATATGAGCAGCGACATGAGATTTCCAACGACGTGGTAGGTGCCACCAGCAAAGTCTCAGATCAGCCTGCGCATACCCGCAGTCTGATCAGAGCCTTTGCTAGTCGTTTGAATATTCTATGAGTCTTAAGCTACTGACTGAACATCATTTGTAGTTATTAAGCTTAAAATGAGGCTGCACAGGCTCGTCTGAGTCTACACTTGTCAAAATGCCACATTGTTGGAAATCACATGTCGGGGCTCATATTGCTTTTGATTTGTCTTCCATTCATCCATTAGTCCATCCTGCATACTCTGTTAGCAACATATCTCATAAACAACCCTTAAAGCACCAATCACGACTGCAGCAGAGGACAAATTTTGCAACATCTTTCCTAATTTTCGAAAAAAATAAGATATGATATTTCACGAGAATCTTCTGCCAGCTTTAACATTTGGATTGCAAAAATACAATTTGCTGTGGCACAGTGCAGTTAAGATGTCACAAAATGGTGATAAATATTTTGTGTTCCTTGAATTGGGAATTTTCTCAAAAACATACTTTTTGCCATTGAAAACATGACCCAATATTGGTCAGCAAAATGGGCAAAAAAACCTGGCAAGATAAGGTTTTATAAGGTATTACTATAAACATGCAGCAGGCATAATAAGCTGACAAGATCTTCAGGACAAAAAGTAAATTGGCAGGATAATGGTGGATAAGGTCACATCAATATTGTTATTATCATTTCAGTTAGTAATGTCCAGTGATAAATTGTCTAGTTTGCAAGAACCAGTGCTCTCCCTTGATATGGATGTACAAAGCAATACAGACAAGCATAGTGTATCAGTAGAACTGGGTCGTGAGGATTTGAAAAAATTAATAGCCTCTTTAGATGCTGCAAATAAGGTATGGATACCCAATAGTGCTGCAAGATACAGTTAGCTTACAATACGATCTGTATCAAGATATTCATGATACAATACCTATTACAATACATTTTTGGCAACTTAATAATCTTAGAACTAACATCTACATGTGAGTCACGACATCAGATTTCCAACAATGTTGTATGTCCGACCAGCAAAGGCTCAGATCAGCCAGCCCATATGTGCAGTCTGATCAGAGCCTTTTGCTAGTCGCTTGAATATTCTATGACTGTTAAGCTTCTGACCGAACAGCATGTGTATCTTGAAAGGAGGCAGCACAGGCTTATCTGATTCTACACTTGTGAAAATGCCACATGTAGCCACAATCGAGCTGGCGTTGTATTGATGTCAGTTTAGATTCTGTGTGTAGTTTACATTTGGCGACGCATGAATGTTAGTGCGGCTTTTTATTGTACCAAGTGGCATTATGGTCAAATTGCCAAATCATGGCTTGTGTTATGTTGATTCGTCTTTGCTTCTGCATGGTGCAAACTTGTGGGTTCACTCTCAGATTGTGTTTACTGAGACATTTACATGCTTGTTCAGATGATAGCTTGCATTTTTGTAAATATTTGTACAGTATGATAATAGGCTGTATATGTTTAAGTCATAATAAATTTCTGTTCTGTTCTAATACCACAATAAGATGGCAAATTTTCTTCCAAACCATCCTAAAAGATTAACTCTTCTCTTGCTAGTGGCGACACTCGTCGTCTCCTGATAACTTTTGCAAGGGTTTGGACTCGGATCAGGACAGACATTCCATCAGTCCTCTGTCCTGATCTGGATCCAAATCGTGTGACACACTGATTATGTTCATGAGAGAATTTTTTGAATAAATTAATTTTGAAAAAAGTCAGCAGACAACAACAAAGCATGAAAAATTACCCAGCATGCAAAGATATGTTGGCAGGTGATTTACATGTAATGTCTAGACTTATTTGCTTTCTTTAAGCTGTGATGAAATTAGAATATGACGTCTGATGCAAAATTTTGGTAGCTCTTTGAAGGGTTAAAAAATAGATATTTCATCTAAGATGGATCTATTTTTGGTGTGTTTTTTTATTTTTAACTTTCTTGCATTCGAGGAACCCCTAAATGAGTCCTTTTGCAAACAGTGAAGTCCCAGATGAAATGCAGCATAATGCTGCATTTCATCAGGGTCTGCACTGTCTGTAAAGGTAAAAAAGGATACCAGACAAAAGAATACAACATTTTTGAAAATCATAACATGACACCCCTAGGTATATACAATGGACTACCCCAAATTTGTTGTATCAAACCAGAAGGAAGAATCCATTAGTATAGAAAGGGTTAAACATGCATGTGCAGCTATATGGGAGCCTGAGCCTTAGGATTTTAGGAACCAATCTTTTCCTTTACATTTGGGAAAATATTATATTAAAATTGGGAAAATAAGTGCTAAATACACAATACATTATATTTGAAAAATAAAGGCCATTTTGGGATTGGGAATGACTCCCATTTAAGGCCTTAAAATGACCAAACATTATAAAAATCACTGGCCTACAGTGGTCATATATCTGATAAGTACCGAAACAGTTTGGACCCAGATCAAGATTGACAGAACGTCGTTTCTGATCTGGATCCAAATCGTTTGACTTTCTGAAAGTGTTCCTGAAAGAGTTTTTTTTTTTTTTTTTTTTTTTTTTTTTTTTTAAAGTTAAATTTGTAAAAAGTCTGCAGACCACAGCAAACATGTGAAAAATACCCAGCATACAAAATTAATTTCTGATTATGGTATGGCTTTCTATTTTTCTTTCAGGCATTGATACAGCTGAAGTCTTGAGATGTGGATGGTTTAACATAGATGTTGTTTTTATGGATCCAATGGTGCCAAAATGCAGTTGCTCTTTCTGCTGCAAGTATTCAAATGCACTCAATACACTTTTATCATGGAAGCCAGGGAATAAGCTGGGGGGCGACTAGGGCAAAAAAACAGTCGTCCTAGGGGCTGAAATTTTGCCCTAAATGGACTCCGGGAGAAGTGAGAGGCTCTCTATTTTTTTTTACAATTTTCTTTCATTCACCAAATAAAAGCAATCTGTGGTGACAATCTACTAGCACTACATCTTATTTCTCCTTCCATTTAATGGCAATAGTATGTGCAATGGCTAATTTGCTTTTAAATTGACAGAAAATGCCATAATTTTGCGCTATAACTTCTCCCTATCTGGCTGTCACTTCTCCCTAATTTCCCTGGAGGGACGTCACTTCTCCCTACTGTCAGGGCCCAGCTTGAACCCGGGAAGCAGACCAGGCCTTTAGAGTGCATAACAGAATATTAATTTTCTTATTTCTCAACCAAAACATATGTTGTGGGTACTCAAAAGAACGGTCTCAATGAGACGGTTCTATTAAGCACCCAAACCATATGCTAAAATTTATGGGTAAGAAGCTATTTACATTTTTTTTGTCTATCTAAACCCAAGCAGACACTATGAACTCTGGTAAGGGCATTTGAATATTTGCAGGGGAGAGAGCAGGAGTAAAAAACAGACATTTTCAGAATGAAATAAAATGAGGGCAGGATAAAGGTGAAAAAGAGCAGAAGAGGCCCTAAGTGCTGATGCAGCAAAGACATTGTGCAGACGAAATTGTGGAGACCTGCGCATTTGAGCCTGATTTAGACTTTTCTCAAAATTCAACCTATTCCAATACGCCACAATATTCAATATGGTCAGGTGTGGATAGTGGTGGGCAATAGCCAAAACTCTTTCTCAAAGCCTACGTGGGTGCATAAAACTGGGCGTAATAACCGCTTGCTCTTTATGCCAGGGGCAGTGGGGGTTGATTTCTCTAAATGTTTATCGGTTACTGTGGTTATAGCCATCGGATAAAATCATCATATGTAAACCCTTAAAGTGCTAATCACACCTGCAGCCGAAAAATTTTCTGATATCTTTTTCGAGTTTGTGGAAAGGTTAACCCTATACTTCATAGACACTTTTGCAAACAGAGCAGACCCAGATCAGGGTCTACTATGCTTGCTTATGGAACTATGATATGATCCTACACTAGTGGACATGACAAGTAATTTCTTTGTTCTTTGTACAAACGTGAAAGTTTATTTATACAATTATTCTTTGTGGATGGAGCTTAGCGTGGATATGCATGATGGAAAGGGTTAACTGTGAACACGTGAGAATCATATATACTCCTAATATTCAGACATCATAATTTCTTACCATAAATTAATAGTACCATTTGACTACCTTTTGAAGTGTGAAAAGTGTGGTGAATGATTGGCATAGTGTAAATGGTGATCAGCCTGCTTCTTTAGTAAAAGCTATATAGGTTTACACTGTTTGGTCAGGCCTTTTAACACTTGCAAATAAAGCAGACCCAGATCAGACAGCTCTTCTAAGAGCTGCCTGATCAGGGTCTACTCTGTTTACTTGTGGAAATATGATATGATCCAACGCTAGTGGACCTGACAAGTAATTTCTTTGTTCTATGTACAAACATGAAAGTTAATTTATATAATTATTCATAGTGAGTGGAGCTTTGCATGAAAATTCATGATAGAAAGGGTTAACTGTGTCTGAAACATGAGAATCAAATTTATTCTTAATATTCAGACATCATAATTACTTACCATAAATTAATAATCCCATTTGACTTCCTGTTGAAGTGTGCAAAATGTGGTGACTGATTGGCATATATAGTGTAAACGATCAGCCTGCTTCTTTAGTAAAAAGCTAAATGGGTTCACAATGTTTTATCAGGCCTATTTGTTTGAATTTTTAGGTTTATACTTTACCTCAGAGACGCCTTTTAACACTTGCAAACAGAGCAGACCCAGATCAGGAAGCCCTTGTAAGAGCTGCCTGATCAGGGTCTACTCTGGTTGCTTATGGAAATATGGTTAGATATGATCCTGCACTAGTGGACCTAACAAGTAATTTCTTTGTTCTATGTACAAATGTGAACGTTTATTATATAATTATTGATAGTGGGTGGAGCTTAGCATGAATATTCATGAAGGAAAGGGTTTAATTTGTACCTAATCTGGATTTACAGCTGTTTATTTGGAAGTCTCCAATTTTAAACAAATTATATCCAGTGGTATGGATTTGTGGCCAGTTGGAGTGCAATAGAGTTAAATGAGTCTGTTTTGCCTGTTTGTTTTGATGTTTTACATACTGATCAACAATTTTATGGTCATGTCGGGTCTTCCTGGGTTGAACCAGTACTATGCAGCAAATAAAGTGTCTTGCTCAAGGACACAACACAATGACTATGCCAGTGGTGAGTTTCTTACTAGCAATCCTATGACCCCCAGTCTTATGCTCTACCAGCTATAATTCAAACATTCCAAAATTAAATTAATTAAAAGCCTATGTGTTGTGTTTTGAATTTTTAATACATGTACATTACAAAATACTGTAATTGAGCTAATACCTTCTCAAGTAGTTTCTGGTATTTGGTTGGTCTATCTGCAGTTTTAATTAATGCTTTACTTTTACTATTGACCAACTAATAAGATTGAGGATATAGGGATCAGCCTGGCATCTGTCCAGCCAAGATGAAAATAGTATCATTTTTTATGTTGATATGTTTTACATATCTGTCTGGGGCTATGGATACAGTTTACCTATTGTAAATTTTCGCTATAATTTTATTTTCGTGAATAGCGTTCAAAGATATTTTTGTCACATTAAAAATTCATGAATAGTACATGATTTATCTACATCAGTATATAACAGAGTGATTTCGCGAGGGTTTTATTTTTGTGAAACATGCAAAGTTTGAGCTGAATTGCTGTTGTTGGGCTTAACCCCTCCACTGTCGTATATAAGTGCACGCTATAGGCGGGGGGAAAAAGGCTATTTTGATGTTATTATGGTGTTACATATAATTTGATACCGAATCATAACCATCGTAGGGATTTACACCAAATTTTTTCCTGCTTGTTGGAGACATTTGGTTCAATGTCTGAAATAATGTTTTCTAGTGATAGCATGTCAAAAAAAAAAAAAAAAATCAACAGCTGAAAATACATGAATGTCCACTTTCATTTTCAACATCATTGTGTTCGAATGGTTGGAAAACAATGGTTCAAAAATTTGAGAATGACAGTCATTTTCCTCATTTACAATTTCCGATTTAAAATAATATCAATTGTCATCCATATACGAGCCATATTAGACTTCCAAAATAACCTCTACTTCCAAGAAACACGGCAAACTAATGCCACGATCAGCTGCCATCTTAAAAAAACGAGTTCTTCTTCAAAGGGGCCATTTTCCCTGTAAAAAGCAAGCTACGGAAGCCAATTTGGCAGCGGAGTTATGGGATAAATCTTGAAAAGGTTAACTCTTTCATTCTAGAACAGATAAGGATAATTGAGTTTTTATCCCTTTGACCATTACTTGTGCTTCAAAGCTATGATGTATTCATCATGAGCTGTATTCGTGGTATTGGCATATGAGAAGAGATTTTTATAACAAACAGTACTCATGGTATTGTTTGTCAAAATTGACCCTAGACATATGAATATTCAATGACCTTTTACTCAGTCTTTGTGAATCTTTGTTAAAAGTGTGCTTTAGATTGTTGTACAATTACTAATCTGAATGAAATTAATCACAATTCCCCGATAGCCTAGTGGATAGTTGAGTGTTTTAGCACTCAACAGATGTGGGTTCGAGTCCAGTAGCATTTAAGTATTTTTTGTTCATTTTTTTTTTCGATTTCCTAGTTTCTTTGTCTTTCTTCTTGATTTTGTGCACAACTGGATACATTTATTAGAATTTGGCATGTGTTTATGTAACAAATACAGCACCGTGAATAATTTCAGTAAGCCTACATGTGATTAACTCTTTGCAAGCTGAATATTTTTTTAGACTTTTGTTATCATCTGCTGACTTTTAATCAAAATTAACTTTTTAAAAAATCTTACAGGAACACTATCAGAGTGTCAAATGGTCTGTATCAAGATCAGAACATACGTTCTGTTGGTACTGAACTTGGTCCAAACTATTTGCAAATGTTGTCAGCAGACAAGGAAAGAGTGGGGAACTTAGGGAATAATGAATACAAAAGCGGCTAAATACAAATGAAAGATGTAAAGCTCATCTCAAGATGACGTAAAATACACGAACAATATTAACTTAAAAAAAGAAAGCAATTTGACAATTATATAAAAAAAGGTTCCTTCCAAGTTTCGATCCAGGTATGCTTGATTTGTAAGTAGTCAACTAACCACTAGGCTATCAGGCCATTTGCATTAACGAATTGACATTATCTTCATATTCTCTGTAAATGCGTGACCAAGGTCTGAGTACTCAACGAAAACGCACGAATATCACGAAGATTTTGTCGAAAATTATTCAGTCTAAGGTCAATTTTGTCAGACTATATTGTATTGTTTGTCTACATTGACCTGAGACATATGAATATTCAATGACCTTTCTTCTAATCTTCGAAAATATGCGTTAAATGAGTGCTTTAGATTGTGGCACAATTACTTTTATGCATGAAAAGTTCACAATTCCTCGATAGCCTAATGGATAAGAGGCTGTCCCTTCTGCTCAAAAGATGTGGGTTCGAGTCCAGTAGCATTTCTTTTTTTTTCCTTCTTTTTTTTAATTTGCTAGTTTGTCCTTATTCTTGATTTTGTGTACACATGGATATCTTTTTTGGAATCTGGCATACATTAATCAACAAATACACACGTTGAAACGTGAATAATTTCAATAAGCCGAAATGTAATAACGTTTTGCACGCTGGTTGAGTTTAGTACTTTCGTTGTCATCTGCTGACTTTTTTTCAAAATAAACTTTTTCAAAAGCATCTTTCAGGAACACTATCAGAGTGTCAAACGGTCTGTATCCAGATCAGGACCCACGTTCTGTCGGTACTGATCTGGGAACAAACTGTTTGCAAAGGTTATCAGCAGACAACAAAAGTCGCCGATGAAAAGAAAATAGTGAGGAAACCTAGAAAATAATGAATATAAAAGCGACTCGATACAAATGAAAGATGTAAAGCTAACCACGAGATGACGTAAAATACAAGAACAATCTTACATTAAAAAAAAGATGAAATTTGACAATTATAAAAAAAAGACTTTTCCAAGTTTCGATCCAGGTAGGGTTGATCTGTAAGTTGCCACCTAACCACTAGGCTACCAGACCATTTACATTCATCAATTGACAGTATCTTCATGCTCCTGTTAAAAGCAAGACCAAGGTCGGAGTACTTCACGAAAATGCACGAATATCACAAAGATTTTGGCGAAAAATTATCAGTCTCATGTCAATTTTGACAAACTATAAGGCATTGATGGGGTTAACATCATTTTCAGCATTGAAGGGGTTAACATCATTTTCAGCATTGAAGGGGTTAACACCATTTTCAGCATTGAAGGGGTTAACATCATTTTCAGCATTGAAGGGGTTGACATCATTTTCAGCATTGAAGGGGTTAACATCATTTTCAGCATTGAAGGGGTTAACATCATTTTCAGCAATTTTCCAGTCATATCACAATGGTCAGTTCATAGATCCAGATAAGGAAATTTTATTTGCGTAAAATTTTAACTATTTTCTTACTCATTAATTTAAGCATGTGTTTTGGGTGCTCAAAAGAACCGTCTCATTGAGATGGTTCTTTTGAGTACCCACAACATATGTTTTGGATAAGAAATAATTTCCAATACGCACTCTTATCTGGAGGCCTGGTCAGTTGTTATAATTAACTTCCTGCGCAGGCTGCTCTTAAGCAGCTTACCAGTACAATCTGTGTTCATACTTTTATCAGTTACTGACAACTGTCCCCTGAATCAGCAGTAGGGAAATAATCCCTATGAAAGTATAGAACCAGACCAGGGTTCAAAGTCATCTATATTACAGTCTATATAAAACCTTTTTTGTTTGATTCGATTCTTTACGTCACATCAACAATCTTTCAGTTAAACAGGGACGGGTCTTCCTGGGTCAACCAGTACTAAACTAGGATAAATATGTCTTGCTCAAGGACCACAACGCAGTGACACCGGTGAGGCTCGAACCTGCGACCCCTCGGTCTCTAGCCAAGCACTCTACCACTGAGCCACTGCGCTCCCTTAATATAAATCTGACTACAGACTGTGTGAAACGGACTGACATGAGCTGGTTTGATATTAATGCAAGGGTTGGATAAAATACCAACAACAAAATTTTACATCCCATTTTATTTACATCACATTCAAAGCTTTATCACAGTGAGGTCAACAAAATAAACTCATTCATGAACATAGGGTGGAAAATGACATTATCATATGACGTCACGTCTGGGAGTGAAATAACGCCATGCAATAAAATCGATAAATCACTAGTGGTTTACAGATTTACAGGAAACATTATGATATCCATAACAACGTTGCGTACATGATGACAAAATCATAAAGTTTTCATGCCAGAGATGAGATTTCAAAGTATTTGTCATATGATAAATAGAATCTTACATTCATGCTCTTGTATTATTGAATTTATTAAACTCTTTGCGAAAAAGAGATAAAATGCTCTGCAAGCCTCGCATTTTATCTCTTTTCCCCAACTTGTTTAATAAATTCAATAAAACATGAGCACTCATGTAAGATCCTCTATATATATCATAAATCACTACATAGAGGATCTTACACGAATGTTCATGTTTCATTGAATTTATAACCAGTAAATGAATGACCGGGCCGCGTAGCGCAGTCGGTAACATGTCTGGCTACAGATGCGTGTCTGACTGCAGATCCAGGGGTCGCGAGTTCCATCCCGGTCCAGTCCCATACTTTCGTGGAGATTGATCATGAAATAATTTCTACGGTCATTCTCCTCCCTTCCGCTGATTTATTCAAGAAGGGTTGTTGTCAGTTACAAGCGAAAGTATGTGCACGAATTACTGGTTAACCGCTTGTTCAAGCCTGCCCAGGAAAAAGTGTGGTTAAGTGAACTGACCGTCCCGCAATGACCATAGCTGTTGACTTGGGACGTAAAGCAACAAAACAAACAAACAAACAAAACCAGTAAATGAGTTTGGGAAAAGATAAAATGTGAGGCTTGCTGAGCATTTTATCTTTTTTACAAAAAGAGTTTTATAAATTCAATAATACAGGAGCATGAATGTTAGATTCTATTTATCACATGACATTAAAATTACTTCAAAAATCACATTCTTAGTGTGAAAATGTCAATATTTTGCCATCTTTTACGCAACTTTATATCAGACATCATTGCGTAAGTTTCCTAAATCTGTATTGTTTTTATTGCATGGCATTAAATCACTCCCTGACGCAAAGTCATGTGATAAGTAAACATTTTTTTATTAAATTACAACATATAGAAGTCAAAAATAAAATTCCTTTATGGCAGTATGTCAGGCTTATATGACATTTTTTTTTCTGCCACAATTTATCAAATAATAAAAACAATTATTATATAATCTATAAATAAACATATTCTGATTGGCCCAGATACATATCCACCTGAGTCAATATAACTACATATTGCATGGTTTGCCAGACGTGACGTTGCAAAGCACACGGCACGAGGTAATATTGCATGGCTTACGGGAAGTGACCTCAGAACATCAAGTAATTTCGCATGATCCATCCGTAACGTCAATGGTTTTAATGATATAAAATGACAGGAAATGCATACCATACATTTATTTTATAATAAAACAATTGTTTACTTATGTTTTGGTAGACATGGAGTGTTATTGAACAGTAAACCTAATTATATTGACCTCCGCTCTGCGTCGGTCAATATGATGTTTACTGTTCAATAACACTCCATGTCTACCTCAACATAAGTGAATAATTGTATAATAAATATATTCCCTTTACAGTGCTTAACTCTTTATCTGCCAGTGTCCTCTATGATAACCTTTGCAAACAGTTTGGACTAAGATTGATCATATTCTTGAAAGAATATTGGAAAACATAATTAATATTGAAAAAAAAAATCAGCAGACGACAAGAAAAGTCATGAAAATATTCCCAGCATCAAAGAGTTATAATGGCTTTCTGGTTTTTGTAATACAATTAGTACTCAAATTTATGGTTTTATTTATGATCACAAATGTTTTTATGAAAAATTGTGGAGGAAGAAAAAAGGGTTATTTGGCCAGACATAGTGTTGTACCTTTAACCTTTTCATTCTGAAGGATTATCCCTTACACACTGATACAATAAGCATGGAATTGTCTATTTTGTGTTTTAAGGGTTTGTTGGTCAAAATTTAATAAAACCGTGAAGATTGGTTTTATCTTAGCAAACATTGCAGACCCTGATGAAATGCCACCCAATGTGGCATTTCATCTGGGTCTTCACTGTTTGTCAAAGCATCTGTTTACAGGTATCCAGATATATGCACTTAGACCAAAGACCCAAAATAATGTCTGATACAGCCATGGTCGAGATAACTAAATTTTTGTGCATAAAATTGTGATTATTTTCTTATCCATCAGTTAAAACATATGTTTTGTTTGCTCAGAAGAACTGTCTCATAGAGATGGGAGTACCCACAACATATATTTTGGTTTAGGAATAAGAAAAAAATCCATTACACACTCTTATCTGGGGCTTGGAGCCTGAACAGCTCTCTTATAGCTATAATCAAATGATGAGTCTCAATCAAAACTGGAGGCCACAACAAATATTAAACACGGAAAATTCTGTGACTGAATGTTATTATAACTCTTTTGGAACATCTTGTATATTTGGGGTAAAATTTCCACATGGAAGACTTTGAACAAAAAAAAATCAAACCTAAGGGGTAAATTTCTGCATGGTTAATTTTCAGTGCAAGACTGGTTTGACTATGCATTCTTTTTCTATATTCTTCTTGAAACAAAAAAACATTTTCTGAAAGCAAAGCATCAATTGTGTAATGCTGAATTTTAAGCCAGGCCCCGAGGTAATAAAACTTATTTCATGCTCAACTCAACTGAGCACGAAATATATCCTGCTCATAAATGTAGAAATGCCAACAATTTTTGGCATTTTAACATTAATTAGCATGATAAATACAACATCTGAGAGACTTAAAGCAAGAAACTTCTTTATTTGTTGGTATTTTAAAAAATTTATAACCTCGGGCCTGGAGTGGTTAAACAATAATTTCTCACTTCATGGGCACCTCTCTGCATGGGTAATTTTTGCTTAAAGACTGCCAGATCATGTTAAAATGATAATAAACATACCAGAATATGTATCATTAATGAAATGTGAGCCAGTTCATGATATTTTAGTACTTATTGCATATGCAAAAAAAAAAAGCTTGGCCTTGCCAGAACCTTCACTTCTTGCAAACACAAAGTTGGGATGAAGGATCAAGCCAAATTTCAGGCCTATGTGTCTACTAGATAGCTAAAATAAGATAATAAATATGAAAAATCTCCTGAGCTGGTCCATGCAGTTGCTCAATTGGTAGGATTGCTAGTTCCAGTCTCACCACCGGCGTCACTGTGTTGTGTCATAGAGCAAGACACTATCCACTGCTTAGTACTGGTTCAACCCAGGAAAACCCATCCCGACATGACTGAAAAATTGTTAACTGGGATGTAAAGAATCAAAACAACCATATAAAGTATTTGATTGACCTACAGACAAAGGTTAAACTGTGTCATGCTTAGGTAATTCTTGAAGTCTTGCCTAGCTTGCATTGACTTGTGTGCATTTTGTGACTTAGAAAACCCTAATTGCATTGGAAAAATAGATTGTGCCAGTCAAGTGGCTTAAATTTGACAATTTAAAACCAACAGCTTTCTTGAAGCCTTGCCTAGCTTGCATTGACTCATAAGCATTTTCTGACTTAGAAGAAGCTAATTGCATTGAAAAAATAGATTGTGCCGGTCAAGTGGCTTCAACTTGACAATTTAAAACCAACAGCGACCCTGAAAATTAGGTCAAGCTCATCAAACCTAATTCATCATGCACCAATGTTATATGCAGGCAAATTTGGTAAAAATCTGGCAAAATGGTTTTTATCTATTGGAGAATGTGTAGAATTATGCTGAGACCAACACCAGCCTTTCAGCGGGATCTACAGTAATACCCGTGTAAAATGGCCACTCAAAAATAGAGAAAACAAAGGTCTTAATGACAAATGGTAGCTTAATAAAGGTCAAAAGTAATGCAGAATGCTCCTCCTCTTGGAGCATTCTGCAATACTTTTGACCTGCATTAAGCGATAATTTTTCTTGAAAAAAAAATTCTGTCTATTTGAGAGTGGCTGTTTTACACAGGTTTTACTGTACACCAAAGCACACAAGATTTCAGTGCTTACCCCATCAGCCAGTAGCGAAGGCTCAGACAAGCCTTCACTTCTCGCATACATAAAGTTTAATAATTGAGGCGTGACATGTGATTTCCAACAATGTGGTATTTTGACAAGTGTACACTCAGACGAGCCTATGTAGCAAATTTTTAAGCTTAGAAACTCCAAGTGATGTTCAGTCAGTAGCTTAACACTCAAAGAATACTCAAGCAAGTAGCAAAGACTGTTCATATGCGCAGGCTGATTTGAGGCTTTCCTGGTTGCACATACCACATTGTTGGAAATCTCATGTTGCTTTTACATAGATGGAGGCTCAGACTGTATATTAGGGCTCTAGCACCACTTGGGTAAGTGTGCATACATATTTAAATAGTGATTTTGTGCATATGCTTTAAGTAGCAAAATCTTGCGATTGGGCCAATATGGGAACATAATTTACCAGCTGAATGGGAGATAATTCACACAAAATCAAGGACATGTACATGTATATAAATAACAAAATACAAAACACAGACCAAAAAATAGACTTCTACATTCATTTAAATATAACATACAGCTCAAGGGTTGGTTTGTGTGATATGGTGTAGAAACATCAAAATTTACAATAGTTAAACATGTTCAAGGAAAAATTCAACATGGATTCAAAACGTTTAAATTTTATGTAAATAAAACTATTTATATGAAAAAGCATCTTAAATTTTTTCAACCATAAAAATGACTAAAAATATGGACATCCACACAAGCGTGGTGTATTTTTTACCCCTCTATTCTTTGCTGCTGGGTAGTTTTTCAAGCTTTTATTGTTGTCTGCTGACTTGTTTCAAAATAAACTCTTTCCAAAAATTCTTTCAGGAACACTATCAGAGTGTCAAACGGCTTGGACCCAGATCAGGACCGACATTCTGTTGGTCCTGATCTTGGTCCAAACTGTTTGCAAAGATTATCAACAGTAGACAAAAGTCGCCGCTAGCTAGCAAAGAGTTAAAGCGCTTATTATGACTACAGTAGCCAACAGATTTTGGGATATGGGCCAGCACGAGATTTTGTTACTTATCGTATCAGCAAAAATCAAAGGTTCACAGAATCTGCCTATAAGCCTAGTCTTGCTTCTGCCTTCGCTTCTCGCATACATAAAGTAAGGAAGAAGAGGAAGGCTCAGACCAAAATGCATCAGCGTTTAAATAAAGCTTTTTGAGCATATGTGGTAAGAACCAAAATCTCTTGTTCTGTCATGTATAAGGCTAGCAGACAATTCACTTGAAATATATAGCGGATATTTACTTTTTTTCAGTTGAATACCAAATATATTTCATCGATGTGTTGGAAACATCAGAATTTTCATGAGTGCGCAGCATGAGTGAATATTCTGATGTTTTTAACTAACAAGATGATATATATTTGGTATTTGCCAGAAAAAAGTAAATTTTCTTTTTTTTTTATAGGCTACGTGCAATGTCTCACCCACTGACAACAGAGGTGCTGAAAATGTAAAAAGCAAAATTTTAGCAATTCTAAATAATTTTGGTACCTAAAAATCTGTCACGTTCTAACTAAGAAAATGCATACCCACACTTTATGTTTTCGTTTACAAATAAGAAAGTTATGGGCATTTGAAGTTCTGAAGTGAAATGTATTAAGTGAATGGAAAAGTCAGAGGCAATCCAAAAAACGCTACAGTGAAAATATAGGCTGATGTCAATCACTAGTGATTGACACCATATCATTTCACTAGTGATTAATATCACTTTTATTTGTTTTTTATGCATTGATATCACTGCTAAGTATAAAACAAAAAACCTTCTCTTGTAACGTTCCTTAAAGAAGTAACAAAATTTGAAAATGTCTGCTGCAAATTATAGCTGTGACTCTTAACTCTTTCCTTGCTAGCTAACTTTTGTTGTCTGTTGATAACCTTTGCAAACAGTTTGGACCCAGATCAGGACCGACATACTGTCGGTCCTGTTCTGGGTACAAACTGTTTGACACTCTGATAGTGTTCTTGAGAAAGTAGATTTTGAAACAAAGTCAACAGATGACAACAAAAATATGAAAAATTGCCCAGCATGCAAAGAACTTAAGGGTTCAATGGAATGAGAAGTTGACCTTTCCAGACTGCAATTATGACCAATATACAACTGCATGAGATATAAACTGGCCCCGAGGTTATAAAACTTTTTCCATGCTCAACTCAGCTGAGCACGAAATTTATCCTGCTTATAAATTTTAAAATGCCAACAATTGTTGGCATTTTAACATTTATTAGCATGATAAATACAACATCTTAGACACTTATAGCAAGAAACTTCTTCATCTGTCATTATTTTAGCTTTTATGAGCAGTTGAAATTTTGTGCTCAGTTGAGTTGAGCATGAAAAAAGTTTTATAACCTCTGGGCCTGATCAAGCTGATCACTTGGCTAATTTGTGTACAGACAAGAATTTTGTGAAAGACGATGTCACACGTGCCACGGTAAAGTCATACAAGCCCGCATACAAGTCCCATTTGAATGTGCTGCAAACAATTTTACAGATTTTATTTAAAAAGACATGTACTTAACAGATTTCCTTCAGGAATATTGGGTTCTGACGGAAAGCAGAATGCTGCTTAAGCCGGTGCTAGGGGGCCTGAGAATTGTTGCACTTTCCATTAGTTCTCATGAACAGACTCAATAAAACCGAGTCTGCTGTTTTCTTATATTGTAGGTTCTCTCTATTTCTGAAGGATCCGTTTTTCCAGATTATTAAGACAAAATCATTAGGGCTTGAAATAAAGGTTCAGATCACAAGGCCATAAATGTGTGCTTGAAGCACAAGCTAAGGATTACTTCTAGTAACTATGCAAGGTTTGATACTCTCAGCTAACACATTTTGGTGTCTAAATTGGTCAGTCACTGGAGCATGAATGTAGGTCAAGGTCACCGGGTTACAGTGCATGCTGAAAGAGTATGCTAATGATAATTGCTATGCAAAGTTTGACACAGCTATCATTACTGCAGTGAAACACACTTTAATGAAAATTGTTTTTACAGACAGAAAAATGGATGGAGGGACAGAAACTTAAATTCCCTATGTCACATCCTTCTAGAAGCAGGTGTAACAAATACTTACAACAAATTTCTCGCGTACTAAGACTCATGTACTGAATACAATGGACTTCTAGCAATCAAGATTTTAACAATCCACCATGAATGTCCATGTAGGATAGAGATTTCTCTATCCTACATGGACAGGCTCATGATGGATTGTTTTTCTCCCACTTTTCCAAGGCTTTTTATTTGATCATTATAAAAAGTAAAAAAAAAAAAAGTGAAAGTTTTAACTTTCACTGGTTGGATTTACATTATTTCTAAGTTCACGAGTGTTTTTATCTGGTATTATAATATTGTTGACTGGAAAACATGATTAGAGCATTAGTTAAGTTGCAAAATGCAAAGTAAATTTGTGCTAGGCTCCCTTGGCCATTAGCGTCACATTGCCATTATTGTCATGTGGTGCACGTTTGGTGTTGTCAGTAACTTTATAGTTACTTAGGCGCAATATATTGGTTCTTTGAATATCTTTTTTCGAAAAAAAAATAATATGTTAATCTGCCCATGTAAGAAAGCAGTTACGTGGTCATGTAAGATAGAAATTTTTATTACACTAGCTGACAGCCTATCTTACATGGGCAAAGGTGGGAGAATAATAAATCTTAAGATATTTATTTTATCTCACTGACATTTTCAGGTACTTTTGATGAATAAAAAAATAGTGCAAAAGTTGCATAATAATTGTCATAATTTCAAAACTTTATAAAAATTACAATGAAACTTATGGAAATGAGAAGGGTAAGGTTATTCTCGGATTCTTGTGAGATCAATTCCAAGCCTCCTTGGTACCAAGTTCATCAAAACAGATTCTCATTTACAGTGAACTCAAAATATTGTGCAAACTAGAAATAGTGTTTGTGAAACACTGGGCCCAAAACCATATGGGCCGCAGCACGGAGAAAACATGTCTTCAGAGTTTTGCAGAAAATGAGACTCAAACTAGCCTGCTCAGCTACAGAGTCTAGCCGGTAGAGTGGAATTTCGCTTGTAGCAAGTTTTGATATGATACTAAACAATAAGGGAATAACAAAGCCGCTGATCAGACTGCCCAGATGCTTCACTAATAGTTTTCAAAACTCCTTAAAATAATCCATTCTTCATGTCTTATCAGATACACAAATGTACAAGACTGTATCTCTTAAAGTTTATGAGATTATAAGAATCTATCGTGAATGTGAGGGTGGGAAAATCCGTCCTGAGGATCACAGTTTGGCATCACAAGGCTTGCCGATGATCACGAGGGACGGATTCTTCTATTCCATCCTCACACGAATAATGGATTCTTTTTCTTGCTCATCATTTAATACCGCATTTTAATATTGAAAAAAGACTCTAAGAAGCTCCTATTTTCAATTAACCCCTTTTATCTGTGTGATCAGGGATCGTCCTGAAGGGAATATTGCACTATGCTTTTTCAATGAGTATTTATCAATAATGGTATTAATCATGCCATGGAAAACCTGCTTAAGCCATACATACACAAGCTAACGTACAGAAGAATTCACGTATATAACCTTATCAATGCCATTTTGGTCCACTGCCTATTACTGATATATCATCCAAATTGGTAATGAGCAAGCTGGTTTGAGCCTTAATTTGTTCAATATTGAGGTTAAGTTACGTAACTGATGTTTTGTCCTGCTTCAAACGTCTTTGATACTTCAAACAAGGAGGTACCAAATATTCATAAAACTGGTCCCATGAGCTTTGACAAGCCTGCACACTGACTTGCACAGTCTCTACAGAGCCTTCACTCTTCACATACTCAAAGTAGGCATCAGGACTCCAGATAAGACTGCATAGTTGAAAATTATTTTCTTTATTTCTCAACCAAAACATATGTTGTGGGTACTCAAAAGAACGGTCTCAATGAGACGGTTCTTTTGAGCACCAAAATCACATGTTTAAATTGATGGATAAGAAAATAATTACAATTTTACGCTCAAAAGAATTCTTTATCTGGACCTATAAGGCATGTAGATGAAGAGGCAGACCAAAATTTATACCTCTAGCCGTAGAGGTCTAGATAGCTGTAGATGCATGTTTAAAGAGTAATTTTACCCATATGTGATAAGTACCAAAATCTCAAGAACTGAGCCAAAATTGAGCCGTGACCTGATTTTAAACCATGTGGCATTTTGACAAGTGTTGACTCAGACCAGGCTGTGCAGCCTCCTTTTAAGCTTAGTAACTCAAATGATGTTCTGTCAGTAGCTTAACACTCATAGAATATTCAAGCGACTAGCAAAGGCTCTGACCAGACTGCGTGTATGGGCAGGCTGGTCTGAGCCTTTGCTGGTCGCAAATACCACATTGATGTTGGAAATTTCATGCTGCGGCTCATATATATCATCTTTTTGCACTTATAAAATACATCTCGATCTTATAAATGAGCCAGTTTTTATGCTTTTTTGTCATCTGCTGACTTTTTTCAAAATTAACTTCATACGCCCGGGCTGGTCTGAGCCTTTGCTGGTCGCATATACCACATTGTTGTTGGAAATCTCACGCCGCGGCTCAAATATATAATTTCTTTTTGCATTTATAAAATACATCTCAATCTTATAAATGAGCCAGTTTTTATGCTTTTTTGTCATCAGCTGACTTTTTTCAAAATTAACTTCATCAAAAAAATTATTTTTAGAATACTATCAGAGTGTCAAACAGTTTGGCTCCAGATCAGGATGGACATTATATCGGTCCTGATTTTGGTCCAAACTGTTTGAAAAGGTTATCAGTAGACAACAAAAGTCATCGCTAGCAAGGAAAGAGTTAAATGGCACTCTTAGGCATTCAATAATGGTCCTCTGTAACAATGAATGCATTCCATAATGGTCCTGTGTAACAATGAACACATTCAATAATGGTCCTCTGTAACAATGAACGCATTCAATAATGGTCCTCTGTAACAATGAACGCATTCAATAATGGTCCTCTGTATCAATGAAAGCATTCAATAATGGTCCTCTGTACCAATGAACTCAATGACATTCAATAATGGTCCTCTGTAACAATGAACGCATTCAATAATGGTCCTCTGTAACAATACACGCATTCAATAATGGTCCTCTGTAACAATGAATGCATTCAATAATGGTCCTCTGTAACAATGAACGCATTCAATAATGGTCCTCTGTAAAAATGAATGCATTCAATACTGGTCCTGTTTAACAATGAACGCATTCAATAATGGTCCTTTGTAACATGAGCGCATTCTTTTGTTTTGTTTGATTTGATTCTTTACGTCCCATCAACAATCTTACAGGTAAACAGGGATGGGTCCCCCTGGGTTGAACCAGTACTAAGCTAGGATAAATGTGTCTTGCTCAAGGACCATAATGCTGTGATGCCGGTGAGGCTCTAACCCGTGGCCTCTCTGTCTTGAGTCAAGCACTCTACCACTGAACCACTGCGCTCCCATGAACGCATTCAACAATTGTCCTCTATAACAATGAACGCATTCAATAATGGTCCTCTGTAACAATGAATGCATTCAATAATGGTCCTCTGTAACAATGAACTGAATGCCAGCATCCTCGTACCAGTCCAAGTTATCACTGTCTCCACTTGCCTGAAGTGGTCCATCCCTTTCTACCACCCCCTCCCCTTCCCCACCCCTAACATCTCCCCCAACAGCCCCCAGCCCCGCCACCTGTAAGCGTCTTTGAGCCTCTTCAGTATCAAGGCAGTGCTGGAGCCCAGCACAGTAATGCACCATCATCATCATGAGGGATTCAAGCTTCTCCTCGCACTTGTCCATCTGCTGAGTCAGCAATTTTTTCCTTGTGACGTCACTGATCTCCGACACCAGCTTCATGAGTTCACACTTATGTTCCGACTCCTTGTCAATGGCTTCTTTCAAGGCAGAAAGCTGCAGATAAAAGGTAGAAAATAAAGACATTACAACAATGAATGAGTAATGCTAGTTCGGACTTCTGTTCAATTCAGGGTCTATGGTTTCTTTCAAAGCAGAACGCTGCAGATAAAATGTCACAGATTAAGTCTTTGCATGCTGGATAGGTTTTCATGCTTTTGTTGTCATCTGCTGCCTTTTTTTCAATATTTACTTTTTAAAAAAATTCAGGAACACCGTCAGAGTGTCAAACAGTTTGAATCTAGATTGGGACTAACACTCTGTACATCCTGATCTGGGTCCAAACTTAACTGTTTGCAAAGGTTATAAGCAGATGACAAAAGTCACTACTAGAAAGGAGTGAGTTAAGAAATTCCAAACATAAACAAGTAGGGCAACGATCCCTCACCTGGGAGCCAGCATAATGTTTGGAGACACCATAATTTATGATGCTCAAAGGCAGGTAACTCTGAACTTGAAACAGTAATCAGGAAAATATTCAAACACTCAAGATATTATACCTTCAAGGGCAGCTAACTCCCAAGACTCGGGTCAGTTCTTGCCGAATTTCGAACCCATCCAAGCTTTTATAGCTGTCTTTGCTACATGCAAGAATGAATAAGATTCAATCAAAAATGAAAGCACTAGAGTGCTCACAACATTTCTCCCATTATAAGTCTATGGAGATTTTTTCAGAAGTTCAAGGGTAGTTAACTGCAGACCCTGGTCCAATCTTGCCGAATTTCGACCCCATCCAAGCTTTAATTGCTGTCATTGTTACCTGCAAGAATAAAAAAGATCCAATGAAAAATGGAAGAGCTAGTCTAAGAGTGCTCACAAGATTTTCCCCATTACAACCCTATGGGATATATGTGTTGCCATGGAAACCAGAGTTCTGATCCGATCTGGCCCAAACCCTAATGCAGCCAATCCCCCACCCCAATGATGCTTCAGATGAAATTTGATTATGATCGACCAGCTGATCTCAGAGATATTCATGTCTGAAAGTGTGAATGGATGGACGTATGCCGGCTAGAGTCCCATCCTATAAGCTCACCAAGAGCCTTTGGCTCAGGTGAGCTAAAAATTAATGAGTTCAAAATGTTGTTTGTCAATCACTTATGTTCTTATTCCTTGCCTATGGCTTCTTTCAAAGCACAAAGATGTAAACCCTCAAAGCCCCAATCACAACAAAAGTTTTCTGCTGAAATGTTTTAGAAGGTACTTGGGTCAAACAGTGTAGACCAAGATCAGAATGCTCCTGTAGGAGCAATCTGATCTGAGCCTACACAGTTAACCTCTACTCTTACATTAGTCAAGAATTTTAGAAAATATATGCAGCAAACAACCTAAGCAGATTTCTTTTTCAGATGCATTTTTTGTAGGAGTTTTAAGGGCTATGGCCTAAACATAAACTCTGGTCAAACAGACACTTTGACAACTTTAAGACTATAAAAAATGGCAAGAAGAGCAAGGTTGCAAAGGTAGCAAAAATTTCTTCTTGAGATTGCTGACAGATTTGTCGCTGACTAAGATCAGACACAAGCTGTCATTTGAACATGCACAAAAGACAGTCTGCCACTAATTTTAATTGCAAAGAAGTTGCAGAACTAATCAACTGGTTGCAGATTAGTCACCTACTACAATATAGTTGTAATCTATTTGGTCACAAATTGGTGACTAGCGGTTTCAAAGTCGCAGGTTTAAAACATGTGCTAAAAGTTTACCGATCTTATTTTTATTTCTCAACCATAATATCTGTTGTGGGTACTCAAAAGAACCATCTCAACGATACAGTTCTTTTGAGCACCCAAATCATATGTTAAAACTGACGGATAAGAAAATATTTTTAAAAAAAATTCCAATGCCTTCTTGACCTGCCCAGAGACAGAACCAGAGCAGGACTTGCTGAGAAATACTTCAACTGAAATACAACGCAAAATGCCAACCTGCTACCCATCACCACATATTTGGTGATTTGTCAGCAACTGATTGCAGACTAGCATCAAATCACAAACAAATTGCAGTATCTGCAGCTACCAGTCACCAACTACATACCGATTTATCACAGACTAGATGCAAAACCATCACAGACCTGTCGGTGACTATAATATCTATTAAAATATGGACATAAAGCAATTGCACAAATCTCAGCGACCACCAGTTAGTTGCAAAAAAATCAGTCACGCACAGTTTTTCTGGTTGCAATGTGATTGCAGTTAAGTGTCTGTATGACCAAGGCTGAAGCTACCAAATATGACCATATGGGTGCACTGTGCTCATAACTTTTTCAAAATGCTATAACTATAACCTCTTTTAACCTTTTACTCAATAGGCAATTTTTAGATCATGACATCATTTTCTATTTAAGACAACACTGAAAAAAATCAAGAAAAATATAAGTAAAGGTTTGAATACTTTTAAAAATATTATGGAAAATGGAGCATTGCTCCATTTTCAATAATATTTTCAAATGCATGATATTCCAAAGGTGTCAAAAGGCTTTATTATAAAGTAAAGGGTTAAAATAGTGTAGATCCTTATTAGCCTGGCTAATCAGGAGCCTCACATAATTTCATCATACAATGAATCCCCTGTACCTTATCATCCAGTGTTTGCTTTCTTTCACTCAGAGATAGATGTGCGTAGAGTTCTCTCCCTTTCTCCTTGGCTTCTATGACAACCTGATCATCTAAGCTGTAACCTGGCAGCCGTGACTTTTGCTCGTCCTCCTCAAACTACATAAAAATATACAGGCTTTCATGACTGCACTAAGTTGGGGCTATTTATGCAAAAACCTAAGGTATATTCATTCACATTTAAATAGCATGCTCATTAGACCAAATTTCAAATAAAAAATTACTTGATTTATTTTTGTTAAGTAATGGAATAGTGCAAAATCCTATCATTAATCAAGTTAAGGATTTTTTTTTAGCATAAACCCATTTTCATACCCATTTACTTAAACATGAGCTTTGCGTGCTCATAGACTGACTGTTTGCTATTCTTACCAGTAATAAACTGACTAAAGTCCTGACTGGTGGGAAAAGGGTTAAAAGGTACTAAACTTCACCCTATCTGAGAGAGCTTTGAAAGGGTTAAAAAGTGTTCAACAATTGATAAAACTTGCTGTACCTTTTCTATGGAAGTATTAGAAAGAGATGAGCTCATATTTGGTCCATTCATTGTCATAGGTGAGCCACCTCTCAGAGGACTCCTGACAGGACTTGCTGATGGAGATATGTCACTGCCTCCCTGCTCTGAAATGAACAAACACATGGATGAAAGTGTATTAGAGAGTGATTAGCTCATATTTGGTCCATTCATTGTCATAGGTAAGCCACCTCTCAGAGGACTTCTGACAGGACTAGCTGATGGAGATATGTCACTGCCTCCCTGCTCTGAAATGAACAAACACATGGATGAAAGTGTATTAGAGAGTGATTAGCTCATGTTTGGTCCATTCATTGTCATAGGTGAGCCACCTCTCAGAGGACTTCTGACAGGACTAGCTGAAGGAGATATGTCACTGCCTCCCTGCTCTGCAATGAACAAACACATGGATGAAAGTGTATAATAGAGAGATGAGCTCATGTTTGGTCCATTCATTGTCATATTGATCCACCTCTCAGAGGACTTCTGACAGGACTTGCTGATGTAGATATGTCACTGCCTCCCTGCTCTGCAAATGAAGAATACCAGGTTCAAGGATAGAAGTTATTTTCCCAAATCTTGAACTGTTGAAATCTTAAAACTTCTAGTATGCCTAAAACTATCAACAAGACCTTCGGTCATAAACAAATATGATATCTGCCTATATTTCATAAGATAGCTAAAACTCCTGAGATTAAGTAAAGCGTGAATGTTTGCCACGTCTAAAGCATCAAATGCAAGAGAAATTTACATTTTATTGGTTAAACAATTTGATACATTAGGGAAGGGGGGTCATTTTCTTGAAACAGAAAAAAAGTCTTTCTGTAAATTGTTTGGCAAACATTATTCTACATGTATATACAGTAGAATCCCATAAACTTAAAGTCCTCGGGACTAGAGATTTTATTTCCAATAATCAGTAATTCGAATTATAGGGAGGTAGAAATAAAACTATATATATAACCCCCTAAAATGATAATTATCAGTTTTTTTTATCAAACATAAGTTTGGGGCACATAAAAGAAACGTCTATGCACCCAAAACATATGTTATTATAGATAGTTATTAAAATAGATCATGAATAGGTCCTATTCTCTGAATCCAGTGTGTCCCAAATTTATTTCGAATTAGCTAGTATTTTGAAAAATCAAAGTTCAAATTTTCGACGTTTTACTGTAATAAGCAATTACAAGCATAACATTTGAGTGGCTTTTATGCCTATAATGAACATTTAAATAATGATAATTTTTGAGAAATAAATGCACAGTTCAACATTATTGCATATACATGTACCTGTATGTTTTTTCCGGGTACATAGTTTAAACCTGACCATTTTAACCTTTAAAGTGCCGCATAATATTTGCAGCAGAAAACTTTTTTTATAAATATTTGCTGATGTGCAGTAAATCAAAAGTTCACATGCAGTATCAAACTGTATTTTCCCAAGAAATCAAGAAAGATATTACAAAAAAATGTTATTTGCTTTAGCCATGGTTAGTGCTTAACTTGGTGCCTCCTAGTGTCACCCGCTGATAACCTTTGCAAAACAGTTGGGACTGAGATCAGGCCTGACAAAATGTCAGAACTGATCTGGATCCAAACTGTTTGACATGCTGGTGGTATTCCTGAAATTTTTTCTCAAAAAAGATGATTTTGAAAAAAAATCAGCAGACGACAAAAAAGAATGCAAAATTTCTCAGGAGGCAAAACGCTTAGTATTAATACTTACTAGTAGGTATATTTAAGGGTAATGAGGCTTGTTCTTTGGTCCTTAACTTTCTAAAAATAGATGACCTTGAGGATTCTTCCTTTTCTTGATCGCCTGCAGATGATGATGTCCTTAAAGGAGGGACCCAGGGTTCCTCTGGATTGCTTTTCATCTTTACACCTTTTCTGTGGATTAGAAATAAGTAATAAATATAGGATACTTTTCCGAGGCTTTCTCGTTTAAACAGTCAATTATTTTACATTTACTTACGGCTTAATTTGTCGCTATTTAGGAAGTTCCCGCCTACATCGCTGTTTAAATAAATATTGGAAGTAAAAGTACAGTTTTAAGCTCCACCTTCTTCATTATTCTAGGGTGTCTGATTTAAACATCAGCAAAGATCAAAGAAAAAAAGCATCGGCCATACTACAAAATTCAAAAGAGCACAATGGCGGGAAATATATAAAATATGAAACCTGTGCAATTTCCCACAGGTTTCATATTTTGTACATTTCCTGCAGATGTAACACGGAATTGAACTATCAAATGTTTTTTGAGCTGTTTATGCTCCAAAAAATGTTGTCAGCTCATTCTTAAAAGTACTGGTAAAATGAATCTGGTTTTCCACTGCGCAATTGTACACATAAAGAAGTGCAGACCTATCTACTATATTGTAGTTGCCAGTAGTTATGAATGTTTGAACTTTGTATTTCTATTGTACAAGAACAGATCACTTTTTTGGCGGGAAACAATATCTGAAGTTTGAATTTTTTCACCATCATTTTTCAGCATAACGATTAAAAAAGAGGTCTCCATATTGGGACCAACTCTCAGTTTGTTTGCCCATTCTTAATGACACAATTTATTTGCTATTTATTTGCTATTCTATAAGAAGCTTTAATAGCATTGTATATATGTAAGATGTGCATTCTTTAAATGTGCATGCGCAACTATCCATTTGAATTTTGGTCTGAGCATTCAGTTACTTCCACACTTTGTGTATTTGTGCAGCTTTGCAGGCTCACCAGGGTTTTTTGCTGCTCACCTAATTGATAAGTACCATAATCATATGGGCCTCGACGCGAGAAAACCTGTCTTCAGAGGTTTGCAAACAACACAGGCGCATACCAGCCTGCGCATCCACGCAGTCTGATCAGCGCCTTTCTTATTCACTTATTGGAAAGTATCATATATATATACTTGCTATGAGAGAAATTTCAAATTTCTAGCAAGTCTCTGTAGCTGAGCAGGCTGGTTTGAATCTCACTTTCACGGAAACCCAAAAGACAGATTTTCTCGTGGCGAGGCCCATATATACTGGTGCTCACATGCAGATACATTTATAAATATTTACTTTTTCAAAGCAAGCCTTTAATAATCTTAAGATTTTCACAACTGTTCAAAACCTAATGTCCAACAGATATATGTTTGACAGCTAAAAATAGATTGGGTAAGCCACGTATGTGCATCTCAAAAATGTGACGTACTACGAAAGGGTAAAATCTGCAATCGCAGGACCAGTTACGGATATTCACTTTGAACTGAAAAGGCTATGTTTATTTTTATTTTATCTTAAAAAGTGAAAACACATGCATAATATAGAGACAGCAGTGTTATATGATAAACAATTCTAAATTCCCTTTTATATTCGTTCTTTTTTGTTTCAATACCTAATGGCAATTGATTCTTGGGTCAAATAATCACGCAATTCATTAATGTAATAGCTTCCAATAACGATCTATTAATTGACGAGTTTAGCTTGATTTATTTCGCCCCAAAATTGTAGCAATATGTCATGATTTACTGATAACTCGACATATTTTTCCAGTCCCTTGGAATTCGAGGTAACGAGAGTAGACTGTATATTGAATATACATGTACATGTAATAAATATTTTATCTTACACTGTACAGAATGTCTGTCCTTGACATTTCTCCACACATTTTTTATGACACACCATCTTACAGATATCACAGTACATGGCTTCTTTCAACCAGATCTGAAATATATTCACCCATTTAAGCTGAATGGTTTGTTTTCTTTGGTTTGGTTCTTTACATCCCAGCCAACAGCTATGGTCATGTCGGGACTGTTAGTTCACCTAACCCCATTTTTTTCCCGGGCAAGCTGTAGTCGACTAAACAGTTAACCAGTACTTTGTGCACATACTTTCGCTTGTAACTGACAACAACCCTTCTTGAATCAGTAGAAGGTAGGAGAATGACCGTAGAAATGATTTCATGACCAAAAGAATGGGACCGGGCCGAGATCAAACTCGCGACCCCTATATCTGCAGACAGACACGTATCTGCAGTCAGACATGTTACAGACTGCGCTACGCGACCCTGTAGTTTAGCCGATTGGAATTTCCCACTCTTCTCAATTAGACCCGTCCATTTCCATTTTAAGGGTTGTTGGGTGGTATTTTTCATTTTTATTCGAGTTTTATTAGAACATTCTGTATGCAAACAGGGGAGACCCTGATCAGACGCTGCATTTTGCGGCGTCTGATCTGGGTCTGCACTGTTTTCCTATGTCCCATTAAAAGGATTCTAGGCTTATATGGGTTAAAGGAATCTATCATGAGTGTGAGGATGGGATAGAAAAAATCTGCCCTGAGGATCACCGTTTGGCATCAGGAGGCTTGCCGAGTGATGACAAACAGTGATCCCGAGGGTCAGAATTTTCTATCCCATCCTCACACCAATAATGGATTCTTTCTCTTGCTCACTATTAAATACCGGAATTTTGTGTTTAAAAAAAAAGGCTAAAAATTTGGTATGGGGTATGCGAGATAAAATTTTCTCATATGGGGAATAAAAGGGATTTGGTGTGCAAGAATAAATGAGCCTTGTTGCAATTATGTCATAGAAATCTTGCCAATAAAATAACAAGTTTGAATGAAGTGAAAATAAATGGCTACAAAATGCACAACTGACAGACTAGTGATATATTATGGGAAAATCTATATATTATCAGTCTTTTAAACTTTTTGGATGACCAGAAAATCACTTTTATTCTGGCTGACTATATCTGCTTCTGCCAGTTCAAGCTAACAGAATGCAATAGTACAAACCCTGATTTTGATTGGGCAGAGGCAATTTAGATTAATATGCTATCACAAAAAAAGCTTACAATCTGGTTGCCACTTTTTTTCTCAAGACTATTTCTATTGATTGGATCTTATCCGCAGATACGCAGGCTGGTCTGCGCTTTTGTTGTTCGCAAACCTCCGAAGACAGGTTTTCTTGCATCGCGGCCCATATGATCAGTCCGAAGTATCTGTGTATTAATAATTCAGGTAAACGATTTAAAATGAAATTTCAAGCCCTTTTACCAGGTAGGTCAGATAGGTAAGCTAATTTGATACAATGGCCCATTTCATATTTTGAGGGTCACGTTATAGTTAAGTTATCATATTTTTCCTGTGGAGCTTTATTTACTTCCATTTTGTCCCCGAATATTACTTAAATTATCTTTTCAAACAATGCAGCTGTTTCTCATCTGGATCTATACTGTTTGTCATAAAGTTAACCAACAAAGAAACGATTTGGGTTAGAAGATAGTCAGATGTAAAGATAAAAAAAAAACTTAGATGTATAGATATTGGATACTAAGATTTATAGAAATGAGTTATCTTACCTTTTTTCCACAGAAGTCACAGCGTGTTCCAGATTGGAAATGCATTGGAACAAACTTGTGCCGACCTTCTTCTTGCCTGAAGAAAACAAAATAGTACGAGGGCTGTTCAAATATGAATGCAAGTAGCTTCATAACTTTCTTCACATATATGCTACGGCAAAATGTTATACCTTTCTGGAAAGAACTAGTTGTCGTCTTTAAAATGGCACCAAACATAAAGAAACACTCCCAATATTTCTTGAGTTACAGACGCTTATATAAAGGGCATTCCTGTATACTAGAGCTTTTCTGAAGCAAAGTGCCAAACACGTTTTGATTCATGTGCGAATATAGTGTCATATCTTTGTAAGTTTGAGACAAAATGGCACCAAATTTTAGATGCAAATTTAAGGTACATTGTTTAAGGTTCATTGACAAAGTTGCTTGCAGGAAAAAGTTTATATAATCCTGTTTCGATATCGAATAAACAGGCACGTTTGTGAAGTCATTAATTTTATGATAAACGTCATTTTGAGTTATCTACTGGTGATGCAATAATGAACATCACTGTGTCTTTTTCTATGCGTTTTGCTTAAAACGTGCTTAATATGTCATAAGGAAGTTTTAAAAACACTCCCTCCTCTATTTACAGAGTTATCACTTTTATATCATTTTTTAGGCATTTTTCTGCTTCTTAATGACGTGATTACATTAGTTAAAATATGTTCAATCTGTCTAGTCCTCAAGAACAGGTGAGTAATTTTATTGTAAATAATGCCTATTTTGGTCAAACTTAAAGTTAACGTTCAAATTTAGATTAAAACCGTAATGTTATGGCAACAAAATTAAGTATAAGTTCTATAACCCCTTCATTTAATGCAGTTTTGACTTAATAAAATGCTTTTCAGCTTTTAAAAATTACCCACTATCCTTCAATGATTCGTAACAACAACTCAGTATGAGCGATCAACATATTGTCTGTGAGTTAAAACTAGTTTAGATGTAACTTCGTGCATTTTGTTAGAGAAAAGTTTGACTGAAAACTGAAAGGTGATGTTTTGTTTACCATTGATTTGCAAACATAAGTATACAGACTTTAGTGAAAACGATACGCTGTAATTTAACAAAAACATGTCGGAATTTTGCCACTTTCACAGAATCATTATATAAGTATATGGGGATACTTCCTTAAACATTTCAAGAAATTTCGCCTATTTATCGAAAAATTAAATGCTCGTCTATATCACTGGTAATTTCGAAGCATAGAGTTTGTAAGTATACTAAAGTGACCCTGATTCAAAGGCTATAACTCGATAAGTATACTGTATTTTTCTTAAGGCCTGGTGCCAGTTTAAAGGTGACATAAAACCCTTTATAGAAACGTATACCAATTTGTCGTAGCATATATGTGACGAAAGTTATGAAGCTACTTGCATTCATATTTGAACAGCCCTCGTAACAGCCCTTAGTGATAAACCATAGGTCCATATGAATGAAAAATTATGAATATTTTCTTGCTAGTCAGTTTTGATATTTGTTTGATAAGAGCAATTCACAGACCAGCTGTTGTAAAATTAAGTGAACTGGAACAAGTGTATTGAATGTTGTGAAGCTGTTTTCAAATATCATGTTGTATTTTATAGCAGCATGTAATTTCCTTGTTAAAAATGGATTTGTGCCTGTTAAAACCATAGGTGTTAATAGAGTGTGGCACTGATCTTTATGTATTTATTGATATTTCTTTTGAATCACCTTAATTTTTTTCTCCAAAAATAAAAGAGAAACTGCAGATACTGTCATCTGCTGCAGAGTTGATGTTTTAATAGTTTATATTTGCACAATTGGTTTAATACATAAAAATGCTGGAAACAATTTAACCCTTAAAGTGCCAGCTAAAAAATGCATCGGGAAATGTTGTCTGCTGAAGTCCTCTGCTGCACATATTTGATAACATTATTGGTTAATATAAGAATAGGGACAAGCAGTGTAGATCCAGATCTGACTGCTCCTGTGTGGATCAGGAGCAGTCTGATCTTGATCTGCACTTTTTTCGAAGAGGCTTCTAAAACATTTCAGCAGACAACAAATGCAGACAACTTTTGATGTGATTGCCCCTTTAAGATTTAAATCTTTATTTATTTATCTCCATTATGATTTTATTCCCTGCTCATATGGTACTTACTCTTCAAAGGTCTCTTCTGATTGGAGGAACACATCAGTGGAAGGATACAGAATGTCATGGACTATTTTCTTCCTCTCTACCGGATCTACTTTTCTGAATGGAACATGAGTGAAGGACAATGTGATATCACCAACAGCAATGGAAGGGTTATAGCCAGGATGAGTTGAGTAGGGTAATTTGGAATGACTGAAAAAATATCAAAGTCATAAATAAAGATAAGATACTTTTCTCTACCAAAAAAATGGCAATATTTCTCTTATCTCCCTTGAAAAATTTTGTTTTCAAGCTCACTGAAAGATTCATGATAAGATGCATATAACCAGGCTGCCAGATAAGAGTGTGTAACTGAATATTATTGTTCTTATTTCTCAACCAAATGGTATATTGTGTGTACTCAAAAGATCCATCTCAATGAGATGGTTCTTTTGAGCACCCAAAGGGCATGTTTAGATTGATGGATAAAAAAAATATTCAAAATTTTACTCTAAAAAATGTCCTTATATGACCTATGAGATTATAACAAATCCCCACCAAAAATATGAGCCAATACATGAAATTTTGGTACTTATCCCATTGGCAACCAGTGAAGGCTCTGATTATCCTGCACATCTGCATAGTCTTGTCAAAGCCTTCACTGTTCACATGAACAAAGAAGGTAGATCAAAAGCTAGACCCTTAGCATAGCTGGATAGCTGCAAATGCAGATTTTAAGAAAGACATGGTACTAAACATTGTGTTATAAAACTCCTATCAAAATTACTTGACTTAGAATGTGGGCGTCATTGGTGTGACTTATGGACATATGTACAGACAGACACTTAAATTCTGTCATGAATTTTTGTTTTAATCCAGAGAAGTGAATGAACTTGAATTTTATGAGTGATGCCATCCATCATAAAAATATACATTTTCTCACTTCACTTGATCATGATGAAACAAAGTTAAATGCTAGGCAAAAATTAGAATTTTCTTTTTATTGCTTAAAATCACAGTATCTAGGAATAAGTTCAACCAATAGATCGAACTAAGCGATCCTTACCTAGCGATGATTAATTCTTCTGGTGGTTGTAAATAAACAGTGTATGTACAGTCCCCCTGCAGGTTCAGTATACAGCCAGCTGTAACATCAGACAGGGGTAATGAAGCCTGTGTATAAAATAGATATATTTAATACATGTATAACAAATAAGTCTTACTTTCTGCATGCTGGGTTACTTTTAATGTTTTTATTGTTGTCTGCTGTCTTTTTTAAAATCAACTTTTTCAAAAAATTATTTCAGAAACACTATCAGAATGTCAAACGGTTTGGATCCAGATCAGGCCCGACATTTTGCCGGGCCTGATCTAGGTCCAAACTGTTTGCAAAGATTATGAGCAGACGACAAAATTCACTGCTGGTAGGCAAAGGGTCCCCACAGTCTGGCCTTCCTTGTTCATACAAACTAAGTTTAGAAGTAGATCAGGGTAAGAACAAAAACATGACACCTGACCCCAGTGAAAAGCAATTTTATGCTTTAAGCTGCATAGTCTGTAACTTTTGATCTTCTAATTTTAGAAATAAAGTTTCTATTTTTCAAGAATACAGTAAAAATACTCAAATACAGGTAAACATTTTACCATTTTCATAAGTCTTAACAAATTATCACTATCAAAACAACAGCATTTATGTTAAAAATCAACCGTCTAGAATTATTGGAGGGACGTAAATATTTACAAACAAGAGAAAACACACCTGTTTTATAAGATAATTCACTTTTCCATGCAGTTTTCAGCTGTACTGAACATATTTATTGTGAAAACATCACTTAATTCTATTTTTACAAATGATTTAAAAAGAAAAGAATTTTTTTTGAAAAATGTTCATAGTTACAGACCTAGTCTCTTTAAAGCATTGCTCATATTTTAGCCATTGCTCATATTTTAGCCAGTACATGAAATTTGGGTACATAAGGCAAAGTCGTTTTGTGGCTTGAAAGAAAACTTTGGAGAACACTTAAAAAAGTTTAACTATTGTAGCACCTATAACAGGACACGAAAACATGAAAGATGCATAGGTTTAACCCTTAATGCGCCAATCACAACAAAAGTTGTCTGCTTTTCACGTCTGCTGAAATGTTTAAGAAGCCTCTATGGCAAACAGTGTGGACCCAGATTTATAGGAGCAGTCTGTTCTGTGTCCACGCTGTTTGCTTCTATACTTAATTAGTCAGTAACGCTAGGCAATTATTTGCAGCAGACGACTTCTGTAGACAACATTTTCAGATGCATTTTTTCTTGGCCCTTTAATTGTTAAAAATGCCATTTCAAAGACTTATGTCATCTTGATGTCACTAAGTTATGTTCACTTCCATGTATGTTACTATTGAGGACATCAATTTTTGTGACAACCCCTGAAGAGATGCACAAACTTAAATTGTCTTGTTAATGCATGGGTTTGTGCCCTTTAAAACATAACTGTCAAAAGCATGTGACATTGCTTTGTATGCATTAAATATTGATCAATCTTTTAAGAAACTATACATCATAGATTTTACCATTTGTGAGCCTGCTTAAAGCACCACATAAATTGAAAGCTGACAACCATTTCAATTTTTGCTGATTATAAAATAAACCAAATAAGACTTTGCATTTCACATGAATCATCCACTAGTCTAAAATTTTGAGACTTATTTTCAACAAAATAAACAATGTCACAAAATTTGTCTTCTGCTGCAGAAAGTGTTCTTACATATCCAATTTTCTTTGTCACATAGTATCTCTCGAGCATGTCGGCCACTTGTAGTTTAGAGTCTTCTCCCTTGGTTGCAATCTGTTTCCTGTTTCGGTCTGTCTGGGCCATCTTACACCAGACACAGACATTAACATACTGGTCATCTTCATTACAATCAAACCCAAACACTTCATTCCATTCTGGAGTCTAAAATAGGAATAGACAAATATGGTACATGGATGAAAGCTTAAAATCTTGAACTTTGGAAATTCATCTCCAAAAATCTGCAGTTTTCCAAAAAAAAATGAATGGTTTCAAGTTTAAATGGTTATCTATTCACAGGTAATCAAAGTACAAGCCAGAGCAATCCTCCTCATTACAATCAAACTCAAACACTTCTTCTATTCTTGTGTCTGAATTAGGAATAGACAAACATGCAATGGGTTTGTCTGCAGTTTGTGATTGTGGTATTTCCTGATCATACTTACTACAGTCTACTCTCGATACCTCGAATTCCAGGGGACTGGGCAAAATGTGTCGAGTTATCAGTAGTTCGAGGTAACCAATTCATGACGTAATAGCTACCAAAGTTGGCGGAAATTAAATAAAGTTCACATCATCTATCAATAGATTGCCATCGGTAGCTATTACGTTAATGAACTGTGTCCTTTATTAGATTGCTCTGTTGCAACGGTAAGCGACATTATGACTGATTATTCTCAAACGAATACTGACCCAGTCATCAGACATGTTATATACAGGTATCCGCAATTCAAGATATTGCTCAAATTATGACACTAATTATGAGAAGACCAACTCATGCTATCAAAATAATTAACCATCTTTTGAACTCGTTAAAGGTGTTCAATGGTGACACTTAACCAACAATAGTTCAAATGAGCACGCCGCTGGTCGGTGGACTTTAAGAGTGATTACAGTGATAATTGGCGATTAGTCACACACGGCGACTGTGTAATGTTTGTTTACAAGCCAATCACACAATTTTCGGACTACTGGTGCAAACAATGGATTAATTGGCTACATAATCGGACGAAATGGTATGATCAAACAGTCACGAGTATCTGTTATTTTCTTATGAAATGGAATCGAGTTAGGCATTGTAAAACACACTAAAATTGATCAGCGGGACCAGATTTTCGTAACGAGTTATCAGTTTTATTGACTTAGCCGTTGTCGAGCTAAACGTTGTTGAAATGCAATAATATATAGGGGAAAATACCGGGACCGGGCCGTCGGGTCGAGTTAAGTGATAGTATTGAGTTATGCATAGTTGAGTTAACGAGAGTCGACTGTATTTTTATTATGGATGGAAGCTGAATATCTCCTAAATCTTGAACATAGAAATTAGGTCCTGGTTTTCAAGATTATTCCTAAATTTAGTATTTTGGGGCTGACTATCCATGGGGAAATACCCAAATTACTGAATTAGGCAGATTATAATAGCTTCTCTGGTTTATGCTTTGATTACCTAAGATAAACCATTTAAAACTTGAAATTACATTTTTGACATACTTTTAATTCCTATGTTTATTATATAGTCATTTTCTCATCTAGCAAGTATAATAGCTTTTGCTTCAATTGTTTTAAAAAAATCAACTTTTCAATTTACACTAGACACAAACATTCACATACTGATCGTCCTCATTACAATCAAACCCAAACACTTCATTCCATTCTGGTGTCTGAATTAGGAATAGACAAATATGGTATACATATATAATTCTTCTTAAGGACCAATTTTTGGTCTTCTTTAGAGTGGCTGCTTTAGACAGGTTTTACTGTATGTATGAAAGCTGAATATTTCCAAAATATTGAACTTTAGAAATTCATCTCTAAAAACTTGCAGTATGCCTATAAAATATGAATACTTTTAAGTTTTAAGTGGTTAAATATCCTTAGGTAATTGAAGCATAAACTAAAGAACTATAATAATCTGCTTAATCCAGTATTTTGTGGCTTGGAAAGTCAACCTCAAAATACTGAATTTAGGAATAATCCAGAAGCTTCACCAATGATGGCACTAGTTCTGTAAGCTCCCAGTGATTCCTGAACATGCTTAGATCCATCCTCATCACAATCAAACCCAGACACTTCATTCCATTCTGGTGTCTGAATGAGGAATAGACAAATTAGTACATGGGTTTCCAAGATCCTGAACATAGAAATTCATCTCTTAAAAGTATGCCAATAAAATATGAATTATTTTAAGTTACAGGTAATCAAAGCATAGACCAGAGAACATGGGTGAGAGTTCAAAACTTTCTAATTCCAATATTAAAACTTACAGTATGCCCCCTAAATATCGACAATTTCACATTTAAATGGACAATTGTGCTTAGAAAGACTGAAATCAGAGAAGCTATTATGATCTACCTAATTCAGCATTTTGAGGCTGACTTTCTGTGGTAAGTCAGCCTTAAAATCCTGAATTCAGGAATAATCCTGAAAATTTTCACCCATGAGAGAAGCTATTATCATCTGCCTAATCCAGTATTTTGTGGCTGACTTTCTTTGGAAAGTCAGCCTTAAAATACTGAATTGACAAATGATCCTGAAAACTTTCACATCAGTGATAGTAAAAATTCTGTTAGCTCCCAGTGATTTATGAACATGCTTAGATCCATCATTGTTATATACCTTAAAGATGTTTACTATAGAAACTTGATGCGTTTCAATCGCTGACAGTTGTAGATTTTATCTAAATTTAACGTGTCATATGGCGGCTGATCATTGACCCATCACTGGCCGCGGGCTTCATTCCCATTTAAACATGGCAGCTCAGGGCTTCAGTGAACCCAGAGGGCTTCATTGAAGCCTGCTCAAGGACATCTTCTACTAGCTAAGATATCATCGCTAATGTTTTATGATGTAATGACCAAACATATTGCTAGAAACAGTGTTTTCGATTTGCCATTTGTCGACAGTTGGGCAACAAAAGGTAATCGAAAAAGATGTTTCTAACAATCTTTTTTAGTATTCCTTGATAGTATTAATGTTTTTGATTGCCGCCTATCCAGTGTGTTTATTGATACACTGAATACGTAGTCAAAACAATCTGAAACAAGAGCTAGGAGTTATTTACATTTTTTCATGTTTCTGATGAAAAAAGAATTTTGTTTCCACACCAGATAGTTGGCTATCGAAAACGCTCTTAACAATCGACAAACACGAATCAAAAATCGCTCGGAACAGTGTTTTTGATTGCCATTTGTCACTAGTCGGGTGAGTAATGGCAATAGAAAAATCTGTTTCCAAATACTTTGGTCTACCATTCATCGATAGTATTGACGTTTTCTATTGCCGCCTATCTGGTGTGGTTTGGTTGTATGTTTCATGATGCTACTGAGGACATTTTATTCGGAACTGCTTATGCTTGAAAGGAAGGTATATAACAATGATAATATAACATTCCTTTTCTTATATAAACGTTTGCCAAGCCCTCGTGTGATAATGTGTTGCTGCAACACATTATCACACTTTGGCTTGGCAAATGTTAATATACAGAAAAGAATGTTTTATCCTCTTATTATATATTGGCTATTGATGTGGTTTTTTGCATTAAAAAAAAACAGTAATTCAAATTCTTTGAACTTGACTTCGAATACAACCAATATTAATGTACAGACCACATGTGATGTTTTGTGGGGTTTTTTTTCTTTACCAATGGGGCCGATGAAGGCATGTGATATAAAGTTTGTTTGCACAGTTGAAAACAACAGAATATAAGAATCTACCATGTGTGTAATGGTGGGATAGAAAAACCCTCCTGAGGATTACAGTTTGGCATCACAAGGCTTGCTAAGCACAAACGGTAATCCTGAGGGACAGAATTTTTTCTATCTGTCCCTCACTAAAGTGCTATATGGTAGATTCATGTTCTTGCATACATTTTGATTATCATAATAATATTCTTAAATAAGCTCCCAGTGCTTTTGGAATTCACTGAAATGCCAGAGACCGTGCACTTAGTCTATTTGATGATATCATTTGGGTATTGCAAGGACATCCAACTGTAAGTTAATAAGGGTAAAATATAGTGAATACTAGGGGAGTGTCTTCTGACATCAAGTATACCAGTATTTTCGAGAATGTTTGTTGAATTGCAAGGCTCTACTTAGCTTTAACATGCGTAGCCTGGTAAACTTGATATCAAAATACCCAAACTTGGTATTCTATCTATCAGTTTACCCATTGGTTCACTCTTCAAACTGATGATTATGACCTAATTATCAATATGCGCTTAATTTAACTTCATTGAGGTCAATCAAAAATTGCAATGTTATGTTGACCTGATAAAGATATCTGCAGTGAGATAGACAATGTTTATCAAGAGGTAACTGTTAAAAGAATTTATCTCTCATATTACAGTCAAACTTTGGTCGCTCAAACTCGTCTTGAACACCATGAATCGCTGGAACTTGTTCATCGGTCCCATCAGTTTCCCAATATATTTAATGATACAATGCACCCCAGGCTCGAACAACGATGGCTCGAACTCTGGAACTCAAATTACTGACCGCAGGGCGATTTTTCATGTAAAAATGATTGGCTAGCTCAGACCAATATGTCCCCTTTCATGAATCAGTCAGATGCTTGTTTTTAGTTCATTATTTTTCATAAGCGCACTTCGACAATGATGATTTTGCGCTTGGGTAAATTGACGAATTCATTCATTGAGCGGAACGTGTGAAATTATGCAATTCGCTGCAATTTATCAGATCAAAGCTTTGAGTTGAATAGTGCAATTAATTTCTCACCTGTCCCCACAAAGTAGTTTGGCCGAAAATGATTAAAGACAATTGAAGCATGTTCAGCAATGTAGTCTGATCAGTCTTTTGTGTACAAAGCTTCTTTGTTGGTAACATCTTGGGAGTTTCTAAATTAATATGTCGCTTGCCATATTTTCTATTATTATTTTTATCCATTGTTATAAATTATTCGAAGCTTGACATTGTGAAGAAATAATAAGTAACAACCTTATTTATTATTGCCCAAATGGAAACAAATCTACCATAGTCTTAGCTCACTAGACAACACCATTCATAAACAGAAACATTCCTTCACAAGATGACAACCAGACAACTAAATTGTGAAAGGAGATGTGATAACATATACATGTACATTTACCAACTTGCACATATGTGCAAGCTGATCAAGGTCTTTGCTTTCCCAGATGCATGATGCAAATACATGTTGCTTATAATTTTAACTATTGCAAGCAAAGGTTAAATTGATTGTGAGACTTTAAGTGAAATAAATGTGGTCGTCGTGAGAAACACAAAGTACGCATGAACTACCCCAAGAATTGTCAGTCTAGGAATCGCTCAAACCCATGGATGGGTCGAACTCGTACCAACAGTCCCGACGAGTTTGAGCCATCAAAGTTCAACTGTAACTGCATTGTTGCATGTTGACCTGATAAACTTTGCTATTTCACGGCACATATCTTTATCATGTCAACATGACGTTGCACTTTTTGAGTGACGTCAAAAATGACATTGAATTGACTAGAAAATCAATAATTACGTCACGGTCGCTTGTTTGAAGAGTGAACTAACTTGTAATACTAGGTTTGTGTCTTTTGATATCAAGTTTACGACTTTATCCTTGCTTCTTAGTACTGGTTCAACCCAAGGAAATGTCCCGACATATCAGAATAATTGTTGAGTGGGTGGTACTTACCCTAGAGAAAGGGACCTCTCTTGTACTGACTTGTCCGAGTCGTCTCTCGTCTTGACTGTCACTGCTGCCAGTATCAACCTCTCCCGACAGACTAGAACTGTCCCCATCCATAACCTGATTAAGAAAAAAAGGGGTGAGCTTTAACGGGAAAGCGGAAGTGTCCAGAGATAAAGTCTAGCGGGGTGATACAGAGCATAAGGGTCTACAAGTCTCATCAAGAAGGGAAGCAGATTCAAACAAGTCTTAGACTTATTTCTGTATCCCTTTCAAATGTATTGTACTGTATATATGATGTATCTGTTGTATCTCGATGTACTTTATATTTGAATAAAATATTGTTTACACTAAGTCTCATCAAGTTGAAAAAAATCCACTAAGAATAAGATTAAGAAAAATTTACACACTGCCAGTGCAACAAAGAGGGACATTTTGCTTCTTTATTTATGTTTCCGTTGTAGAGCGGCGTTATCACTTTTAAGAAATATTTCAACTCATGCTCAACACTCATATGAATTCTGTTTTTTTTTTATCAACACATTAATGAAATATGTTGGTATTTACCTAAAAAAAGCTAAATACATCTAAGCAGCTTGTCTCCAGGGTCCTGTTCAGCTATCCCTTAACCTCATAGAGACGCTTTTAACGCTTTTGCAAACAGAGCAGACCCAGATCAGGCAGCTCCTGTAAGAGCTGCCTGATCAGGGTCTACTCCGTTTGCTTATGATCATCAGCAGACAACAAAAGTTGCTGCTATCAAGGAAATCATATTCCTGCCTCTCTCCACTCCATCATATCATCATTATAATCAGATTTTTGATAACATGCAGGTGCAATGGCATCATCCACATCAGTGGGCCCCCTTCCAGGTAACTGTCTTGCTGCATGTATAGCAGATCTCACACCTTATCTCCAGGTGCTCCTTTCTTGTGGGTCAACTGTTGTGAGCCGCCACTCACGGCAGTCTTTCTCCATCAGTTTCTTCCATGTTAGCTTGGGCCTCCATGGTCAAATCCCAGGAGGGGGTACTCTAATATTTTCATACATACCTAGGCTCAGGTCATTTTTTTGTGTTCAAAATTTTGAATTTCATTATTTTTGGGGGTTTTCAGAAAAATTAATATTTTTTGGGGTTTGATGATTTTGTGGATATTTTTTTGGGGTCATCACAAAATTGGACTATATTTAGGGGTCGTTTCTTTACATTTTATGGTCTTCTCTTAAGGTCAAGGTACAGAATGGGAGATACTTTTTGGGGTTAGTAAAATTTCAAATATTTTTTGGGGTGCTTGAAATTCCTGATATTTTTGGGGTGAATGGAAGATGCTGGGCCCGAGCCTCCGTATGGAGAAAAAATCAGAGTACCCCCCTTGGGATCAAATGATCACTACCTTACCTTATTGAGACTAGTATCACTGTGAGCCCTCTGTCTTTTCATATCTCTCACTTGTTTCTGCGGAGATGATTTGGCTGACTGACTGTGATCTTTCATCGTGACCCTGGCAGCGTTGGTCTCTGTAACAGCTTTAATCTCAGTTTCGGACGGATTGGATCTCCTCCTTACATGTGAAGGATCAGGTTCAACAACTAACACTCTGCCATCTTTACCTGTAGGATCAATCATGATAATTGTATTCAAAATTATTTTTTGTGGAGGTATATTGTCCGATATACATCAGAAATCAAGTTTTAAGGCGACACTTATGTGTCGTCGTAAAACATGATTTCCTACCGTATATCCGACGATTTACCTCCCCAAATGAAAAATTGTATTATCCTTATCTGAATGCACTAGAAACATTTTTCCTTCAAAAAGACTGTGAAAATGTAGTATTTTTTGTTTTGTTCGAGGTTTTATGTACCAGTCAACAGCTATGGTAATGTAGAGACTGTCAGTTCACATAACCACACTTTTTCCTGGGAAAGCTTGTTTCTGGGGAGATGATTTGGCGGACTGACTGTGATCTTTCATCGTGACTCTGGCAGCATTGGTTTCTGTTACAGCTTTAATCTCAGTTTCGGACGGATTGGATCTCCTCCTTATATGTGAAGGATCAGGTTCAACAACTAACACTCTGCCATCTTTACCTGTAGGATCATTGTAAGAAATTGCACTCACCCTTTACCCAGCAAACACATAAATCGAAAGGAAGTCATATCAACATTGATGTTTTTGTTTGTTTGATTTGATTCTTTACGTCCCAGTCAACAATTTTTCAGTTACGTCGGGACGGGTCTTCCTGTGTTGAACCAGTACTAAGCAAGGATAAATGTGTCTTGCTCAAGGACACAACAAAGTGACGCCAGTGAGGCTTGAACCCGCGGCCCCTCTGTCTTGAGTCAAGCACTCTACCACTGAGCCACTGTGCTCCCTCAACATTGATGTGACGTGATGACTTTGATATGACATTGTTTTAACACTTTGTGTCTACTGGGTGTATTCTAATAAATTCTTCCATCTGGTTTGATACAATGAGACAGGGATGGTTCATTACATGTATCAAGGGGTCACAGGTTAGAAATTCCAAATTAATATGTATTGTTTTTATCTTTAATAGCAGAGCAGACTCAGATGTAATGACACATTCTGCATAATGACAGAAGCAAGCAAACCCGGAGCATACCAATGAGTGCAGATTTTGTTGGTCCTGTTCTGGATCCAAACTATTTGTAAGTTTATCAGCAGATGACATTAGCATGCAAAGTGTTCAAAGTGTCTTATGGAGACATTTCTTTTAAAGTACTCTCAACATATTCCAATTTTTAGGGTTTTTTTTTTATTTTTGAAAGTCCAACTTTTTAATCCTTATCCTGCCAATATTTTTGTCCTGAAAATGTTGTCGGCTTTTTACGTCTGCTGCTATATTCAAGTGCACTTCATACTAAATTTTTTCATGGAAGCAAACAATATGGACCCAGATCAAACTGCCCCCATGGCTACAGTCTGATATGGGTCCATATTGTTTGAAATATTGGTTACCTAAGAAACTACTAGGATGAATGAGCAGACAACAAAAGTCATGACTGGTGTGCTGAGGGTTTAACAGGAATTCTAATGCACTTGCTTTAGTAACATGACGTCTGATTGGATTACGTCAAAAATTTGTGGGATATACTGTCAGAAATAGTTTGACGTCATTAATTAAGTCACATTTTGCTGGATGACATGCGGCTTTATGCAGCTTGCAATGCTCCAATTTGAGACAAAACTGCAGAAGAGCATTTGAATGGGGATAACCATATTCAAAATTTCCATTTGGGGAGGTATATCGTCGGCGTTGAACTAAATTTCCGCCTATATATCCAAAGACATACCTCCCCAAATGAAAATTTTGAATACAGTTATCCACTAAGTTAATGATAAGAGTGTAAACTGGTCCTGTTGATTGTGAATTGAAATTAGTTCACAATATTTTACAATAAGCCTATTTTTTAAAGATTAACACTTTTGATCTCAAACAAAAGCAAACTAAAATGTAAACTCTGGTAATCATGACGATATATGATCGTCAACCAAGCCCTGAGGTTACAAAAAAACTTCATGCTCAACTCAACTTAGCATGAAATTCAGCATGCTCATAAATGTTAAAATGCCAACCATTGCTGGCATTTTAACATTTATTGGCATGATAAATACAACATCTGAGAGTTTGAAAGCAAGAAAAATATGTATGTTTCAGAATTTTAGTTTTTAAAAGCAGTTGAATTTCATGCTCAGTTGAGCATGAAAAACGTTATATAACCTTGGGGCTTGGATTCAAAATAAACCTACAGCTATAACTGCGAAAAAAGTGTGTACCTCCCAGGAGTTTCTTTTTCCCAGCACTTATGAGTGACATGCCCCGTTTGGCTAGCGGGGAGTCTGAGAGCTTCTTGGATGCCTGACCTCCAACATACGCTGTCTGGGGTACTTGTTTCAGAGATTTTAGATCTTCCTCGACTGATATATGAACAAATTCTTCCATCTCCTCCACTCTTAAATCACTAGACTTTATAGGATTCTATAGAAAAAATACAAGACTAACATGGCAAGGCCGTCGGCGGCGGTACAGACGATCTGGCCATGGCCGGACCACTTATTTAGCCCAAAAAGGTTTTAGCCGGACCACTTTTTTGGTTGGGTCATTTTTTCAGTTTCCTCTAGATTTTTTTATACAATTACCAAAGCTTCATTATACTATAACTGAAGCGTGCATAAATGCCTGCCTCAGGGTGTAAAAGGTGGTCGTTAAAACAAGATTATAAAACTGACACCTGTGTTAACATCAGTAATTTTAATTAAAGGACTGTGGTTTGGCAAGTGTGTTCTTTTTATAATCAATAAAACATAATTTCATGTGCTGTAGATGCGCCACCTGATTTGAGTCTTCTATCGATATAGATTTGTCTGGATAAGCCAAAAATTTCAGCATAATATTGTAAATATTTTCTTATCCATCAGTTTTAACATTTGTTTGGGTGCTCAAAAGAACCATTCTCATCGAGATGGCGCTTTTGGGTACCCACAACGTATGTTTTGGTATATAAACATATTTTTTGGGTGCTCAAAAGAACCGTATCATTGTGACAGTTCTTTGAGTACCCTCGACATATACATATGTGTTGGGTGAGAAAAAGGAAATTTATTTTTAATTGCGCTCGGTTACATGTATCTAGAGGCCTGAGAATGCTGTGCCCAGGTCCATATGTATATTTTGTATATACGCTTACATGTTTGTATCGAACTGGAAAAAATTCCCCAAACAACAATGAAAAAACAACAACAGATATCTGTATGAGAGTAGATTGCTTTTAGAAACCGTCGAGTTTGATGCTAACGCCTGATGAGACCTACCGAGGGTCGAAATTATTGTCAATGCATTGATGGTAGGGTCTCAAAAAAGCTGTCTTTAATTGCACGCTGGTGGGCCAGACTTCAGACTCTATGACGGTTCCGACTTAAAGACTTATCTATTGATGAGCTGGTAGGGGCCTGATGCTTTGGCTGTTTGTCGGGCCCACTGGGGTTTACCTGTTGGATTTCTTTTGCTCCAGTATTGAGTTTTATTTACTGTTGAGTCCTTATCTTTTTTTTTATCTCCTTGTTATATCTTGATTTATATGTTCTAGGAGATGATGCATTGATAAGTTAGGGGTCTTTCATGCAAACCAAATATCTATGTGTCTTTATCCACATCTGAATTAAGGGTGAGGTTGGCGCGCCGTGAACCAGTTTAAGCCCTCCAGTAAATTATTTTACTTTTTCCAAGGCGGTACTTCTTATGTGGATCTTTTATGTTTTTTCTGTCTTGTGGTTGCTATGCCTTTGTGCGCGTCTGTTTATATGTGCCTTGTGGTTACCTGCTGGGAAAAGGGCTAACCTCTTGGCTCTCGTTTGTGGTGTCTAACTGTGAGTTTGTCACTTTCCCATTGGTATCCTGAGTCAGGTGTGGTACTTGATTGTATGGATTCCTGCTCTTTGCACCCTTACTTACTTTGAGAAATAAAAAAAAATATCAAATATGCTCTCTTTCTGGAGGACTATAAAAGATTAAATATTTGATAAAATACCCCTTTCCTTTGGATTAAAACATTTTAAACAAAATATTTTAAACTGGCATGTAGAACATCTCTTTAAAAACGATATCAGCAACCAAAAGTTAAACAGGTGTCTCATCAAATAGCATTGCCCGATTTCTGAATTTAGCTCTCAAAAGCAGGAAACAGAAAGTTTGACCCATTGTTGGTTGGTTTGATGCTTAACATCCCAGTCAACAGCTATGGTCATGTTGAGACCATTCACCTAACCACACTTCTTTTCTGGGCAAGCTTGACTGCGGGGTTAACTAGTACTTCGTGAACATATACTTTCACTTGTAACTGACAACAACCCTTCTTGAATCGGCGGAAGGGAGGAGAATGGCCATAGAAATTATTTCATGATCAATCTCCACAAAAGTATGAAACTGGGCCGAGATAGAAGAAGCAACCCCTGGATCTGCAGTCAGATACATATCTGCAGTCAGACACTTTACCGACTGCGCTACGCAACCAGGCATAACCCAATTGGAATATGTGATGAAAACGATGGATTGACAGGCATGATAGTGAGCAATAAGCTCACTTAAAATTGTGAGTGTTATCACTTTTATTCTCAAAAACTAAATGAACCAGCTCACATGAGATTTTGGTATTTATCACATAGCCAACCAATGACGGCTAAGGTGAGTCTGCGCAAATGCACAGATTCGTCAGAGCCTTCGCTGCTAACATACACCAAGTATAATGTAGATGAAGACTAAGACCAAAGTTTAGACCTCTAGTCTCGCTGGACAGGTCAGCACTGTCATTAAACTCTTTATCTCTGTCTCTTTATCGTTGTCTGCTGATAACTTTTGCAAACAGTTTGGACCCAGATCAGGGCCAACATTTTGTCGGGCCTGATCTGGATCCAAACTATTTGACACCTTGATGTTACTCCTAAAAGAATTTTTCGAAAAAGCTGATTTTGAAAAAAATCAGCAGACGACAAAAAAGCATGAAAAACTACCCAGGGGGGCAAAGAGTTAAGGAAGACTTTAGTGCAAACACAATAAGAACCAACTTCTCACAAGCTAGCGAGCCCATATGTCTAGCAGGACTACCTGAGTATCACTAGCTTTCTCTCTATAGTGCAGTAGCTCCTCCTGACTCATATTCTTCTGCTCTCTCTTCAACTGTATTGTGTACCTGATAATATTAGTCAAAACTCTTTATAACATCACTGGGAACGGATTTATTACCATTAAAATTCCCTCTTTATAACAGAATATTCACTAAACGACACCCACAGTAGTTTCTGGGAACAGATATACATTTTCTATTGAAAATAAATTCATTATAACAGAATTTTTACCATGTGCCAGACAACTTTGTGATCAGGTCAAGGTTTTTTGCATGAACAGGTTTCTGTCTCATTTGATAAGAGGGAAGCTTTGTGCATTTTTATGCAATATGAAATTGAACTGATGTATACATTTGGAACAATAGCATTTTAATTCATTTGTATAATGTTTTCTTTTACCAATTGATTTTGATGTTGAAATCTGATACTGGTCAGAATTTCCTTATAACAGCAAATTCATTTTACGTCAAAGAAAGCTTGGAACAAACATTGCCGTTATAAAGAGGGTTGACTGTACCAAAAACTAGAATATTTTAGAAGCTTTTTCAACAAACAGCATAGACCAAGATCAAACTGGAGCAGACTGAGCTTGGTCAATACTGTTTGCCTGTTTACTTCAAGTAGTCATTAATGTTATCAAATATATGCAGCAGATGACTTAAGCAGACCAAATTTTTCATCCTGACTCATCTCTTCAAAATTTTGTATTGTGTACCTGGTAAAACATGATACCAAAACCTAGAGTCGGGCTTCAAAGTGAAAAAAAAGTCTTCGGAGTTTGTGACCAGGTAAGATCATATAGGTCCAGATAAGGAAATTTTATTTGCGTAAAATTTTCATTATTTTCTCACCCATTAATTTAAACATGTGTTCTGGGTGCTCAAAAGAACCGTCTCATTGAGACGCTTCTTTTGAGTACCCACAACATATGTTTTGGATGAGAAATAAAGAAAATAATTTTCCAATACGCACTCTTATCTGGAGGCCTGTAAGATGCAATTCAACTGTCCTACTTTCGCCCATCTTAGAAGTACTGTAGGCAGTCATCATGGCAAATCAGTATTTGTACAAGCAAGCTTGATAAAATCAAGCACTTTTCACGGACCAGCCCATCTGTTTTCAAGGGAAATAAATTTAAGACAAAATACTTGGAAAAATAAAACCTGCTGCATCTCATTTCAACCTTTTCTTTCAGATCCATGATATCAATGTTCCACATACAAAAATGTACAGATTTTACTCTAAGCATGCTGGGTACTTTTCCAAGCTTTTTTCTTGTCTGTGAGTCTTTTTTACCTAACTTTTAAAAAAATCTGTCTGACTGGAATAACATTACATTAGAGTGTCAAAGGGTTTGGATCCAGATCTGGAGCGCATTTGGATCGCATACTTTATAAGGTTCCTAATTCACATCATGTTGGTCAGAACAGAAACAGTCCTGAACATACTGATCAAATCAAATTTCATTCAGATTAAGTGGTTTCATCACAAATTATAGTTACCTGTCACCACTGTTTTTCATTAGCTTGGTGGCGTGCTTCAGAGACATAACTTTAGTACCACTGATAAGCTCAATTATATCATCCTGAAAAAACAACAACATATTAACCTTTTGTATATGGGGAAACCCCTAAACGGGTACTTTCACAAACAATGAAGCATTCCATCAGAATCTAAGGTAAAAAAGATCTTCAGACAAAAAGATACAATATTTTTTAAAATTATAACCTGGCATCCCTAGATATATACAATGGATCATCCCAAGTTTATTGTATCAAACCAGTAGGAAGAATCCATTAGTATACAAAGGGTTAATTAGCACATGAGATTTTGGTATTTTTATCACATTGTCAAGCAATGAAGGTTGTGGTGAGTCTGCTGTAAAATTGTTCTAAATACTATACAATTATTGACTTCAATGAGGTAGACATGAGGAATTATAGACCCTAAAAAGTGATAATTCACCAAGGCCGCTAGGCAAAGTGATAATTCACCGAGGCTGCTAGGCCGAGGTGAATATCACTTTTAAGGGCAGATAAATCCTCATGTTTACCAAAATTGAAGTCAATAACTGTTTTGTTATATGACTTATCAACTAAGAATGAAAATTTTCTACTTTCACTTTTTGTTGTTCAAGTCATGTTCAACCTTCAACCTAAGGACTTTCTCACAAGTTTTATCGACTGTTATTTGAATATTTTAATGTAGTGTTTTGCATTTTGAAATGTATATTAATTCTCTGAATGTGGAATGTAAAATTTAATCTTAGCTCTTTTTTTTTACTTTTCGTTTATTCAAACAAAGATAAATGAATAAACAAAACAGAACAAAACAGTCTAAAAATTCATGAAACTCTTAAATTTAGCTGTTGGGATGTGAGACAGGAAATCATGTCAATTTCATGCAGCTCATGCTAGTTTTAGACTCATCATGCTAATTTTAGCTCTCCAGAGGGTGATCTTAGAAAAGTGTCTAAAATATTAACTTCTGGAAACTAGTTTGAGCTGGTTTTCATGCAATATTAACTCGTAGGCCAGTTTAGACCGGTTTTCAGGTAGACATAGATATTTATAAAGACAGATTGAGCCAATCAGCAGACAGGATTCTCTCCAGTCATATAAGAAATGGTGTTATTACACTCCTAAACATGTGATCATATAATTATGTGTATTTAATGGTGTTACAATATTAAATACAACAAATAAGTAAATAGGTCACTGCATTAAGTCAGTGGGATGGGTATACAGTCGAACTTCGATGGCTCAAACTTGTCCGGACTGTCCGTGCGAGTTTGACCCATCCATGTGTTCGAGCGATACCTAGCCTGACAATTTTCAAGTTGGGTCATGTGTATTTTAATGTCATCACGGACACTACGTTTTTTATGGACCAAAGCTGCGTGACACCTGTCACTGATCAATAACCTTTGCACGCTAGAGTTAAAATGATAAGCCGCATGTGTTAGCATATGAACCTGTTGAAAGTAAATACATTTATCAGCATGCGCATATGCGCAGGGCCACAGGCTGATCAATGCACTTGCTATCTAGTAAGCTGTACTGTTTTTTTTCTTCTAGTGGGTGAATGTTCCTGTTTATGTGTCGCTACAGTTTATGTTCAGTTGTTTATCGTTTCCTTTAGAACAATAAAAGAAAAGAAAAACAAGTTTGTTTCTTATTATTTATTCACACTGTGCAAGTTTAAATTAATATCAACGAATAAAAACATGAAAAAATGACAGACTCCCCAGTATGTTTACAAGATAGACGCGGATCAGACTGTACCGCCGCACAATCCGATGCCGGTCTTTATCCACACAGGCATGCTTTACTCATTTTGACACGCGAATTCTTGATTACAAAACATCTCATTAATTGTCTTTAATCGTTTTCAGCCGCCCTACTAAGTAGTGACAAGTGAGAACTTACTCAAAAAATTGTTGCTAATTGCTTCACACGTTCCGCTCGTCAGTCAGGTAACCCAAGGGTGAAATCATCATTGTCACGGAGCGCTTTTGGAAATAATCAAGCATGTGACTGATTCATGTAAAGAAATATTTGGTTCGAGCCATCATAGCGTTTTTACATGAAAAAATCACCCTGCGCACCGTGCTTTGAGTTCGAGCCATTGCTGTCCGAGCCTGGGGTGTATTGTACATTAAATGTATAGGGAAATTGTGGAGACCGACGAACGAGTTCGAGTGATCCCTGGTGTTCGAGACAGGCTAGTTCGAGCGACCAAAGTTCCACTGTAGTTATCTGAATGAAAACTGTTTCAGCATTCAACATGAAATGGACCAGCATAAATTTATTTGGTACTTATTGCATCAGTGATAAGCCAAGGCTAAAGCAAGCATGAGCCTTCCCCATACACAGATCCAGAGGGGGGACAGGGGGTCAAGACCCCCACCCCAAAACCCCCACCCTGCCTGGAAAATCACAAGTTGCTCTGGGTTTCCTTAGAAATACTGGTACGGACTCCCCTTGAGAAGCAATTGGACCCCAAGAGGATCCACTTGTTTCTCCAGGGTGGTCGGTCTGTACCTCTGCGAAATATGTTAATGACTAAAAAAGGTTATCAGGACCCTCCCCCCTGACGGAAATTTTCTGGATATGCGCATGTTTCCTGCTCACAACACAAAATATGGATAAAGATCAAGACTCAAAACCAAGATTTAGACCTCTAGTCCAGCTGAATATGTCAGCACAGGCATTTATAGAAGGCTTTTGCTTGTATGCCATAAGTACAGAAATCTCAAGTGCTGGCCAAATACAGATCAAACTTACCTTTCTAATCTCAGCTATATCTGCAGGAGATTCAGCCACCACATGATCTACTATCAGTCTGTGTTTCTCAGTCTTTTGTCCAGATACTTGCTGAAACAGAAATTTAACCCTTTTAACTGTTTGCCTACTAGTGCCATCTGCTGATAACATTTGCAAACAGTTTGGACCCAAATCAGGCCCAACAAAATGTCGAACCTGATCTAGGTCCAAACTGTTTGAAACTCTGATGGTACTCATGAAAGAACTTTTTGATTTTGATTTTTTGATTTTCAGCAGAGGACAAAATAACTTGCAAAAGTACCCAGTGTGCAAAGAGTTAACTGATAAATGAGAATCCTTTTCTTTTTTATCATCTTCCATTTTGTCTCCTTTTAAGCACATTTTTTGGCTCCAAGCCATTTAAGACAGGCTCACTTGGTTTGATCTTACTTCACTTCCAAGATAAGGGTAGAAAAGGGCTTTTCTAAAACAGAAAATTTTACTCTTTTTTCTAACTTTGGAAGCTTCTAACAGGTGCAAAATTAAAGTTCACAAAGTGAATTTCAAGGCAAAAAATAATGCTTTTTTTCAACACTTATAATACTTTAATACAGCTATAGAAGTCACTGACCTCCTTAAGTGTTAAGCCTAGCAGACTGTTCTGTGGTATTTTAACTTCAACATCTATGGTGACCCAGCTTTGCCTCCATACTTCTTCCATATCTTCCTTATCTGGAAAGTCAGAAGTTAACCCTTAAAGCGCCAAGAAAAAAAAGCATCTGAAAATGTTGTCTGCTGAAGTTATCTGCAGCAAATAATTGCCTAACATTACTGACGAATTAAGTACAGAACCAAACAGCGTGGACCCAGAACAGACTGCAGGAGCAGTCTGATCTGGGTTCACACTGTTTGCCATTGAGGCTTCTTAAACATTTCAGCAGACGAGAAAAGCAGACGCAGACGCATTAAGGGTTAAATAAGTATTTATATCCTTTAAATAACTTTTTACCACCAAATAAAAATGTATTCAAAAACACTGTCTGCTCATATTTCATAAAGAATGAAAAAAAAACACATGAAAATGCCGTCTGCTGCAAATATTATGTTTTTTGTTTGTTGGGTTTGATTCTTTACGTCCCAGTCAACAATTTTGCAGTCATGTCGAGACGGGTCTTTCTGGGTTGAACCAGTACTCACCAGCAGATAAAGTGTGTTGCTCAAGGACACAACACAGTGAAGTGATACCGCCGGCGGTGAGGCTCAAACTAGCAACCCTGCGATCCCCAGTCTAATGCTCTACCAACTGAGCCACTGTGCAAATATTAGGTGGTGCCCTACGGATCTATGGCTAAATTTACAAGGCAGATCTGCTCAGGTATAATCAAAGTTCTAAATGTTTTACATACTTATGTAGTCTAGATAAATCTGAAGACTGAAACAAAATTATTTCTTCTAGAGTACAGTAAATGTTCTAAAAATTCCAAGCACTTTTCTCTTACTGTTCTTAAATAAAATGTTTGTTATCGGGACTTAAATGGTCTAGATTTAATAAATAAAACATTCTGACAAAGTTTAATTAAGACTGAATCTTAATGAAAAAAGTCAATAAGCAATGCTTATTAGATACCCCCCGCACAGTAAGGGTCAGTGAAAAGACTTAGTTTTGTCAAGTGATAGTTGAAACAAACAGACCTTAGTTTTGAAAACCAGATTTCAGCAGAATCTGTGCAAATGATCTTTAAGCTAGCAATCTGGAACATTTGCTAAGATCAAATACACAAAATATTCACACCTGAAAGTTCTATATATGGGGGGGGGGGGGGGGGGTATAATAACTATGCCATCAAGATTCTGACTTAAGTTTGCACCTACCTACTGAGAGAGTGCAGTAAAGCCTAGAGTCTGCTGCCAGGTCTGTCAGTCTGGTACACCCAACAACATTAACCAGTAGCTGTCCTCGACTGAGACCTGCCCCCCTACAACTGATACTAGGGGCTACTGGAGTATCCTGAGTCCGCACAAATACTGGCTTAAATCTCATCTTGTAGTTAGGCAAGATATGCTTTTTTCTGATAGTCCTTTTAATCTGAAGAAAACAAATGGGCCATCTCATGAGATTAACTCTTTACCTACTAGTGTCATCTGCTGACAATTTTTGCAAACAGTTAGGACTCAGATCAGGATCCAAACTGTTTGACACTCTAATGGTTTTCCTGAAAGATTTTTTTCAAAACTGTTGATTTTGAAAAAAAATCAGCAGACCACAATAAAGCATGAAAAAATTTCCCAGGAGACAAAGAGTTAAAGTAATAATGCCATATATGGTAAATCACTCTTTTATTTAAAAAAAAATATTAACAGCTATCCAGGGGGCTTAAGCCTTTTTTTGGTCAAAGCATTTATTTACTTCCATACTTTTTTCTAATTATGATTGATTGTTAAAACTTTAAACTACCATGCCTTGTAAAATATTATAACCAGGAAATTCATGAGTGGGAGATTCTGTCCCCCATGCCGGAGGGCAGGAGATTGACACTAAATGCAGGAGTCTCCTTGATGTATCACATGTGTGTATGATACTTATTCTTATGACCCAGTTTCATGCAGTTCTGATCAAAATTACTTGATTTGGAGACAAAACATCATTAAAATAGTCATAATTTCACAACTATAGGGCAATAACTCCTGAAAGCATGGGGAGATTATGGACCATAACCAAACTCTAGCAAGACATTCTGGTACTAAACATTGTAAGCATAAGAAAAAAATTCACCATTTTACGCTCACCATTTTTTGTGTATCTGTATCTCGACCTATGACTCATTTTAAAAGGAAATTGGCTACTCTAAATTCAGAATTTTTTTGTGAGGGATTAATTTTCGCGAAACTTTGCATCGTGAAAAGAATACCCTCACTAAATGGCATAATCACTCTGTCATTTACTTATGCTACTCTCACACGTAAGCGAATATCCATGCGAATATGAAAATTTGAAATTCACGGCATAATAGCCTAAAATGATGACATTGGACAGGGAAAATTTGATACATTATGAATGCTTGCGAAATATTTACTATCCCAGGAAATCTGTTGTACAAATGCTTAAGAATGCTTGCGAATGTCGTTGCGAATCTTAAGAGTGTATTGTGAATGAAACGAGAACACGAAACATGGATAACTAATTTGCATAATACTTCCTTCAAATTTGTACTAATTGTCCACATTAGTCCTGCATTCTACGGAAATGTCAGTACGAATGCAAGCAAATCTTTATAAACGTCTTACGATCACCATCAATAAAAATGGCTTACGATTGCTTACTAATATGTTGCAAATACGCTTTTCTTGCAAATTTTAGGAGCATGTTACTAATCTTCGCAAGACCCAAGAATGTTAATGAACACCCAAAGAATGCTTATTAACACCTACAAATTTCTTGGAATCATTACGAAGTGGTGCCGAATTACATTTGTATGCCCATTCGCAAACATACTCACATAGGTGTGAAAGCAGTATGATGTAAGTAAATCATGGCTTAGTCACACATTTTTGATGTGGCAAATATTCTCGAAACTAAAATTTTGAGAAAATTTACAGAAAACACTTACTTGATTCACAATTAAGGAAGATATCTGAGGTATAGGTCTGCCATTGAACCTTGAGTCCACTTCAAACTCCATTTTTGGCTCCTGTAAAACAATTTTGACAATTCTATGAACAAATTATGCACAACATACATTATCAAAGAAGCCTCTAGATAAGAGTGTTAACTAAAAATTATGCTTTGTATATCTCAACCAAAACATATGTTGTGGGTATTCTGACAAAAGAACCATCTCATTGAGATGTTTCTTCTGAGCACCCAAAACAAATGTTTAAACTAACAGATACGAATGGATTCACAATTTTTCACCATAAAAGTTGTTTATATGGACATCTGCATTATTATTATATACACATGTGTTATACCAAATCTGTAATAAAATTGTTATATCTAAGGATTTCAAATAATCCAATACATATGAATAGATTTTTTTATACATGTTGTTGTGTTTTATTACAATTAAAGTTGTTTTGTTTGGTTTGCTTCTTAAAGTCCCAGTCAACAGCTATGGTCATGTCGGGACGGTCAGTTTACCTACAATGTAACCACACTTTTCCTGGGCAAGCTTGACTAAGCAGTTAACCAGTACTTTGTGCACATACTTTTCGCTTGTAACTTACAACAAAACTTCTTGAATCAGCGGAAAGAAGGAGAATGACTGTGGAAATTATTTCATGATCAATCTCCATGAAATTGTGTGACCGGGCCAGGATCAAACTCGCGACCCCTGGATCTGCAGTCAAACACGTATCTGCAGTCAGACACATTACAGACTGCTCTATGCCACCCTGTGGTTGAAGTTGTTAGTGTTGGGGTTAAACAACACTTTCAACAACACATGTATAATGACTGTCAGTTATCATGTTGAACTAATATCACACTGTTCCTGAGCAAGCTACATTAAAACTGGTCTTAAGCGGCTACTCAAAAGAAGACCAAAATAGATTTTCTAGACTGATTATCGCTTAATGCTGGTTAAAAGTATTGCAGAATGCTCCAATGGAGCATTCTGCAGTACTTTTGACCTGCATTAAGGTACCACATTGCTTTAAGACTTTTGTTTTGCCTAATTACGAATGGCTGCTTAAGAAAGGTTTCACTGTACATGTACTTGGTAGTTAACCAATGCTTAGTGTATGCATACTTTCACCAGCAAGTGACAGCTGCCCTATTTGAGTCAGTTTGTTTGTTTGTTTTGTTGCTTTACATCCCAATCAACAGCTATGGTCATGTCATGTGAGTGTCAGTGGCAAGACCTTTCATTGGTTACTTAAATTCCTATCGATCTATGCAGTACATTTAATTTCTATTTATCTGAACCAGACATATCTGGGCCTTTCATTGGTTAATTACGGCCCAACTAAGCTATACAGCATTCATTTAAATCATTGTTTACTTAAGTTCCTTTTGTTCTGTGAAGTTTCGATTTGGAACTTTCATTGGTTACTTTACTGCCTACTGATCAGTGCTGAACTAATCTGGGCCTTTCATTGGTCACTAAGTTTCTACTGATCTTTCATTCAAATGATTGGTTACAATTATTCCTAGTGACCTGTGTAGGACCAATTTAAGTCTTTCATTAGTCATTTAAGTTCCTACCATTTTCATTGGTTACATTAATTCCAATTGATCTGTGCAGGACTGATCTAGGCTATTCATTGGTTAATTTAATTCCTACTGGTGTGTGCAGGACTTCTCTGGGCATTTCATTGGTCACTTTATTTCAACTGATTTGTGCAGGGCTTATCCGAGCCTAAAATAGGTTTTTAGTCCACTCCATACCTCATAAAAAGAGAAAGACCAGTGCGTGAAAGGGATTCTAGTGAGCTGAAGCCTGGCTTTTCCACAGAGCTTGGTGACCTTGATTGAGAGGTAGGCCCACGTCTGCAGGACAATGTCAACATCCACAGCCAGCTGAAAGCCTCCATCATAGTCAATATCTAGGCCCACATCTAAGGTCTGAAACAGATCAAACAGAAAACAAAATATAAACCGTTTATGCTAATCCATAAATCACAACCCATAATTTGCAGATCAACAGGGGGAGCACAGAGGCTCAGTGGTAGAGTGCTTGACTCGAGACCGAGGGGCCGTGGGTTCGAGCCTCACCGGCATCACTGCATTGTGTTCTTGAGCAAGACACATTTATCCTTGCTTAGTACTGGTTCAACCGATGAAGACCTGTCCCAACATAACTGTAAAAAATCAACTAAAAAAAAGCAGATCAACATTTTTAACAATTAAGTAAAAATATAGATTATTGACATATATACAATAATCTGGTTTATTTTGGTGCCGACTTACATTGTTTCTTTCACATTTAGCAGTTTATTTATGCTTTAAACTAGCCCATGTTTTCCAAATTACAATAACTTCCCCATTTAGGCCACCGCAGTCAGAGTGACTTGATGCTTATAATAGTCTATTGTTGCTATACTTTAGGCACCTTTAGAAGGGATTATGATCATATCTGCTTATTCACACAAGCGCTTGCAGTTAATATCTGGGCCTTTCTTAGCAACTTCCCGAGAGTAACAAAATCGAAATTGAAACATCTAAATATTTTGGGGATTGCTTAACTGTTTTGTTTAACTGTTCCAGCTGTGTGCATATTCCACTATTGTACATTTTTAACATTTTTTCAGATTTTGGGGGCAAACTTTCTAGTTTGGTCCAAAATCCTGATATCAGTAATACAGTAATCTGCAAAAATCCTGACAATTTTCAAACATGTTAAAGTATCAAGTCAGCCCTGTCACCCTGAAATTGTGAATTCTCAGGAAGAAACCTGAAAATTTTCAGCTTTGACAGCAAAAACATGGTTGAGTTTCAATGTATGGTAAATGTTCCAAAGTTTAGAACACATGTCTCTTTCTGTTCTCAATTAAAATGTTGGTTTACAGAGCTGGAATTAATCACAAAATACCTGTCACAACAGTAAACATGGAAGACCCTGATCAGACTGCTTCTTCAGAAGCAGTCTGATCTGGGTCTGTGCTGTTTGTCTAGGCCTTTTTGATAGGCAACTAATTTTCCAAATTTTTTTGAGCATTAACCATACTAACCTTAATGAGATCATCTTCAATTTTGACATCATCAAGGGAGAAAACTTTGACAACAGGAAATGTACTTCCAAAGTTGAAATCACGAATCTGGAAAGAAAAAAATACTGGTGTTTTTCTCAATTGGTCACAAAAATGGTCTCCACTTGCATTACTTTAACCCTTAACTCGCCACTAACTTTTGGTCCTGAAAAGTTGTCTGACTATTACGTCTGCTGCATAAATTTAAGTATGTATTTTTTCATAGAACCAAACAATTTGAACCCTAATCAGACTGCTCCCAAGGGGGCAGTCTGATCTGGGCCCATATTGTTTGCAATATAGACTACCTTGGAACATAAGTAGACAAGAGGAGCAGACAACAAAAGTCATGACTGGCGGGCTAAGGGTTAAAGAACACAAATGGGAATGTCTTTCTCATTCCCCAGAGAAAACGTATAATATGATGCTACTGACCACAACTTTTCATTTATATAGCAAAAGATGTGCTTTTTTTCACCAAACTGCCAGTGTCATATTTCTAAACAAAATAACAAATATTTGAGATGATGAATTACAGTTAAAGGAAGTTAAACTATAAATTGGAGTCACATTTCTTCCCCAAGTCCAAAATTTATATCCTTATTGCCCATTTTAGAAACAGTCAATTCAATTAATATGGTAGATTTATTTTTGTTCATTTTTTTGCGTTGGATAGATATATAAAGAATCTGGTTTAATCTGTGTTTGAAAATATTTCACAGGCCTCTAGATAAGAAAGGATAAATATAGACAACATGTACTTTTCTTATTTTTCAGCTAAAACATATGGTGTGGGTACTCAAAAGGACTGTCTCAATGAGACAGTTCTTTTAAGCACCAAAAACATATACCTTGGCTAACGAATAAAAGAACAATCACACTAAATTTCTGGTCATGGCATGATAGGGTCTCATCATCAGAAAACTGATGCTGGGTGCAAGATAAGAGTATGTAATTGGAAACTGATTTTCTTATTCCTAATATAAAACATATGTTGTGGGTACTAAAAAAAAGAACTGTCTCAATGAGCCAGTTCTTTTGATCACCCAAAACACATGGTAAAATTGATGGATAAGAAAAGAGTCGCAATTTTATGATAAAAACTGTTATTCATGATCCTTGTGTTGCTTGCCTGGATCCCACTGAGAAACTTTCCAGTACCAGTGCTCAACATCTCTTCAAACTCTGTATTCATTTTTCTTGTTGCCCATCTGTCAAAAAATATAAAAAAAAACATATTACATACACAATACACTGAACCACTAATTGTTTTCCTACCAATGTCACTGGAAAATCAAAGGCCCAATTCAAGTAAGTATGTAAGGTAAATGTTTTAAAATTTCCAAAACAGGTTGCCAGCCAAAAGCCCTAGACAAACAGTGCAGACCCAGTTCAGACTGCTTCTGAAGAAGCAGTCTGATCAGGGTCTTCCACGTTTGCTATTATGACATGCATTTTGTTAATTCCAGCTGTGAAAACCAACATATTGTTTGAGAACAGAAAGAGAAAAGTGTTATTTTGGCTTAACATTTTGCACCCTTGGTAATTTTTCATGCTTTTGTTATCATCTGCTGACTTTTTTCAAAATCATCTTTTTTTTCAAAAAATTCTTTCAGGAACACTATAAATGTGCCAATGGTTTTGGTGGATCCAGATCAGGACTGATGTTCTGTCCATCCTTATCTGGATCAAAACTGTTTGTCAGGTTATCAGCAGATGACAAAAGTCACTGCTAGCAAGGAAAGATTAAATTGGCAAATTCATGCCCAATAATGACCTTGAAAATTGGGCCATGGTCATCAAGCTTAATCAACTTTTCATCATGCTGCATTGTTATATCATGCATTTTGGTTGAAATCCCACACCAGACCCCAAGGTTATAAAACTTTTTTCATGCTCAACTCAAGATCGTAGTCAAGGAGCTTGAGTTCATGCTCAGCAGAGTTAGAGAATGTTTTTGAGGTTATAAAACTTTCCAAGTACATTCTCAGCTGAGCACAACTCTGAGCTTGAAAACGTACTCAAAAGTTTTATAACCTCGGTTTTATGCTCAGACTCAGAGAAGTAGTCTGACTGAGTTTGAGTTTGTGCTCAAGAAGTTTTATAACCTCGGGGCCAGGTTCTTAATATTGTGTACAGTCATGTGGTATTAGCACCCAAAAACAATATGGTCGCTCTACTTCCCTTGAGGGGGGACATATATTTTTCCTTCAACAGACAACAAGATTGCGATCTTTTACTTCATTTTTGAAAAATAAAGCCCCGTAATGCTGATAACAGATATATCCTCTTTTTGAAAACACTGTAGATCCAGATCAGCTGACTCCTGATGGAACCATCTGATCAGAATCCACAGTGTTTTCCACTCTGCTTGTAAATACAATGTACATGCTTATAACTGGAATACTGAAGGCAAATAGGATAAAAGTTGGGGAGGAGTGTAGTACATAAAAAATATTCAGCAACACAAGGGTTGTAAGGCTGAATATTTCATGAGAATCAACTCGCAGTGACATGTTATATTATAAATGAAATGTTATCAGATTATCAGGATTTTAAGACCTTTCTAAGTTTCTCTATATAGAATTTTAAATAAATTTTAATAGATATGAAAAAATTGTATAAATATCTTCTGATTGCAGTTGTGTTACTAATTAACCTATAGTTTTAATTCATTGACCAACAGTTGTACCATATATTAGCACTTTTATAGTTAGTGAGTAAATGAGTCGACTTTTTCGGTGATACAGTGCAGTCCCTTAATCATATACTTATACTAGTATTGCCCTTGATACTAGACTTTTGGCCCAACCGTTTTGACCAAGTCAAATAGAGCTGTTCAGCCCTGTGAATCAAAAATAATGTAGAGGGCTGATGCGGGGGGGCTGATACCAGGGCAGATATTTTTCTGTCCCGTCCTCCCCAGCAGTTGATCTCGCCGTGGAGAAAAAAAAAACAGGGAATGTCTGCAAAACAATTGTAAAAAATAAAGAAAGTGGACGTATTCTTGCATATTTTTACCTTGATTGTTTGTTTGATTCTTTACGTCCAACCAACAATCTTTCAGTTATAAAGGGACGGGTCTTCCTGGGTTGAACCAGTACTAAGCTAAGATTAATGTGTCTTGCTCATGGACCACAATGCAGTGACGCCTGTGAGGCTCGAACCCGCGGCCCTTCGGTCTCGAGTCAAGCACTCTGCCACTGAGCCACTGCACTCCCTATATTTTTACCTGATTCCAGCCAAAACTCCAAGGAAAACACTGCTAAAGCATTGAAATATTTATTTTCTTACACCGAGCATCTCCATACAAAATGGCGTCAGCGTCAAACTTTCAGACATCATAATGTCACAACAACGACGTTACAACGTCATAGCCGCACACAACGTTTTCGCTAACAAAAGGATCAACTAAATGCCTTTGAGGCTGATAAAGTCACTTAATTTAGTGATTGTCAAAATAAAGAAAATGATGGATTATTTCATTAGCTCTTTTACACGCATAAGTATATGATAAAAACATTATTACTCGGGCTGAGATCAGGGCTGGGATCAAAAAACCTGTGTAATAATCTATATTTATAAAACACCTCGATAAAACATGGATTTGGATATAACACAGTCATATTGTGGCTCCCAATTTTTTTCCATGGAATTTTACAAAGGAAATATATAGGAAAATGACTATGATATGGTACTTTTCCTGTAATGATTCCTTTGTAAAATTGTCCCTTTATAACACTGTTCACTTATAACATGGTCCTTTCCCATTGGCCCCATACATAGCATTATAAAAGTACTGCAGATCCTGTCATGTGCTTGTATATTAATGTACAGTAAAACCTATAAAACAGCCTCTCAAAAATAAACAAAACAAAGATCTTAATGACAAATGGTAGCTTAATGAAGGTTGAAAGTATTGCAGAATGCTCACATTGGAGAATTCTGCAATACTTTTAACCTGCATTAAGCGATTATCGGTCTTGAAAACCAATTTTTGGTCTTTTTGAGAGTGGTCATTTTACACAGATTTTACTGTATTATTGATTCATGCTTTGTATTTTTGAAATAAAATATTGGTTAAACTAAAGGGACGAGTAATTGGTAGATAATGTGATGAGTAATTGGGTTGGCTTCTTTGGCAATACGGCCAAATAAAAAAATAAGTGTGTTTCTGGTAACACATCTGAAAATTTTAGGTAGGGTAGTTATACATATTTTATTTTATTTTATTTTCAGGAAAAAAAAATACAATTTTATGCATTTTGAAAGGCATTTTGGCTTTCAAAATGCAAAATATTGTACTTTTTTTCCAGAACACCTGAAAAAAAGTTCTAGGTTTCACCAGTAAATTTAGGTAGCCTTGGGTTACCCTATTTTGGGTAGGGTAGGCACACATATTTTTTTTTAATTATTTTTTTTTCCTGGAATAATACAATTTTTATGCATTTTGAAAGGCATTTCAAATGCATAAAATTATATTTTTTCCAGAAAACCTGAAAATTCACCAGTAAATTATGGTTGGTTCGGGTTACCCTAAACACATGTATTTTTTTATCTTGCCTACTCACTGCCTCACTCTAGGAGTATCCTTCAGCTCTGCAAACAGGAAATGAAACAGCAGATTCAGAACCAGTATTTGTTCCTCCTCGGAACTCAAAGTTCCCCTCTTGTCCTCACTCCCTTTCTCATCAGTAACCTTGGTTTCCTGCTCTGTGCTCTTTGAGTCGGTTTCCTGGGCAGGTGGCTGCTGTTTCTTTTTACTCCCTCTGCCACTCTTTTTGCCATCTTTCCCAGACTTTCTGATATTACTTCTCAAACCAAGGGACTTTACAATCACCTGAATATTTAGAGAATAGCAAATGAGTACAGTAAACCCTGTCTTAAGTGGCCACTCAAAAGAAGACCAAAGATTGGTTTTCAAGACTGATTAGGCCAAATAATCGCATCTATTTAAAACGTCCCACATTACGCCTTTTTAGTGCTTTCTAGAATTAAAAATGATATAAAAACGCATTTCCAAATCAAACATCGATATTGGTAAAAGTAATGTGGTTCCACTCGGACGTTGTGGTCCATTGCAGGTACTGCTGGGTTGTTTAATAATTCTCGCATCCATTTCCATTTGAATGGACCGATATTAAATTCTAATATTTTTTAGTTTTCAAGCCCCAACAGCATAAGTTTTATGCATCTGTGATGAAATTAAATCTACTTAATGTGCATATGCTTTCCCTATCAAGTTTTATGGCTTAACTTGAATTACAAGCACAACTTTTAACAAATAGCATTACGAGTTTCAAACAAAAATGTTCCCGCAACTGTTTTTTGCCTGAATAAAAATAAAATACCCGCACTGCCACATCTGTTTTACAAAAAATTATGGCCTGAGAAACAATTCAATATTTTTTGGGGCCTTATCGCTTAATGCAGGTCAAAAGTATTGCAGAATGCTCCAAGAGAGAGAGCATTCTGCAATACTTTTGATCTGCATTAAGCTACCAACTGTCTTTAAGACCTTTGTTTTGCCTATTTTTGAGTGGTCGCTTAAGACAGGTTTAACTGTACTCTGATGATGTCCCTTTTTTACTGATAGATTCTCCTATAAAACATTGATGCAAGTGATCATCCATTCATTATACATTTCAAGGGATCATAGGAAGTTATAAAATATAATAATTAGAGCATGTACATTTATAAGGTTGTACATTAAAACCTGAAAAATTTGAACTTCAAATTATCGAAATACTCGATAATTCGAAATGAATTTGTGACACATTGGATTCAGAGAATAGGACCTATTAATCTACTTTAATGACAGTACTGTCAAACACATGTTTTGGGTGCATAAAAGAAACGTCTCGAAGAGACGTTTCATTTAATCAACATCTCAGAGAGACGTTTCATTTACATGCCCAAAACTTATGTTTGATTGGAAAAAAAACCTGATAATAATCATTTTGGAGGGAAAATACTTTAATGTCAACCTCCCTATAATTCCAACTATTGATAATTCAAAATAAAACCTTCAGTCCCGAGGACTTCGAAGTTTTTAGATTTGACTGTATTTGCTAATTTGATAAATATATAATTGCAAGGAAAACAAGTTACGTACAATGTACTCTGATACTATGGTAAAAATGGTAATTACCTTAGGGAGCTTAAATTTTTCCGTCTGTGGTCTGTTGACCACTTCCAACGTGGGCTGACCCAGGAGTCTTCTACTGATGAAAACATACTGTACTAGAAGAGTAACGACTATACCCAAGATGAATGAAACAATTAACGCTGAAACTAACATATCATCTTTCCGGCTTTGCGATCATCTGTCTGTAGAAACTTGCATTGGCTGGACCTAAAAAACAAAAACATGACTTAAGGTCCAGATATGCAAATATTTTCCAGAGTCATGCTTTAAAAAAATCGGTTTGCAACTTCCAACTGAATGTCTTAGAGCTGGGTAGGTAGGTAGAATTTTTTTTTGCATATCCAAAAAATATTTAAAAAAACTTTTATCTGGGTATCAGAGATACCCAGATAAAAGGTTTTTTTTAATATTTTTGATATTTTTGATACCCACATTAAAGTTTTTTTAATATTTTTGATACCCAGATAAAAGGTTTTTTAATATTTTTGATACCCAGATAAAAGTTTTTTTTAATATTTTTGATACCCAGATAAAAGTTTTTTTTTTAATATTTTTGATACCCAGATAAAAGTTTTTTTTAATATTTTTGATACCCAGATAAAAGTTTTTTTTAATATTTTTGATACCCAGATAAAAGTTTTTTTTAAATATTTTTGATACCCAGATAAAAGTTTTTTTTTAATATTTTTGATACCCAGATAAAAGGGTTTTTTTAATATCTTTTAGCCTAATAGTGTCAGAAAAAGATACAGAATTCATCATTTATACAATTAAGTGTTAAGAGAAGAAACAAAAAATATAGGCATTTGCTCAGTGGGCCTAGATGAAAAGGAAAAAGTCTTAATTCAAAGGCCATAAAAAGTTTTGGGTAGGGGGGCAAATTGCCCAGGGTAGCTAGGAAATGGCAAACAAACATTGTTTAAATTTAAGCCTAGGCTTCCACAGCCTTTTCATTAGCAGGCAGGTACATGTAGGTGGGAGGGGGGGGCTAAATTGTCTTCTTTTCTTCTACATGTAGCTGAGCCATTTACATTGTGGAAAATATTCCAGATAAGAGTACCTTACTTAACCCTTTCCTACAGGAATATTCATACTAAGCTCCGCCAACTATGAATAATCAAAGGGTTATGAGCCGAGTGGGAAACCATTGCAGTTTCTTCTATTCTTATAGAGGGATTTCTTTACCTTTAATGCACAATTAAATTTATAAAATTTTATATAAACTTTCATGTTTGTACATAGAACAAAGAAATTACTTGTCGGGTCCACTAGTGTAGGATCAACTCTAATCCTATATCCATAAGCAAACAGAGTAGACCCTGATCAGGCAGCTCTTACAAGGGCTGCTTGTAAGTGCTGCCTGATCTGGGTCTGCTCTGTTTGCAAAAGTCTTAAAAGGCTAAGGAAAAGGGTTAATTGAAAATTATCTTTTTTATTTCTCAACCAAACCCTATGTTAAGGGTACTCAAAAGAACCATCTCAGTGAGACAACATTTTCAGGACACAAATTTATTCGCATGATAAGGGTTAAAAATTTAATTCTAAAGAAAATTTTTAAGAAATCCCTCTATAAGATTAGAACAAACTACAATGGTTTCCCACTCAGCTCATAACCCTTTCCTGCCATTCGGGAGATTTACGTTTGAGCGGATCCATAATACGAGACAGCAGATTTATTTTTACGAAAGAGTGGAGCACCATAAAGAAAAAGAGCGGATGTTTATATCATTTAAATGAGTGAATTTTCCAGGTAAACATCTGGATGCAGGGGTAGACCAATGATTCCTGGAATGGGGGTTCATAAGTATAAAAGTGTGGGGGCTCGCTTTGCTGATTTTATCTCATTTATCTTAAATATCCCATGAAAATTAAATAATTTGGTCTCAAATTATTTTCACAGGATATTTAATAGTAGAGAGGGGAAGTGAACCCGCTGTAATGCCCTCCCAATCACCTATTAAGCACTAAGCAATATTGGCCATAACAGGTAATACAACTGAGTGAATAGTTGTTTAAAGGCCATTACCTGGAAAATTTGCTCATCTGAATGAGATATTCATCCGCTCTTTTGAATGTATGGTTCTCTGCTCATTTCATACTCCGTCACTGTATGATTTCCGCTCAAACGTAATTTGCCCAGCCATTCACTACAATTAAATTTTCATCTGCTCTCTCATCTGTGTAGTGTACTTTGGTGGCCCAGGGATTTTCCTATGCCTGATTTGGGGCCGAATATCTGCCTATTACCAGTTAAAAAATGAGCAAAAACTTCCCAAAATGGTGTATCATTCCCCATTTCTTAGTTCTTCGTTTTGGTGAAAATTTCATGAAAATCAGAACCAAAACTAGCAAAGTTACAGATATAAGCATAAAAATTTGCATAAAAATGTGAATGAAAACGTTTTCATTCACATTTTTATATAATTTTTCTTGAGTTTTTATTAAGGGCAATTGAAAAAAAAAATATGTTACAGCTTTACACTACTAGTTTCTTATATCCATGGCTCCTTATCAATTTAAAATTGAGGTCCAGTTCTTTTAGACTGCATCAAGTTTTCCCAACTTTGATGATCCAAATGCTTTTTCCCAAATTCAACAGGCCCCTGGCCCCGACTTCAGAAAGGTAGGAAAATCCCTGAGGTCTACTATATTGCAAATAATATGGACCCAGATCAGACTGCTCTCTTGATCAGAGCTCATAGTGTATGCTTCTAAAGTAAAAACTTCTGGAGTGACTTTGAATATGTGCAGATGAAATAAGCAGACATCATTTTCTTAAAAGACAAAAAAATATTTTTTTAGGTTTCACCCTAAAAACGCTGACAAAACCTGAATCTAAAAAATGCCATCTGCAGAAGTTGTCTGTACTAACTAATTTATGTATAGAGACAAACAGTGTGGACCCAGATCAGACTGCTCCAGTAGGAGCAGTCTGATCTGGGTCCACACTGTTTGTCAAAGATGCTTCTATAATATTCCAGCAGAGGACAACGTATGTAGTGATTGGCACTTTAAGGGTAAACATGCTTTCAGAATCATGCAATATCAAAACCCCACAAGTTTAGATAAACAAAATGTTTACGCAGAAAATTGTAAATATTTTCTTATCCATCAGTTTTAACAAATGCTTTAAATGCTCAAAAGAACTGTCTCATTGAGACGGTTCTTTTGAGCACCCACACCATCTGTTTTGGTTGAGAAATAAGAAAATTAGTTTTTTGTTACGCATTCTTAACTTAAGGCTGGTGGATCTAAAGATTATATAATAAAAATACCTGAAATCCAAAATAATCCATTAAATATCGCATTTTCCTTAAGTCATTATCAGATCCACATACATTTGTACTAAGGAGTTAAAAACAGTATACTTCACCTCATTGCTATTGTTCAGACTGTTTTCCAATAAAACGACGATAAATCCCATTAGTCTCCACGAAAACATTTGTTATGGTGCTCATTGGAAGCGTCTCGCCGAGACGCTTCCAATGAGTACCCACAACAAATGTTTTTATGGAGAAATGAAAAAATGAGCACTATAAATTCTTCTCTTAATTTGGGCTTTGGGATTTCAATAGCCAATATAACTGATTGGCAGCAGACAAACAAATTGCTAACTTCTTGAACATGTCGAAAGAAAATCAATCCTATAGAAGTTCTATGAATAAACCATATGTTACATGAAGGAGGAGAACCCTGGGAAAATCTCGGAGGCCAGTTTCATTAACCTATTTAGGCCTAATAGAATCTGATTGGTCTAAACTCGTTGCATGCTGGGTAATTTTTGCGTTTTTTGTCTTTTGCTGAATTTTTCTATAAATTAACATTTTCAACAAAAGTAAGTCAGGAATATACCATCAGAGTGTCAAACATCAGGCCCGACACACGTTGTCAGGCCTAATCTGGGTCTAAACTCCAAACTGTTTGCAAAGGTAACTAGAACACCCAACGCAAATCCCCACTCTCTCCAAGGAATCTATTGGTAATTGATCAAAACCCATCCCAAGGTCACCAGTTTGATTGTAGGGTAAAATTTTTCAGTGTATTCTGGTCTACTGCTCATCCCCTATAATTTGATATTATGCCACATGACCATGTTCAGAAAATTAAATTTTTGACCCCTCCCCAAGGCCCCAGGGGATGGGAACATAAAAAATTGTGCCTGTGTATGTGCCATTCATGTAAGTAACTCACATACCAAATCTGGTTAGATTTCTGAAAAAAAAATTTGGGCCTCCCAACCCCCCTGGGTACCCCCAAGTCCCACCCCTGGGCATGACCCAGGTGGCTGAATGAAAATCTTGTCTGATATGTTTTATATTTTTCATTTGTGACAAGACACACAAAGTTTGGTTTAAAAATCTTTGAAATTGACTTTGTAATTCAGATTTAATGATATTTGACCTTTTGGCCCCTCCCCAAGGCCCCAGGGGGCGGGAACCCAAAAAATTGTGCCGGTGCATGTGCCATTCATGTAAGTAACTAACACACCAAATCTGGTTGAATTTCAAAAAAAAAAATTGACCCCACAACCCCAACGTTACCCCCAAGTCCCACCCTTGGTGCATGACCAAGGCGGCCGAATGAAAAATCCCATCTGATATGTTTGTGAGAAGACACACAAAGTTTGGTTTAAAAATCTTTGAAATTGACTTTGTAATTGAAATGTAATGATATTTAATGATATTTGACTTTTGGCCCCTCCTCAGGGCCCCAGGGGACGAGGCGAACAAAAATTTTGCAGTTGCACGCCCCATTCATGTGAGCAACTCACACACCAAATTTGGTTGGATTTCGCCCAATGGTTTAGGAGGAGAAAGTGTGACGGACGGACAGAGGCGATTGCAGTATCCCCATCGCTTTTTTTAAACTAGAGAACCTGAAGGTCCTGAGGCGCTCACGTGATCTCTTTAATAATGTTAAAATAGGTCAAGGTCAACTACGACTTATAAATAAAACATATTTTGTTTTACCATATACAGGGGTTGCAGCCATTTTCGTCAAGTGACCTAAAACAATCTAATGAATACTGGAACAGCCCAGTGATTTCTGAGAAACCAATGTTTAGATAGGCATGTGGCAGTCCAAATGGGTTGCATTAGATAAAAGGTCAAAGGTCAGCTTGACATTTGGTACTTATATCAACCCATTGTCTCATAAGGTCAATCATTTCTCGAAAGTATCATGATTTCGGCTTAAACAGTTATAGAAAAATGAACATTACACGATTTTTCCCACATAAATGCATTAGGAATCAAATATGACCTTGCCATTAAGTAGGTCAAGGTCCAGCTAGATTTATCATTTGTGCAAACCTGGTAGAGACCACATCCCCAATGCTACATACCAAGTCCCAAAGCCATTGGCCTTTTGTTCCAGAGAATAAGATATTTAAAGGGTTTTTACCATATATGGGTGTGGTGGCCTTGACCTTTGAAACTTATTTATAGCCATTTTCTCATAAGGTTTAACATATCAAGTGAGAATAATGACTTTGGCTTCAACAATATTCAAAAAATCAACTTTTCAAAAAAAATCCCATTTAAATGCATTAGGAAGCAAATTTGACCTTGACGTTAAGTAGGTCAAGGTCAACTTAGGATCATCATTTCAACAAACTTGGTAGGCCCTACATCCCCAATGCTACATACCATGTCCCAACATCACAGGCCTTCTGGTTCTGGAGAAGAAGATTTTTTAATGGTTTTTACCAAATATGGTCGTGGCGGCCATCTTGGACATGTGACCAAAATATTTTGCATAAATTTTAGCTAACTTATCATAAGGAGTCTTGACATGAAATTTGAATTTAAATGGGCCAATGATTTGTGAAAAAACTATGTTTTAATATATTGATGGGACTCCAATATGAGTGACCTAAGCTGAAAGGTCAACCTTGACCTTTGGAACTTATTTATAGCCATTGTCTCATTAGGTTAAACATATCAAGTGAGAATAATGACTTTTTGTCGGGCCTGATCTGGGTCCAAACTGTTTGCAAAGGTTATCAACAGACGACAATAGATAATAAAAAGTTAATATGTTGCTGGTGGAAATTTGCAGATTATTTCAGATGCAAAATATGGCTTTTACGATAGGTGCAGACCCTGATGAGGTGCCACACTTTGAGGTATCTCATCTGTGTCTACACTGTTTGCTACTGTCCCCTTTTGTGAGACACCAGGCTAAAAAAGGATTAACTCTTTCCCTGCTAGTGGCAGCTTTTGTCATCTGCTGATAACCTTTACTGGTACTCTGATGGTATCCCTGAAGGTATTTTTTTTAAAAGGATTGAATTTTGAAAAAGTCTAGCAGTCGACAATAAAGCATGCAAGAATTACTCAGCATGCACAGAGTTAACCCTTTGTATTCGGGAAACCCCATAACAAGTACTTTTGCAAACAGCGAAGACCTATTATGCTGCATTTCATCAGGGTCTACACTGTTTTCAAAGGTAACTAGAATGTGCAGACGATGGGGCGCCTTCGCAAATCCCAAGAAATTTAACGGTATTTGACCTTTTGACCCCACCCAAGGTCACCAATTTGACCTTAGGGTGAAAAATATCATGTTCTACTCACCACCCCCTTTAATTCAATATGCCACATGACCATGTTCGGAAAAACTTATTTTTTTGATGGGACTCCTATTTTTGACAGTCGAGGAGTCCCAGACTTCTGTTTTCAAAATCTAAGTGAGAACCATGTACAGTCAAGACAGTCAGTTAACATAACCACACTTTTTTCCTAGGCAAGCTTAGACAAGCGGTTAACCTGCTCTCAGTGTACATACTTTCGCATGTAACTGACTGTACAGGGCTTACCCTGGCTCAGAATTTGTTGTAGCCAACACTTTAGCCAAATGGAAAAAGTTGGAGCCAAATGAAATTAACTTTAGCCAAGGTTTAAGCCAGAAAGTAGTATCAACAAATTGTTTTGTATTTAAATCTTTGCCCGCTAGTGGCCCATTTTGTAGTCTGCTGATAACCTTTGCAAACAGTTTGGATCCAGATCCACACGACAAAATCTCGGGCCTGATCTGGATCCAAACTTTTTGACACCCGGATGGTTAAGAAAATATCCAGTATCCAAAGAGCAAAATATGGCACATTAATAAAGCTTGAAGGAATAATTAAAGTAATATTTGAAAACATAAATGCTGATCAAAAATACTGTTTCGCAAATATGTAATTTTTGAACCATCTAGACTATACTTTTAGCCAATGACTTATATTTGTAGCCACTCTTAATTTTTAGTAGCAAATGGCTACAATGGCTAATGGCAGGGTAAGCCCTCTGACAACAGTCAACAGAAGGAGAATGACCGTAGAAAATATTTCATCATCAATGTCCATGAAAGTATGGGGTTGGGCCGGGATCAAACTCATGACCCCTGAATCAGCAATAGGACTCACTACTGATTGCACTACGGGCCCCTAGCCATTGCCGTGGTACAGACAAACACAGTGGATGAGCAATGTACTCCTTTGAAGAACAACCTGTTGTAGACAAAGGAACAGGTGTGTGGTGTCTCCTTGAACCTTTTTTGCCTGTTTGGCACATTCTGTATGGTTAAGGTAAATGTTCACAGGTTTAGATAAACAAAAAATTTCAGTGTAAAATTGTAATTTATTTTCTTACCCATAATTTTAGCATATGTTTTGGGCGTCCAAAAGAATGGTCTCATTGAGATGGGTCTTTTGAGTACCCACAACATATGCTTTGGTTGATAAATAAGAAAATTATTTTTCTGTTAGGCTTAAATGAAATATATGTGTGGTTCCTGTTGCCTACCTACCCTAATTTTTTAGGTACCCTAAACATTAAAATGGTCTTTGGAGAAAAAATACCTAAAATGGGCACTTTTTCAGATTTTGTCACTATTTTCTTTGTTAAATGTTATAACAAAATTTAATAATTTCCCTACCTACCTACCCTAAATTTTGTTGGTATGCAACAGGAACCACACATATATTTCATTTAGGCCTTATGCACTCTTAACTATAGTCCTGATGTTATAAATTTTTTAATACTTTTCTCTTTCTCATCTCCATTAAAATGTTGGTTGTCAGGGCTGGAATTCGCAAAATGCTTGTCATTATAGCAAACAGAGAAGACCCTGTCTAGGCCAGTTTAGCAGGCAACTTATACTCAAAATTTTAGAATATTTACCATAAATATAATGCTCAAAATTTACTATTTTTCGTTAACAGTGACAGCTGTTGATTGTAGTGAAAAAGATCAAAGTGCCAAGCACAGCATTTACTTGCTCACTTTTATATAATTATGAAAAAGTAGCTGGTAAGCGCCTCGCCCGTGACTGTTATTTTGAATCCAGTACATGTAACATGTTCTTGCATTGTAAAGTTACTATTTGCTCAGTATAAAAACAATACAGTCAAATATACTGACGGAAAAAGGTTTAGCAACATACTTTTGGGTCCTGGGATTCACAGTTTAGAAGAAATAGGTCTAATTTTATAGTATCAAAATATATGTCGATAAATGTCTACGAGTATGATGACATTAACTGCTCTACATTTCACTGAATGACTGATGTCCAATTTTAAGTCTCCTTGCTAAAGACAGCTCATCTTGCAAAGCGCGAATAGTTATAGCTAAAAGTTTGATTTTTCCCTCAAATATTTAGATCTTACAGCAAAAAAGTGAAAACCAGTTTAAAACTGAATTTTCTGTTCATCCTTTTCTGAGGCTTTTCATACAGTTAAGTTGACAATCATGTTTTTTTTTTCAAATTACCTCTGTTCACATTGAATAGAGTTTGAAATTAAAATGTCTCAGCAGATAAAATTGGAATTTGTTTGTTTTTACCTCTTGCAGGTAGACAATATATAATTTTTAAATAACTGACATGTTGTTTGTGCACCTGGTGTAGGGGGGGATCCCCTTTGAGACAAAATGATTTCATTTTCATGCGGAATTTTCACAAATAAATCAGGAAAAATAAAAACAATCGGTAAATTTAACAAATCGGATCCTGCTTTGTAAATTTGAACCCCCTATCAAGAGCCCTGCATCTCCCCCGGCATCTCCTTTCTATGATGTTTATCGTGGAATGTTGTAACCGCCGCAATCAACAGATTACACTTGTTATTGTGTTGGCATCATTGTCATATTATCAAAGTAGACCCCCAATGTACATCTGAGGTCTTAGTCCGGTAGAAAACCAGAATAACCTGGAACTTGATTTTAAAGTTTTTTTCTTTGCTGATTCTTGTTGTTCAGACATTGTAGTTGATGAATCCAACTGATGCCACTCTGGCATCATTGAGCGTTTTGAAATATTAAAGATGGCGTCCAAGATGGCCGTCAGTTAGGCTCCTAAGACATAAATAACCAACATACTCAGTAAAGAGCATTTTAATTTTGACTTTTTATGGATGTTTAGAAGCTCAATGATACAAACAATTAAATTGGAACATTGTTTTGATTCAGAAGGTTGAAATATTAAAGATGACGTCCAAAATGGCCGTCAATTAGGCTCAGAAGACCTATTTGACCAACATACGCAATAAAAATCATCTTAATTTTGATTTTTTATGGATGTTAGAGGTTATTAAATGATGCAAACGATTAAAATGGAAAATTGGTTTGATTCCCAGAGTTGAAATATTAAAGATGGCGTCCAATATTGCGTCCAAGATGGCCGCCAGTAACGCTCTAAAGGCCTATCTGACAAATAAACACGATAAAAAGCATTTAATTTTGACTTTTTATGGCTGTTTAGAGGTCTAATAATGATTCAAACAATTAAAATGGAAAATTGTTTTGGTTCAGAAGGTTCAAATGTTTAAGATTGTGTCCAAGATGGCCGCCATTTAAAAGCAAAATTTACTGATCGCAGTTAATAAGTATTTTTCTGATAATTTTTAACAGTGGTTGTGTTTGGAGAATTTGACTGGCATATTGTTGTTGCTTTCTGCGTTTTTAAATACTCAAGATGACGTCCAAGATGGCAGCAATAACAGAGTGGGGAATCACAAGGTTTTTGCTATAATACACTGCACGGAAAAAACAACAGACTCATACTTTTCGTAATGCTATTTTTGTCTTTGTTTTGGTAATTGTATTCATCAATCCATACACCACTTTCCAGACCACCTTTGGCTAGGTCTGATGATACCATAATATCATAGTTCCTACTTTGGGAAAACACTTTGTCCAAAAGATGAAGAGATAAATGCCAGGGTATACTGAACAGACGATACAACTAAAACAGTTGCGGCTGGGTATGAGCATAGGGACATAACTGCAGGTCTGAGACAAGTGTTACAGATATACCTGCTGGTTCAGCCACAACTACAGATGTGCTTGCAATTCAGTTGCAACCTATTCAATTATATATGCTGGTGAGATGCATGCTGGTAGAGTGCAATTGTAACCAACATGCCTGCTGTTTAATAGAAGAGTTTAAAGAGACCTGTGCGCTGCAGCAGGCCAGCTAGTCGCGTGAAGCTGTTACAGAAAAATCCGCTTGGTTTCAGACATGTGTGTTGGTCCTGTGCCACATAATCAAACATGCGTAATGTTAAATATGTCTGCTGACCTTGTGGCAATGATTACTGGGCTGATGGTCCAGTGCAAGTAGAACATACATGCACACTGGCTGGTTGAAACTTGAACTGTCATGCCTGCTGATCCGGTGGTACAGTGCCCAGCATTCCTGTTAGTGAGGTGCAATTACAGCAAACATTATTGCTGGTGGGATGTAACCTACACGGATGACTGCTGTCCCTGTGTCTCAATAACAGGCAAGTGTGCTGGTTTATTATCACATAATTAAGCACGTGTGATGGTAAGGATGTCTGATGTGATGACCTGGTGGCAATACATGGCTGCTGTTTGGTAAAGCTTCAACAGATATACCTTAGTACCATTCAATCAGACATACACCCAGGTCCATTGCAAATCAAAGAGAAAACTTACTAGACTGATGCCCGTCCATCAGACATGCCAACTAACAGTGTGAAACTGTATTAGGCACGATTATTGTCTGGTCGAGTGCCACTCCAGAGAGTTGCTACGCTGTTACAGCTGCAACATATATATGCCTGCTGGCCAAGTGTATTTACTGCCACAAACACTGCTGCTGTTAAAATATGCCTACTGGTTGAGTGCTGCTGCAAGATGGATGCTTGCTGGGTCTTTGCCACTCAATCTTGCATGTTAGCTGGTGTTGTGCTTCTCTATCTGCCATACATGTTGGTTTGGTGTCTCACTATCAGCCGTGCCTGCTGGTGTGATACCTCACTATAGACCATACCTTCTGATGTGGTGCCTCAATATTAGCCCTGCTGAGCTGGTGTGGTGCCTCAGTGTAGGCCATACCTTCTGGTGTGGTGCCTCACTACATGCAATTCCTTCTGGTGTGGTGCCTCACTATCAGCCATGCCTGCTGGTGTGTTGCCTCACTATAGGTCTTGCCTTCTGGCGTGGTGCCTCATTATCAACCATGCCTATTGGTGTGTTGCCTCGCTATAGGTCATGCCTTCTGGTGTGGTGCCTCATCATCAACCATGCCTGTTAGTGTGGTTCCTCACAGTAGACCATGCTTGTTGGCGTGGTACCTCACTATAGGCCACTGCAATCAACATTTACTAGTCGAGTGCAGATGGAAGAAGGGCGGTTACAAGTCTGGTGCTACCTGTACAGAGGTACCATTACATCAGACATGTCTACTGATCTGGTGCCACTCTCAGATATGCCTTCTTGTACAATGCAACTATTATCAATCATGCATGCTGGGTTCATGAATACATCTACGCATTTTTGTAAAATGCTGCTCTATCAAACAAGGTATCTGGTCTGTTACAAATTCATCAGACATGCCTACAGGTATGATGCCGCTCCCAAATGGTTGTAAAACTTGTCGGGTATAGTCCGACCAGTTAAGAGAGACTGGGCGGTTCTTAGCAAAGACTAACCCATGGACATTTCCATATAAAAACCGCTAAGACAGAGTGTATTTATTCACTTGTGAAACGCTTTACAGCTGTATACCTGTATTTACCTGTAGTAGTTTTGAGCCCATTGTGAGAAAAAGGCATCTCCAATTAATTTGGATAACAAGGAGACTGACTAGTCTAGATATATGCGCTCTGTCAATGTTTCGAAATTTTAACCATTCAAATTTTAATACTGAATAAGAAAATAAAATAATGGTCCGCAACGAAAAAATAATACTATAAATTGGTCAGCACACGAGATGATGGTTCTTATTACATTGGCATGTGGTGAAGGCTCCGACGAGCCTGCATGTACGCATGACCTCGTCCGGGCTTTCGCTTCTCCCATAAACAAAGTATGCAAGTTGAAGAAGACTCCAAACAACTTTTAGACATCTAGTCTCTCTGGACACGCCAGAATGAGCGATTATTAGAGGCCTTTTCAGTAATGCGATAAGACCAAATCTCATGTTTTTATGCCCTTTTCTTATGATCCAGATACTTAACCCTTGTCCCACTGAATTCTATTTGGCGATTTATTATTATTGTACCAGCTTAAAAATCAAACCAGTTTTGTCATACAGACAGAATTTGAAGAAAGTGCAAACCTCCCCTCCCCCAAAACTTTCACAACATATCCAGCCCGGAAAATGAAATGCAGCAGGTCCCCAGCAGCATACTTAAGATTAAGCATTTACTAGGCATGCTAACGTATAAATTAGGTCACCCTTGTCGCCTGCGCTTCAATTGGTTGCACGAGTAAAGCGTACATAGGCTATTACATCGATTTACTGTAGACTAGTCTTATTTGACAGTGTATGACAGCGCTCTGATTGACACGCCCAGTCTCTGTTAGTTGATCGCACTATACCATCCTGGACGCCATCTTGAATACATCATATTCTGAATGTTGTATTAATAGCATCAACAGCACTCGGATGTTACAAGGACAATGTTTGTAGTTCAAAAATCAGTAAAATAAAATTTCTCATGCAAATTCTTGAAGCTTACTAGTCTCGGGGAAGATTTTCTTATATTTTATGTTATAAACTGCCATCTTGGCGGCCATCTTGTCCGCATTCTTTTCCTAGTTTTTATTTGGTTACAAGCTAAGTGTTTACTATTCGATTCCAAATTCATAGCATACAATTTAAGAAAGAAAATGGGTTTGAGACATATTTTCCGAATCACACAATATTTTCACTTATAATTGGCTTCCATCTTGGACGCCTTCTTGGATATATCGAAATCTTCAATGATGCCAGAGTGGCATCACTCGGATTTTTCAAGGACAATATATGCACTACCAGAATCAACAAAGAAAAAAAGTTTAAAATCAAGTTCCAGGTCCTCCAAAAATTTGCCCAAATACTGCCGGACTATCTGATTCCAAGGGATGATGCTTGTCTGTGAACTGTCTTCAATTATGTTAATAAACTGTCTTCAAAATGCTTGTTGGTGAACCATCTTGTGGTGAATTATCTACATTTCTTATGACCACAGGTCATTTGCAGTTTAATTTGTTTGTTTGATTCGCACTCCCTGGCGTAATGATCATAATTTGATCGTGCCAGTATTAAAAGAAAGAAAGAAAAAGAAAGATTCTTTAAGTCCCATCAACAATCTTTCAGTTAAACAGGGATGGTTCTTCCTGGGTTGAACTAGTACTAAGCTAGGATAAATGTGTCTTGCTCAAGGACCACAACGCAGTGACGCCGGTGAGGCTCGAACCTGAGGCCCCTCGGTCTCAAGTCAAGTACTCTACCACTGAGCCACTGCGCTCCCTATTTGCAGTTTAAATTTCGTGACCATCTATAAAAATCTTGAAAAAAGATCATACAGAGTCTTGAAATCTTTTAATTTATTTACTGTTAACTATTGAGTCGGACTAGATAATTGTTGTCCCTATTGTTTTGGGGCCGAAAAGTCTGGGGCCAAATATACCAATTTAATCAGCTGATTATTCATCTGACTACAGCAAATAAGCTATGCGTTGCCTTTTATAAATATACATGTAGTTTTTCACTGAAATTACTTACCTTACATGTAAATCGTTCGTTCTAAATTCGATCTACAAAAATCAATTATAATTTTTTCCTCCGTCAAGGGCAAAAACTCTGACAAAAAATATACTACTATATCTGCAACAGCAATTAAAAGGGCAACCCGAATGCGATGATCCCCTCGAGTGCTTACCTATCTACCTACCTGGTAAAAGGGTTTGATATTTCATTTAATCGTTTGGCAATTTACATTAACTATTAATAGACAGATACTTGGGGCTAGTATTATTATAGAGCGATATCGGTCAGTATCTACCCCGACCCCCTTATGAGGGTCTGGATCAGGTATACTGATTAGTGAATAATGGCCCTTTTTATAATGAATAGTGAATAATGAGCTAAAAATTTAATGAATAGTGAATAATGAGGGCCTAAAATTAATGAATAATCCTATTTTTTAATGAATTGAAGAAAAAATGAATAGTGAATCATCAGATTTCTTTGCCACCTTTCTTACTTTTAATGAATTGGTCTTATTCTAATGAATAACACAAAATTTTAATGAGATAAATAATGGGCTTAATTTTTAATGAATAGTGAATACCAGGCCCCCATCCAGACCCTCCCTTATGCACTTTACACTATTTTATTTAAAAAAAATATTTCATTGTAGGCCTATGCTTGAACATCTACAGAAGTCGGGAAAATAGCCCTAACACATATAGGGTCATATTTTACTTCTATATATCTATCTTTATATCCGTCTGGCTGTCTGTCCGTCCGTCCGTCCTTCCATCCGTCCATCCACCCCCTAAATATTGCAATGTAGTTGGGTCAGCTTTAGTCCTATCTAAAAGGTTTATCTCTGATTACATTGGATTTTTTTATCAGTGATTCGTTTGAATCCCTGTCGAGAGTATATGTAACAAGATCATCTGATAAAAATGTAGCCTATTTCGCAAAAACAGAGGTAATAACCTCCGTCATAGCATGGATGTTGCAAACACGTAGTGTGGCGCTATCTTTGATTTACAAGGTTCGTTTTTTCCTTCGTAAATTTATACAAAAAGTGTTGGCCAAAACTATATTATATATAAGCAGTGCAAGCTGTGCCTAACACCACACTTCAACAGAATATATGATGGTCACACCCAGATGTAGCCTAATCGTCGAAGCGGGAGACTGCTTAAATTATCCTCGTATCTCCCGCTTCGACACTTGCGGTTGAATGATTACAAAGACAACGGCATTTCTGGGCGTGATCATTATATAGTCTGTCCAAGTGGGATGTAAGGCACCGCCCGCACAGCTTAGTTTAGATAGCCTGACACTTAGTTATATAATTTTACGAAGGGAAAGCCTTACATTGAAAACCAAAGGTGGTGCCGATCTACGTGTTTGCGACATCCACGCTATGACGTAGGTTGTTACCCCTGAAAAGGAGATTGAACATAAACCGTCACTCTAATTTGTGTTACTCGTTGGATTATAAGATATAGAGATAAGATAAGATAAGTTTTATTCGGGCTATAAACCACACACATAACATATTAGAAACACACTATAAGGCAAAACCTCATGTGCCATTTAAATTGATTTATGCGAACAATGAGCATTCTGGCGAGACTGTGCAAATGCGCAGCTCGCCTGAGTATTCACTGTTTACTAGAGCACCAGCTCTAAGAGCATTTATGCAAATTAAAATTCACATAAATTAAAAATGGTGAAAGTAACTATTTAAGACACCCTAAAATATTGGACTTTGCATATATCACAGAATTTTGTAGCGCTATCTAAAATTTTAAATGAATAAGACTGATGAAGTTATAACCCATGGATAACCCATGAAAGCCCTGAGGCTTATTTCCGATGTGGTCCATAAAATTAAACATTGGATCAGTTAAGATTTTGGCACATACAGCATTTCATAGAATTTAAGATAATGCGAAACTTTCATCATGCTCTTGGAATATATCACATAAATACATGAGATTACCATAATTTGACTAGACACCTCACAATATACACAATGATCACAGTAATTGTTATATGACTGGAGAGAATCCTGTCTCCTGATTGGCTTAATTTGTCTTCATAAATCTCTATGTCTACCTGGAAACTGGTCTAAACCGGTCCACAAGTTAATATTGCATTAAAACCAGCTCGAACTAGTTTCCAGAAGTTAATATTTTTGTCACTTCTGCAATATTACCCTCTAGAGAGCTAAAATAGCACGATGAGTGTGAAACTAGCATGTGCTGCATGAAATTGACATGATTTGCTGTTTCACCTCCCAACAGGTAAATTTAAGACTTTCATGAATTTTTACAACAGTTTTGTTTTGTTTTGCTTGCTTATTTATCTTTGTTTGAATAAACAAACTGTAAAAACAGTTTTATGATAACATTTTATATTCCCCATTAAGAGAATTAATATTCATTTGAAAATGCAAAATACTAAATTATAATATTTCAATAAAAGTTGCTAAAACTTGTGAGAAAGTCCTTAGATGTCTTAGATAGAAGGTTGAACATGCCTTTAACAACAAAAGTGAAAGTAGCAAAATTTTCATTCTTAAATGAAAAGTTATATTGCCCAAAATTATAGATTTTAAATCTCATAAGCAAATAAGACGATAGCTCTCAAGAACGCGTACTTAGAAGGATACATTCTCAATTTCTGTCAGATTTGTTAAAAAAATATATGACTGTTTAAAGTATATCATAAGGTCCAATGTTATCCAAAATGATGTCAAAGACGATATATAAGTGAGCCTGAAAAGCTTAAATATAATGGTGAGTTTATAGTTTTGCAATGATTATCTGGATAAATCTAAGTTAATTTGAAATAATCCTAAATAGTTATTAAAAACAATCCCTTTTTAAATAGTTTACAGTTGTTCAAATTATGGTTAAACATATTCAGTTACGTTATATGATATGGGATAGATTCCATGTATCCATGTATTTTTAGGTTCATTTACCATACAAGAATAACCCTTCAAATTACCAAATGTTTTGAGGGATATAGTCAGATCTTATGCATTATATCTGGCTGTAATCAGTTGATGTTCAAAGAGACTATCTATCCTGGCATCAAGTTGCGTATGCAGATGGTGAGGCAATACTTAAGCCTTTAAATTCAGAAATAGATAGAACCTATGATATAAGAAAACAGCAGATTCGGTTTTATTGAGTGTGTTTATAAGAACTAATGGAAAGTACAACAATTCTCACGTCCCCTAGCACCGGCTTAAGTGGTATTCTGCTCTCCGTCAGAACCCAATATTCCAAAATATGAAAAATATCAACACTATATTGATGCACGGAGAGATGTTTTACAAACCCCGCATAGAAACAAAGACAGCTGTTGCGACCTCTAAATAATCTCAGAAACGGATCCTTCACAAATAGAGAGAACCTACAATATAAGAAAACAGCACTCGGTTTTATTGAGTGTGTTCATGAGAACTAATGGAAAGTGTAACAATTCTCACGCCCCAAGTTTATATTCAGCATAGCTTTCGTTGTTCAATTAACGAAACTTTCAATCATATCAACTTAGTACTTCTGATCATTTGCTCAACCAATAATGGGAAAATCGTTTATAGTGATGAGTTTTACTCTATGGCAATGATCACATCAGATATGATCATATCCAAGAAAACAGGTCAATTTTAATTCTATACAAATTAATAGAAAAAAACATATAACAGCCAAAATTATATCCAGCCAATTTTGACCAGGTGACATTTTCAGCTGTATGTGTTTATTAAACATTAGAATAAGTTGTAATCTCGCCAGGAAGAAGCACGCAAAATGTCAACTGTTCTAGCAAATATCAGCATGAAGAGAGCAATTTTTTTAGTACCAACACTGTCGCCAATGATAGAATCACTTGCAAAGTACCAACATCAAATAGGCTTGTTCCCTCTATTTTTTTTTTATTTTTCATACTACAGTTAATCTAAATTGTTTGATTTGAAATATGCTAAGAATAATTGGATGTAATTTTATGTATCAATAATAATGTTATCATTTGATTTGCTAAATATCAATTAGATATTATCTGAAACAAAATTCATTTGCAAGACTAAATCTAATTGATAGAATAATGCAAAAAATATCAAGTGATTTATTTAGGTACATTAATTTAGCTATGGCTACAATATACATGTTATACTAACAATGACATGGAGCTTTTCTGTGTGATAAACTTTTTTCAAATGTATGACTATAATGAACCATTAGAACAAATACTGTTCTGTGCCAATGCTTCACAAAATTTAGAACCAGGCAGAATAGATGATAAGTGTAACATTCTCCTTAAAATTCTCTTGTTTTGCATTTCATCAACAATAAATGGTATTCTTATCTCGCCAAACCAGAGATCCTCCAGATATAAAGCGATTATAACCATACAATAGGAATATGCTTGGTATGTGTCATATGTGGGGTAAAAGCCGTTAAAACGTCTCAGTTTATTTTTTAGAAAGACAAGGTTAAAGGCATCGATTTTGACCTACGTCTGAAATAACTTAAACTTTTAACGAAGATTTTGTCTTTGAGTGGTACCAATATAGTTGTTATAATCAAAAGCTGACTTGCACAATGTGTGGAAGATCTTACTAACTTAAAGTTACTTCATGCTTAATATTATTGTGTCATCTAAAATGAAGTGTAGTCAGTTGTGAAAAGCTTCTTTTTTCAATATCATTTCATGTATAAAAAGAAGAAAATACACAAGTGTCAGTGAGACTTAAGCATTAAAACATTAATGGATCATATCAACAAGCAGCTTCTAAAAATGCTGTTTATATATTTGATAAAATACACCTACTTGAAATGACATTTTATGTGAATGAGGCTCAAATTTCTTTCCATAATTATAAATGCTTTGTTGGCATTTTTAGTTAATGACAGTTAATGCAGTAAAATGGCAGTAAATAAACCTCTAGCTATGTAAACTCAAAGTGCTGTTTTGCTTAAACTTAATGTATTTAAAAGAAAGTAAAGTACATAACAGTTATAACAGGTCCTTTAATCTGATACAATCATATTGCTATTCATTTGAATACAATTAAAATACTATATTGGCACGTAAGAATAAGATATATTTTGATAGGATTTCCTATTACTTCAGGGTAACGAAGTAAATTTTGCTATTGCAAGGTAACGCTGTAACCGCTATAGAGTTGATACATTATTCTGTGGCTTTATATTCTGGTTTTAGAAAATTATAGTGTACAAAACTCCCCCTTGGAGGTCTTTTGGCAGCCCATTGTCTAGTAGTACTGCATTAAGTAGTAATACATTTGAAGTAAGTAACATATATAACTGTAATATCATATAGGTATATTGTTTAATTACATACTGGCTGTTTGCTGCATTTAGATAAACGTTTTTTAAAGCAATCAGCATGTCGATGAATAAAAATTTGGTATAACTTGGTATTTGCACAATAGGATTTGAAATTACAATTTGGTAACGTAGTTAACATGGCTGTTGCAGGTCAGAGAGCTATTATGTGTCATTTTGCATCTTATATAATGTTTATTCAGAAAGTCATTGTGTACAAAATCCCAGCAGTGGGAGAGGAGGGTCTATTAGCATATTGTGATCTAATGTCATTAGAGTTTTCACTATAACAGACTTTTAATTTTGATACTGACGTCATTTTGTTCTTGGACTGACATCATTTTTAAGTTTATGTAATCTCTTAAAAATTCTTAATCAGATTCTATGCTCCTAATATAATATGCCGCCAGTAGTATTACCACAACTGATCAAACAGTACATGTTTATGCCAGCTGGAATTCATAGTACTCAATTTTTAAACACTAAATAAGCTAAAAATGGGACTACATCACTTTGTGACGTCACCATGACGTTAAAACAGCAAGAAAAAATTTGGAAACGTCCTTTTTCTTAAACAGAATACAATTTTCTACAAGAAATTGTATGTTTGACACTTTTACCCAAAAATTCCTACGGGAATACACAGCAGCCTACACTAAAAATGACTATGTCTATTATTGAGTTATGATTATGTGATGCTTTAATATTATACAATTATTGACTTCAATGAGGTAGACATAAGGATTTATCTACCTGAAAAAGTGATAATTCACCGAGGCCGCTAGGCCGACGTGAATATCATTTATAAGGGTAGATAAATCCTTATGACTACCGAAATTGAAGTCAATAACTGTTTTATTATATGATAGTCGGGGAACCAAAGCCGTGTATCGTGCAAAAGCACACATTTTTTGCACCCGAAAGGTATACGGCTGGAATTTTGTATACTGATATAGTGCTTGATATGAAACCACTGTATAGCAATGCGACAAGAATTGCATTTCGCTGAAAAATGCATTTTTGTATGCCGTATAGGTCATGTTAAGCAATCTTTCATAGCATAGAAATTTTGATGTTTTCCTTATCAATAAGTTAAATAGTGTGCTTTTGGTCTCCAAAAGTACCGCCTCATTTAATAGGTCCATTTAAGTACCAACAACATAAGTTTTGGTTGAGAAATAACAAAACTAATTTTCCATTACGCACTCTTATCTGGAGGATGGGTATGAGAAGCCGTTTGACTGTTCGATAACACATTAATACACAATTAAATGCATGGGCAGTCATTTGTGCACCAAAATAATCTTCTTAGGGACATTTTTGTCTTTACAAATACTATGCGGTTATATTTCTGCATCTCAGACGGGAACAGACAGGTTTTTCATGATGATACAATAATAGTTACACGAGTTTTTTCATATTTATTTTACCACTGTTAATGGAATTATTCTTTTCAGTAGATTAAATCCCCTTGGTCCCTACAATGACCCTCGGTTTCAAAGCTGCTGTAAATATGGAAGATAAACATACTTTAAATCTTGATAAATTTCATGTATGTGTTAAACTGCTCTTAAGTTGTCCTAGTATTTATCTACGCACCAATTGGCATGGACTAAATTATTAAGTATCAAATTATCGTGTTTTCATATTTTTACTTTTCAGCTACCTTTTCTAGTTTGTCATAGAAAATAAAATAAATTGTCCTAAATTATGTCCCAAACGTCTGTCTAACTGTATGCAGTATATAAACACATTCAATTAAAAATTTATTTATTTATGTAAAAAATATGCAAATCAAACTACTTCAGCGGGAGGACAAAAGTGAATAAGTAAGCACACACTTTTTACGAGATATGCTATTAAGCGATATGTAAATGATTATCAAATACATTTTTGGGCAGTAAATGCAGTTTTTGTGAGATAAGAAGAATAGAAATCTATAAATTTAATTTCAAAATGGGAGTGCCCTAATCTACATGCTTTAAAAATCAATAGCAGTATTCTTAGATGACCACCACTGCTTCTGAGGTCTACGCCGAAGTTGTATTATTATATAAACTCAATATTTTTCAGTCCTAAATTTTTTTGATAAAAATTTATAACATTTTGAAAAATAATATTTTGACATGATCTTGCTAGGCTTCCGTAGAAAGTTGACTGCTCTGGCGTTATGCAAGTCGATCGAGTCTGCTATACAGTGGTTTCAGATACACCAAAGAATTACCTTTGCAACCATACGAAATCCAGCTGTATACCTTTCGGGTGCAAGGGTTAGCATTTTTTTCTACCTTGGTTCCCCGACTATCTAGTTTGTCATAGAAAATAAAATAAATTGTCCTAAATTATGTCCCAAACGTCTGTCTAACTGTATGCAGTGTTTAAACACATTCAATTTAAAATTTATTTATTTTTGTAAAAATATGCAAATCAAACCACTTCAGCGGGAGGACAAAAGTGAATAAGTAAGCACACACTTTTTTACGAAATATGCTTCCAAGCAATATGTAAATAATTATTAAATGCATTTTTGGGCAGTAAATGCAGTTTTTGTGAGATAAGAAGAAAAGAAATCTATAAATTTAATTTCGAAATGGGGGTGCCCTAATCCACATGCTTTAAAAATCAATAGCAGTATTCTTGGATGACCACCACTACTTCTGAGGTCTACGCCAATGTTGTATTATTAAATAAACTCAATATTTTTCAGTCCTGAACTTTTTTGATAAAAATATATAACATTTTGAAAAATAATATTTTGACATGATCTTGCTGGGCTTCCGTAGAAAGTTAACTGCTCTGGCGTAATGCAAGTCGATCTAGTCTGCTATACAGTGGTTTCAGATACACCATAGAGTTACCTTTGCAACCATACGCAATCCAGCTGTATACCTTTCGGGTGCAAGGGTTAACATTTTTTCTACCTTGGTTCCCCGACTACAAGTCATTTTTGCTGATATGAAATATATACTAATGTGCAAATGTTGAATGGTTGATAAATCTTTCTTTCAGACAAACTGGAATCTGGAAATCTATAACAAAACAATCAGTATTTTTTCATGCGAACTTTAACAACAACAGACTCTAGGATGAATGTTTTGTATCAGTAAAATGCATTTAAGCCCACCCCCATGCCAGTGGCTTAGACAGCTGTCCGTTCGAAGGTGGTGGTTCTGTTGTTGTTGATGTATTGTTTATTGTTGCTCCCATTTTTTGGGGAGTTTTGTGTTTGATCCTTTTTTGTTATTCAGTTCTTTAAGTCATTCTAGTGTTGCACCCACCTTTCTGGTGGAGAGAGAGCTAATTGCTTTACTTTAATTGTGTTTAAAATACCATATTACGTATACTATAAGGAATTAAGCAATGTATACAGTCTTGAAAGTTGTAACTTACGTTACACGTTGCCACACAAATAACAAAATGATAGTTTACACCAGAAACGATGTTGAATAGAGCCTTTCACCTTTTGAATTGCAAGATAATGCTATATGATGTATAAAGGTTTTCATATAGCATTGCTAAAATTTAGAATGAAAATAGTCTTACCTTAATTAACGTTTATAACTCTTAAAGTTTTTGTGGTAAAACAAGCTGCTTGCAATTATAAAATGGTCCATTACTTGTCTTTTAGGACATATATTAAAAACATGAATGCTAATTAAAAGTTTATTAGATGAAACTATTTACCAAAATTTCAATGGTTTTAGAGAGAGTAGTTTAAATGTAACATAAATGACACTACAATGGGCCCTAAAACTTTTATAAACATAAATATATGTAGGGAATGAAATGTTATTGTATGTTACATGAATGTTTGTCCAATTTGAATATTCAGGTACTACCTTAACAACCTTATTTACACTACTTTTGTTTTAAAAAATGAGGGGTAACGTAGATAACATGCTGTAACAGCCACACGCCCCATCCGTCAGAGAGCTTACATGTTTCAAAAAGCTTAGCTAGAAACATAGATATATGCTAACATTTTATTTTAATCACAAGGCTCACACAAATTTCCAGAATTATATTTCTGTACACGATATGTTTTTTTTCCTATATACTGATATCAAATCTACGTCAATTTGACGTAAAATTAAAGTTCATGTTTAAATCAATTTTTATTTGGTACTCCTATAGACGTTTTCAACCACTTCAACGCAATACACAATACTTAAATGTGAATAGTTTAGGTGTGATAAGCACTAGCCGGTATAAACTGAATGATTCATGTGAAAAGACGGTACGTCATTTTCTGACGTCACTGTGACATTAATATTGCAAGAAAAAATTGGAAACATCTTTTTCCTTAAATGAAATATATTTTTCTAGTTGAAAATTGATAAGAATCACTTTTACCCCAAAAATGCACACGGGAGCCCCAATTTCGACACAGCGGCCCACACTATTTCATCTATCTTTTGATTTTGTAATTGCAAAAACTTCTTCACGTCATATTTAAATTTATTGTTATTTTGTATTGATTTGAAACTATCTGGACCAGGAATTACAATGCTTCCTTAAAGTTAAGGAAGACTTAGGTTAAGTATTGATATTTCAACATGCTATATTAGATGCTAAATAAATTGCCTGGATCGATGCAGTACTTGTGGTCAAAGATACCATTGTGATCTACAGAAAAAACGAAACAATTTTGATTTTAACCAGTTTAAACGTTATTTTTTGCATCCTGAAAAATCAATACTTAACTTAAGTCTTCCTTAACTTTAAAGAGGCATTGTAATTCCGGACCCTGGTAAGCTATTCCAATCTTTGATTGAGGTACAGTAAAAAGTTGAAATTTTGGGACATTTTAACATTATGTGCACTAAACCTAGTTTGGTATTGATGAACTGCTGTAACATTTACAAAATTTTCTGACATCTGTACATGTATGATGGACATTTATTGTAAACAATTTCACGAACACGATTTAATTTTAATTGTTTCACCCTAGTATAAACATTAACTGAATCTAACTCTGATAGCACTGGTTGTGTTAGTGATTCTCTCTCTGGATCCCAATTGATTAATAAACCTGATAACATTATTTTGAGCTACCTGTTAAATCTTTTTATAAAATTACTTATCCCTGAAAACCATGTAGAACAAGAGTAATCAAAATGACATAAAATAAAAAGCCTAAGAAAGAGTTTTACTTGTTTGCAAGTTGAGGCAATCAGCAAACCTATATAAAATTTTAATCTAGCATTGACTTTTCCTAAAATATTATTCACGATATATTCCCCTCAAAGATTATTATCAATGGTCAAGCCGAGATATTTAACAGGATCAGTAGAATCAATAGACTGCCCATTACAGGAAACTTAAAAGCTTTTAACCTTCCTAAGTTTTCGTTTAGAGCCAAACAATATAGATTCAGTTTTTCCCAGATGAAGTGACAATTTATTATCCACCAACCATGAAGAACAAGATTCAAAAACCATTACATCAGAATCCTAGTGTGAGAATAAAATGGTACTATCCTCTGCATAAAGCAAAAGTTTACACTCAGGGTCTACACTAGCAACCATGTCATTGCCATAACATAAAAACAATAAGGGGCCCAAAATACTTCATTGAGGGACTCCGCAAGTGACTGTATTTGGATCAGTCTGAGTTTTCCAACAGTTACAAGCTGTTTTCTGTCTTGTAGTTAAGACATAAACCAATCAGTGTTATCAATACCCAAAGATTTTAATGTATAGCAAAGAATATGATGTTCAACAGTGTCAAAAGTCTTTTGCAAATCAAGTAAAACCATTCCTGTATACAAACCAGAGACACTATTTATTTTATATGCTCTAGTAAGTGAATTAAACAAGTGTCAGTTAAGAGAGCTCTTCTGAAATAGTAAGTGAGTATGATCAGGAAATACCACAATCACAAACTGCAGACAACCCCGTGGCACCGCGAGGAAGAGCCGCTCAACCATCACGAGATACCAGGAAGACCAATTAAGCAAAGCAATCAGCTCTCTCTTCCCCATCAAGATGATTGCAATACTAGAATGGACATAAAGTAACGTACAACAAAACATAGAACAATTACAGACTCCCACAATGGGAGTAACAATAAACAAAAAGTCAACAACAACAGAACCACCGCCTTAGAACGGATAGCAGCCTAAGCCCCCGGGGGGCTTAAATGCATTTAACTGGTCCCAAATCTTTGCCCTAGATTCTGCTGTTGTTGAAGTACAAGAAATGTTCAGCTCGCATGGAGGCCATCTAATTAATGCAATGTATCATCATGGAAAACACTCTAATCAAATTACTACACCATGATGAAACAAAGAAAAGGGCTCATGACTCACAGATAGTCAGAGCTAAAGAAAACGCCAAGTTGAACCACAATGGACCCAGCTACAGATAAGCATCAGGCACCAACCCACCGATTAAACCTTTATGTCAGAGCCGTCATAGAGTCTGAGGCCTGACCCACCGTCGTGCAATTAAAGAGGAAACCATAGCTATAAACCGTGATTGGGTTTAAAACTAGGCATGCAGACTGTCGCATGATATCCAAGTTATATCCAATCCTTATATAACGTTTTACTATCTTTTTGAATTTATCACTAAAATTAGGTTTTCCAACAATTCGTTTGAATTTATAGACTAAATCACCATAAAATATAGGTTCTGATATGCCTTGTTGCAGAAGAGTTTTTAATCCAATGTTGTATTTAACAATTAACTCTGAGTGTCTGTGGTAGAATTTAGAAAATGCTTTTCGAATTTTATGATGTCTATAACCTTGTTTTAATAATTTAGCAGTTAAAATAAGTTTCTGTTGTTGAAGTCATCAACATTAGAACACACTCTAGCAAAACGAATAAGCTGAGAAATATATACGCCATAGGAAGGAGAGCGAGGAACATCTCGATCAAGAAATGAGAAATTTACTATTTCAAAATTAAAATCATCCCGGTTATCATAAATTTTAGAAGAAACTATGCCATTTGTTACTGACAAGTTCAAGACCAAAAACGGAGCTTCAGTATCAGAAGAATTCGCCTTATTTAACTAAGTTCAGTGGGATATATCTGACCTACCATTTGTTCAAAATAAGGATTATCAATATTAAGTAAGTCATCTAAATATCTGGAGGTAGAGTTAAAAGCTTCAATAATATCAGCTTGATTATTGTCTGACAGAGACAACATAAAGTCTCTCTCATAACAAAACAAAAACAAATCTGCAACAAGAGGAGCACAATTAGTACCCTTTGGAATACGGACAATTTGTCTATATAATTTTGGGCCAAATCTTATAAATATAGTGTCCAAAAGATAATGGAGCGCACCACACATTTTCTGACATGACCACAATTTATATCGTTTAGGTTGTTCAGAAGTAAAAAAAAAGGCATTTTTATCATTACAAGCCAAATAAAGTGAGTCCTCTCTGTTAAATGTTTGTTCAATTAATTCTGTTAGTTTTTCTTTTATTAGATTATGAGGCAATGTAGTATAGAGAGTAGAGAAGTCATATGTAGACAAACCAGATGCTAAAAAACCTCTAGACTTCAATTTATTAAGAATTTCACCTGGATTCTTAATAGGCCAAAATAATTTTTAACCATTTCTTTCATAAACTGTTGTGCAATATTTAATGACATGGTTTTTAATTGCAGTGAGACAAGAAGTCAAAAGAATAGACAACTCAGTAGTCGTACATGCACTAGAATTAGCAATTAAACGCGACTTATAGGGCCGTTTATGAAGTTTAGGTAACCAGTATAACGTAGGAAGCTTGCTATGGTCCTCATCAACAAACAACCCAAAATTCGCTGCCATATGGCATCGATGCCTATCAACGATAGACGTCTCATCAAGCCTGTTATGCTCATATGTTTTTGCAGTGCTAAGTTCTTGCTTTAGGGTGTTAATATAGTATCTTTTTCAAACGACCACAACATTGTTAACAGCCTTATCTGCGGGGGCCAAAACAAACTTCCTATGGAATTCCTGGATCCCTTTCTTCAAGTGTCTAAAAGTGTATTTAGGTTTAGGTGGTAGAAGATCTAAATTGTTGCAATAAAATGAAATTCTACCATCAATAATTTTAAAAATATTTAGTTTCCAACTATTTAAGACATTAGACTCAACATGCTCTCGTTTACACCAGCGACTACAAAATTCTTGTAAGGCTCCTGCTATTTCCTCACTGATTGATATTCATACAAAATGTTTTTTTACCAAATAAGTTTCCAATTGTGTATAACCTCTCTTTCTAAAATCTTTGAGACTATGCTTAACAATAGTAATAAGTTCAAAATTGAAACATGTGAAAGAAGACTTTGTTTTAAAAGAATTAGTACATTAAAATGCAAGCAAAAGTACAGGTTTGGATGGAATTCCAACTAAATTTTTAAGAGATGGGACAGAATTATCAAAATTACCTAATTCGTCGTTTCAGTGCTATAGTGTTCTATCTACCATTGTACAAGTTTTGAGAAAAATGAGTTTGAAAATTTTAGCATCCTGATTTTTGATGCCTTATTTATCATAGACCTTTGAATCATACCAGAGGGTTAAAATGTCTACATACAGTGTAAATGACCTTGGTTTGAAGAAATTTTTACAGTAATATGGAATTAACGGGTATTTTACAGTTTGCAGATAGAACATTATGCCCTAAATATGGCGTTCTGCGTTCAGTGCTATAGTGTTCTATATTTTCCTACAGCTTATTATTCTGGTTATGGAGTCAATTCACAGTCTTAACAGAAATGATTACTTGTACCTAAAAGTAGCAGATTTAGTTATTTATTTGGCATAACAGTAACAAAAGCACGGATTATGCCATTAAAATTTCTGCAAGGGAGGTAATCTGTTTCTACAGTTAATTTTTCTGTCATTGGGGTCAATTTGTATAATATTTTAGACTGATCTGATTATTTGGACCTAAAAGTAGCAGATTTAATCATTTATTTGTAATAACATCGACAAATTACTTCAATTAAAGCGGTTTAGATATGCGTAAGGGAGATAATCTGTTTCTACAGCTTATTATTCTGTCCATGGATCAATTTGCGCTATATTTTTGACTGAGCGGATTATTAGGACCTCGGACAGTTTCCTATTCAATCTGCCCAAATTTTGACAGCCTCTGGCTAGGATCATGCATAACTGACAACTATTGTTTTGGGCTTAAATCAAATCTTTACATTAAGTGCACCTACACAATAAAAATATTTTGAAAATATTGCATATTATGCCAGGACTCTAGGGTTTAGGGGGTGGGGGTATTTTTGGTGACCAAATTTTATTTCACAGAAAGTCAAAGTTTCGTCGAGTATTCACCCAAATACATGTAAATACTATGTTTGCGGCATAAAACTTGAGACGAAAGTGATGCATTTGCACAAAATTCGGGTTGAGAAGATTCCATTATTTCATCTAAAGAAGTATGCTGTCAATTACTTTTGACTATTACCTGTAATGTTTCAAGGTCAACCAGTTTGACTTGTGTACTGAGGTGTATTATCACTGCATACTGTATATAGCTTAGTCTAGATAAACACAATTTTTGAGCATAAAATCGTTAATATTTTCTTACACATTAGATTTAACCTATACTTTGGTGCTTTAAAGAACCGTCTCATTGAGACGGGTCTTTTGAGTACCCATAACATATGTTTTGGTTGAGAAATAAGACAATTAATTACTTTGTAAGCACTCATAACTAAAGCCCTGATACATGCCATTGCATAGTGATATTTACCTACAGGCTTTTACAAAATAAGTTTCTAAAACGTTTTTATACTAAAGTGTTTTTGAGCATTTTGACAGCGTTCCCCCACGTGACCAATCATGCCGGTTTTATAAGATGTGTAAAATGTAAAACTACAACTGTATGCAAAAGGATTAGTTTGGTCACGGGGGGGGGGGGGGGGGGGAAGCACTTCGGTAAAACATTTTCTATTTTCTATATGTTGAATAGCAAAAACTGCATTTTTGAACCCATATTTTTCAATTGGTACTTGTCCAATGAGAAAACGGCTTTTGTGGATAAGTCGAGGGTTGAACCTACTATCTTTTTCATAGAAAAATATCATTTGCTTTGAAACTTTTCTCTGGTCATTTTTATGGGCAATCCTTCATTAAGACTGTCCAAGGTCCTTTAGGAGATTTAAATTTTTGTAAGGGAGGTAACTGCAATTTTAGCAATTTCTCCAAGGAATGTGAATTTATGTCTTTTTGTAGATAGAACATAAACGCACAGCGATTTTAAGCTTTCTTGGAGGAGATAGGCAGATGAAACCTTCATCAGTAGATAGAACATTTGATCCCCTTTCCAACGGTATGCATAACTCATTTTTGACCAAAATGTCACTTAGAACACTATAGCACTGAAGCGACGCTATTACAGGGATTATTAATTTATCAATCTCAGTAAATATAGTTCCAAATAAAATAAAACATGCTAGAGTGAAACCCCTTTATAAGAAAAATAACAAAATAGTGATGGTAAACTACAGACCTTCTTTCACATGTTTCAATTTAAATTTATTATGGTTTGGAACTTTAGACTTATAAAAAGTCTTGTAAACAGTGAAAATGTAATCAAACAGTTTCCTTGTAGAAGGCAATGTTTCAATTAATGAAGATGCAACTGTTGTAAGCAAATGATTAAAATGGTCAGCTATAGTCTTTTGATCATGACAAGTTTCTCCATTTATGTTTAAAATAATATTAGACTCATCTTTCTTTTGATTTTTATAGCCAAGGGTTTTTAACTGCTGCCATAAGTTTCTGGAATTACTCCTATTTTCTTCAATCTTGTTAGGAAAATAATCAAATTTAGCTTGCCTTATATGCCTTTGAACCTTATTTCTAAAAGAACAAAATAAATTATAATCTTCTGGATGTTTGTGTTTTTAAATTGATAAATATAATTGTCCCTACCCTTCATTAGATCCAAAAGCTCATTACCAGGGCTTAATTTAACCAGTGACCTATAAACGTCACTGATTTAACTTTAATCAACTTGAAGTCTGTGTCTTTAAAGTACTATAAACAGTGATGCGTTTTGGAAAAAAATTAATTTGACACCTTGCATGTGTCATTTGGGCCTGACGTTCGCTATTATGACACCAGAAACCTAAAACTCGGCTGTCCTATGCATAATTGATTAGATTAAGGGTCTTTCATGCAAACCAAACATCTATGTGTCTTGATCCACATCTGAAATAAGGGTGAGTACGGCGCGGCGTGAAACCGGTTTAAGCCCTCCAGTAAATTATTTTACTGACCGTTCTAAGTTGATGCTTCTTTTGTGGATTATTTATGTTATTTATGTCTTGTTTTTGTTATGCTTTCGTGCGCGCGTCTGTTTATTGATGCCTTGGGGTCACCTGCTGGGAAAGGGCTGACCTCTTGGCTCTCTTTTGTGATGCCTAATTGTGAAGTTGTCACTTTCCATTTGGTATCTTGGGTCAGGTGTGGTGCTTGATTGTATCGATTCCTGATCTTTGCCCTCTTTTTTACGTTAATAGGAATCAAACATCTTTTATAACCCGAAAAAGTTATATATACGATTATTGTAAAGTTATAAAAAAATACTTATATATTGGAAATCGCGGCTGATTCACCCGTGCGTTATCTCGAAACCATCTGTTTATAGGAGCACGGGAATTTTATAAGAGATAAATGGCACGTCATGCGAAATGATCTAATTCCAGCTTCTGTACCTAAAATCAATATTCAGGCTCAAAGTAGGTTCTGCATATTTGCACGGTATATTCTGAGTATGCAAACGCCAGGATTATGCTACGGTATTAGGCGATTGGCAGAACAACTAAAACCCTTCTAAATTTTGTGTTAAATGTCACCCCCTGACAGGCTAGGTTGTTATACACCATTTGAAAGCTTAATGTATTTAGAGTCAAATGTACGCTCACATATCAGCGCTTACAACTTCCACTCTCGTTTCATATACGTGAAGTTAGCTAACCTCTGCAAAAGGAGAGTAAGTCAAATGAGACATGATGTAGAATTCCCATGTGGTTTGCTTGCCATGGAAACCATTCGGAAGAAGGTCACCATGAATCAAAATGAAAAAATACATATAAAATTAGGGCTGTTAAAGTAGTACTTAAACTATTCAAATTGGCGTAACATTCATGTAGTATATAAGAACAGTTACTTTCCTGCAGATATCGATGTTTGTAAGAGCAATTTAGACCTATCATGGTGTCATTTAGGTTACATTTTCAACTACACCCGATAAAACCATTGATATTTTCTTATAAAGTTTTATTTATAATCTTTTCATTACACATTTTAGATAATAATAGCATGTCTATAAAAGACAATTAACTGTACATTTCAAAATTGCTAACAACTTGTTACTATCACAAAATACCTTAAGAGTTATTGGCTGTTAAATATGACAGCCCAGAAGAAAACGTTACGTGAGAAAAAACATGTTCTTTTAAAATCAAAGCTTGTAATCCTATTTGTAAGCTTTAAACACCATTTATGAGCATTCTGTTGATACACAAAAGTAAAAGATAATCATTGTATTTGGTGTAAGGTATCATTTAAAGTGTTTGGAAATAAGCAACGTAAGTAAAACGTCAAAGTGTTGTATATATTGCTTAATTCACTTAATGATACACCAGAGGATTTCAAAACTGATTTTGTGTTGAATATACCTATACACTGAACCGAAGTTATAAGTAGCCACCATACAATGTTTGCTCCTGTTCAAAAAGTGAAAATGCTCTCACAAAATTTAAATTCTATAAAAAGGTCCAAGGCTTTGTCGAGACTCTGCAAATTATGTCATTCAAAATGACTGGTAGACCTTGCACAGACGAGGTCCGAGTAAAGGTACCATCATTTCAAAAAGTCACGCTTTTTAGTCTGATATAAACTATTCATCAGATACGTTATCCATTTATATTTTAATAAGCTTGAAGATGTTTATAACAGCTGTGATATAAGATGAAAAGTATCAGAAGTTTTTTTGACAATTGAACACTCCATTTCTCTTCTACGTTAACATGAAGACAGCCACGGTCAACAACTTAATCAAAGAATTCTTAGCTTAACCATACAGTTTGCATACTCACTTTGCATCGTTCTGTACGCTATATTATCTGCGACACAGCAGTGCAATTTTCAGGGGTTCTTAATTATGAATTGGCGTCACTGTTCTGTTTAAAAATTAAAAGAAATCTTTAACAAATTTGCCATTTAAATGACCTTTAAAGTTTCACGTTAAAATCGGAAGAAGATACCAAATTAGTAAAAACTATCGTTAGAATATGGGCTCATTAAGTTGCATGGTGTTTTGTAAAACATTTTAACATAAAATAAAACACATACAATGATTTTAGTATGTGCAGCTGATGATTTCCGAAAATTTCGGAAAATTCTGAAAATTATCAAATATGTTCTTAAAAAAGGGTGTCCTTTGGAAGCAAGGACTGCAACAAGGAATTTTTAAAAAAATCATAAAAAAATCTGTCATAAGCAAACTGTCAAGTGTTTGGTGTTCTTTTCAAGTCGACTAGGCAGGTCTGCAATCACCTGTACTTGATTTTGATAAAAATAGTAAATGAGTATGATCAGGAAATACCACAATCACAAACTGCAGACAACCCCGTGGCACCGTGAGGAAGAGCCGCTCAACCATCACGAGACACCAGGAAGACAAATTCAGCAAAGCAATCAGCACTCAAAACGCTTATTTTCTTCAAAAAGTTGATTTTTGCATTTTTGAACCCAAAAATCGTGCAGTGATAGAAAACTCTTCCAAAACACCGCTTAACTTTAGTCCATTACAATGCACATACTTGGGCAAAAAATCATGTCAACATCACAAGGGCTTAGTCAGAAAAAAGAAATTGAAAAGTGGCTACTTAAAACTTCGGTTCAGTGTATATATTAGTTTGTTCAAAATAAAATTTATCAGTTCTTATTAGGATACTCATGATTGCAAATTGTCAAAGCATATTTAATTTTGTGAAACAGTATAATATAACTATTTAAAACACGTAAATAGATATGTTTATCGATTTGGTCAAAACTATAGGTTTCAAACCTTATTAACAAAGACAACTAGTGCTCTCAAGTACCAACGGAATATGGATAAATCTAATGTTCTGTCAAAATTGTTAAAGTAACATATATTACCAAATGAAATATATCATAAGGCCCTATGAAAGTCCAAAATGCTGTGAAAGACAGTATTTAATTGAGCCTAAAATTGTTATATATGGTGGATTTAGTTTTTATTACCTATCTTACTCTATTATTACACTTCAAATGGAACACAGTTTTTTTCGCTTTTAAAATTTTACATACAAGTTACTACCTACTGAAAGTTGCACACGCATAGAAATAGCAAAACCCTAAGTAGATTTAAATGTTGGAAGAGAATGATATTAATTGTACAGCTCTGATATCTTGTAAAAATAAATAACTTAGTTTTTGTTAGTATGAAAATACCCTTTCAGTATCCATTTTTGTACTGTTGGTGCAATGCACCTGGGATGGATATACCAGTATTTGCTCATCTATAAAATGTCCATTAGAGATTACAGCAGACGATTATTTTGTTGAAGGCATCAAATTGTGCGGCTAATGATGCAACTCAAGCTGTTATTATAGGTCTACAAATAATGACCTTTCCTTTGGGTCATTATTTTTGTGACACAGTTGAAAATAACTAAAACATTATTGACTAGGCTGATAAACGGCAAGGCAAGCCAATATGTAGCTACATTTAAAACCACTGAAGCATTGTTATAAATTGTCTTATATTAGTATCTACATGGCTTTATGTACAACTGATAGTCATTGATCCGTTTCGCTCAAGGTACTAGAGAGGAATATTATTTGGCTTATAACTTTAAGAATATTAAAGTGCCATCCTATCACAGCATTTATGAAAACGCATGCAAACTTCAAAAAAAATATTTCTGATTACGTTTTTTGGCTTAAATATACATTCCCAATTAAATTAAAATTCGCATTTTAGATTTAATGTTATTACTGAAAAACAGTGTTCCATTTGAAGGGCTATACTACAGTAAGAACACTTTTAATTCGGTCTCTTATTTAACACCAACCAATATTAAGTGTACCCAATTAACTCTTGTTCATGTTATACAAACAAAGTCAGTCACCAGATACAGGCTAGTACTCCTTGTATATATTTTGGTTCATGGTTCATCTATATCAACAAAATACTGCTTTCTATTTAATGTTGTATGGGAGGTTGTAGCAATCGAAAAATCATGTGCTATTACAATCCAGATAGAATTAAGTATTTGTTTTGTTTGTTTGTTTTGATTCTTTACGTCCAATCAACAATCTTTCAGTTATATAGGGACGGATCTTCCTGGGTTGAACCAGTACTAAGCTAGGATAAATGCGTCTTGCTCATGGACCACAACGCAGTGACGCCGGTGAGGCTCGAACCCACGGCCCTTCGGTCTTGAGTCAAGCACTCTACCACTGAGCCACTGCGCTCCCAATTAAGTATTTGTAAGTTTGTAGAATAAAACCTGACACATGTTACATTAGATACAATGCAGTATCATGTATCAGGATGGGATCAGATACTGTTTCACTGGCGTCACTGCATTGTGCCCTTGAGCAAGACACAATAATCCTAGCTTAGAAATGGTTCCACCGGGAAGACCCGTCCCGACATCTGAAAAATTGTTGACTGGGACGTAAAGAATCAAATCAAACAAAAAAAAAAAACAGATACTGTCTCTAGATCAAACTTTTTTTATTGTCGCATGCAGATGTTGAAGCATTAGTATACTTTAACTTTTAAATAGATTTTAGTTTGTCTATTGCAAAGCTTTCATTGTTCATGAATGGAACTGTGAAATTGAATTAAATCAACATAATACTTCTGATGGCAATGCTAATATAAGTAAAAGGTTTAATTAGAATAATATTTCCATGAAATGGGAAAATAAGTGATAATAGCGGATTTTACAAGACAATAATCACATGTGATATGATCATATCAAAGGAAAAAGTTCAATAGTTACTTACGATACTGATTTAAATGTATAAGACTTTGACAGCCAGAATGAAGTCAGACCGAATTTGTAAATAATTCAGGGCTCAATTTAAGTATTTACAAGTTTAAACCCATGTTCAAACAGCACGTGAATCTCCTGATTTGAACATGGATTTTCGTGCATTTGACAATGGGTTAAAACAGCTATACGAATAGGTTTCTATGCAAGAATGAAGATTTGACCAGCACATAATATTTTTGTACTTATCACATTGGAAAATGCCTCCATCAATAGCTCATGGTGATGCAGTGGAGCAAGCCGTACTAATTCTGGTTTGATTCTTAATCTATTCCCATACTTTATGTATGCAGACAGCAAAGGATCTCGCGAGTCTACACATTTACACAGGCTCGCCTGAGCCTTCATTTTTTGACACTGCGATGAGCGCTAGTACCAAATCAAATGTGCTCGCTCATTTTATTTATTCTTTGTGTTACAAGTTTTAATCTATTTAGCTTGATAGGATATATTTTATACCAATGATCATGTTCCAATTTGTCATGATTAATGGTTACACCAAGTCTTATTGACATAAAAACTTAAATTAAAAGTCCAAATGAACTATTTGTATTTTAAGTCCTTTAATTTACTCATATCTATAATACAATACTAACAATAAATGGGAGCTTTTACTAGTATTTATGACCAAAATGAACCATTAAAACAAATACTCCCCTAGCTAGCTGTTTCAATGCTTCACAAAATTGTAGAACCAGACAAGACAGGTGACAAATGTAATATCCTCCTTAAATAGTACTGTTCTATATGCTACCAAAATGTACATTATCAAATTGCAAAGTTAGTCGCTGTGACGTCAGAATGAAAATCGTGATCATAACTAGTTTACAGTAAATCATTGCTCATCATACAGGAACACATGCAGGGTATATTTAAATGATCTATCGGAAGAAAATGTGGATTTAAAAGTGTCGTGTTTTATTGTGTTTAAGTATAGACGATGTCACCAGGGTCTTTCTATACAGTGTTGGGAATATTTAACATATGTTCAAAACTGTTGTAGGTCAGTGTGTATTGACTATACCTTCATTAATTGCTGGTTTCTGGTTTACATGTGGTCATTAATGGAAAAACGGACAACCAGTACCCTCTCAATACCTAAAAATGAGGGGTACTGGTTACCTGTCATTACAATGCTGGCCACATGTAGCTTTGGGACAAGCAGTTGATGTAGACATGCCATTTTACTCACACACAAGTCACACACAAAGTGTCCATTGACAATTTATCATTAATGTCCAATTTACTTAATAACATCTTTAATTACTATTTCTTCTGTACCATAATATGGTGAATCACACAGATTAAACATTTAACATAATTGTAGCGTGGAATGTGTATCTATTGTATTTTTTTATCTATTGTATTGTAATATGTACTCATTGTGTACTTTTAGCAGCTCTTAACTTAGCACTGCTATTTAACATATGAGCATAACAGACTTTATGAGACATCTGTCGTTGATAGGCATCGATGTCATATGGCAGCTAAGTTTGGGATGTTTGTTGATGAGGATCATAGCAAGCTTCCTACGTTATATTCGGTTACCTAAGTTTCATAAACGACCTCATAAGTCACGTTTTAATGCTAATTCTAGTTCATATACTACTACCTGGTTGTCTATACTTATGACTTCTTGCCTTACTGCGACAAAACATGATATAAAGTATTGTACAACTGTTTATGAAAGGAATGGTAAAAAATTATTTGGTCTATTAAAAATTCAGGCGAAATTCTAAATAAGTTAAATTCAAAAGGTTTTCAAGCATCTAGTTTGTCTACATATGATTTCTCTACTCTCTATACTAAGTTGCCTCATAATCAAATCAAAGAAAAACTAAAGGACTTAATTAAACAAACATTTAACAGAGAGGGCTCACTTTATTTGGCTTGTAATGAGAAGATTGCTTTTTTTACTTCTGAACAACCAAAACGTTATAAGTTGTGGTCATGTCAGAAAATGTGTGGTGCTCTCCATTATCTTTTGGACAATATATTCATAAGATTTGACTCGAAATTATATTGACAAACTACATGTATTCCAATGGGTACTAATTGTGCTCCTCTTGTTGCAGATTTGTTTTTGTTTTGTTATGAGAGAGTCTTCATGTTATCTCTGTCAGACAATAATCAAACTGATATTATTTAAGCTTTTAACTCCACCTCCAGATATGTAGATGACTTCCTTGATATTGATAATCCTTCTTTTGAAGGTCAGATATCCCACTGAACTTCAGTTAAACAAGGTGAATTCTTCTGATGCTGGCCCTGTTTTGGGACATTAACTTGTCCATATCGAATGGCATTGTTTCATCTAAGATTTATGATAAACGGAATGATTTTAATTTTGAAATAGTAAATGTCCCATTTCTTGATGGAGATACTCCTCGCCCCCTTCCTATGGTGTATATATTTCGCAGCTAATTCACTTTGCAAGTGTGTGCTCTAATCTTGATAATTTCAACAACCGAAACCTATTTTTGACTGCTAAGTTATTAAAACAAAATTATAGATATTATAAAATTTGAAAAGAATTTTCTATATCCTACCACAGACACTCAGAGTTAGTTGTTTAAAAATACATCATTGGGTTAAAAACTCTTCTGCAACAGGGCATATCAGCACCTATATTTTATGGTGATTTAGTTTATAAATTCAAAAGAATTGTGGGGAACCCTACTTTTAGTGATTATTTCAAAAAGATTATCAAACGTTATAAAAAAAAAGTTGGGTATAATTTGGATATCATGTGATTGTCTGCACGCCTGGTTTTAAACCTACTCACGCTTTATAGCTATGGTTTCCTCTTTAATTGCACGACGGTGGGCCAGGCATTAGACTCAATGAAGGCTCTGATGTAAAGCTTAAATTGATTGGTTGATGCCTGATGCTTATCTGTAGCTGGGTCCATTGTGGTTCAACTTGGCGTTTTCTTTAGCTCTGACTATCTGTGACTTGTAAGCCCTTTTCTTTGTTTCATCATAGTATGTTAATTTGATAAGATTGTTTCGCCATGATGATACATTGCAATAGTTAGGAAGCCTCTGTGCGAGCTTAAGAACTTTTGTGCTTCAACAAAAGCAGAATCTGGGGTGAAGATTTGGTACCAGCAAAATGCATTTAAGCCCCCCCCCACAGTGGCTTAGGCTGCTGTCTGTTCTAAGGTGGTGGTTCTGTTGTTGTTGATTCGTTGTTGATTGTTGCTCCCGTTATGTGATTCTGTAATTGTTCTATGTTTTGCTGTGCGTTACTTTATGTCCGTTCTAGTTTTGCAATCATCTTGATAGGGAAGGAAGAGCTGGTTGCTTTGCTTAGTTTGTCTTCCTGGTGTCTCGTGATTGTTGTGTGGCTCTTCCTCGCGGTGCCATGGGTTTGTCTGCAGTTTGTGATTGTGGTATTTCCTGATCATACTCACATACTATTTCTGACGCTCAAATCAACTTTTGATGTGATTACTTGGAGAATTTTACAATGAAGTTTTTAAAAAATGAAACGGTTTTAAAGTATTGCCATATGTAAAGGATTTTTATAAACTTTTAAGTAAGTTTATTAGCCCTCCCTTCTTACACTGTCTGCACCTGTTACTACAAGATAATTCAGAATTTCTTATTATCAGCAAAATTAATAGTGTTTCCCAAATTTCAAATAAAGTGAGCCCTCTCTATTAAAAGTTTGTTCAATTGTTCAATCAATTCATCAAGTTTTTTTTATTAGACTTTCAAAGTAGAGAGTAGAGAAACCGTACACAAAACAAACAAGTTGTTAGAAAAACCTTAACATTTTGATTTTTATCTATTATGTATCTCACCTGAATTTCCTTTCATATTTTCACCTTTCTTCGAGGGAATTAAATTGCAAGCAACAATAGATATGCTTACCAGGAAGACAAGCCAGTACAGCTTTTTTTCCGCGGACAATCCCACCTTGGAACAGACTACCAGCAGCCATAGCTGAGGCTACCTCCTTGGTATCCTTCAAGGGGGAGCTGTCTAACCTAACCTACTGATGGGGATTCATACTCCAGCCATGAGGGTACACCCAGATTAGGAGTGGTGAGCTGTGTTGTCGGGTCTTGCACCCAGGTACCCCCCCAGTGAAGGCGAATTGGTCTAACTCTGATGGGCGAAAAGTGGCTGGGAACAACCTTCTTCTATACTTCTTTCTTTTACTAGTGCATTCTTACGCCCTCTTACATGCTTACAGTTTTATATAATGCTTCTGTCTTTATTTTTCTCTTTAAATTTCTCTCTTGCTCACCACTAAAATATCTTAAGGATCAAATATTAGTGGAGTCCATGGTGTAGCACTTGATTAGCATTGCCAGTATGTATTTCTAAACATATAACTGTTACAATCTGATTAACAATAAACATCTCAAATATTTTTTTTTCCTTCAGATTTCAAAATAAGACTATACTCACAGCTTTGTATGTATGTTTGGATTCTAGCTAGCTCAATGGACAAGTATCACCCTAGTGTACAGTAGTGGATAAACCACTTGTGCCTAGGTGTCCCAGAATTCGGTCCCATCTCCTCCAGTTTGTAGTATGATACTGAAAGCTATTACCCTGTTTTCATGTGACCTTTGCTGTTAGTAGGACAGAAAACAAAAACTCGCTGTCTTAGTCAATATTATTCAATGCTGCTTGACATTAGGAATATCAGATTTGCCAAAGAAAGTAACATTACCTTTTTTATGCTCCAAAATCCTCAATGCGCTAAAAATTAATTATGATCTATAACATGTTGAAATTTAACATTCCCGATATATTATGCTGGACCCTGATTCATTGACCTAAGCATCTGTTGTGTGTGTTAATGAGACTCGTATGTTAAAACTGATGAATAAGAAAAAAACAATCAAGATTTTACACGCAATAGTATATTTATCACCAGCATTGACATGTATTTGTTAAATATAAGCAAACAATGTAGACCCTCATCACATGCCATATCAGTAGCCTTTGGTCAATGACCACACTGTTGGCAACTACTAATGCATACAACCTCTGTAACCCTGACCCCAGAGAGGGCAGGGATAGCAGTGCTTATGTAGCTTTTTTTTCCCTTTTAGATCAGTGGTTGATAAGGAGGAGTCGTTGCAAGGTTTTATTCTATTTTTAGCTCTGGTAACTATTTTGTTCAGTGTGAGTTCTAAATTGAAACAAAACACATATTAGCTTTACACTAATTATATTTTGCCCATGTAGTGTCATGTGTATAGTAGGTTTGTGTAACTTATTATATGTACTGTGGAAATTACTTGTTTGTAAACATTACTACATGTACATGAATCGACATATGGTCGCCTAAATAAGGAATAAACCATTCATAATGGGTGAGTATGTTTTTCACTGATAGGGTTTGTTTGCTAGATGACTCCCACTACTTTATTTGGTGATAGCATTTGAATAATGTCAACTACTAGGCCAGAGTTGTTTCCTAGGCCAAGTCTTGGGTCAAGACTTCTCAGAGGGGAAAGTTATGTGAATATATATATAGTGTCACTTGTATAATACATTTAACGTATAAGATTATATGTACAATGCACCTTAAAACCTTACAACATGAGATAGGAGTAAAGGTAGTATATAATATATATATAATTAATAAATCATCCTTGGTGGGCGAACATGCAGTTCCAATGATGGTGATTGTTGGCTGTATGGCTAGCATTATTCATGAACAACAGCCGTGTTGTATGAAATCCATGTGATTTTCACATAACAATTTATAAGTGTGAGGTCTATCCATTTTGATTGAAATATTCAGTGTGATTCCTACCAATTCAAATAGCACAACCTTCAAGATTTTACACACAATAATATATTTATCACCAGCATTGACATGTATTTGTTAAATATAAGCAAACAATGTAGACCCTCATCACACGCCACATCAGTAACCTTTGATCAATGACCACACTGTTGGCAACTACTAATGCATACAACCTCTGTAACCCTGACCCCAGAGAGCGCAGGGATAGCAGCGCTTATGTAGCTTGTTTTTTCCCTTTTGGATCAGTGGTTGATAAGGAGGAGTCGTTACAAGGTTTTATTCTTATTTTAGCTCTGGTTACTATTTTGTTCAGTGTGAGTTCTAAATTGAAACAAAACACATATTAGCTTTACGCTAATTATATTTTGCCCATGTAGTGTCATGTGTATAGTAGGTGTGTGTAACTTATTATATGTACTGTGGAAATAACTTGTATGTAAACCTTACTACATGTACATAAATCGACATATGGTCGCCTAAATAAGGAATAAACCTTTCATAATGGGTGAGTATGTTTTTCACTGATAGGGTTTGTTTGCTAGATGACACCGGCTACTTTATTTGGTGGAAGCCTTGGAATAATGTCAACTACCAAGCCAGAGTTGTTTCCTAGGCCAAGTCGGTGGGTCAAGACTTCTCAGAGGGGAAAGTTATGTGAATATATATAGTGTCACCTGTATAATACATTTTAACGTATAAGATTATATGTACAATGCAACTTCAAACTTTACAACATGAGAAAGGAGTAGAGGTAGCATATATAATTAATAAATCATCCTTGGTGGGCCAACATGCAGTTCCACTGATGGTGATAGTTGGCTCTATAGCTAGCATTATTCATGAACAACAGCCGTGTTGTATAAAATCAATGTGATTTTCATATAACAATTTTTAAGTGTGTCAGTGAGGCCTATCCATTTTGATTAAAATATTCAGTGTGATTCCTACCAACTTAAATAGCACAACCTTGTAACGAATTTCAAGATAACTTTTACCACTTTAGTCTAAAAGTACACCGTTATATGGAAGAACTTCCTATAGTCCTGCCGCAATAATAAGAAACGCGAAAATCTGGAATACTATTTTATTACTTGCATTTTTCCGAACATTAAGCTCAAATCTGGATTTAGAATATCCTGCAGTGTCAGAAGAAAATTGTTTGAAGAATCTACTACCACTGCCCTGACCCCTGATCTCTTGGGATTTTCGACATTTTTAGGCTTTCTGAAAAGCGGGGGGAATTTAAACGATGTAACAGCCATGTGACGGCCTATATATCTGTACTTAATTTTTCTACAGGTAAGTGTCAAAGCCTCACACATTTTAAAATCGTGATTGCTTTGAACAAGTCCGTTTTATTTTTTAAGCACTGCCACTCAGTTGATAGTATCGATTCAATCAGCGTAGACACAGATCCAACTGATCGAATACGATCAGTTTGATCCGGGTAAATACTGCTTGCTATATTTGTAAGGACATTTCCTGCTAAAACAGCGCGGTGTGGCTATGGACAGTTATAGAAAACAACTTTTACAGTGGTAAACGGCCTTAACTTTAAAAACTACATACCATTCATTTTCTGCAATTAGTTAATTGGAGCTGTTTACATACATTCTTTCAATGGTAACACTCCAGACAAGTGTCAAATAAGTGGAATAAAATGCCCAAATTCTACAATCAGAATTATTAGAGCAAAATTAGCGGTAATGCCAGGCAATATATTTTGTCAAAATACTGCCTGAAATGATTCACGATTATTGAATGCTCAATGAAACGTACATCTAAAGTCATTTATTCGCGATCTAATTTATGCAGCAGTACTGTATATGTACGATACACTTTATGCTATAGTGAACAAAAGTGAAAACGCTACACTGCAAATTTTATATATTTTCTGAGAAAGTATTGGACGAAAAGTATTAATTACTTGACTTTTCCTTTACTGTAAAGGCGGCAACTTTAATATTCATATCTGGGTGTGGTTCGGCTATTTCATCTCCTAAGGAAGGGAAATCAGGTTTTATTTATAATTTGGTAAAGAGTTAATAAGCTTTTTGCGCCGCGCAAACGTGCGTGCATTTCATGAAAATCCTAACCGCATATACACTGAACTCATATTTATTAACCCTTAAAGCGCATAATCACAAAATGTATGTTTTTGTCGTCCACTGAACTATTTGAAGCCTCATAGATAAACAGTGTAGACCCAGATCAGACTGCTCCTGTAGGAGCAGTCTGATCTGGTTCCACAATGTTTGCCTCCCTGCTTATGTTAAATAGACATTTTCAGATGCAGTTATTTTGCTGGCGTTTTAAGGATTGAATAATGACTGAGGTGGTGGTACAAGATGATACAGTTACTTTTGAATAAAACCACGCCTCCTTTTCAGCCTTTACCTATGCCTAAGGTTGACTTATCCTAATTACGCATTCATGCGGCGCCGCCTTTATAGTAAGTGAAAAGTCAAGTAATACTTAAGTTTAATGTTTTCAAGACATCCATCGAGCGATTCATCAAAACTCCACCAATTTGTCTCTTTTGATGTCTGACTTATGTTCCTTTTTGTGTTTAAAGCTTTATTCACTGAATTTTGCAATTGCGCATGCGCAAAAATATTGTTATGCTTATCAGAATTCGTCATAATTGTGTTGCATTAATACACAAGAAACAAGCTCAGAAATCAATTTTGAATTTATCAAATTTAAAAAAAATGTAAAATGTCTCTCTTTGACAAAAACAATTAGGGAATATTAAATATTTGGTAATCTTCGATTTATCATGATTTTCGATAAATTTCTTCTTTTGCCAAATCAGGTAGACCTATCAGCACATTGTTCCTATCATTTCTCGACCAGTAATGTGCTCAGACTAAGATGCAACAACACATTGATTTTCCTCTGGAGATTTCAGTGATAAAATTTCAAGCTGGGCCAATTTGATGAAAAAAGAAAGAAAGAGGACAAAGATCAGGAATCAATACAAACAAGCACCACACCTGACCCAGGATACCAATAGGAAAGTGACAACTTCACAATTAGACATCACAAACGAGAGCTAATCGGTCAGCCCTTTCCGAGCAGGTGACCACAAGGCATTAATAAAGGGACGCGCACGAAAGCATAACAAAACAAGGCAGAAATAGCATAAAAGATCCAACCCGCTTTCTAAGGTTGCTTTTCTAAACGATCAAAACACATTTCTGGTTGTCACATGTCTAAGACTACAATTTCGTTCAGTCGGATCAGGTTGGCAGTGGATTTCTGAAGGCCTAAACTGCGAACAAGATGAAATTTGTAACCTGAAAATTGTACCCTTGACACATTCAAAAGCCTTTCATGTGTTTCCTCGTGACAACATCCGTAAACCTTTTACTGTATGCATAACCCAGTCTTTGAACATTCAGATACACTTTCATTTGCTTTACTGGATTGCATCATTTTGCATATAAATGGCAAACAATTCGGGTGTAGCGTTTCACTTTTCTTCAGTATATAACCTTCACGGTGATCACTGGCCTGAAACGAGTCAACCGTTGCATAAAATATTAATAAACTGGGTCAGTTTATGTCCATTCTACCAACAGTAATACTCCCCCGTTGAAAAGAACCAAAAATATGCCAAATTTCCATCTAATTACAGAAAAACACAACAAAAACATCAGGTTGAAAATTTTATAAAAAAATATTGCAGCTTTTTCTATCCGCATATCGAAAATTTCGAGAGAAAATAACGTGAAAATATGCACTTAAAGTTGATTTTTCGCGTTTCTTATTAATGCGGCAGTACTTTAGTTCGGGTACTCTGTACTAGGTCACGGGTGGTAAACCTAGGAACTACCACGAAATTGTGTTAACGTAATTTTGTTCCCAAGCCACATCCGGGACACGTCGTGGTAGTTTCCAGGCCGAAAATTGGATAAAGAAAGGTTGGTGTCACTTTTATTTTTGTTTTATTTTACAACTTAGAACAAACAATGGTGAAATCTGACAATGTGGTTCCGTGTAAGTATGTCTCAGCGTCCCCTCTAGCCCAAAATTTTGTTTGAAAAGTTATTTTCTTTCTTTTGGTACGTGTTTCCCCACTGAGCATCGGACCAACTTTCCCCAAAGTTCGAAGGATTTTAGCCCATATCTGTCAAATTGAATGGAATTTGATATCATTTGACGATGGAAATGATAAAAAGACCCTGAATAAACATTCCTGCACAGAAAAAAAATCTGAGCATTTACTCGTAAACGATTCATGCCCCGTTCGTCCTGTGTGGTAGTTTCCAGCTCATCGTGGTAGTTAAAATGCTATCGTGGTAGTTTCCAAGACTTTATAGGATACGTTTCTGAAGTGTTACAAAACATTATAGTGGTTGTTTGTTTCGCATGATAACCCTCGAACTCGTCAATTAATTACCACGGTAAACAAATAAACCACATTTCAACACCATGAGGAAGCTAAGCTGAGGACTCGAGATTCAATGTGATGCTTGACAGGTGGAGACCATGCCCTGGACTGCCAAACAACACCTCTGGAAATCTAAAGCAAACGAAGGTCATCAGTTGAGCCGTGGTGGACCAAGCAACAGACAAAAAAAATGATATAAAAAATTGCGTCACTCGCTACGTTGTTCCATGTTCAGTCAGCTTTAAGATAAAATGGCAGGCTTAGACTACTGGCCCAAAGTATTGTTAGTACTTGCGCTTTGGAAAAAAGGGAAATATCCTCGGGTTGGGACACTTTTTATATACATGCGAGTGTGACGATGAACGGGCATGTTATTTGATAATTAAAAAGCATGTTTATTCAAAAACAAAAAATGTGAATATCCCTTCTTTTCATTCTTCTCATCATTTCAATAGCCAACTAAAATTAAAATTCAGGCAGTCGTCATTTGTTATCTGACAAAAGGTTATTTGAAAAGGTCTTCGTATGAATAAGAGGAGTATTCAAGGTTCGGCCCGCACACCCCGTCTTTATAAAAATGAAGTAGCCCCTGAATAGTGGAAATCTGCTGATGCGAACTACTACTAAATTCCTACAAAGTCTTGGAAACTACCACGATAGCATTTTAACTACCACGATGAGCTGGAAACTACCACACAGGACGAATGGAGCATGAATCGTTTACGAGTAAATGCTCAGATTTTTTTTCTGTGTAGAAATGTTTATTCAGGGTCTTTTTATCATTTCCATCGTCAAATGATATCAAATACCATTCAATTTGACAGATATGGGCTAAAATCCTTCGAACTTTGGGGAAAGTTGGTCCGATGCTCAGTGGGGAAACACGTACCAAAAGAAAGAAAATAACTTTTCAAACAAAATTTTGGGCTAGAGGGGACGCTGAGACATACTTACACGGAACCACATTGTCGGATTTCACCATTGTTTGTTCTAAGTTGTAAAATAAAACAAAAATGAAAGTGACACCAACCTTTCTTTATCCAATTTTCGGCCTGGAAACTACCACGACGTGTCCCGGATGTGGCTTGGGAACAAAATTACGTTAACACAATTTCGTGGTAGTTCCTAGGTTTACCACCCGTGTAGGTGTCAATTCTGAAATCCATCAAAAAGCAAGAAAAAAATTATTGTAAAACATACCTTGAATCGAGCGCATAAGGTAAACTAAACGTGTGAGATTACCACATGTGTAACTAATTCCCAAATCGTTCAACTTCGTATGTTTCCGTCAACTTCGATCGCGGCAAGTAATTCGGGAATGTCCGCCACGATTCGAGAATCTGAATTATGGCGGCAAGTGTCAACTCAGAAAGAGGCGAATTTTATCACGTGATAATAACAGAAGCGCATGGCGGTCCTTCGAAAAGATAAGAAAGTTTAGCTCTTTAAAATTATCAATCTGTCGAGGTGAAACGTGTTTGAAGGAACAACATGTCGCAGTGTAAACCGACACCAACTATTTTGAAGCACGCATTTGCAAGGGGTAGAGCTCTTGAACATGTTTTATCCACAGTCAATTCTCCTGGAAAGGTTAGTTGCAGAACTGCGACTTTAAATTTTTTTCATCTTTGACGTTATTTAAAGTCGCAGGTAAAAGCTTGTTTTATTTGAACGGTCCACGGAATGCCCATACAGTTTGGGAAAATAGCCGTTATTATGGTTTTGTGATTAAAACAAAATCTAGAATTGTTTAGTATAAACAAAAATAGGTCAAACTGCGTTACCAATTATGTCAAGTGTAGTAAATGATGTTTAGAATCTGTATTTGTTTATAAAATAACTAGCTGTTGTTGTTTTCCATCTCCTTCACCTTGGCTTATAAAAGGTCAGTTCCGGTCCGAAGATCGCCGCATGTGAAAAATTAAAGATGTTGTTCTGCTTTTCAAAAACGTCGGAAAAGTAATTCTAGTTAAATTTTGTTTTGTTGATATTTAAACAATAAATATAATATATTTATTATAACTATTATAATAAAAATACAATAAATATGATTTGTTAGTAAAATATTGAAAAAATGTTGTTGTTTTTCGTTTCGCTTTCGCGATAATACAGGGATAACTCTGTGCGTATTTAATATACTTTTTTCAACTTGATAATTTCCCTTTTTTCACTGTAGTTGATATGCGAACGGTGTTGGTCTAAAAATAAACCCCTGTGTATTTAGTTTTCAGTATACATACACGTACACTGGGTCAGAGATACAGCGACTGTGCGTTTCAGACCGTTTTGGGAGAAATAAGAATAGTTTTAAATAAGAAAAACGATTCATTTACAATTGTTTTTCAAAAAAAAACACACAAAATACTGATGATTCCAAATTTAAAAAAAAAAAAAAAAAAAAAAAAAAAGAAAGGGGGGGGGGGGGGGGGAAGTCAAACGTAGGTTGGAAAATATATCAGAGTACCCCCCCCCCCCCCCTGAGTTCAGGGGCGGATTCTTGATTTCTGTACAGAGGGGTTATATTTATAAAGCTTAGGGGTTTCGCTATGTTGATATTCACTCATTTTCTTAAATATCCCATGAAAAGGAAACAGTATTGTTTGAATGAGACCAAATTATTTCATTTTCATGGGATATTTTAAAGGGGGTGGGGGGAGTCAAGTGAACACCCTAAACCCCATCTGGATCCGCCATTGGCATTTTACGAGTCACTCTTATTCAATTTACAGTGGGGACGCAGAAACACGTTATAATTAAAATCTTTTTTTTTCCGTAGATGGTTTTGCTTTTTCACACAGTGTAGAGCTCGAAGGGAATTTTCATCTCCCTTGCTGAGGGTACCCTCAGCTAAGAAGATAAAGTAAGGCAGTTCAGTTATCTATATCTGGTGGACATCACGAAACGGCTTATTGATTTGGTAGTTTCCAGGTCATGTAGAAAGGCCTCACGCGAGGTAATATTAATTTTTGTGCTAATTTACAACAGCTAGGCATGGTGCACTAAAATTAATAGCTGCTGTCCGGATCCTTTCTAGGGGATGTTGTTGTTGTTGTTGTTGTTGTTGTAAGGGGTTGTGTTAGGAGCTTGTTTTTATACCGGATTTTTTTATTCATTTTTATATCGTCCTGCTGCTATTATCATTGAAAAAGAATCTGTATTGCACAAGATTATTTACTTTCCATATAAAACAGGCGACCGATTCTTAACTCAACTACAAAAGACAACCCATCAGTCACTTCTCTGGGCAAAATTGGAAATCAGAATTAATAAATGAAAATATATTTATACCATATTCCGAAGCAATCAATTATGCATCATTTCATTGAATAATGTTAAAGTTTTTCGTACTTAAATCTGTTCATGCTGTTCGCCAGTGTTTAGACCAGGGGTCATTTTCAAAAATCAGAAGTTTTTCACTTGCCAATGATTATCTTGATCTCGTCTAAATCAGTCCACATGTGTGAAATTCGTCCATAAACGAACATGACCCTGTCTTGCAGCAATAATTGGTTCATAACAAGGTCGAACCAAAAGCATTGACGCCATGCAACGTTCTTGGGAATCCACGCCTATTCTTAATGGAGAGCAACCTGAAGCTGTCGAAGATTCTGAGGTTGCACTGAACGACCCTGGATGCTCCGCCAGAGCCCACCCAACAACTGCTCTATCATATTGAGATCCGGGCCTTCTAAACTTACGTGGTTTGTTTTGGCTTCTGCACACACTTGATTGCCGACGAAGTGAACTGATTAAGACTAGAACTCAAGTGAAAACCAATTGTCTGAAACTTGTCAGTTCTAGAAATGACCCCTTGTCTATATATACACTGGCGTACAGTATGAACGGGTTTATGTACAACTGTTACAGTATTCAATAATTTGATGCATAATTCATTGTTAAAGATTATGATATAAAATATATTTTAATTTCTTTATTATTTTACAATAATTGCCCTAAAAAGGGACTGGTGGGTTTCTTTTGTAGTTGAGTATAGTTAAAGTACTTGTATTGAACTCTTTAAACTTTCGCTCTGTCTAATGTGAAACGTGTCCTCCGTGAAAGTACGCGATTTAATGTACTATAAAAAGAACAACTATACTTTAAATAGACACCTTATATTGTGGCTTATGAGTTAACCAATATTTAGTTTGTGAAAAAATATTGTATACATCAAAATTATTCAGTGCTCTGTGTGTGCGTATGTTTGTGCGTGCGTGTGTGTTTTGTATCTACGAATCAATGCGAGTGTGAATTGGAAGTAAGGAAGCGATCGACAATAGTCCAAGAAGTTTTGAAATGTAATATAATGTTTAATATTCTAGCATACTTCGGCTATAGAGCGGGTGGTAAAAAATGTTAAATAGATTTATCAAACAATAATTCGCCGTTTTGAAAGCGCCAGGAAAACGTGCACTAGCTGACGTCATTTATTCATGCAAAATGACGCCATTCATGGCGTAAGATGGTGTAACGTCGTATATACGATTGAAAGACGTTACAAATACATGTATCTCTATCTAATCGTATGAAGATAAATCAGTCGCGCTGCGCGCTTGTGATTTTATCTTTACAACTGACCTCCAAATAGTGAAATATTTTACAACACTTCACTGCTAGAGATGATCTAAAGTACCGCCTTTTTAAATGCGTTTTATTTTCATTGGAAGACTTGAAAACATGACCTTCTATTCAACATCACGGTATATACAAGAAAATATATTTGCTGTAGGAATGCCCAGGCGCAGCCGTTTTGGGCTCGGCTTACGCCTCTGCCAAGGGGTGATTCATGAGACTATTTTCTGTATGCACAAAATCTTCCACCAACAACCTTTAAGAATGGACTTAAGCGTAGTGTAAACTTACTTGTTATAAAACACGTGCTAGGTCCATCAAACGTCAACGTATATTGCGACTGATGTAAAATATTTCCATATCCTGGCAAAGACTGATCCAATTCGTTATGATTTAAAGACTAATTTTGGGTAAGTAAATATAGCATTCAACGTATATATAAAGGCTCTGTAAATGCCACATATTTTATTAGCTATGGATATTAGACGAAATTTCGATACTTTTTTGAAACAAAAATACAAATTTAGTTTTCATTTGAAAGACGAACAGCTCGAAATTTTAGAAAATATTGTAATACACAAGAAACACACATTGGGCATTTTACCAACGGGGTTTGGTAAATCAATTTGCTATGTGTTGCCACCGCTTTTGATTAACAGCAAATCCATAGCATTGATAATAACCCCGTTGGTATCTCTAATGACTTCCCAATGCCAGAAGTATGACGCTATGGGCATTTCATCGGCGATGGTGAAGAGTTGCAAAGACATGACGGAAGAAACCATATCAGGTATGTTATCAGTCATTATTGCACGTTTGAGTGATATTCCAATGTTCTACATCCAATATCTCACAATGCACATGCATGCTGGTGTAATAAGGCAGTTATTGTATGGCTGTGTTATGTACGGGAGATAACCCACTCGCTAAAGGTCGTGGATTACCCTTCCGTACATACACACTAACAATACAATAACTTACACTTGTATCATGACTTAGCCGCCTTTCTTTGATCAATGTTGTTAGTTAATTTCACCAAGACTTTGTCTTTACAAGGAAAGGAGCTTCAAACTATACTAATATTTTACAGATTTGGAAGTTATTGTACTCAAAGATGTACAATAACTTCCCGACAATAGAGCATAGCTTTAAAATTCCATTTCCTTGAACACGGCAGTCGCAAATACATTGATTGAAACAAAAACTAATAATTGCCCAAAGTAAAGTTTCGATGGCTAAAACGAGGACCACACCGGGTAGGCGGAAATTGAAAACGCTCTTAACAATAGAAGAACGCGGCTCAAAAAGTCGATAGAAACAGTGTTTCTAATAGCCATTTGCTCAAGTCTCGACAAATGGCAATAATTGTGTTTATAACGATTTTCGACATACGTTCGTCGATGGTATTGACGTTTTCGGTAGCCGCCTACCCGGTGTGAGGACCGTAATGACAAGTAAAGAATGCTTGGCACAAGCAAAGAAAGCTTAATTATCGTGAAAATGTGCATTTTCGCCATCGAAAATATGGGTTTTAGCTAGTAGAAACGTGGTTTTGTTTTAACCCATTTATGCCTAATGCAATTCTCTACCCTTGGACGAATCGATTTCCATTTAAAGGATTCTTGGGTGGATTTTAAAATATATATATATGCATTTAAATTTCAATAAAATATTCCGTAGTCAAACAGGTGAGACCCTCATCAGATGCCTCGTTGTGCAGCGTCTGGTCTGTGTCTGCACTATCTGCAAATGTTCTATGAAATGGATGCTAGGCTTAAATGGGTAATAAAACGAGATCAGGATAGCCGCCGACCCGGTGTGAAGCAGACATAAACCGCTTAGATGAAAAGAAAAGCACTTAAATGCAGATTACACATGTAAATGAGCCTTCTTATGACATTTTGGTACTTTTCGCATATGAGTCGTGTTAAGATTTAAACGCACATTCACAGCTGCATACATCATCTCTACGTCTGCCTTTTTTATACAAGCCGATAAGACTGACAAAACTGCACATACACTCATCTCAGACTTCGAAAAGAGCTAACTTTTCACGATCTACTCATTTAATATTACACCACAAAATAGGCTAAAAATTTGAATATACATTCTACGTCTCTACTATTTGTAGACAATGTAGTGAAGGTTCTGGTGAGAGTGTACTCATACGCAGGCTCGTCAACATACATACCCGAGCAAGCTATATTCACTCCTACGACTAGAGTAAATAAATAGATCAGATCTGATCAGGTTTTCATTGCAGCCAAATGGAGTTCTATAAATAGCACAGACCCTAGTCGTAGGAGTGTATTATTCTTTCTGCTCACTACTGGCTAGCACACACGCCTTGAAGACATCCCGATATGGCTAATTTTGTGTTTCTAGGATGAAACAAACAATAGACTTTTTATCACGATTGTCTACGCCCTTTGACCTAAAATAAACAGTGAAAGAGGTATGACAACCCATGCCTGCTTTTATTTTTGAGGTAAAAAAATAGAACACAAAAGAAAAAACGATCACGGTGACATATGCTTTTTAAATAATTATTAGTTTCTGTACAAAATTCCCTTCAAAGTAATAATTTTTGTTTCGGTAGTTACATTATGTGACGATTTTTTGCCTTAATGTTTTTGATAAAATAGAGTTTAGCTTATAAAATAAGCTACATGCCCATTTATTCGCTGTTTTTTTAACATATTAAAAGATGCACATACCGAAAGGTTCTGTTCTACCTTAAATAGAATATAGTACGAACCCTGGCCCCACTGCTCCTTAGGGAGCTGTCTGATCAGGGCCCATATTGTATGCAATATAGGTCACCAGACTGACTTACGACGGGTGAGCCCTCATCAGACCTAATTGGGTAATCTGATTTTGGTCCCTGATCTCCACAATAAAGGCCACTAGAATTATTTTATCATGGAAGCAAACAAAATGTTTGGTTTCCTCCTAAGGGGTCAGTTTGGTCATTGGCAATATTGTTCGCAATATAATAGGCCACTCTAAAAAATGCAGCGGCAATTTTACGTAAATACGTTTTATTCGTTTATCTTTTGACATACGCAACAAGTTTCTCGTCACACAATACCAGAATTACTCCAGAGTGTTCTAATATAAAAGTATTGTATATATCAAATATCCTTCAATTTCAATTACAAAGTCAATTCCAAAGATTTTTTATACAAGCTGTACAAAAAGAAAGGCAAACTATGCCTACTCTTTCATAACAAGAGCACATATAAAGATAAGCAGGATACTTAGATTGTTATGTATATTGTCGGTAAATGTAATTCCTTAATGCTTCCACCACTTTCACTACTTGTTTTCTTTCATCATGTAAGGGTGTCCAAAAACAAAACTTCACAAACACAATATGTGATGAACAGTCCTTATATTATTTAAATTACATACGCAATTTGCCCTTTCACATTTTTGAACGGCTGTTTTTCATTTTTCAAATGTCCGTTTGATATTGTGACAACGTTTGCGAGTCATTCACACAAAACGGCAATGTCGCAGTCATCACAAAAAAACATTGTAAAGAAGATAAGCAAGGAATAGCCAAATAATGGCCAATCTAGCATTTTATCGAGTACGAGTTAACGAATGTCTTAAAAAATATCGCTCTCATCCGAATACGCTTACGGTTACAACATCCTCTTGGAGAATACTAACGTTCAAAAACATTTGTATACTGTCTATAAAAAGTAACGTACCATATTTTTTTGGGTTAATGGACAAAATTTAAAGGGCTTCTAAAATTTACAGTTCGTAGAATTAAGAATTGAAAGCTATGCATAAAAAATTCCATGAACGGAAGAAAGTCTGCATGTTATCGAATTGAAAACATTTGCTTTGATGTCGATTTTATTGCCTTGGAAAATGCTATTCTATAAACCGGAAGTTCCCGGAATAGGTTGTAAATTTGAATTACAGATACGCATTGAGAGGAAGAGTGTGATATAGGCTTTCATTAAATTGTAACAAAAAGCTCATCAATTAAAGCCGCATAGTCTGTAACTTTTGATCTTCTAATTTTAAAAATAATGTTTTTAATTTTCAAGAACACAGTAAAAATACTCAAATTCAGGTAAACATTTTACCATTTTCGTTAATCTTAACAAGTTATCACTATCAAAACAACTGCATTTATGTTAAAATTCAACGGTCTAGAATTATTTGAGGGACGCAAATAATTACCAACAAGAGAAAAATACACCTATTTGATAAGATAAGTCACTTTTCCATGCACTTTTCAGCTGTACTGAACAATTTTATTTTGAAAACATAGCTTAATTCTACTTTTACAAATGATTTAAAAAGAAAATAAAATTTTTCGAAAAATGTTCATAGTTACAGAGTATGCAGCTTTAAATGCTCTATTATTATTATTATTGTAATTGTGTCACATGCGAAGCAAGATCGACACATAGGGATCATGACTCCGGCGGCGTCGCGGTGTTGTCGGTGGCGCGCGGCGTCACACTTTTGCTTTCCAATTGGTAACTTTTGAAGGGATACAACAATTTCATTGGATATAGCATCATTAAATACACGTCAAGTTCTAACAAGGGGGTTATCCACAAATATTCGACTGAGTTGCGGCCTTTTTTTTACTTAGATTTTGGCATAAATTGTCACTTTGTGGTTTCCGATCAATAATTTTTTGAAGGGATGCAACAATTTCTTTCAAATTTTAAAGAATGGTATTGCATCATAGAATACAGGTCAAGAACGAATTTGGAGCTCCTTCGCAAACTTTTTACTCAGTTATGGCCCTTTTTACTTAGGTTTATGCTAATGCAAAATCTATATTGACTTTTTAGTGGAATAAACTTCTCAAAACCTATAACATCTGCCACCTTCTCACTAAATGCCATTACCCAGTGGCTGTAGCATGACAGTGATTAAGAATCACCCTGTTCCCTTAGTTTGTGTCAAAGGTAAACTATTTAGTATTTCGCAATAACTGTGAATATATTTACTGAAATTTCGCGTGGAGACAGTGGTACAATTTAAAAACATAGGTAATGTGAACGTAAGGGCTGTAGAAACGGGTTTTATAAGTTTGTTTAAATTACCCTTCACCGGTAATATTAATTCGAACAAGTTTCGTTTGTTTGTATTCACACATCTGATTCTCTGAAGTGCAAGAATTTCTAGCGATAAGGCGGGCTATTTCCCTAAAAGAGACGTTCGTTTTATTTTGTTGAAATAACGACTGGAGACACTAGGCACATTCAACAAATACATATAGACGAGCCGTTTTTGCACCCTTGCCGCCCCGTCCCCTAGAACGTATATTTTAAACGGGGTTTCCTAAATGCATGTCATAACTCTACTTCGTTTTGAATGAGAATTTATTTTGATCATCAACCGTGCTTGTTATTCAGTAACATATGTGGGAAATAGACCGTTAAACTAGGGTAAACAATCGTCCTATCACGATAGAGCAAATAATATTTATACAGTTGATGTACAATAAAAACGACCATCTTGCAAAGTGGTCTATTTTGTCAGATGTTTGATGCCTTCTTTCGCTTATACAACCCCTTTCCCACCCCCCTCCTAGACCCAAGACGCTCTTTACATATGTGGTATATTTATATAGGGACATTTACTTGTCCAAAGGGCATCTTGGGTCTAGGGGGGGAGCATCTAAAATCAAACTGAAAGACGGCAATTTCATCTTTTCTATGACAAACGTCACCATTTTAAGTATATTTCGTACGCATGCGCAGAATGAATGCCGCAAAGTTTAGAAAATGAAGTGCACTTATATCCATAATATTTTATCATTTTTACTTTTTAGAAGCCTGCAACGGATTTACTAAACGTCTCGTCCTAACGGCACCCAGTATAAAGACGTAAAATGAGGGGTGGGTGTAGAAGGCATAAGTTTTCACGGCTTTGTAAATGATGAATCGCTTTGAAACATATTTTATGCTTACTATGCACATTTTACTACCGAAATAGACCAATTTTAAAAACATTAGGGCGATTTGAAAATTGTGTTTTTGTAATCATGTCAACTGGGGAAAATATACGCCTTATCGCTAGAGCTTCTTTAGCAACCTGGTTTGACCGCATTGACGCTTCCTTTCTCCGCCGTTAACAAAATTTAAGACTGTACAAAATGTGCACATGCTTTTTTTGGCTTTTTGAATTCAAATAACACATTTCTATGTAAGGAAACAAAGTTCATTGTGGAAATATAATTTTCAGGTCGGTTTGTTTGTTTAAGCTCGACTTAAGCCTCGTTTATATGCACAATTTGCACCCTTTTACTCCCGGGTGCAAACTTGCACCCTGGAGTAAATTTGCTACCCCTTATGTAGCGTTCAAATGTCAAAAAATTGTGTTCATATATTATTGGATTTGCTCTTTAAACATATCACAAATGTTTCTGTTTTTATTTTAAGGAGAAACTCGATGTGTTAAGAATGTTTCGATTATTAGTCAGTTCAAGATACTTTTAAGTTGTTGTTTTATGGGTGTATAAGCCTGAAATGATGAAGTACACCATATAAGTCTCAAATCCTTTATTCCGATCTTCACAAAGCAACAGTGTAAAGTTGTGTGTCGATTATGCGTGTATGTCTGTGTGTTTGTCTATGTATGGGTGTTTTTGTGCAATCCCAGCTTCAAACTGTTAACTGATAAACCAAAGATTAAATATACACTTCAATGTAACGTATATTTTTGATTGTACTACAATTCAACGTAAGGCTGAAACCTAACACAAACTGGGTGCATACCCAAGATGTCGCAGCAGCGCTAGCTCTTAAAACTGTGACCATCTTTTTAAGGTCAAGTGATACATTATTCACTAATAGTTCTAAACCTCATATTTGCGCTATGTCCACGTTCATACAATTTCTGCATCATCCATAACAGAAATTATCTGATTGTGGACACAGGATAAAGCATTTCATATCATTTGGCGTTCCCATGGCAAGCGGGTCCCAGTAGGACGACAGTGGGACATTGAGTACGACGACATACGAGGACGTGGAAGATTACTGGGCCCGTTGCCATGGTGAACCCCAAAGGACACCGAAATGTGTACACAACAGCAGGGTGTTGTTTAAGTTTTGTCCGTTTTTGCAAATGTGTAACGTTTGCAGAGCAGCTGCATGCGACATAAATTTATATTACGATTAATTTTCATTTTATCAGTAATTGCAGAAGCTGGAATTCGTACATATAAAATTGGACACGACCTTCCTTGAACATTATAGTTTGTGTGTTGTTGTTGTTGTTGTTGTTGTTTTGTTTTTGTTTTGATAAAAGTACAAATACAACTACAAGGTCGTCCCAATTAGCATGTACTGTTGAGATGTGTCCCAATCATAAAGTATGCTTGTAATAAATGCTTAAGATGCGCATTCGACGCACTTAATCATGTATTATCACATAGGTAGCAATGGGGAATAACTCGCATTTGCTTGCAAGAGGCACTGCTGCGCCAACGTCAGTTTTCCAACTTAAAGGGGACACATCACAACCCGTTGTAATAGATATTAATGATACAAAATACACAACTATATCAACTATTTAGACAGCCTTCTCACATTTGTATTCAAAACATACTTCTTCTCATATTCCATTCGTTACTTTGCCCTTATTTAGCTATTTATTTATAAACCGGTCCATAAATTATATTTTGCTTAAAGACACTTATATTTACTAAAGGACGATCCTGCATAAAGACGACTGTGTTAAAGCCGCTGACCCGAGTTCTAGGCTGAATGCAGATAATAATAATAATAATAATAATAATAATAATAATAATAATAATGATAATAATAATAATAATATGAAGATTATACGATGGTCACGTATTATGTTTCTAAACATTCTTTAAAAGCGAAATCCCATTTAGCCGTTATGGTCGGTCAATGGTACCTTCATTGCTTAAATTAATAATAATAATAATAATAATAATAATAATAATAATAATAATAATAATAATAATAACAGCAGTCATCGTAGTATAATGGGAACAGCCCACTACTGAATGTTCGTGTTCGCATTAGGCCGTCCCATCATTAAGGATACCATTATTACAGCTAATACCATTGTTGCGCATAGTAGTAGTAGTAATAATAATAATAATAATAATAATAATAATAATAATAATAATAATAATAATAATAAAGTACCATTATTTCTTAAACGGCGGCGAGAAGCAACCACCAATTACTACTATATTGGCATGTTGGCTTCCAGACCGCCGCTGAACCAATTTATGCGATAGAGACGTAAGTTATTTCCATTAAATGTCAGACTTGGAAAACGTTACAGTTTTTAAAGTCAAAATTGTCAGAAAAATGCTGCGAAAAATAAATTTAAAAGGTAAATGTGAATTTTTGAGGAAAGAAATAGAATATAGAGTTTAAGTAAATTTTTACTAACCTGAAATGATGAAGTACACCATATAAGTCTCAAATCCTTTATTCCGATCTTCACAAAGCAACAGTGTAAAGTTGTGTGACGATTGGAAACCGGACAGGCTTATATGGCGACCCTCATTTCAGAGGTGTTGAGTCCTCACGTGAGAGTTAATCATGCCACGCATACCGAGGCGTCCAATGTTTCTTTGATCTAGTGATTAGCCGCTGCCAAACCGGATACTCAAGTCGGCGGAAATCATTGACCACTTTGAGAGACACTAATTGCTAAGCAAACTAGCTTGTGGATAAAGATTATGGCAGATTGTTTGGTAATGGCTTCTCACCTAATTGACACTTTTGTCAAAACATCTAGACGCCGACCGGTTGCTGAACATCTGGGTTTTACAAAAAATTATGTTAGATATCTTAAAATGTTGCTATATCGGGTTGATTTTATAAATATAAAATCGAAATTATCATATTCGTACCCTGGTTGAAATTTCCTTTATTTTGATACCAAGTTTGCTATATTTCGTATCACAAGTGATTATTTTCTGATTTTGAAAAATTATTAAATGAATTTATTCTATTGCTGTACGGCCCAAAGTTGATTTTATTCTAAGAGATATTCTTGTGCAGTCTGGGTGGGACATGCACTGTAGTTCATTCAAACATTAGGACATGCACAACAGTATCCGAAACAGTCCTGCACGGTCTCGTCGGACATGCATAACCGCTCCGAATACTGAAACATGTACCTTTTTTGACTAGTACATAGAACTGAGAGATGTAAGTAAAATGATCAAATTCCTTCTCGTGCAGTCTCGTTAGGACGTGCACAACATTTATAAAATATATGGAGCGTACGCATCGGTACAGAAACAGTTCTGTGCAGACTCATCGGACGTGCAAAGTTGTCTCTGTAAGTGCGTCTTGTACGATGATTTTGAAACATCATACTAGGAACAAAAAGTAAAATTCATGTAAGGTAAAATGATCATTTTTTTACATCATAATAATACCGTCGTGTGATAAAAATGCAACTCCATTTGGTTTTATTGGCTTTATTTATTTATACAATATCTAAAGAGAATAATACACCAGTCATTTGTATCCACGTTCCCCACCTATGAGGATAGCCGTGGAATAGCCGGGGTAAGGTGCTGGACAATTACTTTTTGATTGTCCCCGCAGTGCCGGGGAAGTGTGGTGGTTATAACATTGGGACACTTACCCTGCTGGGATTTTCTGTTGTGTAGGGTGGGGCAAAGAGCAGGGTTGTTACCATCAGCTTGTCCCCACAGGGTGGGGCTTATACCAGGGCTCTGGAAAGTGAAAAGCATTATCCCCGCCCATCCCCGTAGGTGGAGGGGGGGGGCAGTGGATACAAATGACTGGTGCATAAATGACACATATAGTAGCTGTTGCAGCAGTACTAAGTAAATATATGACTAAGAGAGCTGGACGGACGTAGTGCTTGAGACTTATACATGTACTGATGATCCATGGCTTCCGAATGTCACGGGCTCTGCGACAAACTGCGCGAATAGCTGCAACGGAATGCGCGTGTGCGTTAAGTTGCTTCAATTGAACTGCTGGTGACAGTTTGACTTAGTACTGCGCAGAGCTCCTTCTAAATCTCTGTTAAGTTTCCGAAGGGAAATGGCTCAACCGAGGTTATCAATGGCTACAAGAGGCAAGTTTGGATTCCCAAATTGGTGGGGGTGGGGGTTAGATAGAGGGTAGACATATTTTAATTATTGCTCTGTCTGAACATCACGTTGATTACATGAATCGTAACGGGTGGTCACTGCGTTATTATACAGGGGGTGGACATTTTCACCGATGTGAACATCGGATAGCATGGACTCGTGCATGGCGCCAGGGTTCTGGCTAACTCTGATTTCCATTGCTGAGGTTAGGACGATATATTGTTCGGAAATAGAATCGTGCAAATCGAAGCCCATAGACCAGAAATTCCAGTTGTTCTGCGTGGCAATCCGGCATAGCCGATGAAGTAGTGATTTTGATAAAAGGACTATTTATATAGTTTGTTTTCATACACATGTACATGTTCATATTGAAAAGATGGGTAATTTATAAAAATCTAAGCTCAAATTGTACATATGTGATAACCAGTTGCGTTCATGTGCGCAATTTGCACCTAGGGGCAAATGTACACCCGGGTGCTAATTTGCTCCACCGATTTTGCACCACCTACAAAGGTGGAGCAAATCTGCACCCGGGTGCTAATTTGCACCCGGGTGCATTTTCATAAAACACCGTTTATATGAGCCCGGGTGTATATTTGCACCGGGGTGTATATTGTGCATATAAACGAGACTTTAGTGTTAAATGTATTAATTTTATTGAAACTTGTCTTTCGATAACACAATTTAAGAGTTATGGCGTTGTTTTACATTTTAAATGGAATAAAACTATGTATATATTTTGCGAGAATTTTCTTAGTTGTAAAATTACAAATAAACCAACATTTTTTTCTCAATAAAATGTTAGCTTCGTTACAAATACGCTTATCGAAGAGGTTTAGCGCGTTTTTTTGTCATGACATACAGATTTTATTTTAAGAATTTTTTCTTACTGAGACGGCGTTCTAGGGTAAAAATGATACCACGTTGAATGGTGATGTTTTCCGCTTTAACATGCGTTGACTAATTTCTGCGAGCATTGCCGTCGAAATGGCGTTCTATTAAGCGTGACCCATGAGGGCGTTATTGCTACAGAGTAATAGGCTTTTTGCCGCACCTAAATGCGTTTTGAGCTCTGCCATAATTGTTTTTCAAAATATAAAACTGAAAAAAAAAAACAATCGAACGCATTAAAACGCATCCCCTGTTAATAGGTTAAAATTGGAAAAAATGGCTTTTTAAAGCAGCTGATAACAGTTTTTACGGCAATACCATGCGCACCGTCTACAGCATGAAAAACACAAATGCGAGCGGGGTCTGATCCTCTGACAATTCGGGACAGGAAGGGGAGAGGAGACGTGCGTGCGTGCGTGCGTGCGTGCGTGCGTGCGTGCGTGCGTGTGTGTGTGTGTGTGTGTGTGTGTGTGTGTGTGTGTGTGTGTGTGTGTGTGTGTGCGAAATAAAAGTAAGAGTGTACACACCCAGGGGGGGTACTCTGATATTTTCACACATACGTAGGCTCGGCCCATTTTTCTGGGGTTAAAAATTCTGAATTTCTATATTTTTTGGGGTTTTCAGAAAAATGAATATTTTTTTGGGGTATGAAGATTTTGTGGATATTTTTTTGGGGACATCACAAAAAATGGGCTAGTTTGAGGGTCATTTCTAAGCAATTTATGGTCTTTTTTTAAGGTCAAAGTACGGAATTGGGATATTTTTTTGGGTTGCTAAAATTTCAAATATTTTTTGGGGTGCTTGAAATTCCTGATATTTTTTTGGGGTGAATGGTAGATGCTGGGTCCGAGCCTACGTATGTGGAAAAAAATTAGAGTACCCCCCCCCCCCCCCCCCCCCGGGTGTACACACTATAGTCAGTACATCTTAGGATAGCTCCTTAAAAAAAGTACCTTTCAGTGTTTGATTGATAAATAAATAGATACCCTAGAAAATTTTATTTTCTTTCTAGCTGGCTCTGGCTCTGTGTGTGGTGCTGCTCCATATTCTTCCTTTTTCTGTCTAGCTAAAAATTCACTTTGACTTTTATCAAACTGTTTTTTCGCATTGTAAAATCTTGAGATGCACCCATAGCAGTCTGTGCATACGTAGTTACTTTTATCAACAGACATATAAGAAGACAAAAAGTTACAAACAGTTTCATCACTATTTCTGTAGATTCGGGTATTTAGAGAACGCCTTTCAATTCTTCTGGAATTCCTTGAAAATTCACACCCACAATATTCACATTCCATTTTTCACGTACATGTATCCTACTATAGTCATGCTTTACACTATGTTGCACGGACAAAGGGAAATAACAAATTTAAAAATATGATATATTATTTCAAAACACAAAAATGGAGTAAATGAGATTTAAACGTTGTATATAAATATATTTTTAATATTTTAATTAGAAATAATCACATACAATTAATTACATGTAGAACATTGCAATAAAAACCCTAATATAAAAGTTGACGTTTTATAAAAAAATGATAATGGTAAGTTATTTCGTTTGATTATTTAACCAAACCATAACGTTACAACAACAATAAAAACCTAATTGGGTACGTATAAACTCCAAAATTTAGTGTCTATCTATCTATCTATCTATCTATCTATCTATCTATCTATCTATCTATCTATCTATCTATCTATCTCTATCTATCTATCTATCCACCCACCCACCCACCCACCCACCCTATCTATCCAAGCCACGCCTCCTTCCCCATCCATCCGATCCAGTTATGTATCATTCTTCTGTTACCAAATAAATACCAAAAATTGAGACGACCCAGCGAAACATACTTTTGACATTTCCAACTCTCGTCACATGGGATGCATCTCTATATCATATAAACAGTGTAAAATTTAGGCAAGGGCCTGACAAAGTATTAGTATACAAATACTATACGCAACATACCATTGTCTAGTGGTATAAATATCACAACACACTTATGCTCATTTGGGCTAGGTGAGTACTTATTGCATGTTCATCCTTTTCAAGAAAACCTTCATCACATATAGAATTCGAATTCCATGATTCCTTTAGAACTTTGAATGAACGATTTAATCAAGACTTTGTGAGTTGAATACTAGGTAGAAGTTGTTTGTGTGCGCTTTTAAGATAGCTCATATATCAAACGACAAACTTCAACAAGCTATACCATACTTAACGTAAGTTTCCTGTTATTTATTAATTTTATTTTCCTGACCATTTAGAACTGTGATTTTTAATACTGGTGAAATATTTTTTTTGTTTTGCCTAATTTATAATGTCACAATTATTACTGAATAATGGACGACGTCCTTTGTTTATTGAAAATAAAAACATAACTCAATGAGTATGACTATTAAACAAACGCCACTTTCTGTAGACCAACCGACACGACCGTGAGGAAGGCCCACAGAACTCAAACAACTGCAACACAGTTCAATTTATTAATCAACCAGCCCGCTATTACTGACCAATATGTTCACTAAAGTATAGTAGGGCTTAGTATGACGCACTTCTACATGCCTTTTGGTAGAAGCCATCCTTTAAAGCAGCTTGCTACACTGTTGGCCTGGAGACCCACTAGGCAAACATTTATTCCCTACTCGGGTTTCTTTGGAGTTTTTTTGCACAATGAGATTTGTGCCCGTTCTAGTTTTGCAATCATTTTGAAGAGGAAGAGAGAGCTGACTGGGTTCCTTTTATTATCTAAAGGATATCTTGGTACTGGAAATGTTCTGTGACTCTTCTTCGTGTTGTGGGTGGATCTGCAGTATGTGATTGCTGTATTTCCTGATCATTCTCACTTAATTTTTCTTGGCCATTATTTGCTGTTTATGGCATATAGAAAAAAAATGTGAATAACAGTGTGGGGCCAGTTTCTACCAAGAATCTATTTAAAGAATGGTTAAATGTCGTATACAGTAATATATTAATTACTTATACTGCCTTACAGTCGACGGCGGCTTTTACACCTACGTGGTAGAGCCCGTATTTGTAAAGCGAACGACCTGGATTTGATTCTCGCTTCAGGTGGGGTTTTTTCTGCACCCTCTGCACACTAAAACACAAAACCAAGGGAATAGCACAAAACACCAGAAGCAATGGGAGCAAGACAATTAACATTTAAAATGTACATGTTCTTTATCATCAATAGTGAAACCTTTTTCACCTATTAATTAATATTGATATAAAGTGAGAAAATTAAGTTAATTTATTATTTAGAAATAAGTAAGAAAAGTAAAAAATCAAGAATGGATATAATCAAGTTACACCTGACCCAGGACACCATATGGGAAATCGACAAAAACAACAAAACACATACAACAGAGCAAAGAGGTTAGCCTTTTCCCAGCAGGTAACATGAAGGCTGCAATAAATAGACAAGAAATCATGACAAACACGATACATAAATAAAAAATCATCCTAGAATGTAGCATCGCTTTACAGCGGTTCTTTTTTTTTACTTCAGGATTGAAACTAGTTTTATGGTACCAATATCAACCTTCTTTCTGGCGTGGATCACGACAAATAGATGCTTAGTATGCATGAAAGATCTCTAACTTATCGATGCATCATCTCCTAGTATATTTAACATCAAATAAAGTAATTTGAATCTCGTTCAGTATATTTTACGTTATCGATTATTGAAACCTTCATAATTTGCGAACTAGTTACTGGATTTTTGCAGTCATAAAAACACAGTCACCACCCGCAATTTATGTGCAGAAAATTACACATTCTGAGACGGTGTTCCTAATTGAGGGTTCCCAGTCCCTTAAAGAATCTTGAAGTGCATCATGTGAATAATGTTACGATTGTTTACAAGAATGTATAAGAATTACTATACCAAAAATTTAAAGAACGTACTGACATGATGCTGAGAAATAATTGCTTTCTGGTGTTTCAAGTTCCTGGAATGTACAAAATATAAGAACTCTACAAGTTTCGTGTTTATGCATTTCTTGATGTAACTACACATATAAGGTTTGCTTGTAAAGTAAGTTATCTGTCACAATCACATATTCATGTTTTAGCCAGTCTGTAACTGCAATCACTCAGTTGTTGTCCATTGAGGTCATCAGCAACAATCTCACCTGAAAAATCAAAGTGCACACAGTTACATATCCCTAAATAAACTATCTCCAGCATTTTTTCAATACGCGAGGCTTGAGGTACAGCTTGAAAAACTTGATTTTTTTCTTAAGACACAGATCATTTATGTATATACTGATATTATTGAAGGTTTTAATTCAACCTCCAGATATTTAGATGACTTACTTAATATTGATAATCCTTATTTTGAACAAATGGTAGGTCAGATATATCCCAGTGAACTTCAGTTAAATAAGGCGAATTCTTCTGATACAGAAGCTCCGTTTTTGGACTTCAACTTGGTTTAAACTTTATTTTTTTTGTATAATATATGACAAGTATACAACCACTATACAAATGGAATTCAGAAGAAAGTCAATTGACTTATTTGAATCTGTATCCCAAGAGTTCACATTACTAATATATGTACTATCATGTCGTAATTGTCATTTATGAAGCGAATAATGGCCGCACTTTGTAGCTGTTTGGCGATAGGGGTACTAGTTGTCTGTTGAGGGCTCCACGGGGAATGGAATGTAAAGTCATAATTTCAGTGGTCTGTTGTTGAACTAAATTCATCCATAACAATTAGATTTCTGAATAAAATACTATTGGGCGTATGCGTACCCGCAAATTAGTAACATATTATGTTTTTACTTAGTTTTGATTAATTGTGTGTGCAACTATTGTATGAACTTTCAAATGTGTACCTTTGTTTTTTAGCAGAAACGTTTTGTTTTTCATATATAATCTTGCACAGCTGGAAAGAGTTCTGCATTTTCAACATCTGTCAGTCCAGTATTACCATATAAGAAAACATTTACAGTTGGTTGACAGTAGGTCAAGACTCTATCTAGCAAAGCATTCCTCAATTGTCCATTGAGATTGCAGTGGGGCTTCAACTTGTCAATAACAAATGGCATAGTTTTTCTAAAATTTATGATAAACAGGATTATTTTAATTTTGAAAAAGTAAATTTCCCATTTCTTGATGGAAATGTTCCACGATCTTCTTACTATGGTGTATATATTTCTCATCTTATTCGTTTTGCTAGAGTGTGCTCTAATGTTGATGACTTCAACAACAGAAACTTATTTTTACCTGCTAAGTTATTCAAACAAGGTTATAGATATCATAAAATTCGAAAAGCATTTTCTAAATTCTACCACAGACACTCAGAGTTAATTGTTAAATACAAGATTGGGTTAAACACTCTTCTGCAGCAAGGCATATCAGAACCTATATTTTATGGTGATTTAGTTTATAAATTCAAACGAATTGTTGGACAACCTTATTTTAGTGATCAATTCAAAAAGATAGTAAAACGGTATAGAAGGGTTGGATCTAACTTTATATATCATGCGACAGTCTACATGCCTAGTTTAAAACCCAATTAATATTTTTGGGGGTATGAAGATTTTGTGGATACTTTTGGGATCATCACAACTTCGCGTATATTTAGGAGTTATTTCTGTGCATTGTATGGCCTTTTCTTAAGGTAAAGGTACACAATGGGGCTTATTTTATGGGCTTGATAAAATTTGAAATAATGTTTTGTCACTTGAAATTGCCCGTTTTCTTTAGTCTGGGGTGGTCATTGCAAGATGCTTGGCCCAAACCTACGTATGAAGAAGATAAGATAAGATAAGAAATTTTATTCTAAGACGGCATGACAGTAAAACAGACAAACATAAGCTGTAATGAGCTTTTGACCGTCTAAGAAAAAATGAGAGTACCCCCAACCCCCCCCCCCCCCCCCCCCCCCCCTATCCCTGCGACTGTACCTATGGCCTGGTAGCCTAAGGTAGGAGTCCGTATACCTCGACACTGCCTTAAAATAAACACACAAACTTCAAAAAAAGTCAACTCTGTGTCCACATATAGTTTTATTATATACAAATGACAAGGACCTTTCGTGTATTAAAGGTAGTTCTAATCTATCGGCCTTATTTACTTTACTTAAAAATTTCGGCGTATAGGTGGCTATTAAAATTCGCGAAAATTTTGCTTGTTGTTTATTTTTTCTTTTACACATACCCAATTACAAAACAGTAGTTTATTTCCGCTTGACGTGAAATGTGTACAAAACATCGGCCATAACATAAACAGGGCAATGGAACCGAGATGATTTTTATCAATTAAATATAAAGTAAGTGTCCATCAAGACTGAACTATGGAACTTATAAATAGAAGATACTTTCAATTTATTAAACGACTATAAGTTTACTGAAGAAATCATTTGTAACCATGCTTTCTGGGTGGTTTACGTACACGCAAACCATAAGGGAAAAGATAGAGGCTTAGAAAATCAGGGCTATATGATCAGATAAAATAAAAATCAATCATATGGCCCTGAATTCAGTGCTACTGGAAAGGTGAGCACAGTAAACTCTTTCAGGTCCAAGTGAAAAGGGACCAGTCGTCAGCTATTTTAAGATAAAAGAGATAAAGAAACATTAACAAATTTGTCATTGTCCGACTTTGATATCTACATGCATTTGGAGAATATCCCTTAAATTTCTGAAAAAATGTGTGCGAATTATTTTTTTTGTTTTTGGAACCTTGTTTTTTTTCTTCAACTGTTCAAAAGCACTCCCTGGCGTAATGATCAAAATTTATCGTGCCAGACAGAAAGAAAGAAAATGGCAATTTAATGCAGTGAGCCTGTATTTTGCAAATTTTGGAGAAATAGCCTTTCTGTGGGCCCCAGCCCAGGGGCAGGGGTTTTGTGGATCTGGGGAGAATGGCTATTTATTTTCAGGGAGCTGGGGACACTGGTAATTATTTTCAGAGATTTGGGGAGCAAGCTCATAGTTTTAGGAATTTAAGGAGCCCTGCAAAAAATAAAAAATCTCACCCTAAAGGAAAAGCCTTCGTTTGATTTTTTTTAATTCTTCGGTTTCTTGGGGGAAGCCGTTGAATCTATGTCTTCACGACAGAATTAGTCTCTCTTGTAATAAGCCCCAAGACCACATTTGGACAATCTAAATGTATTTATTTTCAGCTGACATGCTGGTCTGGATTGGTATTAGTGACTGATATGGCAAATAATTTTAACTATTGTGGTAAATTATCCTTAAAATCATGGATGTATATATATTTCAAGTATACATCCGTGTTAAAATTGTGGATTTTTAGGATGATGATATTGTATACTCAACGTCAATGAAAAGTTACCAGCATCGAAATTTAAATATTTTGGAAAATATAAAAAACAGATCTTTGGCTACTGTTAAGTTCATGTTTCTGGTCAACGACAAACTGGTTTGGATAGATAAAACAGTTTCACGAGGCCTGGAACTATGGTGCACCTGATGCACATGCATTTTATGTTTTTTGCAGTTAAGAATAATTTGAAATCATCATTTTCAGAAGAAAACCAGCCAGAACATGCCCTGAACATTCACTGAAAACGTCACCAAAATGGTCTGGTTTATCTCATTAAACGCAAAAAATGGAGAACAAACATTGACAACATTAAGGTAGCACCAAAACTTTGCATTTTCCTATACAATGCAATGGAAACTATAGGGGTCCGTCATGGAAAGAATAGAATGCATTCGGGTGTGATGGATACCGTTTTCCATAGTTGTGATGCATTGGACTCTATGCCACAAAATTGAGTGTTGAAGTATCCACAGTTCTTCGTTCAGAATGAACTAAATATTGTCCTATGTTAAGTGTATGTGATTTACTGGTAACTTCACTGACGTTGAGTATATTTTTGGAACACTCAGAATGCCCCTGATTGCACCACTAATACAATATTTCTTGGGCTGCATCCCCCCCCCCCCCAGCATGAATCTGAGCCCACATCATTCCAGGGCTATCTAAGTGCCTGGTATGAAAAAGGAAAAGACTCCCTTTTTAGCTCACCTGAGCCGAAGGCTCAAGGTGAGCTATTGTGATAGGTCTTTGTCCGTTGTCCGTCGTTAAACTTTTTCTTTAAACAACATCTCCTGAAACATCTGGTCCTAATTTCATATAACTTCACTTAGATGTTCCCCATGATGCCCTCTTTCAAAATTGCATAAATGGTTCTACTCCACTGAACAGGAGGGTCGCCAGAGCTCCAGATAAGAAATCTATTAAACAACATGTTCTCCTGAACCACTGACCCAAATTCAAAATAATTTCACAGAATTGTTCCTCTTGATACCCTCTACCAAAATTGCACAAATAGTTACACTCTGCTGAACAAAAGGGCTGCAAGATCTCCAGATGAGAAATACCTTTAAACAGCATTTCCTCCTGAACCACTGGTCCAAATTCAAAATAATTTCACAGGATTGTTCCTAGTGTTGTGTCGATGATCGATTATAATCGATGATCAATCGAAAATTTCTTTTGATTCTACTAATCGATTGTGTTTGGTAATAATCGATTATAATCGAAAAGATTCACACCGACCCTCCTTGTAAGTTACTATTCTTAATTTGCAACAAGAAAATGCAATCAATACATTCAAAGGTTTATAGAATGTGAGGAATAAAGAAATAAAATGTAATTACAGCAACTAAGAAGTCTTCAGTGCACACCTTAACCCTTTGTATGCTAATGACTCGGAATGACTTGAGTTTTCACTCTTTGTTAAAGTACGCATTTAGGAGTGACTCCTAAAAAGAGTGAAAACTCTAATGAAATGTTTCATCAGGATCTACACCGTTTGCTAAGACGTAAAATATCTTCAGAGAAAGAAATGCACTTTTGTTTGGAAATTATAACCTGTGACCCCTTGATGTATACAATGGACCTTCCCAAGTTTATTGTTTCAAACCAGAAGGAAGAATCCATAAGTGAATAAAGGGTTAAAATGCCAAGGGCTGTTAAATTGAGTTTGCTGTCAGGACCAGTTCAAGTCCAGTTGTGGTATTTTGATACTGAACATAAAATAGCATGACACTGAAGCTAAAGGTAAAGAGTTTCAAGCAGTACAAGGATAGACATTCTATGAGTTTCCCTTTCATATGATAATTTTCGATTATAATCGATCATCAATCGAAACCTCCTGACCGATTATTTTCGATGATCGATTATGAAAAATCCAATAATCGAACAACACTAATTGTTCCTCGTGATGCCTTCTTCCAATATTGCACAAATGGTTCCAGCCCACCAAACAAAGGAGCTGCCAGAGCTCTAGATAAGAACTGTCTTTAATTGACATCTCCCGAACCACTGGTCCAAACGTCATATAAATTCACATGAATATTCCCCATGATGCCCTCTTTCAAAATGGCATAAATGGTTCTGCCGCTCCACCGGACAGAAGGGCCGCAAAAGCTCTAGATAAGAAAATTTTTTAAACGACATCTCCTGTCCTAACCACTGACCCAAATTCAAAATAATATCACAGAATTGTTCCTCTGGATACCCTCTACCAAAATTGCACAAATGATTAATTACACTCTGCTGAACAATAGGGCTGCCAGAGCTCCAGATAAGAAATACCTTTAAACAGCATTTCCTCCTGAACCACTGGTCCAAATTCAAAATAATTTCACAGGATTGTCCCTCATGATGCCTTCTTCCAATATTGCACAAAAGTTCCAGCCCACTGAACAAAGGAGCTGCCAGAGCTCTAGATAAGAAATGTCTTTACTCGACATCCCCTGAACCACAGTCCACTGGTCCCAATTTCATATAACTTCACATGAATATTCCCCTTGATGCCCTCTTTCAAGATTGCATAAATGGTTCTGCTGCTCCAAACTGGAGGACTGCCAGAGTACCAGATAAGAAAACCTTTAAACGACATGTTACTCCTGAACCACTGACCCAAATTGAAAATAATTTCGCAGAATTGTTCCTCATGATGCACTCTACCAAAATTTCACAAATGGTTCCTCTGCACTGATCAGTCTTCTCAGGTGATGGCCCTCTTGTTCTACATTTCTGTGGCTTCTGGGGGCTATTGCCCCCCCTCCCCCCGGCCCCCCTTGTAAAGTGTGAATGTATTTATTTTTGTGCTTAAGTGTGCATCTGGATCAATCTTAGAGAAAATTATACCACAAAATTTGGGTTGTTGATTTATTTATTTTATTATCCAAAAAAAATGTTGATTTTTAGGTTGATAGTAACATGTATGGAACACTCAGAATGCACCAGATCGCACCATTTTTATCAATTTTTTAACGAGGGAGCACGTCCCTTGACCTCCCTAGCACGGGTGTGTATCAACATCATAGTAGTCTCAAAACATATTTGTAAGCAGTGTTTGTTTTGTTTTGTTGCTTTACGTCCCAAGTCAACAGCTATGGTCATTGCGGGATGGTCAGTTCACCTAACCACACTTTTTCCTGGGCAGGCTTGAACAAGCGGTTAACCAGTAATTTGTGCACATACTTTCGCATGTAACTGACAAAAACCCTTCTTGAATGAATCAGCGGAAGGGAGGAGAATGACCGTAGAAATTATTTCATGATCAATCTCCACGAAAGTATGGAACCGGGCCGGGATCGAACTCGCGACCCCTGGATCTGCAGTCAGACACGCATCTGTAGCCAGACACGTTACCGACTGCGCTACGCGGCCCGGTGTAAGCAGTGCATATCACGTTTATTCAAAGGTTGTGCACATCGTAAAACTGCCGTTAACATGCTCAGAATTTACCATACATATGCTGAATCATTGGCACATGTGTAGGAACAAAGGCTGGGTTTTCACATGACATACAATTTTTATGCTCTTATGCACATGCTATGAATGAAAGGTTTTGAGAAAACCCACTAGCTTAAAACACAAGCAAATATTAGGCCCAATTTCCATTATATTTAAACAAGCCATTCATAACTTAAGTGTTTGAATTTGGGTGTTGCAATGTAACTTTTTGACTGGCATCTTGGGACTTGGTTTATTTGCGTTTTGCTTAAAATGTCAAAAGAGTGCATCTAAGCACAGAGGAATCTCCAGCATCTTAGATGGTGTAACTGTATGGAGAAGTTGGTGGAGGTGTTTCTGAATACTTCTCATCGGGAGAAGTTTTTTTCAATATTATTATAAATGATGTAGTAAAATTAAAAAGTTATTGTGAGAAAAGGGTTCTAAAAACATTACAGTTGGAGTTTGCACGGCCACCAATCCATCTCTTTCATCGCATATACCAGTTGGGTTAAACTTTCTATTTTGTAATTTTGAGAGCAAAATTTACAAATCAGACAATGCTATTCGTTGAGACACTCATTGAACTTTCCTACACTGATATCGGTTTAGAGAGGATATTCTGCTTGACAGTTGAAAATGGTTTGTAATGAAGAAAATGACGTTTTTCCAACTTCAACACAGATTCTAGAATCAGTTTATATGCCAGGGCACCCCATTTAAGGTATTTCAAAGGTATACATCAAAGCCATCGAATAGCATTTTCAGATTTCTAAAATTTTGTATCAATTATAAAAAATGAAGGTTTTGCTGAATTTAAGGTCCATCTCATTCATAGGAAACAGGTCCCTCTTCTTCATAACACAGTATTGATTTTATGCGATAAAGGTGATGGATTGGTGGCCGTGGTTTAGTTTCATCTAAACCCTATCTTTACATGTATAACATAAAATATTAAGTGAATATTAAGCCATCCGCTCGTGTATAGCTTCATAGTTTTTAAGCATCTGTCCAGACTGAATTTAATCCTATGGAAAGAAAAATACATTTTAGGGAGAATTGGCTCACTGTATATTTTGGGGGATTTTGGGAGAAGCTGAATTTTAAGGTTTTTGGGAGCAAAGGAAAATACTTACAGGGAGCTAAGGAATTTTCTTTCATGGATTTGGAGAGATCAATGCATTATTTTCAGGGATCAAGGGAGCACAGACCCCCCTTGGGGCCTCATTTCTCATCATAAGTTGACATAATTGCACAAAATATATAATTTCTAAGATCAAGATAAATTCAGCCCTATTGGGCGGATGCATTACCAATCATAGAAAGACAAAATGATGTTCCAACGATATTTGCGGATGTGCGGACTGATTTTAATCTTTCTGTAGCTGTACGCACATGCCAAGTTGGCAACTTGTACATTATGCTGGATAACAACTCATTTGCTTTCTCGCTTGCATAGATTTTAGGTACACCAGTCAGTCTTAATACCCCAAGACACACAAGGACGTCCAAATATGCATTTATTAACATGCTCTTTTGGTAAAACTGTATAAGTTTATACAAAAAAATATTATTGACCCCAAATATTATCTGAATTACCATTTATATATTATCATTAAAGTCTGAATCGAGTAGTTTACATGTAAGTGGTGTGTATACTGCTGAAAAGACACGCCAGGCCCGACCCCAGGACTCTCTTAAATTTGCTTCCGGATACCTAGATGGAGATTTAAACCTTTAAGATAGAAGCATTTAATCATCAAACATTTGATAAAACAAGCAAATAATTATATAATATGGAGTTCTTGGGGGTACTAACGTGTCTTGGTATATATTGAGGTGTCCTGATGGGAAACATATGGGTTATCCATACTGAATCAAAGTCATACTCAATTTTTTGAATGGTAGAACTCGATTGTATGATGTATTTAATAAATATATATAGTGCGTCCAGCTTATAGAGACTGGGTGTGTCAGACAGAGCGCTGTCACACACTGTCAAATAAGACTAGTCTACAGTAAATCGGGTGTAATAGCCTATGTACGCTTTACTCGTGCAACCAACTGAAGTGCAGACGACAAGGGTGACCAACTTTATACGTTAGCATGCCTGGTAAACGTTTATCTTTAGTATGCTGCGGATCTGCTGCATTCATTTTCCGGGATGGATTTGTTGTGAAATATTTGGGGGAGGGAAGGTTTGCACTTTCTTTAAAATCTGTCTGTATGGCAAAACTGGTTTGATTTTTAAGCCTGATACAATAATAATAAATCACCAATTAGAATTAAGCTGGCCAAGGGTTAAGTATCTGGATCATGAGAAAAGGGCATACAAACATGAGATTTGGTCTTATCGCATAATCGAAAAGGCCTCTTATAACCGCTCATTCTGGCGTGCCCAGAGAGACTCAGGGTTGGCACGATATTACCCGCCCGGGTAAACCCACCCCATAAAACCCGGGTTTACCCGGGTTGGGCAATAAGGTCATATTACCCACTATGGGCAATATGTGGGTTTTATGAATTTTTGGTCTTATAAATTCTCGTTTTTCAGTCCGATTATTGACATAAAAGTGTAGAAATGATTCTGTATAGCCATATTTTAATCAGCTAAAATGGTAATAGTGAGATAGTCATTAGAATATGAGTATCAACAGTGACTTTTAAAAATATATTACATGTGTTTACAAGATACAGACAAGTCAGTTTTCAACTATATCTGACTATTATTATCTTGTCTATTATCATGATTATGCCAGTCTACCAATGTCATCTTTCCCCTGAAAAATATCTTGGGCTTCAATAATATAAACAAATCCATTCTGGGTCTTATTGCTTGATCATATTGGCAGTAAATGAAAATTTTAAAGCTAACTTTGATTGGTGATGAGCTGTTTTATGCTTAAGCCTGAATAAACTTTATGTATGTTGGTATGTATAATTCTATTTCAGAGTGTGAATAAGTTCCCATTTCCCAATAAGACTGCATTAAAATATATTCACACTTTTGCTATTAGGACCAGCATGACTGCATTTGACCATAATTTCAATAGTCAAGGATAATTGCTCAATTACAGCCCCAAAGGTGTGAATCACAGTCAAAACAATACTAATGTTATTTTTCTAAATTTTGGAGTATCCCCACAATTTTTGCTATCAGCCTAAATTTTACCACAAAGTAATACCATCAAAAGATGCAGACAAATGCAAACAGCTTTAATCCTGATCAGGCTGTTTCTCTTTAGAACAGTACTGTTTGCACAGAAAAACTGTAAGGTAGCAGTTGGTTGGGGGAGTTATGTTTGATTATTTTAATGATAAACTTTCAGATTTATAAAACCCCAAAAACCCGCCCTCATAAAACCCGTAAAACCCGCCGGGTTGGGCTTTATGATAAAACCCGGGTTTTATGCCAACCCTGGAGAGACTAGATGTCTAAAAGTTGTTCGGAGCCTCTTCAACTCACATACTTTGTTTATGCGAGAAGCGAAACCCCTGGCGAGGTCATGCGTACATGCAGGCTCGTTGGAGCCTTTGCCACACGCCGATGTAATAAGAACCATCATCTCGTGTGCTGACCAATTTATAGTATTAATTTTTCATTGTGGACCATTATTTTATTTTCTTCTCCAGTATTATAATTTGAATAGTTAAAATTTTGAAGACTAGTCAGTCTCCTTGTTATCCAAATTTCGAGATGCCTTTTTCTCATAATGGGCTCAAAATTACAACAGGTATATACAGGTATACAGCTGTAAAGAGTTTCACAGGTGAATAGATACACTCTGTCTTACCAATTTTTAAATGGAAATGTCCAAGGGTGTGTCTTTGCTAAGAACCGCCCAGTCTCTCTTAACTGGTCGGACTATATCTTAAATTGATCAAATTATACTTGAATATACAAATAAAGTTAAATACCAGTTATCTTTTAGGTATCCTGCTTGTCCTATGATATGTTGAGGTGTCCTGGGGTAATCTCTTCGCTATTCATACTGAGACAAAACATACTCAATATATTTTGAATGGTAATATTCAATTTTATGACACATTCAATGAAAATAGACCTAATTTGATTTATAAACATAGTAAAAATGATCAAATAAAGGTATCTTTGGGTATCTTTATGTGTCCTGTGGTGTCCTGGGGTAATAAGACTGTCTCTAGTATCAATTTGGAAGCCTTGAGACAAATACTTGATGAAAAACTAAGAAAATCACAATTTTGGTTAATTTTGTTAATGAACCACCTTGCGCTCTTGTAAGATCTCTGTGCAAGGTCTCATAGCAGCACTCAAGCAGTAAATTGAATTAGGAGTTTGTTGTCTTTGATCTCTGTGGCAGGGGTGTGGAATAGTAAAATTTTCTACTTGTCCAGGGACAAGTAAATAGCCATAATGAACTTGTCCATAGAAAATTTTACTTGTCCGAAAGATCAAATTAGCTTATATCTTACTGTGTTTGAACAATTCATTCTTTCAAAAACAGTATGAAACCAGATATCTATCAGTATGGATCCTGATCAGCTGGCTTCTCTTGTAAACAGTGTAGATTCAGATCAGGATCAACACTGTTTTCAATGCTAGATGTGAACTCATAATAATTAATCAAAATCTGAAATCATGGCCTTTTCCAGCAATTTTGGGAAAAGGCCCCTGGCCAAAATTGGGGAAAAAAGATCAACTTAAAATCAAAATTGGGAGAAATTAACGACATAGAACATTACAATGGTAGCAAAATATATACTCAAAATCAAGTTATTTTAGATTGTATTATGCCAAGCATACCACTTAAGCACTAGTGTTTACTGTATGTATCACTCTGATATGGGTCAGTGTTTTTCATAAGTAGTAGTAATCTCTAAAAAAAAGTTAAAAAAAAAAATTTTTTTTTTTTTTTTTTTTACTTTTCTTAATTGGGAAAATCAGACATGGTATTGGGAAAGAAGGTGGCTATTTTTGATTGGGAATGGGGCCAAAATTCGGCCCCTAGAGATGGGCAGAAAAGGTCCTGGAAATACAGAATTGTATTAGCTTAATACATTTGTACTTGTCCCAGGTACATGTAAATAGAAATTTTCAACTTGTCCTGAATAAAATGGGACAAGGTCGGACAAGTCAGGCATGGTATTTCCACAGCCCTGTCTGTGGCATCAACACAATCCTTCCATCCGGAAAGGAAGACTAAATCAAAGTATGTCCACTACTCACTGGTGCCCGCTGAGGACTCAGTGGGTGGCTTCACTTTCTCCACTTTAGCTGATATCATAGTGTTTTCATGCACTTTGGCATGGGTTGTAATAGTGAAAGCAGCCACCATCGTAGGATCCAGATCATCAGTTTCAAATGTACAGGCTGGGATAGGACATTTGACTTTCGGCATCTTGGAAGTGTTTTTGTAACAGCTTTAAAAGTATCCTGTGTAATGGGATGTAGGCTTATAGCGGGTAGATATTCACTGATGCATCTCCATCATAAATGAGTACAACTTCTGTTTCCTGATATTTATTCAACATCTAGTCTAGAATGATGGAAATCTGAAACATAATATACTTATTGAGTATGTGTACCTTGGAATGTATTTATTATATATGGATATCCCTCTAATTATGGTTAATGTTCTAAAAATTTGAACACTAGTTGCTTACCAAAACAGCCTAGACAAACAGTGCAGACCCATATCAGACTGTTTCTGAAGAAGACCAAAGATTGGTTTTCAAGACTGATTACCGCTTAATGCAGGTCAAAAGTATTGCAGAATGCTCCAAGGGAGCATTCTGCAATACTTTTGACCTTCATATAACTACCATTTGTCTTTAAGGCCTTGTTACATATCTATTTTTGAGTGGCCGCTTAAGTCTTAAGACAGGTTTAACTGTATTTCCAAATTATGAACTACTTTTGTCCCTGAAGAGTTTTTTAACCTTAACAGTGCAGAATCCGATTAAATACTTTGGCATTTCATCTGTGTCTTCAATGACTTTATTATATTTGTCAAATTTCTCATTTAGGAGTTTCCACTCTCCCATATATACAAAGGGTTAAATAAATATATGCTTCCCTGTACATTTATTTCAAAATGTTTAATGTTGCAAATTTCTAATTCACTTGTTACAGAGCCCAGAGATGCAGACATCAGGAAGGACGGCTACAATATGTATTTGCAGACGGCAGAAACAGAAAATCCTTTGTCGATCCTGCGGCCATGTGTTCGATGGCCGAGTCCGAAAAAAGTGCATCTTGCATCCCAATGAGATCCACCTCATGGACCAACTCTGTTGCCCACTGTGTAAGACCACATACCTCCAAGAGATTGGTGGTTTCAGCCAGCCTGGCGGTGAAGATAGTGACAACAATAATAATGCCACAGTAGGCACGCCAAGCGATGTGAATAACAATAACAGTATCAGTAATCCCGCTAGTCTGGGTAGACAAACATCTTCAGAAAGTATCCTGTTGCAGCAACTGAGTAAGAAAGTTAACATGAGCTCCACTGAAAGCTGGGATGACGATCTACTTAATTCGGGTGGAAATCGCAGATAATCTATTCCTCTTTTCTGTAAACAATGTCCTTAAATGAGCAGGGATGTTCCAACCTAACTGAAGTTGGGGCCAGGGCCTGTTGAAATTGAATTTGGGGGGGGGGGGAGCACTTGGACCATCAGAAATTGAGTTTAAAGGAACTGGACCACCATTTTAAATAGATTATAAACCATATAAGAAATTATCAGTGTAAAGCTGTAACATATTTGTTGCTTTAATGTCTGTGAACTTGCATGAAAATGTAAATGAAAACATGTTTTCATTCACATTTTTATGCAAATTTTCATGCATCTGTAACTTTAGTATTTTTGTTCGGATTTTCATGAAATTTTAACCAAAATGTAGAGCTAAGAAATTGCGAATGATATTCGCCATTTTGGGAAGTTTTTACTAATTTTTAAATTGGAAAGGGGCCAATATTGGGCACCAGATTTGGCAGAGGAAAATCCCTGATGAGTACTTTGACACACAGTGTAGACCTAGAGAAGATGCTGCAAAATGTGACATCTCATCAGGGTATGCACTGGTTTGTCAAGATAAAAAAATTCAGGCTATCATTTTGAAAATCCAAAACTTTATTGATACAAGGTTCCCTTTGGGCTTACGCAAATTAGGATAACAAGACCCATAAAGGTTGGATTGAACATTCTGGCTAGGACCTTCAGTTTTGAGCTTATAGATTCACAGAATGGTTGAATGGGCCAGTTAGGTATCCCCTTTGTATACTGGAAATCACTAATTGACAAATAGGTTAGACCCAGATGAAATGTCACAGAATACAGCATTTCATGAGAGACTGCACTGTTTGCTAAGATTAAAAAAATCTGCAGGGACCGAAGTACATCTTCATTTTGATTCCAGGTTCATTGTATCAAATCATATGAGCGATTTCATTATCACAGGTTTAGATAAGTCCAAAAATTCTGGGTAAGATTGTAAATATTTTTTAACCTATGATTTTTAGCATATGTTTTGCTTGCTCAAAAGAACGGTCTCATTGAGATGGTTCTTTTGAGTACCCACAACATATGTATTGGTTGAGAAATAAGATTTTTTTTCTGTTACACTTAGCTACAAATGTAAAGGCCTGATTATTACGCAAAGGGTTAATGGTGCATGTACATGTAACATCTAGCAAAATATAATAGCTACATGTACATTCGTAAAGATTTTGCTAAAATTTATCGCAGAAAATCCAAAATTTTTTCTCAGTTTTGGCTGATGGATATTCTCGCTCATGATACTCTGAGCCAGAATTTTCCTGAAGCTGTGTGATGACATGAGATTTTGGGTCTTAGGCCAAAATAAAATAGTTTTAGTTTCACCATATCCATCTAACCTGTTAAAAATGAACCGTGTCCCCAAAATATATAGATGATTTTGAATTCTGTGATGACATGTTTTTCATCAAAGGTAAATGTGCTTAGGTACATGTATGTTCCAAAAATAGAATGCAAAACCAAATTGGCAATCTGCTTTTGAGCCTGTTTAAAGTAAGCACTTATCAGACCTCCAGTCTAGATACGTGTGTATAATAATAAAAAAAGAAGAGAAAATTTCTTATTTCTCAATCAAAACATATGTTATGGGTACTCAAAAGAACCATCTCGATGAGATGGTTCTTTTGAGCACCCAAACATGTTTATATTGATGGGTAAGAAAATGATCACAATTTTACGCTAAAAATAATTGTGATTAATTGCACCTATGATGTCCCAAACAAATATTTGTGATTTTGAATTCCAATTTGACATTTTTTCATCCCAAAATGAATGTGCTTAGGTATGTTCCAAACATAGAATGCAAACCAAATTTGCAATAATCTGCTTATGAACAAGTTTAATACTTTACCTCATAGAGACACTTTTTAACGCTTTTACAAACAGAGCAGACCCAGACCAGGCAGCTCTTGTAAGGGTCTACTTTATTTGCTTACGGGTATTATGATTAGATATGATCCTACACTAGTGGACCTGCCCAGACAAGTTTTATGTACCAACATGAAAGTTGATTTATATGATTATTCATAGTGGGTGGAGCCTAGCATGAATGTTCATGAAGGGAGGGGTTAAAGTAAGCAGGCCTTCAGATAAAGTGGATACGGTATTTGAAAATTACTTTTCTAATTTCTCAAGAAAAACATGTTGTGGGTTCTCGTTAGAATCATCTCAATGAGATGGTCTTTTTGAGCACACAAAACCTGTTTAAATTGATGGGTTTATGAAGAAGAAAATTTACACACAGAAATGGGTAGTTTTTAGGATTACATGTATTCCTAAAATCGGTTTGAGGCCGACTTTTTATTACAATGTGTACATGTATTTCTAAATCGGTTTGAGGCCGACTTTCTATGGAAATACAGATTATACATGTAATAGCTTTTGATTTATTTTCAGTACATGTATATCTATTGACAATCAACCATTTAAACTTGAAATTTTGAATATTTAGTAGGCATACTGCAAGTTAAGATTTGAGTAGAACTTTCATCCATGTTCATATATCAGGGTAAGAACGGAAGCCAGAGCTTATCAAGTTCTTCTAGCTGCTACTAGTCACATTGTCTATCTAGTCATTGTATATACTTATTACAGTGGAGTCCCTTTATAACGCTGTGTTTGGGATCTATCCGAATATACCCTGTTATAAGTGAATCACAATATAAAGTGACCATTTTACAAAGGAATTATAGGAAAATGATCCTATAATTCATTTGTAAAATTTCATGGTGGAGAATTTTTGGAGCCACAATATGACATTGTTGTATAATCAAATCCATGTTAAAAAGATGTGTGTTATAAAGGGACTTCACTGTACTAGTATCCATGTATTTTGTAGTTTAGCTATTATGAGCTGATAGGGCAGATACATGTATATATATTTTTTACACCATTGCTAGTCATTTTGCCACCCAGGTTTGATGAAGTTAGTGGGACATGTTGCTTTTCCTAATAAGTTGTCAGTAGCTGTTGGATAGACTTTAAAATTTGAGCCATACATGTACTTTCGGAAGCTATATATAATTTTGTCTTATGCATGATTCTTTGACCTAAATTTAATTATTTTATTTCATCTGAAAATGGCAATATTTTAGCTCACCTGAGCCATAGGCTGATGGTGAGCTTTTGTGATCATACAGGGTTCGCACAGGCTTGAAAAATACTTGAATTTAGAGGGCTTTCTTGAAAAGTCCTTGAAAATTAAGTATGCCTTGAAAAGTACTGGAAAATCACTCAAAGGGTTTGAAAAGGGGTCTATCTGAATACCGCAAAGACGCCCAAACTACGCAAAGACAGCAAAAGGCGCACAAAGACACGCAAAGACGGCAAAAAGACGTTTGAAGTTGACAAAGACACACAAAGACAGACAAAACACGCAAAGATGGCAAAAAGATGTTTAAAATTGATAAAGACACCCAAAGATAGACAAAGACAAGCAAAGACGGCAAAAAGATATTTAAAGCTGACAAAGACACGCAAAGACGGCAAAAAAGACTTTTAAAGTTGACAAAGACACGCAAAGACGGCAAAAAGACTTTTAAAGTTGACAAAAACACGCAAAGACGGCTAAAAGACATTTAAAGTTGTTAAAGACATGTAAAAGACTCATATTAAAAGTCACAAAAGATGGTAAAAATGGCGAGTTTGGACAAAAACAAACACAACTAGAGGACCTGAAGGTCCTGAGGCGCTCACCTGATCTCCTTAATAATGTTAAAATAGGTCAAGGTCAACCACAGCTTATAATGGAACAAATTTTGTTTTACCATATATGGGGGTTGCAGCCATTTTGGTCAAGTGACCCCAACAATCTAATGAATAATCCATCAAACAGCCCAGTGATTTCTGAGAAAAGGATGTTTAGATAGGTGTGTGGCAGTCCAAATGAGTGGCATTGGATAAAAGGTCACAAGTCAGCTTGACATTTGGTACTTAATATAAAACCATTGTCTCAATAGGTTTAACTATTATGAAATCGGCTTTAACAGTTATAGAAAAATAAACATTTTAAGATTTTCTCCATATAAATGCATTAGGAATCAAATTTGACCTTGCCATAAAGTAGGTCAAGGCCAACCTAGATTCATCATTTGTGCAAACCTGGTAGGGCCCACATCCCCAATGCTACATACCAAGTCCCAAAGCCAATGGCCTTTTGGTTCCAGAGAAGAAGAGGTTTAAAGGGTTTTTACCATATATGGGCGTGGTGGCCATGTTAGTCATGTGACCATTACCATTTGGCTCAAATTTACTCCACTCAACTAAAGGAGTCTCCATATAAAATTTGAGTTCAATTGGCCAAGTGGTTTCTGAGATAATGGTGTTTAATATATTGATGGGCCTCCAATATGAGTGACCTTGGCTGAAAGGTCAAAGGTCAACTTTGACCTTTGGAATTGCCTCTTAACATATCAAGTGAGAACAATGACTTTGGCTTCAACAGTATTAAAAGAATCAACTTTTCCAAAAAAATCCTACTTAAATGCATTAGGAAGCAAAATTTGACCCTTACGTTAAGTAGGTCAAGGTCAACCCAGGATCATCATTTGAACAAACTTGGTAGGCCCCACATCCCCAATGCTACATACCAAGTCCCAAGGTCATCGGTCTTCTGGTTCTGGAGAAGAAGATTTTTAAAGGGTTTTTACCATATATGGGCATGTCAGCCATCTTGGTCAGGTGACCAAAACAATTTGCATAAAATCTTGGCTAACTTATTGTAAGGAGTCTTCATATGAAATTTTAGTTGAATTGGCCCAATGGTTTCTGAGAAAACTATGTTTTAATATATTGATGGGACTCCAATATGAGCGTCCTTGTCTGAAAGGTCAAAGGCCAACCTTGACCTTTGGAACTTCTTTATAGCCATTGTCACATTAGATAAAACATATCAAGTGAGAATAATGACTTTGGCTTCAATAGTTTTCAAAAAATCAACTTTTCAAAAATTTCGCCATTTAAATACATTAGGAAGAAAATTTGACCTTGATGTTAAGTAGGTCAAGGTCAACCCAGGATCATCATTTGAACAAACTTGGTAGGCCCCACATCCCTGATGCTACATACCAAGTCCCAAGGTCATCGGCCTTCTGGTTCTGGAGAAGAAGATTTTTAAAGGGTTTTTACCATATATGGGCATGGCAGCCATCTTGGTCATGTGACCAGGACCATTTGAACAAACTTTCGTTCCCCCATCCTAAGGAGTCACCATATGAAATTTGAGTTCAATTGGCCCAGTGGTTTCAGAGAAGAAGATGTTTGAAAATGATGACGGACGGACGCCGGAGTCATTGGTATACTAATAGCTCACCTCGTAGCCTTCGGCTCAGGTGAGCTAAAAATTTAACAGAAAATTCATTAACAAAATGAAGATCCAGGCCAAATTGGCAATTTGTTTTGTCGTCTGCTGACAAATGAATGAGAAGCGTATGTGAGCGCGTTCTGTTACATTTGGATATTTTTGCATATTCAGCAGGGCATTGCAAAGTGAAAGTTTCAAACCTATGATCACAAAGATCTATTTTTTGTTACAAAACGCTAGTTCACAAGACACATTTTGTTATAGATCTATATACAGCATATAAAAAGCTTTGCTTCCGCATAATGATTATAGATCTATATGTAGTTTGTAACTTATTTATTTTGACAGCAAACTTTTCGCTCACAGCATCTTTGATCATCTAAAGCGGTCAATGGAATCTTTGAATGCCTATTTGATGTCTTTTTGGAACTTTTACTGAGTATTTAATAGTGTTGTATCGATGATCGATTATAATCGATGATCAATCGAAAATTTCTTTCGATTCTACTAATCGATTGTGTTTGGTAATAATCGATTATAATCAAAAAGATTCACACCTGACCCTCTTGTAAGCTACTATTCTAAACTTGCAACAAGAAAATGCAATCCATGAATTTAAAGGTTTAGAATGTGAGGAATATTTATAAACTGTAATTACAGCAACTAAGACGTCTTCAGTGCACACCTTAACCTTTTGTATGCTAATGACTTGGAGTGACAAGAGTTTTCACTCTTTGTTAAAGTACCCATTTAGGAGTGACCCCTAAAAAGAGGGAAAACTAACGAAATGCTATGGAATGCGGCCTTTCATCAGGATCTACACTGTTTGCTAAGACATAAAATACCTTCAGAGAAAGAAATATACTTTTGTTTGGAAATAATAATCTGTGACCCCTTGATGTATACAATGGACCTTCTACAGTTTATTGTTTCAAACCAGAAGGAAGAATCCATAAGTGCATAAAGGGTTAAAATGCCAATGGCTGTTAAATTGAGTTTGCTGTCAGGACCAGTTGTGGTATTTGATAGCATGAAACTGACACAAGCATTTTTTTTATAAAGATAAGAGTTTCAAGCAGTACAAGGATAGACATTCTATGGGTTTCCCTTTCATATGATAATTTTCGATTATAATCGATCATCAATCGAAACCTCCTGACCGATTATTTTCCATGATCGATTATGAAAAATCCAATAATCAAACAGCACTAGTATTTAAGTGTCTTGGCGCAGTGCGGGTGTCTTTGTCCCGTCTTTGCGGTTTCCCCCGTCTTTGCGCTTCTTTGCATGTCTTTGCACGTCTTGCGTGTCTTTGCGCGTCTTTGCACGTCTTTGCGTAGTTTGGGTGTCTTTGTAGTATTTAGATAGACCGTTGAAAAGTCATTGAATTCTTCCCTTTCCTGCAGGACTTAACAGTGCAACTTATAAGATCTTTCTATCAAAAATTACTAGGCCAATTTGAAAATTTTGGCACAAATGGTCTTATGGTGAACCTTCACCAAGCACCAAGAATGTTCAAATTATATTGATCCATTTAATAAACATGGCTACGAGGGGGCAGTAAGGAGTTTTTCCCATGTATATACAGGGAAAACTTTAAAAAATCTTGTCAAAAACTACTAAGACAATTAAGTAATTTGGCTCAAATGGTACATGCGTGATCCTCTACCAAGATTGATCAAATTATATTGACCCATTTATAACATGGCTGCTAGGGCAGATTTGAAAATAATTTGGCTGGTCCTTCGATGACTGTACCAAGGTTGCTAAAATTATTAAGACCTCGTGTAAATCATGGCTGCCAGATGGCCAAGGCAGCTTTTCTTGTACAACTTAAACTTAAAGAGGAGGGCCTTCTTGCTTTATTCACAAAAACTTTTGCATAACCACAAGATCTGTTTTCTTGGATAAATGCATGAAATGGAAACCTGTAGAGAACTTGTAAAAAAAGTATGAGTCATGCTTTTTAAAGTTTACTTCATTAGATAAGCCTTGTCTTGAGAAAACCTGTATTCAGGGGTTCGCAAACAACAAAAGCGCAGTCCAGCCTGCACATCCGTGCAGTCTGGTCAGCGCCTTTGTTATTAGCTTAGTGGAAAGTTTCAATTATACGCTTAGTGCAGGCAAAATTTCAAGATTCTAGCTAGTCTATATAGCTGAGCAGGATGGTCTGAACCTTACTTAGCCACTCACCCCGAAGACTGGTTTTCCCAGAGAATGGTTCATTATATATTTTATGAGCCATTACTGGAGATTTTATTAGGCGGCTCAGACAAGCCTGCAGGTCATGCCATTTCACAAGAGCCTTCTCTGCTTGTACACACAATGTATGGAAGTAGGTGAATGCTCAGACCATATGTTAGGCCTCTAGCCCCAACAGATAGCTGTGCATGTACAGTAAAACCTGTGTAAAACGGCCACTCAAAAATAGACAAAACAAAGATGTCAATGACAAATGGTAGCTTAATGAAGGTTGAAAGTATTGCAGAATGCTCCCCTTGGAGCATTCTGCAATACTTTTGACCTGTATGAAGCCATAATTCGTCTTGAAAACTAATTTTCTGTCTTTTCAAGAGTGCCCGTTTTACACAGGTTTTACTGTACATTTAAATAACTATTTTATACATATGCAATAAGTACCAAAATCTTGATGCTTGCCCATAATTGAGCCGTGACATGAGATTTGCAACAATGTGGTATGTGTGGCCAGCAAAGGCTCAGACCAGCCTGCACATACGCGCAGTCTGATCAGAGCTTTTGCTAGCCGCTTGAATATTCTATGACTGTTAAGCTACTGACCAAACATCATTAAAAGGAGGCTGCACAGGCTTGTCTGAGTCTACACTTCACTTGTCAAAATGCCACATTGCTGGAAATCACATGTCACGTAGACATTTACAGTACTGACATGTCACGGCTCATATGTTGTATCTTTAGGCATTTGGGGTAATATTTTTCCCTAATGGTGAAGTTGCATAAATTGTTTGCTTGTTTTTCTAGTCAGTCATACACCACCAATTCAAAGTTGCATTATCTAATATAGAATATTCTGGACAAGGACTCCCGATAAGAAGTCATATTTTTATGCTGGTCCCAGATATCACCTGAACAGATAGCTTGGCATTTTTAAGGCATATGATGAGCATCCACACTGGTTCCCATAAACCCTTTGAATCTGTCACAACGGTCGCCAGTTTGATCCTAGCCCCGTCCCATACTTCCATTGAGATTGATCATGAAAGAATTTCTACGGCCATTCTCCTCCCTTCCGCTGATACAAGAAGGGTTGTTGTCAGTTATAAGCGAAAGTATATGCACAAAGTACTGGTTAACCGCTTAGTCTAGCTTGCCCAGGAAAACAGTGTAGTTAGGTGAATTGACCGTCTCGAAATGAACATAGCTGTTGACTGGGACGTTAAGCACCAAACCAAAAACCAAAACAAAAGTGGGTAATTTCCAACTAATTTTGTTGGAAACCAGTAGTGGGTACAGTTGATAATAGGGTAAGGATTAGGAGATTTCATTGAACTTTATACCTGCTAGTGTCATCTGCTAGTAACAATTGCAAATATTTTGGACCCAGATCAGGGCTGACAAAATATCAGGCCTGATCTGTGTACAAACAGAAACTCTGATGGTATTTTCGAAATAGTTTTGCAAAATTTAATTTTGAAAAAAAAAATCAACTGAGGACAAAGGAGTATGCAAAATTACCAAGCATGCAAAGAGCTAAGTTTTCTAAACTTCAACCCTGTATTTGCTCAGCAACTCTAAATGGCATTGTACTTGTTATCCCCACACCTTTGTTAGAAAAGCCTCAGGGATATTGCAATAGGGGATATTAGGGTAATCTCGGACAGGTTTTTGCTTGGCTGGTTGTCAGGCGGTCTCACTCCTTTCCCAGGCGTGTGTGTGCTATTATACCACCCTTACCAACTTTAGCACGAAATATCTCGTGATGTGCAAGGTCTACACTGATGTAGGTGGTATAAATTAGTTATACCATGTTTGTCCACCTGTATGTAAGATAATCCACTCGCTGAAGCTCATGGATTATCTCCACGTACAGGCGGACAACCCATGATATAACTTTTACATAGCATATTGTATATGTAGCAGGGTACCAAACGCACAGTTACCGCTTGATAATAGACTGGTTTTGTGTCATAAACTGTTTATAAAGTAGTATTAAAGTCAATATGTATGCATTGGCTAAACTTGGACAGTGTTAGGGCAACCTCGGACACTCGATGATTTTTTTAAAAATATTGATAAATAGCGCATAAACCTATAATTGAACAATGCATTTTGGTTATTGTTTTGAGGAACAAAGCATTTCATGATGTTTCAGATGCAAGCATCAAAAAGTTTTTTGTTAAAGCACACATACATTGTTTCTATGATAATAATTGCCGTTGTTGTTGTTGTCATCATCATGTCACCAAATCGGCGGGTACCCATTGAATTATGCAATACAGCAATTAAGGAATATTATTTTAAGTTGTTTGGAACATTTTTTGGAGGGGTAAAAAATTAAATTTTCTGAACATTGTCATCTGGCATATCAAACTAAAGGGGATGAGCAGTAGACCAGGATACACTGAAAAATTTTAATCTACAATCAAACTGGTGACCTTGGGATGGGGTCAAAGGGTCAATTACCATTAGATTTCTTCGAGAGTGTGGGGATTGTGATGGCGCGCCATCAAATGTGTTCTAGTTTTTTTAGTTAAAAGCATAATTGCATTTAGTATTTTACACACAAAATATTTCAATATTTTACTTAATAGATTTTAGGTGACCATAATGTTGTTAACACTAATAGTATAAAAGATTGCTTGTACGGTTGTCTGCTGTTATACTACAGAAGCCAAATGGGACACAGATCTGAATGATACCAACTGAGCAGACTGATCAAGGTCCAAACTGTATAACAGCAACTTAAAAGTAATCTGTTGGGCAAGAAAAACTATGTAGCAGACCACATCTGCAGACAAAAGTTTTATATCTTTTTTTCTGGTGATGAAAGGGTTACGTACTTACAACCACGCAACTACCAATTTAGCAATGTATTCCAATGCAACCTCTGAAACTGTCAAAAGATAATATTATTATTGTCATCCAGGTGCATGATAAAAACAACATGAAAACTCATGTATTGTAAAGACATGCGTTATAGATACTCATTCAAATTGCCTATATGAGGCAATTCCAATGTGTACCAGCAATGTAAGTTACTGAAAATATTAAGTTTACCCTTACCAAGTATCATGTGCATTAGTTTTACCACTTTTAAACATCTTAAACTGCCAATTAATATTAAATTTATCTATCACTATACCAGAAATTGTTTATATTTGCATGACAGCTATATAACCAAATTACCTATTTGCTAGCCTGGTAATTGCACAGCTGTATCTGTCAAAATATTCAAAGGCTTGAAGCCAGTTTCATATTGTGGCTTTAAGGGATGGTCCTGGTCACATTTTACCCAAAAGGTTACAGTACGGTAAATAAAATTTCCAAGACTTCTTATCCTGTTCTCAAATAAAGCATTTGTCAGAATAGCAAACATGGAAGCTCTGATCAGACTGCTTCTTCAGAAGCAGTCTGATCTGGGTTTGTGCTGTTTGTCTAGACCATTTCAGCAGACAACTAGTGTTCAAAATTTTAGAATAATTACTGTACTCACATATTTTTATGGTAAATCCCTCAGAATCTTTTTCAGAACCAAAATACTGATAACTTGTATATTTGTTACCTGTACATACTTTAGATAGGCCCTACAAAGCTATGATACTGAGTCTGTTACACACCAGTTATGCTAACATTTTAGATGTACATTTGAGCTGCGACATGAGATTTCCAACAATGTGGTATGTGCAACAAACAAAGCCTCAGATCGGCCTGCACATATTTGCAGTCTGATCAGAGCCTTTTCTAGTCCGTTGAATATTCTATGACTGTTAAGCTACTGGCCGAATATGAGTTGTAGTTTCTAAGCTTAAAAGGCATCTGCACAGGTTTGTCAGAGTCTACACTTGTCAAAATGCCACATTGTTGCAAATCACATGCCATGGCTCATTTTTGAATTTCTGTACAAGTAGATGTAGGACATGCACCCATACAGTGCAGTCCCTTGATAACACTATGTTTGGGGTCGATAGGAATGGGCTGTGTTAAGAGTTAGGGACAATTTTACAAAGGAATGATAGGAAATGGCATTTTCCAGTGATTCCTTTAGAGAATTTGGTGGTAAACCACAGCATAATTGCATTCTGTAGTATAGCAAGGTGCGTTATAAAGGGACTGCACTTTATATGTCAGTATTACTAACCAGAAGGGCCTCATAATGAACCTTGACACGTGATTTCCAACTATGTGGCATTTTGACAAGGTAGATTCAGATGAGCCTATGCAGCCTCCTGTTAAGCTTAGAAACTCCAAATGCTGTTTGGTCAGTAGCTTAACAGTCATAAAATATATAAGCGTCTAGCAAAGGCTCTGATCAGACTGCGCGTATGCGCAGGCTGGTCTGAGCCTTGCTGTTCGCACATGCCACATTGTTGGAAATCACATGTCACGGCTCTTGTATTTAAATATAATAAATGTCATGTCACAAACCTGTTGTTTTAATACAAATAATAAGTCTGTCCAAGTAGGACCCTTTATAGGCCTTGACGAGAGAAAACCTGTCTTTGTGGTTTGCCAACAACAAAGACGCAGACCAGCCTGCACGTCCACACAGTCTGATCAGCGCCTTTGTTAGTCTTATTGGGAAGTACAAGAGGTGTTTCATGTTTATTTGAACCAATTTGAAATTGCCGTATCTCATTTATTTCTTATTATATTTAGTTATGATTAATTTACATTGGTTGATCAGATCTCCAGAAATGCGCAGCCACCAAGAATATATCTCTTAACTTTATTCACTGGATTAAAACAGTCTCTGAAGATGAGTAGTCAAAATTTCAGCGTTAAAAATTGCTGTCTGAAACGAAATGTTCAAAATGGTTCCAGAACGATTTCTCTTAAAGGGGTCAAGTTTTTATCTTGGGACCAATTGTAAATTGTACATACATGATTACAGTGTGTTCTGCTAATACAGAAAGCATTTCCGTTGGATATTTACTTTTTTGAAGCAACTTAAACATCAAATTTTGGGGTTTACAGTTTCCAAAGCAACACTAAATTGTAAGCAAAATACATGAATGCACTATTTGGTGATCAGTTTTATTGGCGATATATTCTTGAACTATTTAAGAATTTGTGTCGGCTGTGAGTTATGAGAATTTGCTTTTCACAATTTTTCCAGGACACATTTAATACATGGAGTGCCCATTTGGGCACTCGTATGGTAGAACTTATAAAGCCCAGTTGTCAAGCAAAAGCAGGCGCACAGAAGCCGTTTTTCATTTGAATAATAGAGTGACTGCTCCTCTAAACTTCAAAGAAATTTGAGCACTTTTATACGCATTTTCATTAGAAATACACCCGTTTTAACTCTTAAAATCAGTAAAAGGGGGGTGGGCGTGTATTTTGGGACGCCGTGTTATGGTTATGCTTTAAATTGCCTATTTGTCTATTTGGTCATACAAGGGACACGTCTGTTATTTAAGAGAAAGCAAAAATCATTTATTTTATTTACATGCAACCTCGAAAAATGAAATGCAAATCTGTTCAAATAAACATGAAACAGGTCTCGTATGATGTCAAGACTTTCTACGAGCAAAATTTTTCTATCTAGTCTCTGCAGCTGAGCAAGCTGTTTTGAATCTCACTTTGTTGGAAACCTAGGAAGTGCATGACATCAGATCGAATTGTTGCGGACTCTAGCCTCACCGGTGGCACTGCATTTTGTCCTTGAGCAAGACACATTAATCAATGTTTATTACTGGTTCAGCGTAGGAAGACCACTACCGGCATGACTGAAATGTAAAGGATAAAATCGAATCAAATTGTTGGAAACCTTAAAGACAGGTTTTCTTGCATCATGGCCCATATAAAGCATGTATACATATAGTCAGTTGTGATATAAGAAACCAGTATTTGTCCAAGTAGGGCTTGGTATATTGCATTTTTATGCGCATGTATGTGTGCTGTTACAAACCATTTATACTTACAATAAATTTGTTATTATGTTGGAAAATTTGTGTTTCTTTCCTTCAATGTTCACAAAATTAAAGCTAATTGTCCAATTATCCAATTTTCAAACTTACAATGTACTTTGAAAATTTGATCAAATAATAACAGTTTTAGTTTACCTGAGCCAAATGCTCAATTGGCCCGTCTGTTCTTATTTTAATTTAAAGAAGTATATACAATGTATCTAATCACAATAATGTCATTTGCAGGGGTGGATCCAGGATTTCTTGATAGGAGGTTCAAATTTACAAAGGGGGTTTGATTTTTTAATTTTAAGTGATTATTTATTGTTAATTTTACCTGTTTATTTATTAATTTGTCCAGATTTTTCTGAAAATTCTCCATTAAAGTGAAATAATTTCGTCTCAAAGTTCCATCCCTCTGGATCCCCCACTGAATTGACAAAGTTATGTAAAGCATTATCAGATATGGGAATGGCTGCAGAAGTTTTTTGGACTGATTAGATTTGAGCTCTGGCACAAAGCTCCCATAGGCTTATAAAACGTAAAACTAAAAAAAATCATGAGACATACAGCTTATATATCTAAATTTTCACATTGATTTTCCGGCGATAACTTTTTTATTACTTATTTTAGCAAACTGTTCACGATGAAAGTTGTAGAGAAAAAATAGCGCCAATTTCTCCAAATGGTTTCATAATTCAAGATGCTGCAGTTAACACTGCGCATAGATGCACTCTTTGATATCTTTAATCAAAGCTCAAATAAACTAAGATAAATATGTCAGTCAAAATACTACAGTGTGCCGCCCTAATTCACTAACTAAAGCGATGGATGGCTTGTTTAAATATATTGGGAATCACGCCTGGTTCGCTCGTGCGTTAAGCTACTGGGGTCATCTCAAAACCACCCGTTTGGGAGCATGTTCATAAGAGAAAAATAGCACGACATGCGTAATCACAGCTTCTGCTCCTACAAATCATCACACTTCTATTAGATTCTGTACTTTATGGGTTTGCTAACAGCAGTATTATGCTATGCACAGCCGCTGAATAACGGCATATTAATCGCTTATGAATCTTCTTTTGAGGCGAACCCTTCAGTCACGCCTCAACGAAACTTACCTGTCAATAAAAGGCTTAGTAATTTTGGCTAAATTCAGTTTATCGCAAATTCTTAATCTGTGTACACAAAAAATTGTTTGTGCCACAAACTTCGGACCTTTTGTAGAAATTGGCGCTAATTTTCCTGTACAACTTTCAGCGCGATCACATTTTGCTAAATTTGAAAATAAAAAAGTTATTGCGGAAAATCAATGAGAAAAACTTATGTTAAGTATGTAGCAATTGCTAGTGGAACCTACATAAATCCTGCCAATCAAGCCCCCTGGACCCAAACTGAGCACACCCAGAGAACAATAGCTCCCATAGTCTTAGACCTATAATGGGTAATACTTAAAAAATCTTCTCTGAGACAATCAGGTCCAGAGCTTACAAATGTATTTTGTGTATGATCTGTGCTTATGGTGTCGTTTTCGGATAGTGTTATCATATTCTTACTTATGTGTCATCTTTCTTCAATAACCTGGCAAATCAAAGGAAATGGAAGCTGTCGTTGGGCATAATGGATGGAAAAAGATTTGGCTTTCTCATGCAATAGGTACATTTCTGATAATGATGCTTGAAAAAAAAATGCACAAATTTCAATTGATTGCTCGTACATCAAAAGGCCGACCAGAGCCCAATTTCGTATATTGGTAGACTATACAATATCAGATGCACCATTGGTTTGGATCAAATCCTGTGGGAACTGTTTAAAGCAGGGCAATACTTACATTCTACAAAAACCGCACTACACCTGAGCCATCTGTGCTTATTGCATCAGCAGTGCTAGACGGATCGGGTTGGACGTTGTGGTCATGTCCTTTGTTTTAATCTACACACGATAGGCAACCATTGTGCCGGGATAAAAAAAATGAAAGAGAGCGCTACAGGCCGTAGGCAGGTTTTAAGGATATGTAACTGACTCCAAGGTTATAAGCCACTGGCTGGATAAGGTTTACCCCCCCCCCCCCAGGGGGAATTTTGTAGACCATATTTTTCTTGAAGCCCAATGTCTTGCAAGGATTTTGCAACATGTTAGCCCTCTGACAATGGCAGCGTTAAGCTGTAACAGCCTGCTACATACGTTACCCTACAAAATATTTGATAATTAAAATTCTTTTTAGACTTCAGAAAAGTGCAAAAGATAAGGTAAAATTTCAAAATTGGTTATATTTTCTAAGTAAGCTATTACTGGGCCACAGATATTGACATTTGAAAACAAATATAGTCACCCCGGATGTAGTGTATGTTACATTTTTTCATTGAACCCCCTTTTAAATGATAAATGCATCTAATATAGTTTGTATTAAATTTTATTGAAACCAGTTTATGTTCATTAATTTGGTATTATATTAAAGAATTTTTATTTACCTTTTCAAAACTGCAAACATTACGTTTCTATCTTATATACTTTTTGAGTTATTAGATGTTGAACATGGTACCCCCATATCACGCAAAATGTAAAATGTAATTCTCTAGGCCTCGCGCTGGCTAAGGGGAATTTCGTACACTATATTTTTAGATACTACATTATATAAGCCACAAAATGAAATATGTAAGCCCTCTGAGAGTGGCAGTGTTAGCGGGTAACATCATGTTACGTACGTTACCCGCAAAATAACATTAAATTTTCCTGAAAATGCCTCCAACATGACACTTTTTTGAAGTCTGGCACAGGTTTAAGAACTTCTTATTACACAGATACATAATTTAAGCATTCATTTTATAAAAGTCATGAGTTTCTGCCATTGTATATGTTACTTAGTGTTTCGTATGTTATTTCCAAGTATCAGTATGGCAGTTATTGACTATACATGTATTACATCCGTCAGTGAATGTAGTAAATCTATAAGGCTGCTATTCAAATGAATAAAAGTTCCTTATTATGGTGTCTTACACTATTTTACAGCCCAGGTTTCATACGTTACTCTCTGAATACCATTAAACGTTCAAGATATGGTCTCCAACATGACCTGCTTGTACGTATTTGCATGCTGGCACAGGTCCATGTACTTCTTTTTACTCCGGCTCATTTGCTGAGGAAGTAACTCAAAACATAAACTACCATAAACCCTCTTTTCTTTTATAGAGACATCAAATATAGTTAACATAATACTCATGGAAAGTTTATAACATTCAGTGCAATGTTCGAGTAACAACTTAAAAGATCAAAGAAAACCCTACCAGGTAGAAGTTAAAGAGCATATCTTGGTATTTTATCCAAGGGTTTAAAGAATTTTCTTATACAGCTTATTAATCCTCTATCAGATTCATCTTGCAAGGATTTTGCAATATGCTAGCATTCTGGTAATGGCACCATTACCTTGTATATATTACCCATCAACATCTTTGATAATTTTAGTAAATGACATTACTTCTGAAAAGTGCAAACCATAAGGTAAGATTTACAAATTGGCTATATCATCCAAGTAAGCTATTTTTGCCTCACAGATATGGACCTTTGAAAACAAATATGCACCCCAAAGTGTTACGTATGTTACTTTTTTCATTATTCCTATAGAAATGAGTTATGAAACTAATATAGTTTGATATTTTTTTTAAATGTGAACATGCTTACTAACTCATTTTGTATTAAAGAATGTTTATGTACCTTTTGGAAACTGCAAATATTATTTTTCTATCTTTTATATGGTTCGAGTTGTTGAGTTTTGAACATAGTAACCACATATCACAAACAAATGTGAAATATAATTATGTGGCTCTTTTGTTAGGGTAGAATCTAGTTTTCTTTCACACAGAGGTACTCAATTTCCTTCCCATTTATTTTCCACACATTTTGTCCATATCTGGAAAGCCTCACTTGTTTTCATGGGAAAGACTTGATAGTTCAATCTCTGTATGTACATCTTAAGGACAGAAAAGCAGTGTGGAGGTAATCTCATGTTCATGCCATATGAAATAGTCAGTATATGTGTATGGATTTGGTACTTTTTTCAGAAACATGTCGTACTGCAGCTTATTCGCAATTACATAAATAGCACATGTTAGGGCTTCATATCACCGATGAGTGCCTAGAGCAATTCTTTATTTGTTTTCCTACCCTGCTTAGAATGTTAATGAACTAGTGGGGGAGGGGTTCTCTATCAGTTTGGTAGGAATAACCTTTCCGTGGTACTAACACATTGGCACATTGGTAGTGTCACAATCTGTTAAACAGTGTATGACTGTAGATCTCTTCCCCCATATCCTGGCCAATGTTGTTGACATTCAGAAGGTGCACCTTTTGTTGCATACACCATTCTGGAACAAAACACCAAGGTTATCCTCTGCGAAAACGTTTTTAAGACTTTATACATTGTCTATATGTAACACTGACAAAACCAACATGCCCTGCCTTAAGTGCCTTGTTGAATACTGGTGCCATCAAATCCTTTAAGGTGACAGGAAAAGCTTTTATGCTCTGTAGTTATAGCATTAACATCAAAGTTATGTGGAGCACTACATGGCCAATCTAATGTTGGTTCAATGTGTGATTGCAAGCCATGCGGAAGTTTGGACTTGTCAGTTTTGGTGGAAATTCTATCGGGAGTTGAAGTGACCATGGTACAGGTCCCAGAAGGAACCGAAGTGTCAACTCAAGGTCAACAATATGTCCCATAGAAAGAAGGTCATGCTGACCAAAGACACCCCTTTAAGCTCTCATCTGGCTGTTTACGTTTCGTAAATTGGACAATATCTTCTTGCTTGACCTCGCAAACCTCAAATCTTTATTAGCTTGTACCATTTTATGGGGTTGTGAAAGACAGATTTTTAACTAAAAGTGATTCAATGCAGTCTGCAACAGCCTTCCTGCTAATTTCATCAGCCTCAATAAGATATTAGCTATGCCAGGCTTAGCAGGAACACCGAAAGACAAAAAGCACAGTTCATTGTCTTCAAAACTAGAACTAAAAGGATTGGTGAAGCCTGAAACTGCCTCTAGTACTCGTATTTCATTTTAGTGCATTGAAGAGTTGTTTCAATATATTGAGCTCTGATGTGATGAGTAATACACCATTCCATCTGTAGTTCGAAGCGTAGTTCTAGTTGCTGAAGCCTATAATTCCTCTTAATTGTTTGCCTTATAGTTATGTCAAAAGCATTTCTAAAGCAAAGAACCAATGGTTGTGTCACAATAAACCCATTTCGTTCAAGAAGTTCTTTGAATCTGCAATGTGTATCAGATAAATTTATGAGTGTAATCAGTTACACAGGTACAAATTGTGCGTAGTTGTGATCGTTTGCAATGAACATTGGGAACAAGGCATACAGATAGAGCTGACATGCAATTCAAAAATAGTAAGTGAATATGATCAGGAAATACCACAATCACAGACAGCAGACATTCCCATGGCACCACGAGAAAGAGCTTCTCAACCATCACAATACACCAGGAAGACAAATTAAGCAAAGCAATCAGCTCTCTCTTCCCCATCAAGATGATTGCAATACTAGAATGGACATACAACAAAACATAAAACAATTACAGACTCCCACAGTGGGAGTACCAATAAACAAAAAGTCAACAACAACAGAACCACCGCCTTAGAACAGACAGCAGCCTAAGCCACTGAGGGGGCATAAATGCATTTTACTGGTACCAAATCTTCGCTCTAGATTCTGCTGTTGTTGAAGTACAAGAAATGTTCAGCTCGCATGGAGGCCATCTAACTAATGCAATATATCATCATGGAGAAACACTCTAATCAAATTAACCCACCATGATGAAACAAAATCAAAGTTGAGCCACAGTGGGTCCAGCTACAGATAAGTATCAGGCACCAACCCACCGATGAAAGCTTTATGTCAAAGCCGTCATAGAGTCTGAGGCCTGACCTACCGTTGTTTTCTTTGTAGCCTTAATCAGTGTCAACTACATCTGAATTATATCCATATACCCTGCCCAGAACTGAGCTGTACATTTTCTAAATTCTCTGACAGACTTTATACATGTATTGTCAACAACTGTCATACAGATACTCAGAATAGCTTATGTATCATTTGGTTACACACATAACAGTTAAAGCTCAGGGCAACTATTAAATGAATACTTAAAATAGGTAAACCTTGTTAAAAGAAGTACATAAACCTGTGCTAGCATGCAAATAAGTATAAACAGGGCTTGTTAGAGACATTAACTTGAATGTTTAATGCTATTTTGAAGGTAACATACATAACATGGGCCTGAAAAATAGTGTAAGTGACCATAATAAAGAACTTTAAATCATTTAAGTAGCAGCCTTATAGATTTACTATATTCTGTGACAGATGTAATACACTTATATTCAATAAATACCATACCGATACTTGGAAATAATGCAGGAAACACTAAGTAACGTATATAACGGTAATAACTCAAGATATTTATAAAATTAATACGAAACATATGTAACTGTGGTATAAGAAGTTCATCAACCCGTGTCAGCATGCAAATATGTACGAACATGTCATGGTTGAGACATTATCAGGGACATTTAATGCTAGTTTGGGGGGTAACGTATATAACGTGATGTTACATGTTAACGCTGCCACTCTCAGAGGGCTAACATCTTTTATTTGTGTCTTATATAATGTTGTTTTAGAAAGTCATAGTGTACAAATTCCCCCTGGGGGGAGGGGGGTCTATAGCCAGCTAAAGGCCTATTATATCAGTAATCTGAAACCTTCGTTGCACACCATAAACAATCATTGCGCTTAATATGAAGACCCTCCACCAAAATGAGCATCATGAGCAGCAAACCAGATTTTAAGTAAATGCGAAATTGACCTTTGAATACAAGGTCATATACCTTTTTTCGAAACATTGGCTGTAATCTACTAACTTGTGCCAATACAAGTTAAAGTTTTTATAAAAAGCTTGCGATCTTGAAGCATTTTGGGCTCACCATGGTGAGCTATTGTGATGGTTGGATGTCCGTCGCCCATCGACAACAATTGCTTCAAAGGACATCTTAACAACTGGCTGGATTTGGACTAAACTTGGCAGGAATGATCCTGATATGGCCCTCTTTAATAATTGTTCATATGATTTGTTCCGTTGCATATCTAGGTCACTCAGGCTAAAAAGGTTTTCCAGGTGAAAACTTAAAAAAATCTTGTCTGAAACCACAAGGCCTAGAGCCTTGATATTTGGTATGTAACATTAACAAGTGGGCCTCTACTAAGTTTGTTTAAATTATGCCCCTGGGGCAAAATGGGCCCGTCCCGAGGATCACATATTTAACATAGGCTGATATAGGGAAAACATGAAAAAATCTTAAAACCACAAGGCCTAAAGCCTTGATATTTGGTATGTAGCATCAGCTAGCGGACCTCTACTTAGTTTGTTCAAATTATGCCCCTTGGGCCAAAAATGGGCATGTCCCGGGGGTCACATGTTTTGCAAAGGCTTATTTAGGGAAAACATTAAAAAAAATCTTATCTGAAACCACAAGGCATAGATCCTTGATATTTGAAATGTAACCTCACCTAGTGGGCCTCTACCAAGTTAATCAAAGTATGCCACTGAGACCAAAAATGGTCCCGCAAAGGGGGCTACGCGATTTACATAGGCCTATTACCGGGAAAAACATGAAAAACTCTTCTTGTCTGAACCATAAAGCCTAGAGCCTTGATATTTAGTATGTAGCAACACCTAGTGAACCTCTACCAAGTTTGTTCAAATTATGGCCATGGGGCGGGCTTCACGTTGTTTACATAGGCTTATATAGGGAAAACATTGAAATATTCTTGTCTGTAACCATAAGGCGTCGAGCTTTGATATTTTAACGCCCGGGGATTACATATTTTATATAGGTTTTTTAGAAAATGAAAGCTTTAAAAATCTTGTCTCAAACAAAAAGGCATAGAGTCTTTATATTTGGCATGTAGCATCATCTAGTGGACCTCTACAAAGTTTGTTCAAATTATCCCCCTGTGACCATTTTTGGCCCACCCCGGGGCTATGTGATTGACCTTGGCCTATATAGGGAAACATAAAAACAAATATTCTTGTCTCTAAACACTAGGCCAAGAGTCTTGATAGTTGGAATGTAGCATCACCTTGGAGTACTTTACGGAGCTTGTTAAAATTATGGCCCTTGGGGCCAAAAAAGCCTCACCCCGGCGATCACATATTATAATATTATTATATAGGTTTATTAAGAGAAAACATAAAACAAAACTCTGAAACCATATAGCCTAGAGCCTTGATATTAAGTATGGAACATCCCAAAAATTTCTCTCCCAAGTGTGTTCAAGTTGTGCCACTGGTGCCAAAAATGGCCCACCACGGAGAGAGAGTAGTGAAATATGAAAAAAAACTTGCTATTATGAGTTTTAATCTCTCTTCCACTTGGTGCTATATGTTCGTTATCTGTATGTGGCCTCATCGTGAGAAAACTTGTCATCGGGGTTTCCGACCAGGTCATCCTCCAACCAACCTACTCAGCTACCGAGACCTGCGAGAATCTTGAAATTTTGTATCCGGCAAGTTTAGCTATCATACTTTCTAAGGAGCTTATAACATAGGCGCTGATCGGACTGCGCCGATACGCAGGTTGGTCTGCGCCTTTGTTGTGCATGTAACAAGGTCAGATTTTCTCGAGACAAAGCATCTGAGCCGTGACATGTGATTTCCAACAATGTGGCATTTTGACATGAATAGACTCAGACAAGCCTGTGCAGCCTCCTGTTAAGATGGTGTTCTGTCAGTAGCTTAACACTCAGAATATTCAAGAGACAAGCAAAGGCTCTGATCAGACTGCGCGTATGCGCAGGCTGATTTGAGGCTTTGCTGGTCGCACATACCATATTGTTGGAAATCTTATGTCACGACTCATCTATGGTTGTGATATACCCATATTTGCGCTTCAGCAACTAAACCAAAAGGATCATAATCCAATATATTTTCTTCTGATTCTATGTATAACCATCTTCGCAAGCCAAGAATACTAAGACCACTTTGTTCCATACGTGCGCCTGGAACGAAGTGGTCTTAGTACCAATGGCTTGCGAAGATGATGTTTAACTGAGGCATTCGCAAAACCTAAAACGTGATATGACGCTACTGGACGAAGGCGTTTAGATTTTGAAGCACAACATTTTGCACTATCAAAATGTCTATCAAGAAAAAAGATAAACAAAAGTGATTGGAAAGACTATATATGTACAAAAGAATCATATGTGTACATTGTCGTAATGGTTGAAAAAGATGTGAATTGGGGTTTTGACCCTACTTATCCTGACTACTACTAACTTGAAGGGTAGATCTATCGTGTATCTAAAGTAATACTCATTAAGTCATTAACTTACTTTACATAGGGGTCCAATTGCTTATTCTAAGGGAAAAACACTTTCTAGTGTGGGGTGGGGGTACCAAGCTTTTCCAACTTTTCTAATTTCTTTTCTAATTTCTATAGAAACCTATAGCACGTGACTTTCCAGGGGGGGGGGTCCGAACACCCCTGTCCCCCCCTCTGGATCCGCCAATGCTTCACGTTTATCAAAATAGACTATTACTATCCATACCGCTATAATGAAGGTTTGGGATTAAGAAATGGATTAACAAAAGATTATAGTCACTATTCAGAGAGAGAAATCTAGTAATCAAGTAAACACGTATTAGGGATATGGATTAACCTCATTAATAACTATTTAAACGTTTAACTGATAACTTAGTTCTACATCGAGACAAGATTCTTACTCGACTGCTTTTGCTGCACCGAACTATGAAACATGTGTTATAAGAGATGTGATTATGGTTGAATAACAGGGACAGTAATTATTCAGTACTTTATTATAAATGGAGTTGCTAACTTACTAATACATGTGCAACAAAAGTGACCAATGATTTTTGGTGCTAATTACAGAGTTGTATGCAAATTTATGGGAACTGTTTCAAAAATACCACAACGCAATCTATAAATGTTGCTGAGCTGAAACGCTATACTGCTAACTGTCAACTGTTGATACAGTTTAAATCTACCAAAAAGACGCAACAGACATTGATTATATAGGGTGAAAAGAAAGCCTATCTAAGGCACGGTGGTATACATTGGAAGAATGTCTAATTCAACTAATCTAGAACTGGTTAGTACCCTCACTGACCCATTCCTTAACTGGTTTTCCGGAGACATTTTGCCGTATTTGGTTGCAGGATTTGACATCACTACAATCATCATTGGCTCGATTCTAAACATTATTCTAATAGTAACCTTTAAGAAGCGCAGTCTTTTTAACGAACCTAGTTCGTACTTTGTGTTCATGCTTTGTATTGCTGACTTTATCGCATACGCTCTCATGCTTCTTCCTACTGTGATCACGTCATTTACTCGCGATTGGATGCTGACGACACAGTTCTGTTGGATTCATGGTTGCATGATTGCTTTGCTGTTATATGTTCCATTTTCATTCATGACCTTGCTCGCAGTGGAACGAGCAGTAAAGCTGGTGAACACAGAACTATACGAGAAAACATTTGAATCGAAGAAGGTGATGAACATTCTGATGGTTGGAATATGGGTGCTGAGTACTGTCGTTTCTTTCGTTACATTGTCTGGAATCGCTGAAGTACGGTACGATTTCTTTCACCAGGGCTGCATGTTGGACTATCAAACATCGTATATATTGCTGAATGTACATTTTGCAACAACATTTGGATCATCGTTTGTGGTTCTGTTCGTATGTTACTGTTGTATTTTTGACAACAGGAGACGCGCGTTGAAAGATGCAAGAGCCATGAGTTTAAAAGCGAATAACAGTGCAGGGAGACGAAGAAGAGTAGCATTTGTTCATGAGAAAGCCAGCGGATCCTTAAAGACTGGAAATAAAGATGTGCCCAGGGATATACCAGCTACCAAAGAATTAGAGGACAAATTCTCTGTTCCAATTTTGTCATCAGCTGATGACAACACGTTGTCATCAGCTGATGACAAAATTGAAAAGAGAAAGACCGCTGAGGGTATTGACAGAAAGAGAACACCTCGGGGCATTCGTAGAAACTCCAGAAGAAAGTCAGCTCAACGAAAGTCACTAGTGGTTGAAGTATTTAGCGATGATAATGAGAACCCAGCATTTCATCTGGCTATAACATACCTATTGCTTTACCTTCTAATCGTTCTCTGCTATCTTCCCTATTACATCGTCTGGTATTATGATCTGTACAGCACTGGCGGCCTTTGGGACGGGTTCTATACCATAGCATTGTTGGTTTTCCATGCCAGCTTTGTACTGAAGCCCATCATTTATCTGGGACACAATCGCCATTATCGCGGTGTTACCAAGGAAACTATTCCGGAAAGTGTTCGAGAACGCGCAAGCGCAGTGCGGAATTCCGTGTCTACAGCGGTAGATAGAGTCGATGATTTCATATTTCGATCTACTACCAATAAGAGATTTGCTGCTACTGTTGCAGCACAAAAAGCTGTTCTTGTCTGGAAGAAGAAACTAAATGGAATAAGAATGAAACGAATTGATAGCAACCAGAAAACTGAGGACAAAATTCCAGTTATTGGAGCGAAGGCCTCTGAAAATTCAGCTGAACATGAATCAGCGGACGGTGTGGAGAAATCAAATGCTGGTATACAGCCCGGACATCATACTGCAGTTGTCAAAAGTGCTGGTGGGCACAGATCTGTAGACTTACGATCTCAACCGGTTACACCGAGTAAAATTGAGATAACGAGCTTGTCTTTTATTGAAAGGGAGCGTCAAAGACTAATGGGAAGATTAGATAGAGTATAGATGCATATAGGCAGCCAGATATTGTCTAACCAGCTGTAATATTACTTTATAATAGAAAAAAAATAAGCTATTTTAACAAAGTACAACTTTACAGCAACTTATGTTCGTCTCTTAATTAATTGTACATACATGTATGGGCCATGACATGAGATTTCCAACAATGTGGTATATGAGACCAGCAAAGCAAATCGGACTAAATCCCTCAATCAGCAATGGGACGTAATCTGAAAAATTACCTGTCAGAACCCTCATTTTGGACAATCTTGTTATTTCCCCTGCATCGCAGGTAATCCCTGGTGTCCAGCGGTGCTTGACGTCCGCGCAGTGTCTTGTTAAAGAGCAATAAACATATATGTCTCATAGGATTAATGTTTCTGATTCACAAGTACAGAAATATTTTTATATATTTGTTTGATAATCAGTAAACAAAATTACTCCTAAAGTACATGAACCAATGTTGCAATGCAAGACGTGTTTTGGTCAGGTAACTGCGATACTTGTGAATTGGGATTTTAAGTAAAAACGAAAAAAATAAAAATAAATAAATAAATAAATATTCTGAACGTTCTAAGCCATGCTAATCCATATCAGTCCCTTCAGAATAATTTATGCATCTTTAATTCACTGACAGAGCGTAGGAGCGCAGTGGCTCTGTGGTTGAGTGTTTGACCCGAAACCGAGGCGAGTTCGAGCCTCACCGGCATCACTGATCAAGACACATAAATCCTAGCTTTCTAGCTCTCTATAATAACAACTTTGTGGAAAATAATGAACTTAAACAAAACCACGAATTGAGTGCTTCATAAAATTATGGTCTAAGATTAAAAAGAAAGTTTAAGTTCTAACGTTTTCGCGTGAATGTGCATATTGCTAAAAGTCTACATCAACATAATTATGTATTATTTAATTGCTCAAGTTGTCTTCCAATCACACCAAGGATAAAGAGGGGGCGTTTAATTTAATTGCAGTTAATAATCGAATAATTAGGTTAGCTGATTGTTGGTACTGAATCTTGACCTTAACCCTGGCACAGGCTATTCGGGATTTTGGACATTATTTTAACTTAATTGAAGCTGGTAAACTATGCGCTCAAAGATCCTTTTAAGGCCATACCTGTAGCCAGAATGAAACCCAGTTAAGCTGCTATAACATATAATGCTACATTGAATTTTGAAACTCTTTGTATAGACCCACACCAGAGGTCAAAGAACGCTGACACATAGCCTATGTTGATACAATAATTATGGAAGTGTCCACTTTGTATTTTAAAGGATCAAAAATAAATAAATAAATAAATAAATAAATAAATAAATAAATTGTGTGCAGAAGGTGTGAATGGACTTGCTTAAAGGGGTAAATATTTGAGCAATAATACTGGTACCACTCATTATGACTCTCTCCAGGGGTCATTCTGGTCAGATCAAAAGAACGGTCATAATGAGGTGATTATGACTTCCTTACTGGGGCAATAAAGTGGTCCCATAAAGGGATTAGGTAATTTATGATAAAATATTGATCTTTATCTTACTGAATGAAATTGAGTTGTATACAGGTAAGTCCCCTCTTGAGGCCCCATCAATTTTGTGAGATACTGAAACTGTCCCTTATCAGTTAATCCTTTAATGATCTCTATTGGACAGTGATCTATGTCTTTAACTGCGCCTAACATTTTCCTTTCCAGTGAAGTTTACTTTTCGGGGTATTCCACTGATAACAGAATAAATAAACTCAGCAGGGAGCTAAAGCTTTTTGACAACGTGACGCTACATTGACTGGCTGAAAACAGCAGGCGTCAAAGTGTGTCGCGTATGATGTGTCGCGCGCCACTAGCCAGTGTAGTCTTATCTCCGTCTTTACAAGACATCCTTTAATAAAGGCCTTGAAGTTTGAACATTCAATCATCTCACAAATGTGAGTTCTACTTACCTTTAAAACATTTCACTCAAGGATCGATGCTGAAAGCTTTAGACCACTGCCCATTTTAGAGTCATTGTATACTAATTAGCTTTGAAGTAACTTTATAAAACTAATCGAGCGTGCCTTTATAAGTTGTTCGTCTGTTATAAACCAAGTGAATTTCTTATTATTTTCTTTTTTTGAAATATCAATGACATTTGGTAGATGCGACGTTCCGTCGAGTACGACGTTTGGTCGAAAAACAATGACTTGACAATTTCGACCGAATGTCGTACCTGACTATTTTTTTCGACTAAATGTCGTACTCGGCGAAATGTCGCATCGACCAAAAGTCGTATGCGACCAATCGTCGTATCGGCGAAATGATTTTCGACGAATTGTCGTGCACTCTGACCCACAACCCCTTAAAATACAAAACGGACAATTACAAACTTAAACAATATGCTTGAAATCAAGCATAATTAAAAGGGTTGAACGCTTGTTTTCTACAAATCTCTTTCCGAATATTGTATCCGTATGCTATGCCCATGGCATAATTTCTTTTCCCTTCGAAATTATAGCTTGAAACGTACAAGTAATGGAACGTTCTAATTGACACTTTCCTGAGTAATGTTGTGGTATCTTGTGACAAAAGTGCAAAATATAGCAATTTTAAAATACGACGACAAATACATTATTCAAAAGCAAAAGTTTTACATAAATTAACCCCTTTAAATGGAATGTCCAGACCTTAATTATTGGACCGGTCAAGCTCCGTTTTAAGAACTGCTGGGTGGTATTTTTCACTTTTACTCAAATTTTAATAGAACATTCTTTAACCAAACAGTAGATACTCTGATCAGACGTCGAGTTCTGCAGCGTCTGATCTGGATTAGACTGTTTGCCAGGACGCTTGTTTTATATATCGAAATGTTAAAGACATCTAATCGTACTGAAACAGGGTTCATAAAAATTATCTTGGCTCAACCTGCTCAGTTACAGAGACTAGCTAGAAAGCTGAATTTTTGCGCGTAGCAAGTTTATCAATTATACTTTACAGAGAGCGAACAACAAAGGCGCTGGTCAGACTGCGCGGATGTGTAGGCTGTCTGCGCCTTTAATCTTCGACTTGATGCAGCTACGTCAGTTTTTTTCGCGACACAAGGCCCAATAATTTTTCAATGTTTTCACACCTTGGCTAGGTCGGTCAATTGATGACACGCACAACGAGCGTTATTGATAATTGCATCAATAAATTGAAAATCAGAGGTACATGTAAGCGCAAAGAAAAATGATCCGAAACGAGAAAAAGGGTCATGGCCGAGAGCATACTCAGCCAAAAAAAGTGGTCAGGGCTGGACCGGCGTTGTAAAACACATAATCATTTATTTTCTAAGTACTAGTATTTCGTACGGTTGGAAATCTATGTCGACCCAATTAACTTACAAGTTTATCAATAAGATATAAAACTGTTTTAACACCGAACGGTAAAGGTGCTGAACAGAATGCGTAGACTAGTATGCGCCTAATATTTACAAAAAATGACGAAATTTCCTACGACGCTGCGAATTTACAAAAATGGGGTCTTACTGGTTTTTACTTTCTTTTTCTCCTTTTTCTTATATTTTCGTTTTCCACCTTTATTTTCTTTCTTTTTTTTATTTCAGGATTCACATTTCTTCCTCACTTTTGAATTAGTTATACCAGGTGAAAGAAATAAAGAGTTTCCGTGATATAGAAGATTAAGATTTGTTTTACTGATTAGAAAATTTTACAAATTAAAAATAATAAATTAAGATTTTTTTTTATAAAACCCTAAAATCATACCCTTATAAAGATAAAAAAAAATATATAAAACATACATAAATCTTGTTTACCACAACAGAGATAAAGTAGTGATCACACAAGAAGCAAATCAACGCATTGGCTTGTACCCACGGATTTGGACTTAGAAAATTTCAGAGCTGACTGTGACTTCTTAATATATTTCGCAATAGGGAAGAAATTTATAAAATACTTATTTTGTAAATAACTATATCAAAATAAACTATATAATTTTCCCTCTGTGGTGATAACTTATAAAATTTTGTCAGAAAATGCTTTCATTATCAAATTTGAAGGTTAAAATAGCTTCTTAAGCGATCTTGGCAAATAAGTCGCAAAATGCATTCAAATTTGACAACATTGCGGTAAATTTTGAATCGCAGAAGGAAGAAATTTCTCATTAAGTTATTTTATTAATCTTTACACCATATTTTAGAGCAAAGATTGAATATTAAGCGTATAACTTATAAAAAAATTGTCGTATCAGAAGAAACATGTCTATTATCACGTTTTATATAATTTTCCCATTCAAACCTATACAAAACTCGGTGTGGTTTATACAGGTAAATGATCGGGCATATCCGTAGAATGGTATCGGTAAATTCCACCGGTTTGAAGGGAAAAGTGCCATATGGCTCAGATCAGCCTGCGCATGCGCGCAGTCTGATCAGACCCTTTGCTAGTCACTTGAATATTCGATGACTGTTACGCTACTTGGAGTTTCTAAGCATTGTTGTAAATCACACGTCGCGACTCCTATACTTTCAATGACCAGCCCATTATATAATGCTGCTTTATATCACATCATCGTAAAGTCAATCTTTAAGATGCTCCAAACACCCAATGGCTTCGGCTGCTCTCTATTCTAAAGTTTTGTTGTTGTTGATTCATTGTTCGTTGTTGATCCCATTGTTTTGTGAGGGTTAAGTGTTTCGTCTCTGTTTTGTTGTGCAGTACTTAATGTCGTTTCCAGTTTTGCAATCATCTCGCTGGGGAAAAGAGAGCTGGTTGTTTTACTTTAATTACAGGTACTTGAAGTTCGATCCTTATATCACTTCTGAGGCTATAGAAATGATATAAGGATCGAACTTCAAGTTCCTGTGCTTTAATTGAATTTGATGCCATGTGACTGTTAGTGTTCTGTGGCTCTTTCTCATGGTGCCGGGGGCTCGAGGCCGTGGGTTGGTCTGCAGTGTGTGATGGTGGCATTTCCTGGTCATTTCTTTAAACATGCAGCGAGTTTAGATATAGTAATTTCCCAAAAAGCGTATAACATAGGCGCTGATCGGTCTGCGCGTATGCGCAGGCTGGTCTGCGCGAATGCGCAGGCTGGTCTGCGCCTTTGTTGTTCGCAAATCCCCGAAGGCAAGTTTTCTTACGTCAAGGCCCATGTGATTAAAGACGGACAACCGAGGGAAAACCCTTTAGATTGCATTACGCAGCTTTTAGCTCATTTTAGGCTCTACCAGGAAGTACCATTAGTTTCAATGCAATGGTATATGGATAGTCAGTAGCAAGTTAGAAGCACTCCAGACATGTATCACAATCACTTATGAAAATAAAAGCTATTTGTAAGCACACAATTTGTTGATTCATGCATGTAAACAAAGTCATGCCCCTTATGAAAATGGCTTATTCTAAGCCCAAAAGACACCTTTTCACAAGTTTATCGGGATTGAAAAAATCATGAAATAAGACAATTTGCCTGCAGACTCACTTCAGAGAAATAAGTTTATCAGCAATTCATCATCAATCATCCGTTTCTTCTACTACCTCAATGCACCGATATCAACCAGGCGAAAAAGGACAACCAGTCAAAATTCAAGAGTTACGTACTTTCCTTCAAACAAACATAGTAAGGTCAAGTGACACTGACAAAATGCATTTTTCTCACTGCTGGCTAAGACTCTGCCAGATGCCAGCCAACATTTCTTCATTAAATTTAGAACAAACATTTTACATATTGACATACAGCCCTACCCCTTTATATTTAGACTTTTCCCCAAAGCCATTTCTGCGAAACTGTGGACTGCAACCTATAAAATTCGTATTGTTATTTGTGATACAGAGGTGAAGAAAGACACCAGAGGCGAGTTCAACGATGCCAGCGATCACGTGATGCAAGGCTTAAGGATAGGTACCAGAAGCGAACGCTCGCATTGTTGAACTTGCCTCAGATCAATTACTGTCATTAGCATTTACCGATAACAGAGTATATGAGCCTCTCACGTCACACAGGCGAACAACCAAGTTTCAAACGAGTTTGCGCTCTTGCAAAGTCTCATCAAAACATACGAAATTTGTAGAGAATGGCACCACGAACAGAGTATTAGACCTAAAAAAGTAATTTGGGTATGGCCAGGAAATGCCTAGATCACAGACTGCAGACCAACCCACGAGAACGAGCCACAGAACACAGACGATCACAATTCAACTAAAGTAAAGCAACCAGCTGTCTCTTCATTAGACTCTTACACAATCCAGTATAAGAATGCATGAATTTTATTTAAGGGACGTAACGCATTCTATCTCTTCATCAGCAAGAAGATTGCTAAACTAGAAAGGGCACCAATAAGGCCAAATAAAAAAAGTGTGTTTCGGGTAACGGGTCTGAACATTTGAGGTAGGGTAGTCACACATAGTTTTTTAATCTTTTTTCTGAAAAAATATAATTTTATGCATTTTGAAAGGCATCTCGGGTTTCAAAATGCATAAATTATTTTTTTTCCAGAAAACTTGAATTTTTTTTTAGGTTTCACCAGTAGAATTTGGTAGGGTCGGGTTACCCTTTTTATTTGGCCTAACCAAAGCACCAAACAAGGACCCAACACATAGCCTGGCCCCACACGTACATACCTTTAACGAGTGATATAACGTATCATATGTGAAGTGTAGCGAAATCTTCAGAGCTCACCATATGTGTTTGGAAATCTGTTTCCAGAAGGTTTTGTTAAAGTGCATCATCTGATTTTCGTTCCGCTGTGCAGTTGTATAAAATATAGAGAATAGCATCATCTGATTTTCGTTCCGCTGTACAGTTGTTTAGCCAAAGATTTTGCGTTTTTGAGCATTATGTTTCTTCACCAAGGCAAACTATTTCAAGAATTTGTTGACAGCATTTTAAAGAATGAATGCATATATATGCTATTAAAGTCAGGATGTGTGCAAAATATGAAACCTGTGCGATATTTCACAGGTTTCATATTTTATATATTTCACGCTGCTGTAAACTTCGGGCCTCGACGCGAGATAACATGACTTAGTTGCATGTAAACAACAAATGCGCAGTCCAGCCTGCACATCCGCGTATTCTGATTATCGCCTTTACTGTTCGCTTTATGGAATATATACTCCTAAAATAATTAAAGGACCAGTATTGTCATTTTAGTGGTTGATTATATGAAGGTATTTTGTTCAACAGATGGTCTAAAATGCTTTACGGTTGTAAATAATCACATACATTCAAAATTATTTGCTAAGCAAAAGCTGTCAACATCATCTTCTTGATGTCACTTTGTGTAGGCGACGAGCTTTTGGGTACTATTGCCCTTTATGACATTGGTTGCCCCTATCGGTACAATTGCCCCTTACGAGACGAACCAAATTGGGCAATTCAAGGAGGAAAAAGTAGAAAAATCATTATTCCCAATGTTGATGCAGGACGAGTCACGGATCGTAAAATTTATTCAATCCCAAGATGATTAGCACAGGTTATATTACATGCCCAGAAGCACCTAACAAGGAATGTTTTCAATATATTTGAGAAGAAATCAAAAGAAAGTGCTGGACGTTTTTGCGTGGAGGTAGGTGTGAGGGGGATGCTTGATGGTATCATCTAAATATATAGGCTTGGACGATTTAGTGGGGGCCAACATTTTGAATTTCTTTATTGGGGGCGGTGGGCGTCAGGAAAATGAACAGTTTTGGGATTATGAAGATTGGGGGTATGCTAAGATTTTGAATATTTTTGGGGATATGCGTGATATTGTTTGGGGGTAATCAGTAAATGCTAGTACTGAACTTATGTAGCAAGACGAGAGTTTAATTGTGCTTTACCGATCCATTGTGCATGATATCAATGGCATGCGCGGATCCAGAAATTTTCGTCAGGGGGTTCCAGACCCAGCTGAAAAAATTCTTACTTATCTTTTTTTCACGTTTTTTTAGTTACCAACTTATTTTATGGAAAGCCCTATTTGCTCCTCCAGTGGGGGTAGGGGGTGTCCGTACCAGTATACCATCGAAACCTATTGTGTAATTTTCAAGGTGTGGCAGGGGTAGGGTAGTGGTCATCAGGTTACTTTACAGGGGCTCCAATCGCTTGTCGAGTGGAGTCCGTACCAGTATTCCTATGAAAACCTATAGCACTTGTTATTTTCCCAGTTGGGGTTGGGGGTCCAGACCTCGGCAATCTGGATACATTTACGTAAACAATACCCCTTCGAAGTTACCATATGTTAAAGTTTTCCTTTCTGGAGTGCGAGAAGCCACACCCCCTGGCGACAATGTTTTAACATATCATAATCGTTTTAGCTATTGTAGAATGTCACTTAGTGATCTAGGTACATAGGCGAAATTGGCTACGACCTACCCCCCCCCCCCCCCCCCCCCCCCCCCGGATGACATGTTTTTGATGGGTCGAATTAATTTAGCTATTTTGTAGCAGGTCATTCAGTGATCATTTCCACCAATATATTTTGAAATCCGATCACACGATAAATATCATAGAGGTTTCAGACAACGCAGTACTTCTGTCTTAATTTTCTTTTTAAAGTATTCTTTTCGTGCTGAAAGCTTGGAAGATGGGGCGTTTTCGAAGCTCTATCACGTTGGAATTGGTTTGCGAACGTTTTACTAATACCTTTTTAACAAATGCTTTAAGAATAATCCATTGTCTAATGAGATGCTCGAAGTATATGCAAAATTGACCATTAAGGGTTAACCGATCCGTAAGTGGTAGTCGATATCGTGAGTCATTTTTTTTCAATGTCAACATTTTCAAATAGAGTTTTGATTAAACACTATTTAGGCACTTCCATGTTCCCTTCCCATTATGCAAAAATAACAACGATTGGGAATCACATCGTCCGATATTAGAATATTAACCTGCAAACATTGAAATGAATGTAAAATTCACTAACGTTACCTGTTTCAGTTGTTTTACTGATCGCGCTACTCATGTTCGGAAACTCCCATAAGGAGTCCATTTTCATAATTTTTGATTGCCCCTTACGACTTTATGTAAATGAAACGGCAATTAACTTAAGCATCTGGTGGATGTGGAAACATTATTGCTGTCTATTCTAGGTGGTGATTCTGTTCTTTTTATATCGATGTAGCTCGTAACGCGAATCCCTCTTTAATTTTTTGACCAAGGTTATTTATGTTTAGCACAATCGCCTATGTCTGTACATTACAATTTAAGTCAAAGGTCACAGTAACTATACTTTAAATCTTTCTTATGGCTCGTAATGCGTGCGAACTCCTTTTACTTTAAAATGGAGGGTGTGTAGTGTGTAGATGACAACAAAGGCTTCCGATCGCCAATATGACCTTGGGGTCAATGTTCAAGGTCAAATATACTAAAAAAAAATATGACTTGTTACGAGATCTCTTCTTACATTATGATGGATTGTTCATAATTGACAAAATGAATGCATATATGGTGTACAGATGACAACAAAAAATTGGGATTGCCAATATTAACTTGGGAGTCAAATTTTCACCAAGGGTGTCCATATTTGGCACAATAGTTTCTTATGATGTGTAGATGACAGCAATTTGTTTGCAGTGCTGATATGACCTTGGAGGCATAGGTCAATGTCAAATATACATTAACTACATGTTTATTGGCTCATTACATGAACTGCTCTTACATCCTTTGTTGGAGGATAGTCATATTTGGTGGCTAGAAACACAAATTCATTTTACAATTTTCATTGGAGATTCTTTTCATATTTTGTACAATGGTTATATGTTAATGAATGTTTTGGATTGCATATATGACCTTTGTGACAAAGGTGAAGGTAAAATATACACAAAATTAGGCTTTATGGATTGTATTACCAACTCCTTTTACTCTTTTGTTGGAGGATATTCATATTTGGTACAATATTTGCCTGATATCACTCAATGTGTTTAGATGACAAGAACGCTTTTTGATTTCAGGTATGGCCTTTGAGTCAAAGGTCAAGGTCAAAATACTTAAATTTTGGTTGTATTTCTTATAACGCAAATATCTCTTACATTTTTGATGCAGGTAATTAGTATTTTGCACACTGATTGCTTAATGTTTTAACTGAAAAATGGTTTTGGGCTACTTTTATGACCTTAAGGTCAATGTCAAAATACTTAAAATCTGTCTATAATGGTTGTTTCACCAACTGTTTTAGATGTAAGTGGTTTGTGGAAGCCTGATATATGACTGGAACAAATAGCTTGTCCCACTCAGGTTCGTTCACATTCTTGAATTATATCAAGGTTGGTCTTAGGGTAGTATTGTCCCATATGAAGTTAACTGTCAAGTAGACTGCTGTGTAGTCATCAAAAACCTTACCTGGGACGGTGAGTACCCATTATCCCAAACTGTTTCAGTAGGCCAAATTCATTCCACCATTTGAAGTTTCAATAAAATATATTGCAAGTTCATTGCACTTGTAACTAATTGATTTCACTTAGAGAAATCACTACAAAAATCGCCATTCTCTTCAATCTACAGAGCACGATTATCAGTCAATTAGTCTAAAATTACGATGATCCATATCAATCAGTCATAACATATTATGTTTTTGATAGTTAATGAGATCAATTTTAGATTATCAATAACATACTTTTTTGATTCAGTAACAAGAATATGATTTATCATCCCATCTTATCCTTGATCTGCGTACTACTACTCTAAAAACTATAAGAGGTTGCACACGCTAGCATGACACACACTTTACTTTACTTGTAACCAGAGTCAACATTAAATGTTTCATATACTTAACATGTATAGTTTATTAGCAATGCTGAATGAATTTTTGGTAAGTGATTTTAAATGAAATCAATAATTTCATGAACAGCCTATCAAAAGTCCGGGCAATTATAGCGCATAATACTTAAGCAGCTATCCGAATCCCATGCAATAAAGCAATGAGTATTTTTAATTACTACTATGTTATATTACTACACCGTGGTTCCTTTGATTTTATGATAATTATTCAGCCCAGTTGGTATATGTTTTCTGGGTTGAACCAGTATTCAGCACTTAAAATATATTGTTTCTTGCTCGATGACAAAATACTGAAATGGACAGCCCCTAGACTTTTCCCTTGTAAAACCAGCTTTTACTCAGCAAATTAACTTTGAACTTATCAATCTGTATCAAACTGTTCTTCATAACAACTTTAGTATATTTATATTTCTGTTAAAACTGCTGGAACATTATGGAAGTCCGTTCACATGTGTTTGTATGTTGCACCTCCTTCGACGACCGTTTTGACTGCGATGACGAATAGTTAATACTTAGGGTCAAACGGAACAATATAATTACTAACCAATTCAATTATCAAATACATGCACTGTAGGTTTGTTATTTCAAAAGAGGAACATCTCCAAACACTTCTTGAAGCGATGATACACTCGCCCAACATTGTTATTTTTACCAAAACTGTTTAGCAATCGCTGACTGGTGTATCCTTGCCAGACACCTAAAATTGGACAATCAAATAATTCGTTATAAAGCAGCTCACGAGATCACAAGTTGTCGCTAATGTGTTCTATAAAGGGGTGGCGGCATGAGAGCGTTATAGTCGTGGCTATAAGCTTTGAAGAGACATTATCTTTGAAAACTCAAACAGCATGTCAGAAAACCCGAGAGAGGTAGCAATTTAATAGAATCGACTGACTCGTTGACTTATCGTTTACTCGTTTCGATTTTGGAGTCGTGCTGCCAATTATAAGGCCACAGACATATTCCTCATTTTATTGCTCCTACGTTTCCAGTAAATAATAAGAAAAACATTACGAAATTGATTAGCTTTTGACTACCTATTTTAATTCAATTTTATTTATTTATTTATCGAAACTCGCAAGGAGTGTAAATTAGGAAACATATCTTAAGAGACCATTTCAGTCGTAGTTCCATAAGACTTTTTTATACCCCGCCACTAAAGTGTGGCGGGGTATTATGTTATACCTTTCGGTGTCTGTCCGTCCGTCCGTCCGTCCGTGCTCACCATTTCCGATCGATAACTTGAGTATTTATTCACGGAATTTTTTCAAATTTTGCATACATATTGTTATCGGCGATGAGTGGTATGCGATTGTTAATGGGCAAAATCCGTCCATTTTTAACGGAGTTACTGCCCTTTTTCGTATTGGAAAAATGGTTTCTGGCCTGTTATTCCTTTACTGTTCATGATATGTTGCACATTAAAGGTTACATATTGTGACTAAGGACCGTCACTCTGACCTTCCTAGTTTGAGAGTTATCCGCCCTTGATAGGTCTGAAAAAAGGTTTTTGACCTATTGTTCCTTTACTATATGGAATATCTGAATATAACTTCACAGATATGTTTCACATCAAAGGTATCATATTGTGACTAAGAACCGTCACTCTTACCGTTCCCGTTTGTGAGTTTTCCGCCCTTGATTGAATTAAAAAATGTTTTTACCCGTAGTTCCTTTACAATGTGGAATATTTAAATGAAACTTTACAGATGTGTTTCACATCAAAGGTTACATACTGTGACAAAGAACCATCACTCTTACCTTTCCAGTTCACGAGTTATCTGCCCTTGATTGATCTGAAAAATGGTTTTTGACCTGTAGTTCATTTACTATATGGAATATCTGAATGAAACTTCACAGATATGTTGATCATCAAAGGTTACATATTGTGACTAAGGATCATCACTCTTACCTTTCCAGATTGTGAGTTATCCACCCTTGATTGATCTGAGAATTGGTTTTTGGCCTGTAGTTTCTTTTACTATATGGAATATCTGAATGAAACTTCACAGATATGTTGAACATCAAAGGTTACATTTTTTAGTAAGGACCGTCACCCTTACCTTTCCAGTTCATGAGTTATCTGCCCTTGATTGATCTGAAAAATGGTTTTTGACCTGTAGTTCATTTACTATATGGAGTATCTGAATGAAACTTCACAGATATGTTGACCATCAAAGGTTACATATTGTGGGTAAGGATCGTCACTCTTACCTTTCCAGATTGTGAGTTATCCACCCTTGATTGATCTGAGAATTGGTCCGTCCGTGCTCACCATTTCCGATCGATAACTTGAGTACTTATTCACGGAATTTTTTCAAATTTTAAATCTACCCTAATCAGAATTTCCCATATTGTTAGAAATCTCACTAGACTGCTCATGTATCTGTGGTTTATATTAATATCTATTTAGAGTAAGGACGTCATATCACTGTCTATCTCAGTTCTGTTGCTATTTAGGAATTATATATCTCACCAAATAACTTTTGGTGCCCCCAGCAGTGGCGGGGTATTATGCAGTGCTTGCGGTGCTTTTATTATATCTTGATTTATATGTTCTAGGAGAAGATGCATTGATAAGTTAGGGGTATTTCAGCAGACCAAACATCTATGTGTCTTCATCCACATCAGAACTAAGGGTGAGGTTGGTGCACCATTAAACCGGTTTAAGCCCTCCAGTAAAATATTTTACGGACCGTTCCAAGGCGGTATTTCATTTGTGGATATTTTATGTTTATTTTCTGTCTTGTGTTTTCTATGCCTTTGTACGCGTCTGTTTATATGTGCCATGTGGTCACCTGATGGAAAAGGGCTGACCTCTTGGTTCTCGTTTGTGGTGTCTTACTGTGAGTTTGTTACTTTCCCATTGGTATCCTGGGTCAGGTGTGGTACTTGATTGTATCGATTCCTGATCTTTGCAACCTTAATAACTTTTAACCCATGAACAGCATCTTAAAGATCTGGTGGATTCAAGAAATGTACTAGACCCGTACTGATGTGCCTTAATATTAACTTATTTTATGGCTTATATTGTGCAATTGCAGTTGACTGCTCTGATTTTTATACTTGTACATGAAAAGTTTAAATGTGACTGATTAGCAATCATAATCCAATAAATGATCTTATATTTTCTTTGTTATTGAAACCATTTTCTAGAGTCAAAGTCTATTAGACAGAGCCCTTGTGAAATTGACTCCTTTGACTTTAATTTTTAAAAAATCCTGGCATTTTAGAAACTTAGAAACCAAGGAAGTCAGGATGTTACAACACTATGCCCCTCGTGTATTAAAACTATGACCTGATGGTCACGGTTATGGTACTCTACCAACTAAAGTATATGGTTCTTCACAAATTGATGGCCCTCCAAATGAGAAATATATAAAATCAAGTAGCTCCAGCGAACTTAACATTTGTTTAAAATGTGCCTGTTTGTATTTGAGCAAATAGGCTAGGCTTATACGTGGAAATGAAATAAAAATCCCATGTTATAGGAAGTTAACCTTTTATTAAAGTCTGTAACATGAGTGTCATGATAAGAACTTCTAACATGGTGTTAAAAAGTACGGTGAAAAAATATATCTACAGTAAAACCTGTGTAAAACGGCCACTCTCAAAAAGACCAAAAATTGGTTTTCAAGACCAATTATTGCTTAATGCAGGTCAAAAGTATTGCAGAATGCTCCAAGGGGAGCATTATGCATTTTTTTTCGACCTTCATTAAGTAAAAAAGGCGACAAAGATCAGGAATCGATACAATTAAGTACCAAATCTGACCCAGGATACCAAATGGGAAAGTGACATTTGTCATTTAGATCTTTGTTTTGTCTATTCTGAGTGGCCGTTTACACAGGTTTTACTGTAAATCGCTAAAATGGCTGCAGACAATGATGACTCTAATACAAAGTTGTGTCTGTACTTCACAATTTGGTGGCGATTTCTGCCAACATTACAGTTTCACCATTTTTAAAGAGCCGCCTAAGCCTGGACAGCATTTTCAATGTTGTCCCTTGTTTATAAACCAAAATCACGTTAAAATAACATGTGAATCGTCAGAAGACGATTTACATGTTGTTTCAAGCGTTATTTTCCTAGAAAAGCAAGAACAAATATGCTGCCTGTTGCAGTAGTGATTTGCAATATACGGGTAGATCTAAATGGCATATATATAATTTGAACAACTATGGAACAGTTTTGTTTGAATTATCATTATATGTATCTGCATGCATTAGTTCGTTCTCTTTGATAATTTTTCTGACAAGTCTTGCTATTCGCCCAATGTCCGTGTTTTCTATAGGTACTTTGTCTCTCACATATTGTTTCAGTTTTTCTTTGTACTGTCTGTTAGCCTCACTCAATTCTCTGGAAATAGCAAAAAAAATGTGATTAGAAATCTTTGGCCCTAGTATTTTAAAACATTTTCTATGCTCAACTGACATGAACATGGCATTTGTTCTGGTCACAAATTTCGAAACATTTACAACTGTTGCATGCTTTTTGTTTCTGTTTTTAGTTGATAAGGGGAGAGAGGATCCAAAAACTATACCTCTATAAGCGGTCAACCATTAAATAGCGTTTCGCTGGCATGCCAATGGTTGTCCAACATTGAATGCTGGCTTGGCGACTTTGTGATTTTTCAGGGGATCCTGTTCAGTATTGCTGAGAAACCCTTTTTGTGGTTTTCAGGGAGGTCCCGACCCCCTGTCTCCCTCTGGGCCCGCGCATATGTTGGCATCCTTGAATTTATGGCTAGAACAAACGACATTGTCTGTTAGCTCTGACTATCTGTGAGTCATGAGCCCTTTTTTTTTGTTTAATCATGGAGTGTTAATTTGATTAGAGTTTTCCATGATGATACATTGCATTAGTTAGATGGCCTCCATGCGAGCTGAACATTTCTTGTACTTCAACAACAGCAGAATCTAGGGCGAAGATTTGGTACCAGTAAAATGCATTTAAGGCCCCCGGTGGCTTAGGCTGCTGTCCGTTCTAAGGCGGTGGCTCTGTTGTTGATGACTTTTTGTTTATTGTTACTCCCATTGTGGGAGTCTGTAATTGTTCTATGTATTGTTGTACGTTACTTTATGTCCATTCTAGTATTGCAATCATCTTGATGGGGAAATTAGGGCTGATTGCTTTGCTTAATTTGTCTTTCTGGTGTATCGTAATGGTTGAGCGGCTCTTCCTCGCGGTGCCACGGGGTTGTCTGCAGTTTGTGATTGTGGTATTTCCTGAACATACTCACTTACTATTTTTATTAGAAGGAAAATGGTGTATTTTTTATATTAGTTCATATTACAATAGTCATGCTCATGTGAGTTTGTTTAGTGTTAAAATAGCATAGCCACTAGTTTTAAAATAGCAAAGCAACTAGTATTAAAAAACCATAGCTACTAGTATTAAAATAGCAGCCACTAGTATTAAAATGGCAAAGCCACTATATATAGCTAGTATTCGAATAGCAAAGCTACTAGTATTAAGATAGCATAGCAACTAGTATTAAAATAGCATAGCCACTACTATTAAAATAGCATAGCCATGAGGGGATGGACTCTGGGTGTTTCACATTCTGAGTACTAAAGGACATGCTTTAAATGTACAAATGAATTTGAGAAATATTGGGTCCAGATCAGAGAGCAGATCTCAAAAGTATTTTCCTAATCTCTTATCAAAGATTTGTAATAATAGAGCCGTGACATGAGACTTCCAACAATGTGGTATATGCGACCAGCAAAGGCCCAGACCAGCCTGCGCATAGGCGCAGTCTGATCAAAGCCTTTGCTAGTCTTTAGAATATTTTATGACGTTAAGCTACTGACCGAACAGCATTTGAATTTTTTCTAAGCTTAAAAGGAGGCTGCACAGGCTCATCTGAGTCTACACTCGTCAAAATACCACATTGTTAGAAATCACATGTCGCTGCTCATAAGAATATGTCGGGAATTGTAAGAGTTGTCTAAATGAAATATCCAAAATATATCTGGAGATCTGTAGGATGGGAATATGGAGTAAAATAACACGTCATAGATAAGACACTGATTTGTTCATCAGTCGATAAGAACCTTTGAAAAATGGGCCATGCCGCGAGAAAACCTGTCTTCGGGGTTTCCGCCAAAGTGAGTTTCAAATTAGTCTCCTCATCTACAGAGACTAGCTAGAAAATTGAAATTTGACCTGTGGCAAGTTTACATATGGTACTTTCCAAAAAGCGAATAACGAAGGCGCTGATCAGACTGCGGATGCGCAGGCTGGTCTGTGCCTGTGTTATTCGCAACACCCCGAAGACAGGTTTTCTCGCGTCGAGGCCCAAATAATGTTTGATCTCTTTTATTAACTGTAACACTCAGTCTAGACAATTACCTTGATAAAAAAAATAAAAGAACAACATAAGTATTGTTTAATGTATGCAGTTAATAAAGCTCACATATAATAATTGACACTGAAATTAAGCACAAGAGCAGAAATAACTTACGAATATTCTATTTCTCCACTTTTGTCAGTATCTAACATTTTCACAAATCTTTCTAGTGATTTCTTTTTCAATGGAATCCTCACTGCCTATAGAAAATGGGTCAAATGAACAAAATATAATTAAATAACAAAACCATTCACAGGCCAAAAACCCTGATCATGTCGTCTGATACATACTTTTCTTATACAACATATGATTTTCAAGTTGCAAGCAGACAATTGTCGACTTTGTATCATTTGTGGAAATGTTTAAGAAGCCTCATTGGCCTACAGGATAGAACCAGATCAGACCGCTCCCACAGTTGCAGTCTAATCTGGGTCCACAGTATATACATAGATCTATAAATACATAATTCAATAATGTTAGAAATTATTTGAAGCAGACGACTTGAGAAGGCGACACTTTCACGTATAATTTTTGCAGGCGTTTTTGGAACAAATAATGCACAGAAACTAATGCACTGCTCCTTCAGTTTCATTATTTTAACTATTTTACTGATTTTCTCAAAGATCAAACATATAAACAGATTTTTTTTCTTTCTCTGGTATACTGCATAAGTAACATGTTTATTCAGTTATGATTACATGTGTGAAGTTAAAAATGACTATAATCCTAAACTTAAGAGATCTAAATATCTAAACTTGTACATTACTATCAGAACATTAGCGATTTTAAACTTAAATAGTCAAATGTCTTCAAAATAACTGAAAGTAAATCAGAAAAGCTATTGTAGCTTGCCTAATACGCGATTTATAATGCAAGTATTATGTCATATTAAGACAATATAAGTTTTATTTACATTTTGAGCGCTATGGGATTCACATAGCATCAATATCTAATAGATACTGTAAATCCGAAATCTTTTGCGAGAATTTTATTTTAGTAAATGGCCTTAAAAGACATATTTGCGATGTTAAAAATCGCGACTAGGGCATGATTAACCTATATCAGTAAACAACAGAGTGATTTCCCTTTTAGTGATTTCGCCTTTTCACGAGGGTTTTATTTTCATGAAATGTGAAGTTTCACGAAAATAAAGCCCTTGTGAAAATGTCCATATATACTGTATGAGCTCATTAGAGCATGTGGGTATTCATGGAGATAGTGGTATGTGGCTTGCCAACATACTTATTCATAACCTTCTCCGCCACTGAAATAAAATATTTGCATATTCTGCTACATGCAATTACTACACTGTCTTCTGCCATGTTTGTAGATTGTGTTAATACTATGTTATGTATCTTCATGGGTGTTATTGGCTTTTGGAATTTTCAAATAGACATCTGTTCTATATTACCTCTAGTCCCTCTTTAAATTCAGTAGTTGAGATTGACCTGCTGTGATCCTTGTCTAGTACATGGAACAAATCCACTAATCTAAACTCCATAACTTTCATCAGTTCTACCAAAACGTAGAGAGGATTTTCATTCAGTAGAGCCATCTCATCGTCACTAACGTCCTGAAAGTATAGCAATAAATAGGTGTAAAATTATAGGGTAAAGTCTGGTAGATTTCGACATTAGGTATATTTGGACACACATTTGCAAACAGTGTGAATCCAGATGAGACGGCTCCTTATGAGCCGTCACATCAGGATTTTCACTGTTTGCTTAGTTTATTTAATTTTTATTCCAATCATTCAAAAATAAGAGAAACTAGGTCTCTGTCCGAATTTAGACGACTGTCCGAATTTACCCGACTTTACCCTTAATCAGATGGAATCTGACACCAAATGTATTTGTGATCAGTTATGCGTCTGTTCTAATAATAATATAAAAGTAGCTACTGTCGTGCCAAACAAGCGTGACAGTGACGTAATATTTTGTTTACAATTGCTAACTAAAACATTAACTTGGACACTCCACTTAAGCTAACGTGAATCGATATATCACTTTTGTATTCATTCTATTGTGAAGATAGGATTAATACACAAGTGATATATCGATTAAACATGTATACTAAGCTCAATGTTTACTGTCGTCGCCCTGGGCCCTGTCACCTGTTAAACTAACGGTACCAGGAGCCAACTCACGACAGTAAACATTGAAGGCATTATAAGTCCTTGGTTACTTTGTAAACAGAACATGACGTCACTGTCACTCTTGGCTGGCAGGACAGTATATTGTTCTAAAAATAAAAAGATTAAACTGTGTTGATTAAATATGTGCGTGTGATATATAATCCATTTAAGCTGAATGGAACTTCCCACTCTGATAAATTTGATCAGTTTATTTCCGTATTAAGGGTTGTTTGGTGATATTATTCAATTTAATTCAAATTTTGATAGAACATTCTGTCAGCAAACAGTGTAGACCCTGATCAGACACTGCTTAGTGCTGGTTCAACCAAGGGAGATCCGTCCTGACATGGCTGAAAAAATTTGTTGACTGGGATGTGGAGAATCAAACCAAACAAAAATTCTGCGTTTCGATATTTAGATGTACATTGTTGCTGATGATTGAGAAATTAGCAATATAAAGTTGAAGTATTATAATGAGCTTAAGAGAAAAATGATCAGATTGAGAATGAAGAGAAAGCAGTTGAAGATAATATTTATGCGTAATTTAAACAATCCTTTTTGAAGATATAGAATTGTCTACCACACTCACCTGCTTTCCTATTGGGTCTCTTTCATTGGACCAAACACCTCCATGATCAATTTTTAATGGTCTAATTGCATTGATTTCCTCAAATACTGCTAAAAAACACTCCTCCACAGTTTGATCCTGAAACAAAGCAAATTTTAACTCTTAAAGCGCCACCTATAATTTGCAGCAGACAACAATTTCAAATTTTGCTGTTTTTTCTTTCAAAAATAACAAATAAGGCATGATATTTCATGAGAATCGTCTGCTGGCAGACGATTCTCATGTAATGTCATACCTCATTTTTGTGGAAAATTGGGAAAGATGTCGCAAAATTTGTCGTCTGCTGCAGTCGTGATTGGCGCTTTAAGGGTTAACCATTCGACCAATTTGGGTCTAGTAGATTTTCCCAGCCTAATAACAATCTGGAAAACGATCCCTCAGAAATAGAGAGAACCTACAATATTAGAAAATATGCAGACTTGTTTTTATTGAGTCTGTTCATGAGAACTACTGGACGGGGAGAAGTTTTACCAACTCAGCACCGAAACAACTACAGCTGTTGCGACCTCTAAATAATCTGGAAAAACGGATCCCTCAGAAATAGAGAGAACCTATATTAGAAAACAGTTTATGAGAACTAATGGAAAGTGCAATTATTCTCTCGCCCCTAGCACAGGCTTATGCGGTATTCTGCTTTCCGTCAAATCCCAATATTCCTGAAGGACCAGAATATGAAAAAATATCAACACTATATCGATGGCTTGGGTTGGTCTGCAGTGTATGATTGTGGCATTTTATTTTCCACATACATTATTTATAACAAAATAGTGTCTGCTTCAGTCATTTAAAACTTGAAAATAGTTTTTTCATTTCAGTCTGCAGGTTAAGATTGTTTTTTGGAAAGTAGAGAATGTCAATACCTACCATATATAACATGTTACTTACAGCCATATCAATATATTCAAGTCCCATATCCGGGTACTTCTTGATATATTCTAGTATAGACGTGGCCCCTTTAGGTGATATGCAATTTTTACCAATCTAAGATAAAATAGAAAATGAATAATGAGTGTATCTATCAGTTCAAAAACTATGAGTACAATTATTTTTGTTGAAAGACAAGTTGTTTGGTAAAGCCTTGCATCATAATATTATTATGTTCCAACTCGCTTAATAAAATCAGTAATAGCAAGCACTTTTATTCTCTATTACTTTCATATTGTTGTACTTTCATATACCATTACACTGTGAATTTAGTTATATGTTAATACTGTTTGACTCTATTTATATATCATAGGGAGCAAACATGAATATGATTGGCTATGCATTAACATCTGCTGGCTTCTTAAGGTGATGTTGCAACCGAGCCAAAACTATACCAGGAAAACTTGGTTGATCGCTATTATTGTATTACAGAGTATTTTGAGAAAACCTTTCAAGAAAAATCTTTAAAAGTCTCCATAAGCGAGCAAGCTGGGTATGTGTTAAACACTGAATTCATTCATGGCAAACCTCAATTTTAAACAAGAGGGCCAAATCGCCCTGAATCGTTCACCTGATTTTTGTTTAAAGCTTACATATAGGTATCTGTTGACAGCTGGAACCTGGGGTGGTCATTTTTGTCCCAAGGCCATAATTTGAACACTTTTGGTAGAAGTCGACTAGGTGATATCCATACTCTAGGCCTTGTGGTTTCTGGCTCTATGCCTTGTGGTTTCAGACAAAAAGATTTTTTCATGTTTCCTCTATATAATATGTTCTTAAAAGGGTATCCTTTGGAAGCAAAGAATGCACCAAAGAACTGAAACTAGAGTGTGCATATTTTCTGGGCCAGACTAGCTTGTTTTGGTCATTTTGGCCTAATCAGTGACCCTCTAATAGTTCCAAAGTTCCACAATGAAACCCATGATCCCAAAGGACAAGAAAATAAAATCTACACTATAGTAAGCCTATGTAAAACATTTGACCTCTGGGGCGGTCACATTTTTGGCCCCATAAGCATAATTTCAACAAAATTTGTAGAGGTCTACTAGGTGATGCCACATGCAAAATATCAAGGCTCTAAGCCATCTGGTTTCAGACAAGAAGATTCATTCATGTTTTTCCTATATAAGTCCATGTTAAACATGTTACCCCCCATGACAAGCCCATATTTTGGCCCCAGGGGTATACTTAGGACAAATTGGTAGAGGTCTACTAGGTGATGCAACATACTAAATATCAAGGCTCTAGGACATGTGGTTTCAGTCAAGAAGATTTTTTCATGCTTTCCCTAAATAAGCCTATGTAAAACAGTGGGCCCATTTTGGTACCAGGGGCATTATTTGAACATACTTGGATGCAACCTACCAAATATCAAGGCTCTAGGACTTGTTGTTTCAGACAAGAAGATTTTTCAGACAAGAAGATTTTAGATTCATATTGAAAATATATTTTAGCCTGTGTGACCTAGATATGCAACGGACTGGAACCATTTGAACAATTATTAATGAGGGCCATATAAGGATCATTTCTGCCAAGTTAGGTAAAAATCCAGCAAGTAGTTTAGGAGGAGATGTCCTTTGAAGTAATTGTTGATGACATACGATGCACAATGCGTGACGGACATCCAATGATCACAACAGCTCACCATGAGCCAATGGCTAAGATGAGATAAAAGGCATTGACATGCACACTAAAACAAACTTATAAACAAAAATTTTTCAAACCAATTTTTAAGCAAGCGTTAAAAAAATTTGAGTGAACTTTACCTTAATTATGAACATTTCAATGGACCAAAGATTAGTTTTTATTAAATTGAAATGCTGGTGGTTACAAATTAGTCTAGTTGACTGAAAGACGCAAACAATTAAAAATTTTATGTACAGCAGATTTTTGCACATCTTTTAAAAAATCACATTTTTCGAGATTTTTTAAAATCATTAGTTAACACAATAAATAAATACAATGTCTCAGTATAACACATTAATTATTAACTATTTCTCCATAAGACACATAGAAAAGTTTATCAAATACGATTAAATGATGATACTTAAACATCACTAAACCTCGAATAGTTTTCCGGCAGTTTCTCTAAAGTCCTTTCAAAGTAGTCGTTTCTTTGCCTCCTAAAATAACTTCTTGACTGTAATTATCCTCCATATCTATCTCTAACTTTATTTATTACAATTGTTGTCAACGTCAACTGACGTTGACGTTTTTAATGTCATGTGACAACAACAAAGTCAGTTTACTTAAGTTAAAGGAATAATATATGAAACTTATTAGTTCTATGAATAAAAATGCATCTATATGTACATATAATCATAAAATCAATGAGTATCCACGACAGCACACGTCAGAATCGTGTGTATGCGTTTTTTTATCAGAGCATAGTAGACAAGCCCCAACATAGCTCGATCAGTCTATCCTGCAACGATAATCTTTTCATGGCTGTATTCATTCAAAACTTTAACAATCAGCTTGACATTATATTCTTAAGATTTTTAAATTTTCAGACAGAACAGTGACTTCTAGTTAAGTGAATAACTGCTGAAAATTTCAATAGCATGCAGCAAATGATAAAATGTACAGAGTTGTGCAAAATTTAAATCTACATTGCATGCTTAAAGCATTTTTTTATTAAGCTGCTGATAATAAGTGTTGGTCTTCATGTTATTTCAGAAAAGAAAACTTTTGCTTCATATTATTCTTTTATCTTGAAAGTCAGAAACATCTTTACACAAACAAAAATGTAAATGGATAACGGTCCTGTGGAATATGTTGTAGTGAATTAGCTGATTTTTTACAAATGTGAGAACCTTTTACTCTGACTTTGTCTGGGCAAGACATACCAGTCATTTTGAAAAAAAAATAACTTGTAGAGTCACCGCAAAACCTTGATTTATTTATAGAATTAAAAAAAATGTATAATCGATTTTTACTTTCTGAACTTGTGTTAAAATATATCGTGTTCGTTTATAAGTTTGCTTCAGTGTATTTTAAGCAACATTGTGGTGTTATTCTTCTCTTGTTTGAGTTGTTATGACATAGGTTTGAAATAAGTTATCCTGCTGCAGTCTCATAGCATTCACAAAAGGTTTAGTCCATATTTCAAACTTACACGAAGGTTCTTCAAAGTTGTGTTGTGTTTGAGCCCATTAAACAGCTGGGCCACACATGGCTCGGAAAGTCTGTTACAGGCTAGGTTTAGGCTCACCAGGCAGTGGTTGACTTCAAGGGCCTTAGACAATGTTGTTGATCCCTGGCTGTGAAATCCATTCCAAGATATATCAAGATCGAGTAAGCCATTATTTTTCTGAAAAACATTGAATTAAATTCATTAGTGCATAGGCCCAGAGAAGGAAATTTTATGAGCGTAAAATTGAAGTTATTTCCTTACCCATTAATTTAAACATGTGTTCTGGTTGCTCAAAAGAACTATCTCATTGAGACGGTTATTTTTAGTACCCACAACATATGTTTTTGATGAGAAATGAAGAAAATGGCTTTCCAATACGCACTCTTATCTGGAGGCCTGAACTAATTGTTGTGGAAAATATCAGAACACATTTCAAGAATATTAACAGTTGTTACTGTAGTGTGCCTTCAGATAAGAGATATTTGAAATCACTTTCTTAATCATTAAGCAAAGTATATGTTCAGGGTACTCAAAATTCTTAAGCCTATTTCACATCAATCGTATGGTAGATGTACCCCTCTCTAGGACGACAAATTTCTGGGTTCCGTGTGGCTGTCTTGCGGTGTTCTGTGCCACACCGTAAGACTGCCAAGGGTCGCAAGGCTGCCTCAACGACAAAAAATATTTTTGACATGTTCATTTTCCTTGTGATTTTTGTGGGATCTAATGAGGACGCAAGACTGCGGCAAGACACTTAGGGCTGTTGCAATGCTACTGCAAGACACGCAATGTGTTTGTACGGCTATTGTAAGAGCTCGCACTCACATTGCCACAAGACTGCTGCGTGCAATGGCCTTGTGCTTTTTGCACTGCTGCCGCAAGAATGCTTCAACCCGTACGACTACCAATGAAGTTGGCACGACTGATGCACGGACGCACTTCCAACAGTCTTGCAAATCTGCAAGTCCATCTTGTGACAGCCCTGCGCGCGAATGCAAGACAATTGTGCTGCCTTAAGTTTTGCGAAAGTTTACATGACGTATGCATATTCGTCTGCGATCTGTCTCATGGCCTGACGCCTCCAGAAAACTGCATGGCCAAATGATCGTACTATTGATGCGAAACAGGCTTTACAAGGAAGTTCTGTGTACGCATACAAACTATTTCCACATCTCTATTAGGGATTTGCATACGTGCGGAAATAATCCAACGTTGTACACTTTGGCATCCAAAATCTACTTTTTTACGTAATATTTACCATATCTGGGTGTTATGAAAATATCGTAAAAAATATACTACTTTTATACAATTTATCTTAAATTAATAAACAGTTATTATTATAATGGACCTCCAGATAAGAGATAGTAAACAAAGTTTTAACTATATACCAAAAAATGTGCTGTGGGTTCTCAAAGTTCTAACAAGGAATTTTTGCGTAATAAGCTAAATATTTCAACGTCACCATTAAGGAAAGGACTTGTGTATGTGCATAAATAACCAAAGAGCTGAACTACTTTCGGATACAAATTGTTGTGAAGATTTTTTTGCGTAAATATGCATATTTTCCATGTCTCTTTTTCGGTGTTTTATAACAAAGCCTGATACTTGACTTTGGATAAGCCCACCGTGGCTCAGCTCTAGCTCTGATTATCTGTGAGTCATTAACCCATATAGTGTGTGAAATTGATTAGACTGTCCTTCTGTGATGATGCGTTGCATATATTAGAATATCTCTATTTTACATTTGACACATGACAGCATATATCCACTAACCATAAGAGCTTCCCCAATGGCAGCAGCTCCTTTCAGTCGAAGATGATTCCAGCTAAGATCTAGCACCTCCAGGAAGTCGTTGTTGGCTGTAAAATGGAAGAATAGGCAAGTATGACTTTTCATGGGGAATTTCTGCATCACGTTGGTTCAGTGAAACATCTGCTTGTATTAATAATGTACGTTTTCATCTCTACTTTTTTTTTCTTTTTAGATTGTTGAAAAAAATCAACCTCACATGAATCAACTATCAATCAAATTAAACTGGACTGTTTCATCATTTTAATTATTTTACTAGTAAAGATAAGCAGGATATCTCCATTTTCCTATTAACCCTTTTCAGTTTGGGTAATCTCTCATATTTTTGTTATTGTTTGCTAATATATTTAAAAATATCTTTCAGGAACACTAGAAGAGTGTCAAAGAGTTTGGATCCAGATCAGGACTGACGTTCTGAAAGCAAGAATTAATCATTTTTATCATGATGGATTTTCACCAGCATCACTGAGTTGTGTCCTTGAGCAAGACACATTAATCCTAGCTTAGCACTGGATCAACCCAGGAAGACCCGTCCCGACGTAATTGCAAGATTGTTGACTGGGACGTAATGAATCAAATAAACAAACAAACAGACAAGATGTGATGAATTTCCCCAGGCACGCTGGCAGAATTGATATGGAATTGCTTATTTTTTCATATGAAAAGTGGTCACATGTAGACATTTCTAAATTATTGATGTATTTCTGTCGTGAAGATTTGTTTTTATCTTTGCAAAAAGAGCAGACTCTAATGAACTGTCGCAATATGTGGCATTCCATGCAGGTTTCACTATTTGCCAAAGTCACTGTTGCCAGGTGTCCAGAATGAAAATGGGTAATGGATGTCCAAAAGTCTTGATGTGTGACTCTGCCTCAGGGTGACATGTGTTGGTCTGCAGTTTGTGATTGTGGTATTTCCTGATCATACTCACTTACTATTTTTGATCATTACAGCAGAATTTTCCAGCTTACCAAATGGCGTGTTGACCTACGAGTATAATCGAAGGCTTATTTTATTTTATTGTGACACATATATGCATATACGAGGGATGTTCGAAATTAATTGCTTATTTCTATCTGGAGACTTCAAATTTCAAGTTAAGCTAAAAGTGCTTATTTTATGCCATAGAAGTACTCACTGTGGCTAGAAATGCAAAGTTTTAGTTGATGTATCCACTTCCTGAAGGCGTCAGGGCACGCGATTTGGGTACAGTAATGAGATACTGGTGGATGGCAGATCCAATGACCTGTCAAGACTAGTATTTTCCTCCCAGCAAGGAATTATTTCAATTTCGGAAACATAATGAAATCACATGGGGTCTAGGGAATACTGGAGGTGAGGCAAAAGAGTTACTTTTTCTTTCTTCAAAAACGCGGTAACTATTGCGGAGTTATGAGCAGGGGCATTGTCATGTAAAACCAGTGACAGGGCGTCGTTTCTGATACATGTGTAATACTTTTTCACTTTCTTCAGAGTACTTTCCAGTAATGCTTTTGCCCTTTTTCACTGACACTTTTATTGTGACTCCTTCGCAAGAGAAGAAAATTGCATACAAAACCTTCTTTGCACTCAAAGACCGTTTTGCAATTATTAGGCGTTTGCTGTGTTTAGTGGCTCAGATTTTATTGCTAACCTTTCTGGCGAGCTCAAAATGAAAAAAGGCAATAAGCAATGCTTATTAGATACCCCCCGCACAGTAAGAGTCAGTGAAAAAAACTTGGCTAGTTATAGTTTGAACAAGAAGACCTTAGTTTTGATAAGAAGATTTCAGTAGAATCTGTGCAAACAAAAATTATAAACTCCTTCATGCATATGTTCAATGTGTCTACATTGTATCCGCAAAGTATCAAATTGCTCCATCAAAAGCTGTAGTAGGAGTTGATCGGCCCATAAAGGCACTATCCATGCATATACAAAAGCCATATAAGGGAATAATTGTCTAAGTTCTCACAGTTGTCATTTTGTCAAAATTATTTTTTGTGAACCAAACTCCTTCATGCATATGTTCAATGTGTCTGCATTGTATCAGCAAAGTATCAAATTGTTCCATCAAAAGCTGTAGTAGGAGTTGATCAGCCCATGAAGGCACCATCTATGCATATACAAAAGCCTAATAAGGGAAAAATTGTCTAAGTTCTCACAGCTGTCATTTCGTCAAAAAATTTTTTTTTCTGAACAAAACTCCTTCATGCATATGTTCAATGTGTTTTAATTGTATAGGCAAAGTCTCAAATTGTTCCATCAAAAGCTGTGGTAGGAGTTGATCGGCCCATGAAGGCACCATCTATGCATATACAAAAGCCTTATTAGGGAGAATTGTCTAAGTTCTCACAGCTGTCATTTTGTCAAAAAATATTTTTTCTAAACCAAACTTCTTCATGCATATGTTCAGTGTGTCTACATTGTATAGGCAAAGTATCAAATTGCTCCAAAAAAAGCTGTGGTAGGAGTTGATCGGCCCATAAAGGCACTGTCTATGCATATACAAACACCTGCATATACAAACACCTTATTAGGGAAAAATTGTCTTAGTTCTCACAGCTGTCATTTTGTCAAAAATTATCTTTTCTGAACTAAACTCCTTCATGCATATGTTCAATGTGTCTACATTGTATAGGAAAAGTATCAAATTGTTCCATCGAAAGCTGTGGTAGGAGTTGATTGGCCCGTATATAGCCTATAATAGCATAAGCACAAAGCACTATATTAAAAGCCATTTAGAACTACAAAGGGAAATAACTCTAATAGAATTGGCCCCTAGCCCTTAATTTTTTGTCTAAAGTATTTGTCTTGCATATATGAACATGTTTGCAAGGTTTGATGAAAATCCAGCAATGACTCTTCGAGTTATTAAGGAAACAAAGCGTTACGGACGGACGGACGGACGGACGGATGGACGCACGGACGCACGGACGCACGGACGGACGGACGCACGGACAACGTGAAAACAGTATACCCCCTACAAACAAAGTTTGCGGGGGGTATAATAATAGACCCAAGTTTCATCATCTGTGACAACATAGGCAAACTGCTTTTTGTCATAAGTTGGACAAATTTGATGCAGCTTTTTGGCCACTTGAACTCATTGCATGTTTTACGCATCAGTCAACAGATGTGTCCCATCTAGCAAAAAATCTTTCAGACTTTCAAATGCTTCTTCACATTTTTGGTCGACGCTTCTACCAACCATTTTATTACAGTGGTCAGTGACTGCGTGTATTAAAATGGCAAATTTTATGCCTTACACTTAGTCTAATATATACATTTATATACCATTGTGTAGGCCTTGAATTAATCTAGACGGGTATGTATTGGTTTTTGTCGTGCCCCACGTGCATATCGAGATATAAGACAATAAGCAATTCATTTCGTACATCCCTCGTTTGTCATAGTGTGTAACAAAACTAAACATGAAAAATATTAAAAGCTACATCAAACCCACCAAAACAAGATAAACAACATCAACTGTGTAGGGGCAGCTTTCTTGTAGGGCTATAGGTTTAATATTTTGTCTGTGCCTTCATCTAAGTTCATGATTTGCGTCTGGGCCTTCATCTAAAGGCACCTGCTGGGAAAGGGCTGACCTCTTGGCTCTTGTTGGTGATGTTTATTGTATTTTCGTTACTTTTCCCTGCGGTATTCTGAGTCAGGTGTGGTACTTGATTGTATCGTTTCCTGATCTCTGCCGTCTTTCTTACTTTTCATAAGTGTATATAATCAGCAAAGGTCTTGGCAAGACAAGTTTCACAATATCATAACACATTGAGGGCAATGTTTGTCTAGAAATTTACCTAATCCTTCTGCAATCTGTTCACCACCCTCTTCTCTGAAGTAGTTATGACCAATATATAATATTCTGAGCGCACTATTTTCCTAAAAGATAGATCCAGAGCGTAAACATAACATGTTTTTTTTTTGTTTGTTTTTTTAAATAAAAACGAATTTGTCGCCAAATATTTTATTATCATCTTGTATTAAAATTATCTTATTTTACCTCTTTGATTAACCCATTTTTAAAAAGCTGAATGGAATTTCCCACTTCTTTTACTTGGACCAGTCTATTTCCGTCTTAAGGGTTGTTTGGAGGTATTTTTTTTTATTTTTATTTATTTTTAAAAGAATCTTCTGTAAGCAAAAAGCGGAGAACCTAATCTGATGTCTCATTTTGAGATGTCTGATGTGGTTTTGCGCTGTTTGCCAATGTCCCACAAAAAGGAAGCTAGGCTTAAATGGGTTAATTGAAGAATTTGACAACATCTTCCCTTTATCTTGGATGTTTCCAAGTTGGTTAACCCATTTGTTTCACTGTTTGCAGGTATTTCATCAATATTCACTAAGATGTAATAGAAGATTATATCTCTTTTTTATAATCTCCAACAAATATGACATGAACAAATTGCAAGTTATAATATACTGATTCTGATATGTTAATATACTGTTTGCTTTTATCCCACTTCTTTTGTATTTTATGTAAGTTTTTACAGTTTAAAGATAAACCCATAGCTCCAAATGACTCACTTGTTAAATCCTTTATTTGTTCTTAGAATTTCAGATATGCAGAACTACAATGTTGCATTGTTGTATTTCCTCGTCATATCCACTTGCTCTATGTCAAACTTATTCACTAGTCTATTCAACACGATAAAACCAGTAAAGATGAAGGTTCATATTCAAAATAAATGGGTTTACTGACCATTTCAAGGCGGTGCTTCTTTTGTGGATCATTTTTGTTATTTATGTTTCATGTTTGTCTTTATTATACTGTCTTGTCTGTTCCTTGCAGCCTTGTGATCACCTCCTGGGAAAGAGTTGACCTCTTGGTTCTCTTGTATGTGATGTTTAATTGTGTTTTGTTACTTTCCCATATGGTTTCTTGGGCAAGTGTGGTACTTGATTATATCGATTCCTGGTCTTTGCCTTCTTATTTACTTTTAATAAAACTCTATAAGAATACAATTGGTGTTTATGTGTCATAAACTAGTTTATGGTATGGACTTTATTTTTTTCTATTCTGTTAAACTTAGTGATAGATCGTTTATATACATGCATTTTGAGAGTGTGAGCGTCTCAGTCGATTAGAATATTCAGTGCTCTTCTCCAGTATTTCGCTCTATTTACTATTTTTGTTATTGTTGATGCGCCAGCTTCGGAGTAAAACCCTTGTGTTTTATTTTGGATATAGTTCTAAAGCCTCCTCCTCCTCCCCTGCATCGTTGGTGCTTAGAAACAAATTCATATGAATTATCTGATTGGTCTTGCCAAAACAGAAGAACTATTATGTATGCATTTTATTATAAAGTGCTATTAGCTTTTATGAAAATGACTTGGAGATGAAGCATATAGTTACAAAGGTTTTTTAGTCTTGGCTTTTTAAGTCTCTGGCGCCCTTATTGCCCAGCTTGTGTAACTCAACGGGCACTTTCATTCTCCCTGAGTTGTCAAAATAGTTTGTTTAATTCAGCATACGCTAATTTTTTTATGTTGATTCTTGTCTATTATTTGGACATCATCATTCAGCATACTAATAAATGCCCATTCACAACTCATTACATATCCTAGTACCACATAAACAGTTTACCTCAAGTAATTCCTTGAAATATATGGCATCTTGTTCGTTGAATCTGTTGCCTGAAATATTAAAAAAGTAAGTGAGCATTTACAAAGACAGCAAATCTAATATGATCATGGTATCGTAACTGTCAGGCCAGCATTCTAGAATTGGAAAAAAACGTGTTGTAACGGCTATGAAATTTTCATGTAGTCACCTCATAAATGCATCCTGTCTGTGCAGACTAGATAGAAATATTGGTATATTCGCAGCATCAAATTTTGACGATTTTAAAAGCCTGACATATTGGCGTGGTTTAAATTTGGCAGTAGCCCCTTTTTAGACGTGGTTGTCCTACGTTGAAACATAGCCTACCGTTCAAAATTTGTTTTTGTTGTTGTTGTTTTTTACATATTGGATACCAACATACTAAGGATGTATGTCCATTTATTGCTTATTGTGAAGCTAAATTCGAAACTGTATTTCGCAATCTCATAGTTTGGCCATTTTTATTATTACCGCCAATAGCGCCAAATAAATAAAAACGCCAAATATAAGTGTTTGCAGTATTCTTTGGAGTGAATACATTGACTTTTAAAGCAAACATGGTACAGGTTACAAAATAGATAATTTATTGTAAGGCAAAGTCACCTTTTAAGACTGGCCATAAATTCTGAGACAACGCTAAAGTCTGCATTCCAACGAAAGTAAAAAAAAAATACGTTTAATGTTGTACAAGGTTCATTGCTTGTCATAATGGCCATTGATTTTTCAGCAGAGAAGAAGAAATTAATGAAACGCTAAAACTGTCTGACGATGTTGTAAAACTTCATCATGATGCATAAAGTTCTTTATATAATGTGTAGTATAATGTGGATCATTGTACTACATGTGTTGCATTTGTTATATCACGCAGTCATTTCTTTATATATAGTGCAACAGTGGCATTGTATCGCTTGAACTCTTAATCATATCATTGCATATTTCAATATATTATTTATGCATTTTGTAGCTTTTTTTCTTTATTATATACAAACATTATACTATTTCTGCTATTAATATGCTCACCTTCAGAACATAACCTAAACACGTGTAGAGTTTCAAAGCAATCAGAGTAAAACTGTCGGAGGAGTTCCATACACAAGATACCCTGTATCTATTCATTTTGGTCACAGACTGACTAAGTTCATTTTGTGAAAAAAGAGACACCTGTAGAATTTCAAAGCAATCCGAGTAAAACTGTAGGTGGAGTTGCATACACAAGATACCTAGTATCTATTCATTCTGGTCGCAAAAATGACTAAGTTCATTTTGTGAAAAATGTGACAAATGAGGATTATACCCAAACAATATGCTCATCTTCAGATCATGACCTAAACACCTGTAGAGTTTCAAATCAAGCAAAGTAAAACTGTGGGAGAAGTTCCATACACAAGATACGTAGTATTTATTCATTTTGGTCTCAAAAAGGACTAAGTTCATTTTGTGCAAAAAGTGACTTATATGATTCGAGGATTATGCCCAAACAATATGCTCATCTTCAGACCATAACCCAAATACCTGTAGAGTTTCAATGCAATCGGAGAAAACTGTAGGAGGAGTTCTATACACAAGATACCTGGTGTCTATTCATTTTGGCTGCAAAATGACTAGAGTAAGAAAGGAAGCAAAGAACAGGAGTCGATGCAATCAAGTACCACACCTGACCCAGGATACCAATGGGAAAGTAACAAACTCACAGTAAGACACCACAAACGAGAGCCAAGAGGTCAGCCCTTTCCCAGCAGGTGACCACAAGGCACATATAAACAGACGCGTACAAAGGCATAGCAAACACAAGATGGAAAAAACCCATAAAAGATCCACAAAAGAAGTAAGGCCTTGGAACGGTCAGTAAAATATTTTACTGGAGGGCTTAAACCAGTTTAACGGTGCACCAGCCACACCCTTAGTTCAGATGTGGATCAAGACACATAGATGTTTGGTCTGCATGAAAGACCCCTAACTTATCAATGCATCATCTCATAGAACATATAAATCCAGATATAAAAATGAGATAAAGCATAGATAAGGACTCATCAGTAAATAGAACTGAATACAGGAGCAAAAGAAATCAAACAGGTAAAGCCCAGTGGGCCCAACAAGAGCCAAAGCATCAGGCATTTACCATCTCATAAATAGATAAGTCTTTAAGTCGGAACTGTCATAGAGTCTGAAGTCTGACCAACCGGCGTGCAAATAAAGAGGAAAGCAAAGTTGCAGACCATGATTGGGTAGACCACCAAGCATGCAGTCTGTTGCAATTCATTTTGTAAAAACAGTGACACCTGTAGAATTTCAAAACAATCCGAGTAAAACTATAGGTGGAGTTGCATACACAAGATACTAAGTATCTATTTATTTTGGCGCAAAAATGACTAAGTTCATTTTGTGAAAAAAGTGACAAAAATTATCTGAGAATTATGCTCAAACAATATGCACATCTTCAGAACATAACCCAAACACCTGTAGAGTTCCAAGCAATCAGAGTAAAACTGTAGGAGGAGTTCCATACACAACATACCTAGTATCTATTATTTTTGGCTGCAAAAATGACTTAATTCATTTTGTGAAAAAAGTGACACCTGTAGAATTTCAAAGCAATCCGAGTAAAACTGTAGGTTGAGTTGCATACACAAGATACTTAGTATCTATTTGTTTTGTCCTCAAAAATGACTAAGTACATTTTGTGAAAAGCGTGACAAAAATGATCTGAGAATTATGCCCAAACAATATGCACATCTTCAGACCATGACCTTATCACCTGTAAATTTTCAAAAGAATCAGAGTAAAACTATAGGAGACGTTCCATTCACAAGATGCCTACTACTTGAGGGGGGACAGAAGGACGGTCAGACAGATGTAGGGACCAAAGGACTGAATGCCGAATACTATGTGGCCTCCCTTTTCTTTGAAAAGGCGCGGGACAATAACGATGTAGCCACATATCATAGAAACTACACCTTATATAAGGAGCTAATAGGATATTATATGCAAAGCGTTAATTTCCAGTTTCAGTTTTACAGGGAGATAGTTTAGTACCTTGAGGAGTGAATCACTAATGAGATATGATTTTTGCTTGAACCACTTTTTGTGATAGCCTATTAAGTAAATGTCTTGAGCAGTGACATATTTCACTAGTGATGATATGATTTCCTGTTTGCCTTTGTATAAATACGCAATTTTTCTTTGCTGCATTGTCTTGTCTTTTTCTATCTCTCTTTTCTTGAAAACGCTTAAAATGCATATAACATACAGAATAATACATTGTGTTGCCATGAAAAGAAAGATCTGTCGCTCATGCTTGGCTGACCGATGTCTATGTGTATTCAGCCAAGCCTTTGTGCAAGATTTATCATATCACAAAAGCACAATGTGGTATTCTCTATTTATGCATCTAAATTAAGTTTAATTACATCATCGGACAACTTTGGCGTTCCATAGAAATTGCAATATAAAACTTTTTTTGTAGTTACAGTCATATATATTTGCTTTCTTAAATTTTCCCGATCAGTTTTGGGCTTTTTTTCTTTTGGTTCTTGTCTGTTTGTTTGTGTATATTTGTTTTATGTTGTTGTTTTCTTATATTTCAGCTGAAATTTTATATTCATGATCTTACATTATGATACATACCTGACAAATCCAACTTTTTCACTTTCATATTTTTAAGAAGGGCATTGCAAATTGATTTTGCTTCAGCGCTTCCTAAATTATTGTAGGCTATGCGCTGAAATAGACAAAAAGAAATAGCTATACATGAAATGTCATTGAATAAAGCTACAAGTTTGCACCAGCATACACGTGTATACGAGTATAAGGCAATTTTAACAAGAAATATTTTACAGGACTCGATTATTTATTATCGCTTGTGGACACGCAGATACGTACGCCAACTGAGTTACTCCATGGAGGAATTCTCAATGTCCCTTGCTTCATAGGTTCGGTCCTAGCATCTACCGTCTACCCCCAAAATATCTTGTCTGACAGATTACCCAACAATATCAGGCATAGTGATAACAAAATACTTGATATTTTGCCTGCCCTAGCCTGGTTTCAGGACATGTAGTTAGGACTCTTTACTGAAAGGTCAATTAAATATACGGTACTGTATCACTTCCTCATTGGCCAAACTACAATCAGTGAAATCGTTACAGAGGTAGTGTATACTTGTGTATGTATGTGCACATATTTTACTATCGCTCTATTTACTGGCCTGATACCAGTCTATGCATACCCCTAGATATATTATTTTGTTCATCGACCTATTTGCTTAATGACATATGTGGTTGGTATTGAAGTAGATTGCAACACAGAAGTATGAATAGATACAACGTTGGATCAGTTTGAAGGCTTTTTTTAATCATTATGGGATGTCAAGAAAATTCCACAATATTCCTGATTACCGAAGCAGTTCTGAAGTAGCGCAATTCTTAATGTGAGTTACGTTTCTTTAAGTGCCAAAACTGCATTGGTTCAATTTGTTAGTTATCAAACAAAATAATTTAGAGCAACCCATTATATGGAAGTTTGACCATACCGAATGTGTAACAACTACAGAAGAAAACAAATAAGCAGAGGTCCAGATTAAGTAACTACCCTGAGCATATTATTAACTATTATTATTTATCTGTCTAATCATATGTGAGGTGCTCACAATTACCGTCCTATTGACGGTCTTTTTTGCTTTGGTCGGGAAATTAATTAAAGAATTTCTAGCGATAAGGCGAGCAATCTCCCTAAACGAGACGTTCGTTTTATTTTGTTGAAATGACAACTGGAGAAACTAGGCACATTAAACAAATATATATAGACGGGCCGTCGATGCACCATTGCCCCCGAATTTGTATATTTAAAACGGGATTTCCTTAGTGCATGTAATAACTCTACTTCTTATTGAATGGGAATTTATTTCGATCATCAACTGTACTTGTTATTCAGTAACATATATGGGAACTAGACCGTTAAACAAGGGAACCAATCGTCCTATCACGCTATGTACAGTAAAACTATTTATACAGTTGATGTACAATAAAAACGACCATCTTGCAAAGTGGTCTATTTTTTGTCAGATATTTGATGTCTTCTTTCGCTTATACAACCCCTTTGCCCCCCTAGACCCAAGACGCCCTTTACATATGTTATGTATTTGTATAGCGACATTTAATTGTCCAAAGGGCATCTTGGGTCTAGGGGGGCAAAGCATCTAAAAACAAACTGAAAGACGCCAGTTTCATCTTTTCAATGACAAACGTCACAATTATAAGTATATTTCGTACGCATGCGCAGAAGAAAAACCGCAAAGTTTCGAAAATGAAGGGTACTTATATCCTTAATATTTTAGCACTTTTACTTTTTGAAAACCTGCAAAGGATTTACTAAAACTCTCGTCTAAACGGCACCCAGTCTAAAGACGTAAAATGAGGGGTGGGAGTAGAAGGCGCAAGTTTTAACGGTTTTGTAAATGATGAATCGCTTTGAAACCTATTTTGATGCTTTCTATGTAAATTTTACTACCGGAACAGACCAATTTTAAAAACATTAGGGCAATTTCAAAATTTAGGTTTTGTAATCATGTCAACTAGGGAAAATATACGCCTTATCGCTAGAACTCCTTAATTATTATCTGTTCTATCGAAAGTTACAATGCTACTACTACCTTAATAAGGTATGATTTCAACATGCTATTTAAATGTTTAATATACTGTCTAGCTCGGTGCAGTATATTTGTCACATATGGTCAAAGATGCCATTGTGATCTACAGAATAGATGATAATACACGTTATTTTTCTATAATAAAACATCAATACTGAACTAAGGTAGTAGGAGGCATTGTAAACTTTGGGGTCTGGTCTAAACTAAATGGTTTGAAAAAACTAAAATACACTTACTATATCTGTTAGAAATGTGTTTTTATTCAAAACATCACCGAAATATACTCCACCTTCGCCGCCCATAAAGTTGCCCTCGAAGTCTAGCGCTTCAACACATACTGCTCCCTGAAACGAGAAAGAAAAGCATCCCTTGAACATATAAAATAACAAGACCAAACTCTGCTCTGGACCTGCGTCGCCAGTGCACGTCGGTGTGTGAACAGTCGATATGCAAAGTTCAAATATACAGGAATGAAATCGGATTACGTCCAAATTACACAATGTAATCTACAGTAGGTGACTTAACAATTTCTAAGTTAAACACTCAAAAATAAATCATTAAATGTGCATAAATATAGGGTATACATGTTCAATGTGTGAACAATCATAATACAAAGTTTGAATATAAAGGAATGAAAACTGCTTGAGTAACAGATTACACAAACAAGACACCCCCTAAGCATTTCGGACGGAAAAATGTCTAAGTTCAACAGCCCTAAAAATAAGAAATTATCAAATGTGCACAAAAAGGAGAAGCACATGTTCAATGTATGAACAATCATTATGCAAAGTTTGAATATTAAGGAATGAAAACTCTTGGAGTTAACCAGAAACCATCTAAGCATTTCTAACGAAAAAATGTCTTAAGTTCAAGTCCCCCAAAAGTAAAAATGTATTCATGAAATGTGCATAAAATAAAAAGTGCATATTTTCAATGTGTGAACAATCATTATGTAGAGTTTGAACATAAAAGAAAGAATACTGTTGGAATTACAGATTACACGATCTAGGCACCCCCTAAGCATCTCGGAAGGAAAAAATGTCTAAGTTCAACACCCGTCAAAATTGAAAAATATTTATTAAATGTGCAAAAAATTGAAGGTGCACATCTTCAATGTGTGAACAATCATTATGCAAGGTTTGAATATAAAGTAATGAATACTGTTGGAGTTACAGATTACACAAACTAGGCACCCCTAAGCATTACGGATGGAAAAAATGTCTAAGTTCAACACCCGTCAAAAAAGTGAAAAAAACAACAACAATAAAATATGCACAAAATAAGAGGTGTCTATCTTCAATGTGTGAACAATCATTATTCAAAGTTTGAATATAAAGGAATGAAAACTGTTGGAGTTTCAGATTACACAAACTAGGCACCCCCTAAGCATTTCTGATGGAAAAATGTCTAAGTTCAACACCTGTCAAAAATGAAAAAAATGAAACGAGCAATAAATAGGAGGTGCACATCTTCAATATATGAATATCGTTAGGCAAAGTTTGAATGAAAGGGAATAAAAACTTTTGGAGTTACAGATTACACAAACTTTGTACCCCTAAAGTGTTGCGGACGGACGGAGTGGACCCACTACTAGACCTGCTTTCGCTAAAGCGACGTAGGTAAAAATGCTCTCTTTACCCATGATTCTGAAACCGAAACTTTACAACGCTAAATAGCCGTTGTAAAACTGGGACCAAATATGGCCAAATAACTAATTGTAGTGTATGAATTTTCGCAACTTATACAAAAAATATACCAATTCGAACATAGAACAGTACTGATAATATCCAAGCAATTTTATTAGGCACACAAACTAGTTTTAACCCATTGTCGACAGAACACTTTGAATTTGGTATTAATATGTTTAGATCAAGTGTAGATGCACCAAGAAATTACAACAAATGAATGCTGCCAGCTATATAGTTTGGCGATCAACACCTACTCATTCTCGCTGTCTCACCGAAGGCCACACTGTTCGAAACACACATTGTTAGGTAGTAGATGTAGGTCCATGTCAAAAACTAGATACAATAATGCAGAGGGCCAGATAAGCAAACTTTTCAGCCTAGTATTGTGATTTTTTTCGTAAACATCAATTTAAACATGTATTTTGGGTGCTCAAAAGAACCGTCTCATTGCGACGGTTTTTTGAGTGACCACAACATGTGTTTGGAAACAAAAAAAATAAGAGCTACGTGCATTAGGGGGCTAATTTGGCCCTTTCTGGAGCCAAAAAATGAATGTTGCTTTTCACCAATTTTTTCTGATGTGTTTATTAGAAGAAATACCAAAGTGTAAAATTTACTGTTGCTATTGTAACAAAAATTGCCGATAAAATAGGTTTAAAATAGAGATATTGCCATTTTGGACCAAATTTAAAGCTTTGGGAGGCCATTTTTTAAAGAATTAGATATCAGCACAGCCAAATGCCAAAAAAAAAACTTTTAATTGTTGTGTGTCGTGATAATTCTCATCATCTGTTAAAATATATTTTTGGTATTTGCTTGTGCTCTATGTTAATTTCTCTGTCAAGCATCTCAAATGTGCTCCAAAATGGTCATTTTCCTAGTTTCAGCCTATTTTGGTGGCCATTTTTGTTACCAAAGCAACGGTAGATGCAGAATTAATGCCATACTTTTACACTTGGGCTTTTGTTCTAATAAACTAATAAGAAGAAATTGGTGAAAAATATTTTTTACTTTTTAGCCTCATAGGGGTATAGCTTCTTATGCACGTAGCTCTTTCCATTTCCCAATTTTATATGGAGGCCTGCTGGAGTTTGAGATAAACCAGAAAAAAGAAGGGAGAATGGTTACTCTTCAGGAATATCAACAACAACAAAACACACACACAAAACTCACAACAAGTGCGATGGTGCAAGCCTGTACGTCATTACGCTTTAGAACGAGGCTTTTACATGGAACTCTGTCTAGCTGTTTCTTTAAAGCATCATAGATACACTTGACCGGTCGGGTATTGAGCCGGGCGCAAGCCTGTGTGTAGATCTGATATGGCGCGGTCCCGTCATCCGGAATGGCATCAAAGAATGCATCTTCCTCCGCTGAAAGTTCAGTGAAAACATGAAAAAATATTGCTGTCCGTACTGCAACTATACAGTGGTCATGGGCACATTTAAGGGACGTATTACTATAATTTCCACGCATTTTCTTTACACTGTGGTTCTAAAAGCTTTTAAAGTCAAAAGTGTGGACCACTGACTTAGAAAGTGGACTTATGTTTCTCATAAAGTAATCGCATAAGTACATTGTATTCTAAGACCTAAGAGTCTAAGACATCCAAATGACGGACCTCATAGACAAACGATGAGGTACAACACCCCATTGAAACTTTTAGCAAATGCATTCTAGTTTTCCATTGTGTTTCCATTACCGTTTTCTGACCAAGTATATAAATGAATAGATCTAGACTATATAATTAGTATTCATTATATGGGTCTAATTATGTGGATATCAAACCCCGGGTATCAAACACGCCATTATTTCTGGAAAGCCATTGGAAATTGCAAGTTTATTTTAACTTCATAAAAAGCTTACCGCTCGTAAATAGTTTTGTCCTGAAAATGTCGTCTGATTTTAACGTTTGTTGCACTTTATACAAGATACTATCATAGAAGACCCTGATCAAACTGCTCCCTTGGGTCCATAGTGTTTGCAATACTGGATACCTTAGAAAATTAGCAGATGAGAGAGCAGACGACAGAGGTGGTGACGGGTAACATAGCTTTTTCGTTAGTAGCTCTATGAGGATATACTACCTACCATCAAAATCAAACTCGTCATCGTCATTGTTGAGAAGCCATGGAAAATTGCCGGCGTCACTGAGAAGCCTCTTTGTGTTAACCGTGACGTCTTCCTCAACTTCAATCGTCTTCTTTTTCCTTGTGACTTTCTTCATTTCGGGTCGCTTAGGTCTTTGAGAAAGCCGGTATTGACTTGCTAGCGACACGGCGGAAATAGAGCGATTATTTCGCATGTCCTCCATGTTTCTTTATCACTTAAACTCGTGCTCTCCGCTCAGCACAATGTTTATAGTCTGCGTCACTATCCTGCGTCACTATCCCAAACTGCTTACAGGAAATGTCTCTAAATCATTAGCAACTTAACCCATATATGCCTAGCGTCCTTTTTATGGGACATCGGCAAACAGTGCAAAACCAGTTTAGAATAAAAATGAAATATATCACACAACAGCCCTAAAATTGGAAATGGACTCGTCCAATCGATAATGATTGTAAAATACATTCGGCATAACTCGTTCTGCTCAGAGCAAAATAAGCCAACTTATGATATTTTGGTACATATTGCATATGCTCAAAGCCTCCTTTAAGCGTCACTGCTGACTAATCAGTAGGGTTATGGGTCTATATTTTCATCTGAGCATTCATCTACATCCAAGCTTTTGTATAAACGAGTAGCGGAGGCTCTGGTGAGCATGCGCAAATGCACAGGTGTGCAAATGCACATGCTCGTCTGAGTCTTCGCTGCTCGACAATGCAATAAGTTCCAAAAATCACATGACACAAAATTGATTCGCGACGTGAGATTTCCAACAATGTGGCATTTTGAGAAGTGTAGACTCAGACGAGCCTGTGCAGCCTCCTTTTAAGCTTAGAAACTCCAAATGATGTTCGGCCAGTAGCCTGAGAGTTATAGAATATTCAAGCGACGAGCAAAGGCTCTGATCAGATTGCGCATATGCGCAGGCTGATCTGAGTCTTTTCTCGTCGTACATACCACATTGATGGAAATCTCATATCGCGGTTCAAATGTTTACAAACTCAGCATCTGTGTTTTGTTCGTCACTAATCCTCGTTCTATCCGCTCAGCAAACTATAGAATATTTAATCTAATATAAAGTCATTTTTTTAATTATTCACAGCAAAGTAATGCACGACTGCATGAATCCAGAATTACCACCAGCCATATATATGGCGCATTCAGTATACTTATTTTTTCTCGCAATATTACTTGCAGTTCTAAAATCAGCATTTACTGACGTATTATGTGTTTGATCATTTAATCAGATTATACCATTAAAGTAGATAAACGGATTGGAAAGGGGTTAATCTATAAACCATTAAAACACGTGTGTTGTTAGATTATAGCGATGTTAATTTAATATTTCAGATGAACTTCGGACAATATATGAAATCATAGGTTGAGATTCATTGAAAAGCTTCACTGTAAAAAATAAGTGTAAGTTAACACTAAAAGTGGTGGCATTGGTGTAAATTAACACTTAGTTGCCAACTAAAACAACTTGATGCAAACGTAATAAACGTTAAACATTTCTCACTGTTATTGTTGTAATTATTTTTCAGATCTATACAATCGAACAGAACATAGCATTTAAAGTAGTTGAAAGTTTACACCAAGATCAGTGGCAGTTCAGCTACCACCAAATTTGGTGTAAAATAACATTTGCTTGACTCGAGACCGAGGGGCCGCAGGTTCGAGTCTCACCGGCGTCACTGCATTGTGTCCTTGAGCAAGACACATTAATTCTAGCTTAGTACTGGTTCAATCCAGGAAGACCCGTCCCATACATACATGTAACTGAAAGATTGTTGATTGGACGTAAAGAATCAAATCAAGCAAACAAAGCAAACATAAAATAACATATTTTCACAGTGTAGGACTCAGTCGTACATTATCTCTTTGACACATCTACCTTAAATGTCTATATCTTGGCACAAGGGCCAGCACATGAGAATTTGGCACTTCTCGCAAGTGATCAAAAGATCATTTAAACAGTGCTAACGATTCTAGCGGGGCTATAACTAGGGGTCATCTACATCCATACTTTCTGTATGCTTCAGTTATGGCTTTTGCAAATACAGTCGACCCAGATCAGGCAGCTCTTGTAAGAGCTGTCTGATCAGGGTCTACTCTGTTTGCTTATGGAAATATGATATAGCTGATCCTATACTAGTGAACCTGACAAATAATAAGTATTCATTATGGGTGGAGACTAGCATGCATGGGCAAATAATAAGCCGCGAAGTGCAAGGTGCCAAATTTGGGTTACTTTTGTCCGGATATTTGTCCGTGATGACATATCCCTTTTGCCTGTTGATAAAAACTATTGAAAGCAACAAACAAAATATAAGCAAGTGACTATAACCAGGAAGAGTCACAGACCAACCCACAGCACCACGGGGAAGAGACACAGGACACATGCAGCCACACGACGCCTGTATTCTACGCTGCGAAATCTTGACATGTATAATTAACCTTCCTATGTTCATCGTATCGAACCAGGTGGAATAGTTCATTAGTATACAAATGGTTGGGGCAAAGCAACTAACACCAGCATTGCCATTTTCACTTCCAGTCGAAAACACGCAAATGTCTCTTAACTGTTTACCTACTGCTGATAACCTTTGCAAACAGTTTGGACCCAGATCAGGCCCGACAAAACGTCGGTCCTGGTCTGGATCCAAACTGTTTGACACTCTGAAGTTACATATATTCCTGAATTTTTTCTTTTCGAAAAAGTTGATTTTGAAAAAAAAAAGCATGCAAAATTACCCTGCAGTAGGCAAAGAGTTAAACAGCATATTATTTCCAACTGGCATGCAAACAGTTTGAATCCATATCACTGCTCTATGTGGAGCAGTCTGATAGGGCCCCACGCCGTTTGCTACAAATTGTTCCAAAATACAAAAGCAGGCGACAAAGCAGAAACAATTGTTGCAGTTGACGCTGGGCTCGTAGTAAAATGGCATGCAATACAATACAATTAATACAATACAAAATTAATAACTTTATTATTTCATCTCATTTCATAAGAGACATTCACAAAATATTTTCGTGAACATGTTCAACATGAATACAAAAACGACTCATATAGGGAAAGAATGATATAATGACAAAAATATTGAGCATTCAACTGTTACGTGTACTCGTGTAGTCTAATTTGGCTCACCTGCTAATGTGACTCACTCCAATAACATTTACATGATGACAACTCAAAACATCATCTTTTGTGGTTCCATGGAATGAAGGATATCTTTAAGAATATAGCAATATCATTTTGCAGTGATAATCCAAATTTAATATCCAATTGATCAGAAAAACTTGTTTTTCACTAAAATGCAAGACCCTCCTCCATCAATATGGCGTTCAGAAGACTGCTTTGTCAGTAATGGTAATAAAACTGCCTAGAACAAATTTTCATTGATTGTAGCAACTAAAAATGTGTCTTACACTCAATAAAATTCTTGTAAGTTCAAGACAACTGCAAAATAGGCTTATGTGCTCCACATTAGCAGACATTTTTCACGACCCTAAACAGGGGGTGGGGGTTAATAACGTTGAATGCTAATCAGTCTAACATTTGCATTAGATAATTCATGAAAATTCCCTCCTTTTGTTTAAAATTGATTCTTATTCACTCTGATTAATTAAACAATTATGATTTATCCAGTTAACAGCCCAAACTCTTAAGTGCGCCAAATTAGCCTTCAGCACAGACTCAGTCTATTGGTTTAGCTCGCATTGAAGCTTCCTATTCAATGCATCATCACAGGTGGAACAATCAAATTTATTAAACTGTGATGAAGCAGAGGATTAAAGTGGCTCATAACTCACAGACACTCAAATTATTCGAAAATAATATTAACTAGAATTCAGTCGATGGTACACCATCGCAAATACCCGCTTTTTTAAACCTTTGGTCAAGGTTACACGAAATGTTGCCCAGTACCCACTACATCATGTGACTTATGCACCTGCAAAGTTTTAAGTCGCTACATCCATCCGTTTAAGCAGAGATGTATTTACAAGAAAATACAGTATTGGATCCTTGACCTTGGCATCAAGGTCACTTGAAATATTGCCCAGTACCCTCTACATCATAATGAGCTATGCACCTGCAAAATTTGAAGTTGCTAAGTTTAATGGTAAAGGAGGCGCTGCATTTACAAGAAAATACAATATTTGACCCTGACATTAGGGTCAAGGTCATATGAGTTGCTGCCCAGTACTATCTATATCATGTAACCTATGCACCTGCAAATTTTGAAGTTGCTACGTCCAGTGGTTGGGGAGAAGATCCATTAGCAGGAAAATGCATTGTTTGACCTTTAACCTTGGTGTCAAGGTCACACAACATTTTGTCCAGTACCCTCTACATCATGTGGCCTCAAAAGCAGCCAAATATGAAGTTGATACGTCTGAAGTAATTCCAAGGAGAAAATCTTTAGGGTCCGCCAGGATTCGAACCCAGACTCCTGCGTGACAGTCGACCACTCTAACCATGTCGCTAAAGAGTTAACCCAACAGCGAGGCTGTTAGGAATGTCACTGTCACTACACTCTTCCCCCTTTTATTTCCTGAGAGCCAGGTATCAACCACAACAGAGTATAGCCAGCTACCACTCCCAGAGGCCGACTTTAGGCGCTACCGAATTACCGCTGCCACCAGTGAAGTAATTCCAAGGGGAAAATCTTTAGGGTCCGCCAGGATTTGAACCCAGAACTCCTGCGTGACAGTCGACCACTCTAATCATGTCGCTAAAGAGTTAACCCAACAGCAAGGCTGTTAGGAGTGGCACTGTCAACTACACGTCTACACGTCTACATCTACATCTAATAGTTAAGTATCGTCTGTCACCATTGACCATTATGATACTGTAGGCGGTAGAGAATGAGAAACTATAGGAAAGATAGAAATCAGTTATAAGTAAAGAAAGAAAATGTAAAGAAAGATTTTCAACTGTGTTTTCGACCCTTCAAACTAGACCAATCTGGCTACGGTGACCGCCAAGGGGTATGGTAGCCCCACCAGCATAGCTCTAGTCATCACTGATCATCACTAGGTTCTACTTGCCATTTGCCAAAACTGTATTAAAATTAGAAGGTAGACACCCCCGCTTGAAGGATATCAAGTCGGGGGCCTCAGCTAGTGTAGCTGGGAGGGAGTTCCACAATGGAATGGTGCAGGGGAAGAAGCTGTGCTTTAAGGTGTCCGTAGAGGTAGCATATTGTCTCAGCTTCTTGTCATGGTGTGATCTTGTTCTGGTTGAGGCTGAGGTAAAAAAAGTCAGCAGCTGGGATATCCACTAGGCCATTTATGATCTTAAACATCATTGTGACTTTTGACTTGGCTTTTCTTGTTTCAAGTGTATCCCTGTTGAGGTCCTCCAGCATGTCTGTAATGATTTAAGAGGAGATGCATTTACGAGAGATGCATGTCCGTCCGTCTGTCTGTGCGTACAGACGGACGGACGATCAGACGGAAGACGGGCCGACTTTGGTACGAAATTAATATACCTTTTTTTCAAAAGAAAAAGCGGGTGTAATGAATTCGCGACAACAAGTGCTTCATTTCGTCAGATAGTACTACCCGATTTATATTCCTTTCAATAGTGGACAATGCGGCTACAAGTGAATACTGTAACACAGTGTTGGCTCTGATCTTGGAATCTATCTGAACTTGGAATAATTTCTGATTCCAAGTTGAGACATAAGCATCTCGAGATCAAAGGTGGCATATCCTATGACGCAATAGAGTCTAAAATCCAAACAATGGAGACATTTTGTTTAAAATAAACAGCTGATAAAATCATAAATACTGGAAATGAATTGCTTGGCTGGTGCAGACATATTTGCTCGAGTCAAGGTATAGTATGATATATATTGTATGACAGTTAGTAGAAATGGCGGAACAGGAAAGCATCAAATTCCGGTGTCTGACCGGCGGAAAAGCTTTATATTTCGACCGCCGCCTAATTTCGACCACCTAATTACTTTGTTTCACGAAAATCTTGGCGCACCTCTGGTTTACCGGGCGCAGTTTATGACGTAAGACTAAATCTTAAAATTCTGCTTGTTAAATAATGGGAGCGCCCCCACACCCTGCTTCCTTTTCGTGTGAGGGCAATTCAATCATTTGAAGGCCATGTTGTTACAATCTTTTCGGATTCTAATATGGTAGAAACCCCAATTCAACAAATAGAATAGAATGCTCCCAGTAAACCAGAGACTACCCAAAATCTTAATAGTCTGAATTTATAGCTCTATATTCTATCTATCTAATGTACTTGCTTCGCCCATACTTGCATGAGCATTACACCAGGGAGTGCTAATTTTGATAAAATAAAAAAACAACAACAACAAAAAGCAGAAAAAAAAACACAAAAACTTTTGGCTGAATTTTTGTTTAAATATGGTGTGCCCTAACTCCTCTGTGAACTGGATATTGGCCCTTACTCTTGCGCTGATAGATAATAAAACAATAACCAAAACAATAGGACTTGAAAGTAACAAACAGTTAGGAACCTGACCAGGCTTGACAGAATATGCCTGGCATTCTGTCAGGCCTGATCTGGACCCAAACTGTTTGAAAACTTTATAGACATAGAATTTTTTTTCTAAAGACACCAGCCGCCTTCGGCGGCTTCAACAACCCCGGAAGGGGGTGGTTGAGGTGTCCTTAGATTGTAAACACTTGCTGTTTCCATAGGGCCTGCGGTAGTTTCCACCCCATGTCGAAGAAATACAAAATAAAGCAAACGTCACAGGGGTCTGTTACTCAACACCAAAGGTGTTTTTTACTCAACACCGAAGGTGTTTTAAACAACTTATTGTAAGAATATGCTTACAGAAATGCCGTTATGTTCGAATATATTTATGTACATTTGAAATAGTTGATATTTAAATTTTTTAGCGTAACCGCCCAAGGTTACGGAAACTAATTATTCTACAGGTTCCAAACATTTTTTTTTCGCCAGCTTATGGATCCTTGAGGACAGACAAATGCGGGTACCAGCACTAAGGCCTTAGCAACTGTCAAAAGCTTCGAAATATCTGAAATTTGCCATTTTGTGGAAAATGTGCAACAGTCGACAGTGATCGATTGCCATTAATAATAGACTGGGGACGTTCCCTGAGGATGTGATGATGCAGAAGCCTCGAGGCAGAAGCGGGGGATGAGCTTACCAGAACTCGGGGGATCTAAAGTGAGAGTAGACCTCAGGCTCAGTGTAAGTGTTCTCAATTTTCACAGCTTTCTCCTTTCTTTCTCCCTACTTGCAACTTGTGCAACAATTACTTCACAGTACTACACACTGTGCAGAAAAACTTCCAAGCCATGGATGTAAACAAATACATGTACATACAGACTCCCATTGGATTATTGATTTTTTGAAGTTATAGGTCATCATTACGCTGTACCATATGAGGTACTGTTCAGTCATGCTTTCCAACTGTTTTACTGTCGAGAAGCCAGTTTTCAACCACAGGATGGGATTCCGCTGTAGGTATTTCTTTACCAAATGCCATTATTTAATATAATGACACCTGCTTGATTATTTTCATTATCGTTTAACTATTGATTTGGGCAGAGTCCCAAGAAAATCTGACTTCGTTGCATGCGAACAACAAATGCGCAGACCTGCCTGAGCATTGGCACAGACTGATCAGCGCCTTTGTTATTCCCTCTGAGGAAAGTATAATTGATAAACTTGCACAAAGTACACACAACATTTCAGCATTCTAGCTCATAGTCTCTGTAACTGAGCAGGTTGGTTTGAGTGACATGGTCTGAACCCCCGAGACAGGTTTTCTCGTGTTGGGGCCCATTTATCAAAATCATGCTCTCTAAGATCCAGTTTTAACCCCCTCAAATTGACAAAATGTTTTTTTCTAATTTCTAAATCAAAGAACATGTCAGGCGATAAAGTCTGTTGAAAATGTTTTGAATTAACATGATATGAGCATGCATCCTAAGTTGTGAAGTGCTTGATGTCAATGTTGTTATTCCATTATGGATATATATACATGTGCCACCTACAGGTTCCTAAATCAGCCCAAGAATTTCCAGTTCCCTCAACATTCATTTGGCGTAAAGAAGCCTGAGCAGAGAAGTTTTCAGCCGTCGTGGTTCAACAGCAGGCTCTGGCTTTATTATGTCATTTGTGCATGTTGGCTTGTCTACAAGGAAATTTGCACGTCAAAATCCAAACAACTTATACATTTTGATGGGTATTCTACTGAAAAGACGTTTATTACATTTTGTATATCTTTTTGAAAATATTAGTCTTTGAAGTGCCACCAAGTCATAATAGTGCTAAAAGTAAAACCTGCCTGGACATGTAGGTGAAATAATGTCAAAGAAGCATGCAGAATCGTGGCTGTCTGAAAAAGATTTTGTCAAGAATTCAGTTTCTTGCGCGTCAAGGAATATCTTTTCGAGCGAAAGTTTGTGACCAAAACGATTGAAATCTGGTCCAAAGTTCCAAACTCATCAGTTTGACAAAGAAAGCATTAAAAACGCACATAAAGGTGCTTAAAATTCAAAAAATTCTCTGGGGAGGTCCCTCAAACCACCTAATGAGAGGGAGTCTTCCCCCGTCTCGTCCTCTCCCCAGTCTGGTACCTTCAGCACTCGATGGTCTCTTCTGCCAGACCACTTTCAAATGCTCTGCAAAGGCCCTGGTCTTGCTGCCAAAGCCAATTTGGCTCTTACAGTTACTTTAGGGTTATTCTCCTGCCTAAGGTAGATTTTAAAACAAAATGTAGACAGATCTATATGTGTCAAAGGCATTTTTCGGCTATAAGTTGAACTTTGCTGTCATCCAGTCATATGAAATATCGTCTGACTGATGCCGTCGTTTCCTCATCAGTGGATTTACCTGTGGTCTGACAAGAGGAGCATAGTCAAAGGACCAACTGTCAGGTGTGAAATTTGCGCAGAAAAGTCTCTGCTTGTGCCGAAAACACTGTTTTAATCGAATCAAAAGCAGTATTTGTAAACTGTTAACCCGCAATTGATATGCTATTTACTGCACTGTCACAGTCAGATATTTTGTGTGCAATGCGGGAACTATAGTCCTGCCGCAATAATAAGAAACGCGAAAATCTGGAATATTATTTTGTTACTTGCATTTTTCCGACAATTTAGCTCAAATCTGGATTAAGATTATCCTGTAGTGTCCGAAGAAAATTGTTTGAAGAATCTACTACCACTGACCTGACCCATAATCTCTTGGGAATTTCGACATTTTTAGGCTTTCTGAAAAGCGGGGGGAATTTAAACGGTTTAACAGCCATGTGGCAGCCTGTATATTTGTACTTCAATTTCTACAGTTAACTGTCAAAAGCATCAAACTTTTTTCCTTTTATCTTTCTTTTACTACTGGCACGATCGCACTTTTAAAAGCGCGTTTGCTTTGTACAAGTCAGTTTTATTTTTTCAGCACGATAGTATGGATTCAATCAATGTAGATCCAGATCCAACTAATCCAATACGATCAGTTTGATCCGGTTAAATACTGTTTCCTATGTAAGGACATTTTCTACTAAAACATCGTGATGTGGTTATTATGGACAGTTTGTCAATACAATTTTTACAGTGGTAAATGGCCTTCACATTATGAACATATGTAATTTTTATAGTCGAACATTCAAACATTAGCGGTAATACCAGGCACTATTTTGTGTCAAAATTCTGCCTGAAATTATTCACCATTATTGAATGCTCAAGGTCATATAAATTGGAAACGTACATCCAAAGTGATTTATTCGCAATTCTTATTTATGCAGCAGTACCTTATATGTACGGTACTCTTTATGCTATACTGAACAAAAGTGAAAATGCTACACTACAATATTCTATATTTTGTGAAAAAGTATTTGACGAAAAGTATTTACTAAAGCTTAATAATGTTTTACAGACCTCCAGCAAATGATTCGTCGAGTTTCCACCAATTTGTCTCTTTTGAAGTCTGAGTTATGTTCCTTTTTGTGTTTAACCATTCCAAGGCGGTACTTCTTTTGTGGATCATTTGTGTTATTTATGTTTTGTGTTTGTCATGCTTTCACATCTGTTCATTGCTGCCTTGTGGTCACCTGCCGGGAAAGGGCTGGCCTCTTGGCTCTTGTTTGTGATGTTTATCGTGTTTTTGTCACTTTCCCATGTGGTATCCTGGGTCAGGTGTGTAACTTGATCGTATCGTTTCCTGATCTTTGCCATCTTGCTTACTTTATTTACTGAATTATGCAATTGCGCATGGGCAAAAAACATTGTTATGTTTATCAGAATTTATCATACTTATGCTGCAGTAAAACACAAGAAAGCTGACTTATCACTTGAAAGAAGCGCAGAAATCAATTTCGAATTTATCAAATTTGTAAAAAAAATAAATAAATCGTCTCCCTTTGACGAAAGATGGGGAATATTAAATGTTTGGTAATCTTCGATTTATCACGATTTTCAATAAATTTCTTTTGCCAGATCAAGTAGACCTATCAGCATATTGTTCCTACCATTTCTCGACCAGTAATGTTCTCAGACTAAGATGCAACAACACATTGATTTTCCAATAGAGATTTCGGGGATAAAATTTAAAGCTTGGCCAATTTGATGAAAACCCTGTTTTTCTAAGGTTGCTTTTCTAAACGATCAAAAGATTTTTTTGATAAATCTGTCACACATTTCTGGTTGTTACAAGTCTAGACTACCATTTCTTTCAGTCGGATTTGGTTGGCAGTGGATTTCTGAAGGCCTAAGCTACATTGTATGTGAGCTTTCCGTTCAAATTTGTAAGCTGAAAAATTGAACCCATGTCACATTTAAATGACTTTCGTGTGTTGCTTTACTGGCGTGCATCATTTTGCATATAAATGGCAAACAATTCAGGTGTAGCGCTTTTGCTTTTGTTCAGTATATAATCGAGTGATTTAGTCAACCGTTGCATATTATTAATAAACTGGGTCACTTTATGTCCATTCTACCAACAGTAATACTCACCCGTTGAAAAGAACAAAATATATGCCAAAATTCCATCTAATTACAGAAAAACACAGGCAAAACATCAGGTTGAAAATTTTGCCAAAGAATACTGCAGCTTTTTATACACGCATATTGAAAAGTTCAAGAGAAAATAACGTGAAAAGAAGCTCTTAAAGTTGAATTTTCGCGTTTCTTATTAATGCGGCAGTACTATAGCACTAGTGTAAGTTTGCAACTAGGATCTGATTTCAAAAGAAGAATCTATTTTTTTTTCCACGGTTTCTGAAAAAAGTGTACTCGCTTGCATTTCAATTAGTTTTTTACATCTGATTTGTAGGTACTGCCTTCTGGGCAATGCAAATATAGTCCGTCACGATACCGGCATTGAAATACTGCGGTGGTGCGAAACCTCGGTTAAAACGTCCCACTTTGCAATCAAAGAAAAGCTCAAAGAGAGTGCTGTTATAAAGAAAGATGGCAAAAAGCAGATGACAACAGGGGTGAGAGACCTCTGTGTGAAGATTGGAAACCTGGCAGATCATGGCTGGTTTTGTTGTACAGTTGAAGAGCATGGAATCTGTTTTGTTTGTTTTGTTTGATTTGATTATATCCCATCAACAATCTTTCAGTTAAACAGGGACGGGTCTTTCTGGGTTGAACCAGTACTAAGCTAGGATAAATGTGTCTTGCTCAAGGACCACAACGCAGTGACGCCGGTGAGGCTCGAACCCGCGGCCCCTCGGTCACGAGTCAAGCACTCTACCACTGAGCCACTGCGCTCCCATGGAATCTGTACCAAATTGCAGTCTGTAATCAGTCCATTCAAAGCCTCTATTGTCGAGAATTAAATTTTTTTTAAAAATCTTTCAGAAACCATGGCAGAATGTCAAAAGTTATGATTTGGAATTTGATCCAGATCAGGACCGGCATTCTGTAGGTCCTGATCTGAGTCCGGTTATCAGCAGATGACAAAAGTCACTGCTAGCAGGAAAGGGTCAATATATATTTTTTGTGGTGCTAGTGCTGTCGGTTTTATCGATGGAAATATATGTAGGTGAGCAGGCAATTTAATAATAGTGTAATGTAGAGCTGCAACGATTCACTGAAAGTGTATTGTATCAAGATACTTTTTCTGACGATACGCGTATCATATCATGAGGTCATTTCATGATACATAAACGATACAGCATTTCGTGTTATATATTACATGCAGATTAAGAAATGAATTTAAAAATATATGTTTTTGTTCAAAAGGAATGTTTTTCCTTTTTAATTTTTTCTGCTTAAATTAGTATACCCTTTTCCATGATAAACTTTTGATCTATATATTATTCCTGTTTTGAAACAGTATCAGCTGGTTTCTGAGAATCCAGCTAATCTTAATATACATGGTTTTTAGGTCTGCTTTTAAATACATGCTAATAATTGGAATATTTTAAATAAATTTGATAAAAACTGGAAAAGAGTGTAGTACATAAAACATCCAGTATGACAAAGATTAATTCATGTATTTGGGTATTTCTCCTAATCTCATAGATCTATGTTATTTCTAAGGTTCTCAAGTTGTCAAAAATGTATCTCGACACATATCGTATCGTGAGGCAAATATTCTGATACATATTGTATTGTGAGGTAACTGTATGGTTGCAGCCCTACACATACCATGAGTCCAGTCCAGTCCCCAACATTGCACAGCCCCTAACATTGCACACTAGACAAAATGCGGACTCGGTGAATTATTATCACTTTTTTGGGTAGATAAATGATCCTCATGTCAACCTCAGTCATTGAAGTCAATAATTGTATAATATTATACCGTGTATTTATACCCCGCCACTTTAAAAAGTGTGGGCTATTATGTTATGCCCTCCGTTCAAAAAATTACGTTAAGTGTCCGTCCGTGGGCACAAATGTCCGTCCATAGTCACCACTTTGTTTCCGCTCTTTATCTTGAGCATTTTTTGACAGATTTTCTTCAAACTTTGTTTTAGAGTTGATATTGGGGAAAAGTGGTTTGGGATTGTAGATGGGTAAATTTTGTCAAGTAAACTCAGAGTTATTGCCCTTGATTTGTGTTGAAAATTGGTTTCAGTGCACCATATTGAGCAATTTACGTCCTTTTTTCTTCAAACTTTGTACATGTATATGAGCTGATATTGGGGAGGAGTGGTTTGGGATCATAGATGGGCAAATTTTGTCAAATAAGCACAGAGTAATTGCCCTTTATTTACAAAATGTATGTGGAAAATTGGTTTCCGTGATCTATCCTGAGCATTATTTGATCAATTTTCTTCAAACTTTGCATGAGATTTGTTATTGGGAAGGAGCATGTTGTTTAATTTAATCAAATGACTACAGACTTATGACCCTTGATTTGAAAATATGATGAAATTTTGTATAAAAATAAGATCTAGGTTAGAACAACTGCATTTAAATTTTCATACATCTTTAACTGAGTTATGGCCTTCGAATTATGGATTAATTTGTCTTTGTATTGAAAATATTTCGAGGCAGGGTATGATGCATGCCTACAGCTGCTCTTTTATTTTTTCCTAACTGTGTATAAAATGACATGTATGCAAATTCCAATTCTCGGGGTTTGCATGGTCATGTTCCCAAGATGCGGAGATAAAAAAACACCTGACCCCCCCCCCCAAAAATGCAAAATTCCAATTCTCGGGGTTCGCATGGTCATGTTCCCAAGATGCGGAGATAAAAAACACCTGACCCCCCCCCCCCCCCCCCCCCAAAAAAAAAATTGTTTATTAAAGACGTGAGTATTATTTCAATGGAGAAAGGATATTGTGTGAGTACATAGGAGATTGTTTCAACGGATGATTATTTCAAGGAGGATGGGTAACATACCTAGAATTAGATGATTTTATGGAGGCTTATTTCAAGGAGGATGGATACCGTACATATAATTAGATGATTTCATGGAGGCTTATTTCAAGGAGGCTGGATACTGTTGATTACTCAGAAGATATACTCATTTAGAATATTTCATTTTCATTGGAGTATAATTAGAGGAAGAATATGTTGTGAATACATAGGTGATTGTTTCAATGGTAGATTATTTCAAGGAGGATAGATATATATACATTTGGGATATTTTAATGGATAATTATTTCAAGGAAGTAATGGTGGATGGATCAATAGAGTATTATTTCATGGAGAAAGGATATTAAGTGAGTACATATGAGAATATTTCAATGAATGACTATTTCAAGGAGGATAGACATTTTTTATTGCATAGAAATTATACTTATTAAGAGTATTTCAATGGAGCATTATTTGAAGGAGTAATGGGGGATGAATCATTGTGTTAGTACATAAAAGATCATTTCAAGGAGGATGGATATTATTTTTTGATACATGTACATGTACCTTGGAGAATTATTACAAGGAGTAATGGTGGACCAGGATCATTTGAGTATTATTTCAATGGAGGAAAGATATTGTGTGTGTTCATGTACATAGGAGATTATTTCTATCGGTGATTATTTCAAGGAGTATGGACATTGTTTGATTACATAGAATATACTCATTTGGAATATTTCAGTGGAGTATTATTTCTTTCTTTCTCTATATACTGCCAGACCCTCTTGCGAGTATTATCGGCAGGTGTACTTTGTACACTAGGGTTGCAGGATGAAAGCCTTCAAGTAACCATATCTAAATTACTGTACGGTTCTTTAACCTGCACAGGGGGTGACTTTCCCTGCACAGGGGACATCCAGTTAACGTCTCGATCCGAAGGACGATGTACTTATCTAGCCTCATCCCTGCAAATGACACTAGAGAAAGCGTGTTTGGAGTAATGGAGGATTGATTGATAGAGGATTATTTCAATGGAGGTAGGATAATGTGTGAGTACATAGAATATTTTAATGGAGGATTATTTCAAGGAGGATGAGTATTATTTGATTACATGGAAAATATACTTTAATTTAGAATATTTCAATGGAGTATTAATATAATTTATTTCAAGAAGTAATAGAGTATGGTTCGATAGAGTATTATTTCAATGGAGGAAGAATATTGTGTGAGTACAAAGGAGATTATTTCATTTTGTTGATTATTTCAAATGAAAATATATGGGGTCCTCATTTGAAATAATTTTTCGATGGATATGCTCATGCATTTGGGCTTATAGAAAAATGAAATGGAAAATATACTCATTTAGGCTTATTTCAATGTGGAGGATAGATATTGTGTGATTACATTGTGGTGGATTATTTCAAAGAATAATGGAGGATGAATCAATAGCGTATTATTTCAATGGAGGAAGAATATTGTTTGAGTACATAGATTAGTTTGATGGAGGATTATTTCAAGTATGATAGATATTATTTGATTACAAAAAAAAATACATTTGGAATATTATTGATGATTTCAAAAGTATAGCTAACAGTAGCATAAGTAAAGTAGGGTTTTGTATCAGAAATGAGATTTGAATAAGCTTAATTTCTGAAAATAGTGTCATAGGCCTATTCTATGTCACTTATCGAGAAGAGGAGATCTAGCAAGTTATCGTTTCAGACTTATAGGTTGGGACCAGTTATTATTGATATTGAGTTCTTTCGTATAAGCTGCTGAGATAACTGCAATATCGCCAGTTTTGTATCATCAATCAAAGTAATAAGAAATTGACAATAAACTTAGATAAATGAGATTATGATAAGCTGATATCTGACAATAGTGTCATGGGACTATTCTAGAAATTTATAGTTTCAGACTTATACGTTGGGACCAGTTATTATTGATATCGAGTTCTTTCGTATAGGCTGCTGAGATAACTGCAATATCATCACTTACTTAGCAATGGAAGTACATGTAATTAGAAATTAACAATATAAGTAGAAAGTGTTGGTCTCTTTTTATAAGTTGGAAGAATGATTATCATCACCAAAGGTGTGCACCTTCCATCTCGGTCGGCCCTCAACCTGCTCTTTGAGTTTTTACAGAATATTAGGGATGATTTATATGTCTGCTGCCTATAATGTAACTAACAAAGTGGTCCATAAGTAGCTGCCCAGCCTCTTTCCTGAAATCGAAATAAAAGAGAAGCAGATTGATGGACACTAACAGTTCTCTATGTGCATTTAAAAACATTATCAAGGTATATTATGTATGTATATATATATATATAGGTTTAGATATACACAATATTTGAGAGTAAAATTAATTGTAAACATTTTCATACCCATCAGTTCTGACATATATTTTGGGTGCTCAAAGATGTGAGAGATGATATAAGGAAGGAGTGTTATGGGATTGCATAGCTTAATTTGTAAAATAAATACAGAGTTAAGGCCCTTGATTTGAATCTTGAACAGAGTTAATGCCCTGATGTATGTGATTTTTTATACATGTATCTTCAGTTTAAATGGTGAAAATATGATGAAAGTTGTATTTGCCTGATGTATACTAGATCTATGCTGAGACAACTTCAGTAAGTTTTTTCATAAATTCCCCTTCATGACTACATTCAGAAATTGTTTACCTTTTAATCCAACCCACATGTTGAGGGTGTGTGTAAGGAGAGAATATGTGCTTGCATGGAGCTCTATGCTCCATTCCCTTTAATTTGTTATGCAACATGACCATGTTCTGAAAAAGTTGAATTTTGACTTTTTGACCCCCAGGGTCTGGTGGGGGAGGGGGGGGGGTCTAAGGGCTTAAGATTTGCTACCAAGTTGTTGCAATTGTGGTTACCTTTAATTTGATATGCAACATGCCCATGTTCTGAAAAAGTTAATTTTGACCCGTCCCCTAGGGCTATGGGGGAGGGGTATGCATGCAAAATATTTGCTATCATGTTGCTACATATTTAGCATATTCTGACACCTCTAATTGCATTTCATGGAAATATTCCAAGATTGGGCTTTCCCAACTTGGAATATCACCTATGTTAAGTGATTTGGTGTGTTACAGCATTAATTAGGTAAATTAACTGTGAAAAATGATACTTATTGTGGAAATAGACATATTTATTTAGGGTTTTAGCATATTTGTACTCATCTAATTGGATTTCATGGAAATATTCCAAGATGGGGCATTTCTCAACTTGGAATATCACTTGTTTTAAGTGATTTGAAGTATTTTAGCATTAATTAGGTAAATACACTGTAACAAATTAGACCTTTTGTGGATACAGACATATATATTTAGGTTTTAGCATATTTGGACACATCATATAGGATTTTATGGAAATATTCCAAGATGGGGCATTTCCCAACTTGGAATATCACCTGTTTCAAGTGATTTGGTATGTTTCAGCATTATTAATTAGGTAAAGTTACTGTGACAAATGAGACCTTTTGTGGAAACAGGCATCTATCAGTTTATGTACTTAGCATGTTTTGACACATCTAAGTGAATTTCATGGAAATATTCCAAGATGGGACATTTCCCGACTTGGAGTATCACTTGTTTCAAGTGATTTGGTGTGTTTCAGCATTAATTAGGTAAAGTTACTGTGACAAGTGATACACATAGTGGAAACAGACATATATTTATTTAGGTATTTAGCATATTCTGACACCTTTAATTGCATTTCGTGGAATTATCAAAGATTGGGCATTTCCCAACTTGGAATATCTATCACTTATGTTAAGTGATTTGGTGTGTTACAGCATTATTTAGGTGAATTTACTGCGAAAAATGATACTTATAGTGGTAACAGACATATTTATGTAAGGTTTTAGCAATTTTGTACTCATCTAATTGGATTTCATGGAAATATTCCAAGATGGGGCATTTCCAAACTTGGAATATTACTTGTTTCAAGTGATTTGGTGTGTTTCAGCATTAATTAGGTAAAATTACTTTCACAAATGAGACCTTTTGTGGAAACAGACATATTTATTTAGGTTTTAGCATATTTGAACACATCTAATAGGTTTCATGGAAATATTCCAAGATGGGGCATTTCCCAACTTGGAATATCACTTGTTTCAAGTGATTTGGTGTGTTTCAGCATTAATTAGGTAAAGTTACTTTGACAAATTAGACTTTTTGTGGAAACAGACATATATATTTAGGTTTTAGCATATTTGGACACATCTTATAGGATTTTATGGAAATATTCCAAGATGGGACATTTCCCAACTTGGAATATCACTTGTTTTAAGTGATTTAGTGTGTTTCAGCATTAATTATGTAAAGTTACTGTGACAAATGAGACCTTTTGTGGAAAAAACACATAAATTTATGTACTACTTAGCATATTTGGACACATCTTATAGGATTTCATGAAAATATTCCAAGATGGGGCATTTCTCAACTTGGAATATCATTTGTTTCAAGTGATTTGGTGTGTTTCAGCATTAATTAGGTAAAGTTACTTTGATATATGATACCTTTGTGGAAACAGACATATTTATTTAGGTTTTAGCATATTTGGACAAATCTAATAGGATTTCATGGAAATATTCCCAGATGGGGCATTTCCCAACTTGGAATATCACTTGTTACAAGTTATTTGGTGTGTTTCAGCATTAATTAGGTAAAGTCACTGTGACAAATAAAACCTTTTGTGGAAACAGACATATATATTTAGGTTTAAGCATATTTGGACACATCATATAGGATTTTATGGAAATATTCCAAGATGGGGCATTTCCCAACTTGGAATATCACTTTTTTCAAGTGATTTTGGTGTGTTTCAGCATTAATTAGGTAAAGTTACTGTGACAAATGAAACATTTTGTGGAAACAGACATATATATTTAGGTTTAAGCATATTTGGACACATCATATAGGATTTTATGGAAATATTCCAAGATGGGGCATTTCCCAACTTGGAATATCACTTGTTTCAAGTAATTTGGTGTGTTTCAGCATTAATTAGGTAAAGTTACTGTGACAAATGAGACATTTTGTGGAAACAGACATACATACTTAGGTTTTAGCTTATTTGGACACATCTTATAGGATTTTATGGAAATATTCCAAGATGGGGCATTTCCCAACTTGGAATATCACTTGTTTTAAGTGACTTGGTGTAGTTCAGCATTAATTATGTAAAGTAACTGTGTAAAATGAGACCTTTTGTGGGAAAAAAACATTTGGACACATCTTATAGGATTTCATGGAAATATTCCAAGATGAGGCATTTCTCAACTTGGAATATCATTTGTTTCAAGTGATTTGGTGTGTTTCAGCATTAATTAGGTAAAGTTACTTTGACAAATGATACCTTTGTGGAAACAAACATATTTATTTAGGTTTTAGCATATTTGGACAAATCTAATAGGATTTCATGGAAATATTCCCAGATGGGGCATTTCCCAACTTGGAATATCACTTGTTACAAGTGATTTGTTGAATTTCAGCATTAATTAGGTAAAGTTACTGTGACAAATGAAACCTTTTGTGGAAACAGACATATATATTTAGGTTTAAGCATATTTGGACACATCTAATAGGATTTTAAGGAAATATTCCAAGATGGGGCATTTCTCAACTTGGAATATCATTTGTTTCAAGTGATTTGGTGTGTTTCAGCATTACTTAGGTAAAGTTACTGTGACAAATTAGACATTTTGTGGAAACAGACATATATATTTAGGTTTAAGCATATTTGGACACATCATATAGGATTTTATGGAAATATTCCAAGATGGGGCATTTCCCAACTTGGAATATCACTTTTTTCAAGTGATTTTGGTGTGTTTCAGCATTAATTAGGTAAAGTTACTGTGACAAATGAAACATTTTGTGGAAACAGACATATATATTTAGGTTTAAGCATATTTGGACACATCATATAGGATTTTATGGAAATATTCCAAGATGGGGCATTTCCCAACTTGGAATATCACTTGTTTCAAGTAATTTGGTGTGTTTCAGCATTAATTAGGTAAAGTTACTGTGACAAATGAGACATTTTGTGGAAACAGACATACATACTTAGGTTTTAGCTTATTTGGACACATCTTATAGGATTTTATGGAAATATTCCAAGATGGGGCATTTCCCAACTTGGAATATCACTTGTTTTAAGTGACTTGGTGTAGTTCAGCATTAATTATGTAAAGTAACTGTGTAAAATGAGACCTTTTGTGGGAAAAAAACATTTGGACACATCTTATAGGATTTCATGGAAATATTCCAAGATGAGGCATTTCTCAACTTGGAATATCATTTGTTTCAAGTGATTTGGTGTGTTTCAGCATTAATTAGGTAAAGTTACTTTGACAAATGATACCTTTGTGGAAACAAACATATTTATTTAGGTTTTAGCATATTTGGACAAATCTAATAGGATTTCATGGAAATATTCCCAGATGGGGCATTTCCCAACTTGGAATATCACTTGTTACAAGTGATTTGTTGAATTTCAGCATTAATTAGGTAAAGTTACTGTGACAAATGAAACCTTTTGTGGAAACAGACATATATATTTAGGTTTAAGCATATTTGGACACATCTAATAGGATTTTAAAGAAATATTCCAAGATGGGGCATTTCTCAACTTGGAATATCATTTGTTTCAAGTGATTTGGTGTGTTTCAGCATTACTTAGGTAAAGTTACTGTGACAAATTAGACATTTTGTGGAAACAGACATATATATTTAGGTTTTAGCATATTTGGACAAATCTAATAGGATTTCATGGAAATATTCCAAGATGGGGCATTTCTCAACTCGGAATATCATTTGTTTCAAGTGATTTGGTGTGTTTCAGCATTACTAAGGTAAAGTTACTTTGACGTGGAAACAGACATATGTATTTAGGTTTAAGCATATTTGGACACATCATATAGGATTTTATGGAAATATTCCAAGATGGGGCATTTCCCAACTTGGAATATCACTTGTTTTAAGTGATTTGGTGTAGTTCAGCATTAACTATGTAAAGTAACTGTGTAAAATGAGACCTTTTGTGGGAAAAAAACATTTGGACACATCTTATAGGATTTCATGGAAATATTCCAAGATGAGGCATTTCTCAACTTGGAATATCATTTGTTTCAAGTGATTTGGTGTGTTTCAGCATTAATTAGGTAAAGTTACTTTGACAAATGATACCTTTGTGGAAACAAACATATTTATTTAGGTTTTAGCATATTTGGACAAATCTAATAGGATTTCATGGAAATATTCCCAGATGGGGCATTTCCCAACTTGGAATATCACTTGTTACAAGTGATTTGTTGAATTTCAGCATTAATTAGGTAAAGTTACTGTGACAAATGAAACCTTTTGTGGAAACAGACATATATATTTAGGTTTAAGCATATTTGGACACATCTAATAGGATTTTATGGAAATATTCCAAGATGGGGCATTTCCCAACTTGGAATATCACTTTTTTCAAGTGATTTGGTGTGTTTCAGCATTAATTAGGTTAAGTAACTGTGACAAATGAAACCTTTTGTGGAAACAGACATATATTTTTAGGTTTAATCATATTTGGACACATCTAATAGGATTTTATGGAAATATTCCAAGATGGGGCATTTCCCAACTTGGAATATCACTTTTTTCAAGTGATTTGGTGTGTTTCAGCATTAATTAGGTTAAGTAACTGTGACAAATGAAACCTTTTGTGGAAACAGACATATATTTTTAGGTTTAATCATATTTGGACACATCATATAGGATTTCATGGAAATATTCCAAGATGGGGCATTTCTCAACTCGGAATATCATTTGTTTCAAGTGATTTGGTGTGTTTCAGCATTACTAAGGTAAAGTTACTTTGACGTGGAAACAGACATATGTATTTAGGTTTAAGCATATTTGGACACATCATATAGGATTTTATGGAAATATTCCAAGATGGGGCATTTCCCAACTTGGAATATCACTTGTTTTAAGTGATTTGGTGTAGTTCAGCATTAACTATGTAAAGTAACTGTGTAAAATGAGACCTTTTGTGGGAAAAAAACATTTGGACACATCTTATAGGATTTCATGGAAATATTCCAAGATGAGGCATTTCTCAACTTGGAATATCATTTGTTTCAAGTGATTTGGTGTGTTTCAGCATTAATTAGGTAAAGTTACTTTGACAAATGATACCTTTGTGGAAACAAACATATTTATTTAGGTTTTAGCATATTTGGACAAATCTAATAGGATTTCATGGAAATATTCCCAGATGGGGCATTTCCCAACTTGGAATATCACTTGTTACAAGTGATTTGTTGAATTTCAGCATTAATTAGGTAAAGTTACTGTGACAAATGAAACCTTTTGTGGAAACAGACATATATATTTAGGTTTAAGCATATTTGGACACATCTAATAGGATTTTATGGAAATATTCCAAGATGGGGCATTTCCCAACTTGGAATATCACTTTTTTCAAGTGATTTGGTGTGTTTCAGCATTAATTAGGTTAAGTAACTGTGACAAATGAAACCTTTTGTGGAAACAGACATATATTTTTAGGTTTAATCATATTTGGACACATCATATAGGATTTCATGGAAATATTCCAAGATGGGGCATTTCCCAACTTGGAATATCACTTGTTTCAAGTGATTTGGTGTGTTTCAGCATTAATTAGGTAAAGTTACTTTGACAAATTAGACATTGGGTGGAAACAGACATATATATTTTGGTTTTAGCATATTTGGACACATAGCATATTTGGACACATCTTATAGGATTTTATGGAAATATTCAATGAGGGGACATTTCCCAACTTGGAATATCACTTGGTTTAAGTGATTTGGTGTGTTTCAGCATTAATTATGTAAAGTTACTGTGACAAATGAGACCTTTTGTGGAAAATAACATATAAATTTACTTACTACTTAGCATATTTGGACACATCTTATAGGATTTCATGAAAATATTCCAAGATGGGACATTTCTCAACTTGGAATATCATTTGGTTCAAGTGATTTGGTGTGTTTCAGGTTTAATTAGGTAAATTTACTTTGACAAATGATACCTTTGTGGAAACAGACATATTTATTTAGGTTTTAGCATATTTGAAAAATCTAATAGGATTTCATGGAAATATTCCAAGATGGGGCATTTCCCAACTTGGAATATCACTTGCTACAAGTTATTTGGTGTGTTTCAGCATTAATTAGGTAAAGTCACTGTGACAAATGAAACCTTTTGTGGAAACAGACATATTTATTTAGGTTTAAGCATATTTGGACACATCATATAGGATTTTATGGAAATATTCCAAGATGGGGCATTTCCCAACTTGGAATATCACTTTTTTCAAGTGATTTGGTGTGTTTCAGCATTAATTAGGTAAAGTTACGGTGACAAATGAAACCTTTTGTAGAAACAGACATTTATATTTAGGTTTAAGCATATTTGGACACATCATATAGGATTTCATGGAAATATTCCAAGATGGGGCATTTCCCAACTTGGAATATCACTTGTTTCAAGTGATTTGGTGTGTTTCAGCATTAATTAGGTAAAGTTACTGTAACAAAAGAGACATTTTGTGGAAACAGACATACATACTTAGGTTTTAGCATATTTGGACTCATCTTATAGGATTTTATGGAAATATTCCAAGATGGGGCATTTCCCAACTTGGAATATCACTTGTTTTAAGTGATTTAGTGTAGTTCAGCATTAATTATGTAAAGTAACTGTGTAAAATGAGACCTTTTGTGTGAAAAAAACATATCAATTTATGTACTTAGCATATTTGGACACATCTTATAGGATTTCATGAAAACATTCCAAGATGAGGCATTTCTCAACTAGGAATATCATTTGTTTCAAGTGATTTGGTGTGTTTCAGCATTACTTAGGTAAAGTTACTGTGACAAATTAGACATTTTGTGGAAACAGACATATATATTTAGGTTTAAACATATTTGGACACATCATATAGGATTTTATGGAAATATTCCAAGATGGGGCATTTCCCAACTTGGAATATCACTTGTTTTAAGTGATTTGGTGTAGTTCAGCATTAATTATGTAAAGTAACTGTGTAAAATGAGACCTTTTGTGGGGGAAAAAACATATCAATTTATGTACTTAGCATATTTGGACACATCTTATAGGGTTTCATGGAAATATTCCAAGATGAGGCATTTCTCAACTTGGAATATCATTTGTTTCAAGTGATTTGGTGTGTTTCAGCATTAATTAGGTAAAGTTACTTTGACAAATGATACCTTTGTGGAAACAAACATATTTATTTAGGTTTTAGCATATTTGGACAAATCTAATAGGATTTCATGGAAATATTCCCAGATGGGGCATTTCCCAACTTGGAATATCACTTGTTACAAGTGATTTGGTGTGTTTCAGCATTACTAAGGTAAAGTTACTGTGATAAATTAGACATTTTGTGGAAACAGACATATATATTTAGGTTTAAACATATTTGGACACATCATATAGGATTTTATGGAAATATTCCAAGATGGGGCATTTCCCAACTTGGAATATCACTTGTTTTAAGTGATTTGGTGTAGTTCAGCATTAATTATGTAAAGTTACTGTGTAAAATGAGACCTTTTGTGGGGGAAAATACATATCTTAGCATATTTGGACACATCTTATAGGATTTCATGGAAATATTCCAAGATGAGGCATTTCTCAACTTGGAATATCATTTGTTTAAAGTGATTTGGTGTGTTTCAGCATTAATTAGGTAAAGTTACTTTGACAAATGATACCTTTGTGGAAACAAACATATTTATTTAGGTTTAAACATATTTGGACAAATCTAATAGGATTTCATGGAAATATTCCCAGATGGGGCATTTCCCAACTTGGAATATCACTTGTTACAAGTTATTTGGTGTGTTTCAGCATTAATTAGGTAAAGTTACTGTGAAGATGATACTTATTGTGGAAACAAACATATTTATGTAGGGTTTTAGCATATTTGTGCTCATTTAATTGGAATTTATGGAAATATTCCAAGATGGGACATTTCCTAACTTGGAATATCACTTGTTTTAAGTGATTTGGTGTGTTTCTGCATTAATTAGGTAAAGTTACTGTGACAAATGAGACCTTTTGTGGAAACAGACATATATATTTAGGTTGTAGCATATTTAGACACATCTTATAGGATTTCATGGAAATATTCCAAGATGGGGCATTTCCCAACTTGGAATATCACTTGTTTCAAGTGGTTTGGTGTTTCAGCATTGAATCGGTAAAGTTTCTGTGACAAATGTGACCTTTTGTGACAACTGACATATATATTTAGGTTCTAATATATTTGGACACATCTAATACGATTTCATGGAAATATTCCAAGATGGGGCATTTCCCAACTTGGAATATCACTTGTTTCAAGTGATTTGGTGTTTTTCAGCATTGATTCGGTAAAGTTACTGTGACAAATGTGACCTTTTGTGAAAATTGACATATATATTTAGGTTCTAATATATTTGGACAAATCTAATAGGATTTCATGGAAAGTTGAGAAATGCCCCATCTTGGAATATTTCCATGAAATCCAATAAGATGAGTACTAATATGCAAAAACCCTACATAAATATGTCTGCTTCCACTATAAGTATCATTTTTCGCAGAAAATTTTACCTAATTAAATCTGAAACACACCAAATCCCTTGAAACAAGTAATATTCCAAGTTGGGAAATGCCCCATCTTGGAATATTTCCATAATATCCTATAAGACGTGTCTAAATATGCTAAAACGTACATATATGTCTGTTTCCGTAAAAGGTCTCATTTGTCACAGTAACTTTACCTGATTAATGCTGAAACACATCAAATCACTTAAAACAAATGATATTCCAAGTTGGGAAATGCCCCATCTTGGAATATTTCCATGAAATCCTCTTAGATGTGTCCAAATATATTAGAACCTAAATATATATGTCAGTTTTCACAAAAGGTCACATTTGTCGCAGAAACTTTACCGAATCAATGCTGAAAACACCAAATCACTTGAAACAAGTGATATTCCAAGTTGGGAAATGCCCCATCTCGGAATATTTCCATGATATCCTATTAGATGTGTCCAAATATGCTTAAACCTAAATATATATGTCTATTTTCACAAAAGGTCTCATTTGTCACAGTAACTTTACCTAATCAATGCTGAAACACATTAAATCACTTGAAACAAGTGATATTCCAAGTTGGGAAATGCCCCATCTAGGAATATTTCCATGAAATACAATTAGATGAGTACAAATAATGCTAAAACCCTAAATAAACATGTCTGGTTCCACAATAAGTATTATTTTTCACAGTTAATTTACCTAAATAATGCTGTAACACACCAAATCACTTGAAAAAAGTGATATTCCAAGTTGGGAAATGTCACATCTTGGATTATTTCCATAAAATCCTATCAGATGTGTCCAAATATGCTAAAACCTAATAATATATGTCTGTTTCCACAAAAGGTCTCATTTGTCACAGTAACTTTACCTAATCAATGCTGAAACACACCAAGTTACTTGAAACAAGTGATTTTCCAAGTTCGGAAATGCCCCATCTTGGAATATTTCCATGAAATCATATTAGATGAGTACAAATATGCTAAAACCCTAAATACATATGTCTGTTTCCACAATAATATTTTTGTTCACAGTAAATCTACCTAATTATTGCTGTAACACGCCAAATCACTTAATATTAGTGATTTTCCAAGTTGGGAAATGCCCAATCTTGGATTATTTCCATGAAATGTGATGAGAAGTGTCAGAATATGCTAAATACTTAAATTAATAAATGTCTGTTTCCACTATAAGTATCACTTGTCACAGTAACGTTACCAAATCTATGCTGAAACACACCAAATCACTTGAAACAATTGCTATTCCAAGTTGGGAAATGCCTAATCTTGGAATATTTCCATGAAATCCTATAAGATGTGTCCAAATATGCTAAAACCTAAATAAATATCTGATTCCACAAAAGGTCTCATTTGTCACAGTAACTTTACCTAATTAATGCTGTAACACACAAAATCACTTGAAACAATTGATATTCCAAGTTGGGAAATGCCCCATCTTGGAATTTTTCCATGAAATCCTAATAGATGTGTCCAAATATGCTAAGCACCTATATTAACATGTCTGTTTCCACTATAAGTATCATTTATCACAGTATATTTGCCTAATCAATGCTGAAAAACACCAAATCACTTGAAACAAGTGATATTCCAAGTTGGGAAATGCCCCATCTTTGAATATTTCCACGAAATGGAATTAAAGGTGTCAGAATATGCTAAATACCTAAATAAATATATGTCTGTTTCCACCATGTGTATCACTTGTAGAGCTGCTGCGAGTATCCGTGTACTCGGATATTCGCGGATCTGAATATAAAATCAAGTATGGATATTCGTGACTGCCGAAATCGTTGGATTGCGATCTTTTTTTTTGTTTTTTTTTACCCTTTTTTAACTGAAATAAGAAGTTTTTCACAAAATAATCGATTGAAATTTTTCACTTTGACTACGGTTCTAATTGAAAACATCTCTTATTTAAATACCTTTGTTTCTTGCAGGTTAGTGACATCCTCTATCAGTAATTAAAATCCTCAAAGTATTCCAAAATCCTGTGATAATATATTCCAATCTATTTTGTTTAAACACACTTCATCAGTATGTACTAATAAACAGAGCCAAAAATATCATCAGATGTCAATTATCAAATAAATTTCAAAGGGTTCTTTTTTTCTTTGAACTTTTGTTTCTTGCCGACAAGGCGACAGCTGATTAGGCCTACGTGACCCAGGTCATGTTGTCTATGTGTGAACTTCAGGACAAAGGAAAAGGGCCTTATATTGAAATCAGCACACTTCTGGCAGAATATCTTGTTATCCAAGTTCAGGAAGGCATTAAATCAAATGTTCAAATAGTGTTGCATGCCTTGTCAGTAGTGAGTGGAAATGTAGTCTTATCCTCTTTGATAACAAACTGTATACATGTGGTAACTATTGGTTTAACATAAAGGGCTGATTTACTAAGTACATAGACCCAAAAATAGGAGTCTTACTTTTTTTTAATTAACCAGTGACTTGCAGTTCGATCTGTGAACGTAACTCATGAATCGTGGATCAGATCGGATCGCCACTTACCTAACAATCCACAGCCCTAATCACTTGTCACACTAGCTTTACCTAATCAATGCTGAAAACACCAAGTCACTTGAAACAAGTGATATTCCAAGTTGGGAAAAGCCCCATTTTGGAATATTTCCATAAAATCCTATTAGATGTGTCCAAATATGCTTAAACCTAAATAAATATATCTGTTTCTACAAAAGCTCTCATTTGTCAAGGTGAATTCACCTAATTAATGCTGAAAAACACCATATCAGTTGAAACAAGTGATATTCCAAGTTGGGAAATGCCCCATCTTGGAATATTTCCATGAAATCCTTTAAGATGTGTCCAATTATGCTTAAACCTAAATAAATATATCTGTTTCTACAAAAGGTCTCATTTTTCACAGTAAATTTACCTAATTAATGCTGAAACACACCAATTCCCTTGAAGCAAGTGATATTCCAAGTTAGAAATGGCCCATCTTGGAATATTTCCATGATATCCAATTAGATGTGTCCAAATATGCTAAGTACCTAAATTGATATGTCTGTTCTCTCTATAAGTACCATTTGCCATATGTTTTTTTTACCTAATTAATGTTTAAACACACCAATTTACTTGAAATAAGTGATATTCCAAGTTGAGAATTGCCCATCTTGGATTATTTCTATGAAATCCAATTACATGTCTCCAAATATGCTAAGCACCTACAAAAATATGTCTGTTTCCACTATAAGTAACATTTGTCACAGTTAATTTACCTAATTAATGCTGAATAACACCAAATCACTTGAAACAAGTGATATTCCAAGTTGGGAAGTGACCCATCTTGGAATATTTCCATGAAATCTAATTAGATCTGTCCAAATATGCTAAGTACCTAAATTGATATGTCTGTTCTCTCTGTAAGTACCATTTATCAGGTAAACCTGGGTTTTATGAGGTGGGTTTACTCGGGCGGGTAATATCGTGCCAACCCTGACCCCACCCCTTCTGGTTTCAGAAATATCCAAATGTCACTAAATGCAATTTCAAACTGAAATAATAGTGAATTTTATTTCGCAAAAATTTTATATCATATCCAGTAAATATATCCAGCTAATGCAGTTAACTATTACACAACAATCATATAGTAAAAACCTTTCTTTTAATATCAAATATTATTGCGATTATAATAGAAATCCAGGTTACATCCAAATCACAGACACAGGGAAATTTTTACTAATAATAATGTCTGGAAATTACTAAGGTTGGGTGACAAATTCCACCCCCGGTATTTACCAGTGGCATTTACCTGTATTTCCCGGCATGGCAAATAAGTCTCAAGTTGGAAATACTGGCAAATATAATGTTTTTGCGGTGAAATGGCAAATTTGTTTTTTAGCTGTAAAATGCAGCAGATATCTTTAGGAAGTTGACCTAAGATAGAATAACTTAACTAAATGAGTAGAAATGTAAATATTGAATATGAGGTTATCAGCATATCAGCATACAACCTTCGAATACATTTAAACATGTTAGTACAGCCAAAAATGAATCTTAGGCCGAAATTCTGAAATAATTTTTAACAAAAAAGGTATCTTTAGCCCTTATCATACTGAATATTTTATATACTACACTTCTCCCAAATTTTATCCTGTTCAGCTGAAACCTGTACTTTTCAATAAGTGTGGAAAACATTGTTGAAGCTGACAAGCTGGTCTATGAAAGAAACCAGCTGATCAGGATCTAGGTTTTTTTTAAAAAAAAAAAAGATTCAACAGAACAAGAGTTAATTTTGGGATCAGCAGCCTTAGTGAAGAGGTAACAGAATAGCCAGGGGCAAGGATGAACAGTATGATGTCATGATTGACTTCATATTTTAACTTAAGACAATTAAAGTCCAGGTGACTACAAACAGAGGTGTCTTTTATTGAGTTATAGTTTGGCTTCAAACTTCAGGTATCCCCTGGAAGTCAGAAAAATGGTGTAATATCAGTATTGAAACTGAAATTTTCACACCATTACCTAACTATTCATCATGACTTTAAACACTCATCCAAATACCCAACCTTATCTGTAGCTATGCACAAGCCAACTGATGAGTACTTTGGCAGGTACAAAACAGGGTTTTTATTCTTCTAAATGTTCGCTTAATTAAAATTTAATGTTAAAGAATTAGACTTATACCTTAAACTAAGATAATTTAGCTGATAGCTTGATTTTTACTTATAATAAGGCCAAAAAAAATGTCTTGTTTCCGGTTACCCTACCGAACCTAATATTTTGGGGCCTACTCAAACTTTTTTGAAGACTTTTGGGATATTAAAGTCTATTTTTAGACTGTTTTTAAGGATTTCATACTTTTTCCATACAAAAAAGTTTTTATAAAAAAAAAGTTTGCCTACCTACGGACCCTAAAAATTTTGGACATGTAATCGGAAACAAGACATATTTTTCTTTGGGCCTAATGTGTGGATATTCAAATTACCTTATGTCAGGCCTGATCAGTGTCCAAACTGTTTGCAAAAGTTATCAGCAGACAACACTAGAAGGCATAGAGTTAACCCTTCTCAATTTTGTACCCGTAAATAATACTTTGACAAACAGTGAAGACCCAGATCAAATGCTGCTTGATAAGACTGCATTAAATCAGGATCTGCACAGTATGCTGGAATAAATCAATCTTCAGGGACATTTATACATGATTTTATAGAAAGTTTGACATGAGACCCCTTAAAATACAAAATGGACTATTCCATTTTTCTTGTATTAATATGTATGGGATAATCCATTAGAATGAAAAAGGTTATCTGATTATGCATTCATTCAAATATTCACTTTACTATGATAATGAACTTAGAATAAATGAATTTGATTGTGCTACCTGCTGAATTATACTCCAATATTACACTCTTATCAAAGCTGCTATTTTGGCCAAATAAAAAAATTATGGTTGGTTCAGGTTACATCTTGAACAAAATTAGGGTTGGTAGGTTGTTTGCTTTTTTTGAAAACTTTTTTTACTTGGAGTATTCAGACCTGCTTGGAAATGAAATAAGATAACTGATATAAAAGGGTCTATTTTTGAAGATTTACCCTTGTTTTACTCCTCTTCCTTCCAAAACCAAAGACTGAATGCATAGAAACTTAGATTTCCATTTCGGATGGCCATTTTGATATGTATTTTTTCTCCAAAATTCTGAAGTTGGAAGATTTAATTTGTTCTGCAATTCTCTACCAACTTCAGAATTTGGATAAAAAAGTTTAGAGTAGGGGGTAAAAAATTAGGGTAGGTTGGGTTACCTGAGCCACACATTTTTTTTCTTGGCCTTAGGTTGATGGTACTGGCATTTGTTTTTTGTGAATGAAGGTATCTCATTACATATTTGCACTTATAACAGGCTGAGTAGCTAGATTTGGAACTTGAAAGGTTTTGGAACTTCATTTTTGACATAATTCATTAAATATAAATATATAGATATTATCTGTTGCATGTGTTACAAATTTGTCTGAACCCATAGCCTCTAGTAGTGATTAATATTAAACATCAGACTCCTAACATTGGTATTATCTATCATGAAGCAAATTACATTGTACTTTCACATCATCACTCAGAAATTTTTATGATACTGAAAAAGATTTGTAACGAAAAACATTGTGTTTTTTCAATATTCACAAATTTACCAAGGAAATACATAGGTACCCCTTCCGTTAGCCACATAATAATAAAAGGGATATTATTATATGTTGCCCCCTGCTCACCAACGGGGAGGTGGAAGTAGGATTTTGAACAGGATTTTTTAAAGTTTAATGTCTGCAGCACTGATACAAAGCATGACTTTTTAGCCTATTTTGTTTTAATATAGGCTTTTTAAATACTGCACTGGAATACATTGGCATATATCTGTGCATACAAGACAAATTTTACTAATACCTGAATACTTTATTCATACATATAGGACCAAAGCCATATATATTTTTAGGTTCTTTCGTACTCCTGAAATTGAGTCAGTTATTTTTATACTGTATGCCACAGGGTCTAGGTATATAAATATACTTCTACTGCCTTGCGATATAAGTTGGCTCTTACAGTGATGTGGTAGTGTTTGTCTGTAGATCAAACAATATAGGGATCACACATGTTTTTTCATGCATTAACATTTGCCGGGTCCCGAGGAAGCTGTTTGAGCATGAGGCCATTAGGCCAAGTGTTCAAACATCGTCCGAGAGACCCGGCAAGTGTTAATTCAATGAAACAAACATGTGTGATCGTTATTCTTGCATATTTTACCTGATTTCAGCATAAGCCGCGCTGCAAACGTCGCTTAAATATTAATTATCCCTTCTCTCACCCTTGATTTCTCTAAACAAAATGGCCTCATCGTCAAACTTTCGAACGTCATTACGTCGCCACAACGTCATATATACGCATGCAACATTTTCGAGAACGAAAGCACCAGCGAAATGGTCAGTCACGGCCACAAAGCTTTCCCGTGTAACGTCATGCATACAAATCAGGGCCCAGCTTAAGCTTTTTCAAGTAAAAGTCATGTTCAAACAGCACATGAATCTCATGATTTGAACATGGATTTTGCGGCTTCGAACAGCTTCGTGGAACGATTTCCCATGCAAGAACCTGGATTTGATTCCTAGCTGGAACAGGTTTAAATATTTCGGCTCTACACCAATGGTTCCATACTTTTGTGGAGATTGAACATGAAATAATTTCTTCAGTCATTCATTCTCCTCCTTCTGCCGAGAAGGGTTGTTGTCATTTACAAGTGAAACAGAAAGTACATGTATGTGCACAAAGTACTGGTTAACCGCTCAGTCAAGCTTGACCAGAAATAAGTGTGGTTAGATGAATCGACCAACATCAGGTTGATGGAGATATAAGAATCCAGGAAAGAATCAAAACAAAAGAACATATGTGCATATTATACTGTAGTGTTCTTGTTACAGCTCAAAATTAAAGCACCCGCACTAAATTATACCCACACAAACATAATAATTAATGAGAATGGTTCATTTTAATTGATTAGGAGTTTGTATGTTAAAGTAGAGTTCATCACACAGGCAACGAGCAGCCAAGGCTCAGACGAGCCTGTGCATTTGCGCATACTAGCCAGAGTGTTTCCTGCTCGCATCTGAAACGCAAGCCTTTCATTCTTAATCCAATTATTCACTTTTAATCACTGAAGAAGTTGCAGATCTATTTGATAATGAAAAATATATATGTGATTGAGCATTTTCTAGTCTTTACTAGTTTGTAAAGTCAATCTATTTTCAGGTTTTTTTCCTCAATATAACTCTATTTATCAATTTTAAATATTTTCAATAATTATATCATTTTTTTTTCAGAAATCCAGGTTGGCAAAATTTATGGGCCGAAATTGACATGGGCCGAAATTGACATGGTCCGAAATTGACATGGGCCGATTTTGTTATGGGCCGAAATGACCCGGAACCCCCTTAGCTATCAAGAAATCGTGGATCCACCCCTGTATCCGATTCCACACTGCCAAATATGAAACCATGCACTACTGGATTCCAATGCCAGCAAAAATGTCCCAAATCACTTAAAAATGGTCGAATGGGACGTAAAGAGCAACATTAACTTCACCCCATCCCACCCACCCGCCATACCACTGAGAGAAACTAAAAACGTTGATTTTTAGTTTAACTCACGGAAACTAGATCTAACACAATGCTAATGATAATAACAGTATTCAATTAGCCATTTTGAACATTTATCTGATGTAAGGTAAAAAAAAAAAAGCATTGAAATAAATTAATAAATATTGGAAATAATGTTGTATTGTCGCATCCGATCCAACGAAAACATTTGAATTTCCGGTGTTGATCTTAAGATCACGTCTTTGAATTTGGAATTCCAAGTTCAACCATAGTCCATCTTAAGATCACATAGATTCCAAGATCAGAGCCAACAATATTGCGGGTACCAGCAACTTCGATTTCGAAACTAGGAGCACGGAATGTAAAAATCTACAACAAACCGACCGAAATTGTGAAATTAGATCATTAGATTTAAACATGGCAACTTCAGAGGTGGACGATTTGACGAAGAAACTGGGAGAGACTACTGTAGACTCGAAACATGAACTGAGTTTCAAGGGAAAGGGTTTAAAGTTGGACAAAAAAGACGACGGTATGCACGCATTGTCAGCGCCAAAAATTTAGACCGGCGGTCTCACATTTTCGCGACACAAAGTTACATGTTCGTTACTGGTTTTCATAAGATGACTTGAATTGGACAAATAAAGACAAGATATTTTCCCTTTTCTCCATAGAACCTAGACAACTCAGCGACAGACAGCTTGGCTTCACGATTTTTGTGATCGTTCGGTGACAGATTTTGAGACTCAGCAAATTTGGCAACACTTTTGTGCTAAATCAATTGACCTGTAACTGAATACAGCACAACAGCAATCAGAGTTCTCGGAACTGCCGAATCGGGCGTATTTTTATGCCAACTTTTGGTTTTGTACTCTGTTTCTGGGTCGGGGATGAAAGCCGAGTGCCAACCTACATAGTTTATTTGGAAATACTTTAATATAGTGGACCTATGTGGAATCCTGCCATATAAGAGGATGTGTCGACACTTGTGTGGTCGAATTATATACAACTGTATCTCATCTCCATTTTTAAACTACAATCAATAGGCCTGGGTCCAAAAATCGTTTGTTATGATCAGTTAAATCGGGCAAGGGTCAGTGTTTTTTCACGGTTGATGTCGGCCATTTCAATGTCTCAATAAAAATGCAAGCGTCTTTCAAACATGGATCATGTTTTGGGGAGTTATGCTGTAAAACTCCCCAACAGTTATTCGTCTTCTTGAAGATGTATCCATAGACAGGCATCTATAACAGAAATGCTGTTTATTCCGTATTGGTTACATTTACGGAATAAAACGCATTTTATATGAAAACATTGTTTTCTTAAGAAATGTGGAATCATCTCTATATAGAGATGCAACCAGATTTTTGGTCCAGACTGAATAATTGTTTTCTTAGGAAATGTGGAATCATTCTATATAGAGATGCTTCCACATTTCTTGAGAAAACAATTATTCAGTCTTGGCCAAAATCTGGTTACATCCCTATATAGAAACGATTCCACATTTCTTAAGAAAACAACTATTCAGTCTGGGCCAAAAATCTGTCACATGCATCCACATTTCTTGAGAAGACAATTATTCAGTCTTTGCCAAAAATCTGGTTGCATCTCTATATAGAAATTATTCCACATTTCTTAAGAATACAATGTTTTTATATCAAAATGCGTTTTTTCCGTCAATGTAACTTATACGGAATAAAGGGTCCGTGTATTCACTGGATCGGACCTAATCACCGGATCTGACCGGATCGGACCGGATCGGGCCCAAAATTGGCCTATTCCTTTGCTTAACTGATTGTTTTTTCTTTACAAGAATGAATTGCATAAAAGATTATGTATTTAGTGCAATTTGTATGCACTTGAATATATTAATATTGATATAAACGGCAAAAAAAACCATACTCAACGGACCCTTTTTGCAATGGTCATCTATCAATTCACACCTGTTGTGTTTTACATAAAATGATATGCGCAGGTCTTTCCTTTGTTCAGTATAGAGAACCAATTTTCCTCCAATTAAAACAAGCCATTTTTGGTACAGACGTCATAAATTTGATCCTAAAAATACTTTACAACATAAGATAACTATATCATAGCGTTATTTGACCATTTTTGGGCCCGATCCGGTCAGATAGTAGCTATCGTCTCCGACCTTTGATGATCCAGACATCATTATTATGATCATATACATACTTTATAAACATAATAATAATAATAAAAAAAATGTTTTAAAAATGAGCTAAATAGCCAATTTCCGGTCAGATTCGGTGATTAGGTCCGATCCGGTGAATACACGGACCGCGGAATAAACAGCATTTCTGTTATCGATGCCCCTCTATGACACGGCACCCTTTAATCTTGTGAGAGCTACTGGGGAGTTCGCGACAATAGCAAGTGTTATCCAGGCGCTTTTTATCTACTTTTCTAACAAAATGGTCGACTTGTCAACAAGATTCACAGGAGTGAAGGATTTGTGCATTTTATGATGTGAGAACCTTTTTATTGCAGAAAACACGGAATGGGTATCATTTATAATCATTGCCCAATCGTTCCAAGACCTGATTTCCAAAGTGCATAATCCCAGAGGCTTGCACGAGTGTTGGAAATGATCATGTACACTGATGCGCGATGAAGCGAAAATTGCGTTGACCCTTGTGAAGTTTAAAGGCCTCGATATTCACCTTATACGAGAATATAGCTATTATTATTGGTCTTTCTGTGTAGTTAAGATGTCAAAGTTTATTTTGATACCACATTAGTATGGATACATCCTCTTATAAGGCAGGATTCCACATAGGTCCACTATATTAAAGTATATCCGTTTATTTTTTCCAATTCATCCTCGGTGGAGATTTTTCATAAACATTTTCTATTTAAAATCATCACATAGACTAAAATCTATAAGTGGAACAATAATAATTATAGTAAATAACAATAATTTTGATTTTATTGCTGGCAGGGGGCCTGAAAGCCACAGCCGAGAGAATCAAGATTTCAGTTGATTTTTATTGGAAATTTGAGAGGTCTACAAGCGAGTTTGGCAATAGTTCTGAAAATAAAAGATAAGTGAAGAAAAAGTTTAAAGGAATCTTACTTAAAAAATTGTTAATTTCACGAAAATGGTAATTTTCCTAAAGGCCACATCAAGTTCTATTTATGGACATTTTGAGTAACCTTAATGAAATGGTAATTAAATCCAAATTATTACTATTCATTGTATTATTAATGTTCCACTTATTGCTTTTAGTCTATGTGATGATTTTAGATAAAATTTTATTTTGAAAAATCTCCACAGAGGATGATTTTGAAAAATTAGTTATGAAGGTCGGCAGCTCGGCTCGGCAGGGGCTTTCAGACCCGACCCTGTTTCTGTTCGTTAAGAGACTTCATTCAAACTTGAATATTGTGTCTCTGGTGGCGGTTAAGAAAAGAAAGAGTTGGAAAAATAGGAAAGATAGAAATAAAGTCAGAGCTCTCACTAGGATTTTGAAAACAGGAGTCCCAGAGCTCTCTTTTCTAAAAAGTGGGAGTCCCACCATACAAAAGAATATAGCCTCCTTCAAAAAATAGGAGTCCCAGCCTAAAAATGGGAGTTCAGAACTGCAAATCAGCAGTTAGTGAGAGCTCTGAAAGTGGATAGAAAAGTAAGAAAGAAAGGAAAGTTTCCAGCCTGCGTTTTCAGCTCTTCATTGGGTAGTAGACCAATCCGGCTACAGTAACTGCCCCTGGGTATGGTCGCCCAACCGGCACAGCTCTAAAACCCTCAGACCCTACTTGCAGACTGGCCCCTACCCAGCTTAGAATGAGAGAGATGTCAGCCCCTGCTTGAAGAGTGCCAAGTCAGGGGCCTCAGCAACTGAGGCTGGTAGTGAATTCCACACAGGTATGGTCCTTGGAAAGAAGCTGTACTTGAAGGTATCCGTCCTTGTGGGGTACTGTCGCAGCTTCTTCGAGTGGATTGCTCTTGTTCAGGTTGTTGCTGGTGTCAAGTAGGTATCAGCAGGTATGTCAACTAGGTCGTTCATGATCTTGTATATCATTACAAGCTGGAGTTTGGTCCTTCTCGGCTCTAGCGTCTCCCAATTTAGATCTTGTAGCATATAACTAGTGTTTCCCCCAGCCCCCAAAAAGGGCATGGTAAAGTTTCTAGAAAAAGGGCACTTTAAGCATGTGACACCAGGCTAAGAGGGCACTTTTGAACGCGTGGCGACAGGCTAAGAGGTCATTTTTTATCGAGGTAACAGGCTAAGAGGGCACTTTTAAGCCCAAGTTGGAAATTGAAAATGATATTGCCAAATAAATAATTTATTTCCCTCAGCATGATGCAGCTGTTATCTGTCCTTTTTAAATGAAAACAACACTTATTATTTATACTAATTTTAGAATTTCAAACTGACTGAATGGCAGTTTCTGGACAGCTATTTATGAGCACATACTTATTCTTTTTTATGCCCCCAAAGGAACTTTGGGAGGCATATAGTAATCGCACTGTCCGTCCGTCCGTCAGTCCGTCAGTCCGTCCGTCCGTCCGTCCGTCCCGCTTTCGTGTCCGGTCCATATCTCCTATATTCTTTGAGGTAGGAATTCCAAATTTGGTGTGTGGATACATCTTGGGATGGCGGAGTGTCGCGTACCATTTTCGGGTCACTGTGACCTTGACCTTGACCTCTGACCTAGTTTTTAGAAAAATCGTGTCCGGAGCATATCTCTTATATTATTTGAGGTAGGAATCTCAAATTTGGTGTGTGGATGCATCTTGGGGTGATGAAGTGTCGCGTTCCATAATTGGGTCACTGTGACCTTGAACTTGACCTCTGACCTAGTTTCTTGAAAACTGCATTGAGTCTGGTGTATATCTCCTATATTCTTTGAGATAGGAATTCCAAATTTGGTGTGTAAATGCATCTTTGGATGACGGGGTGTCACATGCCATTTTTGGGTCACTGTGACCTTGACCTCTGACCTAGTTTTAAGAATTATTGTGTCCAGAGCATATCTCTTATATTCTTTGAGTTAGGAATTCCAAATTTGGTGTGTGGATGCGTCTTGGGATAGCGGAGTGTCATGTACCATTTTCGGGTCACTGTGACCTTGACCTTGACCTCTGACCTAGTTTTTAGAATAATCTTGTCCATAGCATATCTCTTATATTATTTGAGGTAGGAATCTCAAATTAAGTGTGTGGATGCATCTTGGGATGACGAAGTGTCGGGTACCATAATTGGGTCACTGTGACCTTGACCTCTGACCTAGTTTTTAGAATAATCTTGTCCATAGCATATCTCTTTAATTATTTGAGGTAGGAATCTCAAATTTGGTGTGTGGATGCATCTTGGGATGACGAAGTGTCGCGTTCCATAATTGGGTCACTGTGACCTTGAACTTGACCTCTGACCTAGTTTCTTGAAAACTACATTGAGTCTGGTGCATATCTCCTATATTCTTTGAGATAGGAACTCCAATTTTGGTGTGTAAATACATCTTGGGATGACAGGGTGTCACATACCATTTTTGGGTCACTGTGACCTTGACCTCTGACCTAGTTTTAAGAATTATTGTGTCCCGAGCATATCTCATATATTCCTTGAGTTAGGAATTCCAATTTTGGTGTATGGATGCATCTTGGCATAGGGGAGTGTCATGTACCATTTTCGGGTCACTGTGACCTTGACCTCTGACCTAGTTTTTAGAATAATCATGTCCAGAGCGTATCTCTTATATTATTTGAGGTAGGAATCTCAAATTTGGTGTGTGGATGCATCTTGGGATGACGAAGTGTCACTTACCATAATTTAGTCACTGTTACTTTGAACTTGACCTCTGATCTAGTTTCTAGAAACTGGTGCATATCTCCTATATTCTTTGAAATAGGAATTCCAAATTTGGTATGTAAATGCATCTTGGGATGCCTGAGTGTCACAAACTATTTTTGGGTCACTGTGACCTTGACCTCTGACCTAGTTTTCAAGAATTATTGTGTCCAGAGCATATCTCCTATATTATTTGATGTAGGAATCCCAAATTTGGGGTGGAGATTCCTCTTGGGATGGCAGAGTGGTGCATACAATTTTGAGTCATTTTGACCTTGACATTGACTTCTGGCTTCATTTCTAGGTTTTTCTTGCTATATTATAGCTATCTTTCCTCAAATGTGTCTTGTGCTAGACCAATTCCTTTGGGGGCATTCGTCACGTGTTTGTGACATTTCTTGTTAATTCTTAAAATTTATCAGAATCACATAATTATGGGAATCTTTTTTGCCTTTAAAATCACTCCCTACGTTTTTAACCAGGCTGCCTTTCTTTAGTATTTGTTTTGACAATTTTACTTGTACCTTAAAGTTGATCAGTGGTTAAGATTCACATTTTATTTTTAATAATTGCTAATTGGGGGTATTGTCATCAAAGTGATGTGTCAAAATTGCCTCAGGTAATTAGTGACCATTGTAAAAGGATTAACACTGAGAAAAATATTGTAACAGCAGGTGTCTTCCTTGCTTCTTCAGGCTTCAAACTGAAAAAAACTGTTACTTCCTTAGTTTTTGTCAGATTCTCATGATTTTTTTACCAAAATGTAGGCCATTATATGTAGTTTTAGAAAAGGGGCATGGCACTGGGAAAAAGGGCATGGCGCTAGAGAAAAGGGGCATGGCGTGGCGCCATGCTAAAACTGGCTAAGGGAAACACTAATAACACTACTTGTGTTGTGGTATCTATTGGTGCAGTACCTAGCTGATCTTCTTTGAACCATCTCCAGTTCTTGCTTGGATTGGTCTGTATGAGGACTCCAAATAGAGGCACAATATTCCAGGTGAGGACGGACAAGTGTGACATAGGCTGATGACTTGGTCTCACGATTATTGATGCGGAGATTCCTTCTCAGAAAACCCAAAACACTGTTTGCTTTCTTTACTGTCCAGTCAATGTGCTCTTTCCAGTCCAGGTTGCTTGAAAGGTCCACCCCCAAATACTTGGACGTGGTTAGTTCTGCTAGTTCCTGGCCTTTCAGTTTATAGATGGAATTGAGTGGAATCCGCTTCTTGGTTACTCGTTGCATGTTGCATTTATCTGGGAAGAAGGGCATACCCTATTTTGATTCCCATTGTGCTAGGCTAACGAGGTCCCGCTGAAGTTTTCTGCAATCTTCTGGAGTCTGTATATTCCGATATACTATGCAGTCATCTGCAAATAGTCTGGTCCTTGATGTAACGCAGTCAGGCAGGTCGTTGATGAACAACAGGAAGAGAAGAGGGCCAAGCACGGTGCCTTGAGGGACACCGCTTATGACAGGGGCTTTCTCTGACGTTGCTCCATCTACGATGACTTGCTGTGTTCGGCCTGATAGGAAAGACTTGATCCATCCATGCGTCTGATCCCTGATTCCGTAGTGGTTGAGCTTCTCCAGAAGTCTCCGATGTGGGACGCGATCAAAGGCCTTGGAGAAGTCGAGGATCACAAGGCCCATCTGCCCTGCTGTATCCACTGTCTCAGCAAGCTCATATACTAGTGTCAACAACTGAGTCTCGCAGCTGCGTCTGGCTCTAAAACCGTGTTGACAATCTGTCAAAATCTTTTGATGCTCCAGATGGCTCAAGACTTTGCTAGTGATTATATGTTCCTGGAGTTTACAACAGAGGCTTGTAAGTGACACAGGTCGGTAGTTTGATGCCTTGAATCTGTCTCCTTTCTTGAAGATTAGTGAGACATTAGCTGATTTCCAGTCTTCTGGTAGTTCTCCAAGGTCTATGGTCCTCTGGAATAGCAGGGGTTTCATTAACATTTTTGGCATCCGGGTATCAAGGCAAAGTAGGCGGGTGATTTGACAGTATTTGCCTATAGACTCTATACAAATTTATCAAAAATAGCAGGGGAAACATGCCTGAGTAGAAGGGGAAAATCCCTGCCTCCCTCCTCTTAATGAAACCCCTGGAATAGGGTAGTGAGGATTGGAGAAATCTCTTCGGCCATGTCTCGTATCCTAGCTGGTATCATATCGGGTCCACAAGCTTTGCTTGGGTTGATCTTCTGTAGAAGTTTCTCCACCCCTTCCTTGGTCACCGTGATATCAGGCATGTGTAGACAGATTCATACTGGTGGTTAAGTATGTTGGCTTTGTCCACAGGGTCTGCGTGCATCTTGCCTCTGTCCTTGAGTGGTGCAATCCCGCTGTTATCCTTCTTCAGGGACTTTATAAAGGACCAGAAACGCTTCTGCTTCCCCGGTCTGTCGTCAATTTCAGGATCACCAGGGTCTATCACTTCTTCAACATGCTGCCAGTATGCTTGTCTCTCTGCTCTCTGAATATTTGACTTCATCTTTTTGTAGTTATCTATATCCCTGGATTTTCTAGTAGCTCTCTGTTTTTTGAAAAGTTTATTACGCTTGCGATGTAAGGCACGAATAGTTTTAGTAATCCAAGGTTTGGGCTTCTTGTCACCACGTACTGTCTTGTGTGGGATGTATTTCTCCATAAGTCTGTGAATGGTGGTCTTAAAGGATGTCCAGATAGTCTGACTGTCCATTTCTGTTGCCTGCTCATTGATGTCTCTGGCAAACTCTCGAAATTCCTTCTTGAATCCCTCATAGTCGGCTCGATGGTATTTATACACTGGGCGAGGTGAGGATGACTTTTTAGTTGGTCTCAAGCTGGACTCAATAAACACAGCCTCGTGGTCAGAGATCCCAGGTATAACTCGAGTCTGGTTTACTAAGGTGTCGTTGTTTGTCAGGAACAGATCTAGAATGCTGGACTTGGTCTCTGTTATCCTTGTTGGCTCATCCACCATTTGGTTAAGGAAGGCATCCTTAGCAATGGTCAGTAGCTGCTGGTACTGCGCACCATGGCTGGATACGGCACAACACACTCATTTGGCCAGTCAATATCTGCCAGGTTGAAGTCTCCTCCAAGCCAGAGATGGGCACCATTTGAGTAGGTATTCTGGACAGGTACTTCTGAAGCTGTTCCAGATAGTCAGGTTTCTGCTTATCAGGAGGCTTGTAGAATGACCCTATGTATAAGTCCTTTGAACCTTGTATCTTCACTTTGGCCAAAACCAATTCACAGTCTTCCCCCGCTTTCAGTTCCTCTGGTTCCTGGCTTTCATATTCATTGGAGACCAGTAAGAATACTCCACCTCCTTTTCCATCGCTTCTGTCATTTCTGTAGGAAATATAGTTTCCAGGGAACACTTCTGATGAGCTAATGGATGGTTGAGCCGTGACTCAGAACCGATGACAATATCTGCCTGTGTTGACTCTATGATTGTCTGAAGTTGTGCAGGTTTGCCTGGAGTTTTAATTGATTGGCAGTTGAGGACAAGGATTCTCAATGGTATATCACTGGTACATTTTCCTGCTGGGTATTCTAATTTACGCCAAAATATTTTCTCAGTCGGTAACGTGTCTAGCTACATATGCGTATCTGACTGCAGATCCAGGGGTCGCGAGTTCGATCCCGGCCCGGTCCCATACTTTCGTGGAGATTGATCATGAAATTATTTCTACGGTCATTCTCCTCCCTTCCGCTGATTCATTCAAGAAGGGTTGTTGTCAGTTACAAGCGAAAGTATGTGCACAAATTACTGGTTAACCGCTTGTTCAAGCCTGCCCAGGAAAAAGTGTGGTTAGGTGAACTGACCGTCCCGCAATGACCATAGCTGTTGACTTGGGACGTAAAGCAACAAAACCAACCAACCAACCAAAATATTTTCTGCTGACATGTCTCAAACTCATTAAAAACACCTGAAGACAACAGCAGGAGTCCATATTTGGTTTCTGCCATAGAAGGTGGTGGCCAATCCGATGCCCCAGGGCTTGTCATAAAATGTCTGAGTTGTTGACAACGCATTTCTCACAGCAGTAGGCATGATCACATTTGCTCTCGACCAATCAGAATGTAGCACAGCGACCGCATCTTTATTGACCAGACAATCAATAATTATGCTTATGCAAATTTAAGAAGCATGTGGTCCTATTAACACTAGGAGGTCTAGTTGATTTTAATCTTTTTTCTGAGTGCGTGTATACACAAATGATAGTCGGGCATTTGTGACTGTCTGTCTCAATCAAATCTTGAAAGGTTTCTATCTTTTTTTGAACTCATGAAATGGCTTCCACAGAGCGATGCTGAAAATATCCATACATCAGTAAACCGAATAGGATAACGTCCGATAAGGCAAAAGTTCCGAATGAAGTGTCATTAGCGACAAATGAGTGAAGCAATAAATTATCGGACGTTCTTCCAGCAAATTAACTATTCTTAAGCTATTAAATGTAAACAAATGACTTTCAGCAAGAAAAAGTCGTTCATTTTAAACCAGGAAATCATCTAGCATGTAGGTAGGAAATCAGAATAATCATCTTAATTTTGGAATCGATCGCCGTAAAAAAAAAATGAAAAATAGTTACGAGTAAATGATTGAATTTAGATCTTTACATCTGCAAAAGATCTATCTGTCCGTTTGTCTGTCTGTCTGCTTGTAAATTAATAAAACAACTACATGTAACAACAGTTTAAGCTTTTCCTCCTAATAAGGCCAAACATAAGAATATGTGTTTCAAGGTAAAAAAAAAAAATGTTTCAAGGTACGAGAAATTTTGAAATAGAGAAATTAGCATGTAGATAGGAAAAATATTTTTATGATGAAGAATCAATATAGCCAAACTGGGAAACCCCTTCAAAATCCTCTAACAATGGTAAGAAAATATTGTGTGGGGGGTGGGGCAAGGAAAGAGGGCAGACCCGATAACCTGATATAAACTTTTATTTTTTGCCTAAAATCTTTTTTTGTTCACAGCTAGTCCTCACAAGGGTTTTGAAATTGCCATTTTGCAGGATAAAAGACATTACATCTGTAAATAAAACTTTTTCATATTTAGGCTAAAGCTAAAACTCAAACTTTTCCTGGTCAAACTCCAATTTTTCAATTTTGACTCCAACTTTTTCCAGGGATGGATTCTATAACTCCTGTTTTCAAAATCCTAGTGAGAACTCTGGCAATTTATGTTATATTTTTGCTTAGCAACAAGCTGATATTTTTCTCTTTACTGAGGGTAAATATTGTCGAGTGTGTGGAATGCTCATCTTCTAAAACAACTACTGACGCGATCACATTGCAACCATTTCCATACACAAGGGAGTACTAAATTTGAAATTTCGGCAATACTATTGCTGTGTATCAGCCTATATAACTGTACAGGCTGCTTCGCGCCTTTGCTTTTCAATTTCTCTAAAGTTTAATAGCTAACTATGCCACATGCAAAATTTTGGTATTAAGCAATAATTGGTCTTGAAAACCAACTTGTGGTCTTTATTTTGAGTGGCCGCTTAAGACAGGTTTTACTGTAATTGCTTTGTAAAGTTCCATGGTAAATATATTTTGGAGCCAGGACATGGCCACATTACACTGTGTTATAATGAAGTGTGTTATAAAGGGACCACACTGTCAGGTCCCCAGATAAGACTGAAAATTACTTTTCTCAATGAAAACATATGTCGTGGGACGTGGGTACTCAATGAGATGGTTCTTTTGAGCACCCAAAACATGTTTAAACTGACAGATAAGATAAAAAAAAAAATTTATGCTCAAAATTTTTGCTTCACTTGACCAGTCACCTACAGTGAAACCTGTGTAAAACTGACACTCTCAAAAAGACAAAAAATTGTTTTTCAAGACTAATAATCACTTAATGCAGGTCAAAAGTATTGCAGAATGATACTTTCGACCTTCATTAAGCTACCATATGTCATAAAGATCTTTATTTTGTCTATTTTTGAGTGACCATTTTACACAGGTTTTACTGTATGCGATGTACTACGAAAATCTAATGAGCTGGGACCAGGACTTTAGTCAAGAGTGCATAACGAAAATTTAATAATCTTATTTCTCAACCAAAACATATGTTGTGGGAACTCAAAAGAACCGTCTCAATGAGACGGTTCTTTTGAGCACCCAAAACATTTGTTTAAGCTGATAGATAAGAAAATAATAACAATTTTATGCTCAAAAATTGCTTTCAAATAGGACCTATGCTTTGTAATATAAAATTCTAATGGGCTGACCATTTCTCTATTTACAGCCCAAGTTATTGTTGATGAGATAGAAAAATGTGATACAATGAAGTCTCTCTGCCTAGAAGGAAATACTGTAGGAGTGGAGGCAGCCGAGGCTATTGCTGGTGCCTTAGAAAAACATCCAGAATTTCAGGTAAGTCCTAAAACAGTTAACTATGTTTATAGGTCAAGAGACTCGAAAAATCCACTTGTCTGCTCGTATTTACGGGCAAGTGAAACTTTGGATGATTTCCAATATAAATTAATATTTTTCTCCATATTTGCCACGAATTTTTGTGATGCAGGGCAAGTGCTTATAGCTTTTGAGATATTTCAAGGCCTGCAAGTTATCTACAGGCATGTATACCTAATATTCTGTCCTAAGGCCTAAATGAAATATATGTGTGGTTCCTGTTGCATACCAGCAAAATTTAGGGTAGGTAGGTAGGGAAATTATTAAATTTTGTTATAACATTTAACAAAGAAAATAGTGACAAAGTCTGAAAAAGTGCCCATTTTAGGTATTTTTTCTCCAAATACCATTTTAATGTTTAGGGTAGGGTTAAAAAAATTAGGGTAGGTAGGCAACAGGAACCACACATATATTTCATTTAAGCCTAACGGTAAAATTTAAAGGGTTATAACTTATACAGGGAGTTTCATTAAGAGGAGGGAGGCGGGGATTTCCCCCCGCTTAAAGTCTACTCTGGCACGACGTGTCCCCTGCTACTTTTGAATAATTTTGTATGGAGTTATATGCAAGAATCGACAAGTCATCCACCTACTTTGATGCAAAACATGTAGTGAAACCCCTGGTTATATAGCCCTTTCCTTCATGAATATTCAAGCTAAGCTCCAGTCTCCACCCACTATGAATAATTATATGAATGAGCTTTCACGTTTGTACATAGAACAAAGAACTTTTCAGGTGCACTAGTGAAGGATCATGTCTAATCATATTTCCATATTAAAGCAAACAGAGTAGACCCTGATCTGGCAGCTCTTACAAGAGCTGCCTGACCTGGGTCTGCTCTGTTTTCAAAAGTGTTAATGTGTCTCTATGAGGTAAAGGGTTAGGGGATTGACTGAAAATGACTTACCTAGTCCTGTTTAGTGTCATGTATTTGGGCATGGGTGAAAGTTTTCAGGATTATTCCTGAATTCAGCATTTTGAGGCTGACTTTCAATAGAAAGTCAGGCCCACAATACTGAATTAGGGAAATCATAACAGCTTCTCTGATGACGACTGATCTATTTACAGTCTGTCAAAGAACATTTGACCATTTAAACTTTAAATTGTGAATATAGAGGGCATACTGCAAATTTTAAGATTGGAGTTTCAGAAGTTCCGGATTTTGGAAAGTTTGAACTTTCACCAATGTGTATGTATATATGAGCCAGTTCATGAGAAGAGTAAAGTACTTCTTTAGACTTAAGACATGTATGCACAGCTATTTAGTTGGGATATGGGGCATAAATTTTGACCTGAACCTCTACATACCTACAATGTGTGCATGAGCAGTGAAAGATCTTGCAAGACTGCGCTATGCCGTTGCCTATATAATAAGTGAACATGTTTTGTGGGTTGTCAGTGAAGTATGTTGTAAAATTAACAAAAACTATGAAGAGCTGAACGTGTCAAAGAGTTTTCCGAGAACCTTTCATATAATGATAATCAAATAGTTTTTGTTTATGTTTTTATTTCAGCGAGCCCTTTGGAGTGATATGTTCACAGGCAGACTGAAGTCAGAAATTCCACCAGCTTTGGTAAGTAAATACTGGAGCAGCACAGGTTTATAAATCAACCCAGAGTTTATCCTCAGTTATAGATTTTCATCCTTATACCAGGGAGCCCAGTGGCTCAGTGGTAGAGTGCTGGACTCGAGACCGAGAGGCAGCAGGTTCAAGTCTCACCAGTGTCACTGCATTGTGTCCTTGAGCAAGACACATTAATCCTAGCTTAGTACTGGTTCAACCCAGGAAGACCCTTCCCTTTATAACTGAAAGATTGTTGATGGAATGTAAAGAATCAAATCAAACAAAATCATCCTTATACTGCCAATGGGGGGCTATAGGAGATTACAAAGTTATGCTTTCTTCAATTTCAAACAGTTTTCATGAAACATTATTTAACCCTTTTCCCGCCAGTCATTACTTTTATCATCTGCTCTCTTATCTGCTTGTACACTTTGGAAGCCTATGTTGCAAACAATATGGACCCAGATCAGACTGCTGCGTCCACGGAGCAGCCTGATCTGGGTTCATATTGTTGGCTTCCATTATCAAAAATACTAGTCTGGAGTGCATTTGAATATATGCAGTAGACGTAAAAAGCCTTCAACATTTTTCGTACAAAAAATTTGGTGGGATGAGGGTTAAGTCTAATTTGGTTCTAGTAGGTTTTTTTCAAAATATTGTCTGTTACAAATTTAAAGTGGTACTTTTAGGGTTACAAATTTTAGGTGGCAATTTTATGGTTAAAATCTATCTTGTGTTCTAAACATTTAAGTTTGAATTAAATGGGAATGCAAGATAAAAACTTACATGAACTCTAATTCAAAGTAAAGGCATTCACAAATCATGCAGTTTGACACACTGTAAGGCCATTAAAATAGGGTCATCGGTGCTGTATTTATAATGCTGAAACATCAAAAACTTAATTGCAATATAATTTTGGTAATTAAAACAAGAGTTAGAATTTAAAACACACCATAAAAACATAAAAAGAATTTGCAATTTCCCAATTTCATAATGTTGGTCCGGTAAAGAAAAGCAAGTCCTTTTAAGACCTTTGCTCAGTGGCCAATGGAGTAACAATCAGAGTTTATTGATTGACTTTAACAATATTCCAGTCAGTCATGAGTTTTATCATGCTTATGTTCTTAGGTAGCCTATATTGCAAACAGTATGGACCCAGATCAGACTGCTCTAAAGGTAGCTGTCTGATCGTGGTTCATTTGCTTCCATGATAAAAATCTATTCTGAAATGCACTTGAATATATGCAGCAGATGTAAAAAGCAGACAACATTTTAGGACAAATATTTATTGATAGGGAAATGGTTAAGGAAAATAGGGTTGCAGTCAACTGATTCAGAAGCTTTTGTACATCACACTGGGTAGGTTGTGACCCTGAATGCAATTTATTTTAAAGCAAAACTATGTTTCTGAGTGCCAAAATATACACCTTTTGGTGATGGATAAAGTTGGGTTTTTTTCATTCTAGGATCATCATTTTGACAATCAAAAATGCAGATATGATCTAAATCATTGTGTTTGCGGTCGCCGCCTACACAATGTATACATGGGTGAAAGTTTTCAGGATTATTCATGAATTCAGGATTTTGAGGCTGATTTTCCACAGAAAGTCAGCCCCTCAAAATGCTGAATTAAGCAGATTTTAATAGCTTCACTCAGGCCTCCAGATAAGAGTGCGTATTGAAAAATTAATTTCTTTATTTCTCATCCAAAACATATGTTGTGGGTACTCAAAAGAACCATCTCAATGAGACGGTTCTTTTGAGCACCCAAAACACATGTTTAAATTAATGGGTAAGAAAATAATTAAACTTTTACGCAAATAAAATTTCCTTATCTGGGCCTATGTTCACTGATTTATTTCCAGTTCATCATTGGGCAATTGACCATTTAAAAATGAAATTGTTAACACTTTGTAGGCATACAGCAAGCTTTAACATTGGATTTTGAAAGTTCAGGATTTTTGAAATTTTGAACTTTCACCTATTGACTTAACTTTGTTTTTCAGAAACATCTTGGAGCTGCAATGATTGGAGCTGGAGCACAGTTAGCAGTATTAGATCTGAGTGACAATGCCTTCGGTCCAAATGGTGTTGAAGGTATAGTGGACCTGCTCAAGAGCAAGACCTGTTACACACTGAAGGAACTACGGCTCAACAACAATGGTCTTGGTACCACAGGGGGAAAGGTAGGTAATGGCATTGTAGTTTGACTGTGTCAGCAGGGCTCACCCTGCCATTTGCCAATGTAGCCATTTTGCTACTAAAAATGTAGAGTGGCTACAAATATAAGTCATTGGCTAAAAGTACAGTCAGACTGAGATTCTGTCTAGGTGGTTTAAAAATTACAATTTTGCGAAAAGGTGTATTTTGATCAGCTTTTGGATTTTCCAATATTACTTTTATTATTCCTTCACACTTTGTTATTATGCCATATTTTACTCTTTGGGTGTTGGATTTTTTCAATACCATTAAGGTTTCAAACAGTTTGGATCCAGATCAGGCCCGACATTTTGTCAAGCCTGATTTGGGTCCAAACTGTTTGCAAAGGTTGTCAGCAGACAACAATAAATTCCCCCAAGCGGGCAAAGAGTTAAATGCAAAACAACTTGTTGATACTACTTTCTGGCTAAAACCTTGGCTAAAGTTATTTTCATTTGGCTCCAACTTTTTCCATTTGGCTAAAGTGTTGACTGCAACAAATTCTGAGCCAACGTAAGCCCTAGTCAGTCATATTATAACATGGGTGAAAGTTTTCGGGATTGTTCTTGAATTCAGGCATAACATTCTATGAGGGCTCTTCTTTATTTACGAGGAGCGCAGTGGCTCAGTGGTAGTGTTTAACTTGAGATCGAAGGCTGTTGGGTTCAAGATTCACCAGAGGCACTGCGTTGCATCCTTGAGCAAGGCACTTTATCCTCGGCTAAGTCCTAGTTTAACCCAAGAAGATAGGAAAATGTCCCAACATGACTGAAAAAGTGTTGACTGGGAAGTAAAGCATCAAACAAACAAAACTTTATTCCAGGAACAACAGTCATCTCCTTTATCTGAATTCTTTTCTTGCTAGACGCAACTTTTGTAGTCTGCTGATAACCTTAGCAGATCAGGATCGACAGAATGTCATGCCTATATTAATCTTGATCCAAGCAGTTTGACACAGATAGTGTTCCTGAAAGAATATTTTGAAAGGTTAATTTTGAAAAAAAAAGTCAGCAGACGACAACAAAAGCATGAAAAATTACCCGGCCTGCAAAGAGTTAAGCTGTTATACTTTACAAAGAGTAAATAACAAGGGCACTGATCAGATGGTGCAGATGCACAGGCTGTTCTGTGTCTTTGTTATTCTGATGCGGCAAAACCAGCAGGTTTTCTCGTGTCAAGGCTTATAAGGTCAAATAAAGAAATAAGTGTGTTTTGGGTTACGGGTCTGAAAATTTTAGGTAGGGTAGACACACATATTTTTTTAATTATTTTTTCTTTGAAAATAATACAATTTTATGCATTTTGAAAGGCATTTCGCCTTTCAAAATGCATAGAATTATATATTTTTTCCAGAAAACCTGAAAAAATCTAGGTTTCACCAGTAAATTTACGTAGGGTAGGGTTACCCTAAACACAGGTATTTTTTTTTTGTCTAAACAATAATAATGCCATTGTGACTTCTTATTTCGCGAAGTGGATATATAAAAATATCTTACAAATAAGGATCACCAGAACCATTTACAAGGCAACCCAAATTTTCAAATTTCTTTCTTCAAGCAAGGACAAATTCCCTTTTAAATAATCTCAAGGTTTCAAAGAGTTTATGGGTGCTGTGCAAGGTCATGTTGACCAAAAAAGATAATTTTAACATGTGGAGATTGAGTACCAATGAAATTTCTTGGGATTAAACTGTTCCGATCTCTGCACTATATAATACTATCTATATGCATGAAGAAATGTCCAGGACACATCGATGTACATGAAACTGGTCAATTATATAAAGAAAGAAATGAGATGTAAATTGTTTTTCTCATGTATGATATATCCATATTTAATAATGAGATTGTAGCACTGAATTTACCATCAGAGGTTCATATGGCTTAATCAATCCAAAAAGTATTTAATGCATATGAGCCGCAGTGTTCGCGTTTACGCCGTAATAGTATCTAAATACGCAACGAAAATCGTTGGTACGCAAAAAAGACAAGTAGCTTGCGTCCATGGAACGCAAGATGAAAAGCAGTCGACTTTCAACACATTTAAGCCAGCTCAATAGTAAAGAGAGTTAAAACCCTTGACTATCGGTCTTTTGTACTTTGCAACGCTTTAAAATCACAAAGAGACTGCTATAAATAGTATTCAGTTGTGGTTTTCCGACATCCGTTGTTCATAGCAACGGTTGAAATCAGAAAGAGGCTCAGCTTTAAATAAAGATTTACGGTTTTTCCAAAATGGATTTGCTGGGTAAAAGTGGCGTTTGTCTCGAGGAATCACACTAGAAACATTTAAATAACTTAATAAAGTGTATTCTGAAGCCAATGCTATCACAATTGGATGTTTTATCCGTTAAAAAATGCATTCACAGACAGGTTCAGCGATTTTCAACAGGCACAAGTAAAATAATCTTGGTCTAGAGTGTCAAGTAAAGACTTTTTAAAAGCGAAAAAGTTTAATAGTCAAAGACTCCATCACTGCTAAGTCTGCTTTTTTTTTGCTTTTTTTAATTGATCGTCAATCACTTACTGTAAACTGAAAATGTTTGAGATTAAAGTTAATTGGTAGTTTTAGCTAACTTCTCTGTGTTTAATATTGCAAAAAAAATAGGTTGGGAAACTTTCTGGGACTCAGTAAAATTTACATGGGACTCAACTTTTGTTGATGCCCTGGGTCCCAGGGACGCAATAGAAATCAAGCCTAAATCTAACACTGAGCCGCAACATGAGATTTCTAACAATGTGGTATTGCGACCAGCAAAGGCTCAGACCAGCTTGTGCATACGCGCAGTCTGATCAGAGCCTTTGCTAGTAACTTGAATATTCTATGTATCTTAGGCCACTGACGAACTTCATTTGGAGATTCTAAGCTTAAAAGGAGGCTGCACAGGCTCGTCGGAGTCTACTTTTGTCAAAATACCACATTGTTGGAAATCACAAATTTTGGAATTACTTGTAGGTGCTGGTATTTTGTTGATGTATTGCATTGTATTGTTTCATTTATAGATGCTGGCCAACTGTCTAATGGAGTGTTACAAGTCAAGTAGTTCAGCTGGTACCCCACTGGCTCTGGAAGTCTTTATATCAGGACGTGGAAGACTGGAAAATGAGGGATCAAAAGCACTATCAGAAGTTTTTAAAGTATGAGAGTTAGTTCTTAAAAAAAAAATGACTGGGCCGCGTAGCGCAGTCGGTAACGTGTCTGGCAACAGATGCGAGTCTGACTGCAGATCCAGGGGTGGCGAGTTCGGTCCCGGCCCGGTCCCATACTTTCGTGGAGATTGATCATGAAATTATTTCTACGGTCATTCTCCTCCCTTCCGCTGAATCATTCAAGAAGGGTTGTTGTCAGTTACAAGCGAAAGTATGTGCACGAAGTACTGGTTAACTGCTTGTTCAAGCTTGCCCAGGAAAAAGTGTGGTTAGGTAAACTGACCGTCCCGCAATAACCATAGCTGTTGACTTGGGACGTAAAGCAACAAAAACAAACAAACAGTTCTGAAAATTTGCTTCATAAAATATGTTGTGGGTGACAAAACAATACAGTAGAACCTGTCTTAAGTGGCCACTCAAAAGTAGACAAAACAAAGGTCTTAAAGACAAATGGTAGCTTAATGAATGTCGAAAGTATTGCAGAATGCTCTCTTGGAGCATTCTGCAATACTTTTAACCTGCATTATACAATAATCGTTATTGAAAACCAATTTTTGGTCTCCTTTTTGAGTGGCCACTAAAGAAAGGTTTTACTGTTTAAGATCAATTGATTTTGACATTCATGCTGCTGTATTATTTAATTTATTAATCTCAATATTGATTAGTCTCATTAGGGTTTAAAGGAGCCTGAAGTGCATTTGAATATAAACAGCAGAAATATATATAGACAGTGTTCGCGTTTACGCCGTAATAATATCTAAATACGCAACAAAATTGTTGGTACGCAAAAAAGACGAGTAGCTCGCGTCCATGGAACGCAAGATCAAACGCAGTTGACTTTCAACACATTTAAGCCAGCTTAATAGTGAAGAGAGTTAAAACCCTTGAATATCGGTCTTTTCTTCTTTGCAACGCTTCAAAATCACAAAGAGACTGCTATAAATAGTATTCAGTTGTGGTTTTCCGACATCTGTTGTTCATAGCAACGGTTGAAATCAAAACGAGGCTCAGCTAAAAATAATGATTCACGGTTTTTCCAAAATTGATTTGCTGGGTAAAAATGGCGTTTGTCTCGAGGAATCACACTAGAAACATTTAAATAACTCAATGAAGTGTATTCTGAAGCCAATACTATCACAATTGGATGTTTTATCCGTTAAAAATGCGTTCATGGACAGGTTCAGCGATTTTCAACAGGCACAAGTAAAATAATCTAGGTCTAGAGCGTCGAGTTAAGACTTTTTAAAAGCGAAAAAGTTTAATGGTCAAAGACTCCATCACTGCTAAGTCTGCTTCTTTCTTGCTTTTTTTAATTGATCGTCAATCACTTAGTGTAAACTGAAAATGTTTGAGATTAAAGTTAATTGATAGTTAGCTAACTTCTCTGTTTAATATTGCAAAAAAATAAGGTTGGGAAACTTTCTGGGACTCAGTAAAATTTACATGGGACTCAACTTTTGTTGATGCCCTGGGTCCCAGGGACGCAATAGAAATCAAGCCTAAATCTAACACTGTATAGAAAAATAAACAGACAACAGTAATGATTTCCAGGACACAAAAATATTGACAGGATAAGGGTTAAATACTCTGTGTTTGTTCTAGACAGGGTAATTGGGGATTCCCCAACTTGAAAGCTCCCCACTTATTTTAAGCAAGATTTGGAGGATGTGTGTGGGGGGGGTATATAGACAAAGAAGACCAAATATACAAATTTAAGTTAAATGCTCGCCTTTTAATAACAATCCCCCCTTTTTTTCAAATCCTAGAATAAACCCTGAATACTGGTTGTTGCTTTTAAATTATCTATTACTGTACCATTTTAGTAACCTTCAGTTTCTCATACTGCCCTCTGTTTATTTTCAGTTGATGGGGTCTTTAGAAGAAGTAGCTATGCCACAGAATGGAATCAATTTTGAGGGTATCACCGCTCTCTCAGAAGCCTTCTCATGCAACCCTAAACTCAGAGTTCTTAATCTCAATGATAATACATTCACAGAAAAAGGAGCCAAGGCAATGGCAAAGGTAATATTGAAGTTTCTCGCACCCTTTTGAGTTCTTAATCTCAGTGATAAAACATTCACAGAAAAGGCTGCCAAAGCAATGGCTAAGGTAATATTGAAGTTGTTTCAATTCTTAACAATTAGGGGCCAGGGGCCCTTGAATTAACCAATAAACTAATTGCCATTTGTTAAAGCTTTCAGGGTTATTCCTGAATTCAGGATTTTGAGACTGAGATTGCATAGAAAGGCTCAGATGAAAAAGTATCGAAGTAGTCTTACCAGAGCCTTCAAAACTATGGCAAAGGTAATGTTGAATTCCCTCACCATCCTTTGTTAGGGGTCGGGGACTTGAGTTAATCCGTAATCCCATTGCACCCAGTTGTCATTTTGTTAAAGCACCAATTTTCATTACTGTGAAACCAACAGATGAAAAATTTTGTGGTATCTTTACTCATTTTCAGTGAAAATAAAGCGTGGTATATCAAGCCTCATTTGTTAAGTGTTTCTGGGCATCCTATATTTGTAAAATGTTTTATATACTGGCCTGCTTCGGGGGACCAGTAGGTTGTCTGTTAGGTAATTTGACATCTGTCTATTGTTATTTGGGTAGTAAAATATTGTGTAGCTAGTGTTTCCCACAGCCTGAAAAAAGGGCAGGGTGCTGGCCAGAAAAAGGGGCACTTTTGATGCGTGAAATCGCCCAAAAGGGCACTTTTGTTAGAACAGACTTTTCAAATGTGAGTTAGATAAAGGATTTTATGTCTGTTAAAAGGTAAGAATAGCATCTAGTAGAGCATAGGATTCAATGGGATAACAAAAAGCTATTTTATACAGTAAAAATTAAAATATGACTTTTTTTATATTAAAATGAAAATAAGGGCAGGAGGGGGGAGTTTTAGGACAGCAGGGTGCTCCCCCTGCTATTCCTCTTTATGGGAAACACTAGTAGCCTTATTTGCTTTTTCCTCAAGCAAATTTTTTTTGAAATATTACACGACATAGTGTTGCTTTTTTTTGAAAACGTTAATTTTCGAGAAAAAATCAGCAGTTGACAAAACAGCATGCAAAATTATCCAGTATTCAAAGAGTCAAGGGCTATTAAAATAATACCTTGTTGAATTCTAGGTTTTACCCAAACTACAGAATCTGGAGGTGATTAACTTTGGTGACTGTCTTGTAAGAACAGAAGGTGCCAGAGTACTAGCCAAATCATTAGCAGACGGCCACAAAAAATTGAGGGTAAGTGTAAACAGTAATGCTGAAAAGCTGCCTTTTGAAACCAGTGTATGATAAACCCTTTGTATTCTTGTTTCTTTCATTCATGTTATTTCAATAAAGGTTTGAGAGAAGCACATGGGTAGAACACTCGACTTGAGATCAAGGTTTCCCTGGTTCAATCCTCATCAGAGGCACCGGGTTTTTGCCCATTAAGCAAAACACTCCCCTGCTCAGTAGTGTTTGAACCCAGGAAACATCATGAAGTGATTGAAAAATGGTTGACTAAGAAGTAAATCATCAACACAAATGTTTGGATGGTTTTATGGGGTTATATATACACTAATCGAAAGTTCTAACCGATCGTTTGCATATTTTAAATGCAGGCAATAATCAAGGTTTATTAAAGAGACTAAGTCTGCAACTATGAACATTTTTCGAAAAAATTTCTTTTCTTTTTAAATCATTTGCAGAGCTCTCGGAAACGCAGAATTACGCGTATTGGTACGAGTGTTTTTTCCCTGGGACGCATGATTTTTGCTAGGCGGGAGTCCCGCATAGGCATGTTTTTTTAGTCGGCGCGCGCTAAAAATCCAGTAGCTGAGAGATAAGTACACACCGGGAGATCAAATGCCCTTTGATATTATCGATCGCGACACGCTTTCCTGTCTCTGTTGACCAATTGTATGACTCGGACTGCAGTGTAGCAATTCTGACAGGTGATTGATAGGATTACCGATGCGGGACAGTGTGATTATTACGAGGTGATTATTAAAGTAACTAAGCAAGGATTATTGGGTCGTTGTTTGAAGATTTACCGTAAATTAAAGGGAGAAAAACTAATAGGGTATTGTAAACAGCATCGGACTACCGACTTCCGAATTCGACTGATTAGGGATGAAAGAGAAAACATATTTAATTGCACTCGTTTGCGATTTGAGCAACATAAACATGGAGAAAAAAACAATAATATTACGGATTTGCATTTCTTCATTCGTTCAATGCTACGGCATACAAAAGAGTCGGAGAATTGTTGGGGAAAAAAAACGGTACAGCGGTATACGGTAACATCCGACTGACAAAAGTTCCAAATGAAGCTACACTACAAGCCGTGCGATGAAATTTTTCATCCGTTCAAGCCGAGTGTCTAGATGAATAAAATTTCAGCAGGTAAATTGTTCATTCTGAATCATGGAAGCCATGTTATATGGCTAAATAATGTCAGTCTATTCAGGGTTCGAATTTTAGCTCGCATACTCGCAAAATGCGAGTTAAAAAGGCAATTAGCGAGGTGGTATTTTCTCTACTTGCATTTTCTCGCGAGTTGAAATTTGGGGCTGTTATCCGTGGTTCTTAACCTAGATATAAATCTTCTCTCCAGTTTCCTTAAATGTCGTTCATTGAAAGTAAATGTTTTTGTTTTTATCCATCGGAAAACCCTGCCAATGGCGGAAGTTTACATTGGATACAACCTCAATGCGCAGACGCATATGATAAACTCCCCAGCATGGTCGGGTCTCAGCCAATCATATGCTTTCTAATTTTAGATTGTAGCAAATATTCACAAATGGGTAGTTCATTGGTTTTTTTCGCGATCTAAAATTAGAAGAAATCTATTTTTATAGGACAATACGATTGGACGAGACCAATATTTTTCTTTCTAGAATTATTCCCAGATTTCGCAAATTTCAATGAAAAGCAACAAGGCATCTGGCAGTAGAGACCACTCATACTGCGAGCAAAAATCAAATGGCATCGTTAAAAGACGTGTCAGCCAGCATAAAAACGTTTTATAAATGGATGTAGGAATTGAATATTGACCTGGATTTTGATGACCTTGTTGTGACCCAAATCACATGCAAGACTTGCAAATTATTTGCACTCGCTAATGAGTCAATGGCATCAATTTTATAACAGGGGATAGCACTTGAAGATGGAGTCTTGTTTCTTTTCATGACAAATCGTCCATGCATGACAGGGCAGTAACTGTCAAGGCAGCCAATGATAGAAGAGCTAGGAATGAACCCTCAGACATTGGAAAGGATTACAGAAAATGGATTTTAGTACCTCCCTGAAATGACAAAACTCTTTAAAACAGCATAATTTAATCTGAAAGACCATTCTCTGATTTTCCAGCCTTAGTAGAGCTGCAGCCTATAAAACCATAGCTCCAGATAAGGAATTGAGGCAATTGGGTATTTACCCACCTCTTTTTGACTTAATTGGGTATTTCAAATTTTAAATTGGGTATTTAAAGTTTTTGTATTGGGTATCCATCTGAAAGCAAATAAGCAATGAAACCGGACCTTGTTTCTTCTGATTTTTTGTTTAGTTTTGGTTTCACTTTCAGAAAGCATACTGGCAATATTAGTATATCTGAGATCGCTATTGCCAACTTACTTAGAAAATCCAACGTATCTATCAAGTCATCTTTGATTCTTCGAACCACCAACGCGGTATTAGAGTTAGTTACAATATGATATAATTCAATTGCTCTAGGGCTTTTTCACCCACGTTACGCCATTGTTGTTGTAAAGCGAGACGAATGTCGTTATCGTGTAAATATTGGGTATAGCTAAACAGCGATAAGAATGTTCCTGGACTGGTTTACAATTTAATAAACTAGATTCAGCGCGACGCCGTGTATAAATTTGTACCCAACAACAGCTTGTGATGCGAAAAACGACAATCGCAAACAGAATACAATAGCGTCATACGCTACGAAAAAGTTCGGAATTGAGTATCAAGGATTTTTATTGCGTTTTTGTACGCACAGAAATTAATTTAATTGCGTTTTCAGGTCCACATAATTGCGTAAATACGCAATACGCAGCCTTATCTGGAGCTATGTAAAACAACAGCTTATTTCTGAATTTCTGTTCATGAAACTAAAATTGTCGAAAATGCAAGTTGTTTTTCCATTTAGCAAGTAGCCAAAAATTCCACTTGCGAAAAAATGCAAGTTAAAAATCTGGCTAGATTCGAACCCTGCTATTCATTGCAATCGCCGTATACACTAGCGAGATGCGTTTTTTACAAGAAAAAACACTTCCATCTGCATAAGATTGTACAAAACAGAGGACTGCTGTCTGTCTGTCTGTCTGTCTGTCTGTCTGTCTGTCTGTCTGTCTGCCTGCCTGCCTGCCTGACTGCCTGTTTGTCTGTCTGTCTGTCTTGTTAATGAATAAAACAAGTACCAACAGTCTAATCTTTTATTTTGATAAGGCCAAACAAAAAAAATGTGTGTTCAGATATACATGAAAAAATATAGTACCAAAATATTTTGTTTTTGTTAAGTAGGAACAATCAATTAATGCTTAAAGGGTTAAAATCAGTCGATCTAAAACTTATTCAAATGTATCACTCCCGGCTAAAATGGAAAAGATATACCGTATGCACAAATTGGTGGGACTCCAACTTTTTTGGAGTAGGACTCCTACTTTTTCCAGTGGGACTCCTACTTTTTGCCAGATGGGAGTCCTGAACTCCTGTTTTCAAAATCCTAGTGAGAGCTCTGATTTGTAAAAGTAGCATTAAGTTATGTTTTCACAATACATCTGTGCACTATAGCTGAAAAATGCATGGAAAAGTGAATTATCTTATAAAAACAGGTATATTTTCCCTTGTTGGTAATTATTTGCGTCCCTCCAATAATTATAGACAGTTAACTTTTAACATAAATGCTGTTGTTTTGATACTGATATTTTGTTAAGATTTTCGAAGTTGGTAAAATGTATACCTGAATTTTAGCCTGTTTACTTTGTTCTTGAAAAATAGAAACATTATTTCTAAAATTAAAAGATCAAAAGTTACAGACTATGCAGCTTTAATGAAGTTCGCCCCAACCCATAAGATACTGTAAGAGAACATGTCATTTCAGGAATAATTATGAGAAATCGATATGTCTTTGTACTTTGTGCTAAAATTTTTGTTTGTCAAAAATATGTAGTTTTCTAGAAGACTGATTTTTAAGACTGTTCGGTTAGAACTTTCATTTAGTGTATAGGTTTGAATTTTAAATTTATATTGTATGTCTGTCTTATAACATTGCAGACCCCAGGTGAGATGGAGCAGGACTTGATGGCATTTTGTTTATTTGTCAAATCACCCATGTATTACAGGGAGTGCAGTGGTAGAGTGATTGTCTCGAGATTGAGAGGTTGCGGGTTCGAGACTCACCAGCGTCACTGCATTGTGTCCTTGAGCAAGACACATTAATCCTTGCTTAATACTGGTTCAATCCAGGAAGACCTGTCCCGACATAACTGAAAAATTGTTAAATGGGACATAAAGAATCAAATCAAACAAACAAACCCATGTTTTACAAAGGTTTGCACAGGCTTGATAACTCTTGAAAATGGATGGCTTAACCCTTTGTATTCTGATGGCTTTACCCATACATATTGATACAAGAGTATGGGACTGCCAATTGTGTTTTTTTAGGGGTCACGAGTAGAATTTTCTGAATTATGATGAACCCTGAGGGTTGTTTTAATCTTAATCTTAGCAAATAATGCAGACCCCGCATTTCATCACTACTGGTCTTCACTACTGTTTGCCATAGTACCAGTTTAGGGGTTTCTGTATACAAAGGGTTAATGACTTTTTGAAAATGAAATATGCTTGAAACCAAGTCCTTGAGAAATATACTAGAGGACTTTGAAAACGCATCACAATATTTTTGCACTTTTCTTGCAAACCGTATATGCGATTGAAAAGTTACTTGCAGCTTTTAATGTGCAACCCAGAATTGGTATGAATCAGTCATTAATTTGACTGGACTTTGACGTGCCGCTGCTGTTGACGTCACATGGGTATATACAGCATCCAGCACCTTTCTGCACAAATAAATGAAGCTTTTAGATTATTTTTATGTTTAAACTGTGGCGTATATGATGCCATGTTACCAAAATAGTTTATAGACTTTTTCTCATTAAAAGTAATTGATAACTTCAAAATTTCGAAAATAAACGTCAAATTTGAACTGCAATTTATAGCTCCTTTTTAGAAACATCTCCATTAGTTACCTTTATGCACGCTTTCATTACTGATATTGATCACATACACTTACAAGCATGTGGAGAAGACGTTTTGATGTAAATCGTTGCAGTAGATCTGCTGTCATGTGATCGAGAACGCCTTAAAAATTTACATTAACGCCACTTGCACAATACAAAAGACACGTGATACAAGCATAATTTATGAATAATCTGTCATTTGTGTATACCCGTAGCCTCTCCCAATAAAACCGGACGTAAGAAATCGAAACTTTGAAAGGCCCAATACGTTGAAATTTATTACTAGACTATAGTAATCAGGGTGGGTGGGGTAGTTGGTAAATTTAAAGGGGTGTAATTTTGAGCATACCAAACTGAAAATTCATTTCTAATCCTTCAATGATGAATGCACAATCGTGAAAGAAGCACAGGGCTCGAAAATTGTTTTTGGACCTACTCGTCCTGTGGGGCAAGTGGTCTAAATTTTTCACTCGTCCTTACTGCAGTTGAACTCGTCCTTAAGTCTGGTATTTTAAGAGACAAAACACATAATTCAGTAACTTATTTACAATTAGTTTTAGGTGACATGTGACATCAACTGACTAGTAATATATGTCAAAACAAATAAAACTGTGGTTTACACTATTCCCTTTCAGCTATCAGACTATTCAGTCATCTGCATCAGACTGAGATGCAGCAGCCTTTGGACCCCTTGGACCAGTACATATGTGTTGACGGTCCTGATCTTATGGAATACAATCCAACAGAAAGCATTATAAAACTGGTTAAACAGTGGTAAAGGGACTAGACACATGATACATGATTTATCGTTATGAAAAATATATCAAACATAAAAATATAAAATAATCACATAATTTATCGAGTTAATAACACCAAATTGTGTTAGCCTTAGGCTAGTGTGACAGGGTGTCTTTTTAATCAGTTGGTCTATTGCATGGCTATTTTTACCAACAAAACAAGTGAAGATATTTACTGTTATTTCTTATATAATGCCTATTCCATGTAATAATATGGTAAATTCCATTGAAAACGCCAGTATCAGGGGATCCTGCGGTATCCTGTGGTAGCCTGCGGTATCCTGCGGTAATCAGACTGACCCCCGTTTTCGTATACAGAGATAAAATCCGGAACGTCGGCTTTATACTTTCAAAACACTTAGGCCGAATTGATTTTCCAATGTGTCCCGGTATTTAGTTGAAAGATCAACCAGATTTTACCGGGATGCATTTACTGCTGACTAGTGTAAACATCCGGTCACATTTTAGTGACATTTTAAACCTACCGAACAATCTTTCTTCACTGTGTTTGCGTTGCTTTTGCAGGCTGTAAAACATGCTAGTTAGTTCTTTTTTTTTCTTCAAAAATAATTACCAAACAAAAAAAAAACTACTCGTCCTGTTGGGCTAGAAAATGGCAATTTCCACTCGCCCTTACCAAGCTTCCACTCGTAAATACAAGCGGACGTGTACAATTTTCGAGCCCTGAAGCAAAGGACGCAAATTCGTTGAGTCAGGAATCAAAACTAACGCGTGTTAAATTACAGCTGAATTTGTGTCCTTCAAAATCGATCACCCCTGTCTGAAAACGAATACTTTTTCAATATTTAAAGTAAATTTACAACCATGAAATTTCTAGGACATACTACAAGATAGTCAGACTATCATATGCAATAATAATTATCTCGCTGACATTCTCAGGGTTCGTTAAATAAAGGATATAATCTGGGTGATGTGTTTTCAAAGTCCTTTAGTATACTTGAATTTTTAGGACTTCGACCTGTTAATGGCGACCAAAATCAAAACAAAATTGTCTTGACTTTAGCTGGTGCAGCATGCAGTACTTTTCTCTTGTAATCTAGCCTTACTTAATAAAGGCTCTCAAATCAAACTCTTCTTCATTTGTTCATAGGAGTTGGTTCTAAGTGGGAATGAAATTGGGAAGTCTGGTGCCAATGCTGTAGCAGAAAGCATGGAAGATAAACCAAACCTTGAAATATTAGACTTAGACTGTAAGTATAATAATTGTGCCAGCTTGTGAGATTTGGGGGAGTTGTCTCATAAATGACCAACCAAGAGTCAGATGAGCATGCACATGCGGGCAGTCTCACCAGACTTTTAGAGGGGGCTCAGTGGTAGAGTGCTTGACTCATGACCAAGGGGCTGTGGGTTCGAGCCTCACTGGGGTCACTGCTTTGTGTCCTTGAGCAAGAAACATTTATCCTTGCTTAGTACTGGTTCAACCCAGGAAGACCCGTCCAGACATAACTGAAAGATTGTTGACTGGGACGTAAAGAATCAAATCAAAAATAGATTTTTAAAGTTGATGAAGGCTCATATCAAAAACCTGGTTTTACAGGATAGCAGTGCATGGACCTTTATTTTTTCCCTGCTAGTGGTGACTTTTGTCGTCTGCTGATCAATCTATGCAATTAGTTTGGACCCAGATCAGGATCGACAAAATGTCGGCTCTGATACGGATCCAAACTGTTTGACACTGTGATAGTGTTCCTGAAACAATTTTTTGAAAAAGTTAATTTTTAAAAAAGTCAACACTCACTCAACAGACAACAACAAAAAATTACCAGCATACAAAAAAGTTAAAGAAGGACATAACATACATGTGATTAGTCCTAATATCACACAGGCTGGCACAAAGTGAATTGGATTTGCATCTGCTGTCTGCAATTTGCAAAAAAATATCAACTGTACAAGAAGGGTCTTTCCGTCCAAATTTTGTCCTGACGAGTTCTCAGTAACCACTGGACGGATTGTTCTGAAATTTAGGATTTGGTAGATATAGATGTGAAGTTGTACAAGAGGGTTTCAATACTCAAAGCCTGGCCCAAGGGCGTTTTATATGATAAATATAGTTTTGGAAGAAAGTTTGAAATTTGAAATCCCGGACTCATGGGTTGACCCAGAGGCATGCCCTGGCCCAACCAATCCTTAAAGTCCTAAATATCTCAGAAACCATCCAGATCCCCACCCCTAAACCATATTCATATTTCTTATGATAAGAAGCATTCAATAACACTGGCTGGAAAGTCCCCAGTGGTGTGCCCAGGCATGCCCCACCCCGTTGGGTTCATTAAAAGGCTAAATATCTCTGAAACCGTTCAGATCCCATATAAAGAAACCACATATATTCATGTTTCTTATTATAAAACACATTCAATAACACTAGCAGGGAAGTCTCCCAGTGCGTACTCGGGATTGCCCTACCCCCTTCTCTTCATAAACGGTTTAATATCTCCGAAACCATTCAGATCCTTACCCCTAAACCATATATATTCATGATTCTTATGACAAGGCCCATTTAATAGCACTGACCGGGAAGTCCCCCTGAAGCGTGCCAGGGAATGCCACGACCCATTCACTAAAAAAAGGCTTGATATCTGGGACACCATTTAGATACCAACCCCCTAAACCATATACTGATATTCCTTATGATAGGACACATTCAATAACACTGACCATGATGTCCCCTGGGAATTGGGGGCTGGTTTCGGAGACTTTATAATCGGTAGATTATAATCATATCTTGTTTTATGATTGTTTTTTGGAAGTGTCTATTGCCAGCCGGCTAGTATGTTTTTACTTTAGATACATTATTAACTTGTTCATTTTTGTGTTTGTATGTTTAATAATATGTCATATTATTATGGCATATATTATTATGGTTAAGGTGTGGGGATTTAAACAGTCTCTGATGTGTGAATGGGATGGCTTTAGCTTTTATAGACTCATTTACATGCAAGCAACCAAATGCACATTACATAAGCCTTTTTTCTCTTAAAACACCTTGTGGTTACTTTTGTCCAAAATGGTTACTTTTGTCCAAAGTGACTTGTTTGTTTGTTATAGTTGATTGTTTACATCCCAGTCAACAATGTTTTAGTCATGCCAGGACATTTCTGGAGTCACACCAAGATAAAGAATGTTGCTCAAAAACACAACACTGCATCAAAGGTAAAATTAGAACCACAACCAAAAGGTTATGAGTTTGGTGAGCCAAAGTGACTTGATTATTTTAATTATTCTGGTGTCACTCAACTTGAACTGTCAGAGCTGGCATTTATCTTTTATTGAACATCTGAAAAAATGAAATGAATTTCATTTTTTCAGATGCTCAAGAAAAGATAAATGCCAGCTCAGTTATACTTACCGGTATATATTTATTTTGCAGGTAACCAGCTAGGAGAAGAGGGTATAGAAATTTTAAATGCAACGCTTGATTGTATAGGAAAACTTGATGCTCTAGCTTCACTCAGGTATGTTAAAGATATGATCATACTTGATATTTAACATGTTCAATCCCGATGGGTTCTTATACTATCAGACTTTCGATACTTTGTAATTCTTTTTTCTCAACCTTAAATATACCGGGCCCTGTAGTGCAGTCGGTAACATGTCTGACTGTAGATCCAGGGGTCACGAGTTTGATCCCGGTCCGGTTCCGTACGTAAGCGGAGATTAATCATGAAATACTTTCTACGACCGTTATCCTCCAGTCCACTGATTCTAGAAGGGTTGTTGTCAGTTACAAGCGAAAATATGTGCATGAAGCACTGGTCAACTGCTTAGTCAAGCTTGCCCAGGAAAAAAAGTTTGGTTAGGTGAATTGACTGTCCTGACATGACCATAGCTGTTGACTGGGACGTAAAGCATCAAACCAAACAAACAAACAAATCAACCTTATATGGTGTAATTATTTTGTTTGTAGATCTTCCAATTAAACTGGCCAAAATAAGTTAAGCCCCAGCTTAATGCAAAAACTTTCATGTCTTTTTATCATAAGGTTTTACTGAATGGAGGTTTTTGCATAAAATTTTCAGCAAAGTAGCAGCAATATTTCTTCTCAATATGTACTAGATTTCTCTTATATTGATACATTTTCCATAGTGCTTCACACATTTCAGTAAATGTTCTGTTTAGTTCCCTATCGTTCCTATAGTAAAATTGGCAAAAAACATGGGTACTCTTGGAAAATGTGGCATGTATCAAACAAAACTCGGTATTTTCAATTCAGACTTTGTTTAATTACACCTGAGATATTGTTGTCTTACTTTAGTTGAGTTGGGAGTTTTCAATTGTTTTAGATATTTTAAATTAAGCAACTAAACTTTGGGAATTTAACATTGTGCCTATGGAAAAGACTGACATGGGGCTTAACTTATTTTGACCAGTTTATTATGTTATCAGACCTACAACACTAATGTTATTATGTTATCACTCATTCTACACTTTGTAGAAATTATTTATCATATGATGTTGTGTTTCTGGGAGTGAAATAACACCATGCAATAAAATCAATAAAAAAACAGTGGTTTACAGAGTTTCTGGAAATGTTATGACGTCCATATCAACGTTATGTACATAATGACAAAATTATAACGTTTTTACAGCAGAAATGAGATTTCAAAGTACATTCATAATCTTAATGTCATATGATAAATAGAATCTTACATTCATGCTCGTGTTTTAATGAATTTATTAAACTCGTTGTGAAAAGAGATAAAATGCTCGGCAAGCCTCATATTTTATCTCTTTTCCCAAACTTGTTTAATAAATTCAATAAAGCATGAGCACTCATGTAAGATCCTCTATGTAATTTACACTTTTGCACATTTTCAGTCACTACTATAATCACTATGTTGCCAAACTTGTAAGATTTTGTAATCATTCTGCTAGCAAACCTACAATTGTTATGTTGCAGTGGAGATGAGGGCTCTGAAGATGAAGATGAAGAACATGAGGAAACATATGAGGTAATTTCTGGCCCCAAGGTTATAAAACTTTTTCCATGCTCAACTCAGCTGAGCACGAACTTTATCCTGCTCATAAATGTTAAATGACAACAATTGTTGGCATTTCAACATTTATAAACATGATAAATATGTCATATCAGAGCTTAAAATCAAGAAATATCTATCTTTTTTAGCGTTTCAGTTTTTATGAGCAGTTGAAAATTTATGCTCACTTGAGTTGAGCACAAAAAGCATTATAACCTTGAGGGCAGATCATGCATTAACATTTGCCGGGTCCTGAGGAAGCTGTTTACACACAAGGCTGATAGGCCGAGTGTTCAAACATCTCCCGAGGGACCTCGCAAGACTTAATGCAATGAAACAAACATGTGTGATGGTTATTCTACCCAGATAAAGGAAACCAGCTACATATGTATTTGGTTATTTGAACATTGTATTTTTATGTATAAAAGCCATAATTTAAATGGGGATCATGGCCCACGTTTTGAATCTTTTCACTAATACATGTATATCTCAGTTTAAGCATGAAGAACAGATCCAGGCCTCCAGATTAGTGTGCGTATTTGAAAATTATTTTCTTTATTTCTCATCCAAAACATATGTTGTTGGTACTCAAAAGAATCGTCTCAAGGAGACGGTTCTTTTGAGCACCCAAAACACATGTTTAAATTAATGGGTAAGAAAATAATTAATTTTTTACGCAAATAAAATTTCCTTGTAGGACCTATGCAGATCTCCATATTTAATAGCACCAACTCTTTTTAACTTGTTTTCTGTTTTAATCCATTAGCCTTGCATCCATTTTATGGGACAAATGCAAACAGTGCAGAACCAGATCAGATGCTGCAGAACAGGGCATCTGATCAGGTTCTGCACTGTTTGCTTACAGAATGTACTTTTAAAATTTGAATGACATTGTAGATTACTACCAAACAACCCTTAAATTTGAAATGGATTTGGATAGTTTTCAGTATTTTGGTACCCGAAAGCTTATTACATACAACCCATTTCTACATGCAACATAAACAAATTGTCAATTGTTTAAATAGGAAAATCTAGTCCAGCAAGATCTGAGTAGTTCAACGGGGATGTGGGGCAGTAGATCCCATAAAGGAATGTGCTATTTTACCGTCATTTCCTGGGGACAGGTATACTGGAAGTGTTCCATGGATTCAGCCAAGAGGGGGAAATTCCATTGATCATAAATGAGTTCAATAACAAATTTACTGTATTTTTATGCCCTCAAAGGAACTTTGGGAGGCATATAGTAATCCCACTGTCCGTACGTGCGTCCGTCCATCCCGCTTTGTGTCCGGTCCATATCTCCTATATTCTTTGAGGTAGGAATTCCAAATTTGGTGTGTGCATGCATCTTGGGATGACGGATTACTTACCATTTTCGGGTCACTGTGACCTTGACCTCTGACCTAGTTTTTAGAATAATCGTGTCCGGAGCATATCTCTAATATAATTTGAGGTAGGAATCTCAAATTTGGTGTGTGCATGCATCTTGGGATGATGAAGTGTCGCATACCATAATTGGGTCACTGCGACCTTGAACTTGAACTCTGACCTAGATTCTAGAAACTGCATTGAGTCTGGTGCATATCTCCTATATTCTTTGAGGTAGGAATTCCAAATTTGGTGTGTAAATGCATCTTGGGATGGCCAAGTGTCACATACCGTTTTCGGGTCACTTTGACCTCGACCTCTGACCTAGTTTTTAGAATAATCGTGTCCGGAGCATATCTCTTATATTATTTGAGGTAGGAATCTCAAATTTGGTGTGTGCATGCATCTTGGGATGATGAAGTGTCACATACCATAATTGGGTCACTGTGACGTTGAACTTGACCTCTGACCTAGATTCTAGAAACTGCATTGAATCTGGTGCATATCTCCTATATACTTTGAGATAGGAATTTCAAATTTGGTGTGTAAATGCATCTCGGGATGACAGAGTGTCACGTACCATTTTCAGGTCACTGTGCCCTTGACCTAGTTTTTAGAATTGTGTCCGGAGCATATCTCTTATATTATTTTAGGTAGGAACCTCAAATTTGGTGTGTGGATGCATCTTGGGATGATGAAGTGTCGCATACCATAATTGGGTCACTGTGACCTTGAACTTGACTTCTGACCTAGATTCTAGAAACTGCATTGAATCTGGTGCATATCTCCTATATTCTTTGAGGTAGGAATTCCAAATTTGGTGTGTAAATGCATCTTGGGATGGCAGAGTGTCACATACCATTTTCGGGTCACTGTGACCTTGACCTCTGACCTAGTTTTTAGAATAATCGTGTCCAGAGCATATCTCATATTATTTGAGGTAGGAATCTCAAATTTGGTGTGTGCATGCATCTTTGGATTATGAAGTGTGGCGTACCATAATTGGGTCACTGTGACCTTGAACTTGACCTGTGACCTAGATTCTAGAAACTGCATTGAGTCTGGTGCATATCTCCTATATTCTTCGAGGTAGGAATTCCAAATTTGGTTTGTAAATGCATCTTGAGATAGTGGAGTGTCACATACCATTTTCGGATCACTGTGACCTTGACGTCTGACCTAGATTTTATAATAATTGTGTCCGGAGCATATCTCTTATATTCTTTGAGCTAGAAATCTCAAATTTGGTGTGATGACATCTTTGGATGATGAAGTGTCGCATACCATAATTGGGTACATGTGACCTCGAACTTGACCTATGACCTAGTTTTTAGAATAATCATATCCGGAGCATATCTCTTTTATTATTTGAGGTAGGAATCTCAAAGTTGGTGTGATGATGCATAAGGGATGACAAAGTGTCACATATCATAATTGGGTCACTGTGACTTTGAACTTGACCTCTGACCTAGTTTCTAGATACTGCAGTAAGTCAGGTGCATATCTAACACATTCCTTGAGATAGGAATTCCAAATTTGGTAGGTAAATGCATTTTGAGATGATTGAGTGTCACATACCATTTTGGGTCACTGTGACCTTGACTTCTGACCTAGTTTTAAGAATTATTTTGTTTGGAGCATATTTCTTATATTCTTTGAGGTAGTAATTCCAAATTTAGTGTGTATATGCATCTTGGGATGTTGCAGTGTCACATACCATTTAAGGGTCACTGTGACATTGACCTCTGACCTAGTTTTTAGAATAATCTTGTCAATAGCATATCTCTTATATTATATTAAAGGTAGGAATCCCAAATTTGGTTTGTGGATGTAACTTTGGATGACAGAGTGTAACAAACCATTTTCCAGTCACTGTGACCTAGACCTAGTACCTATTTTGTAGAATAATCGTGTCCAGAACATATCTCTTATATTATTTGAGCTGGGAATCCCAAATTTGCTGTATTGGATACATCTTTGGATGCTGATGTGTCGCATACCATTTTTAGGTCACTGTGATCTTGACCTATGACCTAGTTTCTAGAATAATCGTGTCTGGAACATATCTCCTGTATAATATGATGTAGGAATCCCAAATTTGGTGTGTTGATTCCTCTTTGCATGACGGAGTGGTGCATACCATTTTGGGTCACTTTGACCTAGATATTGACTTCTGGCCTCATTCCTAGATTTTTCGTGTCTGGAGCATACTTCTATATTACAGCTAACTTTCCTCAAATGTGTCTTATCATAGACCAATTCCTTTGGGGGCATTCATCATGTGACTGTGACATTTTTTGTTATTTGGCGCTATTGTTGGTAAAAACAAAAATCACCAAAATATGAGACTTTCCTTTAAGAGTGGCTCCTATGAGAATAGAAAATAACTTTAAAGGGCATTAAATTGAGAAACTGCCAAAATCAAACTATACCAATATGTCCGCCTTTTAAAATCGCTAAATTTTGATGCCTGCATTGTAATTTGACCTGCATTAACATATGACCTGCACTGATATATGACCTGCATTGTCATTTGACCTGCACTTATATATGGCCTGCATTGTCGTTTAACCTGCATTGACATTTGACCTGCACTGATATATGACCTGCATTGTCATTTGACCTGCACTGATATATAACCTGCATTGACATTTGACCTGCATTGTCATATGACCTGTATTGACATTTGACCTGCATTGTCATTTGACCTGCATTGTCATTCAACCTGCATTGACATTTGGCCTGTATTGTCATCTGGCCTGTATTGACATTTGACCTGCATTGTCATTATACCCCCCGCAAACTTTGTTTGTGGTGGGGTATTCTGTTTTCACGTTGTCCGTGAGTGTGTGCGTGCGTCCGTGTGTGCGTCCGTCTGTCCGTCCGTCCGTCCGTAACGTTTTGTTTCCTTAATATCTTGAAGAGTCATAGCTGGATTTTCATAAAACCTTGCAAACATATTCATATATGCAAGACAAATACTTTAGACAAAAAAGTAAGGACTAGGGGCCAATTCTAGTAGAGTTATTTCCCTTTGTAGTTCTAAATGGGTTTTTATATAGGGTTTTATCATTGCTGGATTTTCATCAAACTTTGCAAACATGTTCATATATGCAAGACAAATACTTTAGACAAAAAAGTAAGGGCTAGGGGCCAATTCTAGTAGAGTTATTTCCCTTTGTAGTTCTAAATGGGATTTTATATAGGGTTTCATGCTTATGCTATTATAAGCCATACACAGGCCGATCAACTCCTACCACAGCTTTTTATGGAACAATCTGATACTATTCCTATACAATGTAGACACATTGAACATATGCATTGCATGAAGGAGTTTGGTTCAGAAAAATATTTTTTGACAAAATGACAGCTGTGAGAACTTAGACAATTTTTCCCTAATAGGGCTTTTGTTTAAGCATAGATGGTGCCTTCATGGGCCGATCAACTCCTACTACAGCTTTTGATGGAACAATTTGATACTTTGCCTATACGATTAAGACACATTGACCATATGCATGATGGATTTTGGTTAAAAAAAAATAATTTTTGACAAAATGACAGCTATGAGAACTTTGACAATTATTCCCTTATATGGCTTTTGTATATGCATGGATAGTGCCATTATGGGCCGATCAACTCCTACCACAGCTTTTGATGGAGCAATTTGATACTTTGCCAACATTGAACACATGCATGAAGGAGTTTATAATTTTTGTTTGCACAGATTCTACTGAAGTCTTCTTTTCAAAACTAAGGTCTGCTGGTTTGAACTATAACTTGCCAAGTTTTTTCACCGACTCTTACTGTGCGGGGGGTATCTAATAAGCATTGCTTATAGACTTTTTTCATTTGACCTGTATTGTCATATGACCTGCAATGTCATATGACCTGCATTGACATTTGACCTGCATTGTCATATGACCTGCATTGTCATTTGACCTGTATTGTGATTTGACCAGCACTGACATTTGACCTGCATTGTCATTTGACCTGTATTGTCATTTGACTTGCATTGTCATTGACCTGCATTGTCATTTGACCTGAACTGATATATGGCCTGCATTGTCATTTGACCTGCATTGTCATTCGACCTGCATTGACATTTGGCCTGTATTGTCATCTGGCCTGTATTGACATTTGACCTGCATTGTCATTTGCCCTGTATTGTCATATGACCTGCATTGTCATATGACCTGCATTGACATTTGACCTGCATTGTCATATGACCTGCATTGTCATTTGACCTGTATTGTGATTTGACCAGCACTGACATTTGACCTGCATTGTCATTTGACCTGTATTGTCATATGACCTGCATTGTCATATGACCTGCATTGACATTTGACCTGCATTGTCATATGACCTGCATTGTCATTTGACCTGCACTGATATATGGCCTGCATTGTCATTGGACCTGCATTGTCATTTGACCTGCATTGACATTTGACTTGCATTGACATTTGACCTGCACTGACATTTGACCTGCACTGACATTTGACCTGCACTGACATTAGACCTGCATTTCAGGAAGAAGAATCAGCGGAAGAGGAAGTAGAGGGTGAACCTGTTGATGATCCAGAACTACAAGTGAAAGGAAAAGCTCTTAGTCCAAATCAGGTACAGATAACTCTGCCAAATTTGTCTTTAACCCTTAACCTCAAAGAGGCCCCTTTTAAACATTCGAGCCTCACCGGCGTCACTGTGTTGTGTCCTTGAGCTAGACACACATTATCCTTGCTTAGGACTGGTTCAACCCAGGAAGACCTGTCCCGACATAACTGGAAAATTGTTGACTGGGACGTTAAGAATCAAATCAAACAAAAAAAAAATAAGCTTTTTTGCAAACAGAGCAGACCCAGATCAGGCAGCTCTTCTAGGAGCTGCCTGATCAGGCTCTACTCTGCTTGTTTATGGAAATTTGATTTATCTGCTCCTATACTCAAGTAATTTCTTTGCTATATGTACCAACATGAAATTTCATTTATATAATTATTCATATTGGGTGGAGCCTAGCATGAATATTCATGAAGGAAAGGGTTAAGTTACAGTATTTACCCAAAATATTCCAACACCTAATGCATGGGTAAAGGTTTCCTGGATTAATCCTGAATTCAAGATTTGAGACTGACATTCTATTTCAATATTTTGTATGTACCCCAATTAACAGACATGCAGGTTCGTCTGAGCATTTGATGGGGTTCCCTTTGCAATTAAGTACAAGAATCTTACAGGTTTTGAAAACCCCTATGATGCCCTGACCCCTTCCAAAAAGTAAAATAAAATGAATAAATTTTTAAAAAGGTCAATTTTTTTATTCAAAAGAGAATAAGTCAATCTGCTTCATTTTTTTCTAAATGGATAAACTGCATTTTCTTAGATTTGAGAACAAATATAGTGAGTTAAGTTAATTCGAATGAAAGTAATATCATTTTATTTATCTTTGAATTTTGAAGCATTAGCCTTAAGAATCTCTTACACAAAAAGCTAAGAACTATAGTATCATAATCTAATAGAGGAGCCGCCGTGGTGTTGTGGATAAACCACTCACCTTGTACCAAGGGGTCCCGAGTTGAACCCTGGCTCCTCCAGTCTGTCGGAGGAGACTTTAAGCCATATGACCTTAGCTGTTTGCGGGATATTGAAAGCAACTCACTCAGGCTTAGTAGATTTCACCAAGTTGTTATATGATGTAAAACCTTTGAATCCAGTTCCTTTAACTTAAAATGTACAGGTATTGAGGATTTTAGATTACACCGAGACATTCATGTGATGACGCAGTCTTGTTTTTTGTTTATTTTAAGTTGAACCTCTTGAATCCTGTTCCTTTAACTGTAAATGCACAGGAATTGAGGGTTGAAGACTACACCGAGACATTCATGTGATGACGCAGTCTTGATTTTTGTTTCTTTTAAGTTGAACCTCTTAAATCCTGTTCCTTTAACTTTAAATGCACAGGAATTGAGGGTTGAAGATTACACCGAGACATTCATGTGATGACGCAGTCTTGATTTATGTTTCTTTTAAGTTGAACCTCTTAAATCCTGTTCCTTTAACTTTAAATGCACAGGAATTGAGGGTTGAAGATTACACCGAGACATTCATGTGATGACGCAGTCTTGATTTATGTTTCTTTTAAGTTGAACCTCTTAAATCCTGTTCCTTTAACTTTAAATGCACAGGAATTGAGGGTTGAAGATTACACCGAGACATTCATGTGATGACGCAGTCTTGATTTTTGTTTCTTTTAAGTTGAACCTCTTAAATCCTGTTCCTTTAACTTTAAATGCACAGGAATTGAGGGTTGAAGACTACACCGAGACATTCATGTGATGACGCAGTCTTGATTTATGTTTCTTTTAAGTTGAACCTCTTAAATCCTGTTCCTTTAACTTTAAATGCACAGGAATTGAGGGTTAAAGATTACACCGAGACATTCATGTGATGACGCAGTCTTGATTTTTGTTTCTTTTAAGTTGAACCTCTTAAATCCTGTTCCTTTAACTTTAAATGCACAGGAATTGAGGGTTGAAGATTACACCGAGATATTCATGTGATGACGCAGTCTTGATTTTTGTTTCTTTTAAGTTGAAGCTCTTAAATCCTGTTCCTTTAACTTTAAATGCACAGGAATTGAGGGTTGAAGATTACACCGAGACATTCATGTGATGACGCAGTCTTGATTTTTGTTTCTTTTAAGTTGAAGCTCTTAAATCCTGTTCCTTTAACTTTAAATGCATAGGAATTGAGGGTTGAAGATTACACCGAGACATTCATGTGATGACGCAGTCTTGATTTTTGTTTCTTTTAAGTTGAACCTCTTAAATCCTGTTCCTTTAACTTTAAAAATACAGGAATTGGGAGTGGAGATAACTTTTATCAGTTAGCATTCATATAACTGCAGGGTTGCACGTTGCCTGATATACGTTGTCTATCTCACAGCATGTGCCTTTATCAGGTCATGATTACACTTTTTTGCACTTTTTGAATGACGTCGCTAATGACGCTGAATCAACTCTAAAATGGAAAATTACGACATAATCACTAGTTTGAAGAGTGAACAATGGGTAAACTTATAAGTAGAATACCAGGTTCGCGTCTTTTGATATCAAGCTTACCAGGCTCGGCTTTCAGAATGCATGTTGAATCCCTTGGCAAGCCTCGCAATGTCAACAAGCGTTCTCAAAGCCTTGCCTGGTAGACTTGATATCAAAAGATGCTCACCTAGTATTCTATATTTAGACATTCATGTGATGACACAGTCTTGTTTGTTTGTTCATTTCAGGTCAACACCATTGACCTTGCTGTAGAAATGGACAAACTCAAGCTGTCATGACACACAGATCAACTAGGAGCTTCACTTTTATTCTGTGCATTTAATTTTATGAGTGATTAACCTTTGTCCTGCTGAATGAAAGGTCATATGATTAACAGAACCCTAAACTAATGGTAATTTCAAATGAAATTTAAGAAACTTATCAGAGGTTAGTTTCATGAATTTTATATGAAAAGACCAAAGACCACTCCTTTATATCCAGGAGCTCACTCTTATTGTCATTTCATACGAAATTTAAGAATCTTATCAAAAGGCTAGTTTCATGTATTTTATATGAAATGACCACTCATATTATATAATGTATATATATAATAAATATTGTATCTAGGATTCAGCAGGACTAGGGTTATGTTTTGAAGTGCTTTCTTCACTACAAGGAACAGTGGAAACTTTTAGTGTGGCAAATTTTAATGTCGCAGATTTTAATGTTACATTGTGGATTATGTGGGAAATTTTAATGTTGCAGATTTTAATGTTACAATGTGGATTATGTGGCAATTTTTAATGTCGCAAATTTTAATGTTACGATGTGGCAGATTTTAATGAAAGGACAACACTCAGGAAACAAACAGTTATAAATATTTTTTATTTATTTATTGGTAAAAGCTTTAGTCATTTCGCTTTCCTGTGATAAAGAGGCGATGTTTATCTTATTCCTCAATGAAATTATTTGCTGGCATATGCAAAGCTAGAGTTGTATTAAATGAGTACATGTACCGTTGATTTCTTAATGGAATTGAACAAAATAGCAATAATGATTTCCTTATAGTCTCATCTCATTGTGTCCAATGAGTATATAGCGACATTTGTTTTCTAAACAAAATAAAACGAAAATACCTATAGATAGCTATAAAGTTTCATTATCAACTCATCTCATTGAGATGCTTTGAGTGAGTATATTCAACAAGTGTTTTTATTCAAAGAACTCAAACCAAAACATCTCATTGATATGCTTCCAATGAGAACACACATCATATAATTTCTGAGAGAAATAAAACCAAAATGGCAATAATCAGGCCTCCAGATATGAGTGTGTATTTGAAAATAAATTTCTTATTAATCAACTTAATAAACATAGATGAGACATGTTTCATAATTTTTAAACTGATTGATAAAGAAAACAATCCTAATTTTACACTTAATAGGTTTGCTTAATGGATAATGAAACCCCTCTTATGGGCTCATCTCACTGAGATGCTCCTATGAGAACATACAATGTTTGGGCCAGATTTTGGTTTAAGTTCTTATAACAAAGTCATCCAGCTAAGGTTTGGACAAGCATTCCCATTTGGGCTCTTTCATCACAGCCTTCCCTGATAGTACACACTGAATAGGGAGCAGATGAAGTATTAAGCCAAAATTTTTGTCTCTAGCCCCACTAGATAGCTGAACATGCATGTTTAACCATATCCTTCATGAATATTCATGCTAAGCTCCACCCACTATGAATATTTATATAAATAAACTTTCATGTTTGTACATAGAACAAAGAAATTCCTTGTCAGGTCCACTAGTTTAGGAATATATCTAATAATGTTTCCCTAGGCAAATAGAGTAGACCCAGATCAGGCAGCTCTTATAAGAGCTGCCTGATCTGGGTCTGCTATGTTTGCAAAAGTGTTAAGAGGCGTCTCTATGAGGTAAAGAGTTCACGAATGCCTTTAAGTATATGCAATAAGTACCGAAATCTCATGAACTGGCCTATTTGGTTTCTCTAAGAAATAAAAACAAGAAAGCAATGAACAAGCATTTCATGTCAGCTCATGTGTTTTGGTATTTATGGCATATTTCATCTGGGCCTTCACAGTTTGTCGAGGTAACCATTTACAGGTTTCTCCATATAAGAAGGGTTAAAGAAAGGCTTAACATATAAGACTTATTAAGTACCATTTTAACCCTTTTCATTCTGGATACAGGTACTATGGTAAAGGGTGAAGACCCTGATGAAATACCATATAATGTGGCATTTCATCTGAGTCTGCACTGTTTGCTAAGATAATCTTCAGATACAGAAATGTATTAAAATTTAGTTATTTTAACCTGTGACCCCTTGAAATACAAAATGGACAAATCCATGCTTATTGTATCAATATGTATGGGAAAATCCATCAGAATGAAAATAGTAATTATGATCCAGCATGAGATGTTGGGTCTTTATCACATAGGCATTCTAAGGAGACTCAGACCATCCTGTGCTTCTGTCCAGTCCTATCATTGCTCAGACATCCAAAAGATTTCTTGCCTTACTGGCTAGTTGAACATATGTATGGATATAAGATTTCTGATGTTTCCTGAATTCAGTATTTTGTGTCCGCCTAAAAATACAGATTTAAGTATATTATATATAATAGCTTCTCTAAATTATATCAGTCTATCTAATTTGAAATTGTTACTATTTTGTAGTACTACTGCAAGTTTTAAGATTTGAATTTTCTAAAGTTCAGGATTTTGAAAATTTTGAACTTTCACCCATGCATGTATGTTTCGAGAATGATGTCACACATATGTGATAAGTACCAAGTTGGTATAGTGGTTCTTTGTAATGTTTGCTGATTTGGATGAGTGTCTGTAGTAGTTTATGTCAAATTTTATCTGTCTTAGTAATTATGAACCCTTAAAGCATCAAGCATAACAGTAGCAGACGACAAATTTCTTGTTTGTTACATGAGTGCTCATGTTTTATTGAATTTAATAAACGAGCTGGGGAAAAGAGATAAAATGCAAGGCTTGCCGAGCATTTTATCTCTTTTTCACAATGAGTTTAATAAATTCAATAGTACAAGAGCACGAATGTTAGATTCTATTTATCATATGACATAAAGATAACTTTAAAATCTCATTTCTGCCGTAAAAACGTTATAATTTTGTCATTATGTACGCAACGTTGTTATGGACGTCATAACGTTTCCCAAAAATCGATAAACCACTAGTGGTTTACAGATTTTATTGCATGGCGTTATTTCACTCCCAGACGCGACGTCATATGATAAGGCTTATCCTTCCTTGTTAATCTTCAGCCAGCAAATGCTTCACATGAAATTTTACATTATATTTGGTTACATTAAGTACATTTAGCAACGAAAATTGAAAGTGTCGTCTGCTGCATATCTATGGTGGCACTTTAAGGTTTTAACTTGTTTTCAATAAAAGGGCACCACCCCAAAAACCAAGAATAGTTTATTTCTTATACCAAGATCAACAAGATCGGGAGATATTACTTGACTTTTCGCTTATTGTAAAGGCAGCGCCTCATGAATGCCTAACTAGGACTAGTCAACCTTAGGCAATGGTAAAAGCTGAAAGGAGGCGTGGTTTTATTCAAAAGTAACTGTACGAGGGGCATTTGGAAAGTTCTTAGCATGGTCTTTTATCTCAGTAACCAATTTACAAACCCTATCATGTTTGATATCAGTTTAAAGAACAATCTTTCCTCTATGTTATGGCACAAATTTCATAAGGATATTATAATGTAGACACGAAGAATATCATTGTGAATACATGTACTGTTTGTATACTGGAAAATGCAAAATTTCAGTGGAAAATATAACATTATACCTTTTGAAAAGTGTGCAGAACATTCACAATAGGTCATGAAATTAGATAATTTTGTACCATTTGGTAGGCCACAATCTGGTACAGTTATTATACAATTGATGACCGAGTTGAATGTTTCTAATAACTAAATACCGGAACAGCAATACCAAAACCATATAGAAAGAAATCTTAAGCAATGCGCTATTTTTTCGACTAAAAATCGCATGTCACAATGCACATATTTTGAAAATTTATAACCGTCAGTAGTTTAAAAATGATGTGCGTTTGATATTTTTGTCAAGCGCACTTTATGCTCTTTGTATTGAAACAAAAATAAATTTTGTAAACCAGAACAAAGGGAAGATAACTCTTATAATTTTTTCCATGGGGCAGAGTAAGTTTGGCTATGAGTTGATGTTCTGGCTCATTTCGATTGAAAACGGTGGCAAACAAGAAAGTAAAAATACCTAAAGAGTAGAAATCAATCCATTTTGTGATTGTTAACGCGATACCATGAGAAGTTCTTATGCTGTTGACAAAAAGTGAGGGTAAAGTTACCCCACCCACTTCTTGAAAAGAAGGGGTAGAGTTACTGGGAATAATTTTCTAAAATACAGAACTAAACAAGCTATACTTTTTGCGTGACGAATTGATTTTTATGCATTGTTCCCTACAAATAAAGCAGAACATATACTCAATAGGCATTTCGTACTCCTGTAGTGACACAATTTATAGTAAAGGTATAAAGAAAAATCGAAAAAAGTCCCATTTTTGAAAGTTTACCATTTCTCTATTAGTCAACATTTTCTGAATGTAAAGGTGTAAGTCATGCGAGCAGTGATCGCATAATATATTTTAATAAAAATTAAGTTGGCACCAAATCGTTAATTTGTCAAACCAAGATCATAAATAAGGTCCCCAATTTCCCTTCGTTTTTTTTACAAATATTTTGCTTAAAATTTCAGCCAGTGTATAAAACCTACTCATTTTGAGCACGGGCTGCACGTGCACGCCGAGTCCCTTTACGACAAAAATTAAACCATCAAGAAGCCGTTGAATTCTAGTTTCCAAAAATGTATTATTTGATAGCATTATATCAACACATTGTGGACTTATGATGCCATGCTAAGAACTTTCCAAATTCCCCTCGTATCATCTTGTGCCACCACCTCAGTCATTATTTAGTCCTTAAAACGCCACGAAATAACTGCATCTGAAAATGTCTATTTAACATAAGCAGGGAGGCAAACATTGTGGACCCAGATCAGACTGCTCCTACCAGAGCAGACTGCTCCGTAGGAGCAGTCTGATCTAGATTCACACTGTTTTTCTTTGAGGCTTCAAATAGTTTAGTGGATGACAAAAAGCATACATTTTGTGATTATGTGCTTTAAGGGTTGATAAATGTGAGTTTAATGTGTATACGGTTAGGATTTTCATGAAATGCATGCATGTTTGCGCAGCTCAAAAACCTTATTTACTCTTTACCAAATTATAAATAAAACCTGATTTCCCTTGTCTAACAGATGAAATAGCCAGTCCACACCCAGATATGAATATTAAAGCTGCCTCCTTTACAGTAAGCGAAAAGTCAAGTAATATAGGGCCAGACCAACAAGATCAGGGATATAGTGACCAGTCTGGCATCTATCTGATTGAAGATGAAAGCTTTAGACTCCATAGCTTTTATACCCTTTAAGATATGTTGATCATATTTGGCAGGGTTATATGTACGATCGAGATGATGTGTCACATGTGAGAATGGTTGCTCTCCCTTGCTTCCTATTTGTTATCTCCTTCAACTAACTTTGGAGAGAAAACTTTGTAGCTTTCATACTCTAAGGTATTTTGATAATATTTGATATGGTTATTATGCCTTCCCCCTGCCAGCGTCTGGAGACATATTGTTTCTCCCTGTGCATCTATCTGACTGTCCATCTGTCTGTCCATCCCAAAATCATGTCCACTCTTGAACTAACCTTTCGAGTTATTTCGACCAAACATCACACATTTGTAAAGCATGATGAGACAATCTGTCATGCACAAGATCGATTACTTTGGCTTGTATATTTATCGAGGTATTTCCTGTGGAACATAAGCAATTGCAATTTTGGATCCCTTAATTTAAAAGCCATTTTGATGAAACTCCATACATTTGTAAAACACAATGATTTGATGTCTCATGTACAAGATCCATAACTCTGGCTTGTTCATTTTTATTATTATTTCCCTTTGACTATCAGCTCACCTGAGCCCAAGGCTCATGGGTGGGCTAATAGTATACCAGTCGCTCCGGCGTCTGTTTGTCCGTCCACAATTTCAAACATCTTCTCCTCTGAAACCACTGGGCTAATTAAATTCAAATTTCATATGGAGACTTCTTAGGACGCGGGAAAGAAAGTTTGTTCAAATGGTCCTGGTCACATGACCAAGATGGCCGCCACGCCCAAATATGGTAAAAACCCTTTAAAAATCTTCTTCTCCAGAACCAGAAGGTTGATGACCTTTGGACTTGGTATGTAGCATTGGGGTTGTGGAGCCTACCAAGTTTGTTCAAATGATGATCATAGGTTGACCTTAACCTACTTAACGTCAAGGTCAAATTTGCTTCCTAATGCATTTAAATGGGAAAATTTCTGATTTTTTTTTTTTTTTTAAACTGTGGAAGCCTTAGTCATTAATCTCACTTGATATGCTTAAACTAATGGGACAATGGCTATAAATAAGTTCCAAAGGTCAAGGTTGACCTTTGACCTTTCAGCTTAGGTCACTCATATTTGAGTCCTATCAATATATTAAAACATAGTTTTCTCACAAACCATTGGCCCAATTGAACTCAAATTTCATGTGAAGACTCCTTATGATAAGGTAGCCGAAATTTAACCAAAATAATTTGGTCACATGACCAAGATGGCTGCCACGCCCATATATGGTAAAAACTCTTTAAAATCTTCTTCTCCAGAACCAGAAGGCCGATGACCTTGGGACTTGGTATGTAGCATTGGGGATGTGGGGCCTACCAAGTACGTTCAAATGATGATCCTAAGTTGACCTTGACCAACTTAACGTCAAGGTCAAATTTTCTTCCTAATGCATTTAAATGGGAAATTTTTTGAAAAGTTGATTTTTTGAATACTATTGAAGCCAAAGTCATTAATCTCACTTGATATATTAAAACTAATAAGGCAATGGCTATAAATAAGTTTCAAAGGTCAAGGTTGACCTTTAACTTTTCAGCCAAGGTCGCTCGTATTGGGAGTCCCATCAACACATTAAAACATAATTTCCTCAGAAACCACTAGACCAATTGATCTCAAATTTCATATGAAGACTCCTTATGATAGGTTAGCTAAAATTTATACCAATTGTACTGGTCACATGACCAAGATGGCCACCATGCCCATATATGGTAAAAACCCTTTAAATATCCTCTTCTCTGGAACCAAAAGGCCAATGGCCTTGGGACTTGGTATGTAGCATTGGGGATGTGGGCCCTAACAGATTTGCACAAATGATGAATCTAGGTTGACCTTAAACTACTTTATGGCAAGGTCAAATTTGATTCCTAATGCATTTATTTGGGGAAATCTTGAAATGTCTGCATCTACTCAGCCATTTAACTTATCTTATTACTTACTTCAGGCGTAGGCAGTTTAAACAGGGCTGCACGGCTTAGTTGTCCACACTGAGGAACCTAGAAAACGGCATGAGCGTCTCAAGTATAAAAACATAAGCAGCATGTCTCTTACCATGGTGGATCAGCACCATATCACCATGGTTTCCACTGCCAACATGTGCAGAAGGGAACAGGACTAACCCAATGCCACAGGCATTTAAATGCACCATACGGAATTCGCTTATCAAGCTGAAATTGGGTCGAGATGTTTTTCAATTAGACATCCGCCACCCGCAGCCATTTTCCCTATGAAAATCTTGAAATGTTTAATTTTTTTGCTATAACTGTTTAGGCGGAAATCATTATACTTACAAGAAATGTTTAACCTAATGAGACCACGGTTTTATATAAGTACCAAATGTCAAGCTGACCTGTGACCTTTTATCTAAGGCCACTCATTTGGATTGCCAATGGCCGTAACCCCCATAAAACAAAATATGTTTCATTATAAGCCGCAGTTGATCTTGACCTATTTTAACATTATTAAGGAGATCAGGTGAGCGCTTCAGGACCGTCAGGTCCTCTAGTTTTTAATGCAATCTGGTGTCCACTCCATTACTTGAAAACTGTAAAGCATGATCAGACAACATGTCATTCACAAGATCCATAACTCTGGCTTGCATGTTTATCAAGTCATTCCCCTTGGAACATTAGTAAATGCAATTTTGTGCCCGCTCTATTAGTTGAAAACTGTTAAAGCTATTTGGATGAAATTTCATACATTTTTATGTAAACACAGTATATTTCTTCTGTAGTGTGCAGTGTTTTTAGTGGACAGCCAGGGGTATATAGATTTTAAATTAACTCTTTCCTTGCTAGTGTTGACTTGTCGTCTGCTGATAGCCTTTGCAAACAGTTTGGACACAACTCAAGACCCACAAAATGTCGGTCCTGATCTAGATCCAAACTGTTTGACACTCTTATAGTGTTCCTGAAAGAACTTTTCGAAAAAGTTGATTTTGAAAAAAATCAGCACACGACAACAAACGCATAAAAAATTACCCAGCATGCAAAGAGTTAATGGATGAATTAATCTTTTCAGACAGATTTTGATGATGTTGAGAAGACCGTTGAAACACTATTTAAAGTAAGTATGCAAGTTAAGTTTTTATCTACAGTAAAACCTGTGTAAAACAGCCACTCTCAAAAAGACCAAAAATTGGTTTTCAAGAACAACTATCGCTCAACGCAAGTCAAAAGTATTGTAGAATGCTCCAAGTGGAGCAGCATTCTGCAATACTTTTCACCTTCATATAGCTTCCATTTGTCATTAAGATCTTTGTTTTGTCTATTTTGGAGTGGCTGTTTTACACAGGTTTTACTGTATATCAACGCACATGTTAACACTTTTGTTTGTGTAGACTCTGTTGTAAAGTGCTCAATTTGAGAACCAGGGGTTCCAAATTTAAGCCTCAGTGGAGTGCTGTGGCTCAGTTGGTAGAGTGTTAGACTTGGGATCAAAGGATTAGTGGGAGCTCAGTGGTAGAGTGCTTGACTCGAGACCGAGGGGCCGTGGGTTCCAGCCTCACCGACATCACTGCGTTGAGCAAGACGCATTACTCCTTGCTTAGGAATATCAGGAAGACTTGTCCCAACATAACTGAAAAACTGTTGAATGGGACTTAAATAATCAAATCAAACACAAAAAAAATTACTAAAGTGTTAGTAGTTGTAGATTCACCCCTGGCATAGTCACTGTGTTATGTCATTGAGCAAGACACTTCAGGGTTCGCACAGGCTTGAAAAGTACTTGAATATACAGGACTGTCTTGAAAAGTCCTTGAAAATTAAATTTGCCTTGAAAAACACTTAAAAGCCTTGAAAAGTCCTTGAATTTTACCATTTACAGGAGGATTCAACACTGCTTTTGGAGATATAAATCAGTATAAAATTGTGGTGCCTTTGTTTGGTGCAGCATATGCTGCACCAAATAAAGGCATCACAATTTTATACTAATTTTCTAAACCTGATATCTTTTGTAATGGACTCTAGCATTTCCGAAGTAGAATTTTAACATGTAAATCAGTATTTTTCAAGTTTTCAGTCCTTTAAAACAGTAGGAAAGTCTATTAGAAGTCCTTGAATAGTCCTTGAATTTGACACAAACTTACCTGTGTGAACCTTGCACTTTATCCCCTGCTTAGTACTGGTTCAACTCAGGAAGGCATAAAATTGTCGCGACATGACTTCGACGTAAAGCATCATTTGAAACAAACGAAATTTGAGCCTCACCAGAGGCACTGTCGTTCAAAATAATTGAAGGTAATTGGATTCCTTATCAAAATATAGTTGACTGAATTATCTCCCTTTTAAACATTATGCCCCTTGAAAGGGTCAGATTGAAATTTTGTAATCAAGGTATCTCAAAAAGTACTATAGCTATGAGCTTCAAACCGATAGAGCTGATAGAGGTTATAGAGTAGATTACCGTGGAAAATTATTAAAAAAAAGTTATATTTTTTTAGTTATTGCCCTTTGCGAATTTGGGCAAGCAGCTTCAAACATGGTCAGCTGACAAAAGATGATGAGTAGGTTTATTACCTGGTTAAAATTAATACAAAAAGTTATTTTATTTTTTTGAGTTATTGCCCTTTGCAAATTTGGCCATTGAAAACATGTAATCAGGATATCTCGAAAAATATTATAGCTAGGAGCTTCAAATTTGATCATCTGAAAGAGGATTATGAATAGTATAGCTTCAAACTTAAGATGACACTTGTGTTAAAAAAGCAGTGTTTCATAAACATAATTTGAGCAGCAACATGAGATTTCCAACAACATGGTATGTTCGACCAGCAAAGCCTCAGATCAGCCTGCACATATGCGCAGTCTGATCCGAGCCTTTGCTAGTTGCTTGAATATTCTATGACTATGAAGTTACTGGCCAAACATCATTTGGAGTTTCTAAGCTTAAAAGGAGGCTGCACAGGCTCATCTGAGTCTACACTTGTCAAAATACCACATTGTTGTAAATCACATGTCACAGCTAATTTCAATTGTATGTTAATTTCAGATGTCATGTACAGTAACACAGGATGATGAGAAAAGGAAAAAATCTGTTTGTGAATGTTCTGGTAGGTATATAGTTACAGACTCATAGGTGAAAATAAACACAATTTTGGAGCTAAAAATTTTGAATATTTTCTTATCCATCATTTTTTTTCCAAAGTTCAGCAGAAGATTCTGTAAGCAAACAGTAGGGCTGCCATGGTTACACGTGTAAACGGTACTGTTTCGTGTTTTTGCAATAAACTTTTACAAAATTTGCTTACCGTTTAACAGGCCTTCAGATTTATGGGGGGTGGGGGGGGGGGGCCGGGTCATTGTCCCATGATTTCAAAATATGGCCCATCACTTTCCAAGGCAGTGGGCCCAGTGGACCCATCCTTTTTAGTGGTGAAAAAATCTCACTTTGATAAAAAATATTCAGTCTACAAACTCCACAAAACAGAAACTACATGTAGGTAGTCAATACAGTAAAACTGTCTTAAGCAGCCACTCAAAAAAGACAAAACAAAGATCTTAAAGACAAATGATAGCTTAATGAAGGTCGATGCATTGCAGAATGCTCTCTTGGAGCATTCTGCAATACTTTTGATCTGCATTAAGGGATAATCTGTCTTAAAACCAGTTTTTGGTATATTGGGCCGCAGGTTCGAGCCTCACCGGGGTCACTGTGTTGTGGTCCTTGAGCAAGACACATTTATCCTAGCTTAGTACTGGTTCAACCCAGGAAGACCCGTCCCTGTTTAACTGAAAGATTGTTGGTGGGACGTAAATAATCAAATCAAACAAAAAGTTTTTGGCATTCATTTGGGGTAGCTGCTTACGACAGGTCTTACTGTTGGTACAGACTCTAGGTCAAAATAACAAAATTTTGGAGCTAAAAATTTTGAATATGTTTTTATCCATCAGTTTTAACCCATTTAAGCCGGATGGAATTTCCCACTTCTATCAATTTGACCAGTCCATTTCCAATTTTATGGTGTTGGATAGTATTTTTCTTTTTTTTTCCAAATTTCAGTTTAAGATTCTGTAAGCAAACAATGAAGATCCTGATCAGACACCGCATTATGCGGTGTCTGAACTGGATCTGCACTGTTTGCCTATGTCCCATAAAAAGGACGCTAGGCTTGTATGGGATAATTAATATATGATAATAGAATGTTCCAATCATCTAGATGAATCAAATGCTGCAATATATGTAGATAACACAACAAAAGTGGCAGGGTTATAATCCAGCAACAGTATAAATCATAATTTAAATAAAAGGCATGACTATGAAACCGTGAATGTTGATCAATTCTGAAATATGGCAGTAGATAATACATACAATTGTTTATTTAAAGATTATGCATGCAAGCTTGTAAGCTGAATAATTACACTGAACTTCACCCAGGAACAATTTGAGCAGTGGAAGAGTGACCATCCTTTCCTTTTGTATCAAAAAAGTAATAAGTATAGACTATAGAGTAAGGAGCAGCTTATGAGATTTTGGCACTTACCCCAGGCCCCGAGGTTATAAAACTGTTCTCATGCTCAACTCAACTGTTCATGAAATTGATCCTGCTGATGAACGTTAAAATGCCAAGAATTGTTGGTATTTTAACATTTATTAGCAGGATAAATACGTCTGAAATGTTAAAAGCAAGAACAATCTTTTTCAGCATTTTAGTTTTTATGAGCAAATGAAATTTTATGCTCAGTTGAGTATGAAAAAAGTTTTATAACCTCAGGGCCAGGCATCCCATAATCAAACAGCTAAAGCTCAGATTAGCCTGTGGAGATGGGCAATCTCATCAGAGTATGGAAAATGATAAAGACAAACCTAAATTTAGACCTGGCCTGAGGTTATAAAACTTTTTTCATGCTCAACTCAACTGAGCACAAAATTCTAACTGCTCATAAAAACTAAAATATGGACAGCTGAAGAAGTTTCTCGCTTTAAGTCTCTCAGATGTTGTATTTATCCTGCTAATAAATGTTAAAATGCCAACAATTTTGGTGGCATTTTAACATTTATGAGCAGGGTAAATTTCATGCACATCTGAGTTGAGCATGAAAAAAGTTTTAAAACCTCGGGGCCTGTAGTCCCACTGGGTATATGTGTCTACCTATTTAAACGCTGACTTTATGCATACACAATAAAAGTACCATTGTTTAATATGCCGGCCCATATAAGTATGGAAATCCAACCTGTGTCCCCTTAAAATGCTAAATGGAACATGGACAATATATTGTTTGAAAAATAAATGAAAGAATACATTAGTCTAGAAAGGGTTGATAAAACTCTTTTTCCCTCTATTTCAGACATATTTTTGGAGAATTTATTCCAAATTGTATTGTATGAAACAAAATGGAAGATTACTTTAGCTTAGAAAGGGCTGCAAATACTCTCCTTTCCTCTATTTCAGATGAAATTTTAGAAAAGTTATTTGAATCACAATCTTACAATGATGGAGCATTGATAGTAAATGCATACCTGGTTTATATGGGACTTTTAAAGGTGAGATAATCTAGTTAAAAGGGATCATTTAAGTACATGCACAGTGAAACCTGTCTTAAGCGGCCACACAAAGTAGACATAACAAAGGTCTTAAAGCCATATGGTAGCTTAATTCAGGCCAAAAGTACTGCAGAATGCTCTGCGGGAGCATTCTGCAGTACTTTTGACTTGCATTAGGCAATTATCAATCTTGAAAATCTAGTTTTTTGGTCTTTTGAGTGGCTGCTTAAGACAGGTTTTACTGTAAATCTTGGGTTCTTCGCTCTTGATTGGTGTGTGTTGTACTTTGGATGTTGATTTAATAAATGTGACTAAAGATTGATTTATAAATTAGGTCTCAATGACATATATTTCATGATACAGTTTATCTAAATGACTTTGATGAATGAATTAAAAACTGATATCGTTTTTAAAAAGGATATTCTGCTTGACAGTTTAAAATGTTTTGTAACAAAGAAAAAGGGCATTTTTTACAAATTCAAAACTGATTCTAGAATTAGTCCATTTTCCAGGGCACACTATTGTAGGTATTTCGAAGGTAAATGTCAAGATAACATGAAGAGCATTTCTGGAATTCTAAAATTTTGATTGACAAGCAAAAAACAATTCAATTGAATTTAAGGTCCATCTCATTCATGGTGAAACTGGTCCCTCTTCTTCATATCTCACTATTTATTTTATTCTATAAAGATGGATTGGTAGGTTTGTTAAAGCTACAATTGTAGATTACAGCAGGTTTTTCATTTTCAGGGCAAAAATAAAGTTTGATAGTTCATGTGAATTGTCTTTTGGCAGATGACTGACATGAAATCTTATTGGTCCAGAAAAGAGACAATTTATTTTTGTCACACTTGCTTCTAGGGAACGCAGTGGCTCAGTGGTAGAGTGCTTGACTCGAGACCGAGGGGCCCCGGGTTAGAGCCTCACTGGCGTCACTGCATTGTGGTCTTTGAGTAAGACACATTTATCCTAGCTTAGTACTGGTTCCTACATAACTGAAAGATTGTTGATGGGACGTAAAGAATCAAATCAAACAAAACACCTGCTTCTAGCAGGGCATTACATACCAGTTAAAAGTTCCATCTGTCCGTCACAATATAAATTACATTAAAATGTGTTTCTTTGTATCAGTGATAGCTACAAGTGTCAAACCTTGCTACGAATCGTCCTCGGCATAATCTTCAAGCTTGCCCTGTGAGCCAGTGACCTTGACCTACGTAACTTTGACATTGGGCAGGTGTGACACTGTTTTACGCTGAATTCTTGTATAAATGCTATGCAAATTTACACTGGCCTTTTAACTCTTTGCCTACTAGTGTGCTACTCTGCTAATAACATTTGCAAACAGTTTGGACCCAGATCAGGCCCTACAAATGGTCGGGCCTGATCTGGATCCAAACTGTTTGACACAGATGGTATTCCTGAAATATTTTTTGAAAATTTTGATATTTTGAAAAAAAAAAGCATGAAAAAATTCCCAGGGGGCAAAGACTTGGGCAACAAATAGAGATTACAGCACACTTTTCATTTTCATGGCTAATATCAGGCTTTATAATTCACTTACTGGGTAGTTTGCCGCCATAACTCAATTTTTGAAACAAATTGTGTTTACGATTGCCAAAAATGATGATTTTGAATGCAAGATACACATATTATTGATCGATAAAATTATATTTCAGATTGAAAATGTTGTTTTGGGTGATTGGAAACGCAGTTTTGATGTAAATCTGTGCATCCGCGGTCACACCCTTCCAGGTGTGGTTCATATCTTTTGGTAGATGACTCACATGAAATTTTTTTGATCATGAAAAGAAGTTATGTTATATCTATTTTGTCTGCAATTTCAAGATGGCCTTTTAAGGGTTAAAATGATTGTATATATGTTTTGTAGGGTGAGGACAAAAAGTACAAGCCACCAAGTGACATCACTGGACCTCTGACTGTTCTGGAACACTGTATTAGACAAACCTACTTCACAAAACATGCCAGGAGACTTGTCTCTGCTGTTATAGAAAAGTAAGGTAACAATTGTGATTCATATACAAGCAACAAAGATTCAGATCAATACAGTCTTGGGGGAAAGTTTTCAGGATTATTCCTGAATTAGGAAATTTACAGCTTCTGATTTATTTTAGTTTTATCTAAAGACAACTGACCCTTTAAATTTGAAATTGCTTATATTTTTGCAGGCTTGTAACAAGTTTTAATATTTCAATTTCTAAAGTTCAGGATTTTCAAAATTGTGAACTTTCAGAGCTTTCACCCATGCAGTCTGATCAGCACATTGTTGGTTCACTGTCTAGAATCTGAATGTATTATTGATGATACCTGTATCTACTCCAAATAGGCGAAACAGTTAGGCCCAATCAAACGATGCAAACTCTCATCAGACTCCTCCTTGAGAGTGTTTACATAGAGGATCTTACACGAGTTCTCATGTCTTATTGAATTTATTAAATGAGTTGAGGAAAAGAGATAAAAAGGGAGGCTTGCAGAGCATTTTATCTCTTTTGCAACGAGTTTAATAAATCCAATAATATAGGAGCACATTTGTTAGATTCTTTTTTTCATATGACATTAAAATTATTTTGAAATCATATTTTTGAAGTGATAACATTAGGGTTTTGCCATATGCGTGACGTTAAAAGCGTCATTTCATAGTTTTTCCTGAAAATCTGTAAACCACTAGTGGTTTATCGATTTGAATGCATGGCGTTATTTCACTCTTAGATGCGACGTCACTCTATAAATTATTTTCCATAATGGCTGTGGGTTTCAACTGTGGCTGAATCAATATGCTCAGTAGTCTCACATTTGATACCAAATCCTGTATTTGCTACCTAGAAAATGGACAGTCCAGAGTGCTATATTAATGATATGTTTAGATGGCTCAGTGGTAGAGTGTTAGACTTGAGATCATAGGGTTTCTGGTTCAAGACTCACTGGTGGCATTGCTTTGACACTTTATCCTATGCTTAGTACCGGTTCAACCCAGGAAGGCAGGAAATCATCCGGACAGGACTGAAAAATTGTTGACTGATGTTAAGCAACATTACAAAATGTTCATAGACAGGTTAGTGCATGCCTGTGCTCGGAATAATCACATTTTCCCTTAATAAACACAGTGAGCATGTGAAAGAAATAGTATGCTTGATGTAAAAAATGTTTTCTGAAGAAAATTTACCTTCCATTAAGCACAGAATTTAAACACAGAAGACAGTGCCTTCATAACTGAAGAAATTTATTGCTCTCTGTGATTAGAGCATGTGCAATAATAACACATGATGTTTAAAAATTTTGAACGCTAGATGTCTGCCAAAAAGGCTTTATAATAATAGAGATACAGGGCAGTCCCAGATCAGACTGCTTCTTCAGAAGCAGTCTGATCTCGGTCTTCCCTGTTTGTTATTCTGACAAGCATTTCTTGAATGGCAGCTTGGGTAATTAACATTTAATTTTAGAAGAGAAAGAGAAAAATGTTCAAATTTTAGATCATTTACTGCAAAAAAACAAACACACAGGGTAAGAATGTCGCATGTGTGTTTGTTTTCAGGATTATTCCTGAATTCAGGATTTTGAGGCTGACTTTCCACAGAAAGTCAGCCTCAAAATGCTGAATTAGGGAGATCATAATAGCTTCTCTGATTTATTTACCGTCTTTCGTAGGACAATTGACCATTTAAACTTGAAATTGAGGATTTTTAGTGGGCATAATGCAAGTTTTAAGATAGGAGTTTCAAAAGTTCAGGATTTTGGAAATTTTGAACTTTCACCCATGAATGTCGCCATCAGGAAAGTTTACTGATGAAACCTCAAAACAAATCTTTCACCATGACTCAACAGTTCTTTTCCTTTTTCAGGCCTCATCCCTTGCTGGACAACAAATCTTCGAGTATCAGAAACACATATTACAGACCTTAAACACAACTTAGAGGAACCTAAGTGAAGTTTTAATACTCATGTTACAGTGCATCTTCATCGCCAGGGACAGCATCACATAACTTCAAAGTGCTATATGCTTCTTCTCACACACCTGACTGAGTTTTAAGCAATATTTACTAGTGTCATATATAGTCTGTTACCAGATAACTCTTGGGAGCGCAATGGCTCAGTGGTAGAGAGCTTGACTCAAGACTGAAGGGCCGCGGGTTCGAGCCTCACCGGGTCACTGCGTTGTGGTCCTTGAGCCAGACACATTTATCCTAGCTTAGTACTGGTTCAACCCAGGAAGACCCATCCCTATATAACTGAAAGATTGTTGATGGGACGTAAAGAATCAAATCAAACAAACAAAACCAGATAACTCTTAAGATCACCAGACTAGAGATCACCAGACTAGATTTTTCAATTCAAGTTATCAATACCTTGATTTAAAAGGGCTGGACTGTATTTAAGATAGAGAACCATTAGAGAACTTTTTGCAGGGTAAAATAATTGCATGTGCCTTGTGGGCATGTGATAATGCCTCTGCGGCATAGCATCTGGGAAAACTCATGTGCATTGTTCTACAGAAAACCAAAAAAATAATGGAAGTTAATTTACGTCACGTGGGGTCTTTTGGGTGTTGAGGGTTGGGGGACGGGTGTAAGAGCAAAGTAATGCAGAGATAAAATATGCAAGAAAACATACCTATCATGATAGCTTGGGGCAAACAGAAATATTCTTCATGCCTTATAATGTCATTGGAAATTTGTCCTGAAAGATACATCTATTACTGTCTATTGCTTACAAGTCACTACAAGGGTGTACCTAGAAATTTAATTATTAAGTTTAAGCCTAGCAAGAAAATATGATGTCTCCTCAATGACGTAGCCAGAACGCTGAAAAAGTAACGCACATCAAAGGGAAACTACTGAATCTAGCATAGATTCCCAATATTTGCTTCCCTTTTCAAAATGGGAACTTCTCTTAAAGGATAGAATTTGCTCCCAGAGGAGCAAATTCTTTCCTTTAAGAGCAGTTCCTTATGGTATATCACATTGGGTGACCTCCCTTGAATGTTGCTATTATTATTAAGCATGTGTGTAATGGGAGCTACGCCAATGCTCCTTAACCAATGGCACCTAATGGTAACCAATCCAGGACCAGCAATTTAGAAAATCAGCATATTTATGTATATGGCAGGATAAAATGATTTTGAAACTTGTTAAAGTTAGCTTAAAAGGCAGAATGAATTTTGAACTTTTGAGTTTCAAGGCTTCAGTCTAGTTATGCACCTGAATTAACCCAAGGTTTTTCATTATAATGCATAAAAGTTTCAACCAGCAACAAGTAAAACTGTCAGAAAAATATTTTATTTTTCTAAATCTTTATATGTTAAGTCGCATCATAAAATTTGATCTTCATGCCAATAAATTAGGCCTTAAGGTTTTAAAATATTTTCATTTTCAACTGAGCATGAAATTTATCCTGATCATAAATGTAAAAATGCCAACAATTGTTGGCATTTTAACATTTATGAGCAGAATAAATACCTCATCTGAGAGTTTTAAAGCAAGAAAAACCTTTGGTTCTCAGCTTACTAGTAATTTATTTATTAGCAATTGAAATTTCATGCTTAGCATTTGTTGATTTTCAGCACAATCTCTGGCACTCATGACATTTTGTCGAAATTCTGAATAATTGAAGGATTGAATGCTATATTGCTTGAGACATCAGATGAAAATCTTTGTAAAATATTTGCATTTTAATAGTATTTCTTCAATTAAAAAGTGACTGTTTAGACATGGTCAATTGGAAGCTGGAAATTACAATGAGAAATTCTCGAATAGCCACAATATGGAATGACAGTATGAATAGAAATTATTTCGGATTTTTGCAGGTTCAAGGTTCGAACCACAATTTATATTGTGTGTGGCCGTGTGCATGTATGCATTAAATTGTAAGTCTTAAAAGAAAAATTATTGTGATATAAGAATCATGAGAATGTACCAATCAAGGTGTACCAAAAATAAATAACTGGACACCAATAATAAACAGTTGTTGATTTTGTTTTAGTTTAAATTAAACCGGCATTTAATGCTGGTTTTGAAAAATGGATCTTAAACCCATTATCAGAGTGGTTAGAGGGAGCTTCCCTCACTTGTCCATGTGGATTCTTTACATCACTGTCAATAATATTTCAATTATGTCAGGATATTTACATGGGTTGAACCATACTTAGCAGTGAGGATAAATGTCAAAGATAAAACACTGTGCCTCAGGTGAGGCTCAAACCAGGGAGGGACGCCTCATTCTCGCGATTTCCATTGTTTTTACCAATACGGGACATACCCATACCAGCCCATGGGAAAGATAATAAACGATCAGCAGGTCGCATGTTGATCCGTGACATCGTTGAAATGATGTCACCATGTCACACCTCAGTGTATTCAGGAATTTATGGAAGTCTTTTTCATGTTTTTCCAATATAAAATGAGGTATTTAATGGTGAGCAAGAAAAAGACTCCATTATTGGTGTAAAAATGGGATTGAAAAATCTGTCCCTCACAATCACCATTTGTCATCATTTGTCAAGCCTCGTGATGCTAATTGGTGACCCTCAGGATGGTTTTCTTTATCCCATCCTCACATTTATGATGGATTCTTATAATCTCAAGACAAGCACTCTACCACTTCGCCACTTTACTCCTGAATACTCTCACCTGTAAAGTATATGTGTTTCCCATTAGGACAGAAGATGCTGCTCAGACTGTAAAAGTTTGCATACAAAGGCCCACTTTTAACAAGGAATAAGACTGCTTTTCTTTTCATTACATGATAGAATTTATCAGTTACCTCTCAATTTCACTGCATTTTTGCACGTTGACCTGATCAACATTGTCTATCTCGGTGCATGCATCTTTATCAGGTCAACATAACATTGCTGTTTGTTTGATTTGATTCTTTACGGGCCATCAACAATCTTTCAGTCAAACAGGGACGGATCTTCCTGGGTTGAACCAGTACTTAGCTTGGATAAATGTGTCTTGCTCAAGGACCACAATGCAGTGACGCCGGTGAGGCTGGAACCCACGGCCCCGCAGTCTCGAGTCAAGCACTCTACCACTGAGCCACTGGGCTCCCAACAACATGACATTGCACTTTTTGAATGATGTCCATGATGTTGAATTGACACAAAAATTGATAGCTAGGTCATAATCCCCAGTTTGAAGAGTGAAACAACAGGAAAACTGATAAATAGAATACCAGGTTGGACGCTTTTGATATCAAGTTTCCAGGTTTGGCTTCGAGAAAACATGTTGGTCACTGGTAATGCCTTGCAATTAAACAAGCTTTCTCTAAGCCTTGCCTGTTAAACTTGATATCAACACTCACATAGTAGTCTCTATATATTTGATGTGATAACCTTGACATTTATCTTTTTTGATTGAAAAGTGGATGAGACCAGGGTTGTTCACAAATATCAATGAGAAAGATGTGTAGCCCAGGTCAGAAAGATGATCAAAATCAAAATAGTATTTGTTTATTTGCTTTTAATAAATCTTTGATTAAAATTGTCATAAAAAACAGAAGTTCTGGTTTAAACTATATCACAAGAAAACCAGGCCCTGAGGCTATAAAACTTTTTCATGCTAAACTGAGCATGAAATTTCAAATGCTCATGAGACTAAAATGCTGAAAAATAAACATTTTTCTTACTTCAAAACTCAATGTTGTATCTATCCTGCTAATAAATGTTAAAATGCATTCTAACATTTATGAGCAAAATAAATAACATGCTCAGAAAAGTCGAGCATGAAAAGAATTTTATAACCTCTGGGCCTGTTTGGCATTTGCTATCAAGAACAACTAAAATTATCAGCCTGCACTACATAACTACAAAAATTGGTTTTATCACATAAAATCTAGCGGAGCTCAGTGGCTCAGTTGGTAGAGTGTTAGACTGGGGATTGAAGTGTTGCTAACTGGAGACTCACCTTGTGTCCATGATCAAGACACTTTATCCACTGCTTAGTACTACTGGTTTAACCCAGGAAATTATCCTGACATGACCAAAAAATTGTTGACTGGGATGTAAAGCATCAACACAAACAAATCACACAAAGTCTTACTTAGGAGCTTAATAACACCATGTATTATCTCTGTCTACTTGTGTTGTCTGCTGATAACCTTTGCAAACAATTTGGACCCAGATCAGGCCTGACAAAATGTCAGGCCTGATTTGAATCCAAACTGTTTGATTCTCTAACGATATTCCTGAGAGAATTTTTCAAAAAAAGTAGATTTTGAATCAAATCAGCAGACAACAAAAAAGCATGCAAAATTTCCCAGGAAACAATAATACACAGTTTAGTGTACATGCATGAAATATGCAAAATAGATTGGTAACCTTAGGAAATAATGTCACATGATTTACTTATGGCACAATTTGACATTTTCACACAAAAATGTGATTTCTATGATAAATAAAATGGAATATGTATGCTCAATTAAATTCTGTATGGATGGAATCTCTCGCCCATAATGATACAAGAAGGATAGGATCATCTACTATTATATATACTGACGGACTTTAAAAACGCAACACTTGGATAACAGCCTTAATTTATGTCTCGAAAAAGAAGGCAGAGCAAATATTTTGATTGTATGTTAAAGAGCATTCATTTGTAAGTAAAGCATGGAAAACTTGTCCAACCAAAATGATCTTAATGCATTAAAATGTAAACATTTTGAGATAGGGGTCTACTGTTTCATGTGACTAAATGTTATGAATGGAAGATTCCCTACTTCTTTAAATCAAGCAGCACTAGAAGCATCAAATGTGTATCATGGACTTTGTTAGTCATCGATAAAGCACTCTCATATTGATTGGCAGGTCTGCGACACAGTATATTTGCGTAAATGACGTTTATCTGGGTGTACCCTTTCATTCAATAGCTTAAAAACGCCTCTACTTAAGGAATGTTTAAATGGCTAAATTCATACGGAGCAAATAACGTCTTCTAGTTTAGTTGTTCGTTTAAAACTAAAGTGTTTGCTGACGGAGCCAACTCATGATAACATTATCGAAGCAAAGGAAGTTTACATTCAACAGTCTTTTGGAAGATATAAGGGGAAGTTAGTGTTGCGTAATTAAAGTCCGTCAGTATATTTTAAGGAGTGACCAGTTAAAATTTCCCAATTCTGATTCTGAACTAAAATGAACTGAACTTTATTTATCTACAGTATTGCCCAGGCACTACACAGATGGCATATGGACCATAATAATATAACAGAGAACATTTCAGTACCTGGAGATTGTTTTTTATCTTGGCAAACAGTGCAGAACCAGATGAAATGCACATTGTTTGTTTGTTTTGTTGCTTTACGTCCCAAGTCAACAGCTATGGTCATTGCGGGACGGTCAGTTCACCTAACCACACTTTTTCCTGGGCAGGCTTGAACAAGTGGTTAACCAGTAATTTGTGCACATACATTCGCTTGTAACTGACAACAACCCTTGTTGAATGAATCAGCGGAAGGGAGGAGAATGACCGTAGAAATCATTTCATGATCAATCTCCACGAAAGTATGGAACCGGACCGGGATCAAACTCGCGACCCCTGGATCTGCAGTCGGATACGCATCTGTAGCCAGACACGTTACTGACTGCGCTACGCGGCCCGGCAAAATGCACATTGTGTGGCATTTCATCTGGGTCATCACTGTTTGCTGAAGTACCAGTTTTATTGGTTACCATAATAAAAGGGTTAAAATAATGTAAAATGATATGTCCCTGAAAAAAGCAGTAATGCTGAAAAGATATCAGTCTCTGGCATCACAGGCCAAAATAAGAATAGCAAAAATAAATTCCTATTACATTACATGTAACTAGCAGGTATTAACACTTTGCATGCTGGGTAATTTTTCATGCTTTTGCTGTCTCTGCTGACATATTTCAAAATTAACATTTTCAATAAATTCTTTCAGGAACTCATATCAAGTGTCCCAAAGGTTTGGATCTAGATCAGGACCGACGCTCTTTCAGTCCTTATCGCGGTCAAAACTGTTTGCAAGGTTTATCAGCAGATGACAAAAGTCGACCCTAGAATGGAAAATGTTACACCACTAAAGCCATACCCAATGACCGGTTTTCCCCACCATTAAACATTTGACTACAGATATATAATACAATCCATAAATATTGTGAAATATTTCTATCAAAATGTACATGCCCTGCTTATGGGTAATATTAGTAACTTGAACTGGCGCTGACCAAGAAACCATGGGCTGCCTCACAAGAAAACCTGATTTTGTTGCATGCGAACAAAGACACAGACTTGCCTGCCACCCAGCACAGTCTGATCAGTGCCTTTGTTACTCACTCTCTGGAAAGTATCAGGACTTTAGTTAAGAGTGCGTACCAAAAAATAATTTTCTTATTTCTCATCTAAAACATGTTGTGGGTACTCAAAAGGACGTCTCAATGAGACAGTTCTTTTGAGCACCCAAAACATGTTAGAACGGATGAGTATGAAAATATTAACAATTTTACGCTCAATTTTTTTTTATTTATCTAAACCCATGAAAGTATCATAGCTAAACTTGGTACACTCAAAGTTTCCATAATCTAGCTAGTCTCTCTAGCTGAGCAGACTGGTTTACTTTGGATTTTGATTGAGTTAAGGCTTTAAGTCCCTATCAACAATATTTCAGTCATGCCTGGATTCCTCCCAGAGAGAGCGAGAGGGAAAGAAGACTAAAAGGCCACACCCAAATTTGCCTCAAGTGAAGCAATTTGCATCCTGCCAAACAGGACGGGGGCCATCTCTCTGAAAGCTGCGTCAGAGAGTGCACCTCTCTGATTTGATGGGACACCCTGAAGACAGGTTTCTTGATATGAGGCCCAAAATGACTTGTCAGCCTTCCACATTTATACAAAGAATGCATCAAATCTGGCCCCGTCGTTATAAACCTTTTTTCATACAAATGAGCATGGAATTTAAACTGCTCATGAAAACTAAAATGCTGAAATTGAAGACTTCTTGCTTTCAAATTCGCAGATGTTGTATTTATCATGCTTATACATGTAAATGCCAACAATTGTTGGCATTTTTACATTTATGAGCATGATAAATTTCATACTCACTTTAGTTGAGCATGAAACAAGTTTTATAACCTGGGGCATGACCTTAAGGTACAAAGATATTGTTCTGGATGAATAGATTGACACACAGCTGGGGGGACTCATGAGACAATGGTCCATTATTTAAATGATAAATTATTCATATATAAGACTATCAGCCTTTAAAAGAAACATAGGCAAACAGTAAAGATCCAGATTAGATGCCTTATTATTCTGTGGCATCTGATCAGGGTTTTCACTGTTTGATTACAGTATATTCTATGACAAATTAAATAAAATTAAAAACTGCCATGCAACAACCCTATATTTGGAAAATGATTTGTCCAATTGATATAATGGGAAAGTCCAAGCCCCACCAATGGGTAAATGGAATTGTAGATACTAGTTTAAACAGTAGAGCAAAAAGTCATATTATGCTAATACTAAGCAGCTGTATACATGTTCTTTGCAAAAAAGGTACAAAATGTATGAGCCAGCTCATGAGATTTTGTTACTTATCTCCGCATGGGGAGTACTTTTTTATGCTTTTGTCATCATGTGCAAGTTTTTTTTCAAAAAACTTTCAGGAACACTATCAGAGTGTCAAACACAGGACCGGCATTCTGTCGGTCCTGATCTGGGTCCGAACTGTTTGCAAAGGTTAACAACAGATGTCAAAAGTCGTCACTAGCAAGGAAGGACTTATCTTCCCACAGTCGGGGAAAAGTCAGTGAAAAAAGTTCAAGGTCAGGGAAAAGTCAGTGAATTTTGATTTGAGTCAGGGGAATTTGCTACTTGCCTGTGCGATAAGTACTAAAGCTCATGTTCTGGCAATTTCTGAATGATGGGATTACTTGAACTGTCTCATTATACTAATTGTGTGCAATGATTATAAGAATAACAGTATTCTCATGCAAACTCAAAATTTATGCTGTATACAAGGATATGTAACATACATCTGCTTTTAGAATACCCTCTATATTTGAGCAAATAACAGATTTTTTTCAAATCAAGGATAATCTTGAATTAATCTGAAAGGGGTGATTCTTGGGAAATATAGATAACGCGATCTGAGTGAGACACAAATCAACCATACAAAATTGAATTCTAATACACTTGTCTTTGTAACGCGATGTCTGATTGGATAATGTCAAAAATTTGCAACAAACAGCATATCCTGTGATATACTGTCGGAAATAGTTTGATGTTATTAATTATGTCGCATTTTGTTGGATGACATGCAGCTTGTATTGCTCCACATGTCTCCAATATGAGCCGCATTAGAATGAGGATAACCATGTTCAAAAAATTTCCGACCATATATCAGACGATATACCTCCTCAAATGAAAATTTTGAATACAGTTATCCCCTAATTATTTATGGATGCATTCACTAGTTTTACTGACAGTGTTAACCCAGATCAAATGCTGCAGAACCTGTAAAATATTTGGATAAGTACAGTAAAATCTGCCAAAAGCGGTCACTAAAAAAGAATACCAAAAGTTGATTTTCAAGACCGATTATCGCTTAGTGCAGGTCAAAAGTATTGCAGAATGCTCCAATGCTTCAGCTGCCATTTGTCTTTTAAGATCTTTGTTTTGTCTATTTTTGAGTGGCCGCTTAAGACGGGTTTTACTGTAGGCACTTACATATACTATATTTATACTGAATACTTGGACCAATAGACCAAACACAACAATCTCAACCAAGATCAGACTGCCTCTTTACATTGTAAACCCATATCACACTGCTCCTAAAGGACTGGGTTTGGGGATCTGCCAATTTTTTTTTCCTGTTTTGTTTTTCACTTTGGACTTAATGCAATTTATTACAATTGTTTTTCTACAAGCTTGTCCTTTTGTGATACATTTGTTTACATTTGTCTACCAGTTTTAGCACTGGCACGCCACATGCAAAAGACTGGCTCTAGGTTAAATCTACTCAGTCCTTGCCCATTAATTGATATTCACATCAACTGGTCAAGCATATCAATAGTCAGTGTGCTCTGGATAAAGACTCTTTATCAGTTTCGATACAGAAAAGCCTCTTTCACAGTCAAGTGAACTTAGAGGCATTACTCTATAGATAGCCATCAACTTCGTCATATTTGGCCACTCACTTTGCTTGGTTGAGTTCATTTCGTTGGCGAGAGATACTGACAATGCAATTGCCCTCTGAAATTAAGGCTTTCTCAATTTTTGCAAACATGTTTTCAAAGAAGAATCACATGTGTTTCCCAATGTCGAGTTTGACGGGAGTAGATTACCTCCCCTTTTCTCACCTAAATAACTCAACAAGACCTCAAGCTTCTGCAACCCATATTGAGAATTGTCTGGCGCAGACTGCGAAAATGAGTGTGGATGGAAAATCGTTAGCGAGTCCCAAATATCAAGCTTTGGGAATTTGATAAGCAGATTGTCTTGAAGAATTCCAGCAAATCAACCCAAAAAGCCCCGTGGAGTCAGATATTGATGCATGGAATTCTGTCACACGTTCATAAGAATCCAGAAATTTACATAAACGCAAGCCAAATTTTGGCTCCTCTATCAAATACTGTTTTTCGATAGTCACATGTGGCGGTCAATGATCATTAAAAGTTGCATAATTTATCAGGCCCCTAGATAAGAGTGCGTAACTGAAAATGATTTTTGTTATTTCTCAACCAAAACATATGTTGTGGGTACTCAAAAGAACCGTCTCAATGTTCTTTTGAGCACCCAAAACACATGTTTAGACTGATGGATAAGGAAATAATGGCAATTTTATGCTAACATTTTTTACTTAACTGGCCCTATGATTTATATCAGACTTTTGACAATGTCACGGCACCACGGCAAAGCCCCCCATGATGTTACTGAAAAAGTGAGTCAAGAAAGAAACTTGTATGAAGACTAGTGGACTGTTCATAAGAAGTAACTTGGCCATGGTGTGATTGTCACTATTACTTTGCAGGAATTTTAGAAGGATGGGGGTATTCTGAAGCAGCAAGCAAAATTTAAGCCATCTTTCTTGAACTGGCAAATGGCAACCTTTTCACTTTGGATCATGTAAAATATCTTGCCAAACTCGCAAGTGCTCAAGCTATTTCACTTATGGGTCATGTAAAACATCTTGCCAAACTCGTAAGTGCTCGAGTCTCTTACTGGATCTACTAAAGCGTGAACTGTGTGCAACATGCTTTAAAATGCCCTACACTCTTTTACTGGCTTTGCTGCATCCGAGCTCAACAAAGCTAATTTATGGGCTAAGCAATGCATACTCAGCATGTAAGGGTTCTCAATATTAAGTCTGTCTGCAACGCCATTTTGTTTGCCAGTCCCAAATATCAAGCTTTGGGACTGATGTAGATGATGCCCCTCCACCTGCACGTCCATCAAAAATCCAATTATGATGATGTTATGAGTCATTACGACACCACCATCTGAACTTAATCCCTTTGAGAGCAGTCTGATCTTGGTCCATATTGTATTCAATATATGCTACCTAAAGAACATAAGCAGAAGAGTAAGCAGACGACAAAAGTTGTGAATGGCATGGGAATGGTTAAGCTATCACAGGCAGTTGTTTTTTGGCAGATTGTCTAAAGTAATGGGGGACAAGCTTAACTCTTTGCCTAATTGTGTCGTCTGCTGATAACCTTTGCAAATAGTTTGGACCCAGATCAGGCCTGACAAAATGTTTGCCACTCTGATGGCAATCTTGAAAGAATTTTTTGAAAAAGTTGATTTTGAAAAATCAGCAGACAACAAAAAATATGCAAAATTACCTAGTAGGCAAAGAGGTAAATGCTTATTCAACATTGTACAATAATACAAATATGCCCCCTTGGGGGAAACAACATGGCACATATACAGAAAGTCAAGCTTTTTATGTTGCTGAGAATAGTGCTGTCAATTTCTAATCTTAAAGGGAATATAATAAAGCTATTTGCATATTGTGATTCATACCCAAACAATAATTATCTGCTTTGACAAACCTATTTTATTGGGAAAATCTAGTATTGTGCAGACAGTTAACTCGTTCCTTGCTAGCGGAGACTTTTGTCGTCTGCTGATAACCTTTGCAAATTGGACCTAGATTGTTGGTCCTGGTCCAATCTGTTTGACGCTTATGGTATTTCTGAAAGTACTTTTTGAAAACATTTTTTAAAATAATTAGCAGACGACAAAAAAGCATGTAAAATTACCCATCATGTAAAAAAGTTTAACGTTTCTGTCCAACAAATAAGCTTGTCAAAATAGATAATACTTTTGATTACGGTAAATGTTCTAAAATTTCCAACACCTTTCTCTTCTCAAATAAAATGTTGGTATTCAGGGTTGCAATTCACAAAATGCTTGTCAAAATAGCAAACAGGGAAGACCCTGATCAGACTGCTTCTTCAAAAGCAGTCTGATCAGGGTCTGCGCTGTTCGTCTACTTTTTGGCAAGACCCTAGTTTTTGAAATTTTAGAACATTTACCGTATATTGGAGTTAATGATAGAGACGTGAACCATAGGTAGGTGGATAAAAATCCTCACCTATATTAGATGTTACGTTACCATTGATGAGAGGCTTATCAATAAAACTGATTTTACAATTATTTGGAATGGTGCAAGGGGAATTCTCTAATTCAAGCAAATTAATTCCATTGATCCCTTTCTGTAGAAAGAACTTTGGTACATAGAGTCTCACTTGAGGCCCTCTCTTCGGCCAGTAGCGCCCGAGGTTGTGTCCATTTATAAACAGTTGGCCCTGAAAAATATAAAAGCAGAAATCAAAGCAATAGAAGTGGGCCAGTCTATGATAGGCATAAAGTCATTCTTTCATGGACTATGCATAGCTAACCAATGAGACTACATCTCTTTATCTCTAGGCATGGACCTTCATCAACCACCAAACTCTGTGTGTGTGTGCATGCGTGTGTGTGTGTGTGCATTGAAGGCTGACATATGGTCAGCTTCATTAGAGCCTTTGGTGGCTGCCTTTGTGACAAACATGCAACACAGTGTCTCTTTTGGTAGAGTGTTACACTGAGGATTGACAGGTTGTTAGTTTGTGACTCACTGCAGGTGGAATCACCATATTGTGTCCTTGAGAGAGACACTTTATCTGCTTAGTACTAGTTCAGCCCAGGAAGTCAATTGTCGACTGGGACGTTAAGCATCATAACAAACTATGTGACAGCTAAAATCTCATGTGCAGGCTCAATAATGTCTATCATTAAGAATAGACCATGCCAGTCAAGTGTCTCCCTAAGTTTGTGCTTTTTCAGTAACTATAAAAATGAAATCAAAAATAATAATACAAATCAAAGCAGATACTTAATTAGTGTTTTATTATCCCCCGACAAAGTGGTAGGGATATAGTTTTGGCGTCGTCTGTGCGTCCGTCCGTCCATTCCGTCCACACTTTTTGTCCGTCCGGAACCATATCTCAGTACCTATTGGTCAGATTTGATTCATTCTTGGTACGAATGGTAAGTACCATGGACTGTGGATATCCTATAAGTTTAATCAAAATCGACCCCATAACACTTGAGTCATTGCCCTTGTTTTGGTATAGGTAATTATAAGGCAAAACCTATATTAGCTTTTTTGTGTGATGATCTTCATATTATATTAAAGCTTTTATATTTAACAACTTCTCACTATAGACCATGATTGCCAAGTGCCTGTAGATAATGATGGCAGTGTCAAAGTTCAACCCCACCTCCTTTGACCCCACCTAAGGGGTCAAAGGTCAAATATTTTAATTTCGCAGTAACTAAGGCAATTGTTAATATTTTTTGCTGAAATTTTGCATGCAGGCAGAGCAGCAATAGATATGAAACATATCAAACGGGATTTCAGTTTGAAGGCCTGGGTCCGAGTCCGTTGGGTGGACTTAGGGGGCGGGGTCGAGGCCAAAATTAAACTTTTTCAGAATATGGTCATGTTGCACATCAAATTAAAGCTGACGACGCTGGCAGCAACATGGTAGCAAATATTTTGCCCACAGACACACCCTTGACCTGGGGGGTGGGGTCAAAAGGTCAAACTATATATTTTTCTGAAAGTAGTCATGTTGCATATCAAATTAAAGCTGAAAACGCTGGCAGGTACATGGTAGCAAATATTTTGCCCACAGACACACCCTTGATCCAGGGGGTGGGGTCAAAAGGTCAAACTATATCTTTTTCTGAAAGTAGTCATGTTGCATATTAAATTAAAGGTAATTGAGCACAAAGCACCATGAAAGCAAATATGCTGTCATTACACACACCAGCGACCCCTGGGAGGGTCAAAAGGTAATTTTGTTTTCTTTTCTAAAAGTGGTCATGTTGCATATCAAAACAAAGTGGAACAAGTGTAGACCTACATGCAAGGTAACACTTTGAATTTACACACACCCTTGATCTCTGGGGTTGGGTTTAAAGGTCAGATATTGAAATTGTGCAGATGTAAGTATACTTTTTAATAAACTAAGCACTATAACATACTTGACAGGCGTTGTTATGATACTGAAGGTGAACTAAGGGTTAGATAAATGGGATTTATGTTTTGTGATTTACATGTTTCTCTCAAATAACCCTTCGTCGGGGGATATAAATTCGTCAATTTTGTTTTGTTTGAAATAAAATCAAATACCAAATTTTGCAGAAAAAAAATCCAGGATTAGATTAAAATACAAAAATGTTGAATAAAAAGGCATGATCACATCAGAGATGAAAAAATTGTAGACCAGATGGCGATATTTGCTATTTTACCTTAGTCCACAGTGACATATCAAGATATGTATCCATAGGATCATCTTCAATGACTAATAGTCCTTCATACACACTTGGCACAATAGTCTCACCTGTGTTGTTAGACATTCTACAAAATTAAACAACAGTTTTAAATCTTAAGCCATTTATGTCGAATATATTTTCCCATCCTTATCAATTGGACGAGTCCATTTCCAATTTTAGTGTTGTTGAGTGTGGTTTATCATTTTTTTTATTCAAATTTTAAAAGAAACTTCTGTAAGAAAACAGTGGAGATCCTAATCAGATGCCACATTTTGCAGCTTCTGGTCTGGTTTTGCACTGTTTGTTCCACAAAAAGGAAGCTAGGCTTATATGGGTTAACCTTATTTTAGTCTGGCCCTGAGGTTATGAAACTTTTTCCATACTCAACTCAATTGAGCATGAAAATCATGTTCATAAATGTTAAAATGCCTACAATTGTTAGCATTTTAACATTTATTAGTATGATATATACAACATCTGAGAGTTTGAAAGCAATAAAAGTCTTAATTTTTAGCATTTTACTTTTTCATGAGCAGTTGAAATTTCATGCTCAATGAGTTTTATAACCTAAAGGACCAGTGAAATCTTCTGCACAGCTTCTAAAAACCAAACCACCAAGCCTGAATTTAAAAATTCATGTTGTCAGATGTATAAATTTGTAGTTCTCACTTTCAATAATTAAGTAATTTAATTCAATATTGCAATATGTAAATTCTGTACAAATAAAAATAAACCTAATCTGTTCATTCCCAGTGAATATTTCAGAGAGTTAGGACAAGGACAGGGCATTACCACTTAATGTTTATGCTCTGTACATGGGCATGTCTTTACAGCTGAATTTCTGAGTGTGTAAGAATGTCTTTTCTTTATTAGCTTTTTTATTATCATTAATGATAATTTCAGACAGCTATAATGGCATTAACCCATAATGCACTAATGGATTCTTCCCTCTGGTTGACACAATAAATTTGGGATGGTCATTTGCATATATTGAGGGGTCACAGGTTATATTTTGCAAATAAAATTGTATTTCTTTCTCTGAATATCATTTTTGTCTTAGCAAACAGTGTAGACCCTGATGAAATGCCACATTATGCAGCATTTCATCTGAGTCTTCACTGCATGTCAAAGTATGCATTTAGGAGTCACAAGTATTAAAAGGGTTTAGGGTTAAGAAGCTCTGCCATAAAGAGTCCATATACCTGTGTTTTATTTTCCTTAATTTCCCAGAGGTGAAATCATCATTGGAAGTCATCACTGGGTATTGTTGCCACTTTGACAATGTTATATTGGATATTGTAACATTATCCACCAGTCCCTGCAAAGAAAATTGTAAAAGATGTTTTCAAACAATATCGCCTCTGAGAGTGATATAACACCATGTATTTATTTAAGAAAGAATTAAACAACATAAGCGCATGGATGAATTTTTTACTATTTCTATTATTGTCAACCGGTTTCCTATCTTCAGGGCAATAATGGCGTCAAAATATGTGTTGCTTCTTAGCAACGTCACTACTAAAATATGCGTACACATGTGTACACAACGTACGCTATATTTGTAACGTCATCAAAATATGTTTAACGTGAATGGCGTCAAAATATGCGTAGTTTCCTAGCGACGTCAGTAACTAAATATGCGTACACATGTGTACGCAAATATGTGTACGCAAATAGGTATAAATTGTAATGTCATCAAAACATGTTTAGTTTGGAGAAAACACATCAATAAAATAACGTTCTTTGGCTAACCTAGCTGAAACATCATCAGTTTGAAATTTTTAAAAGGTAAATATAGAGAATTTCGGTTGTGTTTTACAACAGTTAGCAATATGTTTGCTGATAGGCATTTGTCTTGTTGATGGGTCTCTGATCTGTTGTTCATGTACCGTTTTTCGGTTCCTTAACTTATCACCTGTCTGGCCTATGTAATACTCTTTACAACCATTGCATATTAATACATAAAGAATATTTCTTTCAGTGCAATTCATATTTTCTTTTACATGAAAAGTTTTATCTTTTAATTTCAAACATGATCCCTCAATAATACTTTTACAAAGACCACACCTTGGCTCATTGCATTTGCTCACACAAGGTGGTGTATTATTTTCATTAAATTCTGATTTCATTAAAATGCGTCTTAGATTTGAAAGTTGGCATTTGCCTTTTATGAATTTGGTATTTTTCATTATTCTGTTCATTGTATTGTCTTGTTTAAAAATATTCATATTTGCTTTTAATATACCAAATATTTTCCATTTTTTTTGGTTATAAGTAGAAATAAACGGAGTAATGTTTATTCCTACCTCTTTATTCGTGTTTTATGGTACCTTATGGTTGTGACAATCAAAATCTAGGCAATACTATGTCTGTAAAGTAATACCTCTTAAGAGCATTTCCTGAAAATTTGAAGCAATTATCTTAAATATTGACGAACATATGGAGGCCAGAAGTGACCTATGTAATCCGGTTTGGAATGTGCCTACAAGAAGGCCGTTGATCCCAATTTGACGTCAGAGTTCAGGCCTCTAATTGTGTGTTGCTTATTCGTGGCTCAGTATAAAAATCTAACAAATATAATGTATTCACATGCATTATCTATGTTATAAATTAAATGCAAATCAAGTTGTATGAATTTATACTTTTTAAGTCAAATTATAGGCAATTTAAGTGACCCACCCTACATTTTGCGCCAGTGTATGTGTTATGGCCTAATTGTTGCCATGGCAACATCACTCATACAAAACTTTAAATATAATCAGAAACGTTTGCTACTTTGTTGTCATCAAGCTATAGAAACATTTTCGTGGTAATATAAAAGCATGCGAAATTTAGTAATTTTCGGTGTTTTTCATATGTTTCTTATCTAATAATTGCTGGAATGCCTTAAGGACCTTTTTCTCAGATCTGCTCTCAAATATATATATATTTATGAAACTTATGGCGAAAAAGCTATAAAATGCTCAGCTAGCCTCGCATTTTATCTCTTTACATCAACTTGTTTAATAAGATCCTCTATATCTGGTACAAATGGAGCAGTCGTGAAATTGTCTATGTATGTTCAATAATACATGAACACCCATTTAAGATCCTCTATATATCAAATAAATAATACATGAGCACTATTGTAAGATCCTCTATATCTACAACAAGAGGAGCGCTCAAGCAAGATCCGCTATTTGTTGTTTTGTTTGTTTGAGGTTTAAAGATATACAAGAACTGGAAATTGCCAAAACATGAAACATGTGCCATTTTGCAAAAACTTCATATTTTGTACATTTCTTGTGATTGTTTGTTTGTTTGATTTGATTATTTATGTCCCATCAACAATCTTTCAGTTAAACAGGGACGGGTCTTCCTGGGTTGAACCAGTACTAAGCTAGGATAAATGTGTCTTGCTCAAGGACCACAACGCAGTGACGCCAGTGAGGCTCGAACCCGCGGCCCTTCGGTCTCGAGTCAAGCACACTACCACTGAGCCACTGCGCTCCCTCTTGCTATTGTAACTGCCAACTAGATTAATCACATGCATTTAACCCTTACCCTGCCACTATTTTTTCCCTGAAAATGTCTGCTTTTTACATTTATTGGATATATTCAAGTGCTCTTCAAACTAGATATTGTCATGGAAGCAAACACTATGAACCCTGATCAGAGTGCTCCCCTGGGAGCACTCTGATCTGGGTCCATATTGTTTGCACTATAGGCTACCTAAAACATAAGTAAATTAGAGACCAGACGGCAAAAGTCGTGACTAGCAAGAAAAGGGTTAAGCAGTGTTAAGGCTAACAGTCAGTACTCCTTAAAATTTTGTGTTACTACTTTTTTTTTTAATAGACAGGTACTGTACGCTTTTGAAAAAAAAGCTTTTTCTAAAGCCCTGCATTATACCATCCTTACCAACTTTAGCAAGAAATATCTTGTGATGTGCAAGCACTGATGTAGGTGGTATAAAATGCTAATATCATGTTTGTCAACCTATACGTAAGATAATCCACTCGCTAAAGCTTGTCGATTATCTCCATCCACGTACAGGCTGACAACCCATGGTATAACTATTACATAATATGTACATTTCAATATCTGAAACTGGCATGTCAGAAACACAGGAGACAGCTGGGTCAGGGCTAAATAGGCTATACAATGTTTTTGGTTATGTAATATATATTCCATAATCAATACAAAACATTGTATAATCTATACATGTACACTGGATGTTTCCTACCTTAGTCCCCCAGATAAGAGTGCGTAATTATTTTTCTTGTTTCTCAACCAATGCATATGTTGTGGGTACTCAAAAGAACCGTATTGATGAGACAGTTCTTTTAAGCACCCAAAACAAATGATTAAACTGATGGATAAGAAAATAATTGCAATTTTACACAAATTATTTTTGCTTAACTGGTCCTATGCTACCTTGTGATCAAGTTTAACTGTGATCCATAGGTTCTTTTCTGATTTTCTTAGCAAGAAACACAAGTAAGTGTCCTACCTTATGTTTCAAGCTTAACTGTGAGCAATTTTGTGTGCCATTTTTTATTCTTCTCTGATTTTCTTACCAATAAACACATGTAAGTGCTCTATCTAATGATTAAGTTAAACTGTGAGCCATAGTTTCTTATTTCATGATTTTCTTGCCAATAAACACAGAAAGTATCCTACCTTATGGTTCAAATTTAACTGTGAGCCATAGTTTCTTATTCTCTGATTTTTTTGTCAATAAACATATGTAAGTGCTCTATCTACTAATTAAGTTTGACTGTGAGCCATAGTTTCTTATTCCATGACTTTCTTGCCAATGAACACATGAAGTTTCCTACCTTATGGTTCAAATTTAACTGTGAGCCATAGTTTATTCTTCCCATGTTTTCTACCAAAATACACAGGAAATCTCCTTTTGCTGCTGTTATATTCACTGAAGTATTACCAGTCCTGTCAACAATACCAGCTGGAATCTCCTAGAAAGATAGGGTAATTTCACTGAGATAAACCATTTAAGCTGCCGCATGAGATTTCCAACAATTTGACATTTTGAGAAGTGTAGACTCGAACGAGCCTCTGCAGCCTCCTGTTAAGCTTAGAAACTCTAAATGGTGTTCAGTCAGTAGCTTAACAATCATAGAATACTCAAGCGACTAGCAAAGGCTCTGATCAGACTGGGCATATGCGCAGGCTGATCTGAGGCTTTGCTGGTCGCACATACCACATTGTTGGAAATCTCATGCACTGGCTCATTTGGAACGTCAGAAAACTTCAGTGATCATAATTAACACTTACATTTGAAACCTAGAAAGAAAGGGTTATTTCACCGATATTAACAATGCCATTTGAAAACTCTTAGAATTACCCCATATAAGACTTGCATCCTTTTTATGTGGCATAGGCAAACAGAGCAGAACCATGATAATGCAGTGTCTGATCAGGATCTTCACTGTTCACTTACAGAATGTTCTATCAAAATTAGAAAATCAATGAAAAATACCACCCAACATCCCTAAAGTTGGAAATGAGCTCATCCTACTGATAAACAAATACTGGGGAGGAGTACTAGTGTAGTACATATATATTACATTTTAAAATATTATGCATTAAAAAGTTTAAAAATATGAAAGAAGTTATAATTTTCTGTTGACTAAAGCTTTCTATTCTGAGGTATAATTTTCACTGGCCCCGAAGTTATAAAACTTTTTTCATGCTCAACTCAACAGAGCACAAAATTTCAACTGCTCATAAAAACTAAATTACCGACAAATGAAGAAGTTTCTTGCTTTAAGTCTCTCAGATGTTGCATTTATCATTTTGGCATTTTAACATTTATGAGCAGAATAAATTTCGTGCTCAGCTGAGTTGCGCATGGAAAAAGTTTCATAACCTCGGACCTGGGTTGGTAACTTACATAAAGCTGGGGTGAGGTGATAGAAATGTATCCTCTGTCTCTTATTCCACTCACAGTAAGGTTCTCGTTCTTTACATCTCTTCCTAACTCATGTGTATATAGGATAAAGCCATAGTACTGAAAAAGTACAGTAAAACCTGTGTAAAACAGCCACTCTCAAAAACACAACAAATTGGTTTTCAAGACCAATTATGGCTTAATACAGGTCAAAAGTATTGCAAAATGCTCCATCAGGAGCCTTTTGCAATACTTTTGACCTTCATTAAGCTACCATTTTTCACTAGGATCCTCGTTTTGTCTATTTTTGAGTGGCCACTTTACACAGGTTTTACTGTAAACCACAAAATCTATAAAATATATGGGCCTTGACGCAAGAAAATCTGACTTTGTTGCATGCAAACAACAAAGGCCCATATCAGCCTGTGCATCCACGCAGTCTGATTAGCGCCTTTATTTACTGTTTGGATAGTATGATATCTAAATATGTTTCATGCAAAAGTTCAATGTTCTAACTAGTCTCTGTAGCTGAGTAGGTTGGTTTGAGTCTTACTTGGTCGGAAACCCCAAAGACAGAAACTGGCAACAAAGCCTATATATGGTTTGCCCTTAACCTTTTGCACAATACCAATGTTTTATTCCATTAGATTAGATTCATGAAACAGTAAAGTTTTGATGATCTTAAAGGCAGGATTCTTGGACCCCTTGGAAGGGGAGTGGCTATCTACATGAGGCAGTAAGTAGCCGAACTTAGCTACAGTAAAGCCTTTCTTAAGCGGCCACTCAAAAAAGAAGACCAAAATTGGTTTTTAAGACCGATTATCGCTTAATGCAGGTCAAAAGTATTGCAGAATGCTCCAATGGGAGCATTTTGCAATACTTTTGACCTTCATTAAGCTACCATTTGTCATTAAGATCTTTGTTTGTCTATTTTTGAGTGGTCGCTTTAGATAGGTTTTACTGTACTCTCAGATTAGTTCAGACCACTGACCTGATTTTAGCAGACAAGTAGCATGGTCACAGGGCTGATAAGATCTGTCAATCATTTTACAGGTAAATTCAAACAGCCATTCAAATTAGCTATCGGAGCTGCTGTAGATGTTGACTCTTTGGCTGTTTTTGGATTTATGAGAACTGGTGGCTGATTTTGTCTTTTATAATACACTCCTGTCTTTACATATTTTAAGGGATGACAATATGAAATCTAAAAATGTTGTCTGCTGAAGTCATCTGCCACATGTAAATCTTTACATCAAGGACTAATTTCGGCATACAGACAAACAGTGTGGATGCAGATCAGACTGCTCAGTCTGATCTCGGTCCACACTATATGCTTTGTAGATGTTTTAAATAGATTTGCAGACAAAACAGCAGACAATATGTAGTCTTATACTAAATATTGTATTATTAAACTTGTTGCGAAAAAGGTGATAAAAAAAAGATGTACAAGGAATAAAATTATTCAGACAACTATGTAAAAGTGTAATAAGGAAAATGAGTTTAGGCCAAGAAAAAAATATGTGTGGTTCAGGTTACCTGACCTACCCTACATTTTTACCTCCTACCCTAAACTTTTTTCTCCAAATCCTGAAGTTGGAAGAGAATAGCAGAACAAAATAATTTTGTTCTGCTATTCTCTTCCAACTTCAGAATTTGGAGAAAAAATACATTTCAAAATGACCAACTGAAACAGATTATTTACTAAATTTCTATACATTCTGAGTCTTTGGTATTGGAAGTAAAAGGATTAAAACAAGGTTATATCTTCAAAAATAGACCCTTTTATATTAGTTTTGTCTTATATAATATATTTCTAAGCAAGTCTAAATAATTCATGAAAAAAAAAAAAAAAAAGAACGACTACAAAAAACATAGTATCCTACCTGAACCACACATATTTTTTTATTTGGCCTTAGATGATTCTATACATACATGTTCGATTTGCTCCATAGTTAAGGGGTATACAGAATCCACTGGTTTTGTGGTTATTGTTACATAGTCAAAGAGAGTAAACAGAAACTGAAAAAGAAAGCAGGCAATGACATATACATGGTGTATATTAATGGTCTGTAACACTTAGCATTACATTGAAGCAATACAGTATTGATACTGTTCTGCAAGCCAAAAGTGATAGTAACATCATGTTTTGTTTATAATTGTTAAGTAAAAAAACATGTACACTCCTCTTGAGCTAATGTGAATCGATAGATTACTTATGTATTAATCCTGTCCTGTGGATAGGATAAATACACAAGTGATCTATTGATTACAAGTCCCTGATAACTTTATAAATGAAACATGACGTCACTGTCACTCTTGGCTGGCAGGACAGTAGAAGAATTACAAGTTTTATGAGTCCATCCAATCCAATTTATGCTAAAATACCTGTCCTGACTAGTTGCAACACTTGTTTTGATTGTCATGCATCAACATGTTAGTTAATTTGTGCTGACCAGGGGCGTAGCTTGTCTAAAATTCAATGTAGCAATTGTGGAGATGTGGTCAATGCATTTATACAAAACAAAATCCAAAACGGGAACCTTTACATATAGACCCAGATGAGACACCACAAAGTGCAGCGTCTCATCAGGGTCTGCATGTTAAGTAACATTCTTGGTAAGGGTGGACAATATTAAATCTTTTATGAATCAGGGCCTCTTTCACTTAATGGGTGCTTAAACCTTTCAATGGGCCTAGGAGCAGATAATGCCATTATATATAATTTTACCCCTACCAAAATTGGAATTATTGCTTTTCCACACACATTCCATATGCAAATCATCAAGAAATCTTCAGAACTGGGATAGAATAATCCCAAATTTTTGGTTCAAATGTGTACACAAATGAGCCACAATATGAGATTTCCAACAATGTGGTATGTGCGACCAGCAATGGCTCAGATCAGCCAGCGCATACGCGCAGTCTGATCAGAGCCTTTACTAATCCCTTGATTATTCTATGAGTGTTAAGCTACTGACCGAACATCATTTAGAGTCCCTAAGCTTATAAGGAGGACGCACAGGCTGGCCTGAGTCTACACCTGTCAAAATAACACATTGTTGGAAATCACATGTCACGGCTCAAATGCGTTTTTGCATATATGGTAGCTACGCCAGTGCTGACCTTCCAGGAGATGTTGTAGTTCTATTTACTATATACTAAGCAGTGAATTCAATGCACATTATATGTGAATAAAAATGCGCCGCGGCATGAGATTTCCAACAATTTGACATTTTGACAAGTGTAGACTCGGCCGAGCCTCTGCAGCCTCCTGTTAAGCATAGAAACTCCAAATGGTGTTCAGTCAGTAGCTAAACAATCATAGAATCCTCAAGCGACTAGCAAAGGCTCTGATCAGACTGCGCATATGCGCAGGCTGATCTGAGGTTTTGTGGGGCGCACATACCACATTGTTGGAAATCTCATGCACTGGCTCAAATGATATTTTGTACAGTGAAAAGAGATTGTATCTTTTCACTGTAGCAAAACAAGGCTTTTTGATAATTCAGGGACTGAACTTTTTGCAAAAGGTTTCTAAATGAAGGGTCTTTGCCAGAAGTAATGATGTCACTTTCAAACCCTATGATGCCACGGTATGGCCTGGTTAACCAGTACTTCATGCAAATACTTTCCCTTGTAACTGACAACAACCTTTCTTGAATCAGTGGAAGGAGGAGAATGACTGTAGACAATCTCCAAGAAAGTATGAGACCAGGGCCATGATCAAACCCACAACCCCTGGATTTCCCACTGAACTTCAGTTAAATAAGGCAAATTCTTCTGATACTGAAGCTCCGTTTTTGGACTTGAACTTGTCAATAACAAATGGCATAGTTTCTTCTAAAATTTATGATAAACGGGATGATTTTAATTTTGAAATAGTAAATTTTCCCTTTCTTGATGGAGATGTTCCTCACTCTCCTTCCTATGGTGTATATATTTCTCAGCTTATTCATTTTGCTAGAGTGTGTTCTAATGTTGATGACTTCAACAACAGAAACTTATTTTTAACTGCTAAGTTATTAAAACAAGGTTATAGATATCATAAAATTCGAAAAACATTTTCTAAATTCTACCACAGACACTCAGAGTTGATTGTTAAATACAACATTGGGTTAAAAACTCTTCTGCAACAAGGCATATCAGAACCTATATTTTATGGTGATTTAGTTTATAAATTCAAACAAATTGTTGGAAAACCTAATTTTAGTGATCAATTCAAAAAGATAGTAAAAAATTATAGAAGGGTTGGATATAAGTTGGATATCATGCGACAGTCTGCATGCCTAGTTTTAAACCCAATCACGGTTTATAGCTATGATTTCCTCTTTAATTGCATGACGGTGGGTCAGGCCTCAGACTCTATGATGGCTCTGATGTAAAGCTTCAATCGGTGGGTTGGTGCCTGATGCTTATCTGTAGCTGGACACACCGTGGCTCAACTTGAGGTTTTCTTTAGCTCTGACTATCTGTGAGTCATGCGCCCTTTTCTTTGTTTCATCATGGTGTGTTAATTTGATTAGAGTGTTTTCTAATGATGACACATTGCATTAGTTAGATGGCCTCCATGCGAGCTGAACATTTCTTGTACTTCAACAACAGCAGAACAGAGTTTATTCTAGGATTTGTCCAGAAGGGGCCAACTCCCCCCCCCCCCTGTGTTCCCAAAGGGGGGCCAACCTGCAAATCAAATGGGTAATGGTGTTTTTCTAAATAAAATGCCGACCCAGCCCTTCACCCCTTAAAAAAAACTAAGTCCACACCTAAGAAAAATTGAGCAGGGGTTGTCTTTAGGTGCTGGCCTGTTCTGTTCACCCCCCAACCACAATAACCCTGACCTTCAAAAGTGTTGGACGAAGACAGAGGGAGAAGAGTGGGAGGGGTGTCTGCTGATTTGAATATAAACAAATGTAATCAGAGCACCCTCTTCTCCAGAATGATAGATTTTTTTGAAAATAGATTACTAAATGGCACATACCTGATGCGACCATTGTCGGTAGAAGACAATTTAATATTCCTCAGAAATGGTAGATTTCCTTGCCATGCCATTCATCGTCTCTACAATCAAACTTTTTTCTTTATTTTCTGTGGGCCAATGAGGTACAACAGTTTATAAGTCTGTAGTTTTAGATTCCTGTATGTCTGTTTGCACACTGTCATTATCCTATTTCTGCATTTCATTTTGCAAATAAGACAGCGCGCCATTTTTGTAAAAACGAAAGTAAAAATGTCCAATTCAGCATCAACCAATAGAAATTAAGTCTCGTCAGAGGACGAGATCGGCGGAAATTAAACGAATGGAATAGAATAAAGGGACCAAAATGCAAACAGAAGGACCAAAATACGCACAGAATTACTGGAATTGCGCCAAATCTCGGTATTTTGCCGAAGTAGCTATGCAGGGAACTTGAAATTTGGGGCCAATACTGCCAAAAAAGCGTAATTATCACACTCCTGCAGCCTAGAATCAACTAGCGCTACGTGGCCTGGTTAAGCATGATACATACTGAGCAGTGTGTAAATTTTACAGCATTGACTGTGGACAGAATATCTGTGGATTTTCTAAACTTTCAAACGCTATGTGCCTGCTATAAAAGTTCAACCTACCTTCATCTTTATATTTCCATAAGAATATTTTGGTGTGGATGGTGGCACTGGTACTGTTGGTGGGTTATACTGGAAAAACACCAGACCTTGAGGCTATAAAACCTTCTTCATACTCAACTGAGTATGAAATTTCTGTTACTCATAAAAACTAAAATACCGACAAATGAAGAAGTTAAATGCTAAAATTGAAATTGTTGGCATTTTAACATTTATGAGCAGGATCAATTTTGCGCTTAACTGAGATGAGCATGAAAAAAGTATTTTTTTTTTTTTTTTTTATAATCTCTGGGCCAGACCTTGAAGTTATAAAACCTTTTTCATACTCAACTCAACTGAGCACAAAGTTTCCATTACACATAAAAGGTAAAATGCTAGGAGAAAAATATTTTTTCTTGCTTTAAACTTCTCTGATGTTGTATTTGTCCTGCCGATATGTTAAAATGCCAACAATGTTGGCATTTTTAACATTTATGAGCATGATAAATTTCATGTTCATTTCAGTTGAGCATGAAAAAGTTTTATAACCTCAAGGCAAAGTACTTTAATAAATGTTCAATCTTCCCTTTTGTTATATAATCAATAAAATCATATTTCAAATAATATTTTGTCCTTTAAGTCCACTAGTTATTTAAACTTTAAAAAAAAAATCAAATTCTGTGGCCCCTTTTTTCACATATCCTGATTTTAAGCTTCATTCTACTAGATCAGGTTGTATGTCACAAAGGATGGACTGATTTATAATATACAGATGGATAAATGAACCCACATTCTAATGGATTGTGTTTATGCATCTATTAGTAATGATATATTTATATTATGGCCACATAGCCATTTTAGCCACATAATGTCTCCCTCTAAAGGGTGTTATGAAATCGCATTTGAATTCATTAGAACCCTAATTATGCAAGATAGACAGATAGACTGACAGACAGACAGATGGCCAGCTAGACAGACAGAGACGAACAGACTTTTGACACCAACTTCAGTGTAAATGCACTGCAAGCATTATGGTAAAAGTTCTAAATTTTTGAACACTATTTACCTGTTAAAAGGTCTAGAAAAACAGTGCAGAACCAGATCAGACTGCTTCTTCAGAAGCTGTTTGCTCAGGTTCTTCCATGTTTGCTATTCGGATGAGGATTTTGTGACTTCACACCCCAAAAACCAGCATTTTATTTGAAAACAGAAATAGAAAAATGTTCAAAATTTTAGGACATTTACCGTACCTTTGAAATAACTTCTCTTAATGTCCAGTATTTGTCTGTAATATCACCAGCCTCTGATAATGGAGAATCATAATCATAACTAGTTGGAACTGGCTGGAAAGTCGGATAGTTGGCACCTGGAAGTAAAAGACATTTCTGAACCAACCCCAGAATGCCACTCAAAAGTCATCTGATTGTATCTAACAGACCAATGCAACGAAGACTTAGCGTGTGACATAGTCCCTGCCGGGTAAATTTTCATGGGTTTTGTGCACATGACAATTACTATGCAACCTTTGACATTTCCAATACACACTTTATCACATAAAATTATGACAAAGGTCACTGGATGTAAAATGTAGGACAATGTCATCAGGTCTTAGCTCATGATCAAAGAGTATGCACATGGCAATTACTACGCATTTGTTATTTCCAGCAATCACTGCTGAAATGTAGGACAAGGTCATCTGGTCACTGGACTGTGAAATGTAAGACAAAGTCATCTGGTCACTGGAGTATGATATGTATGACAAGCTCATTTAATCACTGGAGGGTGAAATATAATTCAGGTAATTTAGTCACTAGAGGGTGAAATTTAGGACAAGGTCATTTGGGTCATTGTGTCACTGGAGAGTGAAATGTAGGATGAGGACATTGTGTCACTCACTGGAGGTGAAATGTAGGACAAGGTCATCTGGTCACTGCAGGGTGAAATGTACGACAAGGTCATCAGGCCATTAGAGGGTGAAACAGTAGGACAGGATAATCAGGTTACTGGAGGGCAAATGTAGGTCAGTCGTCAGGTCACTTGAGAGTGAAATGTAGACAAGGTCATCAGGTCGCTGCAGGGTGAAATGTAGGACAAGGTCATTGGGTCACTTGGGGGAGAAATGTAGACAAGGTCATCAGGTCACTGGAGGGTGAAATATAGGACAAGGTCATTTGGTCACTGGAGGGTGAAATATAGGACAAGGTCATTTGGTCACTGGAGGGTGAAATGTAGGGCATGGTTATCAGGTCACTGGAGGGTGAAAAGTAGGAAAAGGTCAATGGGTCACTGGAGGGTGAAATGTAGGACAAGTTCATCGGGTCACTGGATGGTGAAATGTAGGACAAGGTCATCAGGTCACTGGAGGGTGAAATGTACGACAAGGTCATCTGGTCACTGGAAAGTGAAATGTAGGACAATGTCATCAGGTCAGTGGAGGGTGAAATGTAGGACAAGGTCACTGGAGGGTGAAATGTACGGCGTGGTCATTGGGTCACCATTTGAACATCTAAGCCTGCTGCGAACAGGTGCAAGAAACCATAAGATTCCACATGCAGATATTGGTGAAAATTGGTTAAAACAAGATATTATGCCTAGCATATACATACTATTATCTCTATGGATAGCCAAATTATTTTTTTTTTGGTATTTCATATTTGACATAATAAGAGCACATTGAATGTTACTTTCTATATCTTATTTTGAAAACAGAGTAGATCCAGATCAGCTGGCTTCATCAGAAGCCAGCTGATCTGGATCAACTTGTTTTTAACCACAAGTTGAATCTTTATTCATAATGAAAATTCAATTATTTAAGAAATGAATTCAATTTTTGGAATATTCATGTGTACTTATAAGGTTGGTAATGGTATTACTGTTGCATGACAGTGAAACAATTGAATATAGTACTGACCATTCCAGTATCCAAAGTTGGTTCCTCCCTCAAACATATACCTACAATAGAAAAAGATCTGCAATAAAGGCTATCTAAGTACATAGGCCGGTGAGAAAGTAAATGACAATTGCAGTGAATGGCAAGAAAATGGCTAAGTATATGGCTTATACTATAAAGAATCAAAGTGTACATTAAAGAGATAAATTTTATCTTTCGAAGGTCCATGATGATTTGAACATAATAGGTTAAGTCTAAAATTAAGCAGTCTCCCATTTTTTCATGAAACTCAGAAATGAAATGCTTAACATGACACTAGATCTGCAGTTTGAGTTTTAAGTTCTATTTTTTTCTTCACTGTTTGTGTAGTGTAAGCCCATAAACTGGTACTTTTGTAAACAGTGAAGAGCCAGATGAAATGCTGCATAATGAGGCATTTCATCAGGGTCTTCACTGTTTGCTAAGATAAAAACAATCAGTTTTTCTTCAGAGAAAGAATTACAATATTATTTGGAAACTATAGCCTGTAACCCTTCAGCATATATAATGGACCATCCCAAGTTTATTGTATCAATCCAGAGGGAAGAGTCCATTGGTATACTAAGAGTAAATCAACCAAATACAAGCGAGAGCCCTATGGTATCAATGCATAAACCTTTGTAGACCGGACACCCCAGAACAGGTTATTTGGCAAACAGTGAAAACCCAGATAAAATGCCGCATTCTGCGACATTTCATCAGGGTCTGCACTGTTTGCTAAGACAAAATCCATCTTCAAAGAAATTTAATATCACTTGGAGATTATAACCTGTTTTGTTTGATTTGATTCTTTACGTCCCATCCAACAATTTTTCAGTCATGTCTGTGTGGGTCTTCCAGGGTTAAACCAGTAGTAAGCAGCGGATAAAATGTTTCTTGCTCAAAGACACAACACAGTGACTCTGTGAGGCTCTAACCAGCAACCCTCTGAAACCCAGCCTAGTGCTCTACCAACAGTAACATGTGACCCCTCAATATATACAATGAACCATCATGACTTAACTGTATCAAACTTTATGAAAAATTCTGTTGGTTTACAAATGATTAATTTATAACTTACATGTTGATATTAGCCCCTAAAGCTAGCATCATATCAAGACTTTTAGCAATATTTGTTGCATTGACTAAAGAATGTTTATAGCCCCAGTGATCCAACCATCCAGTATAGAACTCTGAATTTACCTGCAAAATACATGTAGTGTATTAAATAGACGATCTAACAAGAGTGCTCATGTTTTATTGAATTTATTAAACAATTTGAGGAAAAGAGATAAAATGGGATACTTGTCTAACATTTTACCTCTTTTTTGCAATGTGTTTAATAAATTCAATAATGCAGGAGCATAAATGTTAGATTCTATTTGATCACAATACATTAAAATAACTTAAAAATCACATGTTTAGCATGAAAACTTCAAGATTTTGCCTTCTTTTACACAATGTTATAATGGACACCATTATGTAATGTAACTAAATCTGTAAACCACTAGTGGTTTATCAATTATATTGCATGGCGTTATATCACTCCCAGATGCAACATCATGTGATAAATCTAAAAACTTGTACACAGCAACATATTACCTTATTTATAATATACATGTTCTTCAATATTTCACCCTTTTAACCTTTATCCTGCCACTATATTTTGTACCAAAAATGTATTATTGTCTGCTACGAATATTCAAATGCACTTAAGTATATTTTAACCATGGTAGCAAACACTATGAATCCAGATCAGACTGCTCCCAGAGGAGCAGTCTGATCTGGGTCCATATTGTTTGCAATAAAAGCCTCCAATGTACATAAGCAGATGATAAAGCAGACAACAATTCACAATTGTGTTGAATGGCTGTAAAAGGGTTAAAATGCATTTAGATAGTGCTGGTTGCAATACTTTAATTGTCTTCCTAATGTCTTGTGACTGTTAGTGTTCTGTGGCTCTTCCTCACGGTGCCGTGGTTTGGTCTGAAGTGTGTGATTGTGGTATTTCCTGGTCATACTCACTTTTTATGTAAATATCTAATATTCTTTTTTGTAATGTAGTGCTTCATGTTCATTCTAGTTTTGCAATAATCTTGTTCATAGGTCCAGTTAAGCAAATATTTTGAGTGTAAAATAAACATATGTTTTGGGTGCTCAAAAGAACCCTCTCATGGAGATGATTCATTTGAGTACCCACAACATATGTTTTGGTTGAGAAACAAGAAAAATCATTTATGCACTCTTATCTGGAGGCCTGCTTGTTGAGGAATACACATGTTCTATGTGAATGTATGTGTGTGAGCTGTTCTTGTTCCTCTCAGCCCCATAGATTTGTGATCGTACCATTTCCTTGCCATATTCACTTACTTGATTTTGCCACTCTGAGGGTCATAGTATCCAAAGATTACTTAAACATTTTACAGGTAAGCATTTATTAGAGATCAGGCCATAAGCCTAAAATTTAAAAAAAATGTTTTTTGTCATTTTTTTGTCGTTTTCTATCTACCCCCTGCCCAAAATATCTAAAAGCCTCAGAATGTTTTATTTTTGCTTTTCATATTTGCATATTGAGCAAAATGCATTATGCATTTTTTCAATATGCAGACATGAAAAGTAATAAAAATCCCATTCTTCGGCTATAATATGTTTTGGATCGGAAAGCTCATATTCTTGCACACCGGATCAGGATAGCTGAGATTTTACCCCGGGATAGAAAATCTTATCTTACCCATGCTATCTTACCCAGGACGTCAAATAACGTCATCATGTGAAATTGCATCTTAGCGTATTCAGGGACTTTTGCAAGCTTATTTTAAAATAAATTAATAATTAAATTAAACCAGAATCCATTATTTATGCGAAAGTAGGATAGAAATATCCGTCCCTTGGGGTCACCGTTTGTCATCACTCGACAAGCCTTGTGATGCCAAACGGCAATCCTCGGGACTGATTTTTCTATCCTACCCTGACACTCATCATAGAATCTTATATTATGTCTTTAATTCATTTCCAAATATTTTTTGACAATATTTGGCTATAAAAAATTCAGAAAGCTTGTTTCAGAGTATCCAAGTCAATAGCAACATCAATCAGACAAAAAAAAACCACCATAACCCTTTTCCTCATACAGACGCCTTATAACACTTTTGCAAACAGAGCAGACCTAGATTAGACAGCTCTTGTAATCTTGTGCTGTCTGATCAGGGTCTACTCTGTTTACTTATGGATATATGATATATCTGATCTTACACTAGTGGTCCTGACAAGTAGTTTCTTTGTTCTATGTACAAACATGAAAATTTATTTATATAATTATTCATAGTGGGTGGAGCCTAGCATGAAAATTCACGAAGGAAGTGGAAAACCAAATATTTTTCTGAGCATGGCCTAACCATGGTAAAACAGTATGTTACCAAAAAGAAGTTCATCAGATACAAACCAGAGGGCCTTCAGGCTCCCACGCCCTTTGTACTGCAAAATTCTTCTCAGGTTGAACTGAAAAAAAGATACAAGAATATACCATCAACAGGTATTGAAGGAAACCAGAGAGGGAAAAAGGACATTAGAGACCAAATTTATGGCAAAAACAGGCAAAGAGATGGAACTCAAACTCCAATTAAATTTCCAGCATGTAACGACCTACAGAAATGCGCCATTTGCATATTTCATGAATAAGAAATCATTGCAGACTGGATTTTGGTGAGATTATATAGTCTTATCCTTGCTTCTGAATGGATTACATAGAAAACAAACAATGGGAACAGCAAGTTACCCTGTACTCCTTTTGTTTATCTTAAGCAAATTTTTGCAAGGGAAGAGGTGTGATTTTTAAACATACAAAAATTCATTTCATGGGGAAATTGTTGAGAGGTATTCTTACAACAATGTCTGAAGATTGTCTGAGAAGAATATGGATATCATCAAATAAAAATAAATCACTTCAATGCATGGTTAATCTTAATTTGTAAGTCAGATTAGTTGTTGAATAGTCACTTAATCCTCCTCCAAGTAATTTCTAGTAGTTGTGTATATGAATATATAACAATAGCTAGCACTTTAAAATTCATGACATGAAAAAATAACACTGTCTTCCAATTTGAGCAATAAAGTTGCCTCCTTTGTATATTGATATGTGTGTAGCAACAAATTTCATGCTGATGTGGGTTGAGCATGGAAAAATTTGAGCCGCCACATGTGATTTCCAACAATGTGGCATTTTGACAAGTATAGACTCAGACTAGCCTGTGCAGCCTCATTTTAAGCTTAGAAACTCCAAATGGTGTTCAGTCACTAGCTTATCAGTGTTCATGTATGTGCAGGTGGATCTGAGGCTTTGCTGCTCCCACATACCACATTGTTGGATATCTCATAATGTGGCTCAAATTTTTTATACCCTCAGGGCCAGGCAATCTTTCTAAGCTTGGTTTGATCACAACCAAACTGAAAAGAATTTAAGGGTTGTCCAAAAAACATAAAACAGCTGGCCCCAACGTTATAAAGTTTTGTTCATGCTCAACTCAACTGTGCATGATATTTATTCTGCTCATAATTGTTGGCATTTTCACATTAATTAGCAGGAAAAATACAACAACTGGGAGTTTTAAGCAAGAGAACATCTTTATTTTTCAGTATTTTAGTTCTTATGAGAAGTTGAGGAATTTCATGCTTAGTTGAGATGAGCATAAACAAGTTTTATAACCTTGGTGTCTGGTCCGACTACCACACGACTGAAAAAGATTTAGTGTTGTTCATAAAAAAATGGCAAGTCTCGTATACATACAGGGCTCTCAATTACCCGAATTTGGGGCCGAAATTCCCAAAAAGGGGTGTGAGAGCCCTGACATATATGTTACCTACAGGTGACTCCAAAATCCACAGTTGTATAGAGTCCCTCGAGTGTACCACACCTAAGAAAGCCTGGTCCATCACCATCAGTAGTGAATAAGACCACATCATCTCCCAGTTCATCAATGGCCTTCTTTCTAAGGTATCTCAGGTAGTCAAAGTCACAGGCAAAGTAGCTCCCATATTCATTTTCAATCTGAAAAAAAAATCAGCACAAACAAAATTTTGTATAAATAGAGGATCTTACATGAGTGCTCATGTTTTATTGAATTTATTAAACGAGTTGGGCAAAAGAGATAAAATGCGAGGCTTGCCGAGCATTTTATCTCTTTTTCGCAAACAAGTTTAATAAATTAAATAATACAAGAGCACGAATGTTAGATTCTATTTATCATATGACAAATACTTTGAAATCTCATTTCTGGCGTAAAACGTTATAATTTAGTCATTATGTACGCTACATTGTTATGGACGTCATAACGTTTCCCGTAAATCTATAAACCACTAGTGGTTTATCGATTTTATTGCATGGTGTTATTTCACTCCCAGACGCGACGTCATATGATAAATGAAATGAAAAAAGTCAATAAGCAATGCTTATTAGATACCCCCCGCACAGTAAGATTCAGTGAAAAAACTTGGCAAGTTATAGTTTAAACCAGCAGACCTTAGTTTTGAGAAGAAGATTTCAGTAGAATCTAAGCAAACAAAAATTATAAACTCCTTCATGCATATGTTCAATGTTTCTACATTGTATAGGCAAAGTATCAAATTGCTCCATGAAAAGCTGTAGTAGGAGTTGATCGGCCAATGAAGGCACTATCCATGCATATACAAAAGCCATATAAGGGAATAATTGTCTAAGTTCTCATAGCTGTTATTTTGTCAAAAAAAAAATTTCAACCAGACTCCTTCATGCATATGTTCAATGTGTCTATATTGTATAGGTAAAGTATCAAATTGCTCAATTAAAAGCTGTTTTAGGAGTTGATCAGCCCATAAAGGCACCATCTATGCATATACAAAAGCCTTATTAGGGAAAAATTGTCTATGTTCTCACAGCTGTCATTTTGTCAAAAATTATTTTTCTGAACCAAACTTCTTCATGCATATGTTCAATGTGTCTACATTGTATAGGCAAAGTATCGAATTGTTCCATCAAAAGCTGTAGTGGGAGTTGATCGGCCCATAAAGGCACCATCAATGCATATACATAAGACTTATTAGGGAAAAATTGTCTAAGTTCTCACAGCTGCCGTTTTGTCCAAAATAATTTTTCTGAATCAAACTCCTTCATGCATATGTTCAATGTGTCTACATTGTATAGGCAAAGTATCAAAATGCTCCATCAAAAGCTGTGGTAGGAGTTGATCGGCCCATGAAGGCACCATCTATGCATATACAAACACCTTATTAGGGAAAAATTGTCTTAGTTCTCACTGCTTTCATTTTGTCAAAAATCATTTTTTCTGAACCAAACTCCTTCATGCATATGTTCAATGTGTCTATATTGTATAGGCAAAGTATCAAATTGCTCCATCAAAAGCTGTGGTAGGAGTTGATCGGCCCATGAAGGCACCATCTAAGCATATACAAAAGCCCTATTAGGGAAAATTGTCTTAGTTCTTACAGCTGTCATTTTGTCAAAAATTATTGTGTCTACATTGTATAGGCAAAGTATCGAATTGTTCCATCAAAAGCTGTAGTGGGAGTTGATCGGCCCATAAAGGCACCATCAATGCATATACATAAGCCTTATTAGGGAAAAATTGTCTAAGTTCTCACAGCTGCCATTTTGTCCAAAATATTTTTTCTGAATCAAACTCCTTCATGCATATGTTCAATGTGTCTACATTGTATAGGCAAAGTATCAAAATGCTCCATCAAAAGCTGTGGTAGGAGTTGATCGGCCCATGAAGGCACCATCTATGCATATACAAACACCTTATTAGGGAAAAATTGTCTAAGTTCTCACTGCTTTCATTTTGTCAAAAATCATTTTTTCTGAACCAAACTCCTTCATGCACATGTTCAATGTGTCTACATTGTATAGGCAAAGTATCAAATTGTTCCATCAAAAGCTGTGGTAGAAGTTGATCGGCCCATGAAGGCACCATCTAAGCATATACAAAAGCCCTATTAGGGAAAATTGTCTAAGTTCTTACAGCTGTCTTTTTGTCAAAAATTATTTTTTCTGAACCAAACTCCTTCATGCATATGTTCAATGTGTCTACATTGTTTAGGAAAAGTATCAAATTGTTCCATCAAAAGCTGTGGTAGGAGTTGATCGGCCCATGTATGGCCTATACTAGCATAGGCATAAAACCCTATATTAAAAGCCATTTAGAACTACAAAGGGAAACAACTCTAATAGAACTGGCCCCTAGCCCTTACTTTTTAGTCTACAGAATTTGTCTTGCATATATGAACATGTTTGCAAGGTTTGATGAAAATCCAGCAATGCCTCTTCAAGATATTAAGGAAACAAAACATTACGGACGGACGGACACACGCACGGACGGACAACGTGAAAACAGTATACCCCACCACAAACAAAGTTTGCGGGGGGTATAATTATGTTACTCTGAATCTTTATTTTAAATTGATGAGTCTATTTTTTGTTAAACATCATGCTTTCCCCAAAATTCTTTTACAGTGACATCAATATGGATCAGAATTGGTGCTTTTAATTGATAAATCTACTATTTTTTTCAAAGAGGCTAATATAACTAAAAGGTCTATGAATACAGTGACTACCAGGTACTATATCTTCAAATATATACATAATAGTATAAGAATAACATTTTTTCAAACTAGGCCAAATAAAAAAATAAGTATGTTTTGGGTAACGGGTCTGAAAATTTTAGGTAGGGTAGGCACACATATTTTTTTTTAATTATTATTTTTTTCTGGAAAAAAAAAATATCTTTTTTGCATTTTGAAAGGCATTTCGCCTTTCAAAATGCATAACATTCTATTTTTTTCCAGAAAACCTGAAAATTCTAGGTTTCACCAGTAAATTTAGGAAGGGTCGGGTTACCCTAAACACAGGTATTTTTTTATTTGGCCTTAATGAAGACAACATTTACCTGAACCGTGATAATGTTTCCACCATTTTTGTGTAGATGAGGCCTAATCACAGAGTACATTTTGGTGAGCCAAGAATCCACAGGCTTTAAGAATGCTGAAATGATACAAGGCACCTGGCATTGGCCGCAGATGACATTTTATCTTAGGCAAAATGAAAAATAAGTGTGTTTCAGGTAACCGGTCTGATCTTTAGGTACGGTAGGCACACATATTTTTTATTATTTTTTTCTGAAAAAATTTTTTTATGCATTTTGAAAGGCCTTTCAAAATGCATAAAATTATATTTTTTTCCAAAAAACCTGAAAAAATCTAGGTTTCACCAGTAAATTTAGGTAGGGTCGGGTTACTCTAAACACAGGTATCTTTTTATTTGGCCTTCTCCGCAGAAAATGACATCTTGACCTTATATATCTTGCCAATATCCTTTGTTCTGGAAATGCTGTCTGCTTATTACATTTGCTGCATATGTTCAAATGCGATCCAGACTACTTTTATCATGTCAGCAAATAGTATGAACCCTGATCAGACCGCTCTGATCTGTGTCCATACTGTTTGCAATCTAGGCTACCAAAGCACATCAGCAGATTCGCCATGGTTTTTTTTAAATACAATTATATAGGATGACAAAAGTAAGATTATATCTATCATATGACACTAAAATTACTTTGAAATGGCATTTTTGGAGTGAAAACCACAAGATTTTGCCATATATATGATCGTATCTGTGACATTTTTCTGTGCGTCATTTCATAACCCACCTAATATTTACTACACTAGTGCATTATCGATTTTAATACATGATGTTATTACACTCGCAGAAGTGACACCATGTGATAATATGCTTTATATCTTCCAAAGTAATCCTTAAAATCTAAATATCTTGTAAGATATTTGACATATCTAGCTATTTTTAGTGTTTTTGATGAGGAAGAAACAGATGAGGCCAAATAAAAAATAAGTGTGTTTCAGTTAACTTTTTAAATTAACATTAAATTTAGATGAAATGTACAACTGTCAGCGATTGAAACAAGTCAAGTTTCTATAGTAAACATTTTAGGTAGAGTAGGCATACATTTTTTTCTGGAAAAAATATAATTTTATGCATTTTGAAAGGCAATTTGCCTTTCAAAATGCATAAAATTATATTTTTCCAGAAAACCTGAAAAAAAAATTCTAGGTTTCACCAGTAAATTTAGGAAGGGTCGGGTTACCTTAAACACAGGCACAGGCCTGAAGAATGACCACCATGAGTAGAGGCTTACGACAGTCAGCCCCTAAGAAAGGAGCACCTGGAGATCAAGTGTGAGATCTGCTATGCGCGGTGCTAGACAGCTACATGGAGGGGGGCCAACTGTTCTGGATGATGCCCCTGCACCTGCATGTTAATCAAAAACATGATGATGATGGCTTGGGCCTCCCTGCCCCCCGCTTGCCGTCAATCTGCATATCATATGCTGTTCTGATTGCACCACTGGAACGCGCCACATGCCCAAACCAGCGAAGCCTTCTCTCTCTCAAAATGAGGTCGAGGTCCTCAAGCTGAAGCTTTGCCAGTAGCTCGCTTGACCTTACCCTGGCCACATCCTCTGGCTTGATACTGCAGATCTGTCTAATCATGGCCCTATCATTGCGTTGCAAGCGCTGCAGGTTTGTCTTGGTAAGTGGCCAAGTTTCACTGGCATGGAACATGGCGCTCCGCACGCAAGAGCTGTACACATGGCCACGGGTCTTGTAAGAGAGGTGGCGGGATGTGAGAACTGGTAGTAGCTCCCTGAACTTCTTCCAGGCAGTTTTCACACGAGTAGTGACCGCCATTTCACAGCCTCCACCAGCAGAAAGCATGTCACCTAGGTAGCAGAAGGAAGCTACCACCTCAAGCTTATCAGGTCCAACCTGGACTTCACTCTGTGGTCTGCCGTCAATAGGGCGAGCATTTCCCATGCACCGTGCACACCTATAATCAGGATTTGGTGTCAGTCTTTGTAGCCCACTGCATTTCTTATTCTTGTGATGGTGATGATGATGATGATGATGATGATGATGATGATGATGATGATGATGATGATGATGATGATGATGATGATGATGAAGCTGTGCCTTAAATCTTAGCTTATCAGGAACTTTGTTGATCAGGGTATACATACTTGGATCTGCTGTTCGTACTTGTAGACCAGGAGTGTTAAGAAGCCAAGCCGGTAGGCCACCCTGTAAAATAGATTATAATATTGTCTGATTTTTACGTCTGCTTCATATATTCAAGTGAGCTTCAGACAAGATTTTATAATAGAAGCAAATACCATGAACCCTGATCAGACTGCTCCTTTGTCAAAAGCTCATGAATATTCAATGACAACAAGTAACTAGCAATTTCACTGGAAGAGGAGTGCTATATCCACGAGCAACTGTCATGAAACCTGTTTATGAGTGCTTTAGAATGCTAGATGCTTCTCAAGAAAATTATTTATTGTTGTTCACTACATTAATGTGTAAATTATTTGTGTAAACGTTTAATGCTTAATAAATTATATTGTATTGAATTGTGTTGTATTGTTTATCGGCTAGAGTGAAAAATAATCATGCTGCTTAAATTTAACTAGATGCCAATAAATTATGTAAATGAATAACACACACATATCATATATCAGATTAAAGCATTTTTATTTAGAGGATAAAACATTATATTCCATGTATCAACATTTGCCAAGCCATCATGTGATAATGTGTTCAGGCTGCAACAAATTATCACATGAGGGCTTGGCAAACATTCATATGGGAAAAAATGTTATATCGTCATTGTAATATACCTTCCTTTCAAGCACACTGGGCTTAAATGGCAATGAAGCCCTCTGCTGCTGTGTATTACCGGGAATGAAGCCAGCAGCCAGTGAATGGTCAACGATCAGCCGCATTGCGACACATTAAATTTAGATGAAATGTACAACTGTCAGCGATTGAAACAAGTCAAGTTTCTATAGTAAACATTTATTACTATAGAATATAACATATGCCTTTCTATTCATGTACATAAAGATAATGCCGATATACTGTGAATAATCAAAAATAAGGATAAAGACCACTAGACCAGTGACCATTGAAATTTTCTGCAATTCCAGCTAATATTAGATAGGTATCGGAATTGCTACAAGATTGTCTCACATCTTCCTTAGGCCAAATAAAAACATACCTGTGTTTAGGGTAACCCGCCCTACCTGAATTTACTGGTAAAACCTAGATTTTTTTCCCGCTTTTCTGGAAATAATATAATTTTATGCATTTTGAAAGGCATTTTGCCTTTTAAAATGCATAAAATTATATTTTTTCTCCAGAAAAAAAATAATTAAAAAAAATATGTGTGCCTACCCTACCTAAAATTTTCAGACCGGTCACCCGAAACACACTTATTTTTTTATTTGGCCTTATAAATGCAAAAGTCATATTTCTGAGCATGTAAATTAATTATATGGTATAAATAGTTATAATGCCATTATAATCACAAGGGCCAGTGCTGATGAGTCTTTATGGTATGCCACATAGTAATAAGTTTATATTATTAGTCCCATTTATATTAGAGGGTATGTGTACTTACAAATTCCCATTCTCCACATGTGTATGGCCCTGATCTCAAAATAACAGACAAGTTGTAACTTTGTGCTATCTGAAAGAACTTGGGTAGATCCTGCTGACCTGTGAAGTTATACACCCCTGGGGATGGTTCATGTGTATTCCAGGCTATATACCTGAAATAAATAAATGTTTACCCTAAAAACAGCTGCAAAATTTTGCAGCAGACGACATTTCAAATTTTGACCTCTGCCTTAAGAAACCAAATAAGGCTACTGTTAATTGAGTCCTTATCTTTGCTTTATCTCCTTTTTATATCTTGATTTATATGTTCTAGGAGATGATGCATTGATAAGTTAGGGGTCTTTCATGCAAACCAAATATCTATGTCTTGATCCACATCTGAATTAAGGGTGAGGTTGGCACTGTGAAATCGGTTTAAGCCCTCCAGTTAAATATTTTTACTGACCCTTCCATGGCGGTACTTCTTTTGTGGATCATTTATGTTTTTTCTATCTTGTGTTTGTTATTCCCTTGTGCGCGTCTGTTCATTTGTGCCTTGTGGTCACCTGCTGGGAAAGGGCTGACCTCTTGGCTCTCATTTGTGGTGTCTACTGTGAGTTTGTCACTTTCCCATTTGGTATCCTGGGTCAGGTGTGGTACTTGATTGTATCGATTCCTGATCTTTGCACCCTTACTTACTTTTAATACATGTGAATCATTTGTCAGCAGAATATGAGCAGATGATTCACATGAAAGCTTTATTTTCTCAGAAGATACACAAAATTGGTCTCCTGCTGCAGCTGTGACTGACATTTTATGGGTTAGTACTTTCCCGGCAGTCATGACTTTTGTCGTCTGCTCTCTCTCATCTGCTTATGTTCTTAGGTAGCAAATATTGCAAACAATATGGACCTAGATCAGAGTGCTCCCTTAGGAGCACTCTGATCTGGATTCATAGTGTTTGCTTTCATGACAAAATCTAGTCTGAAGTGCACTTGAATATATGTAGCATACGTAAAAGACCCTCATAATATTTTAGGCAGAAAATCGTTAAATTTTACACCAAAGAATCGCCTATAGGGTGGCCAAAAATTGCTTACTGATATACCCCATGCAGACCCTCATATAAAGCAGACAAAAATATTGGCAAGATAAAGGTTGAGAACAGTTCCATTTTTCATATATTGCTTTGAATGTAAATCTGAAATTTCTATGACAGATATTGCATAATGGAAGCTATATATTTTTTTACATGCTATTTCTTTTAAATATTCAATCTTTGTCAGCAACACTGCCATTGAAGTCAGCAGAAAACTGGATTTATTGGAGACATATGAAAGAAGTAACATGTTCAGGGGTGCGAGTACAATGTTATGCAGGGCGAGTAAAAGTTTTGACAATTTGTGCAGTACTTTTCTAATTTACAGCATCTCGAAGAAAAAATGGGATCATGAAGGGCGATTAACTTATTTGGAAATTTTACACCCATAATGTTTACTGCTGAAAAAAGCACATTTAGACATTTTTTGTAAAAAAAAAAAAATGTGCACTTATGGTGCTAAAAATTAGTTATCTCTAACTTTCTTTTATACCATCGATTTTCTATTTACCAGAAATGATCATATTAACCCATAAAGCGCCACCTATAATTCGCAGCGGACAACATTTTGAAACTTTGCTGCTTTTATAAAAATAACAAATAAGGCAAGATAATATCATGAGAATAGTCTGCTGGCAGGCGATTCGCATGAAATATCGATACTTTTTTTTGATAATTAGAAAATATGTCGCAAAATTTGTCGTCTGCTGCAGTCGTGATTGGTGCTTTGAGGGTTAATGCTTTTTAAAGCTTTGCATGCTGGGTAATTTAGGCAAATTTGCATGCTTTTTCGTCGTCTGCTAGTGTTCTTTTTGGTGTTGTTGTTTTTTTGTGTCTGTTTTTTTTTACATTAAATTTTCCGAAAATTTCTTTCAGGAATATACTCAGGGCATCAAACAGTTTGTATGCAGGTCAGGCACAACATTTTGCAATGGTTATCAGCAGACGGCACTGGCACGTAACAAGTTAAGGATTCTGTCACATTGGTAAAAATGCATAATACAATAAAACCTGTGTTAAACAGACACTCTCAAAAAGACCAAAAATTGGCTTTCAAGACCAAATATTGCTTAATGCAGGTCAAAAGGGGAGCGTTCTGCAATACTTTTGACCTTCATTAAGCTACCATTTGTCATTAAGATCTTTGTTTTGTCTATTTTACGCAGGTTTTACTATACATACGTTTCTATAGAATTGAGTCCTGCAGCTGCCATTTTCCTCAGTCTGTCATCCCAGTACTGATATGGAACTCTGAAAAGGTGAATACTCCCTGAGATATAACGGAATGGTTTTCCATCCCGAACAAATGTATTGTGCTTGTAATCTATTCCAAAAGACTTTTCCTGAAAGAAAAACATGAAAAGAATTAAGATCAGTGATACAGTCAAAATGTCAAAAAATCAGAAAAAAAAATAGAAAAAATATCTAAGTTCAACATGAAAAGTGCACAAAATAAAAGCTGCACATATTCAATGTGTGAACAATTATTATACAAAGATTGAGTATAAATGAATGAAACATTTTGGAGTTATAGAAACAAACTATAAAGGCAACCCAAAAGTGTTGCCGGCGGACGAATGGACATTCGTTTCACCAATATGTTAAAAAATGATGTCAGGAGCCCCCTGAAGGAATTTTCTGGATCCACGCATGCAGTAAGTGTCAAAAGGTTTGGAGCTAGATCAGGACAAACAGAATGTCAGTGCAGTGAACTTTGCATTCTTGGTCATTATTGATGAATTTAATCTAACACCCAGATTGATCAAACTGAGAAAGTTCAGAAGACTGCAGTCCACTAGGCCTGCATGAGATGGCAAAACACAAGAAGCATCAGCGGCATGCTTGTTCAAAAAAGGCAGTCAATACTCATATTGACTGGGCCAGTGGTTAAAACGGGTTTTAACCGGTCATTCCTGGTCAATTAAATCACAGGCGTACAAATGTAAATGCCTCTGTCCTTCAAACATAATTGTCAATGTTGCTCTGTTGCTAGTACAATGGTTCTTTCTGATCTACTAAATCAGGCTTCTGTGAGTCTGTGTGAATATAGTCATAGAAAAGCTGCAACATCCATAATCCCTTGCCATTACAGGATGTAAATTCTATGTAGGGTCATTTTGTGGCATAAATTGTTAATTCTAACTCTTTCATAATCTGATGCTGGTAAAGCAAGACAACATAATTCAGGGGTGTGGAAATAGTAAAATTTTCTACTTGTCCAGGGACAAGTAAATGGCCAAAATGTACTTGTTCAAAGGAATTTTACTTGTCCGATAGTACAGATTAGCTTATTCCTTTCTGTGCTTAAACAATTTACACTTTCGAAAACAGTATTAAACCATGCAGATATCAACTCTCTTGTAAACAGTGTAGATCAAGATCAGCTGGCTTCTGAAGAAGCCAGCTGATCAGGATCCACACTGTTTTCAATGTAACATGTGAACTCATAAGAATTTATCTAATTATGAAATACAAAATTTTATTAACTTTATAACAAATTTTGCACTTGTCCTTGCACTTGTCCAAGGACAAGTAAATTAAAATTTTCAACCTGCCCTGAATGAAATGGGACCAGGTCGGACAAGTCGGGCATGGTATTCCACAGCCCTGCATAATTGCTAATATTTCATGCACCTGACTTAACTCTTCTTTCAACACTCCATCTGATGGTGAATAAGTCACTTAAAAATAAAACTGTCCAAACACTTTGGTTGCATGATGCCATTAGTTACAAATTATACACATACCGCATCCTCTGAAAACTGACCAAGATCCACTTGTTTATTCTGAAGCAACTTGGGGCATTCTGTACTCAGCAGGACTATGATTAATTTAACTCAACACCTTAAGAGATTAGGACCAAGCCTAATTGAAGATGTTTATATAAAGGAAAAGGACCATTTGTTTTGATAGCAGTTGTTCACACCTTATACTGCAATATTAAAGAGATACGCTTTTTGCATGCTGGGTTATGTGGTTTGGGGGATTGTTGTCTGCTGATTCCCAAAATCAACTATTTCAAAGAATATTCTTCAATAAATACCATATCAGCCTTTCAAACAGTTTGAATCCAGATCAGGTCAAAATTTTGTCAGTCCTGATCTGGGTCAAAACTGTTTGAAAAGATTATCAGCAGAGGATACTAGCAGGCAACGAGTAACCAACAGGTGGCACATTTCATTATACAGTTTTCACACATTGAACGCTTGTGGTATTTTACCTGGCAGGGATCAAAGAGTTTTTGCACTGGCAGATCAACTATTACTGTACATTTGAATGAATTCCACCAAAGTATAAAAACTCCAAAAGAAAAGACATCTCCATTTTTCAAATGACCACTAAAAAAGTCCATTGACCACTCAATTTTTCAACCAATCGACTAGTAATACCTGTAGGATGGTTTTCGGGCTCAGATGTAAGGACAAAGTCCTTTATTAGCCCTCCGTCATATGGTCTTATTTTGGTACTGCTTTATTTGGTTTCCTCGTATCTTGTAGTGTGGTGACTGATTAGTAACAACTACTAGAAAATTTTAGTAGTAATGACCACTTCTGGAGTGGTGACCCGGCGGTTAAAGCTGCCCCTGGTTTCGACCGCCCTACCTTGTGCTTAATTGATTGGCCATCCTATGTGAGGCCTGCCTGTAACTTAGGATCTGTCCTCTTTGCTTCTGTTGTTGTGTTTGTGTTTAATGTACCACCAACAGCTATAGGTGACATATGGGGACGGGGAATCGAACCGACAGACTGGTGAAGCCGGGAATCTAACCTGCGACCCCTGATTTACAAGGCAATTAATTATAAGCGCCACAACGGCTCCTCCTCTTTGCTTCTCTTCCACAAAATTCATTGTGGTGCTTTTTATAGATATACGCCCTATTTTTTTGTTTCTATTTAAAGTTCCTGCGGATTTGACAACAAACTAGTATCCATACACCTTACTTTAGGCCAAATAAATTGCATTATCTGATTATATCTAAAAAAAAAATGAAACAAAAAAGGCTATTATTTTTTGCCTTAGCTGTCATTTTCACCACTATAAAAGCGTGACAGTTCAAACTTGAGTGGAAAAACAAGAGACTATTTATATACAGGTATAATCAAGTGCTCACATTTTTTGCATATGCGTAGAATCCCATACAAACCAACACAAATACTATGCACAGATACCCAAAATAATTGGCGGATGCCATCTTAGTATCATGTGACATATAAAGCACGTGATTTTACTTGATATAGGTAATTATCGAAATTCATCTATTTTCGCGAAATCAAATGCAATAGCAAGTAGTAGCTTTCACAAAAAGCTTGCCTGTTCTGAGCATGGGCAAGGAAATGGGGGATGAGATTCCAACCCTTCAAATGCAATATGATGCAACTGACAAGGAAACGAACTAAAAAATGATACTGAGTACAAAAAAGTTGTTTTTATTCTTGCCTCATTTCGATCTAGAATTTAACCTTTCATCTTTACCATTATCTTTTACTCTTTTTCACAACCCTGACGCGCAGTGCCTGCCAAAAATGCTCGCGAGGGCGAAGGCGGTATCAGAAGATAGATATATGCACATTAGATGGTACCATTCTTCAAAATGTTGACAAAATCTAATACCTAGAATTCTTCTTCTTCTTCTTCTTCTTCTTCTTCTTCTTCTTCTTCTTCTTCTACTACTACTACTACTACTACTACTACTACTACTACTACTACTACTACTACTACTACCACTACCACTACCACAACCACTACCACTACCACTACCACTACCACTACCACTACCACTACTTCTACTACTACTACTACTACTGTTGTAATGACTCCCATCCAAGGTCTGAGACCATTTCAGAGACGCAACCAGGTGGCCTGTCATAATAATTGTTATGGACAGAACGAGCGGCTTGTTTTATTCAGTTTTATTTACTGTTGAGTCCTTATCTTTTCTTTATCTTATTGTTAAATCTTGATTTATATGTTCTGGGAGATGATGCATTGATTAGTTAGGGGTCTTTCATGCAAACCAAATATCTATGTGTCTTGATCCACATCTGAATTAAGGGTGAGGTTGGCGCCATGATTGTGGTATTTCCTGATCATACTTCAGTAAAATATTTTACTGACCATTCCAAGGCGGTGCTTCTTTTGTGTATCTTTTTATGTTTTTTTCTGTCTTGTGTTTGCTATGCCTTTGTGCGTGTCTGTTTATATGTGCCTTGTGGTCACCTGTTGGGAAAGAGCTGACCTCTTGGCTCTCATTTGTGGTGTCTTACTGTGAATTGGTCACTTTCCCATTGGTATCCTGGGTCAGTTGTGGTACTTGATTGTATTGATTCCAGATCTTTGCATCCTTACTTATTTGGTCTTTGGAGTTTCTCCAGTTTGTCTTCCTGGTGTCTCGTGATGGTTGAGCAGCTCTTCCTCGCGGTGGCAGGGGGTTGTCTGCGGTTTCTGATTGTGGTATTTCCTGATCATACTCACTTACTATTTTTGGTGACATCTTCACTAGTTGATGGGTCCTATGCAGGAGAGGCATACTCTAGTAAAAGTCTCATGAGCGCTGTATAGTCTGTTTGTTTGACCTCCTTTGACATTGTATACTCACTGAGGTTACGCGAGAAACCGTCAACTGTCTCAAGAATCCAAGGGTCTTATATGCTTTGGCTGCTGTCACATCCACGTGAGTATGTGAAGAGAGTTCATGGCTGGTGTTCACTGTGAGGTACTTTCTACTATCCACCACTTCGAGTGTATGCCCGTGGAGCTTGTATTCAGTCGGTCTCTCCAACTGTTTATGATGAATGATCAAGATAACCTGGCACTTCTCTTGGGGCAGCTGCATCTGCCATAGCTTCTCCCATTTCTCCAGGGCTTCCAGATCCTCTTGCAGTCTTGCAGCATCTGCTACTGATCTGACAAGTCTGTCTACAAGACAGTCATGGGCATAAATTCGGGAGTCTGAGTGGACAACTGCTTCAGGTAGGTCATTAATGTAGGCCAAGAATAGAAGAGGGCCTAATATTGTTCCCTGTGGCACACCCGAGATTACATCCAATTGATATCCTGGGTCAGGTGTGGTACTTGATAGTATCGATTCCTAATCTTTGCACCCTTACTTACTTTGACTTGCATCCGTCGAGTAGAACTTGTTGCTTTCTGTGTCCAAGGAGTGAACTTATCCAATTTAGGGTATCTCCTCTGACTCCATAATAGTTCATTTTGTAGAGTAGACGCTGGTGTGGGACTTTATCAGAGGCCTAAGAAAAGTCAAGCAAGACCACGTCGACTTGATCCATTTCTGAACGCAGACTACTGGTGATGCCTTGGATGGTAGCAACCAGCTGGGTAACAGATGACCGTTTCTTACGGAAGCCATGCTGTTCCACTGTCAGGATGCTGTTCTGGTCGAGGTGTCGCATTATATTGCTATGAACAATGTGCTCTAGCACTTTGCATGCTACGGATGTCAATGACACAGGTCTGTAGTTTGAAGCGATGTGTTTGAGCCCTTTCTTGAAAATGGGAAACATCAGTGCTTCTCTCCAAACTGATAGTACACTTCCTGTAGCTAGAGAAAACTGGTATATGCAACTAAGAATAGGTGAAAGTTCCTCTGCCGCTGATCGCAGGATGTAAGGTGGAATTCCATCAGGTCTGGCTACCTTGTATAGTTTTAGATCCTTCAGAAGTTTCATTACACCAATTTATATAGCTGCCTCCACGACACAAAGGAGGCAGCTTACAAAGCACTGGTGCGTCCAGGTATACTAGTTTTTTTTTTTTTTTTTTTTTGTTTTTTTTTTGGGGGGGGGGGATTCACAACGTGTTGGTCTTCAGTATGAATTAGAAAGTGGACAAAAGTACACTGCTGGATTTGTAACAGGAAACTACAACTATGATATTGTGTGTATGACTGGCATTCTTGGACAATTAAAATGGGAATCCCACAAGAAAAGGAGGACAGACAATAGGCTCATCCTATTATACAAAGGTCATAAAGGTAAAGCCAGTTTACCAACAGATTACCTCATCCACTTAACCCGGAGTGAAAAAATCACCACTAAATGGCATTTCAGACGCCTACAGATATTTAAAAAGGTAGTTTTTTTTTCGAAAACTATGAGCGATTGAAAACGCCCTCCCAGAATCTGTAAATTGTGGATGCTAAGGATGCGGATGCTAACTTATGTTGCTAAATTTACTTCTCTGGTGAAAGCTAGGGTCGATTTCCCAAACTGCAGATCCTGGTGAATGATAGTCAGTTTGGACGTTTCATCAGTAAACTATTTTGACATATAAATATAAAAGGTGGACCCCAAAGTAGTCCAGTTTGTGATGCCCCCCCCCCCCCCCAAAAAAAAAAAATATCCACATTTTCTTCATACTCCCAAAAATATTCATTTTTCTGAAAAACCCAAAATATTGGAATTCAAAATTTTTAACACAAAAAGGGGCAAGCCTAAGTATATATGAAAATGTCAGAGAACCAACAACCCCATTAGCCATCAAGCAAAAAAAAATCAAACCGTATTTCAGGAGTCTGATTATTCAATTTGGTAGTACTTTTCAACAAAGTGGTCAAATATATCAAAATACATATAGTTCCATCCTACATCAAGTGCTAACATCCAACTAGAGTGTTGTCTTCAGAAACTGATATAATCATACCAAAGATAGACAGAGTATAATAGTGTTGCATCATTGATCTAATGTATACACATATTGATATAATGGATATCTTTAGTATAAAAAGTCAACACATTGAGCGACAACTCTTATAGGCTGCCTATATATAAATCCTCCTAGCAGCAAGGTACGTCACTTGATGCTTTGTGATTTATCCTATTGCTTATATTCATGTTCTAGCATAATTATAAACAATGTTCAATCTTTGAACCCACAACCACAACAACAACAACAACAATTACAACAACAACAACTTAACACCACAACATCGTGTCAGACATGGATACTACACCCCTGAGTGTCAATAAAGTAATACATTAAGGATTACACAATTAGCTTTCTCGATGATCCTTAGAATTTGTTAAAATTGGATCTTCGTAGCACAGTTGGTAATGTGTCTGGCTACAGATGCGAATCTGGCTGCAGATCAAGGGGTCGCGAGTTCGATCCCGGCCCGGTCCCATATTTTTGTGGAGATTGATCATGAAATAATTTCTACAGTCATTCTCCTCCCTTCCCCTGAATTACTCATGAAGGGTTGTTGTCATTTACAAGCGAAAGTATGTGCACCAATTACTGGTTAACCGCTTGTTCAAGCTTGCCCAGGTAAAAGTGTGGTTAGGTGAACTGACTGTCCTGCCATGACCATAGCTGTTGACTTGGGACGTAAAGCAACAAAACAAACAAAAACATTGTAAAAAGATTGAGAGTTGAATGAATTTACTAAAAATACATGCGCAAACACCAAGAATGAACAGGGAAGCAAAATACTTGCTAAATGCATTCAAGTTAATCAAACTGTACGCAGAGTGTATGTTTCAATGACATCTGCACAACACAGAAGAATGTATGTGGTGCAATTATCTAATGCTGTGGTCTTCAGAATAACATAGATATTGTCAGACGCACAGAAAAGAAACAATAGTATCTATTATATTTTAAAAACAAAAACAAGTGAGTATGACCAGTAAATGCCACAATTCATTTGTCCGAAAACCACGCCTACTTTAAACAAGTGTGCATGCATCAACTAACTGAAGGGCAAATCTCAAATTTGTTGTGGGAGGTTGAACACGTGTGATTTTGTTTGAGGGGCTTAGCACGTGCCTAGTTGTTTCTTTGTGTCGATCAGTTATACTTTGCACTATCAGATGACTTTTGTGTGACATTCTTGGTGTGGTTCAGAATCGTCTATCACAGTCCACAGACCAACCCACTGCACTGTTTGAGGACTAACGTAAGCTAAAGTATAGCAAAAATAGAGTAGATACGAACACAAAGTTGCTGAACATCCTGTATTCTGATATTTTACATAAGAATAAGCTTTGGCGGTTTTTTAATCAAAATTTTGAATGTCATTTTCCTCTTTAAAGTGTATGTTCATGATTCTGAACATTTTACTTCAATCAAAAGTAAATAGTTCATTATGTACTGATATCATTTTCACAGATCATTTATTCATTTGCTAAGTTAATTACAGCAGTATTTATTGTGTTTATCTAAACTTATGGGAGTAGAGATTTTACAGCAATTGGCATTAAACAGATACTCATTGACCTTTATTCTAGTCAGCTAAATGACTCTTTTAGCACCTGTAAGTGGTATTCCATACATTTCATTCTAACACACTTCGCCTATAGAACCAACGGTAACAAACTGTGATATATCGGACAGTAATTCACAGCTTAAGTGTGTGATAGCTGACGTCACTGGATAATGACGTCATTCATGGCGTTAGACTGTGTAACGTCGTTTTTACGCTTGAAAGACGTTACAATTACATGTAAATGTATGCGACGTAGTATAAGTATTGGCGGGAGTTCTTCAGTGCAATGGCGGAAATTTGGAAGAAACTGAAGACCTAGGAATGAGTTTTCATCGTTTATTGTGTGTTAGAATCGAAATAGATCACAGGAGCTTGAAGTTCGATCCTTAAATCACCCCTATAGCCTCAAAACCAAAAGCTCACAATGTCATTACGTAGTAATGACCAGGAGTGAAACTAAATTTCAGGCACCTTTGAATCGCCGTTACCAGGAGGTTTTAGCGAAAACTGAACATCTAACCATAAAAACTATGTCAATAGGTCATGCAAGGCATGGATAACTTTTTCTGACATATCACTGAGTCAAAATAATGAGCGTTTGAAAATAAGGAAAAAATAACGGTAGCCATTCCGGCTCCAGTATCCTGTTTGACGCAGTGAATCTAAGCCTTCTCACACTTGGAGAAAATACATTTCAAAACTTACAAACTCTTCAACCAAAAATGCAACGATCAGTTAAATGTGTTCAGAATATTAAATAAATCAAACCCTTACATTTACTTATCACGAAAAGTTCTGTTTTTCATAAACTTTGCGGAAGTTCAAAACTGAAACCGTTGTTTTTCAAAGATCGTGTGACGTTGACGTCGCGCACGATTTGGCGTGCAAAGCGTCACGTCAAGTTATAGCCTCTTGTGGCTTATTCCGTAGATGAAAACGTCATTGTATCATTGTTTATGCCCTAATAAATAGGTTTCCCGGTACTATATCGACTTAAAGTATATTTGAGACATTGTCCTGTTTTGTCTTAACGTCGCCATCTTGATCGTACGGTAGAAGAAAAGTTATCGAACACTTTGACGTTGCCGTCGCAACATTCACTGCCGATCGACCGGAAACTGGAGCCGGAATGGCTACCGAGAGCTTAGTTTCACTCCTGGTCATTACTACGTAATGACACTGTGAGCTTTTGGTTTTGAGGCTATATAGGTGATATACGGACCGAACTTCAAGCTCCTGTGAATAGATCAGCTCCAGAGCGTGAATTGGTGAGTAATAATTCACTGTTGTCGGTCAGTTGTATGAAGATAAATCACTCGCGCTACGTGCTCATGATTTGATCTTCTTTACAACTGACCTCCAAACAGTGAATTATAACTCAACAGTTCACTGCTGGAGCTGATCTTTTTCTTAAATATTGGATAATGGATATTCCGTTTTAATTACAATCAACAGTCAGATCAATGCAAATTTAAACACACCTAGCCGATAAAGCCAAAGCTAAAAACATGTCATATTCACTGCCCCAAATGCTGATAACTTCCATGATCGATTTTGGGAGCATAACCAATGGTACATTGATGGAGAGACACGCAATACAGTGGTGTGAAATCTACGCCCAATGCACCCATTGTCAAAATGTTCCACATTTAGTCATACCTTTGATTAATTCGCGAAATTTATTTCTATTTCATTTTTAGTTATACCTTTTGTTCTCTGAGGTCAAAATGGCGACAAAAGAGAATTAAACAGGATTTGCTGATCGGCCTTACCTATGTTAAGATGGTTACATAGCCTGCCGAGAGGTATAAATACCCATATTTCAATAGACTATTGTTTATATGACATCAACACATGTGAATTATGTCATTTTCTGGGTTGACATTAGCTGGTTGTTGATGTTTATTTTTCAGCTGCAACTTGCACAGATTTCCCTGGGCCCTGAGTCGGGCTGAGATTATTCCTCTCAAGAAATATCCCAATAGAATAAAGGCTGTTTTGCTTAAGAGATTGAAGAAACGATATTGACGTTTCAAACATCATATGCATTATGAAAACCTAATGAGACCAGCATGACATAGGAACTTATTATTGCAAACCACTGACATTTCGCAATACCACTGAGGTCTGTAAACTTACCAAATTGGGCCCAAATACCAAAATTGGCCCCTTTTATATGCATAATGATGTCCCAGGGTATGGATTCGAGGAGCCAGTGATCTCAACGACAGATGTTGTTATATATTTAATTTACAGATGTAAATAAAAAGGGTGTCCTAAAATACAAAACAAACAATGAAACAGTACAGACAACACAGACAGACAAATGAACAGACACGGACAACGGAATACATTGCACTCGTATGCAATACATATTTACAACACAGACAGACAGACAATCGTACACGGACAACGGATTTACTTGCAACTGACTCACAAGTACGATATTGTGCGTTTAAACACAATTCTGTTGGTACCGAATCATTTCATGTATATTTTTAGACATGGTTTTTTTGCAGTGATAAAATTATGTACAAAAAGCGGTGACCCTAAAATGCGTAAAGGACCCCTTTTCGCGTAAAGGGCTCCTTTTCGCGAAAAGGAGTTTTATTTTGGCGAAAAGGACTTTTATTATGGCTAAAAATATTTATTAGGGTTATGTTTGATATATAATATTATAAAACTGAAATTAAACGATATTAATCTATCAATATTATGCAATAGGAATCGTTTTTGAAACGATTTTTCACGGAAATGGCAGAAATAGTGACTTGCGAAAAGGAGTTTCATTATTAAGAAAAGGACTTGGTATCTGATCTATTTTTTTCTTATTTATTTAAGTAATTATTTATTTGATTTGAGTAATAGTAAGCAAGCAGATATCTAGTGTTCAAAAAATAATATAATCCGAAAAAGCACCTGAGTATGATACATTATTTAGCTTTGCGAAAAGGACTGTCGATAGGCCTACCGTCTGAATAAATAAGCGGTATTAAACCTTGCTTTGATCAATTGCCGTTTTACTAATTCAATGGTCAGAAAACGATAATTGCCTTGTTTGCAAGATATGGGGGTCAGCGATTGACAAAGTGTGAAGACTTTCATTTGGTAACCTGGTTCATGACAATTAAGTGGCAAGTTCATCTCCCACCAATTTGATAAATAAAGAGCTTTATTGTAACTGTTTAATGCTTATCTTTGATTTAGTCTGGGTGATTATACATGTACAGAAAACAAAACATATACCATATACGTTCTGAAAATACACCGGGCCGAGTTGACTCAGGCCGAGTTGACCCAGGGCCGAGTTGACTCAGGGGCCGACTTAACTTCAGGCCAAGTTGACCCGCTACCATATGCGTTAGCTCATTTTACTAATTGCTCCATTTGCAATGTCCATAAAGATCAAACAATAGCGATGCCTTTATTCAAAAGACAAAAAAGACGAAAGCATTATTTCAACTTGCATGTACTTTGCGTCATACAGAAATATTTTGAACCACGTCACAGGAAATGTACAGAATGTAGTTCCTGGCGAAAACCTCCCTTTGGTGTTTTCATCAGAAACGACAATCTGTGATCTGTATGATAAAGAGAATATAAATCAACAAACCTGCAAAAAAATAAGTTTCCATATCATTTCCATGAAGGAATAATATAGATACTATGCAATCGATTTACAGCCTTTGGATCGATGGAGTCGATCCAGCGGCAGACAAAATGAGAATGGCTTTTTCCCAATCTCGTGCCCCAATGTAATTGTGATGGTATGCACATGCGCTAAGTAAGTTAATGGAGGTGTGTTTGTTAGAAACCAATCATACATCATCTTACATCCACATGTCTAACTAAAACGTCTACTGATTGGACGATAAAATCGAATAACTCAGTTTCAAGGTACCCCATTAGAAAACAATGCAAGACAGGTAAAACCAGTTTCCCAATGCTCTTGGCATGATTACATAAATATCAACACTACTCACTGTGACTCGCTAGGAGAAAAGGTGATTTATGCGTCAAGCAAAATATAAAGTTCACCTCTGTGACAATGAAATGAGTAGAATATGTAATATACAACTTCCCTGGTGGATGCAGAAAGTGTTGAAGTAATTCCAAGGGGAAAATCTTTGGATCCGCCAGGATTCGAACCCAGAACTCCTGCGTGACAGTCGACCACTCTAACCATGTCTCTAAAGAGTTATCCCAACAGCGAGGCTGTTAGGAATGGCACTGTCACTACACTCTTCCCCCTCTTATTTCCTGAGAGCTGGGCATCAACCACACCTGTGTATAGCCCGCTACCGCTTCCAAGGGCCGACTCCGGCGCTACCAAGTTACCGCTGCCACCAGTGAAGTAATTCCAAGGGGAAAGCTATGTTCTGGAGAATCTGGACTAAAGTAGCCGGCTCTTCAACTCAAATTTGCAGATGAAGTCGCCGGCTGCTGGTGCTTGCGGAAAACACTACATATTACTTACAATACGGCAGGGATGTCAGAAGACAAAAATTCCACTTGTCCGCTAGTAATTACGAGTAAAATCTAGAAAGGATGAATAATTATTTCCAAAGCACTCGTCCTATAGGAATAAATACACAAAAATAAATAACCTGATTCGGTTAATTTAATGGACCGCCAACACTGTATCAACTGACCACTAAGGTATAGTGGATAGACACTCACATTGTAAATCAGGGCTGGCAGGTTCAAGTCCCGGCTTTTCCAGTCTTTCAAATGAGACTTAAAGCCCTGGCCTTATCTTTAAGGGTGGTACATCAAACATTGGCACTGAATAATCAAACATACACATACAGTAGCCCTGAGATTTTTGTAGTTTGAATAGCCTCGATGCAAGAAAAACAGTCTTTGGGGTTTCTGATCATGTTATACCAAAACAAGCCTGCTCAGCTACAGAGAATAGCTAGAATAATGAAATTTCTCTTGGACTTCAGTGAATTTAATCTACAGTCTCAAATTCACTGTTCATCTCAGAAATTCTAAAGCTCATTTTCATTTGATTTCAGTTGAAAATAAATCACTTCCAAATATTTCCTTATTCATATAATGTTAAAGATGACACAAAGGTTCATTCGTCCCCCCCCCCCCCCCCCCCCATCCCACCAATTTTTTTTTTCTTACTTTTTTTAGAGACCACTACTACTTATGAGAAACAATGACTCATAACAGAATGATACATAAACTCTTGTGATTAAGTGGTATGCTTGACATATTACAATCTAAAATAACTTGATTTTGAGGATATATTTTTCTATCCTTGTTATGTTCTATGTCGTAAATTTCTCCCAATTTTGATATTAAGTTGAACATTTTTCCCAATTTTGGCCAGGGGTCTTTTCCCAAAATTGCTGCAAAAAGCCCTGCGCTCTAGAGATCTAAATTTTGCTTATATCTAAGAATTAAATTGGTTCTGTTTTACAGCTGTCCGGAACAGTTTCCATGGTCCCGGGGCCTCGGCAGGCATTAATATAGAAGACAAGCGTGTGTATGAATTTAGCTGCTCCCAAACTAGGAGTGAATCAAAGAAAAGGGAAAGACCAAAATGTGATGGGAAGAAAAGGGAGAAAACATGTGAATTTAGGTTTGTATATTTTACCTTCATTAATAACACCGTTTGCCTGTCTTTGAATACAACTGTTGATACAGTAATGTTCTAAAATTTCAACAACTTTTCTCTGTCTGTTCTCAAATGAAATGTTGGTTATTAGGGTTGGAATCCACAAAATGCTTGTCAGAATATCAACCCGGGTAGACCCTGATCAGAATGCTGACTGTTTGTCAGACAATAATTAGTGGTCGAAAATTTAGAAGATCTACATGTACCATAGCCAGTCTGCATCTTGATAAGAGGGCATAGTTAAGACATTACTTTTATTCTTATTTCTCAACCAAACGTATGTTGTTGGTACTCGAAAGAACTGTCTCAATCATAGTCAATGGGACAAATCTTTTCAGTGCCCAAAGCATATGTTTGAATTGATGGATATTGGATAAGAAAATAATCATCATTTTATGCGCAAAATTATTGTATTTCTAGACCTATAACACAGGGCCCGCAACATTTTCAGCCTAAAATTGTGATTATTTTCTGTTTGAATATGTGTTTTGGGTGCTCAAAAGAAGCGTCTAAGTGAGACGGTTCTTTTGAGTACCCACAACATATGTTTTGAATGAGAAATAAGAAAAATAATTTTCCGTTACGCACCCTTATTTGGGGGCCTGCTATAAACAGGTATTACAAGAAATGTGGTTTGAGGACCAATGTAAAATATCGGAGAATACAATGTACATATACCTTCATTTTAGAGAGCTTAGATTAAGGATGGCTGCCAACTAGCCAAGAAGACTAAATGAAGGAAAAATTCAAGGGGACACAAAATATTTTTAAGGTTGGCCAAAATAATTAAATCTTTCTTGCTTTTTAGTTGTCTACTGATTTATTTTTCAAAATTAACTTTTTTGAAAAATTCTTTCGGGAATACCACCAGTGTGTCAAACAGTTTGGATCCAGATCAGGCCAGACATTTTGTCGGGCCTGATGTGGGTCCAAACTGTTTGCAGAAGTTATCAGCAGATGACACTAGTAGGTAAAGAGTTAAAGGATATTTTCTTCCAGATCAAACAGAAGATGGAAAGAGGATGAAGGATCCAATCCTGAGAAGATCAACCTCTGGGACTTGGCATATGGCCAGCGCACACCAATAGAATTAATAAGTTGGGTTAGTATATTTTCATATCACAGCTAAACCCCTCACAAAACTACCCTGTGTTCTAGCATGAGGCTACAATATTGATGAAACCTATTAAATTTATAGAAAATATTACAATGATCAAATTTAAACAATCAACTAGTGTTGTCAATGATGAGCTTGCAAAAGAGAGGGAGCCCAGTGGTAGAGTGCTTGACTTGACACTGAGGGGCCGCGTGTTCGAGTCTCACCGGTGTCACTGTTTTGTGGTCCTTGAGCAAGACACATTTATCCTAGCTTAGTACTGGTTCAACCCAGGAAGACCCATCCCTGCATAGCTGAAAGATTGTTGATGGGACGTAAAGAATCAAATCTAACAAACAAAACAATATAACTTATCGGTTTTCAGAAAGATAACAATTGCCAGGACAAGTTTGATTACTTTGGTTCAAAGCCATGTCAGTTACTACTGTACAGTAAAACCTAAGTAAAACGGCCACTTTCAAAAAGACCAAAAATGGTTATTCAAGACCAATTATTGCTTAATGCAGGTCAAAAGTATTGCAGAATGCTCCAAGGGGAGCATTCTGCAATACTTTTGGCCTTCATTAAGCTACCATTGGTCATTAAGATAGAGAGCTCGACAAGCCTCACATTTTATCTCTTTTCCTCAGCTCGTTTAACAGGGTTCACACAGGCTTGAAAAGTACTTAAATATATAGGACTGTCTTGTAAAGTCCTTGAAAATTAAATTTGCCTTGAGAAGTACTTGAAAACACTCGAAGGCCTTGAAAAATCCTTGAATTTTACCATTTACAAGAGGATTAAAACTGTTTTTGGTGACCTAATTCAGTATAAAATCGTGGTACCTTTATTTGGTGCAGCTGCCAGCATATGCTGCACCAAATAAAGGCACCACAAGTTTATCCTAATTTTCTAAAGCTAATATCTTTCTAGCATTTCCGAGGTAGAATTTTAACGTGTAAATCAGTATTATTCATAAGTTTCAGTCCTTGAAAATGGTAGGAAAGTCTTTTAGGAGTCCTTGAAAGTCCTTACATTTCACACAAACTTGCCTGTATGAACCTTGTTTAATAAATTCAATAAAACATGAGCACTCATGTAAGATCAGGACTTTAGTTAAGAGTGCGTATCGAAAAACTAATTTTCTTATTTCTCAACCAAAACTTATGTTGTGGGTACTCAAAAGAACCATCTCAATGAGACAGTTCTTTTGAGCACACAAAACTTTTGTTAAAACTGATGGGTAAAAAATATTTACAATTTTACGCTCAAAATTTTTGTTTATCTAAACCTAGGTAAGATCCTCTATAAAACTTTTTGTTTTCCAGTGTGGAGCATTAGCAGCTGCTGTGCACTTGTCTCAATTGCATGCCCTTCACGAGAAATGTCGGAGGAAAGGCAGTGTCAATGGCTGTCACTGCATCTTGTACAAAGTTATCCATGCGCTGCCAGGAATAGTGTCCCCTTCATCGGGCAGCACAAAGAGAAATGTTCTGCACACAAGCAATGAAAAAACAAGCAATGAAGATATATTTGAATTCACATTGCAAAGAATTGAGCAAGAGCTCCTTGAAGAAATAGAAAGAAAAACTAAAGGTTGCGCAGCATATAAGAAAAGATTGTTACAACCTAAAACCCCACTTACGCCCACCGCAGCTGATTGGACGAAAACTATCCAAACTTCTAAAGCTGAAGTGACAGAATTTGATGCACCCCTTCCTCAGAAAATCATCACAGACAAATCATTGCTACAGGATTTAAGTAAAAACTGGTTAGAAAGTGAAAAAGAAAACAGTTTGTCCCAAACTTCAAGCCAGAAATTGGATGATGTTGATTCTATCAAAGAAAACATCACAACACAAACGTTCAGGGATACTATACACTGGCTGCCGAATGGGTTTTCTATGCCACAGCCGAGTTTAACAGCAGATGTGTTGCCAAAATTTGATGAATTAAAAAGTAGACAAGAAGTGAATGTCAAGCCTAGAGAGACATGTTCAAATAAACCAGAAGCCCAAAATGAAAAGGTAAATTTTTGTTTCACTCTTTTTTAAAGTTAAATCATAAAAAAAAAACCTTGAATGATAATTTGAACTTTGTTAGCTTGAAATACCAGCTAATTCCAACCTAGATTTGTGCAGTTAATTGTACTCCATCACCAATCCCCACACTTTTGATTAATCCCTCCAAAAGACAAGGGAAGGGGTGGGGAGCTTGGCCAAAATATATATGAATGTGCAGGCTCTTGTATACCACGCTTGTGTAAGCAAGGTCACTCAAAAAATTGATTGGATTGGGCCCAGCAGTTTAGGAGATGGCATAACAAACAGACAAAGGCAATCACAATCTCCACTGATATTTTTAAAAGAGCGTGGGATAATTAGAATAATTTGATTCTGAGAATATTCTATTCAATGATTAACCGACAGTGGCTTAATCAGGGATATATCTGGGATGGGCCTAAATAATTTTGTGAGAAAACTTTTAATGTTAAGCTGAAATGGACATTTTTGGCTGGACCCAATGATTGATTGTTTACTTTGCTCTGAGGTGCATATCAAGGAATATCGGGGCCCATCAAATTTTCTCATTGGCCCATCAAAGTTTCAAATGGCAAATTGAAATTTTGCATGTATTTGATTGGGAAATAGGCAATCAGCCCATTTTAAGGGCCTGTCATAATTTTAGGTCCGAAATATCCCTGTTTAAAGCGTCAGCCACCTTTCAAATCTGACACCACAACCAGGCCCCCAGATAAGAGTGCTAACAGAAAATTCTTTTTCTTATTTCTCAACCAAAACATATGTTGTGGGTACTCAAAAGAAACGTCTCGATGAGACAGTTCTTTTGAGCACCCAAAACACATGTTTAAACTGATAGGTAAAAAATAATCCCAATTTTACGCTAATTTTTTTTCCTAAACTGGCCCTATGTACAATTGAATCTTCAACTTCAATTGCCACATTGCATCTCTATTATCAGCTATAACTCTTTGCACACTGGGACATTTCTCATGTATTTTTGTCGTCTGCTGATTTTTTTTTTTTCAAAATCAACTTTTTTGAAAAGTTCTTTCAGGCATACCATCAAAGTGCCAAACAGTTAGCATCCAGACCAGGTCTTACATCTGTCGAGCCTGATCTGGGTATAAACTATATGCAAAGGTTATTAGCAGACGGCAAAAGGTGTCATTACCGCAAAAGATGTCATTACTGATAACAGGTTTGCCATACTTGCAACAGGTACATTCTTGATTTATTCTTGGTTAATTTTGTAGCCAAAAGAGTTTGAAACCTTAGAAGAAGTGTTTGAAGATTTCAACAGTATTTGTAACGAGTACACGGCAGCTGGCAAGGGAATGATGGGATTACAGGCAGCCATGGCGGGAAACATGAAGCGTGCGGTGGAACTGTGGAAGGAATCCAGCAAGCTAGGCAATGCCAAGTCCTCCTATAATCTAGCCATGTGTTATGAAACAGGTCAAGGTGTGAAGAAAAGTAGGAAAAAGGTGAGGCCATTGATTTAACCCTTTACTCCATAGTTTTTTTTAGATCATGACATCATTTTCTATTTTTAGACAACATTGAACAAAATTCAAGAAAATTTTTTGTAACATTTGAATACTTTTGAAAATATAATGGAAAATCAAGCATTTGCTCCAAAAGAGCAAATGCTCCATTTTCAATACATGATATTTCAAAGGCGTCAAAAGGTGTTATTAATATTATGTAGTAAATGGTTAATGGTCCGTTGAAAGTTAAACTTGAATTCAGGACTTCAAATCATAGGGCAATATATACATGTAGTAAAACTGTTCAAGACTGGAAACCTATAATGCCTACTCCCCCCCCCCCCCCCCCCCCCCCAAAAAAGAAAAAATCACTTTCAACTTTTACATTATTTAACAAACAGTAAAACATAAATATGTTTGAAAATAAGGACAAAAACCTTTGTTATTACAAGCAAATAATGTAATCTAAAAAAATAAATAAATAATGTACCTACCCTACCTAACTTTTTCGAAGGGGTTACCCTAAACAATTTTTTTTTAGGCCTAACAGAAGCCATGTTTACACCTAACATTTGGAGAGATCTGCTTGGTAAACAGTATATTAAAACTTAGAGCAAATGGCTGAAGGTGCTGTCTGATCAGTCCTCAAGGTTTGAAAAAAATCTAACTGAGTATGAAATTTATCCTGCTCATAAATGTTAAAATGCCAACATTTTAAGGAAGGGCAGGCAAACAGTTCTTATGACAGAAACCTACAGTGTATAACATTTTATCATTGCATGTCTGTGAAGAAAGTTATAGAGAATACTAGGTGAGTTTATCAGGCAAGGCTTTGAGAACGCTTGTTGGCATCGCTAGGCATGCCGAGCGATTTAACATGGGTTCTCAAAGCTGAGCCTGGTAAAGTTGATATCAAAAGACACAAATCTGGTATTCTATTTATCAGTTTACCCATTGTTTCACTCTTCAAACTAGTGATTATGACGTAATTTTCAATTTTTGTGTTAATTCAGTGCCATAAGTGACGTCATTCAAAAAGTGCAGCATCATCATGACCTGATAAAGGCACATGCTGTGAGATAGACAATGTTTATCAGGCAACTTGCATCAATGCGATTAATATGAGAGGTAACTGATAAATGAAGTTATATGCATTTATGTTCTTATGTTTATTCCAGTGTACAACATTACGTTAACACGTTTCTCTTCCTGTTCTCCAATAAAATGCTGGTTTTCAGGGATAGAATTCATAAAATGCTTTACAGAATAGCAAACAGGGAAGACCCTGATCAGACTGCTTCTTCTTATTTTAATGTAAGAAACCTGTGACAAACACTATAAAGTGTGATTTAGGATTATTTCTTTATAAAATGTGTTTTTAGATGATCTGAAAATTCTGTGAATTTTGAAAATCTTATGGGAATCGGCTTTCAGAAGGGCCAAGTTCTGGGAGATTTTATCTCACAGTGTGAGGTATGGCATGTATGCATTAACCCTAAACTTAACACAAAATTTTCTTTCAGGCAGTGAAATACTACCGTCTAGCAACTGATGCTAATCACACACAAGCCTTGTATAATCTTGGACTGTTATATGTGGAAGGATCTAAGACTACGCCAGCTGAGTATACTGAAGGTCTTCAGATGCTCCACAGAGCTGCTGATCTTAATTTGACAGAGGTACATTTCAAACAGACAGTAATAGATCTGGATATTAACAGGAATTTTCCTAGGCCTGATTTTGGGGCGAATATCGACCCCTTTACTATTAAAAAATGAACAAAAACTTCCCAAAATGGTGTATCATTTCTACATTTTGGTGAAATTTTCATGAAAATCTGAACAAAAATTGCAAAGTTACAGATGCATGAAAATTTGCATAAAAATTCACATTTGTATGCTATTTTTCATGAGTTTTTATGAAGGGCAATTAAAGCAACAAAATATATTACAGCTTTATACTGCTAATATCTTATATTGTTTTTAATCCATTTAAAATGGAATTCCAGTTCTTTTTGGCTGCACCAAATTTTCCCAAGTTTGATGGTCCAAATGCTTTTTTCACTAAATTCAACAGGCCCCTGGCCCTGACGTCAGAAAGGTAGCAAAATCCCTGATTAAAGACACTGGTTAACCATATTTTCATTCATAAAAATCTAGTTGAATGCTGGAGATAATCACATTTTTTGAGTGTAAAATTGAAATTATTTTCTTTTCCATCAGTTTTAACATTTGTTTTGGGCGCTCAAAAGAACTGTCTCATTAAGACTGTTCTTTGGAATACCCACAACATAATCAGGCCTTCAGATTTATGATGGGCCCAGGTCATTGTCACATGATTTCAAAATATGGCCCATCACTTTCCAAGGCAGTGGACCAATCCTTTTTAGTTGTTAAAAAATCTGACTATAATAAAAAGATATTCATCTTACAGCGAGTCTACGAACTCCACAAAACAGAAAGTACATGTTGGTTGTCAATACAGTAACACATGTCTTAAGCAGCCACTCAAAAAAAGACAAAACGAAGATCTTAATAACAAATGGTAGCTTAATGAAGGTCAAAAGGATTGCAGAATGCTCCCCTTGGAGCATTCTGCAATACTTTTGGCCTGCATTAAGCGACAATTGGTCTTCTTTTTTGAGTGGCCGCTTAAGACAGGCTTTACTGTATAATCAGCAGTCAATATACATATATGCATACAAGTGTCTGTGTCAGTGTGTAGGTTAAGTATACTACCCAAATGTCAACTGTGGTTAGTTTGATATGCTTAGGCCCATCATTTCAGAAAATGACCCACCATTTTTTGCTCCATGGGTCACTGCGGCCCACCACGCAGACTGATCAGCGCCTTTGTTATATGCTTTTTGGAAAGTATCATATCTTAACTTGCAAGAAAGCGAAATTCCAATTTTCTACTAGTCTCTGTTAGTGTAGCTGAGGAGACTGGTGTTGAGTCTTGCTTTATTGGAAATGCCGAAGACAGGTTTTGACATGTCGAGGCCCAATTATGTACTCACATGTAAAGGCCTATTTATGTTTTTTTCTTGCAGGCTCAAAGATATTTAGGAGTTTATTATACAGATGAGGAACACGAGGATCAGGAGAAAGCCATTGCTTACTTCAGACTTGCGGCTAATCAAAATGTATGTACAGTCAAACCTGTCTTAAGCAAGCGGCCAAGGGATAATCCAAAATCGCTTGCTTAAGACAGGTGGCTGCTTAATAGAGGTTCAGGTAAGATGGCCATATGATTGAGGATTTTCCCATATCAGTTAAAATTATGAAGAATTAGGTCTACACCGCCAGTGTAGGGTTCAGTTATTGCATCATAGAAATAAAAAAAAAAATAAGAAAAAATATCAAAATATGTAATTTTAAAACAAAAGCAATTCCATAAGTTTTTTTGTTTTTTTAAATCAATGTTTGTCAAAAAGAGTTAGCCTTTGGACTTAGAGGCTTCTTGTCACTGGTATACCCATTTTTTCTAAAGCTAAACCTTGATTTTTGATAAGCAAAGGCATGTTTAATGGACATCGTGCTACTGAACATGAAGAGAAAGTTGTTTGATTGGTAGATTTATTCAGGTGTATGAGACTTGGAAAAAATGATTCTGTTACTCATTTTTTTTTCTCAAAAGCTATTGCTTGTTTTCTTCCCCCCAGCAAACGTTTCATCTTTGTGTAGTAAGTATGCCTCCAGCAAAGAGTAATACTACTTGCATTTAGTTTTTCACACATTTACCGACGGTATGGATGAATGAACTTTGGCAGCGGTAAACGCTTTGATGTTGACAATTTATCGGTTGACTGGCTTTGCATTGGTACCCGCATACACAAAAACTACAAGTCGTGTTCGTTTAGCGTAATCACGTTTTAGGTTACGGACGGCGCTATTTTTCAATCCACATGTGCAGGTTTCTTGAAGCATGTCGTAGTGTTTGATAAGCATAAACACTCGAACTTTTAAAATTTCAGTTCCACTGTGTCTCGAGTGGCACACAAACACCCCAACTGTTGCGTCCCATAGCCTCAACATAGGGCGGCGGCCGTTATAGAATTTCTTTTACGAGATGCCACTGCTGGGGAATTTAATTGCTCCAAGCATTTGACCGGTGCAAAAAAAGTTTATCGTTAAAATTTAATCAAACGGCCGCATCGAACCATGGAAAGTGGCCGTTTACGGATACAATTTCAGCGTTTTGGGACAAATTTCGCCGACCGCTGGCCGCGTTGGACAGGTGCACGCTTAATAGGGGTGCATTTGCATTCAAAATCGTTCGGGGGGACCCTGAAGTGGCCGCTTAAGGGAGGGTCACGCTTAATAGAGGTGACCGCAACAGCAGGTTTGACTGTACATTTCTTTCTTGATTTTTCTTGAATTGTTAAAGAGAGAACTCTACTGTATTACCTTTTAACCCTTCTCCTGCCAATTTTTTTGTCTGCTGATTACATCTGCTGCATATTACAGAGGCACTCCAGAACATTTTTACCATGGAAGCAAACACGATGAACCCAGATCAGACTTGGAGCAGTCTGGTCTTCCTTAGTCTGCTGTGTTTATTTTTAACCCTTCTCCTGCCAATATTTATTATTTGTCCTAAAAGGAATATTTTTTACTGAAACTTCTGATTCATCGAAATTCATCATCAGATGTTGGGAGGGATTATGCTTTCTCCTAACTTTATAAACAGTCATTATCTCAGGTGAGCAGCTAAGAGATCAAGGGCCCTTTTCTCTTAGCTTTTTAGCAAAATCATGGAAATATCCTGGAATTTAGTTGCCTGAATTTTTGATGAATTCTGTTTCATATTGGCAGGTTTCATGGGTGAAAGTTTTCAGGATTATTCATGAATTCAGGATTCAAACTGCTGAATTAGGCAGATTATTATAGCTTCTCTGACTTATTTTCAGTTCATCTTAGGACAATTGACCATTTAACTTGAAAGTATTAATGATTTGTTGGCATACAATTTTTAAAATGTGAATTTCAAAAGTTCAAGATTTTGGAAAATTTGAACTTTCACCCATGAGGTTTCCAGGAAAATTCTCATTAACCTTGTTTGTTATCTCCACAGGATACTGAGTCTCAATATTTTCTTGGCATGTGTTATGAGAATGGTTATGCTGTAGAGGAAAACACTCACAAAGCAGCTGAGTATTACAAGCTGGCAGCAGACAAAGGTCATCAGGAATCACAGTACAGACTGGATATATTCTATCTTCAGGGACTCGCAGGTAATCACATAGCCCCAGTTAACTCTTTGCATGATTGCTGATTTTTTTTTCACAATTAACTTTCACAAAATATTTATTCAGTGTCACAAAATATTTCTTCAGTGTCACGGACACCATCAGAGTGTCAAACATTCTGGTCCCAGATCAGACCAGACATTTTGTCGGGCCTGATCTGGACCCAAACTGTTTGCAAAGGTTATCAGCAGATGAAAAATGTCGCTATTAGCAGAGAAAGAGTTGAGAAAAATTTTGAGCTTAAATTGTGAATATTTTCTATTCCATCAGTTTAAACATTGGTTTTGGGTTCTCAAAAGATTCATCTCATTGAGATGGTTCGTTTGAGTACCCACAACATAACTTTTGGCTGGAAAATGAGTAAATTATTCTTTAATCAACCACCATATTCCAAAGGCCTGTAATGAATACAAATTGGAAGCTCAGTTGTAGAGAGCTTGACTTCAGATCAAGGAGTTGCGGGTTCGAGCCTCACTATTGTCACTGCAATGTGCCCTTGAGCAAGATACATTAATCTCTGCTTAGTACTGCATAGGTTTAGATAAACAAAAAATTTCAGCGTAGAATTGTAAGTATTATCTTGCACATAATTTTTAGCGTAAGTTTTAGGTGCTCAAATGAGACGGTTCTTTTGATTACCCACAATATATGTTTTGGTATAGAAATAAGAAAAAAAAGTTTTCTGTTACACACTCTTAACTAAAGGCCTAGCACTGGTTCATCCCAGGAAGACCGGTCCCGACATAACTGAAAAATTGTTGACTGAGAAGTAAACTACCGGTATCAAATCAAACAAAAAATGAATACAATATCAATATGAATCAATATTTATATGAGCTACATAGTGAGAATGCTGTTAATGCCATGATATATGAACAAAAAGTTCTGATCAGCCTGCACAGCACTAGATATATTGAGGACAATAAAGGCAGGGTTGTCTTTTATTTACTCCTTAAAAGGTATGTTTATGAGTACTCATTAGAATCACCTCAATGAGCTGATTCTGACATTCCTTAATTTTATGGAAGATCAGACTATTATCCCCATTAGGCCTCCCGATCTGATGCTGTAATTATACCCCCCGCAAACTTTGTTTGAGGTGGGTATACTGTTTTCACGTTGTCCGTCCATGCGTGCGTGCGTGCGTCCGTCCGTAACGTTTTGTTTTTTTAATATCTTGAAGAGTCATTGCTGGATTTTCATCAAACCTTGCAAACATGTTCATATATGCAAGACAAATACTTTAGACAAAAAAGTAAGGGCTAGGGTCCAATTTTATTAGAGTTATTTCCCTTTGTAGTTCTAAATGGCTTTTAATATAGGGTTTTATGCTTATGCTATTATAGGCTATACATGGGCCGATCAACTCCTACCACAGCTTTTGATGGAACAATTTGATACTTTGCCTATACAATGTAGACACATTGAACATATGCATGAAGGAGTTTGGTTCAGAAAAAATAATTTTTGACAAAATGACAGCTGTAAGAACTTAGACAATTTTTCCCTAATAAGGTGTTTGTATATGCATACATGGTGCCTTTGTGGGCCGATCAACTCCTACCACAGCTTTTGATGGATTAATTTGATACATTGCCTATATAATGTAGACACATTGAACAGATGCATGAAGGAGTTTGGTTCAGAAAAAATAATTTAAAAATTAATTTTTGACAAAATGACAGCTGTGAGAACTTAGACAATTTTTCCCTAATAAGGCTTTTGTATATGCATAGATGGTGCCTTCATGGGCCAATCAACTCCTACCTTTTGATGGAGCGATTTGATACTTTGCCTATACAATATAGACACATTGAACATATGCATGAAGGAGTTTGGTTCACAAAAAATAATTTTTGATAAAATGACAGCTGAGAGAACTTTAACAATTTTTCCCTTATATGGCTTTTGTATATGCATAGATGGTGCCTTCATGGGCCGATCAACTCCTAACACAGCTTTTAATGGAGCAATTTGATACTTTTCCTATACAATGTAAACACATTGAACATTTGCATGTAGGAGTCTGGTTGAAAAAAATTAATTTTTGACAAAATGACAGCTATGAGAACTTAGACAATTATTCCCTTATATGGCTTTTGTATATGCATGGATAGTGCCTTTATGGCCGATCAACTCCTACCACAGCTTTTGATGGAGCAATTTTTTCAAAACTAAGGTCTGCTGGTTTGAACTATCACTTGCCCTAAGTTTTTCGCTGACCCTTACTGTGCGGGGGGTATCAAATAAGCATTGCTTATTGACTTTATGGGCTGATAAACTCCTACCACAGCTTTTGATGGAACAATTTGATACTTTGCCTATACAGTGTAGACACATTGAACATATGCATGAAGGAGTTTGGTTTACAAAAATTAATTTTTGACAAAATGACAGCTGTGAGAACTTAGACAATTTTTCCCTAATGGGGCTTTTGTATATGCATAGATGGTGCCTTCATGGGCCGATCAACTCCTACCACAGCTTTTGATTGAGCAATTTGATACTTTGCCTATACAATGTAGACACATTGAACATATGCATGAAGGAGTTTGGTTCAGAAAAAATAATTTTTGACAAAATGACAGCTGTGAGAACTTAGACAATTTTTCCCTAATAAGGCTTTTGTATATGCATAGATGGTGCCTTCATGGGCCGATCAACTCCTACCACAGCTTTTGATGGAACAATTTGATACTTTGCCTATACAGTGTAGACACATTGAACATATACATGAAAGAGTTTGGTTTACAAAAATTAATTTTTGACAAAATGACAGCTGTGAGAACTTAGACAATTTTTTCCTAATAAGGTGTTTGTATATGCATAGATGGTGCCTTCATGGGCCAATCAACTCCTACCACAGCTTTTGATGGAGCGATTTGATACTTTGCCTATACAATGTAGACACATTGAACATATGCATGAAGGAGTTTGGTTCACAAAAACTAATTTTTGATAAAATGACAGCTGAGAGAACTTTAACAATTTTTCCCTTAAATGGCTTTTGTATATGCATAGATGGTGCCTTCATGGGCCGATCAACTCCTAACACAGCTTTTAATGGAGCAATTTGATACTTTTCCTATACAATGTAAACACATTGAACATTTGCATGTAGGAGTCTGGTTGAAAAAAATTAATTTTTGACAAAATGACAGCTATGAGAACTTAGACAATTATTCCCTTATATGGCTTTTGTATATGCATGGATAGTGCCTTTATGGCCGATCAACTCCTACCACAGCTTTTGATGGAGCAATTTTTTCAAAACTAAGGTCTGCTGGTTTGAACTATCACTTGCCCTAAGTTTTTCGCTGACCCTTACTGTGCGGGGGGTATCAAATAAGCATTGCTTATTGACTTTATGGGCTGATAAACTCCTACCACAGCTGTTGATGGAACAATTTGATACACTGCCTATACAGTGTAGACACATTGAACATATGCATGAAGGAGTTTGGTTTACAAAAATTAATTTTTGACAAAATGACAGCTGTGAGAACTTAGACAATTTTTCCCTAATGGGGCTTTTGTATATGCATAGATGGTGCCTTCATGGGCCGATCAACTCCTACCACAGCTTTTGATTGAGCAATTTGATACTTTGCCTATACAATGTAGACACATTGAACATATGCATGAAGGAGTTTGGTTCAGAAAAAATAATTTTTGACAAAATGACAGCTGTGAGAACTTAGACAATTTTTCCCTAATAAGGCTTTTGTATATGCATAGATGGTGCCTTCATGGGCCGATCAACTCCTACCACAGCTTTTGATGGAACAATTTGATACTTTGCCTATACAGTGTAGACACATTGAACATATACATGAAAGAGTTTGGTTTACAAAAATTAATTTTTGACAAAATGACAGCTGTGAGAACTTAGACAATTTTTTCCTAATAAGGTGTTTGTATATGCATAGATGGTGCCTTCATGGGCCAATCAACTCCTACCACAGCTTTTGATGGAGCGATTTGATACTTTGCCTATACAATGTAGACACATTGAACATATGCATGAAGGAGTTTGGTTCACAAAAACTAATTTTTGATAAAATGACAGCTGAGAGAACTTTAACAATTTTTCCCTTAAATGGCTTTTGTATATGCATAGATGGTGCCTTCATGGGCCGATCAACTCCTAACACAGCTTTTAATGGAGCAATTTGATACTTTTCCTATACAATGTAAACACATTGAACATATGCATGAAGGAGTCTGGTTGAAAAAAAATAATTTTTGACAAAATGACAGCTATGAGAACTTAGACAATTATTCCCCTATATGGCTTTTGTATATGCATGGATAGTGCCTTTATGGCCGATCAACTCCTACCACAGCTTTTGATGCCATTGATGGAGCAATTTTTTTCAAAACTAAGGTCTGCTGGTTCGAACTATCACTTGCCCTAAGTTTTTCGCTGACCCTTACTGTGCGGGGGGTATCTAATAAGCATTGCTTATTGACTTTTTTTCATTAACTCTGTTGCTCTGATTACCAATTTTTCTGGTCCCAAAGTTTTGAGCTATTATGGTTGCATTGTACACTGTGTATCAGTATTTAGATTACAAGTACATAGCAGTCCCATTATAACGCACCTCAATATAACATGGCATTGCATATTCTATTCTCTAAAACAATCATTATGACATGTCGTGGCTCCCAAAATTCTTACCATGGAATTTTACAAAGGAATTATAGGAAAATGACCATAAAATGGTCATTTTCCTATAATTCTTTGTAAAATTATCCCTTTATAACATGATTCGCTTATAACATAGCTCATTCCTATGGACCCAAACATAGTGTTATAAAGGGACTGCACTGTATTTTGATTTATCAAGGTATGGGCTATTAAGTGTCTAATGTATCAGAATTAAAATTGTTTCAGGCAAACAGACAGACAAGCAGAAATCCAGCAGGACCCGCAAAATCTCACCCTCCGCTTCATCTCCTTCCTTTAATGACTTGAATAGAGGCATTATATTCCACGGCGACCAGTCTTCTAAGGGTACATCATCTGAGGACCTCTCTCAGCTCTTCAGGGACTATTTTTCTCCTAACGGCATCAAGCCATCCCTATCAACTGGGGATTTGTTAATGGGTGGAAACAAAGGGGCTGACAGTGGTGTTGTGTTCACGTTAGGATGTGATGAGGACGTTGAAGTACGAGGCTCGATGGACTCATCGAGCAGTTGTATAGATACAGTAGATGTAGGCAGTGAACTCGTGGGGAAAGTGTGCCGTGAGCATTCCTCCTATAGAAGAAACTATACGATGCCTGATCTACATGTGGTGTCTTGTTTTTGATGGCAGTCAATGCAGTCCCTTTATAACTTGGTTATAGGCAGGCCCCCAGATAAGAGTGCGTAACTGAAAATTATTTTCATATTTCCTAACCAAAACATATGTTGTGGGTACTCAAAAGAACAGTCTCAATGAGACGGTTCTTTTGAGCACCCAAAACATATGCTAAACATATGTTGTGGGTAATTAAAAGAAATGTCTCATTAAAGAACCGTCTCAATGCGACTGTTCTTTTGAGCACCCAAAACATATGTTAAAATTGGTCGGTAAAAAATATTTACTATTTTACGCTCAAATTTTTGTTTATCAAAACCTAAGAAGGGACTGTGTGACATGTATTTTTTTTTCATTTATACAATCCATAACTGTTAAGTTTTCAAGTATTTGTAGAATTTGCCCATCCTCATCTCAAATCATTAATTCTTTAACAAGGGGTGTGGAAATAGCAAAATTTTATACTTGCCCAGGGCCAAGTAAATTGCTCATAATGTACTTGTCCAAAGAAGGTCCATCTCATGCATTGGAAACAGGTCCCTCTTCTTCATAATACAGTATTGATTTCATGATATGAAGGCATAAGGTTGGTGGGTATCAACGTCGATGCTATGTCAAAACAACATCGTATCGAAGTCGATGCTACCTCACGACGTTGATACCACGTTGATTTAAGGTTGTGTGTCTAATGGTCATCCGCGAGATGTTAAGGTGTTCTTGCACATTGAACCTGAGAAAAATTAATCAAAATACAAACAAACGTCATTGTACATACGTACCTTTTAGGCCAAAATCACAGCTATAGCAACACATTTTTTGGGTTAAATTACTAAATAATTAGATATCTCTTACCTGATTTCGTCACTTCATCCGTTACTTGTTCCAACTTATCGTTCATTGTTGTAACCTGATCGGAAATATTTTTTCCACACTTTTCACGAGTTGGTTTAAGTCCAAAATTATTTTACTTCTCAGTACGTTTAATTCATTGAGATCTTTAGATACCTTGTCCCCAATAGTCTTGATATCTTCTAGTTCTTTAGAGTCTAAGTTCCGGTTGTCTTTTAGTTCTACTAACATGTTTGCTACTTTCTGCTCTGTACGCAACATTGTTTCCAATGTTTTGATCTCGTAGTCAAGCTTGAAGCACACAGGCTCAGATGGCATGGCATTGACTAAATGTGTGATTCCTGCTTAAATGCACATAAAATTAAATAAAATATATCTCGCCATATTGCCACACACAACTATTTGATTTAGACACACAACTGTTAGATGTGGACGGTTAGAGTTGTAGAATGTATCTATACATCCGTCACTTGTGATTGTTTTAACCTGATAGGAAATATTTTTTTCCACACTACTCACGAGTTGGTTTAAGTCAGATATCATTTTACTTCTAAGTAAGTTTAATTCATTGAGATCTTTAGATACCGTGTCCCGAATATTCTTGATATCTTCTAGTTCTTAAGAGACTAAGTTCCGGTTGTCTTTTATTTCTACTAACATGTTTGCTACTTTCTGCTCTGTACGCCACATTGTTTCCAATGTTTTGATCTCTTAGTCAAGCTTGGAGCACACAGGCTCAGAGGGCAAGGCATTGACTAAATGTGTGATTCCTGCTAAAATGCACATGAAATTAAATTAAACTTTTAATTCATTGAGATCTTTAGATACCGTGTCCCGAATATTCTTGATATCTTCTAGTTCTTTAGAGACTAAGTTCCGGTTGTCTTTTATTTCTACAAACACTAGAAAAGAGCCCACGCAAGCGCGGAAATATTTCATGATTGTCAATTTACCTTTATTTTGCATTTAAAAAAGCTGAAACTTGTATCCCCCTTTCATGTGTGTTAATTTTTCACAGCTTTATGAAATCTGAAACTTGTATTGGCGATTCTAGTCGCCGAAATGACCATGGGCCCAAATAGGTATGGGCCGAAATGACCCGAAACCGGCGAGTTTTAATTTTTTTTTACAAAAGCTGATACTTGTAAACATGATTATGCATATATCTTCTCATCTTGGAAATCACTAAAAATCTTCAGCGAGGTGACTTTTACTATATTTGTTTTCCTCCAAACAATGCAAAAAATCGCTCAAATCCAGGTTCTTATTTCTGAACAATGCACTTTTTTAAACAGATTTTATTGATAGCGTCATTGCCTACTGCGTCAAGTGGTACGACCAAGCCTATCAATGTAAGCTGTTTAGCGACCTTGAAACTTAGGATTATTGAGCGTGAGTCAGAGAAAGGTGTCTTGAACTTTCATAACTCTAGTTGCCATCAATGGTAGTAATTAACTATTTTATAGAAGTTCTGTTTGTTTTGTTACTGTTTTGTGAGTCCCCCCCCCCCCAAAAGTCTGTACTTGTTTAAAGCTAGTGTCAATTTAAGTTTATACTAAGGTCTGCTGATTATTATAGTTTAGTGTTGTGTTGGTTACTGGTACTGTCCAAAAATAGGGACAATGTCGGAAAAATTAGTCTGCAATTTTTTAAGTGGTAGCTGCCCAAACCAATAAATGAGTGGTTTTCACACTCAAAATGCAAAGAAATACAATATTTAAGGAAATTTTTGTATACCAAATTATCTTCTTCAAAGGCAAACCTGGAAATGTCGTTACTTTTCGTGGTTAAAAAACAAACTTTTTCTCCTTATTTTTCTTCCAACTTCTGATTGGGAATTTTACTGTGCCAATTGGGAAAAAGGAGGTGTTTCGCCTTTGGGAGTGGGGCCGAATTTCGCCCCACAAAATGGCCTGAAAAGGAACACTGATGCCGAAATGGTTTGGATTGATTGGTGTTTTACGTCCCGGTAAACAATTTTTCAGTCATGTTGAGACGGAGCCACTTCTTCCTGGGTATTATTAGTACTTTGGGAAGGTGAAAGTGCCTTTCTCAAGGACACTACACAGCGGTCGTGGGGTTCGAACTCTGGGCCTCTAGGTCCCGAGTCCGACGCTCTACCACTGAGCCACCGCGCCTCCATATGCCGAAATACACTTCCCTTTTTACGACCATTATAGGCGAAACGGAGCGGTCTGGGGCGAAGTATTTCGCCGATTTGCCCTCAAACTGGAACCCTGCTTGTACCTGAAAGCTAACATATAAAATTTGGGTTTGATTGGCCCATCAATTTCCGAGAAAAGCCAGTTTTAATTTTCATATACGTAAATGACCTTTAGCCAAGGTCAAGAAATGACCTCGGCCTTCAATACTCACAATTCTTCATTATTTCAGTTGGTTTCAGGTCAGAGGCTGAAATATTTGTGAAAAAATCAACAGCTTTCACTTTTTCCTGTAGAAAAGCCTAAGTTAACAAATTTGACCTTGTTGTAAAATTGGTCAAGGTCAACCGTAGGTCATCATTTGAACAAAGTATGATGGGCAGAGTCACCACTGCTACATACCAAGTTTCGTGGAAATTGGTTCACCGGTTCCGGGGAAGAAGATTTTTGAAGGGTTTTTACCATATATGGGCGTGGCGGCCATCTTGGTCATGTGACCCAGATGCAACAAACAAACTTTCGTTCCCCCTACCCAAAGAGGCTCCACATAAAATTTGTCTTTGATTGGTCAAATGGTTTCCGAGAAGAAGATGTTTGAAATTGTTGACGACAACGGACCATGGGCATCCTACCTATAAGCTGACATATGCTGCTAAGGTGAGCTAAAAACAAATTCAACCTCAAGCCCTCACCAGTAGCTTGCACCTGACCGTTCTAAGGTGGTGATTTTGGTGTAGTTCTTACTTCGTTATTTGCATACCTGTCAACTTTTTGAAATCTTAAAGAGTGAGATTGCGCGCGACACCCTTAAAATGGTTATTTTCTGCTCGCATTTACCGCGCGGACCAATTTTACCAAATTTTTTAGGAGTGAGATTTATTTTTTTCTAAGAACCAAAAAGGGATTATTGGGCCGAAATGACCATGGGCCGAAATGACCCGGAACCGACGATTTTTTTTTTATTTTCTTTTTACAAAAGCTGATACTTGTAAATGCGGTTATGTTTATTTCTTCTCGTCAAGAAAATCACAGAAAAACTTCAGCGAGGCGCCTTTTACTAATAATATTTGATAGCGTCATTGCCTACCGTGATATAAGTGGTACGACCAAGCCAATCGATGTAAACAGTACATTATGCGCAGCGACCTTGACACTTAGGATTATTAAGCGCGTGTCGAAGAAAGGTGTGATGATTACCGCGACTAATAATCAGTTTTGATAAGGGATTATTTAAAATTACAGCCATATCTTTTTTTCTTTGGCGAGTTTGGCGGCGTTTTCCCCATTGTTGTTTATAATATGGCCGACTTGACACAGCATAATACACATATACATATGACATATACACAAAAATTCGGAACGCTTCGGTCATCTCCATTCAGTTTGTATTGGAAACCCAATCGATCTAAAAATAGTGACGCGTGACCATGAACGTGACATACACTAAATATAGAAACATTCGCCAGAGGGCGCAGTTCTTTTAGAAAACACACTTAATTCCAAAATTCTCTAAATCTATGCTAAATGAAAACTCATCCTAACCGAGATTATCAATGAAAGCAATATCTTAAAGTAACAGTAAAGAAATCAAGCATGAAAATGACCTCGATTTTTCAGTTTATGCGGTAATTCGTTTATTTAGTATTATAGATGTTTGCTACTTTCTGCTCTGTAAGCAACATTGTTTCCAATGTTTTGATCTCATAGTCAAGCTTGAAGCACACAGGCTCAGATGGCAAGGCATTGACTAAATGTGTGATTCCTGCTAAATGCACATAAAATTAAATAAAATATATCTCGCCATATTGCCACACACAACTATTTGATTTAGACACACAACTGTTAGATGTAGGCGGTTAGAGTTGTAGAATATATATATACATCTGTTACTTGTACCAACTTATTGTTCATTGTTTTAACCTTATCGGAAATATTTTTTCCACACTACTCATGATTTAGTTTAAGTCAGATATCATTTTACTTCTAAGTAAGTTTAATTCATTGAGATCTTTAGATACCGTGTGTCGAATATTCTTGATATCTACTAGTTCTTTAGAGACTAAGTTCAGGTTGTCTTTTATTTCTACTAACATGTTTGCTACTTTCTGCTCTGTACGCCACATTGTTTCCAATGTTTTGATCTCTTAGTCAAGCTTGGAGCACACAGGCTCAGAGGGCAAGGCATTGACTAAATGTGTGATTCCTGCTAAAATGCACATGAAATTAAATTAAACATATAATTCATTGAGATCTTTAGATACCGTGTCCGGAATATTCTTGATATCTTCTAGTTCTTTAGAGACTAAGTTCCGGTTGTCTTTTATTTCTACAAACATGTTTGCTACTTTCTGCTCTGTAAGCAACATTGTTTCCAATGTTTTGATCTCGTAGTCAAGCTTGGAGAACACAGGCTCAGATGGCAAGGCATTGATTAAATGTGTGATTCCTGCTAAAATGCACATGAAATTAAATTAAACTTTTAATTCATTGAGATCTTTAGATACCGTGTCCCGCATATTCTTGATATCTTCCAGTTTTTTAGAGACTAAGTTCAGGTTGTCTTTTATTTCTACTAACATGTTTGCTACTTTCTGCTCTGTATGCCACATTGTTTCCAATGTTTTGATCTCGTAGTCAGGCTTGAAGCACACAGGCACAGATGGCAAGGTATTGACTAAATGTGTGATTCCTGCTAAAATGCATATAAAATTAAATAAAACATTTAATTCATTGAGATCTTTAGATACCATGTCCCTAATATTCTTGATATCTTCTAGTTCTTTAGAGTCTAAGTTCCGGTTGTCTTTTAGTTCTTCTAACATGTTTGCTACTTTCTGCTCTGTACGCAACATTGTTTCCAATGTTTTGATCTCTTAGTCAAGCTTGGAGCACACAGGCTCAGAGGGCAAGGCATTGACTAAATGTGTGATTCCTGCTAAAATGCACATGAAATTAAATTAAACTTTTAATTCATTGAGATCTTTAGATACCGTGTCTCGAATATTCTTGATATCTTCTAGTTCTTTAGAGACTAAGTTCCGGTTGTCTTTTAGTTCTACTAACATGTTTGCTACTTTCTGCTCTGTATGTCACATTGTTTCCAATGTTTTGATCTCATAGTCAAGCTTGGAGCACACAGGCTCAGAGGGCAAGGCATTGACTAAATGTGTAATTCCTGCTAAAATGCACATGAAATTATATAAAATATATCTCGCCATATTGCCACACACAACTATTTGATTTAGACACACAACTGTTAGATGTGGACGGTTAGAGTTGTAGAATGTATATATACATCCGTCACTTGTACCAACTTATTGTTCATTGTTTTAACCTGATCGGAAATATTTTTTCCACACTACACATGAGTTGGTTTAAGTCAAATATCATTTTTTACTTCTAAGTAAGTTTAATTCATTGAGATCTTTAGATACCGTGTGTCGAATATTCTTGATATCTACTAGTTCTTTAGAGACTAAGTTCAGGTTGTCTTTTATTTCTACTAACATGTTTGCTACTTTCTGCTCTGTACACCACATTGTTTCCAATGTTTTGATCTCTTAGTCAAGCTTGGAGCACACAGGCTCAGAGGGCAAGGCATTGACTAAATGTGTGATTCCTGCTAAAATGCACATGAAATTAAATTAAACTTTTAATTCATTGAGATCTTTAGATACCGTGTCCCGCATATTCTTGATATCTTCCAGTTTTTTAGAGACTAAGTTCAGGTTGTCTTTTATTTCTACTAACATGTTTGCTACTTTCTGCTCTGTACGCAACATTGTTTCCAATGTTTTGATCTCTTAGTCAAGCTTGGAGAACACAGGCTCAGATGGCAAGGCATTGATTAAATGTGTGATTCCTGCTAAAATGCACATGAAATTAAATTAAACTTTTAATTCATTGAGATCTTTAGATACCGTGTCCCGCATATTCTTGATATCTTCCAGTTTTTTAGAGACTAAGTTCAGGTTGTCTTTTATTTCTACTAACATGTTTGCTACTTTCTGCTCTGTATGCCACATTGTTTCCAATGTTTTGATCTCGTAGTCAGGCTTGAAGCACACAGGCACAGATGGCAAGGCATTGACTAAATGTGTGATTCCTGCTAAAATGCATATAAAATTAAATAAAACATTTAATTCATTGAGATCTTTAGATACCGTGTCCGGAATATTCTTGATATCTTCTAGTTCTTTAGAGAGTAAGTTCCGGTTGTCTTTTATTTCTACAAACATGTTTGCTACTTTCTGCTCTGTATGTCACATTGTTTCCAATGTTTTGATCTCATAGTCAAGCTTGGAGCACACAGGCTCAGAGGGCAAGGCATTGACTAAATGTGTGATTCCTGCTAAAATGCACATGAAATTATATAACCAACTTATTGTTCATTGTTTTAACCTGATCGGAAATATTTTTTCCACACTACACATGAGTTGGTTTAAGTCAGATATCATTTTTTACTTATAAGTAAGTTTAATTCATTGAGATCATTGAGATCTTTAGATACCGTGTCCCCGAATATTCTTGATATCTTCTAGTTCTTTAGAGTCTAAGTTCCGGTTGTCTTTTATTTCTACTAATATGTTTGCTACTTTCTGTTCTGTACGCAACATTGTTTCCATGAGTTGGTTTAAGTCAGATATCTTTTTACTTCTCAGTACGTTTAACTCATTGAGATCTTTAGATACCGTGTCCCCGAATTTCCTGATATCTTCTAGTTCTTTAGAGACTAAGTTCCGGTTGTCTTTTATTTCTACTAACATGTTTGCTACTTTCTGCTCTGTACGCCACATTGTTTCCAATGTTTTGATCTCTTAGTCAAGTTTGGAGCACACAGGCTCAGAAGGCAAGGCATTGACTAAATGTGTGATTCCTGCTAAAATGCACATGAAATTAAATTAAACTTTTAATTCATTGAGATCTTTAGATACCGTGTCCCGAATATTCTTGATATCTTCTAGTTCTTTAGAGACTAAGTTCCGGTTGTCTTTTAGTTCTACTAACATGTTTGCTACTTTCTGCTCTGTATGTCACATTGTTTCCAATGTTTTGATCTCATAGTCAAGCCTGGAGCACACAGGCTCAGAGGGCAAGGCATTGACTAAATGTGTGATTCCTGCTAAAATGCACATGAAATTAAATTAAACATATAATTCATTGAGATCTTTAGATACCGTGTCCGGAATATTCTTGATATCTTCTAGTTCTTTAGAGACTAAGTTCCGGTTGTCTTTTATTTCTACAAACATGTTTGCTACTTTCTGCTCTGTAAGCAACATTGTTTCCAATGTTTTGATCTCGTAGTCAAGCTTGGAGAACACAGGCTCAGATGGCAAGGCATTGATTAAATGTGTGATTCCTGCTAAAATGCACATAAAATTGAATAACATATATCTCGCCATATTGCCACACACAACTATTTGATTTAGACACACAACTGTTAGATGTAGATGGTAAGAGTTGTAGAAATAGAATAGTTAGAACGTATATATACAAAATGTATGTATCTTTTAGATACATCTAAGCCTATTAAAATATGGATAGTTCACCTGATGATAAGAGGGCTGATCAAAAAGTCTTGAAAACGTGTAAGGAAAGCCAAGTGTTTTTTTCAAAGACAACATGTCATTATTCCATTGCATAATATATCCCAATCGACTTTCACATCAACTCAATAAAAACGTTACATAAAAACAAATAGTTTGAAAAGACATTTTTCAGTTGAATGTTATATCCTATTGTTTATTGTTTTAACCTGATGGGAAATATTTTTTCCACACTTTTCACAAGGAGGTTCAAGTCAGATATCATTTTACTTCTCAGTACGTTAAATTCATTGAGATCTTTAGATACCGTGTCTCGAATATTCTTGATATCTTCTAGTTCTTTAGAGACTAAGTTCCGGTTGTCTTTTATTTCTACTAACATGTTTGCTACTTTCTGCTCTGTACGCAACATTGTTTCCAATGTTTTGATCTCATAGTCAAGCTTTGAGCACACAGGCTCAGAGGGCAAGGCATTGACTAATTGTGTGATTCCTGCTAAAATGCACGTAAAATTAAATAAAATATATCTTGCCATATTGCCACACACAACTATTTGATTTAGACACACAACTGTTAGATGTAGACGGTTACAGTTGTAGAAATAGAATGGTTAGAACGCATATATACAAAATGTATGTATCTTTTAGATACATCTAAGCCTATTAAATATGGATAGTTCACTTGATGGAAAGAGGGCTGATCTAAAAGTCTTGAAAACGTGTAAGTAAAGCCAAGTGGGTTTTTTTTTTCAAAGACAACATGTCATTATTCAATTGCATAATAAATCTCAACCGGCTTTCACATTCAACTCAATAAAACGTTACATAAAAACAATTAGTTTGGAAGACGTTGTTTTAAGGTTGTGTGTCTTCTGGGCATCGGCATGGTGTTAAGGTGTATTTGCACATTGCACCCGAAATTAATTAAATACAAACAAACATCATCGTACATACCTTTTAGGCCAAAATCACACGTATAGCAACAGGTTTTTTGGTTAAATTACTAAATAATTTGATATCTCTTAGCTGATTTCGTCACTTCATCCGTTACTTGTTCCAACTTATTGTTCATTGTTTTAACCTGATCGTAAAAAATACTTTTTTCCACACTTTTCACGAGTTGGTTTAAGTCAGATATCATTTTACTTCTCAGTACGTTTAACTCATTGAGATCTTTAGATACCGTGTCCCGAATATTCTTGATATCTTCTAGTTCTTTAGAGACTAAGTTCCGGTTGTCTTTTATTTCTACTAACATGTTTGCTACTTTCTGCTCTGTACGCAACATTGTTTCCAATGTTTTGATCTCGTAGTCAAGCTTGGAGCACACAGGCTCAGATGGCAAGGCATTGACTAAATGTGTGATTCCTGCTAAAATGCACATAAAATTAAATAAAATATATCTTGCCATATTGCCACACACAACTATTTGATTTAGACACAATTGCTAGATGTAGACAGTTACAGTTGTAGAAATAGAATGGTTAGAACGTATATATACAAAATGTATGTATCTTTTAGATACATCTAAGCCTATTAAATATGGATAGTTCACTTGATGGAAAGAGGGCTGATCAAAAAGTCTTGAAAACGTGTAAGTAAAGCCAAGTGTTTTTTTTTTCAAAGACAACATGTCATTATTCCATTGCATAATATATCTCAACCAGCTTTCACATTCAACTCAATAAAACGTTACATAAAAACAAGTAGTTTGGAAGACATTGTTTTAAGGTTGTGTGTCTTCTGGGCATCGGCATGGTGTTAAGGTGTTCTTGCACATTGCACCCGAAATTAATCAAAATACAAACAAACATCATTGTACATACCTTTTAGGCCAAAATCACACGTATAGCAACACGTTTTTTTGGTTAAATTACTAAATAATTTGATATCTCTTAGCTGATTTTGTCACTTCATCCGTTACTTGTTCCAACTTATTGTTCATTGTTTTAACCTGATCGAAAATATTTTTTTCCACACTTTTCACGAGTTGGTTTAAGTCCAAAATCATTTTACTTCTCAGTACGTTTAATTCATTGAGATCTTTAGATACCTTGTCCCCAATATTCTTGATATCTTCTAGTTCTTTAGAGACTAAGTTCCGGTTGTCTTTTATTTCTACTAACATGTTTGCTACTTTCTGCTCTGTACGCAACATTGTTTCCAATGTTTCGATCTCATAGTCAAGCTTGGAGCACACAGGCTCAGAGGGCAAGGCATTGACTAAATGTGTGATTCCTGCTAAAATGCACATAAAATTAAATAACATATATCTCGCCATATTGCCACACACAACTATTTGATTTAGACACACAACTGTTAGATGTAGATGGTTAGAGATGTAGAAATAGAATAGTTAGAACGTATATATACAAAATGTATGTATCTTTTAGATACATCTAAGCCTATTAAAATATGGATAGTTCACCTGATGATAAGAGGGCTGATCAAAAAGTCTTGAAAACGTGTAAGGAAAGCTAAGTGTTTTTTTCAAAGACAACATGTCATTACTCAATTGCATAATATATCCCAACCGGCTTTCACATTCAACTCAATAAAAACGTTACATAAAAACAAATGGTTTGAAAAGACATTATTACGTTGAATATTATATCCTAACTGGCTTTTACATACAAGCCAATAAACAAGTTAAGTAAAGGCAAATGGTTTGCATTGTCAAAAACATGTCATTACCCCATTGCATATTACTTACAATACAAAACATTCTCATGGCTAAATGTTTTCAGGATTAATCCTGAATTCAGGATTTCGAGGCTGACTTTCCATAGAAAGTCAGCATCAAAATGTTGAATAAAGGAGATTATAATGGCTTCTTTGATTAGTTTTCAGATTAACTAAACACAATTAATCATTTTAACTTTAAATTATCCATTTTTGTAGCCATCTTGCAAGTTTTAAAATTTGAATTTCAAAAGTTCAGGATTTTAGAAATTTTGAACATTCACCCATGCATTCTTGTATTGTATTACTTCCCATCCAGTTGTCACATACATCCGATATTTGGTGGGTGCCCCGCTAGCATAAAATGTTTGGCCATCATCAGCCACCAAGAAAATGCCATTTAAATGACGTTTCGCTGGCGGACAGATGATAGCCCACTTGTAGTGGCATACTGGGTAACCTCACTCTTACTTGACTGGCTAATAAGGATTTCAAAATTGCGTAATTTTTGAACATTGTAATTGCGTGATTGTTGCAACTGATGAAGGATTTACCTGAATCAAGACATGCCTGTCTGCCTCAATTCTACACTGTGCTCTAGTCATGCGGAAATCCAACTAAAATCTAATTCAATGGTCTTGCTAAAGCTTTTGTAAATGAATCCAGAGGTATAATGCTTAAAAAAAGCTATTAAAAAAGTGTAATTTTTTTCAATTCCCTTAAAAAATAGAAATATTTTTTACAATTATCTTAAAAACAGGGTTTGGGCTTAAAAAATGCATCATGCATAAAAAGCGATAATTCTTGCAAAATTCTATGGCACTGCTTGCGCATAGCAAGTCTTAAAAAGACTTCTATCCGTCTCTAAACATGCCTACTGTATATGATGATGGTCACAATGGATGCGTTATCCAAATATACTTAGGCCACAACTGCTGCTTGATCGAGTCACAACTGCTGAAGGATCACATGTCAGATACATGGCTTTATTGTAATTAAACACTGGGTAGGGGGAAATCCACAGAGGATATTCAAAACAAAACTGCTTTTAGGACTGTTAAAATACAAAATTTAGGGATTGATTACATTGTGTTGGCGTTCCACGATTCATATTCTAAAGCATTATTTTGGCGTTCAAAACGTGTAGTTGTATATAAAAAAAAAGTGTGTTTGTGATCACCTATTACCCGAGGTGAGTTAGCCATTATGCATGCAAGCGATCACCTTAATACCAGAGGTGAGTTACTCATTATGTCTCCCCTCTTCAGGGTTGGGAGACATATTGTTTTTCCCTGGGTGTCCGTCCGTCTGTCAGTCTCAAATTGTGTTCGCTCTATAACTTGAAAATCGCTTAAGCTCTATTAACAAAACTTTATGCAAATATCAATCAGCATGAGATGACATCAGAGTGCAAGAATAGTGACTCTGCCTTTTTTACTTTTTGAGTTATTTCCCTTTGAACTTTGTGCATCACAAAAATTGTGTCCGCTCTATAACTTGAAAACCACTTAAGCTATATTCACGAAACTTTATACAAATATCAATCAGCATGAGATGACATGCAGAGTGCAAGAATGGTAACTCTTCCTTATATACTTTTTGAGTTATATCTCTTTGAACTTTGTGCATCACAAAAATCATGTCCGCTCTATAACTTGAAAACCACTTAAGCTATATTCACGAAACTTTATACAAATATCAATCAGCATGAGTTGACATGCAGAGTGCAAGAATGGTAACTGTGCCTTTTATACTTTTTGAGTTATATCCCTTGCAACTTTGTGCATCACAAAAATCCTGTCCGCTCTATAACTTGAAAACCGCTTAAGCTATATTCACGAAACTTTATACAAATATCAACCAGCATGAGATGACGTGCAGAGTGCAAGAATGGTAACTCTGCCTTTTTTTACTTTTTGAGTTATTTTCCTTGGAACTATGTCCATCACAAAAACCGTATCTGCTTTATAACTTGAAAATTCATTTGACTCTCGTATTTACGAGTGCCTCAGGCTGCAGGGCAAGTGAAAATTTGGCTGATTTCCAATGTAAATTAACATTTTTTTCCATACATGTCATTAATTTTTGTGATTCAGGGCAAATGCTATTTCAGATATTTCAAAGTCTGCAAGATCTTGTCATGCAGAGCGCAATGGGTCAGTTGTAAGAGTGTTAGACCAGGGATCAAAGGGTTGCTAGGTTGAGACTCACCAGATTCACTATGTTGTGTCCTTGAGCAAGACACTTTATCAGCTGCTTAGTACTGGTTCTATCCAGGAAGACAGGAAATAGTTCCGACAAGACTGAAAAATAGTTGACTGGGATGTAAAGCATCAACACCACAAAGAAAAGAAATGATACAAGGTTTTGTTATCAGTGCCATTTGAAATCTGTGTTTTCAAAGAGCTGGATCTTCATTAAAACCATATAAAAATGGCGGTTAATTCCCTTTCATACATGATGAAATATACATGTCTTGGTGTTTAGTGTCTCTGTTTAGTCACTTTTTATATCACTTTCAGGTTTAAACATTCAGTTTTAGCATCTTGTTAATATGCCAATGAGCTATAAATTCAAGCAAAAGTTTGATAATTATGAAGTTGCAGGTGATGCTGACCACCTGGCCCAGAAGTTATACATTTTTTTCATGCTCAGCTCACATGTGCATGATTTTTTTCCTTGTCAATGTCATAAATGTTAAAATGCCAACTTCTGTTTTGAAATTTATGACAAGGACACATGACATTTTTATGTAGCTCTGAGCAAGAAAATGGCCTTATTCATTTGTATTTGAAATTTAATGAAGTGAACTTTATGCTCAGATGAGTTGAGCATGAAAAAAGGGGGCAGATTAGATGGACCTTATTTTTTTATGTGACATAGTTTACAGAGTGTAATTGCTATTATGGATAAACGCACAGTGTTTTTGTGACACATCATGTTTTAATCCTTAAAGATTGTTAATTTTGTACCATAATAAAGATATGTTTGTAGATATATTATTTGTGTTATTTTTGTTTCAAATAAGGTGTAATACATAAAACTGTTTAAGACCCATCAAAAGTGCAGGAGAAGAGAAATGTTGTATTTTAGCTCACCTGAGCCAGTGGCTCATGGTGAGCTATTGGGATCGTTTGATGTCTGCCCTGTGATGTGCGTCGTCCGTCATTAACAAGTGCTTCAAAGGACATCTCCTAATCTTTGAGCACATTTGGCAGGAATGATCCTTATATGGCCACCGGGCCGCGTAGCGCAGTCGGTAACGTATCTGGCTACAGATGTGTGTCTGACTGCAGATCCAGGGGTCGCGAGTTCGATCCCGGCCCGGTACCATACTTTCGTGGAGATTGATCATGAAATAATTTCTACGGTCATTCTCCTCCCTTCCGCTGATTTATTCAAGATGGGTTGATGTCAGTTACAGGCGAAAGTATGTGCACAAATTACTGGTTAACGGCTTGCTCAAGCCTGCCCAGGAAAAAGTGTGGTTAAGTGAACTGACCGTCCCGCAATGACCATAGCTGTTGACATGGGACGTAAAGCAACAAAAACAAACAAACAAATCCTTATATGGCCCTCTTTAAAAGCTGTTCAAATGGTTCCATTCTGTTGCATATCTGGGTCAAACAGGTTAAAATAGATTTTCAAGATGAAAACATTAAAAAATCATCATTTATGAAACCAAGGCCTAGAGCCTTGATATTTGGTATGTAGCATCATCTAGTGGACCTATACCAAGTTTGCTCAAATTATGGCCCTGGGGCCAAAAATGGGACCGTCACGGGGTCACATGTTTTACATAGGCTTATATAGGGAAAACATGAAAAAATCTTCTTGTCTGAAACTACAAGGCATAGAACCTTGATATTTGGTATGTAGTGCCACCTAAAGGACGTCTACCAAGTTTGTTCAAATGATGTCCCTGGGTCCAAAAATGGTCGAATGTCTTACATAGGCTTATATAGGGAAAACATGAAAAAATCGTCTTGTCTGAAACCACAAGGCATAGAACCTTGATATTTTGTATGTTTCATCACCTAGTGGACCTCTACCATGTTTGTCCAAATTATGCCACTTGGGCCAAAAATGGCCCTCCCCGGGGTCACATGTTTCACACAGGCTTATATAGGGTAAACCTGAAAAAAATCTTCTCGTCTGAAACTGCAAGGCCTATAGAGCCTTGATATTTGGTATGTAGCATCACCTTGGACCTCTACCAAGTTTGTATAAATTATGCCCCTTGGGCCAAAAATGGGCCCACCCGAGGGGGTCATATGTTTTACTTAAGCTTATACAGGGAAAACATGAATAAATCTTCTTGTCTGAAACCACAAGGCCTAGAGTCTTGATATTGGTATGTAGCATCACCAAGTGGACCTCTACCAAGTTTGTTAAAATTATGCCGCTGGGGCCAAAAATTGGCCCACCCCAGGGGTCACATGTTTTACATAGGCTTTAATACAGGGAAAACATGTAAAACCTTCTTGTCTGAAACCAGAAGGCCTTGATATTTGGTATGTAGCATTACCTAGTGGACCTCTACCAAGTTTCTTAAAATTATGCCTGGAGCCAAAAAATGGGCCCACCCCAGTGGCCAAACGTTTTACAAACAGGGAAAACATAAAAAACTTCTTGCCTGAAACTACTAGGCATAAAACCTTGATACTTTGTATGTAGCATCACCTAAAGTGGACCTCTACCAAGTTTGTTTAGATTATGCCTCCGGGGCCAAAAAATGGGCCCTCCCAGGGGATCACATGTTTTACACAGGCTTATATAGGGGAAAGACCAAAGAGCCGTGGGTTGGAGCCTCACCGGCGTCACTGCGCTGTTGTCCTTGAGCAAGACACATTTATCCTAGCTTAGTACTGGTTCGACCCAGGAAGACCCGTCCCTATATAACTGAAAGATTGTTGATGGGACGTAAAGAATCAAATCAAACAAACAATTATATAGGGAAAACATGAAAAAATCTTGTTTGAAACCACAAGGCCTAGAGCCTTGATATTTGGTATGTAGCGTCACCTACTGCACCTCTACCAATTTTGTTTAAAGTATGCCCCTGGGGCCAAAAATGGCCCTGTCTGATGGTCACATATTTTGCATAGGCCTATAGAGGAACATGAAAAAAATCTTCTTGTCTGAAATCACAAGGCCTTGATATTGGTATGTAGCATCACCTAGTGGACCTCTGTTAAGTTTGTTCAAATTATGCCCCTGGGGGTGACATAGGCTAATATAAAATCAACTTTTTCAGAATATGGTCATGTTGCATATCAAATGAAAGGGAATGAAGCATACCATAACATGCTCGCAAAAATTTAGCCCTTACACACACCCTTGATCCTTTGGGTGTCGTCAAAAGGGCCTTTTTATCTTTTCTGAGAGTAGTCACGTTGCATATCAAATATGGGGTCAAAAGGTCAAAACAATTTATTTTCTCAAGAAGGCCATGTTGCATATCAAATTAAAAGGGAAGTAGTGTGGAAAATTACGCAATTAAAATGTTTGGCCTTATGAACACCACTGACCTTTTAGGTTGGATAAAACGGTCAGACATTGAAATTGTACAGAGGCGAGTTCAATAATGTGAGCGCTCTCGGGCGCTCGTTGTACTGGTGCCAGGCTTTACACATTATGAATAAAGATAGGTACCCGGCGAGCACTCGCATTATTGAACTCGCCTCTGATAAGTATATTTTGATGAACTTAGTGAATAGACATGCCGTTGTTTTGATCTTAAAGAAATGGGATTTATATTTTGTGGTCAACATCAGTTCCTTGTGACTATGATTCAGGTGAGTGATCCAGATCCAGGACCCAAAGGCCCTTTTGTTTGGTTTGATTTCCAGGGGAAAAGAGTGTTGACATTTTACATGAATCATTTGCTGGGCTAGTACCAACAATAGCAAACCTTATTTGGTCAACTAAAGATGCCACAAAATATGAAAAAGTGGCCTGCTCCAAAACAGCACTTAAATAGTCAAAGATTCTATCAGCCCAGGCATTCTTTGGATTATCAAAGGCTTTTATAAGGGCATTTGAGAATGGTTGTCATCTTGATATCATCTAAGTTCATGCTCTATAATAATATGATGCTACATTGTGTCCTGAATTGTTGAAGAGAGTGTCAACTGTCTCTTTTATGATAGTAATTAAGGCAGATTTTCACATGAAAAGAAAACAATAATTCCTAGCTGTGCTCAAATGCTTTTGAAAAATCACAGTTGAGCATATTTAGTACCAATTTACCAAACTTTGGGAGTATTGCCTTATAATTACTACGTTTTCCACCTGTCCATCCACAGCAGATATGACCATAATCCTTGAGTGATTAGTTGTCACATACACATAGGTTGATAACAAGATCGAGCCATCAGGTCCTAAGGTTATAAAAAAGATCATGCTCAACTCACATGAGCTTGAAATCTGTCCTGGCCCGGGGTTATAAAACTTTTTCCATGCTCAACTGAGCACGAAATTTATCCTGCTCATAAATGTTAAAATGCTAACAATTGTTGGCATTTTAACATTTATCAGCAGGATAAATGCAATATCAGAGAGACTTAAAACAAGAAACTTCTTTATTTGTCGGTATTTTAGTTTTTATGAGCAGTTGAAATTTTGTGCTCAGTTGAGAATGAAAAATGTTTTATAACTTCGAAGCCTGGTCATACATTTAAAAATGCCAATATTTGCTGACATAAGCTGAAGGCTCGTGTGTGAGCTAATAGCATAATAATGGCTCGTGCGTCCCCTTGTCATTTGTCAATGAACACTTTCAAACATCTCTGAAACCACTGGGCCAATTATACTCTAATTTCATATGGAGATGCCTTAGGGTAGGGGAAAGAATGTTTGTTCAAATGATCCTGGTTGCATGACCCAAGATGGTCCCCACGCACATAAATCGTAAAAAACCTTAAAAATCTTCTCTGGAACCAGAAGGCCAGTGACCTTGGGACTTGGTATGTAGCATTGGGGATAATGGCCTTAACAAGTTTGTTCAAATAATGTTCCTATGTTGACATTTACCTTATTTACAGCAAGGTTAAATTAGATTCCAAATCAATTTTTATGGAAAAATCTTTTGATTTTTTTTGGCAATAATTGTTGAAGCCAGTCATTATACTTACAGTTATTGTTTAACTTAGTAATAACTGTAAGGGTTGACATTTGACCTTTCAGCCGAGGTGGCCAACAATATATTTTACCATATTTTTCCTGCAAACCACACAGCCAATAGAGGTCAAATTTCATATGGAGCATTCATTGGATAAGACAATCTAAATATGATTACCAGCATTTCATTCAGAACTTCAGGTCACATGACCAAATTAATGCAGCCCCCTTATATGGGGAAAACCCTTTAATGAATCTTTAGAAACAAAGACCAATGACCTTTGTCCTTGGTATGAAGCATTGGGGATGTGGGTCCGGCCTTTTGTTCTTATGATGATCTTGGGTTCACCTTGATCTACTTTACGGCAAGATTACTATATTTAAACATATTTTACTCAGAAAGCACAGGTCCATTTGAAATCAAATTTCATATAGAGTATGTATTTGATGATAATGCCTAAATATGACTTTATGATCCAGGTCACATCACCAAAATGGCTCGTACATGGTAAACACTTTAAAAAATCTTCAGAAACAAAAACGCCAATACATTATGTATGAAGCATTGAGGTTGTGGGCCATTTCAAATTGTTTTAACTTATTATCTTAGGCTGACCTTGACCTACTTTAAGACAAGTCCAAATTTGATCCCTTATGCATATATCTGATAGCTTGATGTTAAACTTAATGAGATAATGACTATAGATAAGCACCAGAGTACAAGGTTGACTGGTTATATTTCAGCCAATATCACTCCTATATGGCTGCCATCAAAACCTTTTTTTCTTCTCAGAAATGGGGCCAATTGAAGCCAGATTTTGTACAGAGCATTACTGTGACTTGTTAAAGTTATATGGTCCAGGCTGCCATGCACATGTTAACTAAACATTCTTCAAAAATTAAACCCCAGAACCAAATGTCTTGTCTTCTCAGGTGTGATACCGGATTGTATCGATTCCTGATCTTTGCCTTCTTCATTACTTTGATATATTATATCAGGGATGTAGATCCTGGAAAGTTGGTTCAAATGATGATTCTAGGCTAACCTTGACCTAATTAAACCTTCAAGTAATTATATATTGTGATTCAGATTCAGATGAACGCGGTAGAACCTTATGGTTCTCTGGTAAAATTTAAGACCAGGACAAATGAATGCTCTACTGTTTTCATGCTGCCCTTGAGCGTCTGAAAAATCAATATCTAAAACAATGGAAGGGAATAAACAAGAACACATCGTTAGATAGATTGAATTTACTTATATTACTATACAAACTTGATCACAAACTAGCAAAAAAGACAAAAAATGGGGAAAATTCAAGGATAAACTAAAACAGTTTTTTTTCACGAATAAAAAGGGATGGCAACATTTTTGCCAGCATTAAACGCCCATTTTAATTTCTATTCCAGTAGTTTGTTATGGACATTCAATGTCAGCCTGATGGAAATAAAGAGAAGACAGAAATAAATTTGAAAAGGAAAAACTGAACTTTTATACATATTTGGTTTCATAAAGGAGTTCCAGCGATAAGGCGCTCACTTTCCCTAATTGACATAACAAACATCAAATTTTCAAGTTGCCATAATTCTTTTAAAACTGGCGTGGTTTGGCAGTAAAATATCCACACGAAGCATCAAAATACGTATCAAAGCAAACCATGATTCACAAAGCCCTGAAAAGTTGAAATTCATGCCTTTCAGTTTGTTTCAGGATGCTTCTCCCCTGCTTTTTGGTCACGGAAAATTAATTTTGAGCACCAACTGTGCTAGTTAGTTTTAGTAACATGTATGGGAAATTGACGATAAACTAAAGTAACCAATTGTCATAATCATACTGATTTTAAAAATTTGTACAGTTGATGTAAAACGACCATTTTGTAAAATTGTTTACCTTAGTTTATCGTCAATTATCAAGCTCGCTTGTTTTTCTCCAAAACCTTGTCTGGTACCCCCCCTGAGTAAAATCTGCATCATTTTGGACTCAAACATATAGCTATGTAAAATCACTTAAATATTAAATTCTTGGTCCAATTCATATGTAATGCATTCCTATTTAGCCAAATGTCTTGCAATGTTTACATGGAGTATCTGAAAACCATAGATATTTTTATGATGAACTATGAGAAGCTTATGCACTATGTTTTTTATATAAAATATAAAGGTAAGTAAAAAGTTTAATAGAGGATCTTACATGAGTGCTCATGTTTTATTGAATTTATTAAACGAGTTGGGGAAAAGAGATAAAATGCGAGGCTTGCCGAGCATTTTATCTCTTTTTCGCAACGAGTTTAATAAATTCAATAATACAAGAGCACGAATGTTAGATTCTATTTATCATATGACAAATACTTTGAAATCTCATTTCTGGCGTAAAAACGTTATAATTTTGTCATTATGTACGCAACGTTGTTATGGACGTCATAACGTTTCCCGAAAATCGATAAACCACTAGTGGTTTACAGATTTTATTGCATGGCGTTATTTCACTCCGAGACGCGACGTCATATGATAAATAACATTAAAACACTTCTGTAAACAAAACGAAAAAAGATTTGTAAACCTATTATAACACTAAAGGGATGTGTCTGTCAAGCGGAACCCTTAATATATTAGAGCTTGTAACCAACAACACAGGGGAAAGAAGGTCACATTGCCTCTTCAAATTAGTTTTGGGAAGTACTGGTATATTTTATAAGCTATTTTTTTCTGCATATTTGCACATTAGATCCAGCTGTTGTTGAGTCATTGTTAATTGTTGCTCCCATTGTTTGTGGCTGTTTTGAGTTTGGTCCATGTCTTGTGATGTATTTCATAGTGACCTTGCTAGTTTTGCAATCATCTCACTGAGGAAGAGAGAGCAGGTTGCTTTACTTTAATTGTGTTCTTACTGTCGTATGGGTGTCTGTGTTCTGTTTCTCTTCCTCACGGTGCCTTGGGTATGTCTGTAAAACGTGAACTGGTTGTGGCATTACCTGGTTATGCTCCATAGGTTTAGATAAACCAAAATGTTGTGCATAAAATTGTAAATATTTCCTTACCAACAATTTAAACATTTGTTTTGAGTGCTCAAAAGAGCCGTCTCATTGAGACGGTTCTTTAAAGTACCCACAACATATGTTTAGGTCGAGAAACAAGAACACTTAGTTTTTGATTACACATTTTTAACTAAAGGCCTGTTGACTCACTAATATTCAATAAGAATGCTTTTGTGCCTGAATGAGCTTTGAATCTATTTATTTTATTCCTCGATACTTTCTTCCTTGCATTTACAAAAACAATGGATATGCGTGTCAAAATAAATGAGAGAAATCACAAGTTTGCTAGTTTTAAATTATTCAATCTTGATTACAGCTTGCAGACTTTTTTATGCAAACAATTGTTTTCTATCTGCAAATGCCTTTTGATAACCTTTTGGGAAAGGGCTGACCTCTTAGCTCTCTTGTGTGTGTTTCCTTGTGTTTTTGTCACTTTCCCATATGGTGTCTCGGATCAGGTGTGGTACATGTTTGTATTGATTCCTGACCTTTGCCTTCTTTAATGTTTGAAAGATGGCGGCTGCAATGATTGTTAACAACTGTAACGTCACGGTCATGTGTATCTCTATCGAAACCAACGTGCTTTTCTATCCAAACAACACTGGTAAACCTTCACAGATGGCAACATCGATGGTGCAAAGAACTATGACGTCATTGAGACATATTTTACTACCCTGTTTAACCATTAAAGCGCCTCCTACAATATGCAGCTGGCAAATATTCAAAGCGCCACCTACGATATGCAGCTGGCAATGTACTCAAAACTTGTTGATATTTTATTAACAAACTAATCTGATCTTTCATGAAAATCATCGGCCAGCAGACGATTTAAAATCTTATTTTTTCCATTAATCTTTCAAGAAATCACAAACTTTGTCGTATGGTGCATTTGTGATCGCTTCAAGGGTTAACAGTAATGAGACATTAAAAAGAGTCTAAAACATGTTAATGAAACACAGTAAACCCTGTCTTAAGCAGTCACTCATAAGGCCAAAATGGTTTTAAAGATTGATTCTTGCTTAATGCGGTCAAAAGTATGGCAGAATGCTCCAATGAGCATTCTGCAATACTTTCGACCTGCATTAAGCTACCATCTGTCTTTAAGGCATTTGGTTTGTCTATTTTTGAGTGACCGCTTAAGACAGGTTTTATTTTAGTTCTAAGCTGTCATGGGGAGACATCACAAACAGAGGAAAAGCTGATAGAGCAGAAGAAGGAGGAGTCATGCAGCTACAAGAAGTTTTCTCGTTCTTTCTCATTCATGCTCGAGGAATTCTCCTAGAATTAAAAGAGAAAAATACTGTTACACTAACAGACCTGTATGAGATGAGCCATGTCAATGGTAAAACCTTTTTATTGCGCGTGAACAAAAAAAGAACAAACCACCCTGTGCGTTTCAGCAGTGGGACTAGCACCGTTACTGCAAATAATGCTTGGCACATGTATAGTTATAGTTGCAAAATCAATAATTGTAACATTCTAATTATTATCAGATGACGTTGGACCTGGGAGTGATATAACGCCATCTACTAAAATCAATAAACCATGCGTGGTTTACATATCCATTGACGTTATGTAATGACAGTCATAACGACGCCAAGTATACATTGCAAACACATTGCACGCCAAAAACGCAATTCAAAGTAATTTTAGTGTCATATGATAAAGAGAATTCAACATTCATGCTTGTGTAGTATTGAATGTACTGAGAAATATACTAAACTCATTGCAGAAAGCAATAAAATGATTGACAAACTTCGCATTTTATCTCTTCCGCGACCTGTTCAATAAATTCAATCAAACATGACCACCCATGTAAGGTCCTCCAATTCTTAAATAAATACAGAGCAGGCCTTCTTGAGACTTCCCTGTTCTCAAACATCAGTAAAAGGATTTTCTTGTGACATGACCTCATATCATATTTGGTCTCTGAAAAACTAACCTGAAACAAAATAGTTTAAACCAGTTCATGAGAGCTTTGTTCCGATGACATTATTGCCATGGTATTATTTAAACGTTCATGTGCAGCTATCAAGTTGGGCTACATGTCTATTTTTTATTTGATCCCACATTTATGTCCATACTTAGTGCAGTGCTTTTGCCAGCAATTTTGGGGAAAGGCCCCTGGCCAAAATTGGGAAAAAATGTTCGACTTAACATCAAAACTAGGAGAAATTAACGATATCCTCAAAATCAAGTTATTTAAGATTGTATTATGCCAAGCATACCACTTAAGCACAAGCGTTTAAGTATCATTCTGATATGGGTCATATGTTTCGCATAAGTAGTAGTGCACCCTAAAAAAGTAAAAATATACTTTTATCTATTCGGAAAATCAGACATGATATTGGGAAAAAGTGGCTATTTTCGATGACAATGGGGCCTAAATTCGGCCCCTAGAGATGGGCAGAAAATCCCCTATAGTGTATCGATTAGCAAAGGCTCTTGTTAGATTGTACACTTGCACAAGCTCACCTGGGCCTTCACTGTTCACTTATGCACTGAATTAAGGAATCGCATATACTAACTTATTTGTGTATTCTTTTTCCATTCATTTCCTTTAAAACATAAATTTATGCTCACAATTAGAACTGCCTTACAGATGCAGTTCTAGAGTCCCAAAATCTATGTGAATGGTCATTTAGCATAAAATTAGGAGCCTTACCACTGCACATTCAAATACTCCATTGACTAATAAAGGAAGAAGGACGTATAGTATACACATAGCTGTTAGTAAAAAAGAATGAATTATGGTATAAGTATCCTATAATAACAGTCCGAAAAGTTAGAGAATTCAAACAAGTTGGTACTAACTATGACTTTACATGTACTAGAACCTATCATCAATATGTAATTGACCTAAATTTTGATTGATCTAGAGCGTGTCATCTGCAGGGCAACATTCTGCAATGTTATCCTGTTATAGCCCTTGTAGGTATTACCTTCTGATAATGCTTCAAGGAGCCTTTTTTTAAATATGAAAACACGTTCTTCAATGGGTTTTTTGCTTGTTTTGTTGCTTTACGTCCCAAGAAAACAGCTAAGGTCATGGCTGGACGGTCAGTTTACCTAACCACACTTTTTTCCTGGGCAAACGTGAACAAGCGGTTAACCAGTACTTCGTGCACATACTTTCGCTTGTAACTGACAACAACCAATCTTGAATGATTCAGCAGAAGGGAGGAGAATGACCGTAGAAATTATTTCATGATCAATCTCCACCAAAGTATAGGACTGGGCCGGGATCGAACTCGCGACCCCTGGATCTGCAGTCAGACTCCCATCTGTATCCAGACACGTTACCTACTGCTGTTCTTCAATGGTGAACAAGAATAAGAATCCATTATTCGTCTGAGGATGGGATTGAAAAATCTGTCCCTCACAATCACCGTTTGTCATCACTCGACAAGCATCGTGATGGCAAACGATGATCCTCAGAATTGATTTTTCTATCCCATCCTCACACTTATGATAGATTCTTATAGTCTCTTGCGATCACTGTTTGTCATCACTCAGCAAGCCTCCTGATGCCAAACAGTGATCCTCGGGGGCTTTGGGCTTGTAAAAGTATCATGTGTCTATTTATTCTTACTCTACCGGTAATATTGCCTACAGACATTCTTTGCTTCCAAAGGAGAACCTTTTTTAAGAACATAGATATACTGAGACAATACTACATGCGCAAGATGAACAAACCATCATGTTATGGTCACACAAGAGCAAAAATTGTATAATTATACTATGGTAGATATTCAGGAAGCCAGTGTTTCAAATCAAAAGTAACATTTACACTCGAGTTTGGTGTTAACTTGCACGATATGATATATGAGGATTACATGTTAATATTGTCTTGTCATATGTAAAACTAAAAAAACTGTACTTTTTTGTATGGTGATGATACAGAGTAACCATGGGGTTTTACGTTCTAGTCTTAATGGACAAAATCTATCAACAGTTCATCACTCATTTACATATTTTCTGTTGTTGTGTTTTAATTACAATAACATGATGCTTATTAAAATATATATGCAAAATACATAGTTAGTACCAACATACTTGAATGGATAGACATATAGGGGAAGAAGTATACATAAAACATGAGGTAGAAAGCAACATGCGGGAGAATTGTTCAAAAGGGAATCAGATTTAAGACTGACTACAACCAGGGGACAAACTGAAAAAAAAAGATATGTTTTAAATACAAGTTAATACAAACGTTTGCTATTATTATATAATAACATTAAATTCAAAATTATTTTCCCAGTTTTATCATTTTAATTGTAATAGTTTAAACATAAATTATGAAACATTTTTGAAAACTGAGACCAGTTTCTCGTAAAATTTACCCAAGTAGGTATTGCTCTTTGTTTAAATAAGGAAAGGAACAGTAAAATATTTTGCTTTGAAAGTCAGATTTGCGAGACTGTCTAAACAAATGTGTCTTAGATTCTGAAGCTAAAATGATAGTCATTTTTATATTTGAATCTTGAAATTAATGAAGTAAACTGAGAGAAATATATTTGAAGTGGTAATAATACTATATCATACATTGCTGTGTATTCAAGTTTAAAGCAGCTTTCTATTCTTTCAATGCATATTGCATATAGATTTTAACAAATGAGACTCCCTAAATATGCCAAATAGAAATTCTGATTTATGTTGGAATAATTAACTGAAGAAACTATACATGTTGAAAAGGGCATTCTGTTACAGAAGCAATCGCATTTACAAAAGGAAAATGAATATCAAGAAGAAATGATTTAGATTATGTTTAAATTAACTGACTGACAATAACTGACGCGTTTCGTTTTTATGAGTTATAATCTCAGACACAACTCTGCTTTTTAGAATTAAGAAATGTTCAGAAAATGTGAAATTTATTTGCATGATTAGTGGAAAAGTAATAAATTACATTTATTAGTTGAAGTCGAAAAAGATAATGGCAACATCTATCCTTTATAGTCACATGCAAGAGAAAAATATTAAGATGGTTAAAAAGCACATCTACATAACATGAAAAATAGTAATAAAATTTGATTATAAATTTTGAAAGTATACAAAAACGTTAGAAAGAGAATGGATATTATAATAAAACTATACAAAATAGTCGTTTTCTCAGCGTAGCCTTGCGATATGTTCCTCTGTAACAGTCCTCAGCCAAGTAAACTTATTTGTTCCAGGGTGTAGCTTCATTATCTTGGTGTGACAAATCTGCATCATTATCATTATAACTAAATGCGCTATACAATTTTTGCTTATTTCTAGTATTTGCTTCAGTATTTTCTTTAGTCTCTCTGTCATCACCACCAACACCTCTCCCAAGAGCTTCAACAATATCCATTGCAACAAACGAGCCACGAACTAAGGCTTTCTGAAACGGAGCATAAAGTTGTCTTCTGTTAATTCTTTGAAATATCGCAGCAATCTTTAACGTAAAATAAACCACAAATTTAAGTAAACTTTTCATTTGGCTTTTCTGATCAGAGGTTTTAGACTCTTTTTCCTCTAGTTATTTTAGCTTTCGTAGCTTTATATTCATGGCTTCACTGAAAGATTGTACAAAAGCCAACAAAGCTAATACAAGGTTTTCACAGTTATGTAGTACCTGTAGTATACTGTAAATAGCTGATGCACAGATTTCAACAGCTGATTTACATGTTCCTAGGAGTAAGAAAGATTGGTCGAATTGTAGAGGTGTTTAAAATGTCCAATCAATTGCTAAGATCATAAGATGGTGACTTTTTGAAATACAGACACAACACACGTTTAACGACTCAGATCCTTGTTCAAATCCTTTTTGTTTTATTAAAAACAGAATCACCAACGTTTTGTTAATAATATAAGGACCCATTAGAAAGATGGCAGAGCCTTTACTGTATCATGCGTATGTGCGTATCGAGTATTTTAATTTCACGTTTGTATCCTTAAATACATTTAATGCAATATCTATTTTACTAGCTAGCCAAATATTTCTCATATATCACTTTTGGAAAAATTCTTTGATTTTAACTCTGGATAATGTTTTACATTTTTCAAATAGCCAATCAGTATGGCTTGTTCAAAAATGTCTTGATCTGAGCAGTTATTGATGTCAAATTCCATGTAGTATACATATTTCTTCAGAAAATTAATAGAAGTTGCAGTGGTAGTTATGTCCATCTTTATTCCCCTTACTCATGGATCATTTAGTCATATATGGCCCAGTGTACGAGATTTGGGTAGACATGCCTGAGCCTTCGCAACATGGGATAAGTACCAAATTTTCTTGTGCCGGCACATATAAACTTTTGCAGTTTTTTTTCTTCATTGGCATGAATGTTAACATGTGGAAAAGTATTCAGTCAAATCAAGGTCATGGGGACCAGTTTTCACATCCAACTCTCAGTAGTTCAAGTAAAACAAGTTACCCTTTAATTAATATATGTGTAACAAAAAAATTCTTGGCTAGTTAACTTATTTCCTTTCGTAAAAATGTATTGTGGTTACTAAATATCACCTTAGTGGAAGTTTGGCATTATTATCAATATACCATTTCTGACATATATTTCTGGTATACAATGGGTTTAGACTTGCATTACTTCAATAAAGAGTCAGTGAAAAGGAAAACAAGTGAGTATGACCAGAAAATGCCATTTATTTTATACCTAGCAGTGAAATCAATGCGCATCAAAAACTAATAAAAGTGATATCAATCATAAGTGAAATTATTTGATATCAATCACTATTGATTGATATCAGCCTATATTTTCAATGTAGCGTTTTCGGTATACCTCTGACTTTTCCATTCATTTTTTGCATTTCACTTCAGAATTTCAAACGCCCATAACTTTCTTATTTGTGAACGAAAACATCAAGTGTGGGTATGCATTTTCTTAGTTAGAACGTGACATATATTTTGGTACCAAAATTATTTGGGTTTGCATTTTCAGCACCTCCTTTTTCAGTGCATGTAGCCTATGACAAGTATAAAATAAAAAGAAAATTACTTCTTTTTGGTAAATATCAAATATATTTCATCTCGTGAGTTGCTGCGCACTCGTGAAAATTCTGATGTTTTCAACACACTCAATGAAACATATTTGGTATTCACCGCAAAAAAGTAAATATCCTCTATATACACAGATCATAGACTGGCCAATGGCATGGTGAGAAAGAGACATTAGAAAATGAAAGCAAGAATACAAGTAAAGTAAAGCAATTAACTTGCTCTTCCTCAGCGATATGGCTGCCAAACTAGAAAGGAATCAAAGTACTAATTATTATAAAATAGCAGGACCAAACACAAAGTAAGAAAGCACACCTGACCCAGGATACCATATGGGAAAGTGACAAAACAATTAAACATCACAAACGAGAGCCGAGAGGTCAGCCCTTTCCCAGCAGGTGACCACGAGGCAGCAATGAACAGATGCAAAATCATGACAAACATAAGACATAAATAACACAAATGATCCACTGAAGAAGTATGGCCTTGAAACAGTCAGTAAAAATATTTTACTGGAGGGCTTAACCGGTTTCACATCGCCAACCTGAGGCAACCTCACCCTTAGTTCAGATATGGATCAAGACACCTAGATGTTTGGTTTGCATGAACGACCCCTATCTTATCAATCCTCCTAGAACATATAAATCAATATATAAAAAGGAGCTAAAGCAAAGATAAGACTCAACAGTACATTAAACTGAATACCGGAGCAAAAGAAATCCAACAGGTAAACCCCAGTGAGCCTAACAACAGCCAAAGCATCAGGCCCCTACAACATCACAACCCACAGAACTACAGTACCTTTAACCTCTAAATAAAGAAAGTCCCAGTGACATATACATCGCTTCCCGAAGAGTTTGTCTGAAGCAAGCACCTTGAATAGGATTTGATTGATGAAAGTAAAGACTCACCTTGGCACTGCACTGCTGAATTCCTGATAAATTTATAGGTTAAATTGTGTGGTATGCATAACTCTACAACTTGACTCCTAAATAATAACTAAAAATGCTTATCCCTTAACAATCAACTATCTGAATAACTCAACACTAGTTTTCAGGAGTCACTCTTGGACTCATCATTTGATTTTGTAGAGCCTTTAACTGTAATTCAGTCACACTTGACGCTTTTCATTCTGGATACTAGTAAACAGGTACTTTGGCAAACAGTGAAGACACAGGTGAAATGCCACTTAAGGCAGTATTTTACCAGTGGCCACACTGTTTGGTAACATACAAACAATCTTCACGAACAGAAAACAATCGTTTTTTTAGAAATTTGGACTGTAAAACACTAAAAACACAACATGGACAATTCCAAATTCATTGTATCACTATGCAAGGGATAATCTATATCACTATGCAAGGGATAATCTATCAGAATGAAAATTGTTTGTTGTTGAATAAGTAACACAACAAACAAGCAACAGGAGATCTGACACTGTCAGCAGTGTTTTCTCTTTTTAAATCATGTACTATATCAATTGTTATTAGCAGGTCCTCAAGCTATAAAACACTTTTCATGCTCAACTCACTTTAGTACGAAATAATTGAGCTGCGACATAAGATTTCCAACAATGTGGCATTTTGGCATGAATAGACTCAGACGAGACTGTGCAGCCTCCTTTTAAGCTTAAAAACTCCAAACGGTGTTCAGTTGATAGCTTAACAGTCATAGGATATTTAAGCGAGTAGCAAAGGCTCTGATCTGTCTGCGCATATGTGCAAGCTGATCTGAGGCTTTGCTGGTCGCACATACCACATTGTTGGAAATCTCATGTCACAGCTCAAATTTATCACTTAATCTTCATAACTATCAAAATACAAACAGATGGTGGATTTTATTTTCTAAGAACAACAAACAATGCCATTATGTTCTAGTCATAAGTTGGCATTTAGAGATTGATGACCAGGACAAACTACATGCTCTTGTGAGTAGTGCATGAAAAGATATATAACCTTCTAACCTGGCGCCAAGGTTGTAAAACCCTTTTCGTTCTGAACGCAGCCAAGCATGAAATTGATCCTGCTAATAAATGTTGTAATGCCAACAATTCTTGGTATTTTAACATTTATTAGCGGGATAAATACATCATTCGAGAGTTATAAAGCACGAAAAAAAAAAGATTTCGGCATTTTAATTGTTATGAGCAGTTTAAGTTTCATACTCCGTTGAGTTGTGCATGAAAAACGTTTTAAAACCTCGCAATCTGGTCTCATCCTCCTCATTCTCACTTATCGAGCTGAAGTATTGCAGGCATACATGCAATGTATACGGATAAGTTCAACTGACATTACTAAACATCTTACCCCAACTGATTCAGCACGGTCAAGATAGCGGGCAGAAGACACTGTTAGGCACTTTGAAATGACACTTATTCCCAAGTAAGCAAATAAAAGTGGGCCACTAAAAACTTGCCAGCAAAAAGCCTTTTGAAAGCTGTTTTGATGGTTCTCCTATTTTGGCCAGAGGCTGTATTGTATGCTGCAAGTTATCAATTAGAATCATTATATATCGGCCAAATGCTGAACTTGTATCATATTTGTTAAATCTAATAGACTCAAGAAACAGTGTTGAGTTATTTAATCATAAAAACACAAATCTTGTGTTCATCTTGACTTAAAAGATCCACTATTGCATGACACATTTATGCTAACATTTCATGAACGTGCTCTCATTTGATGGTTTTGAGGTTGATTTACAAAGCCCACCTCATCTAAATAAATTAATACCATCAATAGGGGAATGCGTCCCATCAGAACCATAAAGTTAACTCACACTGGTAAATATATACGTCGCTTTGCCGGTATTTACCGGATGTGGTAGATATTGGTGTTAATACTAAATAGATAAACATGCCGTATGCAAAAGGGACTAAAAACTTCAATCATTTTAATTATTCACCATGTGCATGTCGATCTATGTAAGCATTTAGGAATAGATTCGAGTACAGATTGAATACCTATCATCCGGATTGGTACTCAAATCTATTCCTTAAAGCTAACATAAATCGCCATCTGCATGCCGGATACTTAAAATGATTGAATTCTATAGTCCCTTTGGCATACGGCATGTTTTTCTATTTAGTATTAACACCAATATCTACCACATCCGATCTATGAAGTACAGGCAATACGCATAAATACCAGCAAATCGACGTATACATTTACCAGTGTGTAACTGTTGGAAAATTTTCCTTGTCAAGATATAAAAAAAACACAACAATCCTTATATTATGTAATAATGATATGTGACACTCTTTTACTTTCCAATTTAGCACTTACCTTTTTAATATTTTTGGATATTTGTTTAGCGAAGTATTCAGCAAGACAAACAACAGCAGCAACAGCTATTCCACCTACGAGAATAAAGAATACCCCAGCCACATTTTCTATTTGTAGTTCTGACGTCTCATCAGCTGATGATTTGGCATAGTCAGGACAACTTCTTCTACCCCACCACCTATGATAAAACAGAAACTCAGATAAATTCTTTTCTAGCCTATAGACTTGTTCTGATTGCATACTTATACTTTCTGCAATAACATGGGCCATCCTGAACAATAATAATACTGTTTATTTATTTATTACTCATACAATTTTTACAGAGGACGCCCTATTAGCTAATTTTACTGGCAGCCCTCTCAAACAAATTAACAAATAATACAACTATACTATTGCCATAAAGTTAAATTAAGATTAAAGTTAAGCAATTTGATAAAGAAAAGCCGTGGAATCTCTGAATTGTTAAAAGGCTGCAAACACCTTACAAAAATTACCCATAACGTTTAAAAAATTCAATGAACACAGCATGGAGGCCAAGAGTCAGCAAAACTTTTACAATAAGGCCACAATAGTTGTAATTTCTTCAAAACTTTCTCTTTGGAGCATTGACTTTCAGGATTTGATGCAAAAAGTCAGGAAATGGCTCATAATCATTCACTACTTCCGGTTTATGTTGCGTATAGCCATCACACTGTCAAATAACAACTTGGATTATTTTCATTATTAAATTCACTGGGTACATGCGTTCAAGATAATTTTATTAAATCATGTCCCACTCATGCAGTAGAGTCTAACAAAAATAGTTTTAATACGGCTGGTTCCCAGTTTCAAACATGTTAGCCGAGCTTGTCCCACACATGTTCAATTGGGTTCAGTCAGGCAACAAGCTCAGCCGTGGAAGACTAGCGATGTTCTGTTGTTTTTTGTATTCCTCGATGATGCCAGTACAGTGAAGTCTTGCAATGCTATCTTGTGGCACCATGTTCTGGCCATCTAGCGAGTCCAAGGGTGACCTAACACCAGATTCCAGGATTTGGTCCTGGTACTTTTGAGAGTTCAAAGTCCCAGTAACCACCTTTACCTGTATCATGTGGTCGTCAGATAATGCACCGCATACCATAATGCTTCAGTAGCAATTCTTTACACTCAAAAATAAATGTAGACCGTTTCCTTTTTCTAATACTGCCACTATCTCTATGTTCTTTCAAAGGTCTGCTTAATACACTCTGAGACACGTTTAATACCCTTGATACCATTGCAATGCCATCTTGTTTCATACCAGCGTTCCTTATTGCAATTTTACATGTTCTGTCCTCTTTCTTCTTTGTAGATTTATCTAACATACGCGGTTTAAAGGCTATTTCATGACTCAACAGCAAAAGAAATTCATTTTTGCATATCAACTCCTGGACAGTACTGTGTCGAAGCTTCCTGTTCATGGACAATAGTGAATGAAACTAATCTAACTTATCCAAATTTGGTAGCCAAAATACAAGTGTACATGTCGAATAAAACCCAAATCTAAAATTATTATTCATTACTTCGAAAATCGGGATCATATAAAAATATGCTTAACTTTAAGGCAATAGTATATATACATAGGTACACAACAAACCTGACAAACCTGCGGGGTCAAATTTCAATCACTTTGAATAATGAAAGGTATGAAATGAGTCAAGCCATGAGACTTATAGAGGATCTTACATGAGTGCTGTTGTTTTATTGAATTTATTAAAGGAGTTGAGGAAAAGAGATAAAATGTGAGGCTTGCCAAGCATTTATCTCTTTTTCGCAACGAGTTTAATAAATATAATAAGACAGGAGCACGACTGTTAGATTCTATCTATCACAGGGTATTAAATTACTTACAAATCGCATTTTTGGCTTTAAAACGTCAATAATTTGCTATCTTTTACACAACGTTGTAATGGGCGCCATTACGCTACGTTACTAAATCTGTAAACTACTAGTGGTTTATCAATTTTATTGCATGGTGTTATATCACTCCCAGACGGGACTTCATGATAGATAGAGGATCTTACATGAGTGCTCATGTTTTTGAATTTATTAAACGAGTTGGGGAAAAGAGATAAAGGTGAGGCTTGCCGAGCATTTTATCTCTTTTTTGCAATGAATATTAATAAATTCAATAATACAGGAGCATGAATGATATATTCTTTTAATCATATGACATTAAAATTACTTTAAAGTCTCATTTTTGGCATAAAAAACGTTTTAATTTTGTCAATATGCATGTAACATTGTTATGGAGGTCATAACGTTTCCCGAAAACCTGAAGACCACTAGTGTTTTATTGATTTATTGCATTGCGTTATTTCACTCCAAGACGCGACGTCATTACTAATTAAGATTAATGTATATCAAAAGCCAGATATCCAGTTTAATAGGATAATTTGGCATGCATGTTTAAAGTACAACTTAACGCGCATGCAAAACATGTTATCATCATTTTTGTTAAGAGATGGTAACTGATGATTATTGAAATAGATGATGACAAAAGAAAGAGCCTTGCATTTACCACAGGATCTGATGTATGCCTTCAGCTCTAGTGATATAAATACATATACGCACAAACTTACAAATAAACAGACCAAGCAGAACATGTTATATAAATTAATGACCACCCAGCGGGCAGTGGCCCGCTAGCAAAAGCCATACGAATGGCATTTCCCTGGTGGGCTGATAGTGGTCCAATACTGTATGCTTGCTTGGCATTGACTTACTTATTTTCTAACTCATGGAGAGTTCCTCTGTTGCTTAGTTTAAGGACTGCCATAGAAAGCTCCTCTCTGTAAGTGGCTCCAGGTGGAACTGCTATACCAAAACCTTTAGGATCAAAAGGAGGTCCCACTTCCATAAAATCACAGTCCTGTATTGTCTTGTATTTGTTCACAGTTGTGTCCCAAAAGAAAACATAATTTCCAGCTTTAATCTTCTTAAACCCCTCTTCAGTATTCGCTACAAGTGAAGATGTGTCAATTTCTGACATTTGTGCCCACATCTTAGAGAAATGTTCAATGTCAGTGTTCTTGAAGAAAGACATGATACCACTGCTCTTCACTGTGCCATATTGTATCTTAGTTTGTGAAGCCAGGTCAGTCACAGACTTTATAGGAGTATTTATCTTCTTTACAGTTAGAAACGCAGCCAGGTTTGCAGTATATGATGAAATGAGTATAAGTGCAAAGAACCACCAAGAAGATGTTAATATTCGACCCGGAAGTGTTGTTGGTGAAGCATCTGTACCTCCTTGCAGGAGAGCGCCAAACACGAACCAAAAGCTTTCTCTGAAACTGATGGAGGGATACTCCTTACTGTCAACGTTACCAATACGTTCAAGAATATACAATATTATGCTTACAAATATAAATGCTCCTAGTGTGCAAAACCACACAATAGGGTGCAATGGGTTCAAAAATTCAAAATAGGATGTTGTTGACCTTGGGACTTTCATTAGCACACTTATATATCTAGTCATAAATGGTTTGGTGAAATCTACTGCTCCTTCTCTCATAGTGTTGATACTCAGCGGTGCCACTGACATTGTAGCGTTCTGAAACAGATGGTATAATACCTAACTTGGTCACACTGGTAAATGTATACGCCGATTTGGTGGTATTTACGCGTAATGCCGGAACTTCATAGACCGGAAGTGGTAGATATTGGTGTTAATACTATACAGAAAAACATGCCATATGCCTAAAGGACTATAGACTTCAATCATTTTTAAGTATTCAGTATGTGCATGGCGATTTATGTAAGCATTTAGGAATAGATTCGAGTACCGATCTGAATGATCGGTACTCGAATCTATTCCTAAATGCTTACATAAATCGCAATGTGCATGCCAAATACTTAAATTAAATCTAATTCTATAGTCCTTTTGACATATGGCATGTTTTTTCTATATAGTATTAACACTAATATCTACCACTTCTGGTCCACCAAATCGACGTATACATTTACCAGTGTGTTAGTGGCCAAATTTCATTTTGTTTTTATGTACGCTGATTAGGAAGAAACTTAGGCTTAGCACTTTTGAGATAATGTTTGAAAACCATAAGCCCACTAAGCGGTAAATAGAGGAGCGAAGAATACGTTTGGTTGAACATATTCACTTTTATTTGCTTGTTTTCACTTTCACTTTGGTATGCCTTCGCTTTTAATAATTAATAATTATTGAAAGCGTTCATTTTCTTGTCATGATCATGAAATAAACATCCCAATGTTAATTTGCACACGATGCTTCAGCTTAGAGTAAAATCAGGTTTATACAGCATGTCTATGCAAAATTGTATACTAATCTATGATTAATAATTTGTGTAACATACCGAGTTGTTAACATGATCTGTTTAATTCAATATTTTTTATCATTTTCTGCAACATAGAACAATATAAACGTCTTTGAATACATGTTTATTGAGCTTGCAACAGTTTTACATCTATAAATGATTGCCTCATACTCAGAGCGAGGTTTAAAGTCGACTTTTTCCCACAAAAGTATCGTATAATACCAGGCTTTTCCATGGGCTTGTGCTATCCCCTCAAAACAAAGCGGTTGGTTGCCTATTAGGTGTGCCTATTTCATAATATTTATACATTTACACATAAAATACCCGAAGATTTGGTTCAATCAAGATGGCCAACTGACTATCTATCTATCTATCTATCTATCTATCTATCTATCTATCTATCTATCTATCTATCTATCTATCTATCATGAGCTCAGTCTGATTTAAGTCATATCAGCACATGTCACCAGACAGATGCCAAATGGACACACAATAAAATCAATATATGACAGACTGACAATATGCCCATATTCCCTAATAACTTGGCCATTGATAAAATAACATACTCCTGAAAGTAATTCGCCTATCATTCCATTCCAGTTTCCGTCGTCCATTTTTGATCCAAACTTCCCATCATGTACTAGGTATATGTCGTATTCAAACTCCAACATAGATGCAACTTCTGCGATAAGGTCTACAGCAAAACCTTCGAATCTGTCATTCCCAGCTCGTACTACATGGTCCCGTTTGTACATACAGAAAGGTTTCTCCTGATAAAAAAAATCAAATACACTGGAACATGAAATTTGGTACTTATTGCATGAACGAGAAGCTCAGGCTTATCCTGGCCATCACAAAAGCACAGTCTGACCAGAGCGTTCGCTCCTCAGGCACACATAGCATGACTGTAAATGAAGGCCCAGATTAAATTAGACCTCTACATGGGTGCCTTAAAGATTGAATTGCACATATGCATCTCATATAGTGCGGGAAAATATATTTATTCTTTTTTGTTAAAAATAATGGCAGCATTTTAACAAAAACGAATACATATCATTTTATCTTGCGAAAAGATAAATGATTAAAAAATACTCTTTGTATTCTAGTTAGTGATTGTACTTTTGAAATTAAATGTTTATTTAATCTTTTGAAGCATAAGATAAATGATTATTTAGGATTGACTAACATGATTTTTAAAACCATATTTTTATGAAGGAAAGCTGAAATACTAGTGATTTATCGTTTGTGTCATCGTCGTCTGATTGAAGAGTGGTCATATTCTTTGGTGATGATTAATATTAATTATTAAATGTGTTTCAAAAGTAACTTCTGCACAAAAAAACGTATTTATTGTGTACCAGATAGAGGTTTCCACAGACAAAACTCTTATCTCATTTACCATTACCTGTCAGTTTAGATGTTCAATCTATTAAAGGACTTACATATGAGACCATTAAAGAAGATAATAAAAATATATTTTTTATAAATGTTCTTTGTCTAATTTGGCATGACCATGCGCGGATCCAGACCCCCCACCCCTACCCCCACCCCCACCCCCCAAAAAAAACTATCACAAAGCTATAGAGTTTCTTAGCAATACTGGGCAGATCCCATGAAAAACTACATAGCTACCAAGCCAGCATTCAATACTGAACCATCATCGGCCTGTCAGGGAAACGCTTTTTGCTGGCGTGTCGATGATGGCCCGCTTTTAGTGGTATTTATATCATCTCTCCCCCTCATCAATTAAACAAAAAGCAAAACAAAAACGTTGTCACAGTTGGACCCCCTCTGACAAATTTTTCTGGACCCGCGCCTGAGGTCATCATCAATATTGAATAGATACAGCTGATACATGTGTGTTAGACTTATAGTACTTATTGGAGTTTTTGTATTCCATGTGAACCATCTGCTACCATTATATCTCGTTCATCCTTAAAAGGAATCTAAAATGAGACTTATTTCAAACCAAAATCTCAAGTGCAAATAATTATTGTAAATGTCATAGCGACATCCACAAGCAGGAAATTGCAATAAGTTGATGTGGATTGATTCAGCTGTGTGTGCGAACTTAGATTAAACTGAGTTTTCCCACTTACATTAAGTCAAAGAGAAATAGGTTGGCTTTATATTTGGTCACTAGGCTGAACCCTTCTGTAGAGGAAAACTAAAAGTGAATTGCTAACTTCCTATTTTTAATAAAACATACCAGTATAGTAACCACTTTTGCTCTCCTTCCAACAAGAGGAAACGGTGACGTCCTGTTTATGTGCAAATGTGGCTCCTGGAGTTGAAGGCGAGTCTCTGTGGGATCTCCAGTGTATTTCCATTCTCCTATCTGTTAAGTAGATTCAGAAACACACGTTTAGTCCTAAATGGGTCAGAATGTAAATTAAAATACCAACACAATAGGTACGTGGAGATATTTTAACACATTGCAACAAAAAGCAGTTACGCTCTTGTTGTTGATGTTATGCATATTCTGCTTACTAAAGTAAGTAAAGGTGCAAAGATCAGGAATCGATACAATCAAGTACCACACCTGACCCAGGATACCAATGGGAAAGTGACAAACTCACAGAAGACACCACAAACGAGAGCCAAGAGGTCAGCCCTTTCCCAGCAGGTGACCACAAAGCACATATAAACAGACGCGCACAGACATAGCAAACACAAATCAGAACAAAAACATAAAAGATCCACAAAAGAAGTACCGCCTTGGAACGGTCAGTAAAATATTTTACTGGAGGGCTTAAACCGGTTTAACGTCGCCAACCTCACCCTTAATTCAGATGTGGATCAAGACACATAGATATTTGGTTTGCATGAAAGACCCCTAACTTATCAATGCATCATCTCCTAAAACATATAAATCAAGATTTAACAAGGAGATAAAGCAAGGATAAGGACTCAACAGTAAATTAAACTGAATACCGGAGCAAAAGAAATCCAACAGGTAAACCCCGGTGGGCCCGACAAACAGCCAAAGCATCAGGCCCCTACCATCTCATCAATAGATAAGTCTTTAAGTCGGAACCATCATAGAGTCTGAAGTCCGACCCACCGGCGTGCAATTAAAGAGGAAAGCAAAGTTACCAACCGTGATTGGGTTGACCACCAAGCATGCAGTCTGTTGCAATACATTAATGTTATAGCCAATCTTTTTATAATGAGAAATTATTTTAATGAACTGCGCTGAAAAATTATTAGAGCCAACAATCTTCTTCAATTTATATACCAAGTCACCATAGAAATCATGTTCCGAAAGTCCTTGGCTCAAGAGAGATTTAAGTCCAACTTGGAATTTAGAAATCAAATCATAGTATCGTCTATAAAATTTAGAAAATGTTTTGCGAAGTTTATGATACCGATAGCCTTGTTTAAGAAGTTTCTGGGTTAACAATTTATTGCGAGTGTTGAAGTCAGCAACATAGCTAGATGCTACCTTTCATAAAGATCATAAAAATACTAATAGATATGTATATACTCCACTCTGGTCCTCTTAGAGCAAAACTTGCCCCCTTCATATACACATTCTGTAAAGATCTGATAAAAACTACATACATGTGTTACACAGATCCTCATGTATACATGTGGTAGTGTTGCCTTTCATACGAATGACACAAATACTGTTAATGTATATTATATTTAGAAATTCGGAAAAAATGTGTACATCAGAACAGCCCTTTTCCAAACTTTCTTACCCTGGGTTATCTGAACACACAATGCATAAATTGGAGGCAATATTTAAATTTAAAGAAGGTGTTATCGTTCGTGCTTAAGCGGATTCCTGACATTTTTGTACCAAAAAGATTGTAATTAAATATATTATATAAACGATACCAAATGATTGATAATCTGTGGAATACACAACAACAACGACAAACAGGGTCATTTGGGAAGGACATGGTGCTGTTAGAATTCCAGATTTTTTTAATTGACGATTTTGTTTAATAATACTTGTTTTGTTAGCAGAAATAGTATTACCTGAACCTGGTCATATCCTGAAATCTCAGTGAGAAAAATTGAGAAATTAGACCTTTTTCCATTTTCGTCAAACTGGATATTCCCTAAATGCCCTTCATGTCTGATCTGAAACGATTACATGACAAATTCAATATTCTATTCAGATTTCATTTGTTTTATCAGTTTTACAAGCACTATAGAAGCATACACGGCTGCTGCTTTAGGCCTATTACAATAATTTGAGACAAAGTTTGATCGGGAGTTTGATTAAGTGGTAAATAATTGAGAAAAAAAACAAATAGCAACCGACATTTGAAAATTAAAGTATTTCATTAGAATGAGGACACTATTTAGGCTTCGACGTAGGAAGACCTGACTATTGCACGTGAACAACAAAGGTCCAGTCCAGCCTTGACATCCGCACCTTCGTCATTCGCTAGCTAGACAGTACAATGGTCAAACTCACTCTGTCCAAAATTTCATATTCTAGCTAATCCTTGTAGCTCAGCATACTGGTTTTAGTCTCACTTTGTTGGACACCTTACAGACATGATATGGGCCATTGCATGAGATTTCCAACAATGTGGTATGTGCGACCAGCGAAGCCTCAGATCAGCCTGTCCATAAGCACAGTTCGAGCAGATCCTTTGCTAGTCGCTTGAATATTCTATGACTGTTAAGCTACTGACTGAACATCAATTGGAGTTTTTAAGCTTAAAAGGAGGCTACACAGGCTCGTCTGAGTCTACACTTGTCAAAATACCATATTGTTGGAAATCACATGTCATGGCTCCATTACCTCACTTCATGGCCACTGATCAGCATATTTTCATTTTACAACGAGTTTAATAAATTTGATAATAAATGACTACGGATAAAAGGTAGCACTAAATCTAGTTGAAATCACAGTTTGAGGCAAAAAAATGCAAATAGCAAATATGACTTTATTATGTGCGTGCTTGCATTACGTTGCACAACTGATTTGCATTTCTAGTGCATCATCGAATCTAAAATGGGTTATTACCGAATTTATCTGCAGCTTAAGTCATCTGACAGTGATAGACATAACTTTAAGGCTCTACACTGTCAACCTTAAAAATATATATTGAAGAGGTTCAACAACTTTGAAAGCAAGTACATCTGAAAAGCTATTGAGAAACCAAGTAATTTGCTGCAAACCCGATAAAATTTAATGAAAATTAAGAACGTTACAGATGATTGTACAGTAGAGAATTGAAAGCTATGAAGGGCAGCCATTTTCAGCTTTGTGACGGCACACATACAGCCTAGTTAAATATGCATAAACATAATAACTAGGTTTCTGTAAGTTTGCATTTTTATTGATTCTTCTGTTGAAAATAGGTGATGTTGAAGAGACAAAAACCCTGTACAGTTTGCAATGAAATAGGAGATTTTATTGGCTTTTCAAAATTTACAGGAAGTCCATTAAATATTCAAAATGGCAGCCTCCATTGGCTTATTAGAAGTCAGCATTTTGATTTATAAATTGCTATAACTTTCTGATTTTACATCCGATTTTAATCGGGTTAGCAGCAGACTGCATGGTTAGATTAGGGATAGCATATAAAATTCATTTGCTTCCAATGCTACAGTCCCCTTTAATGTAACCATTGCAAACACTTACCTGTTTTATTTCATTGGCAATTTGCTTTCTAATCTCTTCTATGCCAGTGTTTATGTCAACGAATTTAAGGACTTGTTCCAGTAAACTGATAGCATCATGTGCTATTGTCTGGTTAAGTGCATTGTCATATCTTCTTTTGACACTGTCACCGGTATCGAATGGCATCATTCCAAACACTGTAAAATTAACATGGATATCGGAAAATATCCTGAACACATCTGGTAACTCATCACCCTGAAAAAGAATACCATGCTCGACCTATTAAACGCACTGTGAGCATACCATTTACAAAATCATATATCATAAAACCCTTTTTAATTAAGTGCAGATAATCTGGCTTCTGGTGGCATACCTGCTGTTTTTGATACATGCTAATCTATATTGATGAAATTGTCTAGTTATAAACTAGACCATAGACTAGTTAAACCACAGTTGCAACTCAAAAAGAGCACAGTGCATGCGTAACAGAAGTATGAGCGCTCTTGATTCATTTCAAAGTTAATGTGGCACCCAGAGGATGAATGCAATTGGTTCATTTTAAAGTTAAGGAAACACCCGAAACTAATTTTGGCCAGCACTAAAGATTTGGTACTTATTGCAAATTGGTAAAGTCACTCTCATGTATATCTAGTGGGACTGGAAGTCTATATTAAAGACAAAACTATTCAACTTTGTCCCTACTTTGTGTTTGTGAGTAGTGTAGACTCTGGCGAGAATGTTTGGAAGCATGTGATAGTCTAAGCCTTTACTGATCACATTGAGATAAATACCAAAGTCTCGTGTAATGGCATCGTTGGTAACCCAAGTGTAAAGCATTCCCTTTCACTCCATACATGGAGTGAAACCGAATGCTTTAAACCTGAGTTACCGAGAATGATCCCGAACTAACATGGATGGAGTGAAACAGAATGCTCTACACCCGTGTTACCGAAGATGATCCCAAACTAACATGAATGGAGTGAAACGAAATGCTCTACACCTGGGTTACCGAGGATGATCACGTTATGAGTGGAGTGAAACGGAATGCGTTACACCTGGATTAGCGAAGATGATCACGTTATGAGTGGAGTGAAACGGAATGCTTTACACCTGGGTTACCGAGGATGATTCCGTCAGGAATGGAGTGAAATGGAATGCTTTTCACCTGGGCTACAGAGGATGATTACATTATGGAATATAATGTAAACAGAATGTTTTACACCTGGGTCACCTTATGAATGGAGTGAAACGGAATGTTACTGAGGATGATGTTATGGCTTGTCTTACTTACCGGGTCATAAAATAGCCAACTGTATGGTTTAGACAGCATTGCCAAGGATCGAGCCTAAAATATACCAATGATACATGATTAATAAGTGTTTACTTCCAAAACCTTGCATTTGCACAGGTTTCATATTTTGTATATTTAACGTAGTTGTACATTTTGACAATGGTTCACTAACCGGTGGATTGTTTTATTCAATTATTCACTTGGGTAAATTCTATTCCTGGATAATAAAATATTTAACAAGAGCTCAGCATATCCATAGATTTAATTATGATTGTCTAGGATAAGATGTCAGTTTTAATTATAAATATCTAGTAATATGTCAGTCCAAATTGGGATCATTTAAGTAATTTGGTCTCATTAGCCTGTTAGCGCTCCATAGAAATTCCTACCACAAGTTCGTGCTTTGAAAACTATGCAACACTATGCAAATTGTATCCACGCATTGCATGATTGATATTAATTTTAAAGATCAGGTTATTGTTTCATTTTCGGTGTTTAAATTGTTATTATTTTAATATATATTAAAATATAAACTGCTTATTTTCCTCATAAGACTTACAATGTCAGAGGCTGTTCATTACATGCTAGCTATTTGTACTTTTTTACTATCATAAAACAATAACTCACTGTTTCAAGTAGTAACTTTGTATTTTTCTTCCTGCAAAACACTATGGAGTTCTTCATAAAGATTCTCCGCATATGTACCAGATGGTCTTTGGCCTGCTTCACTGAACTTTCTCTTTCAAATCTCCAAGATTTTATCATCAATTCGTGGTTCGTTAGGAGGGTCTCAACAAGTGATATGCCTTCAAAAAACATAAGATTACAAGAAGTATTAAAACAGTTAGTGGGTATGGCCAGGAAATGCCACAATCTCACACTGCAGACCAACCCACGACACAATGTGGACGAAACACAGAATACTAACAGCCACATGACATCATAAGGCAATTAAAGTAAAGCAGCCAGCTCGCTCTTCCCCACAAGATAAGTGCAAAACTAGAAAGGATACAACAGTAAGAACGAGTACCAAACACAAAAAAAGCCATGTAAACAATGGGAGCAATAATTCACAATGAATCAACAAAAACAGAACCATCGCCTTGGAATGGACAGCAGTCGAAGCCACTAAACCGTCTAACCGTTGCATATGGCTCATTATTAAATTATCAAGTAAAATATACATGTAGGGTATCCAAAGGGATACATGTAAATGAAGCGCCTTATGAGAAACACTATTTACTGCACTTGCATACAGCAAAGGCACAGATCAGATCAGTCTGTGCAGCTGCATAGTCTGATTGGCACCACAGCTGTTCTCTGCCGCCAAATAGTGCAAAAATTGTAATCTTCATAGTATCAAAAAACATATTAATGGGGATATTTTCGTGCTCAGAACAGCAGACAATTCCATTTGTCCTCGTTATAATTTTTATATGATAAATGGCTATAATATATATGACAACGGACACATTTCAAGTTCATATGAGTTTAACTTGATTTTTTAAACCTCGAGACCTGATATGAATCAGTTTATCTCAAAATAACTTTGACTCTCGCATTAACTTTGAGTTTTGAGGATTTGAATTACAATCTTGTGCCACTATTGGCCCACCAGCGAAACGCCATTCAAATGGCGTTTCGCTGGTGGGCCCATAGTCACCCGCCGTTATGCTTACTGGGGTTTATTATGATCCACCTACCTCGAGCATCATCGAAGAAGACACTAACTTTTTCCCAGTGATAGAATTGTACGAGATCATAGATGGCCCTGCCGAATCTATCTATATCTGGTAGCACTTCGAAAGTATTGTTGAGGTGGTCTTGTGACATGACCTGTGTCGTTGCTATGTAGGGTATTTTTAACGCTTCTGTTGCTAAGGCCAGAGGATCTTCAAAAGGTCCAACATAAACATGTGTTGAATGTGCCTTAAAGAACCCCATTCCTGAAATAGAAAACAAATGAGCCGCGGCATGAGCAAATCGATAATGTGGCATGCGTCACGAGAAGACTCGGACAGTTTACATGGGCGGATCCAGAGGGGGGGGGGGGGCAGGCGGTCTGGACCCCCCTGAAAAATCACAAAAATATAGGGTTTCTAAGCAATACTGGTCCGGATCCCCTTTAAATTGTAAAGCTACCAAGCCACCATTCAATATTGGGCCATAATCGGCACGCCAGCGAAACGCCATTTAAATTGCGTTTCGCAGGCGGGCCGATGATGGTCCGCTAATATTGGTATTTGGATCATTCCTCCCACCATCAAACTAAAAAGAAAATAAAAACGTTTTCAAAGTTGGCCCCCATCTGACAAAATTTTCTGGATCCGCGCATGGCTTAACATCAGCTTAGTCTGATCAGTGGCTTTGCTGTTCTCATGAAGAAATCTTAGGTCTCTAGTTACCCACTGAGCACACAGCGAAGAATCTGATCAGTCTGGGTGGAAGCCCAGGCTGATTTGAGTCTTCGCTTGGCTCACACTCATTATGTTAGTTTTGCTCATGTCAGGCTAAAACAAATGCAATCAATGTCAATCAAATTATGGATAATCGACACCAAAAGCAGATGGTAACATAATGAACTTAAGCCTCATTTGGTTTCTTGAACAGGAGAACTATTTGAAAATGTTATTGTTGTTGTTGCTGCTGCTGCTGTTGCTGCTGCTGCTGCTGCTGCTGCTGCTGCTGCTGCTGCTGCTGCTGCTGCTGCTATTTGCAAATATCTTTAAGGGTAAGTTTGATTACTGCATCGCTTTCCAATATTCAACAAGATTTTAGCGTATCCATAAATTGAATTATGAATATCTAGAATAGAATAATATCAGTTCCAATTGGGATCATTGGATGTGGTATATCGAATTTAAAAATCTATCGTTTTTTGCGTTCTGTATATGTAACATAAGTTTTAGATTATATTCTTAAATTTCTTAATTCAAGATAGTTTGAGGTCAGTGTGAAGTCCATATGAAAATATTTTTCTCATCTCAGCTCAAATTATGTATTGCTAAAAACTGTGACAAAGAAATGGTACTGACAAACCTTCCACATGTATTTGCCATAAATGATGGGACTAGCAGTTTACTGTGACCCCAAATAATGATTGTGCAGTACTGGATAAATAGGTGCTGGATAGAAGATACAATGCATTGTAAAATTGTGCAAGTTTACTAAGTCAAGCACTTTTCCCTATAGACGTGTAACAATACATCAAATTGCTTTGAACAGCTTACAGTTCAATATGCTATATCACTGTTATAGAAGGCATTCTCTAACTGACTCTTTCTTATTCTTATTTTGATGCATAACCATTTATTTTGTTATATGGCTGTTATGAAAGACATTCTCTGACTCGTTCAATCTAGCTCTCATTTTGATTGCACTAATCATTTAGTCAATTTAGTTTATTTAGTCTTGTTATGGAAGGCATTGTCTGATTGGCTTAATCTAGCTCTCATTTGGAAACGTACCATTTATTTCGTTATATAAGTGATATGGACGTCTTTCCCTGATTAATTTTCTTCATATAGTTATCATTTCGATACTTACCATTTCGTTGGTTATATAACTGTTATAGAAGGCATTCCCGGCCTCGCTCAATCTAGTCTCATTTCGATACTTACCATTTCTTTCGTAATATAACTGTTATGGAAGACATTCCGTGGCTCTCATTCAGATACTTACCATTTATTTCGTTATATGACTGTTATGGAAGACATTCTCTGACTCAATCGCTCAATCTCTGCCTTATTTCGATGCTTACCATTTATTTTGTTAAATGACTGTTATGGAAGGCATTTTCTGACTGGCTTAATCTAGCTCTCATTTCAATGCTTATCATTTATTTTGTTAAATTATTGCTATGGAATCCATTCTCTGACTGGTTCATTATAACTCACATTTCTATGCTAACCATATATTTGTTAAATTACTGTTATGGAAAGCAATCTCTGGCTGACACAATCTAACTCTTATTTCGATACTTACCATTTATTTGTTATATGACTGTTATGGCAGACATTGTCTGGCTCTCCTTCGGTACTTACCATTTGTTTTGTTACACGAGCATGGCTGCTATGTGACGTATCATAATACTATGACTGGCTCTAACTATATTCTCTTATACAACAATATGAATTGCAATTCATTAGATACACCTTCTTATGGAAAGTGTTTAATTTCTAAGCTCGTTTCTAATTTGTACGTTTTTGTCTATGCAGAAGCCCTTCTGGTGTCATGGGTAGGTTAGCATCGCTCGTGTCACCTCTGACAGACAGTCAAATATAGATTTGGAAACCCCAACACAGCATTGTTAAAAGACCTGACATAGCATTTTTCACTCACCAATTTCAAAATAGAATGATTTGCATTATAGCCACAATCGTTTTTATCCCACAAGTCAGATGAGGGTGTTTTCTAATGTTTTTGCAAACTGACTTTGTCCAGGTCTTTTTATTATTTAAATATGAAAATTAATCAGATTTTTTTCAATAATTATTTTTCTTGTCCACTCACGTTAGATCCTGATATTTTCTTTTTGCATTTTCGTTTTGGATGTAAATATTACTTATACCTTTCTTGATCTTATCATAGTCTGATCTCGTTTTGCCCAGCTTTAAAACAATCAGATTGACATTTAGAGTGTCAAAGTTTTTATCAGTTCCAAGCTTCTTCAGATCTGCTATCCAGGATTGATGCACAGCTGAAAGTAGAAAAAGTGAGACGCACTATATAAAAAGAACCGAAAGTCTTTGGCGTAGGCAGCATGACTGGGCGTGCACTGCTGATTTCCATGTTAGGCAATTAAATCTCTCTCTCTCTCCTCTCTCTCTCTCTCTCTCTCTCTCTCTCTCTCTCTCTATCTCTCTGATTATTCTACTCATTCCCTTAGGTTGATTTTATTATAATATTTTAACTTTATTTTGCGTATTTCTCATTCACGCAGCAACAATGTACATCTGGTCATTTAAACTGAGATGACAATATATATAAACTCAACCCTAGAAAGATTATATGTATGTATATATCATAATGTGTTAAAGATACTGTGGATAAAATGTTTAAACCAATACATTTCCGTTCTGTTCTGTTATATAAGTTATGAATGATGACATCAGATATCCATACCCAAAAGCTTTCAACGCGCGTTCATTTCGAGCCAACTAAGGAAGCTAAACATTCTGCTCGTCAGTTGAACCATTAAGGGCACACAGACTGAATACCAAGCTGATCGTATCTGTGGATCCATTAAGACGGATATTTAGAAAATATGACTACCATACAACACATTTGTAGATACATCATATTGACATCCAAACTGCCGCAGTGATATTAGAAACTTCTGGGGTGGTAGGGAAAAGTCTTTTTCTTCAGAATCGGACTTTAGCCTGCACTAGATAATAAAAATGTATTACAGTTGACATTTAGAACTTAAAAATGTTCATGCTTTCCAGTGCGAGCTAAAATCGTTTGAATCTGCAAGTCTTTGAATACCAGAGTTAAATTTATACTCAAGCAGAAAAAAACAACTTGTGAGCAATGACAATTTGTCTACTTTTTCAGCAAGCAAATGACCCCAGGGTGGGCACTTACTAACGAAACGGGTAGGGGTGCCAATGGGAGTCAATGACTCATATCCCTTTCCAGACACGATTAAGACCCATTTACAGACAACAGTAAGACAAACACATATCACATTGTACTCAGATAGAGAATTTTCATTTGTTCTATTCTTACCAAGAGAATTAATAGTATACTCGTTTAATCCCTTGTACTGGGGGAAATGTTATTGCAATAAAGCATATCATTCAGGCTGCACATTCTAACAACAGTTTCCTTTATTGAAAGTCATTCAAATATGCCCAGAAGGGGCCTCAAAAGAGTCTCTAATCTTCTTTCATGACTTTTTCTCGTAAATAGTTTCATCTTTTAGTTTATGCCAGTTCTCTTTATTCAAATGTCGTTACTTTTTCTTTCATCGTGGATTATGTGGCCATTTTTAGACATAATACATTTCATCGGAAGTAAAATTCCGACCTATCAAGCACCATCAGATGACAACAAAGGGTGTCTTCTAATAGTGCTATAAAATGTATTCGATGCATCAAAGCTACTGCATACCCAAAAACGCATTTGCGTACAAATTTGAACCGCAAATATGGGATTATGCCATCCCAGTTCTGAAGGTTTCTTGATGATATGCAACAAAATGTGAAAGGAAAGGCCATTCTAATGTATAATTCCAATTTTGGTAGGGGTTTAAATATGATAATATTATCTGCTCTAAGACCCTTTTCGAGGGTTTCGCACCCATTAATAGAGTAAAAGATGTCCTGACTCATTTAAGATTTAATATTGTCCATCAAGAATGAGCTTAGCATGGCAAATAGCGCAGACCCTGATGAGACGCCGCTTTATGCGGCGTCTCATGTGGGTCTACGCCATTTGTAAATGCCCCCCTTTTTGGAATCATTCACATTTGTATTAGCCACATCCCAACTATTGTGTACGTTGAATTTTAGGCAAACTACGCCCGCGTGCATTGGATGCAGTCATTTATGCAGACCAGATGTCATTATATGTATACCTCTGGGTTTCAAATTATAGGTTTTTGGGTAGTTAATTATAGGCTAAGAAGTTTTCCACCCCTTTCAAGACCGGCACGACCCCCTTTCCAGACCCGTATAATTGAATCCTGTCCCATATTTTTATTGATGAAACACCGCCGTTTCAGACATTCTCTGAAAATAAGACCCTTTTGTTGGCACATCCCTACCCACCTTTCTATAGTAAGTGACCCCCTCTACTCGCGGGCAAATAACTAGATTGAAATATTCATTTTTGAAGTTCAGCAGTCAAAGAGTTAAAAAAAGAATATTGAAATGCAGCTGAAATCATTAGATAAGTTTTCAAACACGATTATGTCCCAAAAGTGTTGCGAAATACCTCATTTCTCCGGCTTTTAAAAGTATGCACTGAGTCGATGGTAATTAATGGCAAGCAATCTACTAGTCTAAAACTCAGGGGAACTTGAAATGGATTTTTCGGCCTGTTTCATGTTTGTTACAAAGAGCAACTGAATGATTGATTTTCGGTTACGTACGATGAGCTACTGATAAGCTGAGTGTTTATAAGCGTCAATCCTAAACGAAGAAATTAATGTATTCGCCAAACAATGTTTTCGTTTGCGAAAAGGAAAACGTTGTTTTTGGATAACGTTGAATTTGGTTTCGATGATCGTCTTTTTGTCAGTCGAAAACAATGTTTTGATATAATCGAATTGATTTCGAGATTACTAAGACTGACAGAGGACAAACATTTGAGTTGATGTAATTAAGGAGCTATGTTTGGCATTAAGATAACCTATGGGGCTGTAAAAGACACCAAGGGAAGCTAACTTTTCTGAAGCACTTAAAAATAAGCATATAATCAGAGAATAGAACAGTACAGTTGTCAATTTATAATACTTTTTTGTTAAAAATGATTAGATAGACAAGAAACTGTACAGTTTGCTCCTAATGAACGTTCTGTTCTGTTCTATTAGAGCTAATGCGTTTTAAAGCCGGTCAGCTTACTGATATAGAGGGGATGGGGAGTTGGTTAAGTTATCAAATTATTGCAGAGATAATCCTGGGATGGGCCCAACCCAATTTGTGAGAAAACTATTATTGTTATTGTCGGCTATTTTACCAGGTGGTCCTCCATAAAAGACATGAAATATATACCTTTATATACAAAACATCAATTAAAAATATTTTTTCATTAAGGATCTAGCAAATGCCTAATGCAGACATTTCAGTCTTCATCAGACAAGTTCATGATTTTATGGGTTTATTCCAGCCTCGTACATAACCCCACTAAGTAGCATAATATAAAGGTCTGAGGACTTGGGACTTCACGCCTGTTCTACAAGTACCAAACTCTCACGGATGATTCAAGTTGTTTTGAGCATGATACGCTCGCTTTTGCCATAAGTATGATATAAGCCCTACGCTTCAGATCCGTTGGTCGTAGGCTCGCTTGAGCTTGCGCAAAGCGTACATCACCAGGAGGCAGGTTTATTTCTTATTTGGCCAGCTAAACCGTTCAATACTCAATCTTGTAGTTTTAGCTTCCAGTGTTTTGTTAACCCTTACAGCGCTATGTATAATCTACAGCAGACGACATTTTAAAATCTTATTTTGGGGATTAATTAAGACTTCATATTTCATTCCAACTAATAATTCGCATGAAATAGCAAGAGTAATTTGTCCCCTTTCCTTCCCACAATAATTATTGTAATAAAACACAAGAAAATATCCATACATGTTGTCTGCTACAATTGTTATTGGCGCTTTAAGAATTAATTGTTGAAGCTGTACAGCTGATCGGATAGCAAATAGTGGTGATTGTTTTGCTGTGCTATATTAGATAATATATTAAGGATGAAATGATGCTATGATAACATTGTATAAAGAGGCTTTAGACTATAAATTGTTTATTAAAAGCAAATTGTCTGAAAACATTGATCTTGGGCTTAAATCCATACCATGATGCTGATATTCGTCGGTCTACTACAAAAACGGTCAAAGCGAAGTTAGGAAAATAGATCTGTTGTCACGTAATCACACCGGGTAGGCGGCAATCGTAAACGCCAATACTATCTGGGAACGTAGATCAAAAAATCAATAGAAACAGTGTTTTCGATTGCCATTTGTCGCCCCACTGGCGACAAATGGCAATCGAAAATACTGTTTCTATCGAACTTTGACCAGCGTTCCCAGATAGTATTGGCATTTTTCTATGTGGCTTAGTTTAGAGAGAAGTATTGCTATTGTGGATAAACGCACAATGTTTTTGTGACACATCATGTTTTAATCCTTAAAGATTGTTAATTTTGTATTATAATAAAAATATGTATGTACATATATAGATATTATTTGTGTTATTTTTGTTGCAAATAAGGTGTGATATATTTCACACTGAAAGACCTGTCTCTTCTGCAGGAGATGAAAAATTTTGTGACATTTTTTTGGGGGAGAGGGGTGGAGAAGAGGGTTTGACCTTGCATGAAAATTGTTTGCTGGACAAGTACCATGAAATAAATAGGAAACCTTATTTGAATTGAAGAAAATTGTGTATAACATCTCTTTCGAACATAATGCATGGTCGATTTTGATCTTTTTGCTTCCACTGCTCATTATCAGCTGTTCTCTGTGGCTCAAACATGTACATCCGGGTTTCGTCACCTGTCAATAAGTTAGATATAACATGACTATGGCAGCCTTTGTATCTTTTTAAGAGTTCCTAGCCACAGTTAACCCTTAAAGCACCAATCACGACTGCAGCAGACGACAAATTTTGTGACATCTTTCCCAATTTATGACAAAAATTAGGTATGATATTACATGAGAATGGTCTGCCAGAAGAGGATTCTCATGTAATATCATGCCTTATTTGTTATTTTTGAAAAAATTAAAATCTGAAATTGTCGTCTGCTGCAAATTTTAGAAGGCGCTTTAAGGGTTGCATCCATCTAGTGGAAACAGTTATTCACAATTGTTCACACACTGCTTTCTGATTTGACAGCTTTTTTGTTGACAGTTGTATATCCTGTTTGACCACAACTTTTATGAAAGCGATGTTTGTCTTGGTGGGAGAGGTTGTAGACCTATTAGACTGGGTATCATCTTCTACAGATAATTTCCAAGCTTTAAAAGCCTTTACCCACCTAAAAATGCTGTGCATTAAAATAGCCTGAGTTATATATACCACTCAATTCATGAAATATCTGCTATCAGTCTTCATCAAACCTGATACGGTATTTAAAATCACTATGAATTTCACTTTAAATTACCATTTGACATTCACAAGTAAATTGGCCAGTGTATATTATGGCATGTATTTCAATTTGAAATTACTTGGTCATTTTAAAAAGAAATGTGCTGAAAATAAACAGATATCATTAGTCAGAGGGCCACTTGGTAGAATAACTACTTCAGCTAAAAGTGTACAGCTCTTTAAATATTGTATAAATAAATGAAACATATGCGGTTCCAGAAAGTTCTGTCAGAGGGGGTCCAACTCTGACAACGGTTTTTTTTTCTTCTTTAAGTTGATGAGGAGCTAGAGGATCCAAAAACCACTAAAAGCGGGCCATCATCGCCCCGACAGCGAAACGCCAAGGAGTTCTAGCAATAAGGCGTATATTTTCCCTAGTTGACATGATTACAAACACCAAATTTTCAAATTGCCCGAATGTTTTTAAAATTGGTGTAGTTTAGCAGTAAAATATGCAAAGTAGGCAACACAATGCGTTTCAAAGCGATTCACCATTTACAATACCGTGAAAACGTGCACTTTCTACTTCCAGCCCTTATTTTCATCTTTATACTGGGTGCCGTTTAGACCAGACTTTGAGTAAATGCATTGCTAGTTTTAAAAAAGTAAAAGTGCTAAAATAAAAATGTTTAGGATAGGAGTGCTCTTCATTTCCCAAAACCTTCCCGTATTCCGTCTGCGCATGAAACACTGCTAAAATTGTGATGTTTGTCATTGGAAAGATGAAACTGGTGTCTTTTAGATGCTCCCCCCTTAGACCCAAGATGCCCTTTGGATAACGACATGTTGTATAAACATTTACAACATACCTGTATGTAAAGGGCATTTTGGATCTAGGGGGGGGGGGAGCATCTAAAACAAACTGAAAGACACCAGTTTCATCTTTCCAATGACAAATAACACAAATTTATGTGTATTTCGTACGCATGCACAGAAGGATGCATTCCAATGAGCTAATCCTTGTCACCTCCATCTAAATGTTCTATATAGGCGCATGTTAATATTGACCCTTTGTAAGAACGCAATTTATAGTTCTAAGAAGCTTGTTAGAAGCTTCCAAAGGTGGAATTTTAGTGTAAAATTTTCCTCTTTAAATAGCCTTTTTCTACCCTTATCTTGGAAGTGCTGTCAAACCGAAACCAATTGAGCCTGTTCTATATGGGCGAGAAAACCTGTCTTGGGGGGTTTGTGAACAACACAGGCATAGACCAGCCTGCTCGTCCTCGCAGACTGATCAGCGCCTTTGCTTTTCGCTTTTTTGAAAGTGTCATATCTAAACTTGCTGCAAGCGAAATTTCAATTTTCTAGCTAGTCTCTCTAGCTTAGGAGACTGGCTTGAATCTCACTTTGTCAGAAACCCTGAAGACAGGTTTTGTCGGGTCCCGGCCTAAATGGCAAAGTGCAAAAGATGTGTGCTTAGAAGGAAAAGAAAGAAAGAGGAAGAGAACAAAAGAAGAAAAGGGAATTGGGAATGAAAAGCTTTTTTAAAGTTCATGCCCACCTTTTTCCAATGCGCAATCATCACTTGTTAGAGCAAACAAGGTAAACTAATGAGCCGCGGCATGAGATTTCCAGCAATTTGACATTTTGACAAGTGAAGACTCGGACGAGCCTCTGCAGCCTCCTTTTAAGCTTAGAAACTACAAATGGTGTTCAGTCAGCAGCTTGAATCATAGAATACTCAAGCGACTAGCAAAGGCTCTGATCAGACTGTGCGTATGCGCAGGCTGATCTGAGGCTTTGCTGGTCCCACATACCACATTGTTGGAAATCTCATGCACTGGCTCTATTAATAAAACACGTTATATCTGATTTTGTTTCCTTAAGAATCTTTAATTCTGAGTCAGTTTGGTGACTTATAAGGGCCAAATAACCACACCCATTTTGGCTGTTTTTTCTTTCTTAAAAAATACTCTGGTACTACAAGTTAGATTATCAAAAATTGTGACCCCAAGATATTTGGCTTTCGATCCATTTTTCCAGCTAGTGGTTATTAGTTTTGTTTAGGGTGAAAAGAGTAACAGCAAACACCTGACATTAAGAGGGATTAAAGTTCCTGTACCACACCTTTACCCTCTGTTCAAAATTAGTTAAGTTTTGCATGAGCATTATGTTTCCTGTCGTGGTACATAACAGTGTTTTCTGCAAAAAGTCTTACACTTGATTTGACCTCCTCGGACAGGTCATCAGTGCATGCTAGGGCCAAAGAGCTGAGCCCTGCGTGATGCCAGAGTCAACTGGGATCTTTTCTGAGCTTTCCACATTGATTATAACTGCTTTGCTTCAGATTGTCTAAAACGTCTTTGGTCTATACTAGGGTGTCTTCTTCATTGCCATTATGGTGCATTTTTATAACTTGTTCATGGACAGCTTTGATAAGGTGTTGCTAACATTTAATTGCTCGTCTGCATTTGTCACTAATGTGTTGCACTTTTAAAGTTTTAAGACTACATATACGTGAAGCATTTACTAAATTCTACCGCAAACTTTGATCTTTAAACATACTTAACAACTAAAGAAAATTTTGTAGTAAATGAATACGATGTCCACTTGTATTTTTTGTGTGTAAAGTTGAACTAAGGTGACTGCTTTACTTTTGTTGTCTTGTTAGTGTTCTGTGTTTTTTTCCTTGCTGTGCCGTTAATTGGTCTGAGGTGTGTGATTGTGGTATTTCCTGGTCATACTCACTTACTTTTTGGCTTGAAGTCTTCTGCAACAAGGAATATTTATAACGCAATTACCTTAAATCTGTTATATTTTCGCAAGTGAAGAAGCAGTGTACATAAGATATTGGAGATGCTGTAATTCATTGTCATAAAACAATGGCGTAGCTAGAAAGCTGAAAAAGTTACGCACATCAAAGGGAGACTACTGTATCATCAATTACGTCCCTTTTCAATATGAGAACTTCTCTTAAAGGAAAGAATTTGCTCCCAGAGGAAGCGGATTCTTTCCTTTGAGAGCAGTTCCTATGGTATGATTAATCCCTTTAACCACTTTGGCATACTCCCCCTGAATGTTAATTTTTTTAGCTCACCTGAGCCAAAGATTCAAGGTGAGCTATTGTGATCGGTCTTTGTCTGTCCGTCGTCTGTCAGTCTGTCCGTTAACTTTTTCTTTAAACAACATCTCCTCCTGAACCACTGGTCCTGATTTCATATTACTTCACATGAATGTTCCCCATGAAGCCCTCTTTCAAAATTGCATAAATGGTTCCGCTCCACTGAACAGGAGGGCTGCCAGAGCTCCAGATAAGAAATCTTTTAAACGGCATCTCCTCTTGAACCAATGGCCCAAATTCAAAATAATTTCACAGAATTGTTCATCATAATGCCCTCTACCAAAATTGCACAAATGGTTCTGCTCCGCTGAACAAAAGGGCCACCAGAGCTCTAGATAAGAAATATCTTTAAACGACATCTCTTGAACCACTGGTCCAAATTCAGAATAATTTCACAGAATTGTTCCTCATGATGCCTTCTTCCAAAATTGCACAAATGGTTCCGCTCAGCTGAACAAAATGGTCGCCAGAGCTCCAGATAAGAAATATCTTTAAAATGCATCTCCTCCTAAACCACTGATCCAAATTCAAAATAATTTCACAAAATTGTTCCTCATGATACCTTCTACCAAAATTGCACAAATGGTTCCGCTCCGCTGAACAAAGGGGCTGCCAGAGCTCCAGATAAGAAATATCTTAACACAACTTCTTTTCCTGAACCACTGGTCCAAATGCAAAATTATTTCACAGAATTGTTCCTCATCATGCCGTCTACCAAAATTGTACAAATGGTTCCACTCCGCTGAACATAAGGGCCGCTACAGCTTCAGATAAGAAATATCCTTAAAACGCATCTCCTCCTGAAACACTGGTCCAAATTCAAAATAATTTCACAGAATTGTTCCTCTTGATACCCTCTACCAAAATTGCACAAATGATTCCGCTTCGCATAACAAAAGGGCCGCCAGAGCTCCAGATAAGAAATGTCTGTAAACGACATCTCCTGAAACACTGGTCAAAATTTCACATATCTTCACATGAATGTTCCCTATGATGCCCTCTTTCAAAATTGCATAAAAGGTTCTGCTCCACCAAACAGGAGGGTTGCCAGAGCTCCAGATAAGAAGTCTTTAAAGCAACATCTGCTCCTGAACCACTGACCGAAATTCAAAATAATTTCACAGAATTGTTCCTCATAATACCCTCTAACAAAATTGCACTAATGTTTACACTATGCCGAACAAAATGGCTGCCAGATATCCAGATAAGAAATACCTTTGAAGGGCAATTCCTCCTGAACCACTGGTCCAAATTCAAAAGAATTTCACAGAATTGTTCCTCATGATACCTTCTACCAAGATTGCACAAATGCTTTGGGTCTGCTGAACAAAGGGGTGGTCAGAGCTCTAGATATGAAATGTCTTTAATCGACATCTCCTTTTGAACCACTTGTCCAAATTCCATATAACTTCACATGAATATTCCACATGATGCCATCTTTAAAAATTGCATAAATGGTTCTGCTGCACCAAACAGGAGGACTACCAAAGCTCCAGATAAGAAATCTTTTAAACGACATCTCCTAAACCACTAACCCAAATTCAAAAAAAAATCACAGAATTGTTCCTCATGATGCACTCTACCAAAATTTCACAAATGGTTCCACTCCACTGATCAGTCATTCTACGTTGAGGGACCCATGGCCAAAGGGCCCTATTGTTAAAAATCTATAAACAACATTTCTTGAACCACTGGTCCAAATTCAAAATAATTTCACAGAAATGTTCCTCGTGATGTCCTACACCAATCACTGAGCCAAACTTCATATAACTTCACATGAATGTTCCCCATGATGCCCTTTTTTAAAATTGCAAAAATGGTTCCGCTCCACTGAACAGAAGGCGACCAGAGCTCATGATAAGAAATCTTTAAAACAACATCTGCTCCTGAACCATTGACCGAAATTCAGAATAATTTCACAGAATTGTTCCTCATAATACCCTCTAACAAAATTGCACTAGTGTTTACACTATGCTGAACAAAAGGGCTGCTAGATATCCAGATAAGAAATACCTTTGAACGGCAATTCCTCCTAAACCACTGGTCCAAATCAAAATAATTTCACAGAATTGTTCCTCATGTTACCTTATACCAAAATTGAACAAATGCTTTGGGTCTGCTGAACAAAGGGGCGGTCAGAGCTCTAGATAAGAAATGTCATTAATCGACATCTCCTTTTGAACCACTTGTCCAAATTCCATATAACTTCACATGAAGATTCCCCATGATGACATCTTTCAAAATTGCATAAATGGTTCTGGTGCACCAAACAGGAGAACTGCCAAAGCTCCAGATAAGAAATCTTTTAATTGAAATCTCCTGAACCACTGACCCAAATTCAAAAAAAAATTCACAGAATTGTTCCTCATGATGCACTCTAACAAACTTTCACAAATGGTTCCACTCAACTGATAAGTCATTCTCAGGTGAGCGACCATGGGCCAAAGGGCCCTATTGTTTAAAATCTATAAACAACATCTCTTGAACCACTGGTCCAAATTCAAAATAATTTCACAGAAATGTTCCTCATGATGTCCTACTCCAACCACTGATCCAAACTTATTATAACTTCACAAGAATGTTCCCCATGTTGCCCTTATTCAAAATTGCATAAATTGTTCAATTCCACTGAACCGGAGGCGATCAGAGCTCCAGATAAGAAATCTTTAAAGTGACATCTCCTGAACCACTGACCCAAATTCAAAATAATTTCACCGAATGTTTCCTCTAGATACCCTCTACTAAAATTGCACAAATGGTTACCCTCCGCTGAACAAAAGGGCTGCCAGAGCTCCTGATAAGAAATAAGAAATACCTTTAAAAAGTATTTCCTCCCAAACCACTGGTCCAAATTCAAAATAATTTCACAGGATTGTTCCTCATGATGCCTTCTTCCAATATTGCACAAATGGTTCCAGTCCACTGAATAAAGGGGCTGCAAGAGCTCTAGATAAGAAATGACTTTAAACGACATCTCCTGAACCACTGGTCGAAATTTCATATAACTTCACATGATTGTTCCCCATGATGCCTTTTTTCAAAATTGCATAAATGGTTCTGCTCCATCAAACAGAATGACCACCTGAGCTCCAGATAAAAATTCTTTTAAACAACATCTGTTCCTGAACCACTGACCCAAATTCAAAATAATTTCACATAATTGTTCCTCATAATACCCTCTACCAAAATTTCACAAATGGTTACACTCCACTGAACAAAAGGGCTGCCAGATACCAAAATAAGAAATACCTTTAAACAGTAGTTCCTCCTGAACCACTGGTCCAAATTCAATATTACTTCACAGAATTGTTCCTCATGATACCTTCTACCAAAATTGCACAAATGGTTTGGGTCTGCTGAACAAAGGGGCTGTCAGAGCTCTAGATAAGAAATGTCTTAAAACAACATCTCCTTTTGAACCACTGGTCCAAATTCCATATATTACTTCACATGAAAACTCCCTGTGATGCCCTCTTTCAAAATTGCATAAATGGTTCTGCTGCACCAAACAGGAGGACTGCCAGAGCTCCAGATAAGAAATCTTTTAAATGGCATTTTCTCCTGAACACTAACCTTAATTCAAAAAAAAATCACAGAATTGTTCCTCATGATGCACTCTACGAAAATTTCACAACTGATCAGTCCTTCTCAGGTGAGCGACCCAGGGCCCTATGACCCTCTTGTTATTACGTGTAATGGGAGCTACACCAATGTAAAAGAAAGGCTTTAAACCAGCTTATGAGATTTGTTACTTATCGCTTATGGGTAAGGTAATTCATTAATCACACATGCATAGCTATCTAGTGGGATTAGAGACCGTGTTTCTGGTCAGCGCCTTTTTGTACTGTCATACCTAGCATATTTGAGCAGAGATGGATCTGGCAAGACTGCATGGATGTGCAAGCTTGTCTGATGCCGCTCTTTAATATTATACATGCAAAAGTTCTAGACAATAGGGAGGTGAATTAAGAAGAAACTATGTTTAGATAGACGCAATTTACTTTTATTAATATAAAAAATGTAACTTTATCACATACTAGCAAAATTGACAAATTTAATTGAAAAATGATATTTTAGAATAAAATTGAAACTCTTTTCTCACAAATAAAAATATGTGTCAGCATTTTGCCAACATTGTGCCAAACCCAACCTCTATTCAGGCAGTTTGTTATGGACCTTCAATGTCAGTCCGATGGCGATAAAGAGGTGACGGAAATAAATTTAGAAAGGAAAAATCCATTCGATTAAAGACCCTCATTATTTGCAATGTCAGATACAAATTGAATTGTAATTTTCTAATTTTTGCAAAGTATTATGTATTCATAGCTATACAAAATCAATCTGAAATATGTGATTGGAGGTTTAACTGTCACGTTTGAATATGTTTCAAGGTGGCTACAAAATGTAATCACGTGGTCTGCCTGATTGGGTTCACAGACTTAACGAACCAGTAATCGGACATCAGAGATAAGAAAAATCGTTCATAACTTTCGTTATACTTAGTCAAATTTCGTGCGGTAAAGAGCAAAAAACCTCATATTTTTCTGCACAATACTGTGTAAAAGTTTTTCCTGGGTTCGCTGCAGTTTACCAGATTACCTCGAACAACTGAAGTATGTACCCAATCGCGGAGAATTTTCCGTTTTTTCTTCAGTTGTTCGAGGTAATCTGGGAAACTACAGAAAACCTAGGAGAAACTTTGACACAGTCTTTTGCAGAAAAATATTAGTGGTTTTTGGCACTTAACCGCATAAAATTTGACTTAGTATTGCGAAAGTTATGAACGATATTACTGGTTCAGGAAATCCATGAACCCAATCATGCTGACCACGTGATTGGCCACCTTGATATTTGATAACTTGATTATGAAAATGTATGAAGGTTTCATAAATTTGTTAAATCCTATTGGGTTTCATTGCAATTATACATTAATGACCTCTGGCATGATGATTATGTATGAGGCAAGCTATTTTGAAATATAAATGTATGCCATGGTCTTCCCAGTTAGTCTCAGACTTCAAAACACCAATCTGTGACCAAAGAGAAAAAGCTGCACCCTTTTGGACCCAAAATACAGCCATGAAATTTTACTAAAACATTAAATCCTTGGTCCACTTTAAAAATACAATGTTTTCCTATTTAGCCAAATATCTTATAATATTTGCTTGAAATATCTGAAAACGTTAGATATTTGTGGAAAAAACTATGAGTAGCTTTTGTACAGAGTTTTTTTTGATATATAAAGGTAAGTTAACTTTTTATAGCCTTAAAACACTTATGTAAATATAAGAAATAGCTTTTTAAATCTATTTTATAGCACTAAATGGATGTGTTTGTCGAGCATTAGGGTCAAATTCATTTTTGACAGAAAATCCGGATATTATTTTACAAGGTAATGTTTTGTAGGTTTTTTCTGTATATTTACAAATTAGATCTAGATACTTATGTCGTTGATTCATTGTTGCTCGCATTGTTGTTTGGGTTTTGTATTTGGTCTTTGTTTTTTGTTAAATCATTATTTCCTGGTTTGGCAAGCATCTCTGAGGAAGAGGGAGCTGGTTGCTTTACTTTAATAATGATCATGCTGCCGTGTCAGTGTCTGTGTTCTTTGTCTCTTCCTCCTGGTACCTGTGATCTGTGATTAAGGCATTGCTGGTCATACTCAAGTTTTTATGAACATACTGTTGTGTCTGAACTGAAAAAATCCATCAGTAAAGCAAATAATTCATACCAATAAATTTTCGAAGATGGCTACTGCAATTATTATTAACAACCATGGTGTCATTGTCACATGTTTCTCTACCCAAACCACATAACATCGGTAAACATTAACAGATGGCAACCTCCCTGATGCGAACAACTATGACGTCACGGAGACATGTTTTGCTACCCATGTTTAACCCTTAAAGCACCACCTGCAATATGTAGCAGAGAGCATTTTCAAATCTTGTTTAGTAACATAAGGGATTAAGGTTTTATATATCATGTAAATCATTGGCCAACAGACAATCCACATGGAATGGCAAGCCTTATTTTTACAATAAATCATTTAAGAAATCACAAACTTTGTTGTCTGCTTCTTTCGTGTTTGGCATTTAAAGGTTAACCCTTAAAGCACCACCTCTAATTTGCAGCAGACGACTATTTCAAAATTTGCATCTTATTCAAAAATATCATACCTTATTTTTTTTCGAAAATTTGGAAAGATGTCACAAAATTTGTCGTCTGCTGCAGTCGTGATTGGCGCTTTTAGGGTTAATAGAAATGGCACATTGAAAAGAGTCTAAACATGTTAATGAAACACAGTAAAACCTGTCTTCAGCAGCCACTCGAAAAAGACCAAAAAAGTTTTAAAGATCGATCATTGCTTCATGCAGGTCAAAAGTATTGCAGAATGCTCCAATGAGCATTCTGCAATACTTTTGACCTGCATTAAGCCACCATACCATCAGTCTTTAAGGCATTTCCCCGTAGACACACAACCTTAAAACAACGTCATATCAACGTCAATGCGACGTCATGACGTCGCATCGACGAGGATACGACGTTGTTTTGACGTCATGTGCTTGCTGGGTTGGTTTGTCTATTTTTGAGCGGCCGCTTAAGACAGGTTTTATTTTAGTTCTAAGCTGTCATGGGGAGACATCACAAACAGAGGAAAAGCTGATAGATCAGAAGAAGGAGGAGTCATGCATCTACAAGAAGTTTTCTCGTTCTTTCTCATTCATGCTCGAGGAATTCTCCTAGAATGAAAAGAGAAAAAATACCATTACACTAACAGACCTGTATGAGCAATGTCACCTGAAAACCTTTTTATTGCATATGTGTGCATTTCAGCAGTGAGACCATTTGGGAAAGTCCATCACAATTCGAGAATCAAATAATGGCTCAGGTGTATGTAAGGAGCATTACGCGTAGTACTATGCACCAAAAAGCACCATTTCATTCAGTTTAATCAGCAGAATAATGAAGTTTATGTTTTTCAATAAAATTTCGCTAAAGCTATTGAAAAAACATAAACTTCATTTAAGCCGTTTGTTTTGCTGCAATCACACTTGCTATTGTGTTAACATGGTTTCTGCGACGTCGGTGTCACGTTATATAACGTCAGCGTCACGTTATCACACGCGTTATCAAAGTAGATCCTTTATATACATCCATGGTCTTATTCGACAGAATTTCCTGGAATTGGCCGAGGCAGTTCCGATTGCAGTGGGACTAGCACCATTACTGCAAATAATGCTTGACACATGAAAAGTATGATAGTTATAGTTGTAAAATCAATAATTGTAATATTCTAAATATTATCAGATGACGTTGCACCTGGGAGTGATATAACGCCAGCTACTAAAATATTTATTGACGTTATGTAATGACGGTCATAACAACGCCACATATACATTGCAAACACTTTGCACGCCCAAAACGCAATTTCAAAGTAATTTTAGTGTCATATATAAAGAGAATCCAACATTTATGCTCCTGTTTTATTGAATTTACTAAACTCATTGCAGAAAGCGATAAAATGATCGACAAGCTTCGCATTTTATCTCTTCCGCGACCTGTTCAATAAATTCAATCAAACATGATCGATCACTCGTGTAAGGTCCTCTGTTTCTTAAGTAAATACAGAGCAGGCCTTCTTGGACTTCCCTGGTCTCAAACCTCGGTAAAAAGGTTTTCATGTGACATGAGCTCATATCATATTTGGTCTCTGAAAAGCTGACCTGAAACAAAATAGTTAAACCAGTTCAAGAGAGCTTAGTTCCGATGACATTATTGCCATGGCATTATTTAAATGTTCATGTGCAGCTATCTAGTTGGGCTACATGTCTATTTTTTATATGATCACACTTTATGTCCATACTTAGTGTATCCATTAGCAAAAACTCTTGTTAGATTGTACACTTGCACAAGCTTATCTGAGGCCAGAATCTTTTATTAGTTGATTTACAAACCCTCTTACTGTAATTTTCCGGAAAGTTGAAAAAAAAAAAATTTCTAAATTTTTGTTTTTGTTTTGTCGCCGACTCTAAATATTATTTGTTTTGTTGAAAAAATAATATATTTTTGAGGTTCTGTCCGTGTATTTTTGAGAGTGACACTGTTAAAAGTGATTGTCCTGTCCAGATTTTAAGGAAAATGATAATGACGTCGCGTCAGATGTTGGTGTTAATTTTAAAAACGTACGGGTCCTCTCTATTGAAAGTTCTCTATTTCACTTATTCCATTATACATTTTTACAAAATAAACATCAAAGAAAAGGTTATTAATTATGTTTTGCATTGATGAAAAACGAAAGACAAATTAAGATACAAAGAAAAAGTTATCGCTAACATGTTCCGTATAAATTGCCGATTTTTTGCATGTAGAGACGTAACAGAAATCGTTTGGCGGAGTGTTTCTAAATCCAAAAGTTTTAACTAATAATGCATGAAATCTTGTAATTTTCCCCGCATAGCTACTTTTTGTGCTTATCCTCACCACGACATGCGCGAAACTGGCGTTAATCGGCAAACTAACCAGAAATAGCAACCATGCAAAGAAACGAAACGTGTAGAGATTTAAAGAAAACGTTGAAAACATGGGGTTTGTGTACTTATGTTGATGTATTACTTTTTAGTGCCTCGTGTTTTTGAAATTCGAAGTATATCACAAAAATGTGTTTTCAAATTAGAACTAAAATTTGGATTTATTCTTGATTTTTTCCATATTTAGAGCAAAAATTTGTTATTTTGCTATGTCTAGCAAAAATGTCACTCTCACGCAAATGGCGTCTTCGGAAATATGAGACATTAATTCAATACTAAATGAAAAGATGTTTCTTCAAACTTATTTCTCTCTAAATAAGATATGTAAATGCGTTTTTTCATATATTTTATTTTGTTTTTGAATTTAGAGAAATTGTTAAATATTGAATAAAATATCGCTAAAATTCTTTGTCTAGCAAAAATGTCACAGACACTGTTTTTTTTTTTTACTTTGCTAATCGCGTCGTAAAAACGTTCACATTTTAGCGTTATATTATGCGTAAATGCCAAAAACTTAATTGCACATTTTCTTAAAACTTATATACTTATATATTGATGCATTAGCATAGTCTTGTAGGACACTGTCCTATATAAAGTAATATAAAATAGGTCACTGGCCAGAATAAATTCGAGAAATCTGAATATTCAGTGACCTTTACCCCTGTTTTCAGGAATATTCAGGAAATATATCATAAGAGCTTGAAATTTGATCCTTATTCACTCCTATAGCCCCTAAACCGAAAGCTCATAATGTCATTACGAAATGATGACATTTAAGCTTTTGGTCATGAGGCATGTACATGTAATGTAAGCTCCTGTGTATATATACAGCCACAGGACATATCCACTCTCCACCCAGTGACGTTGCCGCTCAAATCGATGTATTTCCAGATGTTTTGCAAAAAATTATTGTCCAAAAACTATAGAAGCTACTATTTTGAAAAAAGTACCAAATGAAAGCAAATTGATTTACGCAATAAACATTTTTATTGTATCTTCTCGGTTTCTGTTGTTTTCGTATGGTAGTAATTTTAACGCATACACAAATTAAATAGAAAGTTTTCGGTGACGTTAACGTTAGCGTCTACGGGAATAGTAATGTTTTAAAATTTACATTCACTTTTAAATGCGTTCTACTTGAGAACCAAAACGGTGTAATTAATTCAATCATTTATTGTATATTGCTGCTCTCTATTTGCTCTTCATCCCTGTAAGTTTTATAAAATTTAACCCATTAAGTTTGTCATTGTAATTTTTACAAAATTCTAGAAAGGTATTGTTTCAAGCGGCGACGTCGCAAAGTGGCAAACAACTACATGTCCCGAGACTGTACATCATATTGCTAGGTATTAGTAATAGTCAACTCATTGGAAGCCATACGATGAAAAGGGTGTGTCTGAAACTCAAACGTGACGTGCTCGAATCTCAAATTAATTTATTTCTTTTTGTTTTCATTCATTTGTGTCTAAATGTTTGTTTGGGCCAACACTAACTCTTGGCGATATTTTGGTCATTATCGCATATACGCAAAAGCCTTGTGAAAATGTGGATGCTGACATACATGTATCAAGCGATGATAGAGGTCTCAATTCTACAGCTATTAATCATCTACATTCATACCTTACTCTGACGAGCCTGTACCATTACAAAGACTTTCCCCGAGTCGCGAGTCCTAGTTGCTGGACAATGCGATAAGTACCAAACGCTTACGTATTGGCTAATTTTTATATTAAACATGCAAAGGTGTGTGCAGCGAAGATATCCTTAAGACCTATAATCACCCTGTCTGTCCGTCCGTCTGTCCATTGAAGTCTACTGCAACGAAAATAGATTTATGTAGTTAATAAGCACCGACCGACCAATCGCATTTACTACTGAAAATAATTGTGCTTACCTGGGTATACCCTACTTTTCGTAATTCTACTCGGGAACATGTATTAATAAAACCTTTAAAAACTTAAATATATATAAACCAAAACAAACTTTTCATCTGATCATTTTACAACTGGGCATGTGTGCTTAGAAATATTAACGCTAGGAAGATCGCCTCTCTTATCTGTGAAAATCTCATTGTTTGACGTGTTTAAACAACTTTTGACGTTACACAAATTAACACCAACATCTGACGCGACGTCAAAATATTTAATACAGACTGTTCGTTTACCTTACTAGTTTTACTGTTCTTTTTCTGGAGATATTAAAAAAAAGCTTTGAAAAAAAAAATAATAAGTTCTGAAAATGACTACTGGTCATTTTCAGAGCGTTTTTATTTATTTATTTTTTGTCCCTCCGACCCTAAATCTGAAAAAAATCCCGTAAATCAAGTAATATAAAAATTATGGCCTGAGCCTTTACTGTTCACTTATGTAATGAATTAAGAAACCTCATAAACTGGCTTATTTGTGTATTATTTTCCATTCATTTCTTTTAAAACATGAATTTATGCTCAAAATTAGAACTGCCTTACAGATACAGCTGGAGTTCCAAAATCTATTTGAATGGTTATTTTGCATAACATTAGGAGCCCTACCACTGCACAGCCAAATAATTCCTTGACCAATAAAGGAACAAGGACGTATAGTATGCATATAACTGTTAGTTAAAAGAATGAATTATGATATAAGTATCCTATAATAACAGTCAGAAAAGTTAGAGAATTCAAGCAAGTTGGCACTAACTATGACTTTACATGATCTAAAACCTATCATCAATATGTAATTAAGTGACCTGAATTTTGATTGATCTAGAGCGTGTCATCTGCAGGGCAACATTCTGCAATGTTACCCTGTTATAGCCCTTGTAGGTATTTCCTTCTGATAATGTTTCAAGGAGCCTTTAAAAATATGAAAACGCGATCTACCATGGTGAACAAGAAAAATAATCCATTATTCGTGTGAGGATGGGATAGAAAAAATTGTCCCTTACGATCACCGTTTGTCTTCACTCGACAAGCATCGTGATGGCAAACGGTGATCCTTGGAATTGATTTTTCCATCCCATCCTCATGATAGATTCTTATACTCTCTTGCCAGCCTTGTGATACCAAACAGTGATTCTCGGGGACTTTGGGCTTGTAAAAGTATCATGTGTCTATTTATTCTCAATTTACAGGTAATATTGCCTACAGGCTTTATACTGAGACAATACTACATGCGCAAGGTGAACAAACCATCATGTTACGATCACACAAGAGCAAAATTGTATATTTATACTATGGTAGATATTCAGGAAGCCAGTGTCTCAAATCAATAGTAATATTTAAACTTAAGTTTGGTGTTAACTTGCACAATACGATATATGAGGAATAAATGTTAATATTGTCTTGTTATATGTAAAAGTAAAAGCTATCCTTTTTGTATGCTGATGATACAGAGTATCCATGGGGTTTTACGTTGAAGTCTGAATGGACAAAATCTATCAACAGTTCATCACTCAATTACATATTTTCTGTTGTTGTGTTTTAATTACAATAACATGACGCTTATTAAAAATATGCAAAATACATATTTAGTACCATCACACTTGAATGGGTAGACATATAGGGGAAGAAGTATACATAAAACATGAGGTAGAAAGCAACATGCAGGAGAATTGTTCAAACGGGAATCAGATTAAAGACTGACTACAACCAGAGGACAAACTGAAAAAAGATATCGTGTAAATACAAGTTAATACAAACGTTTGCTATGATTACTATTATATAATTACAGTATATTGAAAATTATGATTGTGTGCCTAGTCTTTTGAAATGAGCCAGTTCTTATTTTACCAATTTTATCATTTTAATTGTCATAGTTTAAACATAAATTTTGAAACATTATTTTAGCAAACTTAGACCAGTTTCTCGTAAAATTCACCTAGCAGGTATTGCTTTCTGTTTGAATAAGGAAAGGAACAGTAAAATAGTTTGCTTTGAAAGTCAGATTTATGAGACTGTCTAAAACAATGTGCCTTAGATTCTGAAGCTTAAATGTTAGTCATTTTTATATTTGAATCATGAAATGAATGAAGTAAACTTAGAGAAACATAATTGAAGTGGCAATAACTTTATATTATATATAGCTATGTCTTCAAGTTTAAAGCAGTTTTCTATTCTTTCAATGCATATAGATTTTAACAAATGAAACTCCCAAAGAAATGGTGATTTATGTTGGAATAATCAACTGATGAAACTATAAATGTTGAATTTGGCATTTTGTTACTGAAGCAATCGCATTTACAAAAGAGAAATGACTATCAAGAAGAAACGATTTAGATTATGTGTAAATTAACTGACTGACAATAACTGACGCACTTGTTTTTTATGAGTTATAATCTCACACACAACTCTGCTTATTAGAAATAAAAAATGTTAAGAAAATGTGAAATTTATTTGAATGATTATTGAAAAAGTAACAAATTACATCAAATTTTATTTGTTGAAATCACAAAGATAATGGCAACGTCTGCCTTTTATAATCACATGCAAGAGAAATATATTAAGATGGTTAAAAAGCACATCTACATAACATGAAAAATTGTAGTAAGAAAATTTGATTATAAATTTTGAAAGTATACAAAAACGTTAGAAAGAGAATGGATATTATGATAAAACTATACAAAATAGTCGTTTTCTCAGCGTAGCCTTGTGATATGTTCCTCTGTAACAGTCCTCAGCCAAGTAAACTTATTTGTTCCACGGTGTAGCTTCATTATCTTGGCGTGACAAATCTGCATCATTATCATTATAATTAAATGCGCTATACATTCTTTGCTTATTTCTAGTATTTGCTTCAGTATTTTCTTTAGTCTCTCTGTCGTCACCACCAACACCTCTCCCAAGAGCTTCAACAATATCCATTGCAACAAACGAGCCACGAACTAAGGCTTTCTGAAACGGAGCATAAAGTTGTTTTCTGTTGATTCTATGAAATATCCCAGCAATCTTTAACGTAAAATATACTACAAATTTTAGTAAACTTTTCATTTAGCATTTCTGATCAGAGGTTTTAGACTCTAATTCCTCTAGTTATTTTAACTTTTGTAACTTTATACTCATGCTATACTGAAAGATTGTACAAAAGCCAACAAAGCTAATACAAGGTTTTCACAGTTATATAATACCTGTAGTACAAACAGATGATGCACAGATTTCAACAGCTGATTTACATGTTTCTAGAAGTAAGAAAGATTGGTAGAATTGTATAGGTGTTTTAAAGATCATAAGATGGTGACAGATATGAAATACAGACACAACAAATGTTTAACAACTCAAATCCATAATCAAATCCTTTTTGTTTTATCAAAACAGAATCAACATTTTTGTTAATAATATAAGACCCCATTAGAAAAGATTGCAGAGTTTTCTTATATATCAGGCATATGTGCAGATTGAGTGATTTAATTTCACGTTTGCATCATTAAATCCACATAATGCTGCATTTCATCAGGGTCTACACTGTTTGTAATGCTGCATTTCATCAGGGTCTACACTGTTTGTAAAGGTTCAAAAGAGCTTCAGACTAAAATACAATATTTCTAAAAGTTATAACCCGACACCCTAGATATGTACAATGGACTATCCTAAGCTTATTGTATCAAACCAGAAGAAAGAAACCATTAGTATACAATGGGTTAATACTTTCATTCCTTCAATAATGAGTGAAACGGAAAACAAGTGAGTATGACCAAGAACTGCCATATTCAACGATCACAGGCCAGCTCATAGCACGGTGAGGAATAGACATACAAAGACACACATATGAATTCAAGAATACAAATAAAGTAAAGCAGTTACTGTTCTCTTTCTCATCAAGATGGTTGCTAAACTAGAAAGTACTCAAAGAACTATATCACAAAAGCAGGACCAAACACAAAACCCACAGGACCTTTAGCCTCTATATAAAGTAAGCACCAGTGACACATATTACTTCCCAAAGAGTTTGTCTGAACCAAGCACCTTGAATAGCGTTTGATTGATGAAAGTATAGACTCACCTTGGCACCGCACTGCTGAATTCCTGATAAATTTATAGGTTAAATTTTGTGGTATGCTTAACTCTTCAACTTGACTACTAAATAAGAATTATAAATGCTTATCCTTAAACAGTCAACTAACTGAATAACTCAACACTAGTGTTCAGGAGTCACCCTTGGCCCCACCATTTGATTTTGTAGAGCCATTTTAACTGTAATTCAGTCGCACTTAACCCTTTCCATTCTGGATAATGGTAAACAGGTACTTTGGCAAACAGTGAAGACACAGATGAAATGCCTAATATAAGACAGTGTTTCATCAGTGGCTGCACTGTTTGGTAACATTATTACATACAAACAATCTTCAGGAACAGAAATACATCGTTTTATAGAAATTTGGACTGTCAAACCCTATAAAACACAATATGGACAATTCCAAATTTATTGTATCACAATGCAAGGGATAATCCATCAGAATGAAAATTGTTATAATATGTAACACAACAAGCAACAAGAGACCTGACACTATAGTCCGTGCTCAATAAGAGTACGATGACGAAACAGATTTACAGTAAGAAGTGTGAAAGAAAAAACTATAATTGTCCAATCAGGTGAATAAAGTATCATAACGTGACCAACTACGTAACTCTACTCTTATCAAGCATGCACTCTATCAGCAGTGTTTTCTCATTGTTTATATCATGTACTGTATCAATTGTTATTATCTTAGTTAGGACGAGAGGAACATTTTGAGACCAAATTTGAGCAGATTTGGCGAAATTTTCTATTTTGCAACAAAACCGCATCTTGTACAGTAGATCTACCTCCATGTTAATGACGCTGCTTGGTATAAAGTTTGACGTCATCGACTTTCTATGACGTAATTTGTTTTAACCAACCATTATGATCAGTTTGTGCATTCAAACTTTTCAAAAGAACCATTTCTTGTGAAAGATATATTTTCATTCATGCATATAGATAAGAGGCTGTGCATTATTTTCCCTTTGGAAATCCCCTCACCATGGTAGGCCTTAGATGGCAGAAAATAAAGGATCTAATGTTCGGTATAATAAAATAAATATTACATTGCCTGATCGGGTGATAGTCGAAAATATCATCCCTCGAAATATGATTATCAACCTTGGCTATACCTCAGTTGATAATCACATTCCTCGGGATGATATTTTCAACTATCATCAAATCAGGGAATGTAATATTCATATATTAGCAGGTTCTCAAACTATTAAACTCTTTTCATGCTCAACTCACTTTAGTACGAAATAATTGAGCCGCAACATGAGATTTCCAACAATGTGGCATTTTGACATGAATAGACTCAGTCGAGACTGTGCAGCCTCCTTCTAAGCTTAGAAACTCCAAATGGTGTTCCCTTGGTAGCGTAACAGTCATAGGATATTTAAGCGTATAACAATTGATCTGTCTGCGCATATGGTCAAGCTGATCTGAGGCTTTGCTGGTCACACATACCACATTGTTGGAAATCTCATGTCATGGCTCAAATTTATTATGTAATCTTCACAACTATCAAAACACAACCAGATGGTGCAATTTATTTCTCAGAACAACAAACAATTCCATTATGTTCTAGTCATAAGTTGGCATTTTAAGATTCAGTTGAGATGTGCATGGAAAACGTTTTAAAACCTTGTAATCTGGTCTCTTACTCCTCATTCTAACTTATAGAGCTGAAGTCTTGCAGGCCAACATGCAATGTATACTGATAAGTTCAACTGACATTACAAAACATCTTACCCCAACTGATTCAGTACGGTCAAGATAGCAGGCAGGAGTTACTGTTAGGCACTGTTCACCAGTAAGCAAATAAAAGTGGTCCACTATCAACTTGCCAGCGAAAAGCCTTTTGAAAGCTGTTTTGATGGTTTGCCTATTGTGGCCAGAGGCTGTATTGTATTCAGGCAAGTTACCAGTTAGAATCATTATACATCGACCAAAGGCTGAACTTGTATCATATTTGTTAAATCTAATAGAGTCAAGAAACAGTGTTGAGTTATTTAATCATAAAGACACAAATCTTGTGTTCATCTTGACTTAAAAGATCCACTATTGCATGACACATTTATGCTAACATTTCATGAACGTGCTCATTTGATAGTTTTGAGGTTGATTTACAAAGCCCATCTCATCTAAATATATTAATACCATCAATTGGGGAGTGTGTTCCATCAGAACCTTAAAGTTAACTCACACTGGTAAATATATACGTCACTTTGCCGGTATTTACACCTATTGCCGGTACTTCATATAGCAGATGTGGTAGGTAATTTCATTTTTGTCTGTGTGAATACTATATGGAAAAACATGCCACATGCCCAAGGGACTATAGACTTCAATCATTTTTAAGTATTCAGCATGTGCATGTCGATCTATGTAAGCATTTAGGAATAGATTCAAGTACAGATCTTATACCTATCATACGGATCGGTAATGGAATCTATTCCTAAATGCTTACACAAGTCGCCATGTGCATGCCGAATATTTAAAAATGATTGAATTTTATAGTCCCTTTGGCATACGGCATGTTTTTCTATTTAGTATTAACACCTTTATATACCACATCCGGTCTATGAAGTACCGGCAATACGCATAAATACCAGCAAATCGACGTATACATTTACCAATGTGTAACTGATGGAAAATCTTCCTTGTCAAGATATGAAAAAAAAACACACCACAATCCTTATATTATGTACTAATGATATGTGACACTCTTTTACTTTCCAATCTAGCACTTACCTTTTTAATATTTTTGGATATTTGTTTAGCAAAGTATTCAGCAAGACAAACAACAGCAGCAACAGCTATTCCTCCTACGAGAATAAAGAATACCCCAGCCACATTTTCTATTTGTAGTTCTGACGTCTCATCAGCTGATGATTTGGCATAGTCAGGGCAACTTCTTCTACCCCACCACCTATGATAAAACAGAAATTCAGATAAATTCTTTTCTATTCTATAGGCTTGTTCTGATAACTTATTTATACTTTCTGCAATAAAATGGGCCATCCCAAACAATAATGTTACTGTTTATTTATTTATTATGCGTACAATTTTTAAGAGGACACCCTATTAGCTAAGATAACTGGCGACCCTCTTAAACAAATTAATAAAATAATACAACTATATACATAAGTACAACACAAACCAGTGGGAACAAATTTAAATCACTTTGAATAATGGAAGGTATGAAATGAGTTAAGTCATGAGACTTTTTAGACATAGAGAATACTAGGTGAGTGTCTTTTGATATCAAGTTTACCGGGCAAGGCTTTGAGAAGGTTTGTTGACATTGTGAGGTTTGCCGAGCAATTCAACATGCCTTCTCTAAGCCGAGCCTGGTTTAAGAAGATTAAAGCTGAAAATTATAGACCCGACCCCCAACTAATAAAATAATACAACACAAACCAGTGGGAACAAATTTAAATCACCTTGAACAATGACAGGTATGAAATAAGTCAAGTCATGAGACTTTTTAGATATAGAAAATACTAGGTGAGTGTCTTTTGATATTAGGTTTACCTGGCAAGGCTTTGAGAATGCTTATTGGCATCGTGAGGCTTGCCAAGCGATTCAACATGCGTTCTCAAAGCTGAGCCTGGTAAACTTTATATCAAAAGATGCGAACCTGGTATTCTATTTATCAGTTTACCCGTAACTTGCGATTATGAAGTAATGTTTGATTTTTGTGTTGATTCAGCGTCATTAGCAACGTCATTCAAAATGTGCAACGTCATCATGACCTGATAAAGGCACATGCCATGAGATAGACCATGTTTACCAGGCAGCGGCAGCAATACAGTTAATATGAGAGGTAACTGATAATAATGTATATCAAAGCCAGATATCCAGTTTCATAGGATAATTGGGCATGCATACTCAAAGTATAACTTAACGCGCATGCAAAACATGTTATCATAATATTTGTTAAGATAGTAACTGATGATTATTGAAATAGATGATGACAAAAGAAAGAGCCTTGCATTTACTGCAGAATATGATGTGTGCCTTAAGCTATGGTGATATAAATACATATATGCATATAATAACAAATAATCAGACCAAGCAGAACATGTTATATAAATTAATGATCACACAGCGGGCAGTGGCTGGCAAGCAAAACGCCATTTGAATGGCATTTTTCTGGTAGGCTGATAGTGGTCCAATACTGTATACTTGCTTGGCATTGACTTACTTATTTTCTAACTCATGGAGAGTTCCTCTGTTGCTTAGTTTAAGAACTGCCATAGAAAGCTCCTCTCTGTATGTGGCTCCGGGTGGAACTGCTATACCAAAACCCTTAGGATCAAAAGGAGGTCCCACTTCCATAAAATCACAGTCCTGTATTGTCTTGTATTTGTTCACAGTTGTGTCCCAAAAGAAAGCATAATTTCCAGCTTTTATCTTCTTAAACCCTTCCTCAGTATTTGCTACAAGTGAAGATGTGTCTATTTCTGACATCTGTGCCCACATCTTAGAGAAATGTTCGATGTCAGTGTTCTTGAAGAAAGACATGATACCACTACTCTTCACTGTGCCATACTGTATCTTTGTTTGTGAAGCCAGGTCAGTCACAGACTTGATAGGGGTATTTATCTTCTTTACAGTTAGAAACGCAGCCAGGTTTGCAGTATATGAAGAAATTAGTATAAGCGCGAAGAACCACCAAGAAGATGTTAATATTCTTCCTGGAAGTGTTGTTGGTGAAGCATCTGTGCCTCCTTGAAGAAGAGCACCAAACACAAACCAAAAGCTTTCTCTAAAACTGATGGAGGGATACTCCTTACTGTCCACATTTCCAATACGTTCAAGAATGTATAATATTATGCTTACGAAAATAAAAGCACCTAGAGTGCAAAACCACACAATAGGGTGTAATGGGTTCAAAAATTCAAAATACGACGTTGTTGATCTTGGGACTTTCATTAGCACACTTATATATCTAGTCATAAATGGTTTGGTGAAATCTACTGCTCCTTCTCTCATAGTATTGATACTCAGCGGTGCCACTGACATTGTAGCGTTCTGAAACAGATGATATAATACCTAACTTAGTCACACTGGTAAATGTATACGCCGATTTGGTGGTATTTACGCGTAATGCCGGTACTTCAAAGACCGGAAGTGGTAGATATTGGTGTTAATACTATACAGAAAAACATGCCATATGCCTAAAGGACTATAGACTTCGATCATTTTTAAGTATTCATTATGTGCATGGCGATTTATGTGAGCATTCAGGAATAGATTCGAGTACCGATCATTCAGATCGGTTCAGATCGGTACTCGAATCTATTCCTAAATGCTTACTTAAATCGCAATGTGCGTGCCAAATACTTAAATTAAATCTAATTCTATAGTCCTTTAGACATATGGCATGTTTTTTCTATATAGTATTAACACTAATATCTACCACTTCTGGTCTATGAAGTACCAGCAATATGCGTAAATACCACAAAATCGACGTATACATTTACCAGTGTGTTAGTGGCCAAATTTCATTTTGTTTTTTATGCTCGCTGATTAGGAAGAAACTTAGGCTTAGTACTTTTGAGACTATGTTTAAAAACCTTAGCTCACCAAGCGGTTAATAGAGGAATGAATACTTTTGGTTGAACATATGCAATTTTATTAGCTTGTTTTCATTTTCACTTTGGTAAGTCTTTGCTTTCAATAATCAAAGTGCTCATTTTCTTGTCATGATCATGAAATAAACATCCCAATGTTAATTTGCACACGATGCTTCAGCTTATAGTAAAATCAGGTTTATACAGCATGTCTATGCAAAATTGTATACTAATCTATGATTAATAATTTGTGTAACATACCGAGTTGTTATCTGTTTAATTCAATATTTTTTATCATTTTCTGCAACATAGAACAATATAAACGTCTTAAAATACATGTTTATTGAGCTTGCAACAGTTTTACATCTATAAATGATTGCCTCATACTCAGAGCGAGGTTTAAAGTCGACTTTTTCCCATAAAAGTATCGTATAATAACAGGCTTTTCCATGGGCTTGTGCTATCCCCTCAAAACAAAGCGGTTGGTTGCCTATTAGGTGTGCCTATTTCATAATATTTATACATTTACACATAAAATACCCGAAGATTTGGTTCAATCAAGATGGCCAACTGACTATCTATCTATCTATCTATCTATCTATCTATCTATCTATCTATCTATCTATCTATCTATCTATCTATCTATCATGAGATCAGTCTGATTTGAGTCATATCAGCACATGTCACCAGACAGATGCCAAATGGACACACAATAAAATCAATATATGACAATATGCCCATATTCCCTAATAACTTGGCCATTGATAAAATAACATACTCCTGAAAGTAATTCGCCTATCATTCCATTCCAGTTTCCGTCGTCCATTTTTGATCCAAACTTCCCATCATGTACTAGGTATATGTCGTATTCAAACTCCAACATAGATGCAACTTCTGCGATAAGGTCTACAGCAAAACCTTCGAATCTGTCATTCCCAGCTCGTACTACATGGTCCCGTTTGTACATACAGAAAGGTTTCTCCTGATAAAAAAATCAAATACACTGGAACATGAAATTTGGTACTTATTGCATGAACGAGAAGCTCAGGCTTATCCTGGCCATCACAAAAGCACAGTCTCACAAGAGCGTTCGCTCCTCAGGCACACATAGCATGACTGTAAATGAAGGCCCAGATTAAATTAGACCTCTACATGGGTGCCTTAAAGATTGAATTGCACATATGCATCTCAAATAGTGCGGGAAAATATATTTATTCTTTTTTGTTAAAAATAATGGCAGCATTTTAACAAAAACGAATACATATCATTTTATCTTGCGAAAAGATAAATGATTAAAAAATACTGTTTGTATTCTAGTTAGTGATTGTACTTTTGAAATTAAATGTTTATTTAATCTTTTGAAGCATAAGATAAATGATTATTTAGGATTGACTAACATGATTTTTAAAACCATATTTTTATGAAGGAAAGCTGAAATACTAGTGATTTATCGTTTGTGTCATCGTCGTCTGATTGAAGAGTGGTCATATTCTTTGGTGATGATTAATATTAATTATTAAATGTGTTTCAAAAGTAACTTCTGCACAAAAAAAAACTTATTTATTGTGTACCAGATAGAGGTTTCCACAGACAAAACTCTTATCTCATTTACCATTACCTGTCAGTTTAGATGTTCAATCTATTAAAGGACTTACATATGAGACCATTAAAGAAGATAATAAAAATATATTTTTTATAAATGTTCTTTGTCTAATTTGGCATGACCATGCGCGGATCCAGACCCCCCCCCACCCCTACCCCCACCCCCATCCCCCCCCAAAAAAACTATCACAAAGCTATAGAGTTTCTTAGCAATACTGGTCAGATCCCATGAAAAACTACATAGCTACCAAGCCAGCATTCAATACTGAACCATCATCGGCCTGTCAGGGAAACGCTTTTCGCTGGGGTGTCGATGATGGCCCGCTTTTAGTGGTATTTATATCATCTCTCCCCCTCATCAATTAAACAAAAAGCAAAACAAAAACGTTGTCACAGTTGGACCCCCTCTGACAAATTTTTCTGGACCCGCGCCTGAGGACATCATCAATATTGAATAGATACAGCTGATACATGTGTGTTAGACTTATAGTACTTATTGGAGTTTTTGTATTCCATGTGAACCATCTGCTACCATTATATCTCGTTCATCCTTAAAAGGAATCTAAAATGAGACTTATTTCAAACCAAAATCTCAAGTGCAAATAATTATTGTAAATGTCATAGCGACATCCACAAGCAGGAAATTGCAATAAGTTGATGTGGATTGATTCAGCTGTGTGTGCGGACTTAGATTAAACTGAGTTTTCCCACTTACATTAAGTCAAAGAGAAATAGGTTGGCTTTATATTTGGTCACTAGGCTGAACCCTTCTGTAGAGGAAAACTAAAAGTGAATTGCTAACTTCCTATTTTTAATGAAACATACCAGTATAGTAACCACTTTTGCTCTCCTTCCAACAAGAGGAAACGGTGACGTCCTGTTTATGTGCAAATGTGGCTCCTGGAGTTGAAGGCGAGTCTCTGTGGGATCTCCAGTGTATTTCCATTCTCCTATCTGTTAAGTAGATTCAGAAACACACGTTTAGTCCTAAATGGGTCAGAATGTAAATTAAAATACCAACACTATAGGTACGTGGAGATATTTTAACACATTGCAACAAAAAGCAGTTACGCTCTTGTTGTTGATGTTATGCATATTCTGCTTACAAAACACCTTTCATAAAGAGCAGAAAAATACTAATAGATATGTATATACTCCACTCTGGTCCTCTTAGAGCAAAACTTGCCCCCTTCATATACACATTCTGTAAAGATCTGATAAAAACTACATACATGTGTTACACAGATCCTCATGTATACATGTGGTAGTGTTGCCTTTCATACGAATGACACAAATACTGTTAATGTATATTATATTTAGAAATTCGGAAAAAATGTGTACATCAGAACAGCCCTTTTCCAAACCTTCTTACCCTGGGTTATCTGAACACACAATGCATAAATTGGAGGCAATATTTAAATTTAAAGAAGGTGTTATCGTTCGTGCTTAAGCGGTTTCCTGACATTTTTGTACCAAAAAGATTGTAATTTAATATAATATATAAACGATACCAAATGATTGATAATCTGTGGAATACACAACAACAACGACAAACAGGGTCATTTGGGAAGGACATGGTGCTGTTAGAATTCCAGATTTTTTTAATTGACGATTTTGTTTAATAATACTTGTTTTGTTAGCAGAAATAGTATTACCTGAACCTGGTCATATCCTGAAATCTCAGTGAGAAAAATTGAGAAATTAGACCTTTTTCCATTTTCGTCAAACTGGATATTCCCTAAATGCCCTTCATGTCTGATCTGAAACGATTACATGACAAATTCAATATTCTATTCAGATTTCATTTGTTTTATCAGTTTTACAAGCACTATAGATGCATACACGGCTGCTGCTTTAGGCCTATTACAATAATTTGAGACAAAGTTTGATCGGGAGTTTGATTAAGTGGTAAATAATTGAGAAAAAAAACAAATAGCAACCGACATTTGAAAATTAAAGTATTTCATTAGAATGAGGACACTATTTAGGCTTCGACGTAGGAAGACCTGACTATTGCAGGTGAACAACAAAGGTCCAGTCCAGCCTTGACATCCGCACCTTCGTCATTCGCTAGCTAGACAGTACAATGGTCCAACTCACTCTATCCAAAATTTCAATATTCTAGCTAATCCTTGTAGCTCAGCATACTGGTTTTAGTCTCACTTTGTTGGACACCTTACAGACATGATATGGGCCATTGCATGAGATTTCCAACAATGTGGTATGTGCGACCAGCGAAGCCTCAGATCAGCCTGTCCATAAGCACAGTCTGAGCAGATCCTTTGCTAGTCGCTTGAATATTCTATGACTGTTAAGCTACTGACTGAACATCAGTTGGAGTTTTTAAGCTTAAAAGGAGGCTACACAGGCTCGTCTGAGTCTACACTTGTCAAAATACCATATTGTTGGAAATCACATGTCATGGCTCCATTACCTCACTTCATGGCCACTGATCAGCATATTTTCATTTTACAACGAGTTTAATAAATTTGATAATAAATGACTACGGATAAAAGGTAGCACTAAATCTAGTTGAAATCACAGTTTGAGGCAAGAAAATGCAAATAGCAAATATGACTTTATTATGTGCGTGCTTACATTACGTTGCACAACTGATTTGCATTTCTAGTGCATTATCGAATCTAAAATGGGTTATTACCGAATTTATCTGCAGCTTAAGTCATCTGACAGTGATAGACATAACTTTAAGGCTCTACACTGTCAACCTTAAAAATATATATTGAAGAGGTTCAACAACTTTGAAAGCAAGTACATCTGAAAAGCTATTGAGAAACCAAGTAATTTGCTGCAAACCCGATAAAATTTAATGAAAATTAAGAACGTTACAGATGATTGTACAGTAGAGAATTGAAAGCTATGGAGGGCAGCCATTTTCAGCTTTGTGACGGCACACATACAGCCTAATTAAATATGCATAAACATAATAACTAGGTTTCTGTAAGTTTGCATTTTTATTGATTCTTCTGTTGAAAATAGGTGATGTTGAAGAGACAAAAACCCTGTACAGTTTGCAATGAAATAGGAGATTTTATTGGCTTTTCAAAATTTACAGGAAGTCCATTAAATATTCAAAATGGCAGCCTCCATTGGCTTATTAGAAGTCAGAATTTTGATTTATAAATTGCTATAGCTTTCTGATTTTACATCCAATTTTAATCGGATTAGCAGCAGACTGCATGGTTAGATTAGGGATAGCATATAAAATTAATTTGCTTCCAATGCTACTGTCCCCTTTAATGTAACCATTGCAAACACTTACCTGTTTTATTTCATTGGCAATTTGCTTTCTAATCTCTTCTATGCCAGTGTTTATGTCAACGAATTTAAGGACTTGTTCCAGTAAACTGATAGCATCATGTGCTATTGTCTGGTTAAGTGCATTGTCATATCTTCTTTTGACACTGTCACCGGTATCGAATGGCATCATTCCAAACACCGTAAAATTAACATGGATATCGGAAAATATCCTGAACACATCTGGTAACTCATCACCCTGAAAAAGAATACCATGCTCGACCTATTAAACGCACTGTGAGCATACCATTTACAAAATCATATATCATAAAACCCTTTTTAATTAAGTGCAGATAAGCTGGCTTCTGGTGGCATACCTGCTGTTTTTGATACACGCTAATCTATATTGATGAAATTGTCTAGTTATAAACTAGACCATAGACTAGTTAAACCACAGTTGCAACTCAAAAAGAGCATAGTGCATGCGTAACAGAAGTATGAGCGCACTTGATTCATTTCAAAGTTAATGTGGCACCCAGAGGATGAATGCAATTGGTTCATTTTAAAGTTAAGGAAACACCCGAAACTAATTTTGGCCAGCACTAAAGATTTGGTACTTATTGCAAATGGGTAAAGTCACTCTCATGTATATCTAGTGGGACTCCAAGTCTATATTAAAGACAAAACTATTCAACTTTGTCCCTACTTTGTGTTTGTGAGTAGTGTAGACTCTGGCGAGAATGTTTGGAAGCATGTGATAGTCTAAGCCTTTACTGATCACATTGAGATAAATACCAAAGTCTCGTGTAATGGCATCGTTGGTAACCCAAGTGTAAAGCATTCCCTTTCACTCCATACATGGAGTGAAACCGAATGCTTTAAACCTGAGTTACCGAGAATGATCCCGAACTAACATGGATGGAGTGAAACAGAATGCTCTACATCCGTGTTACCGAAGATGATCCCGAACTAACATGAATGGAGTGAAACGAAATGCTCTACACCTGGGTTACCGAGGATGATCACGTTATGAGTGGAGTGAAACGGAATGCGTTACACCTGGATTACCGAAGATGATCACGTTATGAGTGAAGTGAAACGGAATGCTTTACACCTGAGTTACCGAGGATGATTCCGTCAGGAATGGAGTGAAATGGAATGCTTTTCACCTGGGCTACAGAGGATGATTACGTTATGGAATATAATGTAAACAGAATGTTTTACACCTGGGTCACCTTATGAATGGAGTGAAACGGAATGTTACTGAGGATGATGTTATGGCTTGTCTTACTTACCGGGTCATAAAATAGCCAACTGTATGGTTTAGACAGCATTGCCAAGGATCGAGCCTAAAATATACCAATGATACATGATTAATAAGTGTTTACTTCCAAAACCTTGCATTTGCACAGGTTTCATATTTTGTATATTTAACGTAGTTGTACATTTTGACAATGGTTCACTAACCGGTGGATTGTTTTATTCAATTATTCACTTGGGTAAATTCTATTCCTGGATAATAAGATATTTAACAAGAGTTCAGCATATCCATAGATTTAATTATGATTGTCTAGGATAAGATGTCAGTTTTAATTATAAATATCTAGTAATATGTCAGTCCAAATTGGGATCATTTAAGTAATTTGGTCACATTAGCCTGTTAGCGCTCCATAGAAATTCCTACCACAAGTTCCTGCTTTGAAAACTATGCAACACTATGCAAATTGTATCCACGCATTGCATGATTGATATTAATTTTAAAGATCAGGTTATTGTTTCATTTTCGGTGTTTAAATTGTTATTATTTTAATATATTATATTAAAATATAAACTGCTTATTTTCCTCATAAGACTTACAATGTCAGAGGCTGTTCATTACATGCTAGCTATTTGTACTTTTTTACTATCATAAAACAATAACTCACTGTTTCAAGTAGTAACTTTGTATTTTTCTTCCTGCAAAACACTATGGAGTTCTTCATAAAGATTCTCCGCATATGTACCAGATGGTCTTTGGCCTGCTTCACTGAACTTTCCTTTTCAAATCTCCAAGATTTTATCATCAATTCGTGGTTCGTTAGGAGGGTCTCAACAAGTGATATGCCTTCAAAAAACATAAGATTACAAGAAGAATTAAAACAGTTAGTGGGTATGGCCAGGAAATGCCACAATCTCACACTACAGACCAACCCATGACACAATGTGGACGAAACACAGAATACTAACAGCCACATGACATCATAAGGCAATTAAAGTAAAGCAGCCAGCTCGCTCTTCCCCACAAGATGAGTGCAAAACTAGAAAGGATACAACAGTAAGAACGAGTACCAAACACAAAAAAAGCCATGTAAACAATGGGAGCAACAATTCACAATGAATCAACAAAAACAGAACCATCGCCTTGGAATTGACAACAGTCGAAGCCACTAAACCGTCTAACCGTTGCATATGGCTCATTATTAAATTATCAAGTAAAATGTACATGTAGGGTATCCAAAGGGATACATGTAAATGAAGCGCCTTATGAGAAACACTATTTACTGCACTTGCATACATCAAAGGCACAGATCAGATCAGTCTGTGCAGCTGCATAGTCTGATTGGCACTACAGCTGTTCTCTGCCGCTAAGATAAGGCAAAAAATTGTAATCTTCATAAGTATCAAATGCATAAAAATGAGGATATTTTCGTGCTCAGAACAGCAGACAATTCCATTTGTCCTCGTTATAATTTTTATATGATAAATGGCTATAATATATATGACAACGGACACATTTCAAGTTCATATGAGTTTAACTTGATTTTTTAAACCTCGAGACCTGATATGAATCAGTTTATCTCAAAATAACTTTGACTCTCGCATTAACTTTGAGTTTTGAGGATTTGAATTACAATCTTGTGCCACTATTGGCCCACCAGCGAAACGCCATTCAAATGGCGTTTCGCTGGTGGGCCCATAGTCACCCGCCGTTATGCTTACTGGGGTTTATTATGATCCACCTACCTCGAGCATCATCGAAGAAGACACTAACTTTTTCCCAGTGATAGAATTGTACGAGATCATAGATGGCCCTGCCGAATCTATCTATATCTGGTAGTACTTCGAAAGTATTGTTGAGGTGGTCTTGTGACATGACCTGGGTCGTTGCTATGTAGGGTATTTTCAACGCCTCTGTTGCTAAGGCCAGAGGATCTTCAAAAGGTCCAACATAAACGTGTGTTGAATGTGCCTTAAAGAACCCCATTCCTGAAATAGAAAACACATGAGCCGCGGCATGAGCAAACCGATAGGGTAAAGTCGGGTATATTCGCACACACAGCTAAATTGGGACAGCGACCTTGTTTGTTTCATATTTCAAATAATGGAATAAAAAATAAACTAACTAAGCAAACAGTGAAAATCCTGATGAGACGGCTCACAAGAGCCGTCTCATCTGGATTTACACTGTTTGCAAGTGTGTGTCCGAATTTATCTGATGTCCGAATTTATCCGACTTTACCCTAATGTGGCATGCGTCACGAGAAGACTGGGGCAGCTTAGCATCAGCTTAGTCTGATCAGAGTCTTTGCTTTTCATATGAAGAAAGCTTAGGTCTCTAGTTACCCACTTAGCGCACAGAGAAGATTCTGATCAGTCTTGGCGGTAGCCCAGGCTGATTTGAATATTCGCTTGGCGCTTACTCATTATGCTGGTTTTGCTTATGTCATGATTAAAATACATTGCAATCAATGTCGATCAAATTATGGATAATCGACACTTAAAGAAGATGGTAACATAATGGACCTAAGCCTCATTTGGGTATAATGACACTATATATTTGCTTTAATGGTGCTCTGTGTTCTGTGCTCAATTCCCTTTAATTTGATATGCAACATGACTACTTTCACAAAAATATATGGTTTGACCTTTGACCCCACCCCCTGGGTCAAGGGTGTGTCAGTGGGCAAATTATTTTCTACCATGTTGCTGTAAACTTTGTAAGCTTTAATTTGATATGTAACATGGTCATATTCTGAAAAAGTTTAATTTTGGCCTCAGCCCCACCCCAGTCCATCCCAGGGGCTCTGACTCGTGCTTTGAAACTAAAATCCCGTTTGATATGTTTCAAATCTATTGCTGCTCTGACTGCATGCAAATTTCAGCAAAAATATCGACAATTGGCAATCACATGTCTATAGTGAGATGTTAAATATAATAGCTTTGATGAATGTGAAGATTATCACACAAAAATGCTTATATATGTTTTGCATTAAAATTGCCTATACTAAAACAAGGGCAATAACTCAAATATTAAGGGGTCGATTTTGACGAAACTTATAGGATATGAGAAATATGTCACTTTTCATTTGTACCAAGAATGAATCAAATCTGACCAATGGGTATTGAGATATGGTTCAAGACGGACATAAAGTGATGACGGACGGACGACGCCGAAACTATGGAGATTATAATTGGCAGTTTGTGTGATATCACCTGGCCAAGCTGCCAAGGTCAGGATAAGCATGTACATCTGCACAAGGATACACAGTCTTCTCAGAGCTTTTACTGCTTGTTTGTACAATGTAGAGGCGTAGGTGATGCTTCATACCATATATCAAGGCCCCAGGCCTTATGGTTTCAGACAAGAAGATTTTTCCATGTTTTTCCCAATATAAGCCTATGTGTAACATGTAACCCCTGGGACGGGGCCTTTCTTGAAACAGGCGAGTTTTGAAAATGTTGTTGTTGTTTTTGATGTTGCTGCTGCTGTTTGCAAATGTTTGGTGACACTTTAAGGTTTAGTTTGATTGCTGCATGGCTATCCAATATTCAACAAGAGTTTGCGTATCCATAAATTGAATTATGAATATCTAGATTAGAACATTGTCAGTTCCAATTTGAATTGTGGGAAATTGAATTGAAAAATCTATTTGGCTAGGTGTTACGTTTTTGCGTTCTGTATTTCACTGATCTCGTTGAGAATTGGTCTTGTTATATGATGCATACTCGTATGGAACATCAATTTTAGATTATGAGTTTTTTTTAATTCAATGTATTTTGTGGTCAGTGTGAAGTCTACCCCTCGTTTCATATGCAAATATTTTCATCTTTGCTCAAATTATGTATTGCTAAGAACTGTGACAAAGAAATGGTACTGGCAAACCTACCACATGTATTTGCCGTAAATGATTGGGCTAGCAGGGCGTTTACTGGGACTCTAAATAACGAATGTGCAGTACTGGCTAATAAATGGGTGCTGGATAGAAGATACAATGCATTGGAAAACTGTGCTTTGAACGTTATACACTTTTCCCTATAAACGTATAGCAAAACAGCAAAGCTTTGCACAGCTTACAGTTCATATTGTTATATGACTGTTACGGAAGGCATTCTCTAACTGGCTCAGTATTGCTCTTATTGTAATGCCAAGCCATTTATTTTGTTATATGACTGTTATGAAAATATTCTTTGACTCGCTGAATCTAGCTCTCATTTTGATACGTACCATATATTTCGTTAAATATAGCATTAAAAACCCAAACAGGGCATTGTTAAAAACCTAACATAGCATTTTTCACTCACCAATCTCAGAATAGAATGATTTGCATTATAGCCACAATCTTTTTATTCTACAAGTCAGACGACGTGCGTTTTCTAATATTTTTTGCAAACCGACTTTGCCAAGGCCATCTTTATTATTTTAATATGAACATTAATCAGATTTTTTTTCAATAATTTATTTTCTTTACCACTCGTGTCAGATCCTTATATTTTCTTTTTGTATTTTCTTTTGTTAGGCCTATTGGGATATAAATATTACTTATACCTTTCTTGATCTTGTCATAGTCTGATCTCGTTTTGCCCAGCTTTAGAACAATCAGATTGACGTTCAGAGTGTCAAAGTTTTTATCAGTTCCAAGCTTCTTCAGATCAGATATCCAAGATTGATGCACAGCTGAAAGTAGAAACAAATATGACGAATTATAGAAAGAACTGAAAGGCTTTGTCGTAAGCAGCAGCTTTAATACATAATGACTGGGCGCGCACTGCTGATTTTCGTGTTTGGAAGAGATGAGCAGTCAATTAAAAACAATCCTCTCTCTCTCTCTCTCTCTCTCTCTCTCTCTCTCTCATTGGGCAATTTTATTATAATATTTTAACTTTTATGTACAACAATGTACATCTAAACTGAGATGACAATATATAAACTCAACACTAGAAAGATAATTTGTATGTATATATACTCAATTACAAAAGAAACCCATCAGTCACTTCTCGGGCAGTTATGGAAATCAGAATTTAGAAATGAAAATATATTTATACCATATTCCGTAGCAATCAGTTCTGTATCATTTCATTGAATAGTGCAACAGTTTTACTTAAATCTGTTAATGCTATTCGCAAGTGTTTAGACAAGGGTCATTTTCAAAATTGACAAGTTTTTCACTTGCGAATGAATATCTCGTTCTCGTCTAAATCAGTACACTTGAGATAAATTCGTCCAAAAACAGACATGACCCTCTCTTGCAGCAATAACGGCATCATAACAAGGTCGAAACAAAAGCATGTGACGCCGCTCGTCGTTCTTGGTAATCCACCACATCCATTCTTAATGGAGAGCAACCTGAAACTGTCGAAAAGTCCGAGGTTGCACTGAACGATCCCGGATGCGTCGCCAGAGAGCTCATCCAACAACTGCTCTATCGTACTTAGAATCTGAGATCCAGGCTTGCTAAACTTACGCGGTTTGTTTTGGCTTCTGCAAACACTTGATCGCCTCATCAGAGAGGGACACACCGGTTATTGGACGAAGTGAACTGATTAAGACTAGAACTCGAGTGAAAACAAATCGTCTGAAACTTGTCATTTTTAGAATTGACCACTTGTCTGATCTTGTCTATGCAATGGCGTACAGCATGAACGGGTTTAAGTCTACTGTTACATTATTCAATAATTTGATGCATAATTGATTGTTAAAGAATATGGTATAAAATATATTTTGATTTCTTAATTATTTTACCAAAATTGCCCTAAAAGTGACGGATGGGTTTCTTTTGTAGTTGAGTATATCATAATGTGTAAAAGATACTGTGGATAGAATGTTTGAACCAATACATTTTCGTTCTGTTCTGTTATCTAAGTTATGAATTATGACATCAGATATCCCACCCCAAAAGCTTTCAACGCACGTTCACTTCGTGCCTCCGAAGGGCGCTAAACACACTGCTCGTCAGTTGAACCGTTAAGGGCACACAGACTGAATACCAAGCTGATCGTATCTGTGGATTCATTTAGACAGATATTTAGAAAAAATGTCTACCGAACAACATTTGTAGATACGTCCTATTGACATCCAAACTGCCGCAGTGATATCAGAAACTTCTAGGGTGGTAGGGGAAATCTTTGTCATAAGAATCGGACTTCAGCCAGCACTAGATAATAAAAATGTATTACAGTTGACATTTAAAACTTTAAAATGTTCATGCTTTCCACTGCGAGCTAGAATCTTTTGAATCTGCAAGTCTTTGAATAACAGAGCTAAATCAATACTTAAGCAGAAAAAAACTTGTGAGCAATGACAATTTGCCTACTTTCTTCAGCAAGCAAATGACCACAGGATGGACACTTACTAACGAAACGGGTAGGGGTGCCAATGGGAGTCAATGACTCCAATCCCTTTCCAGACACGATTAAGACCCATTTCCAGACAAAAGTAAGACAAACACATAATCCCATTGTACTCAGATAGGGAATTTTCACAACAGAATTAATGGTATACTCGTATCATCCCTTGTATGACATAAAGTCGTCTGGGGGAAATGTGATTGTAATAAAGCATATCATTCAGGTTGCACATTTTCTAACAACAGTTTCCTTTATTGAAAGTCATTTAAATATACCCCGAAGTGGCCTCAAAAGAGTCCTTAATCTGCTTTCATGACTTTTTTTCTCGAATAAAGGAATTGTTATTGTGTCTTGGTAAGACTACAACAGCCTGCTTAGTCTCAGCAGCCCTTCTAAGAGTTGAATTTGGCATACTGAACCCTATAAACAAGTTATCACTGCAGCGGACAACTAAGATTCTGATTTGAATGCGCATCAGTGCAGTCTGATATGTGCCTTTGTTGTGCGCATAACTGTATCAAATAGATTTTTGCAGGACGAGGCTCACCCGAACTCATTGCAATTTTGATCTGATTGGGCTCATTATGCCATACGTATGGACAATTAGAGCATGTGCGTTCTCGACTGACTTTCTTAAGCTGCTTGACGGGCCATCATGAATGTGCAGTATAAACGAGTAACTTTTTTTTCTACTCAATATTTTCTGCCATTCAACAGTCCAACACACCCAGCCAACAATCAAGCTCCTTCCAGCCCTCTAGTTCCTTCCAACAGCGTAGTACCTTCCTAGTCTGAAGTTTCAATGCTTGCTAGAATGTTTATTTTTCTTGGTTTATTATTTCTCGCAAAACCATCGTGCGACAGTCACACGACCTTCGCGCGATAGACGCACGACATTCGTAAGAACGTCGTGAGGCGGCCGTTGGTAATAAATGCTCGCAATTTCATTAGGCGAACATCGTGCGAGTGTCTCGCGAATGTCGCACGAATGTCGCGCGAATGTCGTTGTTATGATAGTGCATGCTTGTTTTATCTTAATCCAATTATAAGAGAAACTCCAGATGCCCATCTAAGAGATCAGTTGTATTTTTAACATCAGTGTTACAGCTCAGTTTCTTATAGCTTATAAAATAAATATTTAGTATTAGTATCAGAAGAAGTTATTCTCATTTAAGCAAGAACTAACCGATTACCATAAACGGTAAAACATGGTGTCAGAAGTGGTTTCAGAAGTAAACAGCAGTGACTTAGCAGATAACTAACTTGGACATTTTTCATGTGACAATTTGCCAATAAAGAAGTGAATTAACGTTTGAAAAATGGATAAATTGAATCAGCCACCAGAAATGGCCTTCTCAACGTCTGGGAACATTGCAGAACGTTGGAGAATGTGGAAACAAACTGTTGAGTTATATCTGGATGTCACTATGTCTGGGAAACCTGAACCAGAAAAATGTAAAGCCTTCTTGTACGTCATTGGAAAAGAAGGGAGAGAAATATTTAACACTTTTGTTTTTCCAGAGGAAGAAAAGGACAAATTCACACCTTTGTTAGCCAAATTTGAAAATTACTGCATTCCAAAGAAAAATGTGACAATGGAAAGACACAAATTTTACACAAGAGTACAAGGCAGTACAGAACTTATCGATCAATTCGTTACGGATCTCAAAAACATTGCAATAAATTGTGAATTTGGAGCTATCAAAGATGATCTGATCAGAGACAGAATAGTCTGCGGAACTATTTCAGAGCGAGTGAAAGACAGATTGTTGAGAGAAGACAAATTGACACTAGACAAAGCAATATCAGTCTGCAGAGCAGATGAGGAATCAAAGAGGCAAATTCACAAGATGAATGAGGGAGAACACGGAAACGTAGTACATGCTGTCAAAAAGAAAACCAAATCTAGAGGATTCACAGGAGGTGCGCGACCTAAAGACAAAACGGAATATAAATTTCATTGTAATAAATGTGGAATTATTCATGAAAGAAAAAAGTGTCCTGCATATGGAAAAATATGTCATAAATGCAAATTACCTCGTCATTTCGCTAAGATGTGCAAATCAAAAATAAGAAAAGATGTTCACAATTTGGATGAAAATTCTTCAGAAAGTGATTATGAAAATCTATATGTTGGATCTATCAGTGATTCGCGCAAGAAAACGGAAATAAGTGAAAATGAGTGTTTTGTTTCTATGGATGTATAAACGGAATACAAGTGAAATTCAAAATCGATACAGGTTCACAGGCAAATGTAATTACAAATAAAGTGTTCAAAAAAGTTAAGTCCTCAAATTCAGTTCTAGTAAAATCAAATTCGCGTCTTACAAGCTACACAGGAGATCGACTCAAAGTTCTTGGGAAAACCAAATTAATGTGTATGGGTCATGAGTTGGATTTCTACGTTACCAATTCTAAACAAATGTCGTTTTTGGGATTTAAAGCGTCAAAGGATCTGGGACTCATTAAAGTTGTCTTAGCTGTTAACAGCAACAATACATGTGAGTTGGATAGACTGATAAGAGAACATCCAAAAGGATTCTCAGGATAGGGATTTCTTGATAACCGTACAAAATCATGATTGATAACTCAGTCACGCCAGTCATAAATCCACCTAGGAAGATACCTGCGACATTACGCAAAAGAGTGAAAAAAGCGTTGATTGACATGGAAAACAGTGGAGTCATAAGAAAGGTTGATGAACCTACGGACTGGGTTAGTTCCATGGTCATTGTTGAAAAACCCAACAAAACATTGAGAATACGTCTTGATCCAAGAAGTCTGAACACAACTGTTAAACGAGAACATTTTCAACTTCCTACAATCGAAGAAATCACTAGTAGGATGTCAGGAGCAAAAGTATTTTCGAAGTTGGACGCCAATCATGGTTACTGGCAGTTGAAGTTAGATTCAGAGAGTGAACTGTTATCTACAATTAACACACCTTTTGGTAGATACTGTTACCAAAGAGCACCATTTGGAATTAATAGCATACAAGAGGTATACCAAAAGAGAATATCACAATTGTTTGATGACCTTGAAGGTGTAGAAACTGACATTGATGATATTTTAGTGTGGGGAAGATCACAAGAAGAACATGTCACACGTTTGAAGAACGCTCTAAATCGCTGTGAACAAATTGGATTAACCTTAAACAAGAACAAATGTGTCATAAACTCTAGCTCTCTGACTTATATTGGACATGAACTTAGTTCAGAAGGAGTTAAACCGGACAAAATGAAACTGAAAGCTATTTCAGAGATGCCAGCTCCCACTGACAGAAAAGGAGTCATGAGATTATTAGGTACTGTGAATTATTTGTCAAAGTTCATACCTAACATGTCACAAGTTACTGAACCAATCAGACTGTTACCAAGACAGGATATAGAGTTTCAATGGAACTATGAACAAGAAACTGCGTTCAATCAGATCAAGGATATATTGATAAGTAATCCTGTTTTGAAGTACTTTGATGTTAGCAAACCAGTAACAGTACAATGTGATGCAAGCAAATCGGGTTTAGGAGCTGTTTTAATCCAGGATAACCAACCAGTAGCATATGCATCAAGATCGCTGACAGACACAGAGACTAGATACGCACAAATTGAAAAGGAATTATTAAGCACAGTCTTCGCCCTGGAGAGATTCAATCAGTATACTTTTGGGAAGCAGGTAATGGTCGAATCAGATCACAAACCACTGGAGACGATTGTAAAGAAACCATTAGCCAATGCACCACCAAGACCTCAACGTATGTTATTACGCTTACAGAAATACGATTTTGTCATACAGTACAAACCTGGAACACAGATGTACATATCTGACATGTTGTCCAGAGCATATGTTCATGAAAATCAGGATGAACAACTTGAAGAGGAAATACAGTGTCATGTACATTTAGTTGTTAAGAACTTGCCATACTCAGATGAGAAACTGGAAGATATTAAACTAGCAACTAAAAATGACAGTACATTGACGTCAGTAATTGATAGAGTACACAGAGGATGGCCTGAACATAAAATGGAAATACCTATTGAAATTCGTGAATATTGGACACATAGAGATAAACTGTTGATAAATGAAGATTTGTTGATGAAAGGAACTCAAATTGTCATTCCTAGAGTTTTGAGGAAAGACATGCTCCTAAAACTACATGAATCACATTTGGTGTAGAGAAAACTCGAAACTTGGCTAAAGATATCATGTACTGGCCAGGAATGAGTGCACAAATTGAAGATTATGTTTCCAAGTGTGGAATATGTCTTGAAAACAGAAGCTCTTACCAGAAAGAGAGCATGATACCGTCTACAATATCGGAACTACCATGGCAAGTAGTAGGAACTGATTTATTTCAATGGTCGGGATCAAACTATGTACTTGCTGTTGACTATATGTCAAGATTCTTTGAAGTCGCAAAGCTGGAGAACAGTACATCATCTACGTTAATTAACCACATGAAGTCGTTTTTCTCACGTCATGGCATACCAAGAGAAGTAAGATCAGATAATGGACCATGCTATTCATCAGCAGAATTTAAAAAGATTTCAAAACATTCGCCAATGATTCGTGTGACAATCGTACGACATTCTTGCGACTGTCGCAAATATGTCTTATTCACCTATTCGGTGTGACCGCAATGTGATTATGGTTGCAATGTCGTATTTCTGTCGCCAAAACGGGTCTCAAATTAGTCTCGAAATAGTCGTAAACTGCTCGCATCCCAGTGAGATACTAGCTTTAAGGAAAAGCAATTCTAATCGTCTAATTCCAATTTTGGTAGGGGTTTATATATGATGGCATTATCTGTTCCAAAACCCCCTTTGAAACCCATTAACGAAGTAATTGATCTTCTGATTCATTTAGATTTAATATTGTTCACCATTACCAAGAATGAGCTTAACATGGCAAATAGCGCAGACCATGATGAGACGCGCTTTTTGAGGCGTCTCATATGGGTCTACGCCATTTGTAAATGCCCCCTTTTTGGAATCATTTACATTTGTATTAGCCACATCCCCACAATTGCTTACGTTGAATTTTAGGCAAACTACGCCCGTGTGCATTGGATTCAGTCATTTTTGCAGTCCAGACATCATTTACCTCTGGGATGTATTGTATACTTCTGGGGCTTCAAATTAGGGTAAAGCCGGGTAAATTCGGACATCAGGTAAATTCGGACACATATTTGCAAACAGTGTAAATCCAGATGAGACGGCTCCTCATCAGGATTTTCACTGTTTGCTTAGTTAATTTATTTTTTATTCAAATATTTGAAATATGAAACAAGCAAGGTCGCTGTCCGAATTTAGCTGTCTGTCCGAATATGCCCGACTTTACCCTATAGGTTTGAGGGTAGTTAATTATAGGCTAAGAAGTTTACCAACCCTTCCCCGACCGATATATGAACCCCTTTCCAGATCCGTATAATTGAATTCTGTCCCATATTGTTATTGATGACTCACCGCCGTTTCAGACAGACTCGAAAATAAGACCCCTTTTGTTGGCATGTCTCTACCCACCCTCATACAGTGAGTGTCCCCACCCTCGGCCAAACTAGATTGGAATTTTCAATTTTGGAAATTCAGCAGTCAAAGAGTTAACAAAAGAATATTGAAATGCAGCTGAGATCATTAGATAAGTTTTCAAATACGCTTATGTCCCAGAAGTGTTGCGAAATACCTCATTTCTCTGGCTTTTAAAAGCATGCACTGAGTCGATGGTAATTAATAGCAAGCAATCTACCAGTCTAAGACTCAGGGGAACTTGAAATGGATTTTTCGGCCTGTTTCGTGTTTGTTACAAAGAGCAACTGAATGATTGATTTTCGGTTACGTACGATGAGCGACTGATAAGCTGAGAGTTTATATATCGGGTAAGCGTCAATCCTAAGAACGAAGAATGCGTTTTCTATTCGCCAAACAATGTTTCCGTTGGCGAACGAAAAGGTTCGCCAGCGAAAACGTTGTTTTAGGATAACGTTGAGTTTGGTTTCGATGATCCGAAAACGAGGGTATTGATATAATCGAATTGGTTTCGAGATTGCCGCCAACTCGTATATATAAGACTGACAGAGGGCAAACATTTGCGTTGATGAAAATAAGCGATATGTTTTTGACATTAAATATAACCTATATATGGCTGTAAAAGACACCCACAGAAGCAAACTTTTCTAAAGCTATTAAATAAGCCTATACTCAGAGAATTAAAAAGAACATTTGTCAATTAATTTGACCAATAATATTTTTTTGTTGGATGGAAGATTGTACAGTTTGCTCATAATAAAGGTTCTGTTAGGTTTTATCAGAGCCAATGTGTTTTAAATATGAACAGCTTATAAAGAGGGGATGGGGAGTTGATCAATTGATTAAATTATTGCAGAGATAATCCTGGGATGGGCCCACTCCATTTTGTGAGAAAACTATTATTGTTATACTAAAACGGAATTTATTTTTGGCTGGGCCCCATCCATTTATAAGCACATGTTAATTGCATGACACTCGATAATCACTATGTGAGGTCGTCCGTCCGTGGTCACCTAGTGAAAATGCTCATAACTCTTGTACCACATGGTATATTTTGATCAAATTTGATCAAATTTTGCATACATACGCATGTCAACATCCCCTAACCACTGGTATGTGTAATCACTTTTTTTAATGGACGATGGTTTTCTGAGCATCAGTCAAGCCTGTTGTGGTCAGTTAGTGAAAATGCTCATAACTCTTCAACCACATGTTATATATTCATGAAATTTTGCATACATTTGCATGTAAACATTCCCTAACCACTGGAATGTGTAACTATCTTTTTGATGGTCGAGCGATTGTTGAGCATCAGTCCAGCCTGGTGTGGCCAGTTAGTGAAAATGCTCATATCTCTTGAACCACATGGGTTATTTGGATCAAATTTTGCATACTTATTTATTTTAATATTGTCCAGCCAATGGTATGCAAAACAGTGACTAGGGTTCGCCGAGCATCACTTTGGCCGGTTGAGGTATTTTAGTAAAAATTCCCATAACTCTTGAACCACATGGTAAATTTTAATCAAATTTTGCATACTAATACATTCTAACATTATCGAGACATAGGTATGCAAAACGGTGACTAGGCCTCGCCAAGAAAATTGACGTTTACCACGGGTCGCGCACATTACAGTCAGTTGATTATGCTCTAAAGTGGACATAAAGCTTTCTCAGGCCTATCAAATTTGCAAAGGTCCCGTAAACAATTTAGAGGCCCGTTAAAATTTAGAAATGTGCATGTATTTGAATGGGATATGGGCCATTGGCCCATTTTAAGGGCCCATCAGCATTTTGGACTAGGATTATCCCTGTATTGGACAATATTCCGAAGAATATTGTCAGAGCTATGTGCCAGCACCTGAGATTTTGGTACTTATTGCATTTGCTGATCCGAGCACACACAAATAAAGGGTACAGATAAAAGGTAATATAGAAAGCCTTTAGCCCCACTAGAGTAGCATAACTTCACGCCTGTTCTACATGTGCAAGTATCAAAATCTCATGAGATGATTCAAGTTGTTTTTGAGCAGTTAGTGATGCGCTCGCAGTGGCCATGAACTACGCTCCGGATCCATTGATTGAAGGCTCGTCTGAGCTTGCAGAAAGCGTAGGCCTACATCACCAGGAGGCAGATTTAATTCTTATTTGGCCAGCTTAACCGTTCAATAGTCAATCTTGTAGTTTTAGCTTCCAGTGTTTTGTTAACCCTTACAGCGCCATGTATAATCTACAGCAGACGACATCTTAAAATCGTATTTTTTGGGATTAATTAAGACTTCATATTTCATTGCAACTGATAACTCACATGGAATAGCAAGACCAATTTGTTCCTTGCCTTCCCACAATAATTATTGTAATAAAACACAGAAAATATCACAGAACCTGCTGTCTGCTATAAATGTTATTGGCGCTTTAAGAATTAATTGTTGAAGCTGTATAGCAGATCGGATAGCAAATATTGGTGATTGTTTTGCTGTGCTATATTAGATAATATATTAAGGATGAAATGATGCTATGATAACATTGTATAAAGAGGCTTTAGACTATAAATTGTTTATTAAAAGCAATTGTCTGAAAACATTGATCTGGGCTTAAATCCATATCGTGATGCTGATATTCGTCGGTCTACTACAAAAAACGGTCAAAGCGTACTATGTTGTCACGTAATCACACCGGGTAGGCGGCAATCGAAAACGCCAATACTATCTGGGAACGTTGATCAAAAATCAATAGAAACAGTGTTTTCGATTGCCATTTGTCGCCCTGGCGACAAATGGCAATCGAAAACACTGTTTCTATAGAATTTTGACCCGCGTTCATCGATTGTTGATTACGTTTTCGATTGCCGCCTACCTGGTGTGGTAATGAACGGCTTCATGTGTAGGCAGAACCCTAGTATGTTGGATTTCAAATTATAGCTTGCTCGTTTACACCTCTGTTGATGCAGTTTTAAAGCACAGAAATAGGCCATAATGAAAAGAAGAAGAGAAAAAAATGGAAAAACTTAAATATGTTATACTTAATTCACAATTTAACACATTGATGATTTACAAGCATTCTGATAGACTTTCGCCCATTTTACAATTAAATTACCACATTTTAACACATGGGTTCGTTGTGAAGTTCAACGTGATTTGCAAGTATTCTTTTCACATCGCAAATATACTGACGGGCAAAAGAAACGCTACAATTATTTTTTGTCATGTATTGCATGTGGCTCGCAAACAATAAGACCGGTGTCAGGCCTTTGAAGTTGACACAAAATGGCAATCTAAACCATATTGTTGGCAGATAAAATGAGAAAGTGGAAACTTGAAGTTCATTTTCTTAACCTTCACACCTTGTGTGAGAATAGTAAAACAAATGAAGAAATGTTTTCAGATGAGGTATATATAGAGGATATTCAAATTTTTGGAATGAATGCTATTTCATCGAGTGAAGCGAAAAAATGTATATTTCACGAGTGGCTTCGAATGAAATATACTTTTTCGCGCTTCAAGAGAAGAAATAAATTGCATATTCATGAAAATAATTTGAATGTTCTTGTTATTAGCCTATAGTTTTATACAATTTTAAGCGTGACAGAGTTTTTGCACTGTGTGCCTATGACGTCATACACGTTCGCGCAATGTCGGCCAAAGCTGAAACCACAGGAGCAGGAGTAGAAAAAGTAAAAATTTCAGCAAAGGCGGAAGGCAGTCATACCATTCAGTTTATATGTACTTACCTATGTTAATGTCGAAATTTCTTTCAGCACTTATAGAGGACGAAAGCAACAGATCATAGATAACACAGAGGAGTTCGAATGAAATAATGAACCGCATCTTCAATCTACAGCGCATTGGCAGTCAATATCATATAGCTAATAATCCAGCAATTTCCGCAACAGAACATAACCTTAAAGCCATTATTCCAAGAAAGCGCACCGTTGACGATCTCCATTTACCCTAGCCATCATGTGCTTCCGTAAACCCCTGTAGAGGACGAATCAAACTTGCTAAGGGAGTACAATGACCAATTCATATGCCTAGTGGCCCACAAATAGGACATCAGTACGCAGTACAGACCCTAATGAGATGCCGCAAAGGGCGGCATCTCATTGGGGTCTGCACTGTTCCTAATCGTTAAATCCATATTCAGCAAAAGATTTTTTTTCAAATTTCAACCAGAAACTCCTTATAAAGGAAAATGTGTCTAACACAATAAAACAATAAATATGGACAGCTAAAACAGGTTAAGATGCCCCTGCAGTTAAGCGTCTCCATTAATCTTATAATCCAAGATGTCTGGCCAAGTGACCAGACGATGTTAAATTGTTCGCATAATTAAGTAAAAGCATATACATAGATCGTCGTCCTCGGTATAAAATGTTATTTCTTAGCATGATCTATCCTATGCTGTAATCCCATGCTGTAATGCTGAATGTAAAGCAATTAAATATCGCACATGATACATCTGTTTTACTAATCTCTACAGAGCTACCGCACACTGCTCTATTGGCCAATTGACGATCTAGCAAGAATGAATGGAAAAGCCAAACACATGATGCTATCAGATCGATACATCCTGTATTAATTCATTATTAACATAGTCTATCAAACCAATGTCGGATCGTATGCTCTCGAACGACGAATTTAAAGGCATACTAAAACTCATCCCAGATTGCACAGTTAGAGAATATCTGTGCCTTGAAACCTAGCTGAATAGCGGTGCATACGTAGGTTAAAATGCAACTTCTATGGCGAAAATGAGTTTTGTTGCTGTCCTTACTTGTTAGTTTGTTTGATTGTATGTTTTGATATTCAAGCTGTTGCAGCATACTTCACCGTCTTCTATGGCGAATACTTTTTTTTTATTTATTTTATTTTATTTTTTACTGAAGTCGCTATTCACTGTTCAACCTGTTGTTGCTGCAAATTCAGGCCCCCAGATAAGAGTGCGTAACTTAAAATTATTTTTCTTATTTCTCAACCAAAACATATGCTGTGGGTACTCAAAAGAACCGTCTCAATGAGACGGTTCTTTTGAGCACCCAAAACACATGTTTAAACTAATGAATAAGAAAATAAACACACTTTTAGGCAAATTGTTTTGCTTAACTGGCCCTATGAAGTTACACCTTCTATGGCAATGATCGCAGGTTGTTGTTGTTGTGTTTTATTTTTTTTTTTGTTTTTTTTTTTCATTATTATTATGTCGCTGGTCAAACTGTTGTAAACAGACTGTACCATTTTGATCATTTAGACTAGTCCATGTTATAATTATGGTACACACCACAAACGTTTGTCCATTCTTTAAAACCCACATGTGCTGCTCTCTAGTGGTGCTAGGTCTGAATCCTCATCTGGCTCCGATGTTATAAAACTTTTCTCGTGCTCAACTCAACCTCGAAAGAAAATAGATATTGGCTTCGAGACTCAACTGAAAATGAAATTTCCAATGCTCATAAGAATTGAACTGCTGGTAATTGGTGGCATTTTAACATAATGAGCAGGATAAAGTCCATGCTCAATTGAGTTGAGCATGAAAAAAGTTTTATAACCTCGGGGCCTGATGCCACAGGTTGTATGTGCTTGATAGCAGCGATTGTTCTGGGACAGTAAGAACGGGGCTTATGGACTTTGAAAACGCATCACCCAGATTAATAGTTGGCAATCCGAATTGAAAAAAGATGCATATTTTTGGTTTTGTTGGCATTTTTGAGTACATTTGTTTGACCACTTTTAACATAATATTTAGCATGTGTACAAAGCCATAGAGGTGGATGCCAAGTCTGAATTTGCATATGAAGGCCAGAAATTAGGTCAAAGGTCATTGAGTGCAAAAATGAGAAAATATGTGCTACTTTAAAACAACTTTATCTTTTTATATGTAAAAATATTTCATTTCAAGCCAAATTTTGTATGCTTATAGTTATAAGTCTGAAAAACATTGAGAAAATGTTTTTATAACTAAATGTTCACATGTCGACTTCAAAATGGGGTCAAAGGTCATCAAGTGCAATAATCGGAGCATTTTTACAAACTGTTTTTTTTTTTTTTTTTTCTCTGGTCCAACAACAAGATGCTTTTTAAACTCTAAAAAGGGTAGAAGTCTTTCAGAAGGCTTAAATTAACATGTTTATCATTAAAATAACCCATTTGGAAGCATCCTTTTATGGATTTTACAAAGACAGACATCGTAAGTTTTGTGCAATTCTGACGGAAATTCTCCCTCAATTTGGCTAAACTGAGATATATGGGCTACTTTGAAAGTTTGCTGCACCTCTCAGAAAGTAAAACTTTTTCAGTTTGGGACATGTCTTGGGGCCTTAAAAACTCATAATTTAATAACTTTTCTGTGGTCATTTTTCTATAAATTACCTGTAATCAACGTTACCCTACTGGCATTGAAAAAAATTACAGTACAAACAGTACAAGGCTAATCTTGATTTATTTTGATAGTATTAGTGAAACAGTTTAAAGCATTAAATGTTTAAACTAGACATCTGTGATATGTATTTCTGCTCGTCAGCGATACGTATGTTACATTTTATACTAAATTGCAGTTATGACCTTACGAATTACATGTATTAGAATAAACCATGATACCTGACCTGAAATATACATGATGTTGATCTATATGCTATTTGGAAATGTTCATTTTCATATATTTGAAGTTGTTTATAACTTTTAACTTGCAATGAAGTGAAATCAAGTAAATATCTAAACATGCTAATTAGTATGTAATTTGTACTGGCTCCAGCATGTAACGCATAGTTGCTTACAGATTCATTTTTCTATTATTTACATTGCATTGGCATTGGCAAAATATCTTTCATAATGAAATCAGATTATAACTATATTAACAATAATGGATCTTAAATTGCTGCACATATATTAATGAGGTAACGTAGGTAACAAAAGGTGCCTTCCATAAATGGATAAAGGTAGTAGATTGTTGTTAGGCTTATATAAAATTGGGTCTGCTCTTCACAATTCGCTTACATGTACTACACACATTTTATTCTATATAAGACTTAATTCAAAAGAGTGCTTTGGGTTAGTCTGCAATATGTGAATGTGGAAATTCCTGGTCTTACTCAATTACTTTTTGTAATTTGCTTGGCTCTTTTACATTCATATTGCAGTTTTCAGATTTCTACCAATGGTACATAACGATAAACATGCAATCTACATCATGATTTAAATATTGACTTAATATCAATAATTTACTTAAAATAGCATAGCAATATTTCATACATCTAGTGGCAAGGCAGGAATTAAGGCAGATGTAGTGCTTAGTGTCTTCTATAGCAGGTATAGTTTTTTTTGAAGATTGCAAATATAACATCGTAGTACAGAACCAGAATGGTTTATGTTCAAATATAGGATGTTACATAGATCTAGTATTAAAGATTTTCCTTGTATGCTGAATTCTTTTAATTTTCACTTTTCACTGTTGACAATTACATTATAAAATTAATTTATCATCTTTTGCCATTAAAATATTCTATGTTTTGTTGAACTTGATTTCATATCATATTGTAATGATGATTATCTTATTATATTCTGCAGCAATTCTGATAGAAACTATTCTGCTTGTTAATTATCTTAGACTAAGGTTGGTTGAGGTAAGGTTACCTGAGCCATGTAGCAGTCTTGTAAAACATTTGAACATATTTCATGGTAACATAAACAACAAATCATTCGAACATTAGTGATACTTTATTTTAAAGATCAGTTTACTGTTTTATTCTTAAGCATAAAACAAAAACATGACTCCCAAAATTCACTAGTATGGTTTGCATCTCTGAAACTCACAAATTAAACTGAATGTTGAAAAGGTAGTGTCACACGCAGCGGATTTCTTTGCTTTTCTTATTCACAAGGTAGTTTGTTTTTTGTTTTGTTTATGCACTGTTTGTTTTTGCTGAGGTTTTTGTAACCCTAGTACATGATTTATATATGTCCTATGAAAAGTGAGTTATGGTTTGTTTGTTGGTTTTAAAAGGTTTACTAAATTCGGCTTATTGTGATAGTCTTAAATATATATGCAAAACCATCGAAATTGTGAACAACATTGCTGACAACAGCTTGCAGAAAGCATTTTAAGCATAAACTTGCTCACTCTTGTACCTATATCCTTGTAGATATATGTGAAGACTAACACTGCTTGAGGACTGTCTTGTATATAGTGAAAGGAAAGTAGTTCAGTTTTATTTCAAGAGTAATGCCAAATTAAAACTACTCATTTCAAGTATGTTACCAGGTTACCAGTTACAAATGCTATCCATTCTGATATATTGCACTTGTATCTACGAGCAGTAGATGTATACATTAATATAAGTCACCTACCCTATATGCAATCAATCTCTGTCTTAGCAAATTGTCATGGTGAACAGATAGATTCTACACTAGAACAGGAGAGTTAACTACCTTAGGATCTTATAGACATCAAGCAAATCGGAGATGTTAAACCAATGGATTATGTAAGTAAATGTACATATCAGATAACCATTTTAGGACACATTTACTCTAAATACTAAGAATGACCCCAAACTGATGGAAAACTATGAACACAATATGGTGAATGCCTGTGTTCCCTAGAAGTCACCAGACATCTATTTTTGGGGAAATTTAATTTGGAATAAAACTTGCATTGGCATTTTACAGTTAAAAAGAATAACATAATGAAACACATGCCAATAACCTCATAGCATTTGATCTCTATCATCATTGCAAAAAAAATAAGCAAAATATGTTTAATAATGATACTTAGAATTGAATTTATCGACACTGAAACAGTTACAATGTATAAAAAGTTGCGCTGTGAAAGACATAGGTATATATTTTATGGTATCTTAAAAGAAAAGATGTTACCTTTAATATCATATCTATACTGCTTCTTTATATGGATGAATACGTTTATACAAGCAGCCTGATTTCAAAGAAATGCTGCTTTTAAATTCACATTATTTCATTAATATGTGCAAATGAAAGGACACCCATACAATTAAATGTTTAAAGTTATATGGAGGATTACCCTTAATGTCAGGCTTTTTCCATGATATACCCCACAAAAAGTTAACAATGTTTTCACTGGATGGTCAGTATTAGAAATGTACCTTATATTAGCTTTATGTTATGTATGTTTCCAGATGTGAATGCCAATGTGAGGATATATTCCTTCCAGTATATGGTATTTACCATATTCTATCATAGTTTCAACACGCCTGATGTTTTATGAAAGGAGGCTTGGTCATGTGTTTTCATGAAGCTATGCTTAGTATAAGCAATTAGCAGGTAGTGACCTTGCAAAAAATGTGTTCTACAATTACTCATAGATGGGAACAAAGACAACAAATGTGTGAAATTAGAAAAGAAATATATTTTAGTCCTATAAGCATGAGATCATGGCCAAGTCCTTCATTAAAGCTGTAGCTAGGAACAATTACATATACTTTTGAGAAATGACTCAATTTCAGGTGGTAAAATGCAACATAAGTGACAACTTAAACACATCTTATGTATAAAAGGATAGATAATTTCATAAAATGATGTATTCATACAAAGCATTAAGCAAAAATATATTTCTTTAAAATGAAAAGGTTATTCTTAGTTGTATTACATTTCAATTGATTTTATACAGTAACGTACTTTACATGCCTATTATGAATTTTTGACCATGGAAAACTTGGTAAATCATTGCTTTCCAAACATGATAGACACACACCTAGCAGGATAGCAATAAAAAAACTCTTCCATTAGGATAGAAGAGAACTTAAAATTTGAATTTTGCCCCTATATAAATAAAATATTGCTACAATTTTCATCAATTTTGCACTTAAATGACCTTTGATCCGAACAAACATCATGCCTTGATGATGCTATATGTTTATATAGCATGGCTGTATTTACCAAAAGAGATTTTACTTTACTTTGAATCATAATTTTGGATAGTTAATTGATAAAAACGCTAAAAATCTGACGTATATCCAAGAATTTGCACTCAGTTGACCTTTGACCTAATTCTGGGACTTTGGGGCATTTCCAGACTTGGCATCCACCCCTATCCTTCTTAAAACACATCAAGATACACTTTGAGCATGGATGCCAAAATGTACTCAAAAATGCCAACAGAATTTTTTTTTTCAGGCTCTGGATGGCCAACTATAAATCCTTTATTTCACAAACCCTGAGATTTGCAGTGGGATATCATAGTCTGGCCAGCTTTCAGCGTGCCCTAGAAAATGCATGGTTGCACATTTAGTTTAAGATATTGAAAAAGTATCCGTTTTAAGACAGGGGTGGTCGATTTTGAAGGACACCAATTCAGCTGCAAAAAGTAAGTGAGTATGATCAGGAAATACCACATCACATACTGCAGACCAACCCAAGGCACCGTGAGGAAGAGCCACATGACATATATAGTAACAATACACCTGTAAGACAATAATAGCAAAGCAACCAGATTTCTCTTACTCTTCAATATGATTGCAAAACTAGAATGGACACAAAGTAATGCATAACAAAACAACGACAAACACAGAATTCCCACAAACAATGGGAAGCACATTAAACAATAGATCAACAACAAAAGAACCACCGCCTTAGAACGGACAGCAGCCTAAGCCATTGGGGGGGGGGGCTTAAATGCATTTTACTAGCTCTAAATCTTCGCCCTAGATTCTGTTGATGTTAAAACACAAAATTGGTAAGCTCGCATGGAGTTTTTCTAACTAATGCAATGTATCATCAAATCAAATTAAACACATTATGATGATACAAAGAAAAGGGCTCATAACTCTCAGATAGTCAGAGCTTAAGAAAACCTCAAGTTGAGCTACGGTAGGCCCAGCTATCATCAGGCACTAACCAACGGATTAAAGCTTTACGCAAGGGCCGTCATTAAGTCTGAGGCCTGACCTACCGTCGTGCAATTAAATAGTAACACATAGCTATCAACCGTTATTGGGTTCACAACTAGGCATGCAGACTGTCGCATTATATACATGCTGCATCCCACTCTTTTATAACGTTTAATAATCTTTTTTAAATTGGTCACTAAAATAAGTCTTTCCAACAATTCTTTTAAATTTATAAACTAAATCGCCATAAAATACAGGTTATGATATGCCTTGTTGCAGAAAAGTCTACAAGCAAATATTGTACTTAGCAATCAACTCTGAGTGTCGTTAATAAAATTTAGAAAAAAGCTTTACGGAGTTTATGGTATCGATAACCTTGTTGTAGTTACTTAGAAGTCAATAATGTGTTTCTATTGTTGAAGACATCAAGTTAACCCGCGTTAGTTTTGATTCCTGACTCAACAGATATGCGTCCTGGACTTCTTTCACGATTGCACATTTATCATTGAACGATTCGAAATGAATTGACAGTTCCGTATGCTCAAATTAACACCCCTTTAAAGATACAGACATACCCCAGCCAGTCTGATTACTGTAGTCAACATTTTGGGCCTTTCAAATTCAAAGTTCGATTTTGTTATGTACTAAACCCTTTCTAATGTTGGTTTACTTATGACCTCACCCAGTATTATATAGGACATGGAATTTACTGGCTCGTGATTGCCGGATATTAGATGGTTTGATCATTTGATCAAATTAGATTAATAGATTTATTAATTAAAGGAATCAACGGGACATTTTTGGTTACAGTAAATCAATTTATACGACTTTTATTTTTAGTACACCTGATAAGATCGTATGAACTCTCTCTCTCTCTCTCTCTCTCTCTCTCTCTCTCTCTCTCTCTCTCTGTTGATAATCACATTCCTCGGGAAGATATTTTCGATTATCACCCAACCAGGGACTGTCATATTTATATTTTACTTTCTATCATGATTGATAATCCAATAACAAATTGTAAGTCAGAGTTATCCATTAAACAATACGTCAGTCACAGATGACCCTGTTTTGTTGTTGTTGGTGTTGGTGGTGGTGGTGGTGGTGATGTCGTTGTATAATTAACACTTGATACCATAAATAAAAAAATCTAATTGTTAATGATACATAACGCACTTTATCCGTTCCAACTAGTCATCTTTTCTTCCACCGCATATAATAACACATAGATGAATACGCACATGTACTCATTAACACACAAACGCACGCGCACACACACACACGCACACGCACGCACGCACACACACGGCATGCGCGGAACCAGGATTTTTTTCAAGGGGGGGGGGCGGGGGCGGGGGGTCCACCCAGGGAGGGTACTCTGATATTTTCATACATACGTAGGCTCGGGTCATTTTTTGGGGTTCAAAATTTTGAATTTCAATATTTTTTGGGGTTTTCAGAAAAATGAATATTTTTGGGGGTATGAAGATTTTGTGGATATTTTTGGGGGTCATCACAAAATTTGACTGTATTTAGGGGTCATTTCTATGCATTTTAGGGTCTTTTCTTAAATGTACAATGTCAATGTACAGAATGGGGTATATTTTTTGGGTTGCTAAAAATCAAATATTTTTTGGGGTGCTTGAATTTCCTGATATTTTTGGGGGGTGAACGGTAGATGCTGGGCCCAAGCCTACGTATGCCAAAAAATGAGAGTAGCCCCCTGGGGTCCAGGGCCGACGGCCAGAAAACAGTCTGGACAACTCTTCTTTTTTTTTGAGTCCTCAACTTATTTTACAGTTTACAGAGGGCGTCCAATGGTTTTATAACAGAGAAAACTATACTTTCGAAGGATCCAGAGGGGGTCCAACATTTTCCAGGGGAAGCGGGGTGTCCAACTTTTTCCACGGGTGGGCCAAATGCTAATTTCTATAGAAATCCATATAACTTGTGATTTTCCAGTGGGGGGCGTCCGGACCCCCTATACCCCTCTGGACCCACACTTGCACACAGAGAGTTTTTATTATTCTAAAAGACGTTTCCAAACCACGCCCAGAATGCCACTCAAAATTCATCTGATAGTGTATAAATGACCAGTTTAACGACAATTTAGCATGTGACATAGTCCCACAAACAAAATCGCACGTGTTCAATCTCCCACAATAAATCCGAGGTTTACCTTACAGTTTTGTCTTAACTCTTTGCATGCTGGGTATTTTTTTCACGTTTTTTGTCGTGTGCTGTTTTTTTTTTTCTTCAAAGTTATCTTTTTCGAAAAATTATTTCAGGAATACCATCAGAGTGTCAAACAATTTGTCGGGCCTGATCTGGGTCAAACTGTTTGCAATCAAGTTTAGCAGGGGTAATTACAGATTCTGGGAGGGCGTTTACAATAGTCTGTGGAAAGAGTTACCTCTATATACAGTAAAACCTGTCTTAAGCGGCCACTCTAAAAGAAGACCAAACATTGGTTTTCAAGACCGATTATCACTTAATGCAAGTCAAAAGTATTGCAGAATGCTCCAAGAGAGCATTCTGCAATACTTTCGACCTCCATAAAGCTACCATTAGTCTTTAAAACCTTTGTTTTTTTCTATTTTTGAGTGACCGCTTAAGACAGGTTTTACTGTAATGATAAATATCTGTGCCAGCTGTAGGAGACTGAAATGCCATGGGGTGGTGATTTCTTCCACTCCGGGTTAAGGGGATAAGGTTATCTGTTGGTAAAGTGACTTTAGCGTTTGGACCTTTGTAGAATAGGCCGAGTCTATTGACTTTCCTCCTTTTCTTGAGGAATTCTCATTTTAATTGTTCAAGAATGCCAGCCATACTCCCAGTTTCATAGTTGTAGTCCACTGTTACAAATCTCGAAGCGCGCTTTTGAACCTTTTCTAATTTCCTCCTGAGGAACGACACCTTGTGGGTCCCAAACTAAACTACCATACTCCAGGACTGGATACACCAGTCATATGTAAACTGTCTCCTTTACGTCTTTGGGACAGGGATATAAATTTTGCCTAAGAAAACTAAGGGTTCTGTTAGCCTTTCAGCAAATATTGCTAACATATGTATTCCATCTCAAATCCTCGATTATTGTAACAAAGGTATTTAATTTTGTCAACATTTTTAAGAACAGTACCTTCTAAAGTGTACTCACCATTGATCTTTTTGGTCCGTTTCCTTGTCAGCTGCCTCATGGTTTGAATATCATATCCCATTTCCTTGCCCAGGCTCCTAGTCGACCAATGTCATTCTGGAGTTTCACTGTGTCCTCCTTTTCCTTAATTTCAGGATAGCAGACAAAATCATCGGCAAAAAGCCTTATTTCGGATTCAATATCTGTTGAGATGTCGTTAACATACAATGAGAAAAGCAAAGGACCAAGCATGGTGCCCTGCGGGACACGTGACGAAACTGGAGCCCAACATGACTTCGCTCCGTTTACAGTTAATGAGGGGGTTATCAAAGTAAGTAAGGGTGCAAAGATCAGGAATCGATGCAATCAAGTACCACACCCGACCCAGGATACCAATGGGAAAGTGACAAACTCACATTTAGACACCACAAACGAAAGCCAAGAGGCCTTCTCGAAATCCAATATGAATGTATCCACCTGTCCTGAATTGTCCAGCACATAACTTTCGCAACTATGTCTTTTCCTAAAAGCAGGTTGTCTGTCTTATATGTTAATGTGCATCCAGATGAACCATAAGGTTTAAATATACAATATGTTCAAGTATCTTACAGGTACACAAGTCAAATGAAGGAAACTGGACGATAATTGCACGCAAGTGTCCTGTTATTTTTTTTACTTTTTTTTTGAAAAGTGGGCAGATATTTGCGAGAGACCATTTCCTTGGTATTTTGACTGTGCCTATTGACTGCTGGAAAAGATGAGCGAACACTGGGCCCAACTCAGTTGCTAACTCCTTAAGGATTCTGTGATGAAGCTCATCGGGTCCTAAAGCTTTTGAGGGATTCAATCCTTGAGAAATTAGTTACTCCTTCCTTGGAAACACAAATATTGTCCATGAACCTGTCTAGAACTTTCGCCATAGATTATGCTGTTGTAAAAGCATAAATTGTTTAGCTCGCAAGGAGACTAATTCAATGCATCAGCATAAAGAAACAAACAGAGAAGCAATCTAATCAAATTATTACAAACTGTGATAAACAAAGACAAGAAATATCTTTGAAGAAGATATACGTCGAAGTGACAGGATACATATTTGATATGAGAAACGTGAGGATTTTTAAAGAAATTGAGAAGATATAAATGGAGGATGTTTATATTTTGTTATGTCTTCGGTTAGCTGAGCTCAGTAAAGCGTTGGCTTAAGGAACCTATGCTGTAGTGATGCTTCTAGGGTACAGGATTGCTGGAATCTCGCGAAAACTCAAGTCAGAACGAAAAAAAAATATGCCATGCGCCCAAATGCTGCATATCTAAACAGCTAGTGTCATACATGCCTTTAAATAGCTAGTGACATACATGCCTGGTATAACAGTAGTAGAATTTATTTGGCCGTAACCTATAAATATTAGTATAGTTGACCATAACATACAAATATAAGCAATTCTTTCCTACGGAAGAGGTATCTTGCCATACATTATTTTTCAAAACCATCGACGCAAATATTTCTTTACATTTCTCGCGATTTAACTATCATTCTTTCAGCGTCAACGTGAAAATCATAATCAAAACTAATGAAAAAGTGCAAAAAATACCAAAGACAGAACATAACATACTACTTAATCTCTGCGATACGATAGATAAATAACCATTTCATGGCATGTACTTTCTTCCATGCAAAGATCAATTGAGCCATGGCATGAAATTTCCAACAATGTGGTATGTGCGACCAGCAAAGGCTCAGACCAGCCTGCGCATACGCGCAGACTGATCAGAGCCTTTGCTAGTCGCTTGGATATTATATGACTGTTAAGCTACTGACCGGACAAAATTTGGAGTTTCTGAGCTCAACAGTAGGTTGCACAGGCTCGTCTGAGTCTACACTTGTAAAAATGCCACGTTGTAGGAAATCACATGTCGCGGCTCAATTCAACTTTTGACCAACAGTGAAATTATTACTTCGCCTAAAAAGTGTTCTTAGCCCATAGACAGTCATAGTTTAAGAAACCATTACTTTAGTCAGACTCACCCGTGCAGTTAAAGAGGAACAGTGATTGGGTTTATAAGCATCATGCCTCAGCATCAGGCATGTAGGTTGTCGCATACTATCCATATTAACTTTACGCTCAGGAAACTTTACGCCCCAACATACAGCTTTTGACCAATCCGCAGCATGCTTATCAGTCTTTTTAGAGGCCCTTGCTGGTTTGATACCGTTTGCAATATTGTGACACGCTGGATGAACATTAGAAAAAAACAGTTGCATGAACATGAACTACAATTATCCGACTACAATATTCAGAAGTATTTTTGCCCAAATGTACAAATTTTTGGTAGAAAAAAATATATTTACAATTTTTGCTTATGAACTTTTCAAGGTCAAAATGAAAAATTGTATACCAGAAAAAATACATATAATTTGGGTCAAAATACTTCTAAATATTGTAGTCAGATAATTATAGATCATGTTCATGCAAATGGTTTTCTCTAAAATTCACCCAGCGTGTCACAATATTGCAAACGGTATCAAACCAGGAAGTAACTCTAAAAAGACTGACAAGCATGCTGCCGATTGCTCAAAAGCTGCATGTTGGGGCGTAAAGTGATCTATGTGAGATGTATAAATTGCCTATACAACAATGTGGCCAAAGGTATTCGTCTCCTTGATAAAAAAGCAATTTTTGTTTATACAGGAAAATTTTCATGCAAGCAAGAGCTGCTGAAAGATATACTAAAACCAAGTTCTAATCGGTCACCTTACATTTTTACGCTAGTTCACAAAGTGAAACATAGGGTGTACAAAATTCATGCTTTTTTAAATACTTTGCCGAGACCCTGCAAGTTGTTTCATTTAAAATGACGCGTACTTCTTAGACTTCGAGCTAAAAAAGGTCCTGCTCCCCACCTCCTAGGGAATTTTGCAGACATATCCTATCTTGAAGAAAATTTCAAGCCGCATCTTTTAAGAGATGTTTGCACTCTGTGCTCTGGGGCGTTAGTCTCTGACAGCCTGTTACATATGTTACTGTAACAAACTAAGGAAAAAAATAAAATGAAAGTTTGAGCTACAGATGGAAGACATTGAACCATCTAATTGATTAAATTTCTTATGTAGTTTGCAAGCTGGATGCCTAAGCTACATAAAAGCAGCATTTCAAACAAAATTTTAGCCTTCAATGGTGTTATATGCGTTACATAGATTAAATTTCCCATTGAAAGTTGAAATCGCGACTAACATCATTCATTTTACAGACAATTTGTGCATTTTTACCAAGTGTTTTTAATCTTAGTTTACTAAAATTCTCATTTGACTAATAGAAAAAACAAAGTTTGCTTTTCAATCTCAAATACATTGTTTTATATGAGCTATTAAACAACCCTACCCCCAATTTTAAGTATCCAATTTTGCTGTCTATTATTGAAGAAAAATACATGAAAATATTTGACGCTCGTGGATATCTTACATTTTTGGCACTGTCTTGTTAATGCAATAAAAATCATACATTTGCAAGTTTGTTCAGAGCACTTATTAAAGTATGTAACGTATGTTACAAGGCATAATGAATGAGCTAGGAAATTTTCTTGGAAGTAAGAAATGATATTTCAGAAAAATACCGTTTTTCACAAGTTTTCCTATTATTCTCTAGCCCCTGGTGCCTTAGTCTTAGTAATTACAGTCATTGCTGATAACAAGCCTATGGAATTGTGTTACCTTTGTTATATATAACCTTTTTAATCACATATTTTCTTATGCCTATAATATTAAAATATATAGACATATAGATAGAAAATAATAGTTCTCATTTAAATGACACAATTTAATAAATATTCCTATTAAATAAAATTATTCAAAAACAATCTTTATTCAAGTCATCCTCACAATGTCTATCATTGCGTCTGCTTCTATGGCAAAATAATCAACCATTTCATCACAACCAGTAGAATCATGGCATTGTAATAGGACTGCAAACTGAGTACAATCCTGTTCCTCTCCACCCCTTTGGGAATTGTGCAGACATATCCTACCTTAAAGAACAATTCAAGCTGCATCAAATAAGAAATGTTTGCACTCTATTAACTAGGGGTTTAGCCTGTAATGGTATGATACGTATGTTACCATATCAATTTAAGAATAAATGAATTGAAAGTCTGAGAAACAGAAAGAAGACATAAAACTATCTATTTATTTGAATTATTCATGTAGTTTGCATGCTGAATACCTTTGATACATAAGAAAAGATTTTTTAACAAATATACAGCTTCCTATGATGTTATATGTGTTACATTAATTAAGATTACTTTTTAAAGTTGGTAATTGTGACAAACATCACTTATAAGCATTTTGTGTGATCCTCCTCTTTTGCCATCAAAAGACTTAATTTTCTTTGTATGTGTGGCCAGTGCCAGCATCAAACAACTTGACTCAGCCAAACTTGAATCCTTAGCATTCTTCAAAAGCAGAAACAGCATGTCAGTGTCATGGGATCAAACACCTGATTAAATATTGGTTTAATGCCATTTCACATATATGCATACAATGGAGTATGACTCTGGTATATATCTCTTCCTGTGAAGTGGCAAGAGCAATCTAACTGCAGCTGCACCTGCATCCGTGCTAGTCAAATGATAACTTTGCTCTGATTTTGCAAAATCTATGTCTATACCGTGTACCTCTAAGAATACTTTAAGATTTCTGACATTGGTCAAACAGAAATTTGATAGGCTGCTCTTTTGCATTATTTGCCATGGAACCTATCCAGTCTTTTGGTGCTTAAGTCCTCAGGTCTTAGACCAATAGTATTTTGCTGCGCCCAAAGAACTTTATAAGTTTTCTTTAGTTACAATGTTGACTCTTGGTGGTTTTGGCAGACCGTCTGAAACAATTTCTGTTACACCTTGTAAGTTATCTGGTATAAGAGAAAGAATATTAAGTTGGACATTGCCATCAATTATGTTTGCAGTAGGTTGTTTTTTGATGTCAGTACATTGAAGCATGTCTTAAAATAATGTAAAACCTATGATTTCACAGTTTTTACAGCCATATCATTAGCTGTTGCATTCAAAAGAAGGAAAGTGGACTATAGGTAGAATGGGATAACCAGTAGTTCTATATTATGCTCTATGGAAGATTTATACAGAGTAAACAAGTTGATAAGGTGCCTCATTTCATGATCCATTGAAAACACTGAAATTGAAAACACTTGCCTGTGACTGTGTAATCAAAAAGGAAGTCACGACAATGCCCTTGCTCATTTATTATGACGAGTTATATATGTTACATCCTTTAATAAAGGCTCTTATCTTAGAAACTTAGTGAATCATTGAATTGAAAGGGTCTATTTGCACTCTGTTCATCCTGCATTTCATTGCTTTACCTGCTGTGATACATCTAGTTTGTTTATCTGAAGGGAAAGAGTTACCTTGGTTTCAGCACTTCAGAAGTACTAAGACTTCAAATAAGTTTTTGAATGCTTGGGGAAAGATAATAAGTGAGAGACATTATTAGATGAAAATATGTGGGTTGCATGTATGGAAAGGATACATTTATAAAAAGTTAACCAGCTAAGATATGATTCTTTATCACAGAAATATCAAAGTACATCAGTCCAGGTACTCATTGCTCTTAATGGCATAGTTTTCCTCCTTGTAAAGCTTTAGTCTTCTCCTACTTGCAGAGTATCACTTGAAACACTTACTCAAAGAGCCAACTATTAGGAATTCATATCAGTTTCCGAATGTTCCAAGCCATAAATGGCAAAATTGGAAAGTTGATAATGGCTCATCAATTTTGAGTGGACTGGTGGTAAAATTGAATAACAGTAAATGATTGAAATATTGTGTGATGATTTTACTAGTTGCAAGGAGGCGTGTGATAATAATGATTACCACAGAAGCAGACAACGACAAACGTTTAACATGAGTGTTAAATGGATGAGAAATAGTTTGGACCATTTCATTTATTGTATTTTTTTGTAAAAATGAAAAACTATCTTTTCTATTTGTGGCTCTATATTTAGCATTATATGCACCATATTAGGAAATGTGTCCAAAAGGTCATTGATAACATCTGTAAAAACAGTCCATGGGCTTGATAATCAGAAATGAATATAATTTCTAGTGTTTTGGCACCAAAGACTTATAAGTACACATTAAGTGTCCTGATCTTAAACTTAATGACATCTTGCAGATATATGAGCAAGACAGACTACGAAAATGAAAAATATCCACACGCTGTAATCGCATTCATGTGTTTTACTTAAACGGTAATAACAAAATTCGCTTCTCTGTAAAAGTGGGAGTAGGGCTGTGTATTAGCTCCTATAAGACAATATATTTAAGATAGAAAAGCAAACTTGGTTTTTCCTATTCATCAATTGAGTATATGTTTGTAAAATCTAATAAAACAGTTTGAAACCAAGTCATAGAAGTTGTTTAACTAAATGACAATAGCCACAATTATAGCTTTTAAATTATAATTAGGTTCATGTAACGCACATAACACCACAGTTAGCCGTATTAATGTTAAACAGCTTCCATGTGTAGTAAAGACATCCAGTATAAAGACGATAAGACTGTCAATTTATTAGATAATTTTAGTGTCTTCTTTTAGTAGCTCAAACATTCAAATTTCTTATTCTCAAATTGATATAGTAACATATGTAACAAGCTGTTACAGGCTAATGCCCCGACTTACAGAGTGCAAACATTTCTTTTTAAATGCACCTTGAATGGGTACATAAGATGTAATTTGTCTGCAGAATTCCAAAGGGGATTAGGATGGAGCAGGCCCTTACTCAGCTTGATGTCAAAATACTGTTTGATGATTTTACTTATCACGCTAACATATGTAATGCTCTCTGATCTTTAAAACTTGATGACAACTAGCAGATATATAAGTCTTTATCATAGGAGCCAGTTTAAAATCCCTAAACAATGTAAAATATCCAACAGCTGCAAGTTTTTTCACAATATTAGCTCAAACTTTCAAACTACATTTCCTTTATTTGATATAGTAACGCATGTAACACACTGTTTCAGACTAACGCCCCAACATAGAGAGTGCAAACATCCCTTATTCGATGCAGCTTGAGTTGTACTATAAGAAGGAATATGTCTGCAAAATTCCCTTGAGGAGATTTAAACATTTTAGGCATATCTTACGTAAAGACATTGAGCTTGCCGATTTATTACATCAGGTAACATATGTTAGAGCCTCTGATATGAAAAATTTTGCAACAAACTTGCAGATTTATGAGTCTTTTCATATAAGCAAATAAATCCCAAACAATGAAACACATTCATCAACTGCAAATATTTTTTAACTATTTTTACTTTAGTTTTAATACCAAACATTTCACCTTAAAACTGGGTAGGGGTAGGGTTGTTTAATTGCTTATTCCAGAAAACATATTCAAGCTAGGGAAACAAACTTTAATTTTTCTGTTAGCCAATTGCATAAGCTAGTCAGAAATGGTTAAAAACATTTTGCAAAACACACAGAGAGATTGTGAATGTAAATGATGTTAGCCACACTTGCAAATTTTAATGGCTTATTTGATTTATGTAACGCATATGACACCTTAGGAAGCCGCAATTTTGTTCAAATGGCTGTCATATGTAGTTAAGATATCCAGTATGCAGACTATATAAAAGATTAAATGATTTTTAAAAATAAATATTTTAATGCCGTTAATTTGTAGCCCAAACTTTCAGTTTACTTTTTCTTAGTTTGATTAAGTAACGTATGTTACAGGCTCTTACAGAATAACGCCCCGGAGCACAGAGTGCAAACATCTCTTAAAAGACTCGACTTTCAATTCTCTACAAGATAGGATATGTCTGCAAAATTCCCAGGGGGGGGAGCAAACCCATTCTCAGCCATCCGTCTATCTTGCACGGACGAAGTTAGAGAAAAGGTACCCTCATTTCAAAAAGTCACACTTTTTCTGCGATGTAAACCATAACACAGAGTTCTTGTCAATTAACGTTTTTGTTTGTTTGACGATATTACTGGCTACCGTGTATAAGAAGAATAAATCTCAAAAGGTTTGTTTCCATCGGACTCGTCGTTTTTGCTACTCAACAACATAAGACAAACACTTTTAGCAGATTAATCATTGAAATTCAGCTATAAGCTTGCAATTTACATAGAGAAGGAGTTCTAGCGATAAGGCGTATATTTTCCCTAGTTGACATGATTACAAAACCTAAATTTTGAAATTGCCCTAATGTTTTCTGGGGCGAACTTATTGATAAATACAAAGATATAAATGCGAATTCAAAGACAGTATTCACAGACTACGCAATGCTCAAATTAGTACTCTATAGTCCCCATATGTTTCTATTATTCTGTCAATCAAAGGTGGGCGTGGTTAATTTTTTTCTGGGGCAGAGTGTTTCATATGAAGATGATCATGTAGTGTGTTTCTTTATTAGTTTATTTTGATATAAAGTCTTTCTAGTATAGACTGTTTTTCTATGAGTTAGTTTTTCAATAAATGTATATTCAAGAATTGGTATTCAATAATGCCTATATTTGTTTTCAAAATTCAGCCCAAAGTGAGGTATTCAGAAAACTGGAACCTAGCTGGTACCTATTACCATATAGATGCAATGCATGCTGGAAACCAGCTAAATCGAAGCGAGAGATTTACGTGACTAATATCGGACACGGACCATTCAGTGTCAATTCGTCATATATTTCCCATATACTAAAGTTTCGAAGTTAAATTGTAATTAAATAACAGAAATAACTTATGAAAATAGTGATGCAGTAACCGGGCAGATTGATAAAATATGGGTTATATTGGGTAAATTTAGTAACTGTGGATAGATCTATAATTAGAAAGATGCTGAATAAGCGATAACAAATTATTATGTCTTCACGAATACTGCGTAGCGATTGTAACTCTTATCAGCAGGTGTACTTTTGCATTTAAATGGTCGCAGGTTCGAATCCACAAAGCAACGCTTTTATTATTTTTTTTCATTTATCCAATGTACGTTATTTTAAGCAGTATTCCCCTACTATTGATATGAATCTCGGAAAATAAGAATATTGTTAGCAAACTCTGATCGCGATGAAAGTTGAAGAGAAAACTTTAGCGTTAATTTATCCAACAGTTCCGAAGTATATATAGCAATTATAGATTGGAGATAAAATTAGCATAGGCCACTCCCTTTGAGCTTCAGGGGGGAAATACGACAATAGTTATCGCTGAAAATCAATGTGAAAAAAACAAATAAAAAGCGAGTGTATATTGCTTCGAGGTATAGTGCAACATCTGATGAAAGTCGTTATTTTTCGAGAATTTTGAGAAAGGGTTTAATTGTTATTATCAAATCACTTCACAGAGTTACATTTTATGTGCAGCTGAAACCTAAAAAAAGAACATTGTGGAAAGCGGTGTCGCTCATCTATTTTGGTACTGATGGCTGCAATTTTGGTAGAGGACATTATAAGGAACATTTATGTGAAATTATTTGTGTAGGATGTTCAGGGAATGTCGTTTAAAGATATTTCTGAAAATAGTAGTAACGCATCATTGAGACGGTTCTTTTGAGCACCAACACTCAACCCCTCTGTACGCAAATTATATGTTGTCAATGCGCTTTTGCAGCATCTTCATGGATAAATCTATTTTTTAAATCGAGAAAAAAATCTAAATATGTAGCCTATTTATATGTGTTAGAAACCATCCAAATTCCTTCTCAAGTGAATACAACAACAACAACAACAACAACAACAACAACAACAAGAAAACAAACAAACAAAAGAGAAAACATATAAACTACGTGGATATCTAATGCCCTCTATACTGGGTGAAACTTTAATGAGCCACTAAAAACGCCCCAGTATAACATGATATTTCATGTTATAGTTTTTCTTGTAAAAAATGGTCTGTTCCGGTAGTAAAATTTACATAGAAAGCATCAAAATAGGTTTCAAAGCGATTCATCATTTACAAAACCGTTAAAACTTACGCCTTCTACTCCCACCCCTCATTTTACGTCTTTAGACTGGGTGCCGTTTAGACGAGAGTTTTAGTAAATCCTTTGCAGGTTTTCAAAAAGTAAAAGTGCTAAAATATTAAGGATATAAGTACTCTTCATTTTTTTTTCTTCTGCGCATGCGTACGAAATATACTTAAAATTGTGACGTTTGTCATTGAAAAGATGAAACTGGCGTCTTTCAGTTTGTTTTTAGATGCTTTGCCCCCCTAGACCCAAGATGCCCTTTGGACAATTAAATGTCGCTATACAAATACATAACATATGTAAAGGGCGTCTTGGGGCTAGGGGGGCAAAGGGGTTGTATAAGCGAAAGAAGACATCAAATATCTGACAAAAAATAGACCACTTTGCAAGATGGTCATTTTTATTGTACATCAACTGTATAAATAGTTTTACTGTACATAGCGTGATAGGACGATTGGTTCCCTTGTTTAACGGTCAAGTTCCCATATATGTTACTGAATAACAAGTACAGTTGATGATCGAAATAAATTCCCATTCAATAAGAAGTAGAGTTATTACATGCACTAAGGAAATCCCGTTTTAAATATACAAATTCGAGGGCAATGGTGCATCGACGGCCCGTCTATATATATTTGTTTAATGTGCCTAGTTTCTCCCGTCGTCGTTTCAACAAAATAAAACGAACGTCTCGTTTAGGGAGATTGCTCGCCTTATCGCTAGAAATTCTTTGCACTGCTCTGTACTCTTTATTATCAGCGACAGGGAACATATATAGGGAAACATTTTGTATATATACTTAAGGAATAAAGAAACGCAACAGACAAAAATATAATTTTTGCGTGTTTAAATGACGGTTTGGTGAAATCTCTTTTGAAAATTTCTTATTGAGTATTTATAGCGTGTGATGAAATACCAAAACGTCATTTTAACGCTACATTTTACGCTACAAGATGAAAACATATAAAAACGTAAAATGTGACGTTAACGTCAGAATGAAGATCAAGAAACCCTGTCTCTTCCATGTTTGGTTATTTGACGTCGACTTGACAATGTGCAAACTAAACAAACGTCCAATCATATTCCAAATGCAGTCAAATATTGAGTCAAAACACGTTACTTGAATGGCAAGATACACAATGGTAGTGAATAAACGATAAACGTCACTTAGAGTCGTCGGGTTTGGGTCGCTGGTGAATATACGGTATAAGATAAACCTAGAGACATCAGAACATGCTTTCTTGGGAAAAAACTGACTTCTCAGATACCGTAGAAATACGCTGGTAAGGTGTTTATATTTACCTTAGCCAAACAAAACACGGCATAATGCAAGAGAAAACATATGATTACATGCTGAGAGTGGTCACCAAACTTGTTAACTGCAACCTAAACTTTGTCACTGGACCATTTTATCATTAGAAAAACACACAAATATCATGGAAACCATTAAAACGTAGGGTGTCGAATTTTGACGTCAGAATTGAGGTTTTTTGACGTCTGAAGATCTCAAATCATAATTCTAGAACAAAACGCCCTTGTAATGAATAAATCTCAAGCAGAAACTAAAGTTAACGCGTTTTACGCAGTATTCAGAGTTGACGTTAATGACGTTAAGCCGTTTCAGAATCTTACAGAAACGTCGCCATTTGATCATTTCCTTGATCCACAATCTATGCCAAGACTTTTTAGGATAATAATGAGATTCGGCCAAACCCCCAAATGGTGGCGACTAGCCTGAGTGTCCAGGAAAACAAAGGCCAAATAATGAGAGGTACAAGGTAACAAATACAATATTGGGGAACAGGAAACATATATAGGAAAAACATTTTGTATTCTTCACTCTGGGCGATCATGTCGATATCCGGTTCCGAAACAAAAACTAGATCTACATTAGATTTTTTATAAGATAACCAACATATTAATTAACTATAACCAACAAAAGTTTTGTTGGTTTTCGCATACAATAAAGATGTAGGCTTAGTGCATACCCAGCCATCAAGCAACAAGTTTTTACACTCCAGGCCCATTGCGGGCATAAGAGCTAAAATAGAACATGAAACAACATATACTCAGCGTCAATGAAAAGTTACCAGTATTGAAATTTCGATATTTCGGAAAATATAAAATACAGCTCTTTGGTTACTGTTACGTTCATGTTTCTGGTCAACGACAAGCTGGTTTAGAGAGATAAAACAGTTCCACGAGCCCTGGAACTATAGTGCACGTGATGCACGTGCATTTTAAGTTTATCACAGTTTTTAAGAATTTGAAATCATCATTTTCAGAAGACAACATGCTAGGACATGCCCTAGACATTTTCATTTTAAACGCCACCAAAATGGTTTAGGTTATCCCATTAAACGCGAAAAATGAGGATTAAACTTTATGGTAGCACCAAAACTTTCCATTTTCCTATACAATGCAATGAAAACTACAGGGGTCCATCAAGGAATGGATATAATGCATTCGGGTGTGATGGATACCGTTTTCCATAATGGTTATGCATGGGACTCTATGCCATATAATTGAGCGTTGAAGTATCCGCCGTTATTCGTTCAGAATGGACTAAATATCGCCCTATGTTAAGTGTATGTGATTTACTGGTAACTTTTCACTGACGTTGAGTATATTTACAAACATCAAAATGGCATGTGAAGAATATATTTATGCACTTAGGTTTGAAATATCACACCGATCAGTGTGCGTAATATTGGAGAAACCCTCAAATCCATCTATTTTAACAGTTGTCCTGGGTGCCCAAAAGAACCGTCCAAGAAGACAGCTCCCGTGAGCATCCATGAAATTTTTCCATTCGGAAATAAGAAAACCGCCTTGAATTTGGCAAACTGGACAACTCTATCCCATCCATCAATTTCAGTACAATCACTTAGATTTTAAATAACGCACTGATCAAACAATGTGTATAATATTGGAGAAACTCTCAAAGCCATCCGTTTTAACTGGGTGCCCAAAACCCAGGGGGGGGGGGTACTCTGAAATTTTTATGCATACGTAGGCTCGGGTTAATTTTTGGGGTTCAAAACTTTTAATTTCAATATTTTTGGGGGTTTTCAGAAAAATGAATATTTTTTGGGATATGAAGATTTTGTGGATGTTTATTTGGGGTCACCACAAAATTGGCCTATATTTAGGGCCATTTCTATGCATTTTAGGGTCTTTTATTAAGGGCAAATTACAGAATGGGAGATATTTTGGGGGGTTGATAAAATTACAAATATTTTTTTTTTTGGGGGGTGCTTGAAATTCCTGATATTTTTGGGGTGAACAGTAGATGCTGGGCCCGAGCCTACGTATGGAGATAAAATAGAGTACCCCCCTCCCCCCCTGGGGCCCAAAAGAACCGTCTCCAAGGAGACGGCTCCCGTGAGCATCCATGACATTTTTCCATTTGTAAATAAGAAAACCGCTTTCAATTTGACATACTAGAGAAACTATCCCATCCATCAGTTTCAGTACAGTCACTTAGATTTTAAATATCACACTGATCAAACAATGTGTATAATATTGGAGAAACTCTGAAATCCATCTATTTTAACATTTGTCCTGGGTGCCCAAAAGAACCGTTTCCAAGGAGACTGCTCCTGTGAGCACCCATGACATTTTCCATCCGTAAATAAGAAAGGCGCTTTCAATCCGCCAAACTGGAGAAACTATCACATCCATCAATTTCAGTGAGATCACTTGGATTTTAAAAACCACACTGATCAAACGATGTGTATAATATTGGAGAAACTCTCAAATCCATTTGTCCTGGGTGCCAATCTCGCGCATGTGGCCGAAAATTTGGGTGAAATATTTCGTAGTTGGGGAGTTTGCATTTGGTCCCGTCGATTAGGGTGCGATTGGTGAAAGAACTTCCGGTTGTCAAATGGAAACTAGAGCAGCTGGCTTTTTGTCTTTTTTGGTTTATTTGTTGAATAACAAATGACCATTCGAAAAATAAACATAAAAAGTACAACACAGGTAATAATGGTGCCCATGATAATACAATACAAGAGTTACGATTTCGAGAGCTGTGCGATAATCTTCTCTTGATCTATGCAGATTGATCACCCGCGCTCTGCGTGCACACTGCATGCACACAGGCGACGGGGTTTTGTTCAGTTACTCTACTTGCAAATACAGCAAAAAGTAATGTCCTGACCCAATTATAGGCATAGTTGCACTATGTAAACTAACAACATCTGTGAAGAAAGGCTCTCTATATGATAGGTTAAAAATGAGTTGACCTGTTTTACAGCCCTGGATATGAATGCGGGTCAACTCGGCCTTGGGTTGGCCCGAGTCAAGTTGGCCCGGGTCAAGTCAGCTGGTCCCATATTAAGCCAGCCTGATGGGAATGTGTTTAATAAAAAGGGTTTATTTAACGAAAGTTGGAGGAAGGATGTCTGATCCTAAGTAACGTAATTTTATGCGCCGCTTATTCTATTGTCTATACTGTACCAGGGTGGTAGCTCAGTGGTTAGGCACTTGCCTCTGGTGCTAGAGGTCCCAGGTTCGATCCCCGCTCACTGCGAGGAAAATTTCAGTGTCCGAACACACTTTCTCTGGTGTCATTTGCAGGGATGACACTAGATATGTGCATCGTCCTTCGGATCAGGACATTAACTGGATGTCCCCTGTGCAGGGAGAGTCACCCCGGCCTCTGCAGGTCAAAGAACCCTACTGTAATTTAGATATGGTTAGGCAAAAAAAAAAATATTTGTGTGGTTCGGGTAACGGCTGAAAAAACATTAGGTAGGGTGGGTAGGTATATATATTTTTTTTTTCTTTTCTCACATGCTGGATGACAAAAAACGGCTTTCTAGCTGAGAACATTTTAGAATTCTGAAAGTCCGGAGCTCTGCTGCATGTTCACATTTTGGCCTGAAGATATTCAGCAAAACGCTGACAGAATCCATTACTTTAACGCAGAAATGGGGGAAAAAACACAAAAAATCGGGTGATTGAAAGCGAAACAGGAAGTGGCAAATGTGCGGTTATACGATCTACCCGAAATGACCGAAGCGACTATTCCGGTACTAGCGAACTGTACCGAACCGTATCGCTAACTGTACTGAACAGTACCACGATTTTCTGTGATTTTTTAATAATTTTTTTTACAGGACGAAAAAAAAAATAGGGTCGGGACCAAAATCGTAGGTAGGGTCGGGTTACCCGAACCGCACAATTTTTTTGTTTAGGCCTTACTTGTAGGCTTTCATCCTGCAACCCAGAGTGTACAAAGTACACCTGCCGATAATACTCGAAAGAGGGCCTGGCAGTATATAGAGAAAGAAAGAAACACTCTATATCAGTTGATGTTAGTTGATATAGAGGGCCCCTGGCAGCACTAATCATACTTTTTTTTAAAAAAAAACAATCAGCACATTTCATGTGAATAACATTTTTTTCAAAGGTTACTAGTACAATGGAATCTACACCAGACTGAGTTGACCCGCTATCCTGGATATCAGCACAGATGAGGATCCTGAATTCGTCCAGTGATGGTGCTAGCTGAGCCTGATATGGTGCTGGCTGGGATAATTAAATTTCGCCACCATAAAGCAGTTATAGCTCTGCGGATAGGAAAATAAAAAAAATCCGACCAGAAAATCATGATTTTATCATAAGATTTCAACCTTTTATAATGATATGTGATAACTTCGACCATCAAAACATGTTAGTTTATTTTCTAAAACTTGGATTTTTTTGTGCACCCATTTTTTGCCATCTTGGAAATAGAAAGCAAAGTTCGACAACTCTGGTTGACTTGAAAAGAGAGGCCACATAAACTTATTAAAGGGTAAAATAAATAAAAATCAATTTTACTTTCCGAAGCCTCAATATATTATAAGCAAGGCAATGCTCGTCATACTTACAATTAATGTCCTGTGAAAAGCTCTGCTCATATTTTGGCAGTTGAAATGGCTATTACCCCACCCTCTTTGTCTGGGAATCAAATTCCATTCTATTTTGCCGCCCTGTTGAGGCTAAGCTGCTGAAGTCAAAGTATTTCATCGCTATCCAGCGCCCTATAGGTGAAACTGGTTACAAATGGCTATTGTGAATGTGAATGATGTGTTTTTTCTTTATTTTGCAGTATTGGTTATGGATTCAAAGTTGCTGTTACAAGCTATAACTGACAATCGTGTGTCTGATTTAGCAGCCCTTCAGGAGTTGGCGGTAGATGTGAACAGGCCAGTGTTCTGTGATACCCACGGAGAAGCGATCCTTCCAATAAGTTATGCCTGTGCCAAAGGCAGTATAGATATTGTCAAGCACTTGTTGCAGTTGGGTGTCGATATAAATATACCTGGTAAATTGTATGTGTGAGAGTATGCAGGGATTGTCTTTTTATACATGTAGCTCACCTAGGCACAGAGTGCTCAATGTGAACTATTTGGATCAGTCAGTGTCTGTCTTCAATGATTTGCTTTAACTTGCTTATATTTAACAAACTTCACAGAAATGTTCTCTGGGTGACCCTCTGCAAATAGATAAAGCAAATTTGATATGTCAAAAACCATTGCCCCCGGGGGGCTCAGCTTATCCCAGTAAAGAAAACTTTTAAAAAATCTTGTTCTGAAACTGGTGCTCAGAATTCAAAATAGGTAAAAAAACGGTAGCCAGTGGGCATGACTTATTGCATCTATTGAAGCTTAAAATCTTCTCCTATGAAATGGCTTATCAGAATTTGAAATGATTTAGCAGAAAAGCTTATTGGGTGACAGGACTTTAGTTAAGAGAGCATAACGAAAATTTAATTTTCTTATTTCTCAACCAAAACATATGTTAATATTGATGGGTAAGAAAAAAAATACAACTTTATGCTGAAATTTTTTGTTGATCAAAAGCTGAGGGGTTACATACAAAAATAGCTGAAATGAATTTGATCTCTTGAAAAACATGGCTGCCAGGGGACGTGGTCATTTTCCCTTATGTTACGTACCTATACATGAAATTTAAAATACCTTCTTGTGAAAATATTCACAATATTACACTCAAAAAGTTTTGTTTTATCTTGCCCTATATCTGTCCATCCTAAACGATGGATTATTGACCGCCACAAATAAATGATTATTAGAGCCAGTTCATGAGATTTTGGTACTTCTTGCATGTATAATAATTAAGTTATTCTATAACTCATTCCTTGCTAGCCTCTACTTTTGTCATCAGCTGATCATCTTTGTAAACAGCTTGGACACAGATCAGGACCGACATTCTGTCGGTCCTGATCTGGACCCAAACTGTTTGACACTCTGATAATGTTCCTGAATGATTTTTTGTTTAAAAAGAGGAGCAGCTATCTAATAGAGATTGAAGTCTGAATTTTAGCATGAACCTTCGTCTTTGTCCCTACTAAAATGTATGTATGTGTGAGAAGCAAATGCTCAGTTGATGCTGCTTAGATGCTCACTGCTGGCATATTTGATAAGTACCAAAATCTCATAAACTGGAGTATTGGGAGATGCTCGAAGACAATTAAATATGTTGTCATTTGATGATTTAGTTTCCATCAACAAAGCTGAAGTAATATTTAAGGTAACTCAAGGCATTTCACCAATTTACATCAATGAAATGTTCCAAATTAAAGGCTGTAATAGTGAAGACGCTCAGATTCAAACAAAAATTTTAAAACACCAAAGCCTAAATTAAACATGTTTAAAACAGCTTGTCTTATTCGGGTGCTTTAATTTGGAATAGCATTCCAGTTGAAGTAAGAAATGCCAACATGATTGATGCATCAGTTAAGAAATGTTTAAATTCATGGATGAAAAATCTTTACCGGTAGTTTTTATATTTGTGTTCACATACCTCCATGGACGAATCAGCTTTGATGGTTTACAGAACTTAAATGTACTTATATTTACACATACCTTATCAAAAGTTACTTTTCTTCCAACTTTTCATTTTGCATCACTTTCTTTCTACTCATATTCACTTGTATTGTTTAAATGTTTTATTGTCATGTTTGTTATTTCATATATGCTATGCTTGTGTTAAGAGGGCCTCAGGGAAGATTGGTTATACCAACTGAGTCACCCTCATAACATAAAGTCATTACTTACTTATTTGAAATGATAAAATTGATCAAAAATCAGGAGCTTGATGGAACTACGTGAAATAATCTGAATATATTTAGCACTGAAAAAAATAAACTTTGTTTATCATTTTTATTTCCTACTGGTGACTTTTGTCATCTGCTGATCACCAGACTCAGATTGGGCTAGACAAATTGCCGGGTATGATCTGAATGCAAACCATTTAACACAGATGGTAATTCTGAACAATTTTTGAAAATGTTAATTTAGAAAAGAAATCAGCAGACAACAAACTAAGCATGCAAAATTACCCAGTATGCCAAGAGTTAGATGTCTGTAACCTTTAAAAAACCAATGAATTGTCTTCTTTTTGTTCTAAACAGATTCTTTGATGATTGTAACATCAATTATAATAATTAACCCTTTGTCTGCCAGTCATGACATTTGGCCGCATAGCACAGTCCGTAACGTGTCTGACTGCAGATACATGTCTGATTGCAGATCCAGGGGTCGCGATTTCAATCCCAGCCTGGGCCCATACTTTCACAGAGATTGATCATGAAATAATTTCTACGGCCATTCTCCTCCCTTCTGCTGATTCAAGAAGGGTTGTTGTCAGTTACAAGCGAAAATATGTGCCTGAAGTACTGGTTAATAACCATAGTCAAGCTTGCCCAAGAAAAAAGTGTGTTTAGGTGAACTGACCATCCAGACATGACCATAGCTGTTGACTGGGATGTAAAGAACCAAGCAAAACAACAACAAAAAAACATTTGTTCTCTGCTGCTCTCATCTGCTTATATACTTGGGCAGCCTTTATTGCAGACAATATGGACCCAGACCAGACTGCCCCTTTTGGAGCATAAAGGAGCAGTCTGATCAGGGCTCGTATTGTTTGCTTTAATGAAAAAATCTAGTTTGAAGTGCACTTGAATATATGCAGCAGGCGTAAAAAGCAGACAGCATTTTCAGGGCAAAAAATAATGGCGGGATAAGGGATAATAATCATCAAATGTTTGATCAATAATTTGTTGCGAAAAGATGGACATGGTGTTGTTATTGTGTCGAATATAAAATATTTAAGGTACTGTCGTGCCAACCAAGAGTGACAGTGAAGTAATATTTTGTTTACAATTGTTAATTAAAACATTAACGTGAACACTCCACTTGAGCTTACGCTAATCAATAGATCACTTGTGTATTAATCCTATCCTGTGGATAGGATTAATACACAAGTGATCTATTGATTCTAAGTCCCTGATAACTTTGAAAACAAAACATGACGTCACTCTCACTCTTGGCTGGCAGGACAGTAAACAAAATCTTCCTTATTTTAGGGACAGATGGTAAGCTACCGATACACTTCACGTGTGATCCTGAAGAAAGAGACGACAGAAAATGCCATGACTGTGTACAGGCACTATCATTGTTGATCGAGAAAGGGGCAGATGTGAATGTCGTCGACAACATGGGTAGAACACCACTGTTCTTAGCTTGCGAGTCAGATGACGTTGAAGCTGTAAAAGTGTTGATAGACGCACATTGTGATGTTAATCTCCAGACCGTCTGCGGAGATTCCCCCATCAAGTTATCATGCAGAAATGCTAAATACTGGTCATACTGGCACGGAAGACGTGTAAATACTTCATTTTTCCCACCTGTACAGATAACCAAATTGCTCTTACATGCCAATGCTGACTTATCAGAAGCTACCTTGCTTCCGACAGCAGTACATATGGGTGATATGACACTTGTTAAGGAGTTAATTGATCTAGGCATGGATATCAATCTGTTAGACGACAACATGTGCACACCGTTAGGAACAGCATGCTCCAACATGCATGTACAGCCTACGCTTGTGAAATTACTTCTCGACAGAGGAGCTGATGTCAATAAAGGGGGCGGTTGGAAGAAACAGAAGCCACTCATATTCGCTTATGTTCACAATTCTGTCGAGAAAATCAAATTGTTGTTGTCATACGGGGCACGACTAACACCAAACGAAATGACAGAACTAATTTCGCTAACTATATCAAAGACAATCTTAGAAAATCCTGAAGTGATTGGACCATCCAGTAAGGAGCTGTGCTCGTGGAAACTTCTAATGGCCCACGGTTTTTCTCCAGTTGTGACGGACACTGAGTTAAACTATAAACTTCAACAGCTAAGCATGTGCAGTAGTTATGACAAGATATCGCCATGGATACAGTCTTTACTATTTCCCCTTAGGTCACTGAAGTCACTATGTAGAATAACTATACGTCACTCGTTGCCGAAGAGCATTGATGAGAAGATAACTGTGTTACCTTTGCCAAAGTCATTGCAATCTTTTCTTAGCTTGTCAGATTTTTCGTCTGGTGAACAACTTTAAAGTCACAATGGCTGTCCAGAAAGACAGATTTATTTTAATCACAAATTATGAAATAAATATTTCCTATACAGTACATGTAAATGTCCAAAAGTTTCGAACACCTTTTTTTTCTGTTCTCAAAAAAAATGTTAGTTATCAGATAGAATTCATACAGCGCTCTACGACAAAACGCTTGTCAGAAAAGCAAACAGGAAAGACCCTGATCAGACTGCTTTTTCAGAAGCAGTCTGATCTGGGCCTGCCCTTTTTGTCAAGGTCATTTTGCCAGGCAACTAGTGTTCAGAATTTTGGAACATTTAAGGTAGTAGATATAGTCATTAACTACAGGGGTCGCACTGGCTTTAAAAGTTCTTGAATTTAGAGGGCTTTCTTGAAAAGTCCTTGAAATTAAATCTGCCTTGAAAAGCACTGGCAAATCACTCAAAAGCCTTGAAAAGTCCTTGAATTCTACTATTTTCTGTAGGACTTAGCACTGTTGATAGAGACCTAAATCAGTATAAAATTGTTGTGCCTTTATTTGGTGTAGCATATGCTGCACCAAATATAGGCACAGCAATTTTATACTAATTTTCCAGTACTAATGTCTCCATTATCTCAGTCTAGCATTTCTGAAGTAGAATTTTAACACTTGGGTCAGTATTTTTCATTAACTTTAAATCCTAGAAAACTGTTGTATAAGCTTTAAGAAGTCATTGAAAAGTCCTTGAATTTTACTCATTCTTGCCTGTATGAACCCTGAACTAGAATAAAGATGGTACCCATAGGTCCAGATAAACTAATTTTTTGAATGGTAAAAGTGTGATTATTTTCTTACCCATCATTTTAAACATTTGTTTTGGGTGTTCAAAAGAACTCTCATTGAGATGGTTCATTTGAGGACCCACAACATATGTTTTTGGTTAAGAAATAAGAAAGTTAATTTTTAATTATGCACTCTTATCTGGAGACCTTAGCCCGGAATTACAATAACTCCTTAAAGTTAAGCAAGACTTAAGTTAAGTATTGATATTTCAACATGCTATATTAAATGCTAAATAAATTGCCTTGATCGATGTGGTACTTGTGGCCAAAGATATCGTCATCTTCTAAAAAAATATAACTATTTTGATGTTAATTCGTTTTAAAAGTTATTTTTTGCATCCTAAAAAGACAATACTTAATCGAAGACTTTCTTAACTTTAAGGAGGCATTGTAATTCAGGGCCCAAGATATACTTAATATAATCATAACTACTGTGTTTCCAGGTTTGCAGTGACCCCCGTTTTTCTTTTATTTAACGACTTTAATCCTTACTGATACGATATACGTTAAGCATGTGGATGCAAATGTATAGCGGGTAATTAAAACTTATTTTGGGGAGCATCCCTTATTTTGAACTAAGGCCCAAATGCCCTGCAATTCAGAATAACTTAGTCTTTTTCCTCGAGATATATACCCATTTGCACCTCTATATTAGTTATCATAAGCATAATCCACGAATTTTAAACTACTGATCGGTAGTTTATTTATATATCGATAAGGTACACTTGGGGACTGAATCAAAGTGGAGGAACAAAAACACGCAGAAGTTCCATCTAAACCCAGCCTATATAAAAGCTTATACTAAAGTGAGAAAAATAATCGTATTAAGCAGTCTGTATCTCAATTCATTTCTGTAATTTATTTTTCAATTAAAATAACCATTGAGGAATAAACGACAAAAAAAGGGGGTCACATTAAGCCTGGAAACACATTAGTATTTATAATGATTGGTACATTTTGTGTAGAAAAGAAAAAAAAACTTATTTATAGTGCCAACATGAATTATCAGAAACAAATTGTCAAACATAAATCGTATTTTACATGTAGTTTGGCCAAAATGGATTTATCAATAACTAGTTACATGTATAATGGCATTTATATATCGGATATATGTCAACCCTCTTTGCAACGACATTGTTTGTCCCCAAATAATTAAACATTAAACTGAATTTCAGTTGTAATGAAATAAAATTCAATCTAAACTGACGCTGTTTTAAGAAATTTGCTGTTGTAAAGAGTGTCAGTAACTGTATAAAGAAGGTTGACTGTAAATGTTTATCAGATAATTTGTGATGAAAAGAAAACATTTTAGGACAGCAACAGCGACTTTAATGATGTAGCTACAGAAAAGCAATTAATCAAACAGGAAAAGACAGCCCATGCAAAATAGTTCCCATGTTAAGACTTTACTTCTAAGAAACAGTCTTGTTACAACAAAAAGTGCTACAAACAGTCCAGTTCCTTTATAACATCCCCATGTGTGAAAGTTTTCAGGATTAATCCTGAATTCAGGATTTTGAGGCTGACTTTCCAAAGAAAGTCAGCCTCAAAATGTTGAATTAAGGAGATTATAATAGCTTCTCTGATTAGTCTTCAGATTATCTAAACACAATTAATCATTTTAACTTTAAATTATCAATTTTTGTAGACATCCTGCGAGTTTAAAAATTTGAACTTCTAAAGTTCATGATTTTGGAAATTTTGAACTTTCACCCATGCATACCTAGTTATAGCACAGATTTGGATATAACCTGGTTATGTTGTGGCTCCCAAATTTTTTTTACCATGGAATTTTACAAAGTAATAATAGACACATGACCTTTATAACACAATTCACTTATAACACCTTTCCTATGGGCCCCAAACATAGCGCTATAAAGGGACTGTACTGTAATGAGAAAAATCTTTTCAGTGCCATATGTGAAGGGCCAAGCACATCCATAGGGGCATGACCCTTCAGTTTTTGATAAAAAATTTGGTACAAATCATTTAATATGGATGGGGGGTACCAAAAAATGTTAAACATTGAAAAGAGCTACAGGCATTAAGAGGATATTTTGGCCCTCCTATGAGGCCAAAAATAAAAGTTGCTTTTTACTAGTTTCCTCCTATTAGTTTATTCGAACAATAGCCCAAGTTTAAAAGTTTAGTATTGATTTGACTTTTACAGTTGCTATGGTAACAAACATGGCCACAAAAATAGGCTGAAATACAATATAGGAAAGTGACCATTTTTGAGCAAATTTGAGACATTTGACAGATAAATTAACATAGAACACAAGCAAATACCAAAAATATATTTTAACAGATGATGAGAATTACTGCACACAAATCATTAAAAGGGTTTTTTGGTATTCGCTTGTGCTGATATCTAATTCTTAAAAATTTGGTCCCAAAAAACCTTAAATTTAGCCAAAAGAGGCAATTTCCTTATTTTATGCCTATTTTGGTGGCCATGTTTGTTACCATAACAATGGTAAAAGTAAAATAAATGCCAGAATTTTACACTTTGGTTATCCTTCTAATAAACCCATTTGGTGATTTTGGTGAAAAGCAACTTTCATTTTTTGGCTCAAGAGGGTGCCAAATTTGCCCCTTAATGCACATAGCTCTGATTTTCCAAATTATGAACTTCAGTCCCTGAAGATTGTTTTTGTCAAACTGTGATGAAATGCCACACTTTGCTGCACTTCATCTGGGTCTTTACTGTTTGTCAAAGTACCCATTCAGGGGTTCCAGTATACAAAGGGTAATTAATCAGTAATCGCTAGTCATTTCAAGGTTTTTATCAGTAATCAATAAAACCATTTTTCACAAAAAGTAGTATATGGCAGAATTTATTGGGTTAATGATTAATCATTAAATTTCCTAGTCATTAAAAAGGTCTTTAATGACTAATCAATAAAAGAGCAGGCCAAAAGTGCTTAATCATTTAACCACATTCACATCCTCATAGATTTGTACATCATCGGTCACCCAGGTGTGACGCATTCGGTTTCTCTTTATTCAGCATGTGATAATGCAGAGTTAGGGAATGGGGCACACCTGGGCTACTGAGGATAAGATTTGATCTGGGACATGAGATTTCCATCAATGTGGTATGTGCGACCAGCAAACGCTCAGACCAGCCTGCGCATATGCGCAGTCTGACCAGAGCCTTTGCTAGTCGCTTGAATATTCTATGACTATTAAGCTACTGACCAAACAGCATTGGAATTTCTAAACTTAACAAGAAGCTGCACAGGCTTGTCTGAGTCAACTCATGTCAAAATAACACATTGTTTTATATCACATGTTGTGGCTCATATCTAGTTATTCATTAAAATTAACAGGTCGCTTAGGCCCAAGATGTCTGGGTAGGATTGCAGGTTCAACAGTAGGTGGCACGAACGGACACATGATATCTAAATAGAATGTCATGTTCATCAGAAGGATGCGCCATAGATACAAGTCAATAATCAAACAAGTTATGTCAATTTACTTGTCCATGGACAAGTATCGAATTTTGCAATTTCCACTCCCCTGACTTATGAGATACCATTATGTTAATGCTTTAAAAAGCTTTCTGTACATTATTTTTGTGTATACTATTATATTTAGGCTTAAAAGCTTTCTGTACCTATATATTGAGGCTTAAAAGCTTTCTGTACCTATAAATTGAGGCTCCAAAGCTTTCTGTACCTGTATATTGAGCCTTCAAAGCTTTCTGTACCTATATATTGAGGCTTCAAAGTGTTCTGTACATGATATTTGTGTATTTGATGCTATTGTGCTTGGCACACGTATGAATGTTGTAGTATTTTCCTATTGTAAATGTTTGACACAAAGTGTCAGAAAAGTTGACTTCGCAGTTTTGATTGGTAAAAAAAATACAAAAAATAAATACAACTCTATATATATCCAATAATATTGTCTGCATATGTTGTCTGCTATATATTTTTGTTTACCATACACATAAAAACTTTTGGGGCTTTAAGTTGCAAGCAAACAGTATGGAGCCTTGTCAGAATGCTTTATAAGGAGCCATCTGATCTGAATTCACACTGCAATTTAGGTTTATTAAATATCAGAAACAGCAGATAACATTACAAGCATATCAACCCAAGTTTGGCAAAGGAAGTCTTAAACTCCAGCTGTAAAGTTTTTAGAACTAATTGTTCGCAATAACTTTTTTATCTTCAATTGTAGCAAATTTGTGTTCCCGATGAAAAGTATTTAGGAACATCTTCGCCAACTTCTCCAAATGGTTCCAACATCCTAGATGCTGCAGGTTCTTCTGTGCTTAGATTCATTCTTTGGACATTTTAAGCAAAGAGCATATAAGCCAAGCCCAAGATGTCATTCAAAAAGTTACATTGCACCGCCCTTATTCAATTACTAAAGCGATGGATGGCTTGTTCAAATATAATGGAAATTGCGCCTGATTTGTTTGTGCTTTAAGCTAGTGGGGTCATCTCAAAACCGAGCATTTCATAGCATGTGTATAAGAGAAAAATTGCCAGTCATGCGATAACCCAGCCTTTGCTCCTACAAATGAGCCTGCTTAAAGTCGATTCTGCATATGCACGGTAAATTCTTAGTATGTTAACGGCAGTTTAATGTTATGCACAGCCTTTGAAGAACAGGATATGCACCGCTTCCCAATATTTTATGAAGGAAGTGACAAAATATCTCTAGTCCCACTAGATAGCTGTGCATATACGTCGGAAGAATTAATAATCCCATCTGCGAAATATACATAAATCGTCCGAGCAAGTCTTCTGCCAGTACAGCAATTTTTTACGACAACACAGCATACTTATGCAGATGCGTCTACGCATCGGAATTGGCTTACAAAAAAGATTTCAGAATTTTAAAAAATGAGCTTCGACGGTCCGCTGTCTTCATTGCAATATTTTCTTTGGAGAAAGTACACGAAAAAAAGTAACCAGACCTCCAGATAAGAATGCGTAAATGACATATAACTTGGTTTCTTAACAACAAACACTTGTCTTGGGTACTCGAAAGAACCATCTCACCGTTCCGATGAGACGGTTCTTTTGAGCACCCAAAACACATGTTTGAACTGGAATCACACTCAAAACATCCGCTAATATTATCTGCGTCGTGCAAAAAGCTTGAAACTTGGCAGCTTCCCATTTCACGTGCAGATGTCAACATATACATTATGTACATGAGAGGTACATCACATGTCAGTGGATCTCCAGTGTTGTTGTTTTTCTGTTGGTGGTATTCGTTACTAGAATCGCATTGGATATACGGTTCTAACGAGTTCTCAAACTATGGTTATGTTAGTGTAGATATACGTAAGAAAAGGAAAGTATGGTTTAAATATCGTGACATATACTGCTCATGCACGGATCCAGAACGTTTTGTCCGAGGGGGTCCAACTTTGACAAAGGTTTTTTAGTTGATGAGAGGATCAAAATAACACTATCAGCGGGCCATCATCGGCCCGCCAGCGAAACGCCATTTAATGCCGTTTCACTGGCGGGCTGATGAGTGCACAAAATTAAATGCTGGCTTGATAGATTTGTGATTTTTCAGGGAATCCGGACGAGCATTGCTAAGAAACCCTATATTTTTGTGATTTTTCAGAGGGGGTCCGGACCCCCTGCCCCCCCCCCCCCCTCTGGATCCGCCCATGCTGCTTCATGTAATTTGTGGTAGCTACAGGATAATTTTGCACGTTTTTTGTGGCCTGTCGAATCTGTAAATTAACTCAAGGAACACTATCAGAGTAACAAATTATAATCAGGACCATTACTGAGTAGCTAAGGCTCTTCCAAGCGTGCGCAAATGCGCACACGTCTGAGCTTTTGCAGAAGCAACAACAACAACGTCGATTTCGTGTCTGCGTGCGCAAATGCGCACACGTCTGAGCTTTTGCAGAAGCAACAAAAACAACGTCGATTTCGTGTCTGCGTCTTCTAAACGGTTTATATGCGTTTTGCTCTATACAGCGAGACTGAGCAGACTCGTTTGGGCTTTGTTTTGCTCGCACTAAGTGCAATAAAGACCAAGTCAACGTCTTCTAAATGCACTTATGTTTTGAATGGGAATAGCAAACGCACTGGCGAGACTGCTCAAATGGACAGACTCGCTTCGAACATGCAATGAAAACCAACATCGATTGTTCACGGTAGGGAGATTTTTTTAATTAATTGTCTCCCGACGTTTATCAAATGAGACTATTAAAATGAGTTTGTCCATTGTTGAAATGAGGGGTACTGTAACTTAATGAGCGCAACCCACCTCCCACCCCCCCCCCCCCCCCCCCCTTACAGGTTTAGTACGATCTTTTTGAAACTTCACAGATGTTTTGTCCATGGACTGAGAATGTGTATTTGGTTTGGTTCATTATCGTCAAATTATTTTTTCACTTTTTTCAACTTGTGAACTTTTAACTGTACGTTGACCTTAAGAAAAGACCCTAAAATGCATAGAAATGACCACTAAATATAGTCCAATTTTGTGATGACCCCCAAAAAATATCCACAAAATTTTCATACACAAAAATTATTTTTTTCTGAAAACCCCCAAAAAATATTGAAATTCAAAATTTTTAATAAAAAAAATGACCCGAGCCTACGTATGTATGAAAATATCAGAATACCCCCCCCCCCCCCCCCCCCCCCCCCCCCCCCCCCCCCCGGGGACCAACCCACGGCACCATGAGGAAGTGTAAATGATGCAACCTTCGCTAACAAAATAAGTTGTCAAATGTGCAATACCTATTTATGTTGTTTACTCAACAAAGAGAATGGAGTTTTGTCTGTCTGTCTGGTAATGATTTGCTTGTTTGTTTGATTTGATTCTTAACGTCCCATTAACAGTCTTTCAGTTTAAAAGGGACAGGTCTTCCTGGGTTGAACCAGTACTAAGCTATGCGTAATGTTCTTGCTCAAGGACACAGGGCAGTGACGCCGGTGAGTCAAACTCTCTACCACTGAGCCACTGCGCTCCCGTCTGGTAATGATAGTTAATGCTTTGGACTTCGAGGCGAGCGTTCACTAGTTCTTGATGTTGTGGCAGAGTCACATTTCCACAACATAATTGTTATGGAGCGCAGTGGCTCAGTGGTAGAGTGCTTGACTCGAGACCGAAGGGCCGCGGGTTCGAGCCTCACCGGCGTCATTGCGTTGTGGTCCTTGAGCAAGACACATTTATCCTAGCTTAGTACTGGTTCAACCCAGGAAGACCCGTCCCTTTATAACTGAAAGATTGTTGATGGGACGTAAAGAATCAAATCAAACAAATCAAACAACATAATTGTGTTTGGGTGATTATAAGTGTCTTTGTTGTTCGCCGCTTAAATATTTTTTAAAAAAACTAGTTCTATTTCCGGAATGAAGGACGCGCATTAAGCCCGTTTAATGTCCACGCACTCATGGGAAGCAAAATAATTAAAAAAATTATAAACCCATATTCTTGTGGGACATCGGCAAACAGTGCAAAACAAGATCAGACGCCGCAAACTGTGGCGTCTGATCAGGTTCTCCACTGTTTGCAAACCGAAATTTCTTTTAAGATTTGAATAAAAATGAAAAATACCACCCAACTACCCTAAAATTGGAAATGGACCCACTCACTTAATAAGGATGGGAAAATACATTCGGCATAACCTTATTTTTGCAAAGGTTTATTCAATAAAAGACCCAAGTGCTTTTATTACATATTGATTTGACTTGAATTGTAATTGGTTACAAAAAAAGGCTACGAATATTGGCTTAAATAGAAGACTGTAATTATCCCCACGCTTTCAAAAACGATGGGGATATTGCAATCGCCTCCGTCAGTCCGTCCGTCTGCCCGTTCGTCCGTCACACTATGTCCTCTTAAACCATTGGACGAAATCCAACCAAATTTGGTGTGTGAGTTGCTCACATGAATTTGGCGCCCCACCCCCTGGGGCCTTGGAGAGGGTCCAAAAGGTCAAATATCAAAGATCTTCATTTACAAAGTCAATTTCAAATATTTTTAAACCAAACTTTGTATGTCTTCTCGTAAATAGAAAGATGCAAAACATATAGGACGGGATTTTCATTCCGCCGCCTGGGTCATGCCCGAGGGAAGGGGCTATAGGGGGGTGGCGGGGGGGGGGGGGGGGGGGGAGGGCGGCTGGGGGTATCTTTTCCGAAATTCAACCAAATTTGGTGTGTGTGTCTACTCACATGTATGGCACGTGCAACGGCGCAATTGTTTTGGTCCCCGCCGCCTGGGGCTTTGAGAGGTGATATCTTTAAATTTCAATTACACAGTCAATTTCAAAGATTTTTTAACCAAACTTTGTATGTCTTCTCATAAATGAAAGATATAAAGCATATTAGACGGAATTTTCATTTGGTGGCCTATGTCATGCCCCAGGGATGAGACTGGGGGTCAGAAATTAAAATTTCTGGGACATGGTCATGTGCCATATCAAATTAAATAGGATGAACACACTGAACAATTTACCCTAAGATCAAACTGGTGATCAAAAGTTTGGGTAGGGTCAAAAAGGTCAAATACCATTAGATTTCTTGAGAGCGTGGGGATTTGCGATGGCCCGCCATCGAATGTGTACTAGTTTTGAGTTCATATCTGGAAGTTATCATAAAGCACGAACAAATACCAAACTAGTTAAATGGTTGCTAAAAGGTTACAAGATACATAAAATATTAAAGCACCCCTCATGTATTTAGCTGTTCTGATATCTTATTAAAAACATAGCCTAAAATTGTCTAAATTGTTGTTTAAAATGGCACTTTCTATATTTTAGCCAAAATTGGCGGCCAATTTTTGTAACCATGGCAACCGTTAAAATCAAATCCATGTGAAATATTAGGTAATTCATCAGATAAAAAATTGGAAGAGACTGATGTAAAGTATCTTTCTTTTATCTGGACAGTCTGTTGTGTGTGCTAAATTATCCTTATAGCTGTAGATGCCTCGTTTTCACAAATGCTCTTATTTCAGGAAAGGTGAACATGAAGAAAATCAAAAAGGTCCGCTTGAGGCTGAACAGACCAAAAGGCCATCGTAAATACCTAGTTGTCAGTGAAACGTGTATGGAGCTAGTCAACATAAAACCTATAGACCACAACTACTGTGCAAGAAACCGCCATCAAAGTGTAACTCCTTCTAAAGTAAAGCCTTATATAGTTTGCACACCAAAAAATATAAAAAGACACATTACACCACAGTCTAGCGTGAGAAAATGTAAACGCCAATTGATAGAGACACCAGAGTTCGAAACGCCTCGAGAACAAGCAAATGATAAGGAGCATGTACAATGTAATAGTGATGTGTTTGATGAAATTTCTGATGACTACAAAGAATTTGTTACTCCATCTAAAGTAAAGCCTTATGTAGTGTGCACACCAAAAAATATAAAAAGACACATTACACCACAGTCTAGCGTGCGAAAAAGCAGACAACAATTGATAGAGCCACATGAGTTCGAAACGTCGCGAGAACAAGCAAATGATAAGGAGCATGTACAAAGTAATAGTGTTGTGTTTGATGAAATTTCTGATCACTACAAAGAAGTCGTAACTCCATCTAAAGTAAAGCCTTATGTAGTGTGCACACCCAAAAATATAAAAAGACATCTAACACCACAGTCTAGCGTTAAAAAACAAAACAAACGCCGACTGACAGAACTGTGTGAGTCAGAACCGACGCGAGAACGAATATATGAAAAGGACCATATGCAAAGTAAGGACTACAAAGAATTCATTGAAATGGCCTCAGACAAAGAAGTACTCGATAAACTATTTGAATTCAAACTACTCCATTATTTCAGATTGTTTTTTAGTCTCTTGAAACAAGGAAAGTATCCTTTAAAGAATATAGCACTTCTTCTTTGGCTGGAAACTGTAAAATGGTATAGTTGTATTACTTTAAGAGAAATGAGATTTTGGAAGACAACTAAAAACTTTTGGAGAGCTGGTTATCGCCTGTTTCACGGAAAGTTTATTTCTTTCATGTCTGGGCCTAGATCCATAGGTTACTTTAGAAGCGGACACATGCCAGAAAGAACACTTGAACCTGGACTTTCTCAAATAAACTTTGCCATTCCCTCTAGGGCTCAGTTATTGTCAGATTCCATGGAGACAGGAATTCCGAAAGTGTTGAAACCAGGCGTTATAACTCAAGTATTTCAATCGATTAAAAACAGCAAAGTAAGCAAAATAAATATGATGTGTATGGATGGCAAGAAAGTTACTGTTGGATTGGATAGTAAATTTGGGGACGTAGATATGTTTGGACATGAACAATCACCTACCTTAGCGGAGCAAGCTGAACGACTGAGTCGTGAAGAGTCCCTTGTAGATGAGATTAGAGATACTGTAAATGATCAGCTTTTAGAATTAGTATCTAACCCAGTGAACGATACAGAAAGTAAAATGGGTATAAAAGCAAAAGAAACAGTTGACATGCTGTTTGCTCTGGTCTATGTGTTGACAGTAAGGTTAAAAGAAGGGCGACTTCTGAAAAAGAAACAAGAGTATGGCTTAATGAAATTAAAGGAAAAAGCAGGTCCTGACTGGCATACTTCGAAGTTCGTTTTTGCGATCAGCTCTGTACAGGCTTTCCTTTATAGGGTTAAGGTTTTCATTAAGAGAACCTTAACCAATATTGACAGTTTATGCCATATTGGTAGTCAGCTGAATGGAACAAATACGTATGTAAGAGATAACGTAATACAGTGTTCACAACGAAATTTATTCAATCTGAAACCATATCCAGCACAAAGTCAACCGGTTCCAAGTCAGTTTGTACCACAAAGAACACCAGAGTGGCATCTTATACGTAAGCAAGCTCCTGTAACTGGAAGCACATTGCATAATGCTTTAGGCCTTCGTACCTTAGCACTTCAAAAGAAACATTTTGATGTAAAAATTTTGGGAATAGAGGAACAAGAGCCATCAGAAGAAGTGAAAAAATATTTTGAACATGGCACAACCAATGAACGGAACGCTATCGCTACCCTGGCTGGCAAGTTTTTGCCAATGTTTCTACCAAACCTTGCATATGTTGAAGAGGGTTGTTACTTTATTTACAGCTGCTTGAACAAAGAAAAACCCGTGCTTGCAGTCTCGCCAGATGGTAGTCTTCGCGAGTTTGATACAGCTGACAATAGTGACAATAATGCTTTTGTCAGAGACTGCAAAGCTGCCATTGAAATAAAATGTCCATTTCCTAAAAAGAATGACATCACAATTTACTATTCTTTACCACAATATTATGTGTGTCAGTGTCTTGCAGAAATGAAAGCCCTAGAAGTTAAATCTATGATTTTTGTATGTTACACTGCAGAAAGTGCTACATTCTTTGAAGTCGATTACCAGGAAGAACTGTGGCAGCTACTTCAAGAAGAATGTGAAGATTTGTACAGCACTGAATCACCAAAACGACCAGTCAAGAAACGATCTACTACTAACATAATTCAGCAAAAGTTAAAGGACTTTTCTGAGAACAACGTTAGACTTTTGGTTGAATTACCTTCCATATGCATGAGCAATTTAGCTATTGCATCATCCATTTCTGAAATTGAATCACCTTACCTCAAACAGCCCAAGGTTCAAACAATGGGTATTGAACGTGGATTAGAGAAACCCTTTATGGATCTATTAGGGGCTCTAAGTGAGTCGCTTGACTGTATTAAGACAGGACATCAGCTGTCACGGAAGAAGGCTGCAGAAGTAATGGTTTGGGTATTATCAAATAAGGACAGATACTGGTCACCTGAGTTACCAAACTCTTTGATAGTCGCGTACGGTATGAAAGACTATAGATTAACAAGTGAATAGCTACGAGCTGCTACAAATGATGTGTTGTTAAAATGCAAAGATAATGGACTGGATGTGCCATTGGTTGCATTTGATGGCCAATGGTATCCATTACTTGTTAGGGACGGTGACGGAAACCCATTGACACAGCTACAGGTACAAAAAGATGTGTGGACTGACACAACAAAATTATCGAAATAGGTCGTTGTTGACAAGTTAGTGGAATTAAATACCGTTCATCTTCAGCAAGGTATAGATGTATCAAATTCAGGAATAGTCATGAAAAAGCTTGACACTGGTTTGGAAGTAACTTCTACAGACCACGCGTTTGATACAGTGAAAACAAGTAAAAATCCAAAGCACTGGAAACGATTAAATGAGAAGGACACAGAAGCAAAAAATGACGAGACAGCTAGAAGTGAGTTATCTCAAGAAAATACTAGCTGGATACTGGATGATATCATTGAAGCTGTTGAAAAGAGTGGTGACTCAGAGTTGATAAATACACTAAGTACCATATCAAATGATATAAATAAGTTCATGAAGACAGTTAACACTGAACAGGACGACCCAGATAATTCAGAAAGCAATCAAGAGAATGCAACCAATATCAATCTGAATACCAGCAATGCATTGAATGCCATCAGTTTAACGGACAAAGACTATGCAGATGTTCTGAATGAATTGTTGAAGACAAGGCGCTCTGAAAAATGGAAAAAAAGTGTCACCTAATGCTTTAAAAGACTTGATGTCCTCCGCAATAAGACTGATTATTTTCACAAAGGCCGAGCTTGCTGTTATTGTAGAATTTTTTAGAGGGCGTTTTGGATCAGCTTGTATCCAATGCAAGCTTAGTTCTTCAAAGGAGGTGATTATAAATTCAGTTAGTGAATTGTTAGGAAATAATACGACTGTTAATCTTTCTTGTAAACGTAAAAGAGTATTGCCGCTGAAAAAGTTAGCAGAAAAGGTCTTGCGGGGAAAGTCTGTTCCGAAACAAATACTCAATATAGCTTATGCTCAGTATTCATTCCCTAGCCGCCTAAAGCAGTGGCAGTGTAATTCCCCTATTGGTGCATCAACTCAGCTTTCAACTGATGACAATGTCTATGAGGTCGAATGGTATTCTTATCTAGAAATGAACAAGGCCACAGAAAATCGCCTTTACAAAACACTTGATTCACATCATTTGCTAACAAATCTACGTACCAGGACAAGCACACTTGGTCTAAAAGGCATTTCTCCAAATGCATGGAAAAAAGTAGCGTCTGGTTTCAAAACCAAACTAACCCCAGCTATGGTTGAAGATCTAATAGATAAGCAGAGCAACTCATTTGCCCAAACACATTTTTCTGAGGAAGTCGAGAATGTAATGCTGGAAAATGGTGATATAAAGGAGGCCGAGTTGTGTGGATTGATTCGTAGATGGTACCAAGCGGAGGATGAACCAGCACTGACTGTAAGTGAAAGAATAAAGCGGTGGCTTGCTTTAAGATCATTTTTGCTTAAAGATGTGAACTTAGGAGAATTTCCACCGCAATTACAATACGTGAAAGGATTCTCTGTCGTAGCATTTGAGGGTTTTTTAACTGGTATTGACACGAAACTCCAGCTTTTTCGAGAAGTTGGATCATATTGTGTAAGGACAGTCAGCAGTTTGCCCGCTGAGACTGCGGTTGGGGGAATACAAGACATGAACATCAACAAGGCGATGGCAGTTAAAGCGAAAGATGTCCCAAAGATCATGTCCAGTTTAACCGAAGTTATGACCTACAAGTGTAATCCAGACAGGTACTTAAATTTTGTACATTCATTTTGACGTCAGACAAGATAACAAGGGTATCCGCTAAGACTAAGGACTAGTTAATTTTGACTTAAATATCAAAAACTCATCAACTAATTTAGAAGAGGCTTCACTGGTTACAATTGTAACATGAGGTTCACTTTTTTATATTGACACACTCGTATGATGCAAACAAAATATATGTCCGTTTTTTAACCAAGTCCTTCTTCCAGCAGACCCTTGTGTTAGTTCCTTTTTACAGCAATATGTTGGAGCGCAGTGGCTCAGTGGTAGCGTGCTTGACTTGAGACCGAGGGGCTTTGGGTTCGATCCTCACTGGCATCACTGTCTTGTGTCCTTGATCAAGACATATTAATCCTAGCTTTGTACAGGTTCAACCCAAGAGGACCCGTCCCTTTAAAACTGAAAGATTGTTGATGGAACGTAAAGAATCAAATCAAACAAACAGCAATATATCGTCTTGTCTCCTCTAGGCAAAAGGAAGTTCAGTACATTAGCTGTTTGGGTGCTGGGTGTCAGCGAAATAAAAACGGACTCATTTTTAATTAATACAAGTTAGAGCTTTAACAAAAAAGCTTGACTCACCGTAAGCAACTTATAATAATGAACAACATGTAATAGATATAACATGCCTCTTGCTCAATTACTGTATTGGCATGCTGTTTGGGCAAAACAGCCAGAATGCGTGGTTTTGGTAATAAGCGATACTTGTGGCGAATTATGTAAAAATTTGTATCAAGTTATCTCAGTAAAAAACGAAACGCGCTTCACGACCAGGAACCTAGCTACTCAGAATTAAATCCACATCCGGTAACGAGACAGTTAAAATGCTCACCGTCCCTAACGTGCCACATTTGCGCTGCTTTAGTGGCCAATTTTTAATGTGCATTTGAATCACTTGGCTCCTACATAAAACTGTTTTGATTTGGATAAATATCAATGATAAGTTGAATTACTTTTAAATATATATTCATTTTGTTTGGCCATATAAACATTAACTCACAGTTTAGAGGTGGTTAGTAATGGAAAAGCAGGTAACCAGTACCCCAATACCTAGATATGGGGACAGGGTTCTGGTTACCTTATTTACATAACTGACCACCTGAAGACCGGGAGCCAGCACTTAATGTAGATATAGTAAATGTTTGCAGTTCTACCAATTAATCTGTTAATATTTCTTCATAGAGGGTTCTTCATGAAAACTTCAAGGTCATCTGCCTATCCTGTGGTTGAGGGAGTCTCAGAGAAAACCTACGCTAATTGTGCCCAAGCTGATAACCGACCAAAAGAAGGAACAATTAAACCTATGTAAGTATTTTGATGTCATGTAACAGGCAGGATTTGTCTGTTTCTTCATATAAAAGCAAATATGATGATGAAAAAGAGTAAACATGGTTTGCAAGAATACAAAGCGTGCATTTTCAACTATCATTCACCTCTATATCTGTAAGTTCGACATGATACATGTGATTCATATAGGGAACTGCAATCTTAAACATAGTATAGTTTATAAGAATGTAATCTAAAAACCACTTTGATACCAGTGTCATTAAAATCGGTTGCAAAATAAAAAGTAAGGTTATTAACATTTGCAAATGGACTGTAAAGGAAGCGGCAATGGTATGCTTTATGCCGTCACACAGCCTTATATGATATGGTCATGGAATAAAGGACTAATCAGTAGGTAATTTGCATTAAGTAAATCAAAAGAAAAAGTTTAGATCCTTCAAAAGCAGCGAAAACATTCGTTAGTGTGATGATGTACCTTTGTTAAAGTTTCGAATGATGCATTCCCGTCACTGACTGCAAATTAGGAACTTAAATCTATGCAGAAGAGCTTCATATGGCATTTTTTAAGGTTTCAACCCAGACAACAGATGTATTCTGTAACATTACGTGTTTTATCATCATGCCATTTTCTTCTAGGAACCATTCATTTGACCAACCAGAAAGGAGAAGAACAAAGGCTCGGCGAAGGCTAGGTGCATTGACTTCCGACTTGGATGCACCTCCAAAGGGAACTCTATCGCTAAGAAGGGAATTTTTCAAATGTAATGAATCAAAAGTATTATCAAAAAAGAAAACTCTAGTTTCTGAAGACAATGACTGCTAGAAATATAAAAGAATGTGTTTACAAAAACTCAGCACTTAACAATATGGGACTGATAAAGATTATGCTCATATGCACCGTCTGTTTTGTCGCCTGTTTAGCGGTAATTGGGGTGCATAAGTTTTACATCTAATCCGTACAAAACGACCAGGTATCTGCAATATGGCCGGTGGTTCCTCTTGATTTCTGAGCAAAAATAAAGAGCAGCACTTGTCTCAATTTACACATTTCATTTTCAAAGTTTTAGAAGCCAAATACTATATGTTTTGGGTGCTCGAAATAGTTGTCTCAGTGAGACAGTTATTTTGAGTATCCACAACATGTGTTGTTTTTTGGTAAAACGAAATGAATTTTGCATGAAACAGTCTTATCTGGAGGTCTGGTCATGCTTTCTCAATCTACTTAACAGTTTTATAAGCCACACATCATATGTTTTGAGTGCTCAAAAGAATCATCTCAGTGAGATGGTTCTTTTCAGTACCCACAACATGTGTTGTGGTTTGGTTGAAGGAAAAATGAATTTACTTCATGCAACCTTATCTGGAGGTTTGGTTGATGTTCACCCAATTTACATTGGGCTTGTATAAGCCACACATCATATGTTTGGGTGCTCACAAGAGTTGCTTCAGTGAGATGGTTCTTTTGAGTATCCATAGTATGTGTTGTGGTTTGGTTAAAAGAAAGGGGATTTTGCATCAAGCACTCTTATCTGTGCGTCTGGTTGATGTTTACTCAATTTACTTAAGTTTTTTATAAGCCACACATCATATGTTTTGTTTGCTCAAAAGAGACATTTAAGTGAGACGGTTCTGTTAAGGACCCACAACATGTGTTGTGATTTGGTAGGGAGAAAGGTAATTTTGCATCAAGCACTCTTATCTGTGTGTCAGGTTGATGTTTACTAAATTTATTTAAGTTCTTTTATAAGCCACATCATATATTTTGGGTGCTCAAAAGAGTCGTTTCGGTGAGATGGTTCTTTTAAGGACCCACAACATGTGTTATGGTTTGTTAAATGAAAAGGTAATTTTGCATCAAGCACTCTTATCTGTGTGTCTGGTTGATGTTAACTCAATTTACTTAAGTTTTTATAAGACACACATCATATATTTTGGGTGCTCAAAAGAGTCGTTTCGGTGAGACGGTTCTTTAAGGACCCACAACATGTGTTGTGGTTTGTTAAATGAAAAGGTAATTTTGCATCAAGCACTCTTATCTGTGTGTCTGGTTGATGTTAACTCAATTTACTTAAGTTTTTTATAAGCCAGACATATGTGTTGGGTGATCAAAAGAGTCGTTTTAGTGAGACGGTTCTTTTAAGGATCCACAACATGTGTTATGGTTTGGTAGGGAGAAAGGTAATTTTGCATCAAGCACTCTTATCTGTGTGTCAGGTTGATGTTTACTCAATTTACTTAAGTTTTTATAAGCCACACATCATATATTTTGGGTGCTCAAAAGAGTCGCTTCATTGAGACGGTTCTTTTAAGGACCCACAACATTTGTTGTGGTTTGGTAGGGAGAAAGGTAATTTTGCATCAAGCACTCTTATCTGTGTGTCAGGTTGATGATTACTCAATTTACATAAGTTTTTTTGTAAGCCACACATCATATATTTTGGGTGCTCAAAAGAGACATTTCAGTGAGACGGTTCTTTTAAGGACCCACAACATGTGTTGTGGTTTGGTAGGGAGAAAGGTAATTTTGCATCAAGCACTCTTATCTGTGTGTCAGGTTGATGTTTACTAAATTTACTTAAGTTTTTATAAGCCACACATCATATATTTTGGGTGCTCAAAAGAGTCGTTTCAGTGAGACGGTTCTTTTAAGGACCCACAACATGTGTTGTGGTTTGGTAGGGAGAAAGGTAATTTTGCATCAAGCACTCTTATCTGTGTGTCAGGTTGATGTTTACTCAATTTACTTATTTTTTTTGTAAGCCACACATCATATATTTTGGGTGCTCAAAGGAGACATTTCAGTGAGACGGTTCTTTTAAGGACCCACAACATGTGTCGTGGTTTGGTAGGGAGAAAGGTAATTTTGCATCAAGCACTCTTATCTGTGTGTCTGGTTGATGTTAACTCAATTTACTTTAGTTTTTATAAGACACACATCATATATTTTGGGTGCTCAAAAGAGTCGTTTAAGTGAGACGGTTCTTTTAAGGACCCACAACATGCGTTATGGTTTGTTAAATGAAAAGGTAATTTTGCATCAAGCACTCTTATCTGTGTGTCAGGTTGATGTTTACTAAATTTACTTAAGTTTTTATAAGACACACATCATATATTTTGGGTGCTCAAAAGAGTCGTTTCAGTGAGACGGTTCTTTTAAGGACCCACAGCATGTGTTATGGTTTGTTAAATGAAAAGGTAATTTTGCATCAAGCACTCTTATCTGTGTGTCTGGTTGATGTTTACTAAATTTACTTAAGTTCTTATAAGACACACATCATATATTTTGGGTGCTCAAAAGAGTCGTTTCAGTGAGACGGTTCTTCTTTTGAGGACCCACAAAATGTGTTATGGTTTGGTTGGAAGAAAGGTAATTATGCATCAAGCACTCTTATCTGTGTGTCAGGTTGATGTTTACTAAATTTACTTAAGTTCTTATAAGACACACATCAAATATTTTGGGTGCTCAAAAGAGTCGTTTCAGTGAGACGGTTCTTTTAAGGACCCACAACATGTGTTATGGTTTGGTTGGAAGAAAGGTAATTTTGCATCAAGCACTCTTATCTGTGTGTCTGGTTGATGTTTACCAAATTTACTTCAGTTTTTTAAAAGCCGCACATCATATGTTTTGGGTGCTCAAAAGAGTCGTTTCGGTGAGACGGTTCTTTTAAGGACCCACAACATGGGTTGTGGTTTAGTAAAACGGAAAAGTGATTTTACCTTACACACTCATATCGTGAGGTCTGGTTGATGATTACTCAATTAAATTATAAGTTTTATAAGCCATATAAAGAAATGCTTTGGGTGCTCAGAAGAGTCCATTCAGGGAGATGGGTCTTTTGGTAAAAGGAATGGTGGTTTTGCATCAATCACTTTTACCTGGAGGTCTGGTTGGTGTTTATTCAATTGTCTTAAGTTTTTCAAAGCCACATATCATATGGTTTGGGACTCAAGAGTCGTCTCGATGAGATTGGCCTTTTGAGTACCCCCAACATGTATTGTGGTTTGGTAAAAGGAAAGGTGATTTTTCATCAAGCACTCTTATCTGGCGGTTGTGGTTGATTTTCTTTTGTTTGATTTGATTCTTTACTTCTCATCAACAATCTTTCAGTTATAAAGGGACTGGTCTTCCTGGGTTGAACCAGTACTTAGCTAGGATTAATGTTCTTGCTCAAGGAACCAACACAGTGACACAGGTGAGGCTCAAACCCTCGGTCTCGAGTCAAGCACTCTACTACTGAGCCCCCATGGGTGTGTAGTTGATGCTTACTAAATTTACTGAAGTTTTTAATAAGCCTCTCACATCATATGTTTTTGGAACTCAAGAGTCGTCCCGATGAAATTGGCCTTTTGAGCACCCCCAACATGTGTTGTGGTTTGGTAAAAGGAAAAGTGATTTTGCATCCAGCACTCTTATCTTGCGGTTGTGGTTGATTTTGTTTTGTTTGATTTGATTCTTTACGTCTCATCAACAATCTTTCAGTTATAAAGGGACTGGTCTTCCTGGGTTGAACCAGTACTAAGCTAGGATTAATGTTCTTGCTCAAGGACACAACACAGTGACGCCGGTGAGGCTCAAACCCTCGGTCTCGAGTCAAGAATTCTACCACTGAGCCACTGCGCTCCCAAGGGTGTGTGGTTGATGCTTATTAAATTTACTGAAGTTTTTAATAAGCCACAAATCATATGTTTCAAAAGTTTTGTCTCCGTCAGTGGGTTCTTTTGAGTACCCAAAACATGTGTTGTGGTTTTGTAAAAAAGAAAAATGATTTTACGATATGCACTCTTCTCTAATTGATGTTTATTAAATTTTCATAAGTTTTTATAAGCCACACATCATATGTTTGGGTGCTCAAAAGAGTCATCTCGGTGAGACGGTTCTTTTGGGTATTTTGGTTTGGTTAAAGGAAAGGTGACTTTTCATCAAGCACTCTTATCCATTATAGGAAGATCTGGTTGATATTTACGTTATAGTTTTATAAGCCAGACATATGTTTTGCATCTCAAAAGAGGTGTCTCTGTCAAACGGCTCTTTTGAACACTCACAACATGTGTTGTGGGTATGGTACAATTGAAAAATGATTTTACATTTCACACTCTGATTGGTAGGTCTGATTGATGTTTACTCAATTCAATTAGAAGTTATATAAGCAACATATGATATGTTTTGGGTGTTCAAAAAAGTCATCCCAGTAGGATGGTTCTTTTGAGTACCCACAACATGAGTTGTTGCTTGGTAAAAGGAAACATGATTTTTCATCTAACACTCTTATCTAGATGTCTGGTTGATATGTACTCTAAGACATTTTATAAGCCACACATTTGATGTTTTTGATGCTCAAAAGAGCCTTAATGAGTCTCAATCATGTATGATTTTTTATTAAATACATTTGTTACTACTTACTTTTTACTTATTGTTAGCCCCCCTCCTTTAAATCATATGCTGTAGCTACCTATTAGAGTCACCTTGCAGAGGCAATTCTAATAGATAACCACAACATATGATTTTATGGAAAAATAACCACTTTTATCCTGTTGATACCAACATCAGAGTTGCCCCCTTTTTACTATATGTAAGGTGGACATGAGGTGTAACTCTGGTGTGGAAATGTTTCTGCTAATGTATATTTGAATAACAGCAGCCTACAATAGGAAGTTGGTGCATTATCAAAAATACCAACTACAGGTATAGTATTAGAATAGCATCAACAAATAATAAGATACTTAGTCTTTAAGCTCTCTAAAGTACTGGTAAATACCAAGGAAATGATGGGTCCATCCCAACATAATTAAAAAAATTGTTTACCGGGACGTTAATCAAAATCAAACCAAAAAATATTTGTTTGATAAATGAGGGAAACAAAAAATTTCCAATACCGTTTGTTTTTTTATTTCTTCATCAAAACTAAAACAAACTAAGTACAAAATAATGCTCAATGATCCTGACTAGATGAGCAAACAGATTAACTAAAATTGAACAATTAATACTAGGTAATCACTAGCAATCATTTAAATCACAGTATGCAAAAGATCTAAAAATATTCAGAACTGATGAGATGATGATGATGACGATTATGATGATGATGATGAAGAGTAGTGGGGAAGAATGATGAGTAGGGAAGTGATGATGATGACAATGATGGGTTTTATGATGATGGTGATGATGATGATGAAGATTGTGATGATATTGAAGTTGATGGTGGTGTTAATGGAGGAGGTCGGGCAGGCCCGTAGGAATAGGGGGGGGGGCACGGGGGGCTGTGCCCCCCCCAATAATTTGCACAAATATGCCCCCCCCCCCCCCAAAAAAAAAAAAAAATGGTCTGTCATTTTAAAAAAATTTATGTGTGCCCCCCAATCTGTAATTGCTTTTTATGTGTGCCCCTCCCCCCCCCCCCCCCAATCTGTAATTGCTTCCTACGGGCCTGTGGGGAGAATGATGAGTAGGGAAATGACGATGATGTTTTTTATGATGATGATGGGGAGGATTGTGATGACATTAATGATGATGATGTTAAAGGAGGAGGTGGGGAGAATGATTAGTAGGGAAATGATGATGACGATTATTGTTTTGATGATGATGATGATGATGATGATGATTAAAAGGAGGCAGAGGAGAATGACGAGGAGGGAAATGAGGATAAAAAACACAAATATTTGAGCAAATAGACAAGCCAGTAATGGCAAGGTAAATGAGTTGATAGTGGTTTCATTTTCAAGTAAAACAAAAACAATATTTGAAATTGTTATGACATACTGTGCATCAGCAACATCATTATAATAATCATCTTCATTTTCGCGCGTCATAGGAGGCGTAAATAAGCTGCGCTATTAAAGTGTTACTGATCGTCAGCTTTGTTTTCTCTATTGTAAAGAACAACCTCTTCACTTTCTATAACAAAGTCTCCACCTCTAACTACTTTATGTATTCTTATATATGGCAGTTTGTGTCGGGCCTGGTCGACTTAAACGACAGGTTTGGTTTACAAGTAAGAGTTGTTTTTTTCAATATGTGAGCCCTTAATGATGATCAAGATACACCAGTCATTTGTATGCCCTGCCCCCTTGGGGCTGGGGAGACCAGGGACAAAGTGGGACTAGAATGCCTGTAATTTACCAACGATGTGTTCCTACAGTGCCTCTGTTTGTTTTGTTTGTTTGTTTTGTTGGTTTACGTCCTAAGTCAACAGCTATGGTCATGGTGGGACGGTCAGTGCACCTAACCACACCTTTTTCCTAGGCAAGCTTGAACAAGCAGTTAACCAGTACTTCATGCACATACTTTCGCTTGTAACTGACAACAATCCTTCTTGAATGATTCAGCGGAAGGGAGGAGAATGACCGTAGACATTATTTCATAATCAATCTCCTAGAAAGAATGGGACCAGGCCGGGATCAAACTCACGACCCTGGATCTACAGCCAGACCCGAATCTGTTGCCAGACACGTTGGATGTGCCACATCAACCTATATATAATATAAACCGAACCAGGTGCAACTTGGCGGTTTAGGTGGGCAATTTGCATGTTTTCTGGCAAGGGTTGATCCAGATAATTGTATCAGGGGGTTGGGGAGGGCGGAGGTCCCAGCCCGACTGGCATTTTAGTCGTCCTCTACTTACTTTTAAACTGTGTTCCATTTGACCATTCCAAAGGAACTCAACTTCCAAAGAGGGAGGGGAGTCCAAGATTCTTAGGCACTGTGTGGTCCGGGTAGGGGTGGGGTGTGGAGGTCCAAATGCTTATTCCTACAGAAACATATCACACTTGTTATTTAATTTATTTATTTATTTATTTATTTATTTTTGGGGGGGGGGGGGGGTTGGGGGCCGGATCTCCTGACCTCCCCCACCTCTATGGATACTAAATTCAGAAATCAAGAGAATCGGTAGAAACTAGAGATGCTCCCACAAATATACCGTTGTTAGATAAGGGCTGCAAGTTGATATTTCTAATTGAGTTATCGCTATGCCCAGGACGTAATTCAAGTATAACAAAGGGCAAAAACTTCAAAATTATGCGAAAGAGAGCTATGGTTCTTGTACTCTGAATTATCTCTCTTCATTTACAATTGAAGTTTCAAGTTGAAACCTCTTATACATGTAGTTGTTGTTATGCTCTGGACAAAATTTAAGCTTGAAAATAAACGAAGGGCAATAACTCCTAAATTATGCAAAAAGAGAATATCCCACAAAGGCCCCGCAGTGGAGGGCTTTTAGAAGGACTTTGAAAATTGAAATGTTGAAAGCCTCGGCCCTGAGGGTGCAGGGGATACAAATGACTGCTGCATTAGCAATATTAAGCTAAAAAGGTACATAGCCAAGGTGCCATGGAAACAATATAAGAGTCCAAAATGTTACTACGATGAACACCGGTCCTTATGATAGCGAAGGGATGCTCTGTGCTTAAAGCTTTTATGACATTTTTGACACTCATATTGTTTGGATGGCAAATGCGTTAACATGTGCTGGGCCAGGTACCTTTTTTGTTTAAATGTTTTCTCACATGTACCACACTGGAATGATGAAGTGGCGCCACAAGTTTTAGTGTGCTCTTTCAAGTGCATGACACAAACATTACACTTAGGGCAGGTCTCCTTTTCCCTATGTGTCTCCTCATGTTTGGTCAAATTTGATTTGGTAAGGTATGTTTTTGGACAGTTTTTACAGGCATACATTTTGTCGGGCGTGTGGCTCATAGCATGCGCTTGGAGGCTGAATCTTCTACAGAAACTTTTACCACACTGTTGGCATACATAGTTGGCCTGGTTCTTGTGAGCCCTCAGATGTTCTCCTAGGACATCCTTCCTCCCAAACGATTTATTGCAGACATCGCAGGTGAATGGGCGGAGCCCAGTATGAGTTTTCCGGTGCACCCGTAACGAGTTTGGGTTCTTATAGGACTTGCCACAGTCCACACATAGGCAGTTGGCATCCATTCTGAAAAGAGAATGAAAGACATAGTAAAACTAAAAAGACAAATTCGTCGAATTTATATCCCCCGACGATGGATTACTTTAGAGAAACATGTAAATCACAAAGTATAAATCCCATTTATCTAGACCCTTAGTTCACCTTGGGTATCATTCGGATCATATCAAAAGCATGCCAAGTATGTTTAAGTCACCTGCTGGGAAAGGGCTGACCTCTTGGCTCTCGTTTGTGAATTCTAATTTTGAAGTCACTTTCCCATTGGTATCTGGGTCAGGTGTGGTGCTTAATTGTATCGATTCCTGATCTTTGCCCTCTTTCTTACTTAGTTTAATTAAAGAATACATATCTTCATAATTTCAATATCTAAGTCAATGTTTTGCTTGCTTGGCCTTTTGACCCTACCCTATGGATCGATGGTGTGTGTAAGGACAGAATATTTGCTTTCATAGTGCTCTATGCTCAAATCCCTTTAATTTGATATGCAACATGACTTCTTTTAGCATAAAATATGAATTGACCTTTTTACCCCACCCCCGGGATCGATCCCTCAGACCTCTCAAAAACCATAATTATAAAGTTCTATCATTTCGGGACCAAGTGTGCTACCTGCCTGGTTGGTGCAGTCGATAGCGTGTTTCAGCTTGCGAATCGTAGTGTGCAGATTCGATTCCCGGGCTTCGCACATTCATTCTAATGAAAAGGATTAGGAATGGTTATCAGCTTAGGTTTAGCCTGTTCAAAAAAGTGGGGTTAGGATCCTCCATAATGAACTCATCTATTTGCCGTGGACATTAAGCAGATGTTGGCGTTCTGTGGTCACACATGGTGGAGGAAACTGAACAACCCGGGGAAAAACATTGACCTTGGACGGCCTACCACTAATTTGCAATACTTTGACACCGGGATTCGATCCCGGGATGGCAAGCGAGTCATTTAATCAACGCCCACTAACACTTAAAAGATTCTTAACAGGTACAAACCTATTAATTTATGAAGCCGTCTCAAAATGACAGAAACACTGACGACTAGAACGTTTAAGCCTTATCCAAACAGAGGAAACATAACTGAAGGGGCTGAGCGTATATTCAAATATAGGCCTACACAGCATCAAAATTTAAGCACCACTAACTAAACCTCATAAATGTGTCATATTGGAATAGGATAGTGAAGCAATCATGCTATTTTGACAAAGTATGAGATCATCAGTTCGCTAAAATCAAATATGGTCAAACTGTATTTTTTGTAACTTTATGTACATGAATAAAAATTGATAATTTGGTATGAAAACAGCACCAAGTTGTTACGAGATGTTGGGCATTACTTCTTGAAGATTTGGGACGCTAACGAAACCCCATATTTCGAGCAAAATGCGAATATCACGTTTATTTTCACATTTTCCATTAAATATTTATGCAGTTTCACAACAGATAAAGATATTGCGTGTTCACTAATATTTCGTCCAGGTATCAGAAAATAATATAAGGGGTGCTTAACTTTTGACGCCGAGTACATTATATATTAAAGATAAAGAAACAGAACTTACATGTCTAGAGCAAGAAGTATATGGCTCTCACTGACCCTGAAATAGATTAACTTCTCATTCAACATGCCGTCCAGTAGCACGTATTTTACATGTGTCAGTCATTTGTAACCACGCTTCTCACGTGACGTGTTTTCCTCCGCAGCATGCAGTTCTATGTTGTAAGCAACTATAGCAATGCGATGTAAAACGGGAAACAGTTGAGATATTTCGAAGCTATTTCCGTGGAAACAAATGACTGATACATGTATATATTATAGGCAGTGCATTAAGATGTGTGCATGTATGGATCCGGGGGGGGGGGGGAGGGGGTAGGCAGTCCGGACCCCTTGAAAATCACAAGTTCTATAGGCTTCTATAGAAATTAGATTTTGGACCCCTCCCCCCCTGGGAAAAGGTTGGACCCCCTCCCCCCTATAAAGTGCCTTAGAGTGAGATGGGGTGTGGCATAACAAGATTAGCAGCAATCGGAGCAGGGATTTTATAGACTGCTTCGCCGACCACATTGGAGTTTATGCTTTGTACGAAAGCTTGGCTACTGTTGGAAGGTCTTTACCATAAGCGAAAAAGTCAAAAGATGGTTGTGATATGTTGCGGACTTTGACAAAGTCGGGTATTATACACCAGTCATCCCTCAGGACCGGGGAATTCGGCTTTTTAACGTTTCAAATTTCAAAGCCCTGCTGAAAGCGTTGCACTGCGGGGCCAAATTTGTGGTAAAATCCCCGCTAAATGTCCCCGTCCACGGGAGTTGAAAAAAATGAATAACAACAAAACATTTTAATAAGCTATCCATCTTTTCCCCTATCCCATGGTGGTGCCCCATTGAATTTTGCTTTAGTCGGCCCAGTGGTTTCAGAGTATTTTAACACACACGCATACTTTCACTAGGGAGCCTTTTTGTATAACGTAATGCAACTTTATATGTTCACCAGAACACAACAAATGAAAAAGTATTAGGGACATCAATAGGCACATTGAACAAAAGTAATCTAAAGCGTCCCGCTGTTTTTCCGGCTATTTAAGCTGGAAATTAAACCCCAGGCACATCCACAGCACTGCGGGAACACATCGTAGGCCAAATTCCGGCACTTAAGCCCGTCTATGTCCCCGTTATCCCGGGCCCAAGGGGGCGGGGCATACAAATGACTTATGCAAAATTAGACAAAATTTAAACCTCTAAACGATTATTTTGCAAAGACATACACAAAATGCGCATATAGAACCTGCCAACGATCTCCCACAAGATATGTTTAATTGGAGAAAAATAACAATTTTGAGACAGGTCTAATAACATGGGGGGGGGGGTTGGGGGGCAATTGTGTGTTCATTGGGTGTTCAAATAACTGATTGGAGAAATAGTGTCTTCCCTTTCAAAAATAACCCACATCTCTCTCGCTCCCTGCCCCCTTCACTACTTGTCGATCCAATGTGCGGATCCAGAGGGGTGGTCCGGACAACCCCCTTGGAAAATCGCAAGTTATATGGGTTTCTATAGAAATTAGCATTTGGACCCCCCCGCCCCCTGGAAAAAGTTGAACCTCCCTGGGAAAAGTTGGACCCCCTCCGGATCCTGGAAAAGTATAGTTTTCTCTGTTGTAGTGTAATAGAATCATTAACAGAGACTAGATAGAAGCTTGAAGCTTAGAATGTGCCAAGTTTAGCGTAGCTATTACACTTTCCAGGGAGCAAACAACAAAGACTCGCATCAGACTGGCTGGATGCGCAGACTGGTCTGCGCCTTTGTTGAGTCAGGTTTTCTCGCTATGATCTTAGATATGCGGAATGGCCTTAAAACCCTGAAAATGTATAACGACTATAGCATGCGCGGATCCAGAATGTTTTGTAAGAGGGGGTCCAACTTTGATAACGTTTTTTTAGTTTGATTAGGGGAAGGATCCAAAATACCACTACATGTACTAGCGGGCCATAAACGGCCCGCCAGCGAAACGCCATTTAAACTGCGTTTCGCTGGCGGGCAGATGATGGCCCAACATTGAATACTTGATTAAGGGGATCCGGACCAGTATTGCTAAGGACCCCTATAGTGATTAAATTCAATAAAAAATAAATATACCGTAACTAAATATAACTCCGCTCAAAGATGCCAATGCGTTACGCAGAGAATTTAGGCTATAAAAATGGTCACTTTAGATAAAAAAAAAATCTCAGATTTTTTTTATATTTTGATCAAAACAAAGATCGTGGGTACAGGTAAGAACTGCAACATTATGGTGGTTGTAACGTTTACCTACAATCTACATTTTAGAGCAAATGAAGAAGTTATATATGCAACTAAAACTCTTATTTTACGATATAAAAAGTGGGGTTTAAACTATATTTGATGAGAATTGGGGACAATTTTGAAAACTGAGACTCGCTCAAAAAGTGTGGGATAAGGTCACTACAGGTGCTGTTTTCCTAAAACCAAGACAGAGAAACATTTGACATGCCGCTCTCTTAAGCAATGCAGCACCACTCTCCTTAGCAACGCAGCACACTGTTCTACATAACCCAAACAGGTAAAATGGATCCCTTCTTAATAAACCTCACCATCCTCTATTTTCTGCTTGTGTGTGTTCGGCATGCTGGAAGGAAATGGATTGATTATGCATATGCTTTAAGCGGCGCACTCCATTCTGCAGGATGTATTAAAATGGGGGCCGGCAAACGGCGTAGTATACATTTTCGCCAAGATCGGCGTAAAATCGTTTTCTTCAGATTTTTTCTCAAAACACAAGTTTCACTCTCCAACTGTTACAACGTTTCGATGCTATGGGACCAGACGTTGACTCGGGCATGGGTAAAATGAAAGATATGTACACCAGATCAAAATTCTATGACTTGAAAGTCGGTAATTTACAAGAAATCAACAAAAATGTCATTCCCTCCCGATCGGTACTCGAATAAATTTCTAAATGCTTGCATAAATCGCCATGTACACGTCGGATACTTAAAAAGGATTGAATTCTATAGTCCTTTAGGCATACGGCATGTTTTTCTATGCAGTATTAACAACAACAAAAATGAAAACACTTACCACTTCCGCTGTCTACAGGCGTGTCGCCGCCATTTTATTCCAGAAAATAGACGTATGACGTGCCGGCAATACGCGTAAATACCGGCAAACCTACGTATACATTGACCAGTGTGACTTCTGCCAATCTCGGATACAATGTGTAGTTATTTTGGAGCGTAACTCCTCTTCAATTTTATTCCGGTCTTTAGTAAACTTCGCAGATGTTTAGTATATGATCTTAAACGTGCATCGTGCATGTGGTTTAGGCATGATCCTAAAGTTATTTTCCACACTAGACCTTTCACTTCTCGCACAAGCGAAGTACATAGGGAAAAGAAATATTAAAAAAGATATTAGGTATCTAGTCTAATTTGATAGTCCGGCATGACAGAAATGCTTTAAATCTTAACTTAATTTCAAAGCCGAGGAGTCTTGCATCAAATAGCGTTTCATCTGGGTCAACATTGTTTGCTAAACAGAGGGGTTAGAATTGCCTCTGCAATGCGTCGCTAACGAGTTTTCTCAAAATATGGTTGTGTTATGTTGAGAAGAAAAAGACAACATAACTTCGAAATAAAAGTAAAGTTTATTGTAGAACCTCAATTCATAATCGGTGCTCAAAATGATCGCATGTCAAATGTAACAAGCTGGCGAAATGCGATGTGAATTTTGTCACGTACGCTTCTGTTTCACGTGCAGGTGTCGGCATACTTCATGGGGAGAAAATCTGGACAAATAGCGCTGATTTTCAACGCTTTTCTAGTATAACTAGCACATTATCGTGAAAAGCCTGCGCTATGCTACTGATCGTTTTCGACAGTTTAAACGTGTCCTCACCTGTTAAGTGCGAGTGTAATGTTTATATAACAGTGCAATAAAATACACGCTGCGACACCGTGGCTATTATCGGATCCACCGTGAATCGGTCACCAGTCTCGTTCTGTCGGTGGATGTCAATGTGTCGTCACCGTAGCGACACCGTGCGTCACTCTAGGTCACCTCTACCGTGACTAGTGGCGAATGGTAATTACTCGTTTGGTGTACGGTACCCCTTTCTGTCACGCCTATTTGAATTTGACATGTCAATAAAAGACTTAGAAATTTAGGACCAATTCAATTTATTGTAAAATCATCAGTTATATACACAACAATCTGTTTGTGACACAAGCACAAGACCTTTTGGAGAAGTTGGCAGAAAATCTACTCTACATCTTTGATCCCGAACACATTTTGCTAAAATTGAGGATTAAAAAGTTATTGTGAAAAATTAGTTCTAAAAACTTAACAGCTGGAGTTTAGGCTAACAGTCAATAGCTACATCCAGTGGCCACAGTAAATCATCTAAAATTTCAAAATTTTCTCCATCTGTTCTCAAAATTAAATGTTGAATATCAGGGGTCATTTTGCTGTGTAGAGTTGGTAAAACTTCCCCCTGTACATCGATATAGTGTTGATATTTTTTTCATATTCTGGTCCTTCAGGATTATTGGGTTCTGACGGAAAGCAGAATACCGCTTAAGCCGATGCTAGAGGCGTAAGAATAGTTGCACTTTCCATTAGTTCTTATGAACAGACTCAATAAAACCGAGTCTGATGTTTTATAATATTGTAGGTTCTCTCCTTATCTGAAGGATCCATTTTCCCAGATTATTTGGAATTTATTAGATGCTTGCCAGAATAGCAGACAGGGAAGACTTGATCAGATTTCTTTTTCAGAAGCACCCTGAGCTGTGTCTGTACTGTTTGTTTAGGTCATTTTTGCAGGCAAAATATGGGGACTAACCGTGATCCAAACTGTTTAACCCATTTAAGCCGAATGAACTTTCCTATCTCTATAGGTAGGATGAGTCTATTTCAAATTTTAGGGGTGTTGGGTGTTATTTTTCATTTTTATTAAAATTCTTATAGAACATATTGTGAGCAAACAGAGTAGACCCTTGTCAGATGCCGCACTCTGCGGCGTCTGGTCACTCTGCGGCGTCTGGTCTGGGTCTGCACTATTTGCCCATGTCCCACAAAAAGGATGCTAGACTTATATCGGTTAACACTGATAGTATTCATAAATATGTCCATGCATTGTCTATGGATTTATTGCGGCATTTAACTCTTAGCCTTGTAGTGTCGTCTGCTGATAACCTTTGCAAACAGTTTGGACCCAGATCAGGCCCAACAAAATGTCGGGCCTGACCTGGATGCAAATTGTTTGACACTCTGGTAGTATTCTTGAAAGTATTTTTCGAAAAAATTGATTTTGAAAAAATCAGCAGACAACAAAAAAGAATGAAAGAATTTCCCAGTACACATATTTAGAATATGTTCTTTCCTTGAAGAGTCTTTGTCAGTATTGACGAACCTCTGAAAGTCAAAATTTTGTACTTTTCTTGATTAAATATATATCATCTGTCAAAGTGTTCTAGATTTTGTTATATATCTAATTTATTCTACTGTCTGCATCAATTAACCAGAAAAATGCATATTTCAAGTAAGCTGAATACAAGTATTTCCTGATCATACTCACTTACATTTTAATGTCTCTGCTGTTGGCAGTGTAAAACAGAACTTGTCTGGAAAAGAGAGAAGCTTTGTCATGAGGCTGTTATCATGCTTTGCCTCTTCCTAACCGTGCTTAGGGTTGGTCAACAGTGTGTGAATGTGACAGTTCCTGGTCGTACTCACTTACTTTTTAACCTAACATTTTCTATACAGTTCTTGAAAGTGATGTGGCAAGAAAAACAGAAGTTTCTCTGATGACGTCCATTGTCATTTGCATGAGTTCTAAGAGGAATCCTGGCTATGAAGCAGACACCGAAATGAACAGATAACTGTAATATACTAATGCTATCTGGTTATTTTGTGAAGTTGTACAGATTAATCTGCTATCAGAGTTCAGGTAAAAGGGAATATCTATTTCTCCAACATTATCATTTTTGGAATGACTCAATGGAGATGGTGTTGCTTCCTTTTAAACTATTCCTCTCCTCAACTAGGCTTTGTCTTTGAGATGTGCATCAGTTTGCAAAGGCGGAACTATTCCCTCTGATGTTTACAAGCAACATATATGTATATCATATCAAATCCTTCAAATGCAGTACATTCCTGAAGAGGTGATTAATGGTTTCCATGAAAGCTAATGTACTGTAAAACTGTCGGAGGACAAGTTCAATTCTGCCTGGATTATCTGCATGGTCTAAGCAACACAATACTAAGTTTTTAATAGGATCTAGAGGAATCATTGGACTAACCTTAAAAGGCAATTCACTGACTAGGTAACGTGGTTCCTGAGCCAAGCCTGTGATCGCAAAGTACTCAATTGTGTTCCACAACTATGTATGTCGAAGTGCATGTACATGTACAGTGAAACCAAACTAGAGTTGACCTTCAAATCATTCTGGTACAAAACCATTAAAATGATTCTGTTGTAAAATTAATTTAGATGTTTGACAGTCGATTCATTGATCCCCCTTTGACCCCACAGAGGTCACACCTCACACTTTTAACGAATTTTGCAACATGTGTTATATCATCCAGGCTTGCTAGGCACAGGGAGTGAGGAAATCACTCATGAAGGAAGATGTTATAAAGCTTGATGGACAAGACAAACATCAGAAGATTGCCTATGACCCCAGCAAAACCCAACAATAAGACACTGGCAGACATGCCAAAGATACAGCAGTATAGTCATGAATGATTAGGTGATACATCTGTTTTTGTAAGCAGCTTGCTCTTTCAGGGAGGTTCCTTGCCATTTGAGAATGTGCAAGATTTCTTTAAATATTTTCAAAAACTATGAATGGAATCAATGACTGCATGTATCAAATCAGATTTCATACATTAAATCAAAAGCATATCTGAAGGCAAAGTAGCATGTATTGAGAAAACAGAATACATCATCTTTGATGCTACAGCTTTGATACAGATGCTACCAGTACTGTCTAAAACGGCTAAAGTAACATCTGTAGCCATAGTAGAACAGTTCCGTGTCTACATGCTTTAGGCCAGCTGCAAATATTAGTCCGTTTCACAGATACACGTTGTCTTTGATATGTATAGGGAGAATAGTTTGAATACGCTAGTATGCCAAAAAAGGCAACACCACAATGGGACTTAAAATGCTTCTACAAGCAGACATGAAAGTACTCAAAGAATAGAAGAAATTATTATCAGGAGGCAATATTAGGACAACCTTGTAGCTTATTACACTGACATTGATAAAAGCCAGCTGAACAGAAACATACAATCTTCATCAGTGGTAAACTGAAGGACAGAGCCATCAAAGCGACCAAAGATGAGCATATGGACATCTCAGAGCTATGAGAGGAAGCAAATACAAGGCTGTTTACATATCTCAGTTGCTGCAAAATGTCCCAGTAGAGGTAAAATTTGTATAGAGTAAAGTGACGTCACTAATTCTAACTGTAATCGGAGAGGTCTATTGACAATAAAAGGTAATCCCGCATTTAGACAGGTAAACAAACGAGGATATTGGTAGTTATATCCTTACCTTTGCATTAAAGCTATCATTGGGTGTCACAGACCAGTGGTCCAGTGGTTAAGTAGCGATATTAATATATTCGAACCTGTATTTTTTTCTGAGGGGTTCGAATCCCTGAGTTTTTCTTTTCTTTTTTTTTCTTTTTCTTACTCCTTCAGTGGGCAGTTTGAATTACCTAGCGCTGTAACAAACAGTGGCGGATCCAGAAGTGGTTCAGGGGGCTTCGGAACAGATTATTTCGTTTTCAAAGGGATATTCAAGAAAACTGAGAGATCAAATGCAAATCGACCCCCTCCCTTATTTTTCTGAATCCCCTCTCCTGGAGACGTGGATCCGCCTTTGAACAAAAAGGCTTATGTCGACAGGAAAACCAATTAAAGGCGAGGGTTTTAACGACCCACGAAGGGTCTAGCAGACGTTAGTGTATCAGAAAACTATGTTTGATCGTTATTATTGCATAAAGTCATATTGTCACTTGAAAACTTTGGGAAAACGCTTCGAAAAGTTCATTTTTGCAATACTATAATGGCGGGCAAAAGCATGAAGGATTCGTAGGTTTTGAAAAAGCCTGTTCCACAGCAAAAAACTTACGTCATCCTAACGCCACTGAATTACGTTCATTTCTATGTATACACACGCTACTGTTGATTACGTTAATTTTTGTGACGGCCTAGAATGCGTATATGTAAAGTAGAAAAGCCGTGCATCAACAGCACGTAAGTTGCCTGATTGATACATGGGTTTTTGCCGGTTAAAACACGGTTGTTAATAGCATGCGACACGGGTTTTTATGCAATAATTAAAGTTAAAATGAGTCTTCATCTACATCCACACAGTACGTTGTGTATGCAAGCGGCAAACGCTCTGGTGAGCTTGCGTATTTCTGCATGCTCACCTGATCCTTTGATGCTCAGTATTGCGATCAAAATCTCACTATGCTGGCATCATTTTATGAACTTTTTATATCATATATATATATTGAAATAAAATACTATTCGCTAAAAAAAATAAATATAAAAATTGAAAAATAAAATATTAAAAAATATAAAGAAAAATACACAAAATAAGAAAATAACTAGAATAAGAAAATACACAATGGAAACAAATGAAAAAAAAGAGCATATCAATAAGCCTATAAAATGCTTAACAATGGGATTCGAACCCTTAACTGTTTACATAGCTCACGTGCCGCATATTATTACAGTTGCCTCTCTACCTACTGAGCCACTGAGGATTTACATGCCATGATCATTATTAATCGCTAAATCCGTACAATTGTTTCACCTGTAGTGTTATAATATTTTTCTGAATGAACTTGAATGAATGAATAACGGTATTAAGCTGCTTCACCTGTTTTCTATTGGACTCTATCCATGACGGACAATACTCTTACTGTGTGAGATCTATACAAATTTTCTTTTTCTTATTGTTACTTCCTTTTCATAGATAAAAAAAGCTACAAATGAGATCTTGCTTACATGTCGAATTGGCATATGATGTTGCTATAAGACGTTATATCCTTGTTAACATCTTATACACCAGTCTTACATAAGAACAACACACAATACTGATCATAAAATACTGTCTGGCTTTATGTGATATAGGCAGTGCTTTCTTTGGGGTTGGTAAGAGGTCCGTTTTCAAACGCATGATTCGAAGTGCACTGAAAGATCTTGTTTATCAAACTGTCAAAGTTTTACTTGCACTCAGTTTGTTGGAGTAATATATGAAAAACTAGACCCTACATCCCTAAACGAGGTAAGCTTAGCAAAGGCAGCAACAAAAGTCCTATCGACAGACAACAGTTTCCATTTGCATATTCTACATTCTACGCGCCCACCCCACAAAATGAATATGGATAAAAGATAGTTGAATACACCAATGTCACACATACTGTATGCGTCATACGATGATGAACCATTCAACAGCTGCCCCAAAGCTTTTAAATGACCTTACATGCAATTGCGAGAACAGTATCTGTGACTATAACTGTACATTATATACTCCTCAAAATAATTGAAGGACCAATGCTTTCAATTATAACATTGACGCATTTTGTGTAGAACGTATTTTGAAAACCAATTTTACGATCTAGCTTAAATTTTTCGGACACCTTTGACGCTCAAATTGCTAAGTGAAACGGCACAAGAAAATGGTAGAAAATGTTAATAACAAGGATTTTTTTGTCATTTTAAAACTTGACCTAAATGCATTGGAATGTCATTTTTTGTGTGTGTAATGCATGGATCACAGAACTGCATGAAATGAATGAAAAATGCTTTTAGATGCTGACATCTCTGTTTTTACATGATTGTATGGTGTTTTAATCCCGTCGATAACACCCACCTCTTCCTGTGAGAGAAAATTGTCCCTTTTGACTGTGGCGTAATGGCCAGCCTATGGGTTCAGACAACTGGTTTTGGCGTTTGTCTGTGACAATCTTCAAACAATTTGTCGGGACATCTTTCTAACACTCAAAGGCATAGAATGACGATTGAATATCTGATTCTTGATGGCCAAGTACACCCATTGTTTTTAGAAAACAAAACAATGTCAAAACCCCATTGTCAGAGATGAAAAAGCTTGCTACCCAGTATATTGAAACTGTTTGAAGAATTTTTTTGCATGCAAGCTGAACTGTTTAAAACACAGTTTAATTTGATGTCACTTTTATTCTACTCGAATGACCACAGAAGAATTTCACCACCCCACCCACTGCCTTTTGAAAGTGTGTTTTTGAGGGTATGTTCATTTGAGACACAGTTATGGCAGAATTAGGCATGGAAACCAGTAATAATGATTCTTGACTTATGGACATAAAGAATAAAAAGCTTTGGGCCAAGTTTTACAGAATTTAAATGTTTGAGCTAATTATACTCGCATTCTAAAATCTTGGTCCTTTAAATATTTTGAGGAGTATATATGTTTTCACAATGACTTACCATATAAGCACTAACCTAACCTACGAATGCAAAATAGCAGCTCCATGAAAACCCATTTTTGTACATTATCCATGCAAAACACAAGCGATTCTGAATAGATAAAGTCATGTTCTTTAACATCACTCTTTGACAGATCGAAAATGGAAGGATAAATACACTACACCTTTATTGCGAAGCATTTTAGACCATTTTGACTGTAAATGTCTTTGGTGAAAGCAATATAGCTTCATCCTGTTTTGATATTAATAAAACGGTATACTAAACCAACATGACATTAGTTCTGCGGGAAGGCCGTGTCACACCTGCTTGAGTAAAGTCATAGATATGTCTGTCACAGTCAAAATATTGGAACGTAAATGTAGGTCAATGTCACAAAGCAAGGTTAAAGAGAACGCGAGGACAATTACTGTACAAAGTTTGACACTCAACTATCACTGTTGCAGAGAACTCAAATTACTGTAAATTTTTGAGGGACGGACGCCAATTTATATCAAAGTCACTGGAGCGTAAAAGGTAGGTCAAGGTCAGCAGGCCTTCCCTGTATACTCAAAGAATATTCAGAGGACAGTTACTATGCAATGTTTATTAACAGTTATCATCGCTGTAGAGAAATTCACTTTAATGTAAATTGTTGACGGACGGGTGGACTGATGCGAATTCTAACTCCTATGTAACACTCTGTTTTAAAAAGCCACACCCTTGCTACAAACAAGTGTGACAAAAAGAATAAAATAGTAAAGATTAAATATTTACAATTTCTAACAGTAAAATCCTTACAAAATTGGACAGGATTACATGCAGTTGCATCCAGATTAATGTTATGTCAATGTCATAGGTTTTCGTGACTTTTGTACTCAATGACCTCATAAAATAATGTAAACCAGACTGCATATTGTCATTTAATATCTATTTTTATATTTATTCACATTCCACTCCACAATTTACAAGAAATAGATTTTTATGTGCATATATGAGGATAATATCTGCTTGGGTTGCCCACAGAAAGCGAATACTAACAATTTAGGGTGTATACTTTTGAAGGGCCGTAAAAAATTTCGCACAAAATTTTGGAAGTAGCATCATGCAGTTTTGAAATGAGCAGACTCCAAGCTTTAATTTGGTATATAGTAGTATTTGTTACCCTGCTGGTATGGGTACCTCTAAAATTAGGCTACTTTTTGCCACGTTGCTGCAGCACTAAAATTGTTGAAGGTCAATTGCCAATGTCCATATTTTTTTTTTCATAAATACTTTTAGTTAGGACTGGAAGTAATTTTTCACAATGTGTACAATACACATCAAAATACATTATACACGGCCACCAATCCATCTCTTTCATCCCATATACCAGTTGGATTAAACTTTCTGTTTCCTAATTTTGAGAGCAAAATTTAGAAATCGGGCAATGCTATTCGATGAGACACTTATTAAACTTTTCTACACTGATATTGGTTTTTAGTAGGATATATTGCTTGACAGTTTAAACTGTTTTGTAATGAAGAAAAATAACATTTTTCAACTTCAACACATATTCTGGAATCATTTTATGTGCCTGGGCACACTATTTCATGTATGTCAAAGGTAAACACCAAGGCCATCGAATAGCATTTTCGGATTTCTAAAATTTTGTATTGTTTAGAGAATAACAATTTTGCTGAATTTATGGTCCATCTCATTCATAGGAGATGGGTCCCCCTTCTTCATAACACAATATTGATTTTATGCGATGAAGGAGATGGATTGGTGGCAAAAAGTTTGGTACTACAAATTGGCAGATTATGATTAATACAGAGAAGAACTGTCCGAAGCTAGCCTCCTTCTTAAGATCCAAACTAATAACAATATAGATCAGAATATACAGGACTTTTCAGAAATTATACTTAACGCAGCGGACAAATCTATTCCTAACAAAATTGTAACTATCAAATCTAATGACTCTCCATGGATAACATGCCACATAAAACATTTGATCAGAAATCGCAAACGAATTTATGGGCAATTTAAAAACACCCATCTCGCTCACTACTGGACGAAATATAAAATCATGCGAAATAAAGTTGTAAAAGAAATATGAAAGTCAAAACAGGATTATTTTGATAAACTCGATAGGCAGTTGTCATCTGACAACCATGATCCAAAACTATTTTGGAAAACTTCCAAACAAGTTCTCAGCCTTGACAAATTCTCCAGCAGTATACCAACTCTTAAAATGCATAACGAATTTGCTGAAACTGATCAAGCAAAAGCAGAAATGTTGAATCTCTATTTTTCTTCTCAGACAAGGGTCGACGACACAAACAAAGACTTACCACTTCTTGAACCAGCACTACACTTACTAAACTCTATTGAAATTTCTATCCATGATGTTAAGGACGTTCTTCTTCACCTTAATGTGTCCAAAGCCTCTGGGCCTGATCTAATAAGTCCTCGCCTTCTGAAAGAAGGTGCTGATATACTTGCCTATCCTTTTTCTATTGTTTTCAATCGTTCCCTTAACCAGGGGTATTTTCCCCATTCTTGGAAAGAAGCCAACGTTTCTCCTATCTTCAAAAAGGACGACCAATCTCTTCCAAGCAACTACAGACCAATATCTCTCCTGTGTCAAGCTGGGAAAGTAATGGAACGATGTATTCATAAACATCTTTATAATTATGTTCTTTCTAACCATATCTTAACTCCTCTTCAATCGGGTTTTGTCTCTGGCGGCTCAACTACTTTTCAGTTGCTCCATACTTACCACATGTTCTGTGAAGCTGTCGACAACGGTAAAGAAGTCCGAGCTGTATTCTGTGATATCAGCAAAGCTTTTGATAGGGTCTGGCATAAAGGGTTACTCCATAAGTTACGTGGAATAGGTTGCTCAGGTAAAGTTCTGTCTTGGTTTTCTAGTTATCTTTCAGGGCGTAGACAACGAGTGGTCCTTAATGGTAAATTCTCCAAGTGGGTCGAAGTCTTAGCTGGGGCCCCTCAAGGATCTATTCTTGGCCCTCTTCTCTTTCTTATCTATATCAATGACATTGTAAAACGTATTGGTGGCTCTATTCGATTGTTTGCAGACGACACTAGCTTATACATTATCGTTGACCTACCTGAGCAAGCAGCAATGGTCCTAAATGCTGATTTGCAAACAATTTCTCACTGGGCAAATGACTGGCTTGTTCTATTTAACGCAAACAAAACACTATCTATGGTCATATCACGTAAATTAAATCCTGTCCAGCATCCCCCTCTTTTTATGAATGACACCATCATTGCAGAAACTACAAGTCATAAGCACTTAGGTCTTACATTTTCAAGTACTTGCACATGGAATGAACACGTTAACAATATATCTCTAAAAGCCTGGACAAGGGTTAATCTCTTAAGAGCCCTTAAATTCAGAGTGAGTAGGAAACCACTGGAAAGCTTGAATATAGTGACTCTGTATGGGATAATTGCTCATCAGAGTCAAAGAAACAGTTAGAAGCAATCCACACAGAATCCGCAAGAATTGTCTCAGGTGCAACAAAACTTTGCAGCATTGAAAAACTCTTTGTTGAACTGGGATGGGAATCACTCCAGAGCCGTCGAAACAAACATAAACTCATTCTCTTTTATAAAATACTTCATGGTCTCACCCCGACTATCTCTATGACCTTTTGCCTCCTTTAGTTCAAGACACTACATCATATAATCTTCGAAACTCAGATAACATCCAAAACTATAGAGCTCGGTCAAACCTCCTAAACTCTTTCTTTCCATCAACAATACGTGCATGGAATGATCTTCCAAATGACACAAAAAATGCTTCTTCTGTGGCCTCTTTCAAACATAGACTCAACAGAAACCTTAAGCCACCTCCTAAGTATTACAATGTAGGTTCACGTAAAGGACAAATACTCCAAGCTAGACTCAGACTGGAGTGCAGTTCATTAAATTCAGATCTTTACCGGAAACATATTGTTTCCAGGCCCTCCTGTCAGTGTGGTGAGTTTGAAAGTGCTGCTCATTTCCTCTTCAACTGCCAAATCTATACAAACGAAAGGCAAACATATTTACCAAACAACCTCAGAACCTTCACAACTAAAGACCTCCTATTTGGATGTGAAAATGCTTCAGAGCAAGACAATCAATCACTCTTTCTGCAAGTTCAAGATTTTATTGTTAATTCTGGAAGATTTCCCTAACTCTGCCCAGAATAATTACACTTGTTATGGTCCCAATGGTAGGAGATCAGTCACTTCTTAACTTAATCTGTTCATTTATGCTTCCCGACTATTGCTGTAACCACTGAATACGCCACATCATGGGAGACAGTATTCAACCACGAACTAACAAATAATTATAGATCATTCCGCACTCCTCCCATTTTTGTTAGAATACATAGTGCTCCTGTGATGTGGCGCATCTAGTGATACCTACTGGATATATGTAAACCTGATTAAATGTAAAAAGAAAAAAATCTATCAATCTATCTATCTATCTATCTATCTATCTATCTATCTATCTATCTATCTATCTATCTATCTATCTATCTCTCTCTCTCTCTCTCTAAATGTTTAGACTATTTATACCATTCATATATGTTGCAAGATCCACAAGTATTAGGAAAAGACCAAAATAAGCCTCACAGCTTAATGTCAGATCCTATTTCTACTATGTACTTCCATAACATGTCTTGTGATTTATTGAATAAAAATATTGTTTAAACAAATAAAAAAAAAAACCTTTAATATGTTGTGTGTTGTGATAATTCTCATCATCTGGTAAAATATGTCTTTGATATTTGCTTGTGCTCTATTTTAATTTCTCTGTCTAAAGTCTCAAATTTGCTCCAAGACAGATATTTTTTCTACATTTGTATCTTCAGCCTATTTTGGCGGCCATTTTTGTTACCCTAGCAACGGTAAATGTCAAATTAATACTAGACTTTTACACTTCGGCTAATAAGAAGAAATTGGTGAAAAACATTTTAATTTTTTAGCCTCATAGGGGGGCCAAAATAGCCCCTTAATGCACGTAGCTCTGTGAGTTAAATTGGCCTAGCAGTTTCAGAGGAGATAATGTTTGAAAAGGTTGACGGGCTGACAGACCTAAGATGCTGAGTAATTGGTTTACTAATAGCTCACCTCAGAGCCTTCGGCTCAGGTAGGTTAAAAAATAGCAATACACACAGTTTTTAAATAAATGGGTATCCAAGTAAAATATCTCCGCAAATAATATTTTATATAGACAGCAAAATATGCAGAGTTTTTGAGCGCTGTAAAGAAATAGTCTGTGATTCCAAGCATTCAAACTGTATACATGGAAAAAAAAATATACGAAAGCAAATGCAACATAACCATATTGATCTTTGGAGTTGACCTTTGACTCCAAGGTCGTATCAGTGATCTGAAACCTTCGTTGTAAACTACACACCATAGGCAATCATTGTGCCCAATATGAACACTCAAAGCTGTAACATACTAACAATATTTGACCTTGGCCTTTGATTCCAAGGTCATAGCCGTGAACTGAAACTTTCGTTGTCATCTACACACAATAGGTAATAATGACAAATATAAGCACCCTAAGTCAAAAATTGAAAGATGAGTTCGCGTTACAATCCTTTAGACAGGTTTTTTAGTATATTATCTTGACTATTGAAACCTTCGTGTACACACGTTGTATAGGTTATAGATCATATATAACGATTATAAAGGAATCAAGTGTGAACGAGCGTAGCAAGTGAACCACTTAATTTCTTTATAATTGTCATATATGATCTATGACCGACTTATAGTTTACTCCCCCCTTTCCTGTGCTTCACAACCATTCAATTTTTACAGAAATTTAATTTTTTGGCCAACTTAATGACATATTTTGTCAATATATGTTATATCTTTTAAGTAAAATCATGAAGTAAATACGTGAAGTGGTCAACGTGGCTATGGGAGAGGGGGAGAAAATATAAGTAGGTAATAGCACGCTAATTACCAAAATGAACTCTACACTGCCATACACCTTTTGAATGACACTCACTCTGACAAGACTGCAATAATGTATTTTGTTTTGATACTACAGTGTAGAGCCAAATATTGAGATATTCTAGGAAAAGTAGCTGGCCAACATTTATGAGAAGCTAGTTGGAAGCATCCAAATTTGGTAAAAGTGTAAAATTTTCCTCTTTAAAAGAAGCCCTTTCTACCCCTATTTTGGAAGTGCACATGTTCAAATCAAAACCTGTTCTAAATGGCTAAGTGCAAAACATGCGTGCTTAAAATGACAAGAATGAAAGAGGAGAGAGAGAGAGAAGAAAAGGGGCAAAAAAAATGGGCATGAAAAAGCCTTGTACCGCGCCGCGTAGCGCAGTCCAAAATGTGTCTGACTGCAGATCAAGGGGTCGCAAGTTTGATCCTGCCTGGTCCCATACTTTCGTGAAGATTGATCATGAAATAATTTCTAAAATCATTCCCGTCCCTTCCCCTGATTCAAGAAGGGCTGTTGTCAGTTACAAGTGTATGTGATGAAGTACTGATTAACCTCTTTTTCAAGCTCACGCTAGAGAACCACTGTACTCGAACAGCACAGTCATTGCGTGGCGGTTGCATTCGACGAGTGCACAAAATAGAGTACCTAGCTGTTAAAGATCAGATGAAAAGGTTTTAAAACTGAATTGAAATGAATCAATTTATAACTTACAACAAAATGTTGAAAACCGCATCACAAAATTCCAATTATTAAAAAAGTTATGCCTGTTTGAATTTCAGACTTGGGTTTTGGTTTTCAAAAACCGACTTGATCCACATCTGAATTAAGGGTGAAGTTGGCGTCGTTAAACTGGTTTAAGCCCTCCAGTAAAATATTTTACTGACCGTTCCAAGGCGGCCGGTACTTTTTTTGTGGATCTTTTATGTTTTTGTTCTGTCTTGTGTTTGCTATGTCTTTGTACGTGACTGTTTATATGTGCTTTGTGGTCACCTGCTGGGAAAGGGCTTACCTCTTGGCTCTCATTTGTCATGTCTAACTGTAGTTTATCACTTTCCCATTGGTATCCTGGGTCAGGTGTGGTACTTGATTGTACCGATTCCTGATCTTTGCACCCTTACTTACTTTGGAAAACTAAAAATAGATTATATCCCATAATGCAACATTCTGTGATGTCATATGAGGATTTAAAAAGGAGATCTTCCTTCAAAAATCTCAAACTGTTTATTTAAAAAGTATATCTTCAGTTTAAAATGCCAATGGTTTAATTCCCTAAATTACATTTTGTCAGATTAAAATATTTTTTAATTTGCGTAGAAAAGGGAGAAATTGAATTTTGAATTTTTGTTTTGAAATTTCAAAATGTATTTTTTTTTCTTTCAGACAGCATGTTTTCGGATTATCTTTTTAATGTTTCAAAATAAGTTAACATAAAAATTGGATTTACTTGTTTTTGTATTTTTAGAATAAGAAATGCATTGTTAAACTGAATTAAAATTTTTTATTTAAATTTGAATTTAATGCATAAAATTTTAAGTAAAGGAAATTAAACATACAGAAAACCATTTATGCGATATCAATCTTAGTTGTTTCACAGAAAAGCATACTAAAGTTTGACAACTTCTTTGCATTTGCAAGTATTTAAATACATTGAAAATTCTCAAACCGCATTTGACATCACAGAATATGCATCGTTGGATAAAATCTATTTTTAGTTTTTTCAAGTCTGTTTTGTGCCGAAATTCAAATAGGCATAACTTTTGAATGGTTAGTTTTTAGATGCGGTTTTAAGCAAACTCTTTCTCACAATAACTGCTATTATATGAAATATTTTGTTAAAAAATTATTTTTACCTTTTCAGTTGATCTTTTAGAATGGTAATATTTTGGTCGATGTTTTACTTCTGAAAATATTCATTGCGAGTTTGTTTGTTTTTTTTTGTTTGTTTTTTTCTTTGTTTTTTTTTCTTTGTTTTTTTTTTTATTTGGTTTGTTTTTTTACAGTACAAATACTTTATTTAGTGATATAGGCCTCTGGCCCAGAACACAAAACATTGTTTAGACAATAATAATTAGCGCCAACTCTATGTGTACTATGGTCTATAGCTCTCCATTTTTTTCAACCAAAACGCATTGTCTGTGTGCTCTTGATTATTATTATCACTTATAAATCCAGCTGTGTATCTGCATAACAATTTTTTGTGTTGAGTGATAGGCGCTACAGCGCCAGGGTTATGCCAAACATCTGATTTTTTTCTGAAAAGAGGATGAAAGAAATTCAATGGAGAGCTATAGACCATAGTACACATAGAGTTGGCGCTAATTATTATTGTCTAAACAATGTTTTGTGTTCTGGGCCAGAGGCCTATATCACTAATGCTTATGTTCTGGAATGTATGCTTACTTTCGAGTAAATGCAAAATACAAATCGTTTAACGTGCACAAAGTTTGAAATCTGAGGACAGCATTTTTGAAGTTATTCAAGCTTTTCATACTGTACGCATAGCTAGTGTATATCAGGTGCTCTGGCCCAGTAGTCGAGTGTCTAACTAAAATCAATATGAAACAGTCAACGACCCGACCACATTAGTGACAATATTTCACGATGAATATTTTCAGAAGCAAAATATTGACCAAAATATTACCCTTTTAAACAGCTAGGTACTCTATTTTGTGCACTCGTCGACTGCAACCACCACGCGACGACTGCACCTTCGAATACTGAGGTTCTCTAGCGTGAAGCTTGCCCAGGAAAAAAGTGGTTAGCTGAAGCTGTAAACTCCATCTCCAGATATTTAGATGACCTTCTTAATATTGATAATCCTTATTTTGAACAGATGAATAAGGCGAAATTTTTTGATACTGAAGCCCCGATTTTGGACTTTGGCTTGTACATAACGAATGGCATAGTTTCACCCAAGATGAATGATAAATGGGACAATTTTAATTTTGAAATAGTAAATTCCCCATTTCTTGATGGAGATGTTCCTCGCCCCCCTTCCTATGGTGTATATATTTCGCAGCTTATTCGTTTTACGAGAGTGTGTTCTAATGTTGATGACTTCAACAACAGAAACAATAGAAACCTATTTTTGACTGTCCAACAAGGTTATAGATATCATAAAATAAAAATAAAACATTTTCTAAATTCTACCGCAGACATGCAGAGTTAATTGTTAAATACAACATTGGTTTAAAACGTCTTCTGCAACAGGGCATAACAGAACTTATATTTTGTGGTGATTTAGTTTTTAAATTCAAAACAAAAGAATTGTGGAAAACCCTAATTTTAGTGGTCAATTCAAAAAGATAATCAAACGTTATAAAAAAAGTTGGATATAACTTGTATATCATGCGACAGTCCTCATGCCTGGTTGTAAACCCAATCACGATTTATAGCTATGGTTTCCTCTAATTGCCAGACGGTGGGTCAGGCCTCAGACTCAATGACGGCTCTGATGTAAAGCTTTAATTGGTGGGTTGGTGCCTGATGCTTGGCTGTTGCAGGGTCCTCCGTGGCTCAACTTGAGGTTTTCTTTAGCTCTGACAATCAGTGAGTCGTGAGCCCTTTTCTCTGTTTCATCTTAGTGCGTTAATTTGTTTATATTGTTTCTCTATGATGATACATTGCAAAAGTTAGCAATCCTCCTTGCGAGCGTAACATTTTGTGCTTCAACAACAGCAGAATCTAGGGCGAAGATTTGGTGCCAGTGGAGTGCATAAACCCCGCTCACCGGTGGCTTTGGCTGCTGTCCGTTCTAAGGCGGGTGGTTCTGTTGTTGATACGTTATTGATTGTGACTCCCATTGTGGGACTCTGTAATAGTTCTATGTTTTGTTGTGCGTTGCTTTGTGTCCATTCTGGTTTTGCGGTCGTCTTGGTTGGGAGGGGAGAGCTGGTTGCTTTGTTTTGTTTGTCTTCATGGTGTCTCGTGATTGTTGTGTGGCTCTTCCTCATGGTGACACAGGTTTGTCTGCAGTTTGTGATTGTCGTATTTTCTGATCATACTCACTATTTTTCACTGTTTGCAAAAGTACTCGTTTAGGGGCTTCCCGAATATAAAGGGTTAATTACTGGTGGTTCGAAAATTATTACTGATACTTTAATTTGAACTATTGTCTATATAGGACATAGATAGACTGCATCAAATGTCGTGAAGAAATTGCCGGTGCCTTTAAAGAATTCGGTAATCGACGTTGCAAGCGAGAGCATGTTGAATCTAATGCTTTAAACACTTGGAAATAAAATAGTTTTAATACCATTGGTAAAAGAATTTCATTTACTTCAATAATTTAGAAATTCCACCTAAACCTAAATTTACTATTAGATATTTGAATAAATTGGTCCAAGAAATTCTAATAATGTTGTGGTCATTTGAATAATGTACTACACCAATACCCGGAAGCAAGAACATAGCAGTGATAAAACCCTTGAGCCTTAAAAGTCTGGACTATTAAATTAACAAAATAAGTAATTCTGAAATACCCCTCATGTTTATAAATTGGCATAGATGGACGAACATCACATATAGATGAAGAAAAAACTCTGCACCAAGTAAGGAAGACTATATGGGCCTCGACTCGACAAAGCCTTCGGGTTTCGACAAAGTTACTCGGATTCAAACCAGTCTGCTCAGCTACAGACATAAGCTAGAAAATTGAAATTTCACTCGTAGCAAGTCTAGATATATTTCTTTCCAACATGTGAACAACAAAGGCGCTGATCAGACAGGTTTTCTCGCGTCGATGCCCAATTATATATATTATATAAATGGAAAGAAGTCAAAAATACGCTAGACCTGGGTCAAGAAATTCACAATCATCATGAAACAATTTTTCTGTTGTTTTACATAAACTATATTCTAGTGCCTTTAATTTATGTTCAATCAATCTGCCTTCCTCAGTGGAGGAAGGAACATGGCTGCCATACGGCTGATACAGTACACCGAATTGAAGAGCATTCATGCTTGCTAATTCACAAAGCTTTAGGTAAAGTGTTGTTTTTTTCTGTCCTACATGTATGCATTCTACAGTAAACCCTGTGTAAAACGGCCACTCAAAAATAGACAAAATAAACATCTTAATGACAAATGGTAGCTGAATGAAGGTCGAAAGCATTGCTGAATGCTCCTTGGAGCATTCTGCAATGCTTTTGACTTGCATTAAGCGATAATTGGTCAATTTTCTGTCTTTGAGAGTGGCGGTTTTACACAGGTTTTACTGTATTCGACGTATCAGCTTTAGCATCTATCCAGTTGAATCAAAACCTAGACCAATATAAATGAAGCATGTTATATTTGATTTATGTCCGCGACCAGATCAGTTGTTAAAAGTTTGTCGTGTTGCGGCTAACTTTGTGGCTTCGGTTTCATATTCAACACTTTGTAAAACACTTGTAAATCATTAACAAGAGACTATGTATGACTTTGGAGAACATTCATGTCTTATATGCAAGTTAGGTTCTGATGCATTATGTTCGATCAATTGGCCTTCGTGGAGGAGGACGCACGGTTGCCCTACAGTTATCCGTCCAAGTTTGTACCTTTGACTCCCAGTCGCAATAGGCACCCGCGCACTGAAATCCCCTGCGTTCGTTGTATATATCACTGCCAGGCCAATAGAAACGACCTTCATACCAACAACCGAACGAGTCGAAAAACCCGCCGCCCTGCTGAGAAGTGTCTACCTTGGGTGTTGGTGGAGCTAGCGCCGCAAGTTGCTCGGGTGGAAACAGCGGTTTCGAGCCGAACATCAGCGTTTGGAGAGGATCTGACTTAACAGGTGGTCTTTCAGTAGTCGTAGCTTGATTCAAAGAACCAGTTATTTCATTAATTTCAGCCTTCACCCAGTCAGGTATATTTGGCGAGGGATTCTGTGTAGTAGGGATAGCGCAGTTGAGGTCATCCCAGTATTTGACAACACCACCCTTTCCGCAGTACGAACCATAGCACCACATATGGGACCGTCCCGTGTTGATGATTTTGCCAAGAGCGTAGAATTGTCCGTTGGCATAGCATTGTTTATCTTGGCTGCCTCTATTGAGTTGAGCTAAAGCAACATTCACTATTAAAATTGAGATGATGGCGACTACCACAAAGCGGTTCCTGGAAAGAAAACGTACAATAATCTAAAAACCATATGATATCTTAACCTTTAATGCGCCAATCGCAACAAAAGTCGTCTGCTTTTCTCGTCTGCTGAAATGTTTAAGAAGCCTCTATGGCAAACAGTGTGGACCCACGCTGTTTGCTTCTATACTTAATTCGTCAATTATGCTAGGCAATGATTATTTGCTGCAGACGACTTCAGCAGACGACATTTTCAGATGCATTTTTTTTCTTGGCGCTTTAAGGTTTAATGACTAGAAATACATGTTTAACCCATTAAAGCCGAATGGGATTTCCCACTCCTATCAATTGGACTAGTCTAATTCCGTTTTTAGGGTTGTAGGGTGGTATTTCATTTTTATTCAAATTTCAAAGGAAACTTTTGTAAGCAAGCAGTGGAGAACCTGATCAGACGCCGCGTTTTGCGGCGTCTGATCTAGTTGATATCCCACAAAAGGACGCTAGGCTTATATGGGTTAAGTAGAAGTAAAATTGTGACATTGAATTCAAATCAAAGGATAATTTTCTGATTTATTTAAATTAAATAAAAATGTGCTGTTGGTACTCAAAAGAATCACCTCTTTAAATTTAGACCAAGGAAGTAATTCTATATTATTTTCATGATTTCCCTTTAAAAGATATGTTGCGAGTACTTTGAAGAACCGCCTCATCGAGACGGTTCTTCTAAGAACTCACAATGTATCTTTTAATTTTCATAATTTCTTTTCAGCAAATATGTTGTGGGCACTTTGAAGGCTTTACTAAACCAAGATTTATTTTGAAATATCAAAACCCAGTTTGCGAATTTAGAAGATATTTTGACTCATTATTGTTCTCTGCCTACTAGTGAGTTAAACTATAATATCCTATTTCATATTTTGCGAATATTCCATATAAAGTGCTGTCGTATATTTATTTATTTATTTATTTATTTATTTATTTATTTATTTATTTATATATTTAAACAATACATTTTTTGTATTTCAAGAGGGTGACATATACTATTTAGCTCGATGACCAGTCTATGATATGGCCCTCTGAACATATAACTGATATATACAAACGAACAGTAATATGTACATATATACAAGAATGCATGGCATGGCTAAAAAAATAATGAATAACAAAGTAGTTTCTGACAAATTAAAAGTATAACACAGTCTTACGTAAGGTGACACATTTGTCGTCTACATTGTACATCCTATGTGTTCTGGTGGGTATATTAAAATAATGTGTTCATTAGTAAAACTGCAGTCTCTAAAAATGAAATATGTTCTAGCATACCTCTTTTAAATGCATTCAAGGAAGTTGCTTGCTTAACTGATGTACAATGTAGGGAAGTGTCCCATAGCTTAAGGGCGGAAACTGCAAATGAGCTGGTGTAAAATGACGTCTTGGTTTTTGGTACAATGAGCCATTTTTCTGATGACCTAAGATTTCTGTTATATACTATAGTTGTCAGTGTCAGTAAATTGGATATATTGTTTAATGCCTTGTATGTCAAAACAGCCTTGTTATAACTGATTCGTTGGACTTAGCCTTTGGAACATTTCCACTGATGGGGTATTTTAGTCTACTTTTAAAATGATGCGTGTCGCTCTCTTTTGCAGTTTGTTAATTCTTTCGATATTCAGTTTTGATGTGTCCCCAAAAAATTGAACCATAATCTATCAAAGATAGAACATAGCTTTAATACTAAGTAAACATTTTTGAACTAAGAATTAGTGCTCGGTGTGGAGAGTGTGCTTGGACTTTTAGTGCACGGTGTGGAGAGTGTGCTTGGACTTTTAGTGCTCGGTGTGGAGAGTGTGCTTGGACTTTTAGTGCACGGTGTGGAGAGTGTGCTTGGACTTTTAGTGCACGGTGTGGAGAGTGTGCTTGGACTTTTAGTGCACGGTGTGGAGAGTGTGCTTGGACTTTTAGTGCACGGTGTGGAGAGTGTGCTTGGACTTTTAGTGCTCGGTGTGGAGAGTGTGCTTGGACTTTTAGTGCTCGGTGTGGAGAGTGTGCTTGGACTTTTAGTGCACGGTGTGGAGAGTGTGCTTGGACTTTTAGTGCACGGTGTGGAGAGTGTGCTTGGACTTTTAGTGCTCGGTGTGGAGAGAGTGCTTGGACTTTTAGTGCTCGGTGTGGAGAGTGTGCTTGGACTTTTAGTGCACGGTGTGGAGAGTGTGCTTGGACTTTTAGTGCTCGGTGTGGAGAGTGTGCTTGGACTTTTAGTGCTCGGTGTGGAGAGTGTGCTTGGACTTTTAGTGCACGGTGTGGAGAGTGTGCTTGGACTTTGAAAGCAGCTAATAGAAAAATGGATATTATTTCTGAAATGTGATTGATGTCAATATTTTCTGGGCATCAAGATGATGTTAGCAGCATAACAGCAAATTACAGCTTCAACATCGTGTACTGGGTCTCATATAACAACACCCATTCAAAAACAAATTTAAAGGGGTCAGCAACATTGAAAGCAAATGAATCGGAAATGCAAGTCCTACCATGTAATCCGGCGCAAACCTGGTCAAAATCGGATGTAAAATAAGAATTAGCAATCGGAAAACCTAATCGCTTTTCTAATAAGCTAATGGAGGACGCCACTTTGAATATTTAATAAACTTAAAGTCAATACAATCTCCATTTTCTGTACAGATTATTTTTCAAAATAATTTATTTTCAATAGAAGAGACAATAAAAATGCAAACAAAAATTAAAATGAACAGCAGGTAACTAGTTATTCTGTTTACGCATATTTAATTAGGCCTGTGAGACCTCTTACAGACAAAAAATAGCTGTCTTCCATTATAGTTTTCGACACAAACATCTGTAACTGTCTTGTTGTTATCCCCCGACGAAGTCGGAGGGATATAGTTATGGCGTCGTCCGTGCGTCCGTCCGTGCGTCCGTCCATTCCGTCCGTCCGTCCACACTTTTTGTCTGTCCGAAACCATATCTCAGTACTTATAGGTCAAATTTGATTCATTCTTGGTATAAATGATTAGTACCATGGACTCTCGACATCCTATAAGTTTGGTCAAAATCGACCCATTAACACTTGAGTTATTGCCCTTGTTTTGAAATTAGGCAATTATAAGGCAAAATCTATATTAGCTTTTTTGTGTGATGATCTTCACATTTCATCAAAGCTATTATATTTAACAACTTCTCACTATAGACCATGATTGCCAAGTGCCTGTAGATAAGCATGGTAGTGTAAAAGTTTTACCCCACCCTCTTTTGACGCCACCTAAGGGGTCAAAGGTCAAATATTTAAATTTTGCAATAACTAAGGCAATTGTAAATATTTTTGCTGAAATTTCGCATGCAGGCAGAGCAGCAATAGATATGGAACATATTAAACGGGATTTCAGCTTGAAGGCCTAGGCCCGAGTCTGTTGGGTGGACTTAGGGGTTTGGGGCCGAGGCCAAAATTAAACTTTTTCAGAATATGGTCATGTTGCATATCAAATTAAAGCTGAGGACGCTGGCAGCAACAGGGAAGCAAATATTTTGCCCACAGACATACCCTTGACCCAGGGGGTGGGGTCAAAAGGTCAAACTATATATTTTTCTGAAAGTAGTCACGTTGCATATCAAATTAAAGCTGACAACGCTGGCAGCAACATGGTAGCAAACATTTTGCCCACAGAAACACCCTCGACCCAGGGGGTGGGGTCAAAAGGTCAAACTATATATTTTTTTCTGAAAGTAGTCATGTTGCATATCAAATTAAAGGAAATTGAGCACAGAGCACCATGAAAGCAAATATGATATCATTACACACACCAACGGCCCAGGGGTTTGGGTAAAAAGGTCATTTTGTTTTCTAAAAGTGGTCATATTGCATATCAAATTAAAGTGGAAGAAGTGTAGACCTACATGCAAGGTAATCCTTTTAATTTACGCACACCGTTGAACTCTGGGGTTGGGTTTAAAGGTCAGATATTGAAATTGTGCAGATGTAAGTTTACTTTTTATTAAACTAAGCACTAAAACATACTTGACAGGCGTTTGTTATGATTTGAATGATACTGAAGGTGAACTAAGGGTTAGATAAATAGGATTCATGTTTTGTGATTTACATGTTTCTCTCAAATAATCCTTCGTCGGGGGGTATAAATTCGTCGAATTTGTCTTGTTTTTCATTCAATTTTGATCCGGTTTGCGACAGATTTTATGGTTTGATAAGAGCTTGTTTTTCAATGATGTTGTTCCCTTTAATATGAAAAATTCGATCAAATTACCACTAAAATACAATGCGTTGCACCCCTTAGTGTCATTCAGTCTAGGGACAAGATGCCCCTGTACTTTAAAACAATCACTGCTGAGTAAAATTACATATATCAACACTCTGTCAGATTTGCTTTCAAAATAAACAGCCTAGATAAAATTGTAAGCTTGTCGTATCTCCACACATGTAAAACTTGAGGCCAGTGATTAGCTTTGGATACAAGTAAACTTCATTTCACAGTGAAGATACATCTGGCGACATTTGATCAGCGTCTGCACTGTTACCCATTGAAGGGCCAGCAAAACACATCTGAAAATATCGTCTGCTAAAGTTGTTTGCTGTAATATCCCATGTAGATGGAAGATTCAATTGCAACATGAAGGGTCAATAAACTTACCTCTTTTGATGTATGTAGCTATTTGTCACATACTTTGCTGTTTTTATACAGAAGAAACTTATTAAAATTAAGTTTCTGGAACAGTCTAGTTTGGGCTTTGATAGATAAAATTGATTCAACAAAAAAAGGCAATGATAAATATATTATGTTTTGCTGTATGCATGGAGCTAACTTATGACAGAGTAATTTCTAAATTCAGATGCTGAGCCCAGTTAAATAAAAAATCAATCTCAGAGTGTTGATAACACAATTACAGGCGAAATTCATGAACTCGGATCCGAGTTCCTCAAAAGTGCTTGTCTCTAGACTGCATTGGCAAACTACAAATGTTATCCATTATTTTTTAGCAATGCCATGCATGCTTGTAAATATGCATGTTTTTATATATCAGTTATATTTTCAGAGGGTCATATGGTAGACTGGCCGTCGAGCTAAATATGTTACCCTCTTGAAATATTGTATACATAAATAAATTGCTTGATGACCATCAGCTTAGAACCTCTACTGTGACGACCACACACATATTCACATATGTGACAAGTCAAATTATGTGTTTGAACCTGTCAGATGAATATGTAAAGAAATGTTACACTTTGAATTTCCTTGTATGTCAACATAACGAGGCGGTATTTGTACTCGGGCTTTCAGATAAGATAATGCCATTTCTTATTCCATGGACAAAACATATGTTCTGAGTACTCACTGAGACGGTACTTTTGGGCAGTATATTCATTAGATAATAATCACAATTTACGCTAAAACATTTGCTAGTCTGGACTTATGCAGTACTTGTCAATGTACACAAGGGAAATTTTAACTCGAACTGGATATCTTACATTAAGCAGCGCATATACCATATTCACACCTCGGTCTGTTGAAGCTGTCACAGGCAATGAGCTTGCACACATTAATCTAATGATAGTACAAGTTGCCCTCTTTTGTCATTCTTTGTGCATATTCAGCTATTCGGTGGAGTGAGGAGTCGTATATCTTTGGATGTGGCGAAACTGTCACCTGAGTACTGCTCGTCTGTCATGCTATACCAACTCTTCATATAAGCTGACTAACGAGATTGGGTTTTTTTTGGCCGCCAATGTAATCGTGTATTTGATCGAACTTTTCGAGTCGAACCAGTGACCAGTTACCCAACTCTCGGGCCACTATCGTTCCTCCTTTTGCTTGCGGGCTGATAGTGGCCCCAGTTTCTCTACTTATATGGTAGTGCTTATTAACTATTGAAGAAATTTGAAAATATCATTAAGTTCTGTTATTGTGTAGAAAAAATATGTCATTTGAAGCGACTAGCTGTCTAATATGAGGGTCTGGATGGGGTATAATGATTAGTGAATAACCGCCCCTTTTTATAGTGAATAATGAGCCAAATAATAATGAATAGTGAATAATTAGGGCCTAAAATTAATGAATAATCCTATTTTTTTTAATGAATTGAAGAAAAAATTAATGAATAGTGAATAGTCAGATTTCTTTGCCACCTTTCTTACTTTTAATGAATAATTGGTCTTATTTTTATGAATAACCCAAAATTTTAATGAGATGAATAATGAATAGTGAATACCAGACCCCCCATCCAGACCCTCTAATTTTGCAGACGACGTAGATTATTCACCAATCAGGAACTATCAATTCTGAGAACACTTGCTAGAAAGGGATATTCTCATTGGTTTTATACACCAGGCTGTCTTACAATTTATTGCAAAGAAGAAGAAGAAGAAGAAGAATTTTATTAACCTCGTAATAGGTCAATAGGGGTCGAGGCCATCCCCCATTAACCTTACAATCAAAACAAATATTATCTGCAATAGGCCATACAGGCCCTTGAGCAGATAATCATATATAAACATGTTTACTAAGTATCTGCATGGCGGACAGTGTAGAAACTATATGGCTCTGTATTTAGACCGATTTAATTCAGAGGAACTGACAAAATGTCGTGACGCACGACCTCTCGTCTTTTCCCTGAATTTAGTTATGCTTTACTTATGTTTTACTTTTATCAATATCTTTCAAGATTACATTTAAACCAGCATTTACTGTTGATCGCCATAAAGATTCAAAAATACAAATTCCTATGTCAAATAACACAATACTGTGTATTTAGATATAATATTATGTTTCTACCTTACTTACAATGAGAACACACAAAAAAGACGTAAATATATACATATATAGGTATATATACATATCAGATAGATAGATAGATGGATGGATAGATAGATAGATAGATAGATAGATAGATAGATAGATAGATAGATAGATAGATAGATAGATAGATAGATAGATAGATAGATAGATAGATAGATAGATAGATAGATAGATAGATAGATAGATAGATAGATAGATAGATAGATAGATAGATAGATAGATAGATAGATAGATAGATAGATAGATAGATAGATAGATAGATAGATAGATAGATAGATAGATAGATAGATAGATAGATAGATAGATAGATAGATAGATAGATAGATAGATAGATAGATAGATAGATAGATTATTAATACTACCAAACTATTTACAAAATGGTAGCTTTAATAGCGCTCGTGTTTCCAGTGCAAATGCATCTAAACTTGAAAACTAGATGTAAAATGCAGACACACAAACTACTCTAGTCTGCTGTACAAATGTTATAATGCAAAATTTCTAAAGGGCTCACTGGTGTCTTATAGTCTGTTTCAGTGTTTAAATCAATGCGCGGATCCAGAAAGTTTTGTCAGAGGGTGTCCAACTTTGACAACGTTTTTCTTTATTTTATTTTTATTTTTTATTTTTATTTTTTTCTAGTTTGATGGGGGAGGAAGTATCCAAATACCATTATTTGCGTGCCATCAGCGGCCCGCCAGCGAAACGCCATTTAAATGGCGTTTCGCTGGCGGGCCGATGATGGCCTAACATTGATTGCTGGATTGGCAGCTTTCTGATTTTAAGGGTATCCGGACCAGTATTGCTAGGGAACCCTATATTTTTGTAATTTTCAAGGGGGTTCGGACACCCTGCCCCCCCCCTCTGGATCCGCACATGTTAATGATAGTCTTCTATATCTCATGCTTACCCATGCTTTTGTGTTAGGGTATAGTGTCCAGCACTAAAACATCTCCAAACACTGAATTTATTTTAGTAGAGATTTAAATACCATTATTGGTTAAATTGAAAGCCGCTGAATATCTTTTTAAAATACATTTCTTGTCGAGATCGAAGACTGGTCGTAAATATATACAATTGCTGGGGAGTTTGCAATGTGAAAATGTGAAAGTATACAAACAAAAATAATTTCTTCGTCTTAATTTTCATACAAATAAAATCTATATTTTCATATGAAATACCTCATTTAACCCTTAAAACACCAATCACAACAGAAGTCCGCTGCTTTTATCATCTGCTGAAATGTTTTAGAAGCCATTTCGACAAACTGTTTTAACCCAGACCAGACTGCTCCTATAGTAACAGTCCGATGAGGGTCCACATTGTCTGCCCCTTTACTTACATTAATCAATAATGTTATCAAGTATATGCAGCTGACGATTTATGCAGACGATATTTTTTCAGATGATTTTTTTTGTAGTGGTTTAAGGGTTAACACTTAAAGCGCCAAGAAAAAAATGCATCTGAAAATGTCGTCTGCTAAAGTCGTCTGCTGCAAATAATTACCTAACATATCTGACAAATTAAGTATAGAAGCAAACAGCGTGAACCCAGAACAGACTGCTCCTATATGAGCAGTCTGATCTGGGTCCACTCTGTTTGGCATAGAGGCTTCTTAAACATTTCAGCAGACGAGAAAAGCAGACGAATTTGTACCGATTGGCGCATGAAGGGTTAAGATGTAGCAGTGCATGTGCAAGTGTCAGAAGCTGTCATGTTGACATGTATTAAATTCATCACACTAACATTCTTATACATAAATAATGATTCCCTACACAGCTGCTATAAAGGGAAGACTTGCAGTTTTGTTTTATTTGTTTCTACCCTAAACATATTTGCTCTATTAGCTCTGGCTGTCTGTGATCTTTGTTTCATCCAAGTATGTTAATTTGATTTGATTGTTTCATTGTATAAGGTAGGAAAACAGGTTCCACACGAGCTAAATTGTGTTTTAACAACATTAGAATCTAGGGCGAAGATTTGGCCAATCAAATGGACTTGTGTACCCCTTTCAGCAGTCCGAGTCCATTTCCAATTTAAGGGTTGTTGGGTAGTAAGTTACAATTTAGTTCAATTTATAAAAAGTAAATTGTGTAAGCAAACAGTGCAGAAACTGATCAGACGCCACGTTCTGTGGCGTCTGATCTGGTTTTGCACTGTTTGCCAATGCCCCATAAAAAGGACGCCAGGCTAAAATGGGTTAACCCTTAATGCGCCAATCGCAACAAAAGTCGTCTGCTTTTCTCGTCTGCTGAAATGTTTAAGAAGCCTCTATGGCAAACAGTGTGGACCCAGAGCAGACTGCTCCTATAGGAGCAGTCTGTTCTGGGTCCACGCTGTTTGCTTCTAGACATAATTCGTCAGAAATGTTAGACAATTATTTGCAGCAGACGACTTCAGCAGACGACATTTTCAGATGCATTTTTTCTTAGCGCTTTAAGGGTTAATTGCATGTTGTTGTTGCTCCCACTGAGTGCGTTTATTTGTGTTTGGGTCTTTGTTTTGTTGTGTGGTTCTTGGTGTCCGTTCTAGTTTAACAAGTAGCTTGCTGAAGAAGAGAGAGTTGGTTGATGTACTTTGATTGTCCTGCGACTGTCTAAATTCTGTGTCTCTTCCTCACGGTGCCGTGGGTTGGTCTGTGGCTTGTGATTGTGGTATTTCCTGATCATAAGCAATTGCTTTTTCATCCAAATTGTCTAAAAAAGGAAATAATTCGCATGAAATTTCAAATATATTTTTTTTGCATCCTGCTTCATGCTACTTGTTCCATTTAAATAATCAATCAGTTCTTTAATTATCAATCTTCTAGATGTTCAATGCCGGCTTCCAAAAATCACCTATGAAGTTTTAAAACAACATCCTATGCCTCTGAGTGTTCATTAAAAATAATGTTCTCATTTCTTAACCAAAGTGTTCAAAAGAACCGTCTCACTGTTGATCTGGACGTATAGTCGCATTGTGCTTATAGTCCTTATACTCGATTTGAACATTTTTTCAAATCTTTTAACAGCCGAACTTTAGACATTTTAAAGCATGTATCACGTGTCCCCAGGCCTTAAATCACTCAAAAATCATGACTTCAAGCCCCTGTGGCTTGGACGAGGAAGTCCCTTGTTATTCTGATTGGCCAGAGCGTGGCGTGTCATTGTAAATGAGCCGTGGCATGAGATTTCCAACAATGTGGCATTTTGACATGTGTAGACTCAGAAGAGCCTCTGCAGCCTCCTTTTAAGCTTAGAACTCCAAACGGTGTTCAATCAGTAGCTGAACAATCATATAATGCTCAAGCGACAAGTAAAGGCTCTGATCAGACTGCACGTATGCGCAGGCTGATCTGAGGGTTTTGCTGGTCGCACATACCACATTGTTGGACATCTCATGTACGTTGTATATCTAAATGACAGTTATGGCATATATATATATATAAATTTACTATGATCATATTATGAAGAATAAAAAATGTCAAACCGCATTTCTGTGATGTCAAAAAATAATTGAAGAGAGTCAAATACGAAGACAAGTGCGGATGCAGAGGGGGGGGGGGGGACAGGGGGTCCGGACCCCCCTGGAAAATCACAAGTTATATGGGTTATTATAGGAAATAAGCAATAGGACCCTCCTAGAAAAAGTTGGACCTCCCCTGGAAAATGTTGGACCCCCTCTGGAACCTTGAAAAATGATAGTTTTCTTTGAAATTAACCATTTGACTTTTGTAAAATAAGCTGGGGACTAAAAAAAAAAGAAAAAAAAGCTTTTTTGCCAGATTGACCTGGACCCCCCCCCCCCACCCCCTGACGTAAATTCCTGGATCCGCGCATGGAAGATATACGAAGAACACAATGCACACTTTTTATGGCAATTACGGTATGTCCTGTAAAGAAGCGGTCCAAGTGTGAGAAATAACACAACCAAAAAACCCTTCCAGCATCATGCCAACGCCACGAGAAAACATACCGTCTCTTTAAGGTTTGTGACCAGGCCCTGAGATTATAAAACTTTTTTCCATACTGCTGAATCTGGGCGACTGAGCAGTGATTTTCTGTCGCCTGGGTTCAGAAGCTTGGCACTCCTCTATGTGCATGCTAATCATTACATTAATGACTGTGCTTGTGGTAGCATTAGATATGTCATGTGAATGTTTTTTTTTGTGTTTTTTTTTTTGAATCTATGTTGCCTTTGTTACTGGGGGTCACATGGTAGAATAGTTTTATATTTGCTAAATGTATTTTACCCTCATTAGATAATGTATATAAATAATATGAATAAATAAATCATGCTAATATATGGCATTTTAACAGTTATGAGCATCGGATAAATTCTATGCTCAAAGTGAGTTGAGCATGAAACAAGTTTTATAACTTTTCGAACGGGCAAGGCTCCATCAAGGCTGCTCAGCTACAGTGACTTTATATCTAGAATAATGATGTGCGTGGCTTTACAAGCCAGTATATCCAATAGCGTAGCCAGAACGCTGAAAAAGTTACGCACATCAAAGAGAGACTACTGGATCAAACAGTGATTCTCTTCAATTGCGTCCCTTTTAAAAATGGGAACTTCTCTTAAAGGAAAGAACTTGCTCCTAGGGGGAGCGAATTCTTTCCTTTGAGAGTAGTTCCTTATGGTATGGAAAATCACTTTTACCACATTAAGTGACCTCCCTTGAATGTTACTGTTTTTATCACGCACGTGCGTAACTGCGTAATGACAGCTACGCCTGTAGTATCTGTTATTCGGTCCTGGCAGCGACAACAAGGGCAATGATCAGGCTGCACGAAAGCACATGCTGATCTGCGCTTTGCTGTTCGCATATGACCATAAAAGCCTTTCTCGCGTGGCGAATCATGAGCTATTCAGCCTGTCGACCAGGGCTTCGCTTTTAGGGCTGCAATATAATGCTGTCAAGTTTGAAGAAGGCAGATGCATTTACATATAAAAGTATTTATGTTTGGTTTCGTGTTTGTTTGTGATGTTTCGCGCAAATTTGAGGATTTGTGGTGCCTATGATCAATATAGCCTTTTTATCCTGAATCAAAAAAGATAAGTAGTGTGCATAAATCTATGTTTTTAACGTTGTCCAACGATGAAGGTTTAGATGGGGTATATCGATTAGCAAATACTGATCTTATTTGATAGTGATTAGAGATTAATTTCCTTATTTCTTAACTATTAGCGATATCTGTAGCCTAAAGGTCGCTAATAAGTAATAAAAATTAAATCATGCATTTTAAAACTCCCATTTTTTTCTGAACAATTAGATTTTTGTACAGTTCATTCACGATTTTACCTGTTGAGACATAATTACAATATTTTAAAATTCTGTCTACAGTTATTAAATTAATTATGTTTAAGATTTACTAATTCTTGCATAATATATGAATATTTTTAAACCACAACTAAGAGACGAGCAGAGAAAAATAATGAACTTCAAAACAAGTGGGTTGGATAGTCAATGCTCCTACCATAAACCAAACTGGTATTGGGGCACAGTCCGGCCATAATGTATACGGGGCCTTTGCCGACACGACAGCCGCCATTCTTTTTATCGCTATACCCCACAGGTTTAGATAAACAAAAAAAATCAGCGTATAATTGTATTTTTTCTTGCCCATCAATTTTAACATATGTTTTGAGTGCTCAAAAGAACCGTCTCATATAGACGGTTCTTTTGAGTACCCACAACATATGTTTTGGTTGAGAAATAAGAAAATTAAATTTTCGTTACGCACTCTTAATTAAAGTTCATACACTGTAAATGTCTTTTTCCGAAGTTATGGCACAGGTCACAGTTATAACTGGCAAGAAATATGCCTCCTGTCAGATACGTTGACTTCAAAAGGTCAAGCAGTAGGTAGTCGAATGACAGATAAAGATAAAAAACAAACAGGCCAAAAACGTTTGAAAAACTAGCAAACAAGCAAAACACACAGGCACGCTTGGGTGCGTGCGCACACAGACACATGCAGACACAAACTCTGCTACCAGATAGGTCATTTCATGTTTAAACCTGATTGTATTGCATGCGATCAAAACTTTAGACACATAATAATCTCACAGCGCATGCGCGGATCCAGAAATTTTCGTCAGGGGGGTCCAGGTGAGTCTGTCAAAAAAAGGTCTGACAACGTTTTTATTTTTATTTTTTTTTTTGTCCTCAGCTTATTTTACAGAAGTCAAATGGTCAATTTCAAAGAAATCTATCATTTTTCAAGGTTCCAGAGGGGGTCCAACATTTTCCAGGGGGTCCAACTTTTTCCAGGGGGGTCCATTGCTCATTCCTTATAGAAACACATATATCTTATGATTTTCCAGGGGGGGGGGGTCTGGACCCCCTGTCCCCCCCCCCTCTGGATCCGCACTTGCAGCCTACGCATTCACGCAGTCCGATCAGTGCAACTATTAGTCGCTTTCTCGATACTTACTACTACTGTCGTGCCAACCAAAAGTGTCAGTGACGTAATATTGTGTTTACAGTTGCTAAGTAAAAAAATAACTTATACACTCCACTTGATCTAAGATCATCTAACGATAATCGATAGATCACTTGTGTATTAATCCTATCCTAAGGATAAGATTAATACACAAGTGATCTATCAATTAGTCCCTATAATGTTGTAAACAAAACATGATGTCACTGTCACTGTTGGCTGGCAGGACAGTAGGTTAGTATTTGTATGCTACGGACACACGTTTGGGCTAGCTCATAAGCTTTTGGGTATTTATCACATGGGCAAGCAGCGATGTCTGACGAACATACGCACCAGAGCAGTCTCGCCAGAGACTCCTCTGCTAGCAGATGAAAAGTCGTACCAACAAACAGGATAACTGCTTAAAAGCATTTTAATTATTTTTCATGCTTTTTTTTGTCGTTTGCTGATTTTTTAAAAAAAAAAAACAACTTTTTTTTAAAAAAATCAGGCATTCCACCAGAGTGTCAAACAGTTTGGATTCTGATCAGGCCCGACGCTCTGTCGGGCCTGATCTGATTGCCAAACTGTTTGCAAAAGTTATCTGCGGACGACCGTGACTATAGTAGGCAAATTTTTTTTTAAAAAAAAGCTATGCGATAAAAACCGTTATCACATGGACTGGTCTAAATGAATTGAGATACCCAATGGACAAGGGTACATTTGAACTTAACCCTTAAAGCGCCACCTATAATTTGCAGCGAACGACAATTGCAAATTTTACCGCTTTTTCAAAAATAACAAATTAGGCATGACTTGCCGTATGCATTTCTGGTGCAGTTTATTTCTTGCACAGTGACAATCTTGCACAATAGTCGTTCACTATGTATTTCTTGCATAATATGTTAGTCTTGCACTATGTTTCGTTACATAATGATTATTTTGCACAATGTAAGTCTTGCACTATGTATTCCTTGCATAATGGTTATTTTGCACAATGTTAGTCTTGCACTTTGTATTTCTTGCACAATGGTTATCTTGCACAGTGTAAGTCTTGCACAGTGTTAGTCTTGCACTATGTATTTCTTGCACAATGTTCATTTTGTACAAAGTTAGTCTTGCACTGTGTATTTCTTGCACAATGGCAATCTTGCACAATGTTACCCATGCACTATATATTTTTGTAAGGTGTATCCTTGCACAAAGTTATTGCAGTAAATATTTTATTTTTTGTACGGTTTTTGTTCATGCAAAATGGCAATCTTGTACAGTGTTAGTTTTGCTATATACTATATTTTTCTTGCACAGTGATACTATTGCACAACATTAGCCTTGCACTATGATTATTTCGCACAGTGTATGTCTTGCACAATGTAATTCTTGCACAATCCGTTTCTTGCACAATATAAGGGTTGCACAATAAATATTTGCAAGGTAGTTGACTTTCCCAATGACATTGTTTTACATACCACTACAACATTGATATGCTTGGCATACCATTGCTTGAAAAACAAAACAACAAACAATCAGACTAAATCATTGAATTTTTTCATAAAGCCATTCTGATTCACCTCTTACGCAAGCTTATTAACCCATTTAAGCAGAATAAAATTTCCCATTTTTAGCAATTGGACCAGTCCACTTCCGTTTTAAGGGTTTTTGGTGGTATTTTTCATTTTTATTTAAATTCTAATTGACCATTCTGTAAGCAAACAGTGGAGAAGCTGACCAGACGTCGCGTTCTGTTGCGTTTGATCTGGTTCTGCACTGTCGATATCGCTAGGCTTATATGGGTTAAAATATCGAAAACCGACAACACTGAGCTACTCCACAGCCCCCAACCCCCTAAATAAGAAAATAAAATAATGATAAGAAAAATATAATAACATAAAACCGCAGAAGTAAATTACTCACATTTTGAATTTATCTCCTTGTGACAATGGCGATGTATTTTGACAAAATTTTCATATTAATGTAAAGCGCCTGTCGTAATGAATGGCGGGAAATGACACGGTAACCACGACATGTAACATACAGGATACATGATAAATGATAATGTCATATTTTCTTAAGAAACTCGGATTAAACATCCCAGCTTAACCATATATTAGGCCAAATTAAAAGTATATGTGTGAGTTTCTATTACATGTTAAAAAAAAATGATATAATTTTAACCCTTTGTGGACGACAAAACCCCTAAAGGGGTACTTTGGCAAACAGTGAAAACAAACCAAACCAATCCATCATTTGGGAAACAGTTTATTATCATATATTATTTCCATTATAATAAAAAAATCCATGTTGCATCCAATCACATTCACATCTTCAAACCTAAGCAAAAACATCTGCAAAGTTTCAACAACATCCAGGTAAAATTGTAGGAGGAGTTGCATTTCACAAGACACCTAGAGTGCCTATATGCTTTGGTAGAAACTGATTAAGTTCAAACTGCGAAAAATGTGACAAAATTTAATTTGAGAACTACAGCCCAATGCCATGCACATCTTCAGACCTTGACAAAAACACCTGGAAAGTTTAAAAAAGGGTCCAGGTAAAATTTTAGGAGGAGTTGGGTTCACAAGATACCCAGTGTCTATATGCTTTAAGCCCAAAAATTACTAAGTTCAAACTGGTAAAAAAAAGTGACAAAATTAATCTGAGGATAACAGCCAAATGCCCCCCCCCCCATCTTCAGACCTTGACATGAACACCTGCAAGGTTTCAAAAAGACCCAGCTAAAACTGTAGGGAGGGTTGCGTTCACTGATTCTAAAGGCTTAAATGACTAAGATGGAACGGCGAAAAAGTGACTGCACATCTTCAGATCTTGACAGAACACCTACAAGGTTTCAAAGAGATCTGGCTAAAACTGTAGGATGAGTTGCGTTCAAAAGATATCCAGTGTGTAAATGCTTAAAGCCCGAAAATGACTAAGTCCGAACTGCGAGAAAAGTGACAAAAATTAATCTGAGCAATACAGCCAAACGTCATGCAGGTCTTCAGACCTTGATAAAACGCCTGCGGTTTCAAAAGGATCCAGCTAAAACTGTAGGAGTTGCGTTCACAAGATACCCAGTGTCTAAGTGCTTCAAGTCCAAAAATGACTAAGCCTGAACTGCGAAAAAAGAGACAAAAATCATCTGAGGATTACAGCCAAACGTCATGCACATCTTCAGACCTTGAAAAAAAACCACCTACAAGGTTTCAAAAATATCCGGCTAAAACTGTAGGAGGAGTTGCGTTCACAAGATACCCAGTGTGTAAATACTTTAAGCCCAAGTCTAGAAATGGATCCTTCAGAAATAGAGAGAACCTACAATATAAGAAAACAGCAGACTCGGTTTTATTGAGCCTGTTCATGAGAACTAATGGAAAGTGGAACAATTTTCACGCCCCCTAGCACCGGCTTAAGTGGCATTCTGCTTTACGTCAGAACCCAATATTCCTCAAGGGTCAGAAATGACTAAGTCCGAACTGCGAAAACAGTGACAAAAACACCTGCAGTTTCAAACTGTATGAGGCGGGCGGAATATCCGTTTTATCAGAAACCAATGTAAATATTATAGAGTGATGGCTACGGAAGCCGATATGGGCGTAGATTGCAGTAAAATATCAACAAAATAAAGTTATATAATAATATTATGTTATAACAGGAACAGTTATAATAGGAAAATGGAACAGAAAGAAAATAATACTTTAAATGGCGTTCTTTCAAAATTCAATTGAAAACGGCCCGATGGCGGGCCACTTTTAGCTGGGGCCATTGCAGATATGCCGTTCAAATGACGCCAGCAGCCTGATATAACTATGCTGGCTGGTACCAAGGCCAACAGGCCCCTGTATCGAATTTGAATTTTGATCACAAATGGCGTTTTCAAAATTTAATTGACAGCGGCCCGATGGCGGCCCACTAGCGGGAGCCATTGCCAATATTCCATCCAAATGGCGCCAGCGGCCCGATATAACTATGCTGGCTGGGATAGTGCCATACTTTTTCATACAGTTAGGTGAGTAGGGCCTACATCCTGGCAATGAAGGCACAGAGTGAGTCCAGTTCTTGTATGTCTGGTGGTAAGGCATTCCAGTCCCAGACTTTCCTTGGTAAGAACGACATCTTTCTTCTGTCTGTCTTATAGTCGATGATCTAGAATATGTTCCTTGTCTTCGTTTTTGGAGAAATCAACCTCCTGTCTGTCTTAATGGCAACCAGTCTTCTATCCACTCTGTATAGCATGCAGAGGCGGGCATCCTTCCGTCTGTCTTGGAGAGCTCACCAGTTAAAGCCCTGTGCTCGAAGTTCTTTGGTGTCTGTTGGTGGCATATATAGCGTATAGCTTGTCGCTCTACCATCTCGAGATTCTGGATATTTCTTTGAGCTCAAGCAGCAAAATTTATCTGTCCGTGGCCTGCCTGTGTATGTCTGTCTGCCTGTCTGTCTGTCTGTCTGTATGCATAGTATGCCTGTCTGACAGACAGACATACAGTCAGGCAGGCAGACCGGGACAGATAGCCCAAGCCCACAACTATCGGAGCACTGATCAGGCGTTCTAACCACCTGAGCTACCTGGATTGTTCAAAATCAACGCCTGTCTGTGACAGACAGACAGACGGACGGACGAGACAGAGTATGAGAAAGAGCGGTCATATAACGCAATACGTAATCTAGGTACGGAGAGAAGTCCCTTTTCAGATGACCTTAAAGGACGAGTATGGGTTTCGGACACCGGTTTAAGCAGGCCAGATATATATATATATATATATATATATATATATATATATATATATATATATATATATATATATATATATATATATATATATATATATATATATATATATATATATATATATATATATATATATATATATATATATATATATATATATATATATATATATATATATCTGCTTATATATACACATATGCCATGGTTTTTTGGATCTTCGTCACCAAACCGGTATCTTGGAACTACCACTTCTGGGCCCGGTAGAAAAGTTTGGACTTCATTATTTTTCATCTCACATGCCATAGGTAATAAATATAGAAAGAAAAAAAAAATAAACATATATATATATAAAATTATCGTGGACATTGTCGTTCCCATACTTTGCTAGGAATATATTAGAACATATATGTTCCAGTGCCCCAGTCTATTTGGTACTCTGGTATTTTGGAACTTCTGTGTTCCACGAGACATATTTACCGAGTGATATATAGGAACACAATGGTTCCAATATTAGTTTAAAGTCGGTAGCTTGGTATACAGGAACATTTGCGTCTCACGAGATATATGTATATATGGGCCGTTTTATGAGAAAAGGTCCCTTATCGCATTTCCGATAAGTGTAGATCCAGATCAGCCTGCACATACAAATGATCAGTTTTGGGTCTTAAATGTTTTCTGATTTGTTAAACAAGCATTGACGATGCTTCTAGCGAACAGTGTAAATCAGATTTATCAGACTGCGCGGATGCGCAGGCTGATCTGGGACTACACTGGTCGAAAATGCGATAAGGGCCCTTTTTTATAAACTGGCGCATATATAAATATATTTTAAGATATACAGGAACACAATGGTTCCAATATTCTGTTAAAAGTCGGTAGCTTGGTGTCTGGGAACATCTGCGTCTCACGAGAGATATATAATTATATAAAGATATTTAATCAATTGTTCCTATACCCACTTATATTTGGTACTCTCGTATGTGGGAATTTTTATGTTCCCAGAGACAAATTTATACAGAAATAAGTATACATTGTACATGTTATTATACTTTTTTGTACAGTAAGTTTGGTGTCAAGACATTTTGATATGGATCTAGCTAAAACGTGGTCTCGATAAGCGTAGATTGAAAATACCCCTTTGAATGTAAAATAAATCAGACTACAGGGAGCTGTTTAAGAATTACCTGAAGATTTGTCCTGTACAGATATATTGTGTCAGTGGTCAGAGACCAAGAATGCTAGTGTTACACCTAAACTGTTGGAGGATATTACAATCAAAGAAGGTAAAGAACACACTTAGCTATGAAAAATGCATTTTAAAATGGTATCTGTTGTCAGGCCTCCAGATAAGAGTGCGTAATGAAAAGTTATTTTTCTTATATCCTATCCAAAACATACATTGTGGGTACTCAAAAGAACCGTCTCAATGAGATGGTTCTTTTGAGCACCCAAAACACATGTTTAAATCGATGAGTAAGTAATTAAATGCAACTTTAGGTGCACAAACGATCTTTATATGGACCTATGTGTTGTCAGAAGTACTCTGCTACATGTAAATGCTTCATATTTTGGCATACATTCAAAAAGTGTGACTCAATTCATACTGCTCCTGGAGGAGCAGTCTGATTTGGGTCCACACTGTTTACCACAGATACGTTTTAAAAGACCCAGCAGACATATCCCACCAGATGAAATTTGGTCTTGATTAGGGAGCGCAGTGGCACAGTGCTTGATTCCTGAGTCCAGACCGAGGGGCTGTGGGTTCGAGTCTCACCGGCGTCACTGCGATGTGGTCATTGAACAAGACACATTTATCCTAGCTTTAATAGTACTGGTCCAACCCAGGAAGACACATTCTTGTTTAACTGAAAGATTGTTGATGAAACGTAAAGAATCAAATCAAACAAGCAAAATTTGGTCTGGATTGATACGGAGCACAGTGGCTCTGTTGATAGAACCTTAGACTGGGGACTGAAGAGTTTCTATCCTGTTTTGTCCTTGAGTAAGACACTTTAAGCGGTGCTTAGTACCGATTCAACCCAGGAATACCCGTCTCAATACACATATGAGTCGATATGACTGAAAAATTGGTGACTGGGACATACATATCAAACATATTAGTTGAGATTAGCAGCTGAAGAGTTAGTTTCTACCAGTTTAGCTGAATAAAAAAAAATAACAGGTTTGAATATATTTGTTCCAATTTTATTTTATTTGATGAGGGGCTACATGTAGGTCTTCTCCCTAGAATTTTAGAATAACTCAGATTAAGCTTGTGCTATTTCTCAAAATTTACTTAAATATTTTGACACATCAATGTTCCAGCCCAACTGGCTCATTTTATGCATTATGCATCCGCCTTTTGAAATAGAATGATCCAAAGGTTCATTACTCAGAGGTTGTGGTACATCTATAGCAAATATTTATTATGCAGAACTTACATCCTCCAGGCTTAGAATTTCCTTTATGTTTTTTTGTTGTTGTGTTTTTCAGGCACTCCAGTGAGTAAACCTTCCGTTTCGCATTATGCCCCACAAGTAGCACCCAGACTTTCTCAAGAAGAGGACTATCAGAGGGTTCTGAAGCTGTTGTTTGATGTGAGGAATGCTAATTCCAAGTCAGCAATGCCCCCAGTAGTGAACATTGTGGATTTAAACCGATTCAGACCCAATCCTATTCCACCTGTGTCGTCATGTGAAATACTGCCAGATAAATGTCAGGAGTTTGACATTCCATATTCTTACCAACTTGATGTTACAACACTCCCCTTGCCAATACCAAAGCTAGCGACAAGTGTGTTTAGTTCAGTGGATGATGATGGATATGAGCAAGAGAAGAATAGGTTTCTCTCTTCCCTCCATTTTAGTGAGACAGACAGACTGAGAATAGAAGACATAACAAAGGGTCAGAGTGACAATGAAGAATGGTATGAACAAAGAAAAGGTTGTATAACTGGTAGTAAGGTGAATAGAATTGTATCATTTGTTGAAAATGGAAGGGCTAAAGCAGACACAATTGTAGGAGAAGTGATGATGTATGATTTAAACAAGGACCTGTCAAAATCTATTCCTGCACTTGCCTGGGGAAAGAAACATTAACTTAAAGCATTGAACATGTATGTCAAAGACTTAAAAAAAATCACAAAGATGTTGAATTGATTCGACCAGGACTCCTCGTTCATTCTGACTCTCCATTTATTCGTGTTAGTCCGGACAGTATCATAACATGTGCATGTCATGGTAGTATGCTTGTTGAAGTGAAATGTCCAATTTCACATAAAAATGACAATTTACAAGAACTTGCTTTGAAAGGAAAACTGCCATATATTCAGAACAAGGAAGGTCAGCTTAAGGTGAAGAAAGGTGAAAGTAGGGGCTATTATGAACAAATTACCTTGCAGCAAGCTCTTTCAGGAGAAAATGATGCACAACTACTTATTTGGGGGAAAAAAGGCTACATAACAGTGTCCATGAGATTTGATCAGGAATATTGGGAATATATTTATGCGCTGTTAAAGACATTTTTTGAAGATTACATTGTGCCAGAAATTTTGACTGGAAGAATCAAATCAGAAAAGGAAGCGAAACATACATGTACAACAACAACAATTCTTCCAATTTGTGACAGTGAGACAGACACTACCTCTAAAGGATCTAGTCATTCAAATTCAGATGATGATGAATCACACAGTGAACTTGAATTAGAGGCTGAACAATTTTCAAATACATGTAGTGATGAAACGGCATGCCGTCAAAAGTCTGCAAGTACATGTAGTGAAGACTTAGTACCTTGTGTAGCAGACACAGACACTGCTGGCTCAGAGCCAGTCCTTGGATGTACAACTTACTGCAAAGATCATCGTGCTCCTAACTTTTCTAAAGTGAAAGGTCAGATTATAATGTGTGACTCAAATTTAATCTGTCCTCCAAATACTGGATATCACTATTTTTGTGAAGGTTTCAGACGTTTGCCAAAGGAGCAAGATTATTTGCCGTACTACGCCTGCTCTAAATGTAGAGCAATTCACCCAGAGAAAGAGAATATTTCTGTTAATAATGGATTTTACCAGTAGACTGTGAAATCTTTCATGAATATGAAGTGTGACACTGCCTGATCAGTGTCTAAAAAGTTTCTCTATGCACTCTTAGAGTCTTATATGGTGCTTTAGACATATTGTTTCTGCTTTCATACAATGAAGAGTCTTGATTAGATTGCGCATGTGTCCAGGCTGTTGAGTTTACACTTAAATCTTTGCCTACAAGTGTCGTCTGCTGATAACCCTTTGGCAAACAGTTTGGAACCAGATCAGGCACAACAATATGCATGGCCTTTTCTGGATGCACATTGTTTTACACTTTGATTGTGTTCCTGAATTTTTCTTGCGAGAGTTGATTTTGAAAAAAAAAATCAGCCGGCGACACAAAAAAAACATGAAAAATTACACAGTACGAGTAGGCAAAGAAATGTAGCAAATGGGCCTCGACGCCAGAAAACCTGTCTTCAGGGGTTTGGGAACAACACAGGTGCAGACCAGCCTGCGCATATGCGCAGTCTGATCAACGCCTTTGTTATTCGCTTTCAGGAAAAAAACATATGTAGACTTGCTACAGATGAAATTTCTATTTTCTAGCTAGTCTCTATAGCTGAGGAATCTGTTTTGAAACTTGCTTTGTCGGAAACCCTGAAGACAGATTTTCTCTCAACGATGCCCAAAGAACATGTAATCCTTTGTATTCGGAAAAACTCTAAATGAGTAATTTTGCAAATAAGGAGGACCCAGATGAAATGCAGCATTATGTGGCATTTCGTCAGGGTCTACACTGTTTGTAAAGGTAAAAAAACCTCAGACAAAAGAATACAATATTTTAAAAAAAATTATAACCTGACACCCCTAAATTAAGATATGTACAATGGACTATCCCAAGTTTATATCAAACCAGAATGAAGAATCCATTAGTATACAAACGGCTAATCGGCATCGCATAATTTGAAATTTCTAAATTCTCAACCAAAACATATGTTGTGGGAACTCAAAGGAACTGTCTCAATGAAACTGATCTTCTGAGCACCTGAAGTATATGTATTAATTGATGGGTAAGAAAATAATGAATTTTTTGCGCTAAAATTTTTGCTGAACTGGACCTATGTTAATATTGGTTTAACTTTGACTGAGGGGTGCACAAGTTTGTAAAAAAAAGAAGTAAGACATGCTTATTTTTTGGCCTTTACATTTTATTTCATAAGCCATGACCATTTAGTACATTTTTTTAACCACAATCACAACTATATAAAGAACATTCATGAAAATATGCCACGACATGAGCAAAAAAAGACATGAATCCCTCCAGATTGTCAAACCATTTGGTTTTTGATCAGGCCTGACATAATGTTGGGCCTGATCTGGATCCAAACTTATCTCAAATCATGTTAATATTTCAATTTTGCTGTAACTACTAACTAGTCAAGTATTTTCAATGACCTTTCAAAAAGTCATGAACACAATCTGAGAGCCAAGAACAAAGAGGAAATCACATGTGGCTATAGCTTTCCTTATACATACTGGTACGGACCCCCTTGAGAAGCAGTTAGATCCCTCGGGTCCAATTGCTTATCGAGGGAGGCCCATACAGCCATCTGTGAAATACATTGATGACAAAAAACACACCTTGTCAGGACCATGACAAAATTTTCTGGATTGGCTCATGCTGTTTAAATCCAGGTTGAACAACATCAAGGTTATAAAACTTTTTGTATGCTCAACTCAACTGACCAAAAACTTTATTGTGCTTTTAAATGTTAAAATGTCAACATTTGTTGAAATTTTAACATTTATTAGCATGATCAGCCATCAGAGAATTTGAAAACAAGTAATGATCATATATTTTTTCTTCTTCGACATACTAGATTTTAGGAGTCAAAATTCATGCTCGAGTTGAGCATAAAAAAGTTCTATAGTCATAAGGCCTGACCTGGGTTCGAACATTCAGCAAATGTTTTGTTATATGGGTTTAGTGTAACTTACATGTACCATAAAAATAAAAAAAAATTACAGAAAGATGCTTTTTTTTGTTAATTTAATATTGACTTGGTCTTAAAAATCATGAAATTAAACTGATTGCCAAACAGTCTGGATCCAAATCAGGCCCGACATGTAAGGCCTGGTCTGGGTCCAAATTTACTGCAAAGGTTAGCATTTGCTGTGACTTTCTTAACCAAATTTTCTAGATCGGCTAATGCAGTTTAATTAAATCCAGGTCGTGGTTGTATGCTCAACTCAACTGACCACAAACTTTATCATGCTTATAAATGTTAAAATGCCAACATTTGTTTTAATTTTAACATTATTAGCCTGATAAACCATCATAGAATTAATTTGAAGCAAGAATTCTTTTCTTTCTTCAACATGTTAGTTTTTAGGAGTCAAAATTTCATGCTCAGTTGAGCATTATAAAAAGTTTTATAGTTATTAGGTCTAACCTGGGTTTGAACTTACGGCAAATGTTTGTTTTACATATAAATATGGGCTTAGTGTAAATGACTTAGCATAATATTTAAAAAAATTACAGACAGAATGAGATGCACACTTTTATTAATTTAATATGGAGTTGGTCTAAAAAATCATGAAATAAATCAGATTTTCAATAGATTGGATCCAAATAAGGGCCGACAAATAAGGCCTGATCTGTGTCCAAACTTATTGCAAAGGTTAGCATATGCTGTGGTCTTTCTTGCTCAAAATTTTATCACTTTTTTGCTCAAAATTTTATCACTTTTTTACAAATGTGTTTTTTTCCTTGTGAAAGTATTTTTTTACATGTGCATGGTTAAAAATGTTGAATCAAGATCGAGGTTATAAAACCTTTTTCATTCTCAGCTCAACTGAATATAGAATTTATCATGCTAATAAATGTTAAAATGCCAACATTTGTTGAAATTTTAACATTTCACTGTAAATCAAGTTCAAGGGTTATAAAACTGTTTTCTTGCTCAATTCGAACGAGCATAACTTAAATTTTTATCATGCTAATAAAATGTTAAAATGCCAACATTTTAGTAAAATGATATAAATACACCTTAAAAGAATTTGAAAGCAATAAATGTAATTTATTTTTCTGCTGTTTATTTAGTTTATGGGTCGTTGAAAGTTCATGCTCAGTTGCGTTGAACATGAAAAGAGTTTTATAACCTCTATCTGGATTTAAACTTATAGCAAATGTTACCATGCATGTTTAGGCCTCCAGATAAGAGTGTGAATGTGAAAATTACTTTTCTTATTTCTCAACCAAAACATATGTTGTAAGTACTCAAAAGAACCGTCTCAATGGGACGGTTCCTTTGAGGGTCCCCAAGCATGTACAGAATTTATATTACTAACTGTACATGTACATGTCTGTCTTAGAATATGTACATGTGTTCAAGTGTATTAGAAAAAACAATACATTAAAAAAAAGAAACAAAAAAGGAATAGATCTACATACATGTACACATATTAAAAAAAAATATTAACCCTTATCATGCTGTATACATGTATATTTATGTACTACACTCCTCTTCACATTTGATCGAAATTAAGTTGCAGGATTCAATTTACAAACATGAGGTTACAAGTAGAATGGAAAACTGTGGATCCTGATCAGCTGGCTTCTTAGAAGCCATTTGATCTGGATCTACACTGTTTTCAAAACAGACTATATCCTGGTTCAGCATGGTTAGGGTTAATACATGTATATATATATTATACAAAAGCCAAATGTGATTGTAAAAATGTACAACTATGAAAATAAACTATTTAAAAAACTGTAGCAAATTAAGAATTAGCCATATTATGGCCTACACATAACTCTTTTAAGACCAATGTGATTTTCCATAAAGTTGAATACAGTGTCTCAGGAGGTCTTTTGTATATATTTTGGGGGTTACAAGTAATACTTTCAAAAGATATTGTATATCTAAAGATTGAATTTGACTTTGCAAACAGTGCATACTCTGATGAAATGCTGTGTTACATGTATTTCATCTGGGTCTTCACTGTTAGCAAAAGTACCTTTTAAAGTGGTTTCTGGTCTTCAAAAGGTTATGTTAGAGATTTTCAATATTCCCAGCGCAAAGTAGGGTTGACTGATTTTTTCCATCAGGGACTTTATTTGCTATCTTATCTAGTCTGTACAGTGTGCATGTACTATGTGTTATCAAAAATTAATTTTCTTATTTCTCAAACAAAGCATATGCTGTAAGTACTCATAAAACCCATCTCAAAGAGGCAGTTTTTAGAACCGTATCAATGAGACATATCTTTTAAGTACCCAAAACCATGTTTACACTTGTGAATGGATGAAAATATTCACAAGTTTACTTCATATATTTTGAAGATCTTTGTGGTAAAATTCCACAAGACTAAATCAGACACCGGCCTAAGGAAGTCACATGTTCATTGTTTGATACTAACATTGTACTATAGGGGTTTGGAAATTCACTAGATAGGCACAAACAGTGAAGACTTGTTCCGCTACCTCCTTCATTGAGAGTTTTAATTCACCGTCCAGGATATGGAAAGTTTTAATCAAGTTTACTAGGATTTTGTACAAACAGTTCTGTACAGTCAAGGATCACTTGCACATCTGTGAACTGTCCCATGGCCTTAGATTGATTGTCAGATGTAACGTCCCTAGGTGGCAACTCACAAAGCAACTTAAGGTCTGTATACATAAGATTTACCCATGAAGTAACAATAGAGGAAACAGTTCCTACACTAACACTGAATCTTTGAGCAATGTCTTCAGTCAGGAGTCCCACTTTAAGTCTGATCATTGTCATGAAAAATTCGTCAAGTAGGGATAATTTCCTTTCTGGTCCAGGCTTGCTTGTAAATGTTTTGGAAAAATGTTCACTATTAGAAGTGCTACTTCCTCTCCAATATTTCAAGTTTCTAGCTCTTGGTTCCAAAAACACAAACAGTGAATACATGGTTTCATAATTTGGAAAACCTGTCCAGAATTGAATCTGTTTTGGGTTGCTCTTCATTTCATTTAAATCCAATACCTGGTTTTTATATGTCTGACACATTTCCGCTTTTTCTTGTAGCTCTTTTATTCTGGCCATGATATCTGGCAGATACTTGTTAATTTCTGGACACTCAATATCTTTAGTCTGAATATAATCATGCCCCTCAGGATTTGGTGTGCTAATTTGCTTTTCCGAAAAACTCAGGTGTCTTCGTCGGGCTTTATCTGCTTCCGGATTGGTCAGTGGAACTCGTTTCTTTTGAGATGCTTTTCCGGTTGACTCCTTAAGTGGTGAGACAACCTCCTCACTTGATGTTCGGCTTCGTCTTGGTGTAGTTTTTTTCTGCCAGGGGAACAAGGTTGGTACATAGCCAGGATGAGAAGGATGGTGGCCCTTTTTACCTGTAAAATAAATATATTCACTCAAAAACAAAGAATGTACATTTACTTATTAGAACTGTCTCATTTTTATAAAATTTCAGACTGATGCAGATTTTCAGAAAACAAACTCATCTTACACAGTGTCAAACAGTTTGGATCCAGATCAGACCCAACAAAATGTTGGACCTGATTTGGATCCATACTTATTCAAAATTAATGTTTTCATGTAGATTTACCCTTTTTTGTATAAATTTATTAATATGAATTTTTATTTAAAAAATCATTAATTCCATTAGAGTTGAACAGGTTGGATCCAGATCTGGCTCGACAAAATGTTGGATCTGATAGGGGTCCAAACTGTTTGCAATGGACAAAACAAATCAAGAGTTTATTTACTTCCATTGTACAGGTGAAAATTTCAGAATTGGCAACAGTATTAAAAATTGAAACATCATGCCAACAGCTAAAAAAATAAGTTGACTTTTTTCAAGAAGTTTGTATAGTGGTTGTATTGTAATTGTATTCTATTTTGCTTTGTATACATGTGCTTGTCATATATTGTACAAATAAATTATTTAAAAAAAAAGAAGTGTTAAACTTTAATTTTGTCTGTAAAATCATTAATTCCATCAAGGTAAAACAGTCATTGACTGTTTGGATCCAGATCAAGCCCGACAAAATGTCAAGCCTGATCATCAACTGGGTACAAACTTATAAAATTTCTAAAGTTATAATGGCTTTACTTACACTAATTTTTATGAAATTTTAAGCAAATAAATTAAATGCAGATTTTTATGAAAAATGAAATTCAAAAAATTTTATGAACAGCTTCAGAATGTCAAACCTTTTTTGAATCCAGGTCGGGCCTGCTCTTAGTCCGTTTGAACTGTTTGCAGCTTGTTGAAACAGCCTCTTTTTAAGGCCGTTCCAACAAGTACCCGCAATCTATGGGAGTACCTCCTAATCTATGCTTTGAGCCCAGTAAATGCGAGAAAACCTGTCTTCATGGTTTTCGAGATTCAAAACAGCCTGCTCAGATACAGAGACAAGCTAGAAAATTGAAATATTGCTCGTTGCAAGTTTTGATATGACACTTTACTACAATAAGCGAATAACAAAGGCCCTGATCAGACTGCACGGATGTGCAGGATGGTCTGTGCCTTTGTTGGTCGCAAACCACCGAAGATAGGTTTTCTCACGTCTCAGCCCAATTATATTACTTTTTAATTGTGCCCCCCCCCCCATCTTCTGCAGGGCCCAGCTGGCTGCAGTTAGCTGAGCTTCCATTATTCAATCATTAATTAATCTTTGTCTTGCTGTCCTATGGCTTAAAAGTTCTCTCTGTCTCTTCCTCAAAAAGCTATTAGTCCTAGTATGATTGTGGCATTTTGTGGGCATACTTTTTTTTCGAGTACATGCTCATTATGGGTGCAGTGCTGCATATTCTAGATAAGGCCAGACCAAAGGGGTACTGGTCAACTCGTACCTAAGTCAACTCGTACCTTAGTCAACTCGTACCCATTTTTGGTCAACTCGTACCTTAGTTAACTCGTACCTAAGTCAACTCGTACCTTAGTTTATTTATCTATAGATTATGAAAGAGTTTTATGCCGTTGTCTAAGTAGATCTACGTTACTCATGACAAAAGCAAAATGATAAGTTTTGTTACGATTTAGGCGAATTCTACACTCAAAAGGAGCGTTCAATTACAAATGGGTAATACAGTATACTGCCCATGTGTTTTCCTCACTCTTACAAATTACAGTAGATGAAGAAATAACTAGGCTCTACATTGTAAAAGAAATAAGTCACTAAACACTCATTTTGGTGGCAGCTGGACTGCCACTGGTCTTGACGAATTTAACGTATGAGCTGTTTTGTAATATCAGGGATAACTGTTAAACAACTATCACTGGTTAAATGTTAGCCTCTGGTAGCGTCGTCTTAGTATGAAAGTGTAGCTAAATGGACATCAAAAATGGGTGGCAACTATGCAGCCACCTATTTTAGTGTTAATTTACAAGGATAGCACATTGCACACTTATCATTGCAAATAGCACTGGTCCCATCGAAATCATAAAATCTGGTTTTGTTGCCTGCAAACAATAAAGGTACAACCTCGATGAGATAGATCGATCAGAGCATCCAAGCAGTCTGATCAGCGCATTTGTTATTCAATCCCAAAAACTTTAATAGCTGAACTTGCTATGCGCATTATTCAAATTGAACCTAGCCTTTGTAACTTAGCATGCTGGATGTGTCCTTATAGGGTAGCTAACCCCTGAATATATGTTTTCTCGTGGCGCGGGTTTTGTGTACATAAAGCCGCTTTACAGACACGTGCTGGTGATTGGTAGTGTGTGAAAAACAGTACAATGATTGTATGTGATTGTATTAATTAAATTGTAACTAGAAATTAACATTGTCTGACATTGTAAAACTTGAATAATAAAAAAAATAGTACAATCTTATTAAAGAAAATTCGGAATTGCAATGTACAAACATGAAATCTTTTTGGTTTATAAATGATTAAAACATTTTAAAAATAAACCCAGCTCACGCCAGAGGGTTTGGTTCTAGAAAGTCCAAGTGAGTCTCTCATCATGCAGTCTCATCTGAGCCTTCGCTACTTGCCACTTAAATGACTCCAAATTTGCTTTTTGTTTTGTCGTCTGCTGACTTATTTTGAAATGAGTAATTCAAAATATCTTCTAATATTTTAGTGCTAGTTGAAAAAACACTGCATGCTATCATAACAGATCTATGTCCGAAATTCAAACCTGTGTGTACACGAGCAGCGAAGACCCTGCGGAGCCGTCATTATATAAAGGGCTAGGATATTGGAACAGGCAGATCCGAAACTCCCCTAATCGCAGCTTCACAGGTTGTAATTTATAGTGTTTTTTTTTTAAATATTTGAACAGGCTGGCCCGAATCTCTCCTTATTGCAGATGGCAAAACTGCGTTGATTTGGTCGTTTAAGCAGGCTATTCCGAACATCGACCCATAGGGAAAAGGAAAGGGTACTTGCCACAGCTGGCTTGAACCTCGTCCGATCGCAAATACTAAATTGTGATGAATATGTACGATTGAACAAGCTCCCAGAACGCCGCCCCATAGGCATAACAGTTGGGATCTTTGAACAGGCTGGCCCGAACCTAACCTCAGCACAGATAGTTAATTTTGATGTTTTAGTGTATGGAAATGCTTGTTAGGACATAGACTTACCAAACTCTCCGTCTATCATGCTCTACCCTGCCCCGTTTTTTGACTCAGGTACGAGTTGACTTGGGGTAGGTACGAGTTGACCAAAGGTTAGGTACAAGTTGACCAAAAATGGGTACGAGTTGACTTAGGTACGAGTTGACTAAGGTACGAGTTGACTAGAAACCGACCACAGTATGCAATGTCTTTAGTACACCTAGGCCCAAAGCATAAGTTCCTGCAAATGGGAACCAAGTAAGCGATCAGATTATTGATAGTGAGACAGTTTTGAAAAGAAAAGAGTGTCCTAGAGGCTTGGGAAAGGTGAATGTGTTGGCTCAATCTAAGTTATCAGTGATGGTTATACCAAGATATTTTGGTGACTTGGCAGCTTCAGTAAGCCCTTCCAAATGGGTGCAAGTCAAAACGTCCCCTAGTCAAAACGCCCCCTAGTCAAAACGTCCCCGAATTGGTCAAAACGTCCCCAAACACGAAAAAAAGATTGGTCAAAACGTCCCCATAAAACGTCCCCATTTTCAATGGAGATTTTTCGAAGAAATATGGGATTCCAACAAAGAAAAGGCTTGTTTTAGTGTCTGGTACTAATGTATGAAAGTTTGAAATGGTGTTTTAATGGGGTATTTTATGTTCATGCTGCTTTAGATCAACGTTAAAGCATAATAGTTTTTCGCGTGTTTTGATATCTGCTTTTCTTTTTCTATTTCAAAATGACATTTTTAAAGGACTGTTTCGGGAATACCATCATAATGTCCAGATAATTCCACGTTATGTCAGGTCTGATTTGGGTATTTATAAGTCCCTTGCAAAAGTTTTCAGCATAAGACACTAGCATGCAAAGAGTTAATAAAATACACCGACTTTGGTTCCGTATGACCGATAATTAATAAAGTGCAAGAGCATTTTGTCACGGTAGACCCAGCATCACTAGGACGACGTGAACTGACGTAACAACAACACAAGTATATCATGTATTTAAACATACTTTATTTTTTAAATTTCACTTTTTTATCAGATACACATTTATAACAAATATACATTTACTTATGACAGGAGGGGCATGTTGCGAGAAACCTGACTTAGTTGCATGCGAACAACAACGGCGCAGACCAGGATGTGCTTTCATGCAGTCTGATCCTCGCCATTGTTATTCGCTCAATACAAAGTATATAATATCCAAACATCATAAGAAAACTGTAGGAAGGCCCAGACCAAACTGCGCATCCATGCAACCTGATAGGTGCGGTTATTAATCACTTCATGACAAGAGTAACAAATAAAATTGTTCAACACAGAAAATGTTCTTTTGCATTTAGGGTGCTTGTCTCATTAAAAAATGTCGTTTAAAATTTTGATGGTAGGTATCTATGTAGTGTGCGTGCAGGCACTTTACATTTGACTCACTACGGCATTATAGTTTGTACATATGGATCATCGGGGGCATACTGAGGTCACGTCACTTGGTGATCTTCGAGGAAGGGATGAGATTTCCACTTTAAATTTGTTTAAATACACTTTATCGAACATGACATTGTAAAATTTAGCCCCTACATATGAGAAACTAATTTACCGTTTTCCTTTTTTCTTATCAAACAAATGTATGCATAACATTGACGGTTTACCAGGTAATTGTATTCTGATATACTGTACCATGGACGTAGAGTTTAATATATACGTCCGTGACTGTACTGTGTAGATTCATGCAAGATACTACACCAAAAATCTGCGTGTACGAACAGAAAGACACATACGCATGCGTCCGTACGTACGTAAGTAATAAATAACGGTTCACAGACTTTTATCCATCGATAGGTAAATGCATGCCTCCACCCATCAGACGTATGGACGGACGACTGCAATATAACACTGATGCATTGATATGGGAAACAGCGAATCCCAGCACCCATAAGTCCAAAATTGTAAATTAATCACTGTATTCGATGTATGGAAGTTTCTTAATTAAGTTTCTTAATTGAGGAGTCACTGTCAATATTTGCAAGCTGCAGGTTCTTCACACGTCTTTATCAAACAGTTCAATTTTACATGTATTAGACACCTGTTTTAATAGCGTTAATCACCTATTATCAATTTCGATATTTATCCAAAAGCATATCCCCTAGGCAAATTTTGCGCTTGTTGGAAATGAGATTTATATACTGTGTAGACCTAGATTTAGATTTAAACTTTATGCATATGTTTGCTCAAAATTAATTAACTACTCCAAACTTACAATCATAGCGATTGCCTGATAATAACCACAAATCAAATCACCAAAAAGCTAATGAATATATGTAATATTTGAATGATCGTGTGTAGAAGGATTGTCGGAAAACTGCATTCTTAATGCTATTTTTACTGAAAAAACAGAATGGAATCTGGATAAAACACTTTATCTAAAACAGTCTCATTCAAACATCCCAGATTATGCCTAAAATTTCATAAACTATAGAATAATAAATCATTTTGGGGACGTTTTGACCAACATTTTTTACCATGGGGATGTTTTGACCAATTTTTGGGGACGTTTTGACCAATTCGGGGACGTTTTGACTAGGGGACGTTTTGACTTGGGGACGTTTTGACTGTAATCCTTCCAAATTGAAAACTTGTCAAAGCTCTTAAACTAGTAAAACATTCAAACACATACAAACTGTAAAATGAACAACACTAAATTCGGCTGCTTTTGGCTTTTTGCTTATGCGACTGGTAAGATATCTGCACCTTGATCAGCTGGGTAGCTTTAAGTACGAACGATGGTGGTTGCGAATTTTAACCAAGATGTAACTGGAAATAAATCATTCATGCATTGTATTCCTCTTACTTTCTTTCGTAAGTTAACTATAAAAATGTTTTCTTACCTCCTCTAAAATGATCTCGCGGGGACCTTATTATCGCTGATTGTACAACCGTGTTTACATCTTCACGCATCGTCGCAATTGTTGAATGAAACCGGAAATAGTCCAGAGCGCGGTGCATTGTGGGATATCGTGAAAAAAACTGTATAGGTAGCAAACCACCATCAAACGGAGACCCCAGAGCGTGCCGGAGGGCGCACTAAGATAAATTCTGATTGCGACCAGTTTCAAGTATAAAAGCCAATTCTCTTCAATCTAAATCAAGATTAGAGATGTTTTTGTGGATTCTAGAGAAATAAAACACTGAAATTGATCTTACATAAGAGAGCCAATAGCATAGAAATCTTCTCGGACCCCACTTTTTCGACGGCAATTTTTACGACAAAATGTACCAAATCGGATGCCCCTGCTGGACAGTGTGCTCGAGCAAGCCACCCAAATCTTGCTAAATCATGCAGAAATCTCCATGATCATGTGCAACATTTACAACTCAATACCTGCCTCCCACCTCGTTTCTTTGATAATCAGCTTCGAGTTTGTGTATATGAAAATGAAAGTAGAATTCTGATGCATTTCCAGGCCGAGCCACACATTCGTATTTTGGCCGGATAGCCACATTTAGTATTTTCAGTTGCAAAAAAATGCTTTTTATTGATGCTCAACCATTCCCAGGCACACAGAAACAGCACTTGACAGTATAAAATGCAACAAAGTGTATTTAGAGCCAAGAATTGAAGGGTACCCCCTTATATTATCAAATTTGCCCAGGCCCAGCTGATCCGATCAGTGGTTTGCTACCTTTAAGAAAACTTTTTTGCTCCTAATTTGAGAATTTTTGAAAAAAATCACAAATTTGGAGCTTATGCAGACATACAGTGTATAGGAAAGTTGGCTGAAATACTCTCTGACCTTTTGACAGCTGTTGTAGAATATCACCCTGTTCCGAAAAGAGCCACAGGCACAAATTCTTTACCCCGACACCAACTGTGCGATTTCCCCTCCTGTGAAAAATACTTGCGCACAAGAATCAAAATCATGCTATATCCTTAGTGGACAGCTGATGAGGTGTGCAAAGCCTGCTTTATTTACATCTGAAATTGAAACTTGAAAATCACTGTTTGTGCTTAAAGGTAGCAAACCACCATCAAACGGAGACCCCAGAGCGTGCCGGAGGGCGCACTAAGATAAATTCTGATTGCGACCAGTTTCAAGTATAAAAGCCAATTCTCTTCAATCTAAATCAAGATTAGAGATGTTTTTGTGGATTCTAGAGAAATAAAACACTGAAATTGATCTTACATAAGAGAGCCAATAGCATAGAAATCTTCTCGGACCCCACTTTTTCGACGGCAATTTTTACGACAAAATGTACCAAATCGGATGCCCCTGCTGGACAGTGTGCTCGAGCAAGCCACTCAAATCTTGCTAAATCATGCAGAAATCTCCATGATCATGTGCAACATTTACAACTCAATACCTGCCTCCCACCTCGTTTCTTTGATAATCAGCTTCGAGTTTGTGTATATGAAAATGAAAGTAGAATTCTGATGCATTTCCAGGCCGAGCCACACATTCGTATTTTGGCCGGATAGCCACATTTAGTATTTTCAGTTGCAAAAAAATGCTTTTTATTGATGCTCAACCATTCCCAGGCACACAGAAACAGCACTTGACAGTATAAAATGCAACAAAGTGTATTTAGAGCCAAGAATTGAAGGGTACCCCCTTATATTATCAAATTTGCCCAGGCCCAGCTGATCCGATCAGTGGTTTGCTACCTTTAAGAAAACTTTTTTGCTCCTAATTTGAGAATTTTTGAAAAAAATCACAAATTTGGAGCTTATGCAGACATACAGTGTATAGGAAAGTTGGCTGAAATACTCTCTGACCTTTTGACAGCTGTTGTAGAATATCACCCTGTTCCGAAAAGAGCCACAGGCACAAATTCTTTACCCCGACACCAACTGTGCGATTTCCCCTCCTGTGAAAAATACTTGCGCACAAGAATCAAAATCATGCTATATCCTTAGTGGACAGCTGATGAGGTGTGCAAAGCCTGCTTTATTTACATCTGAAATTGAAACTTGAAAATCACTGTTTGTGCTTAAAGGTAGCAAACCACCATCAAACGGAGACCCCAGAGCGTGCCGGAGGGCGCACTAAGATAAATTCTGATTGCGACCAGTTTCAAGTATAAAAGCCAATTCTCTTCAATCTAAATCAAGATTAGAGATGTTTTTGTGGATTCTAGAGAAATAAAACACTGAAATTGATCTTACATAAGAGAGCCAATAGCATAGAAATCTTCTCGGACCCCACTTTTTCGACGGCAATTTTTACGACAAAATGTACCAAATCGGATGCCCCTGCTGGACAGTGTGCTCGAGCAAGCCACCCAAATCTTGCTAAATCATGCAGAAATCTCCATGATCATGTGCAACATTTACAACTCAATACCTGCCTCCCACCTCGTTTCTTTGATAATCAGCTTCGAGTTTGTGTATATGAAAATGAAAGTAGAATTCTGATGCATTTCCAGGCCGAGCCACACATTCGTATTTTGGCCGGATAGCCACATTTAGTATTTTCAGTTGCAAAAAAATGCTTTTTATTGATGCTCAACCATTCCCAGGCACACAGAAACAGCACTTGACAGTATAAAATGCAACAAAGTGTATTTAGAGCCAAGAATTGAAGGGTACCCCCTTATATTATCAAATTTGCCCAGGCCCAGCTGATCCGATCAGTGGTTTGCTACCTTTAAGAAAACTTTTTTGCTCCTAATTTGAGAATTTTTGAAAAAAATCACAAATTTGGAGCTTATGCAGACATACAGTGTATAGGAAAGTTGGCTGAAATACTCTCTGACCTTTTGACAGCTGTTGTAGAATATCACCCTGTTCCGAAAAGAGCCACAGGCACAAATTCTTTACCCCGACACCAACTGTGCGATTTCCCCTCCTGTGAAAAATACTTGCGCACAAGAATCAAAATCATGCTATATCCTTAGTGGACAGCTGATGAGGTGTGCAAAGCCTGCTTTATTTACATCTGAAATTGAAACTTGAAAATCACTGTTTGTGCTTAAAGGTAGCAAACCACCATCAAACGGAGACCCCAGAGCGTGCCGGAGGGCGCACTAAGATAAATTCTGATTGCGACCAGTTTCAAGTATAAAAGCCAATTCTCTTCAATCTAAATCAAGATTAGAGATGTTTTTGTGGATTCTAGAGAAATAAAACACTGAAATTGATCTTACATAAGAGAGCCAATAGCATAGAAATCTTCTCGGACCCCACTTTTTCGACGGCAATTTTTACGACAAAATGTACCAAATCGGATGCCCCTGCTGGACAGTGTGCTCGAGCAAGCCACTCAAATCTTGCTAAATCATGCAGAAATCTCCATGATCATGTGCAACATTTACAACTCAATACCTGCCTCCCACCTCGTTTCTTTGATAATCAGCTTCGAGTTTGTGTATATGAAAATGAAAGTAGAATTCTGATGCATTTCCAGGCCGAGCCACACATTCGTATTTTGGCCGGATAGCCACATTTAGTATTTTCAGTTGCAAAAAAATGCTTTTTATTGATGCTCAACCATTCCCAGGCACACAGAAACAGCACTTGACAGTATAAAATGCAACAAAGTGTATTTAGAGCCAAGAATTGAAGGGTACCCCCTTATATTATCAAATTTGCCCAGGCCCAGCTGATCCGATCAGTGGTTTGCTACCTTTAAGAAAACTTTTTTGCTCCTAATTTGAGAATTTTTGAAAAAAATCACAAATTTGGAGCTTATGCAGACATACAGTGTATAGGAAAGTTGGCTGAAATACTCTCTGACCTTTTGACAGCTGTTGTAGAATATCACCCTGTTCCGAAAAGAGCCACAGGCACAAATTCTTTACCCCGACACCAACTGTGCGATTTCCCCTCCTGTGAAAAATACTTGCGCACAAGAATCAAAATCATGCTATATCCTTAGTGGACAGCTGATGAGGTGTGCAAAGCCTGCTTTATTTACATCTGAAATTGAAACTTGAAAATCACTGTTTGTGCTTAAAGGTAGCAAACCACCATCAAACGGAGACCCCAGAGCGTGCCGGAGGGCGCACTAAGATAAATTCTGATTGCGACCAGTTTCAAGTATAAAAGCCAATTCTCTTCAATCTAAATCAAGATTAGAGATGTTTTTGTGGATTCTAGAGAAATAAAACACTGAAATTGATCTTACATAAGAGAGCCAATAGCATAGAAATCTTCTCGGACCCCACTTTTTCGACGGCAATTTTTACGACAAAATGTACCAAATCGGATGCCCCTGCTGGACAGTGTGCTCGAGCAAGCCACCCAAATCTTGCTAAATCATGCAGAAATCTCCATGATCATGTGCAACATTTACAACTCAATACCTGCCTCCCACCTCGTTTCTTTGATAATCAGCTTCGAGTTTGTGTATATGAAAATGAAAGTAGAATTCTGATGCATTTCCAGGCCGAGCCACACATTCGTATTTTGGCCGGATAGCCACATTTAGTATTTTCAGTTGCAAAAAAATGCTTTTTATTGATGCTCAACCATTCCCAGGCACACAGAAACAGCACTTGACAGTATAAAATGCAACAAAGTGTATTTAGAGCCAAGAATTGAAGGGTACCCCCTTATATTATCAAATTTGCCCAGGCCCAGCTGATCCGATCAGTGGTTTGCTACCTTTAAGAAAACTTTTTTGCTCCTAATTTGAGAATTTTTGAAAAAAATCACAAATTTGGAGCTTATGCAGACATACAGTGTATAGGAAAGTTGGCTGAAATACTCTCTGACCTTTTGACAGCTGTTGTAGAATATCACCCTGTTCCGAAAAGAGCCACAGGCACAAATTCTTTACCCCGACACCAACTGTGCGATTTCCCCTCCTGTGAAAAATACTTGCGCACAAGAATCAAAATCATGCTATATCCTTAGTGGACAGCTGATGAGGTGTGCAAAGCCTGCTTTATTTACATCTGAAATTGAAACTTGAAAATCACTGTTTGTGCTTAAAGGTAGCAAACCACCATCAAACGGAGACCCCAGAGCGTGCCGGAGGGCGCACTAAGATAAATTCTGATTGCGACCAGTTTCAAGTATAAAAGCCAATTCTCTTCAATCTAAATCAAGATTAGAGATGTTTTTGTGGATTCTAGAGAAATAAAACACTGAAATTGATCTTACATAAGAGAGCCAATAGCATAGAAATCTTCTCGGACCCCACTTTTTCGACGGCAATTTTTACGACAAAATGTACCAAATCGGATGCCCCTGCTGGACAGTGTGCTCGAGCAAGCCACCCAAATCTTGCTAAATCATGCAGAAATCTCCATGATCATGTGCAACATTTACAACTCAATACCTGCCTCCCACCTCGTTTCTTTGATAATCAGCTTCGAGTTTGTGTATATGAAAATGAAAGTAGAATTCTGATGCATTTCCAGGCCGAGCCACACATTCGTATTTTGGCCGGATAGCCACATTTAGTATTTTCAGTTGCAAAAAAATGCTTTTTATTGATGCTCAACCATTCCCAGGCACACAGAAACAGCACTTGACAGTATAAAATGCAACAAAGTGTATTTAGAGCCAAGAATTGAAGGGTACCCCCTTATATTATCAAATTTGCCCAGGCCCAGCTGATCCGATCAGTGGTTTGCTACCTTTAAGAAAACTTTTTTGCTCCTAATTTGAGAATTTTTGAAAAAAATCACAAATTTGGAGCTTATGCAGACATACAGTGTATAGGAAAGTTGGCTGAAATACTCTCTGACCTTTTGACAGCTGTTGTAGAATATCACCCTGTTCCGAAAAGAGCCACAGGCACAAATTCTTTACCCCGACACCAACTGTGCGATTTCCCCTCCTGTGAAAAATACTTGCGCACAAGAATCAAAATCATGCTATATCCTTAGTGGACAGCTGATGAGGTGTGCAAAGCCTGCTTTATTTACATCTGAAATTGAAACTTGAAAATCACTGTTTGTGCTTAAAGGTAGCAAACCACCATCAAACGGAGACCCCAGAGCGTGCCGGAGGGCGCACTAAGATAAATTCTGATTGCGACCAGTTTCAAGTATAAAAGCCAATTCTCTTCAATCTAAATCAAGATTAGAGATGTTTTTGTGGATTCTAGAGAAATAAAACACTGAAATTGATCTTACATAAGAGAGCCAATAGCATAGAAATCTTCTCGGACCCCACTTTTTCGACGGCAATTTTTACGACAAAATGTACCAAATCGGATGCCCCTGCTGGACAGTGTGCTCGAGCAAGCCACTCAAATCTTGCTAAATCATGCAGAAATCTCCATGATCATGTGCAACATTTACAACTCAATACCTGCCTCCCACCTCGTTTCTTTGATAATCAGCTTCGAGTTTGTGTATATGAAAATGAAAGTAGAATTCTGATGCATTTCCAGGCCGAGCCACACATTCGTATTTTGGCCGGATAGCCACATTTAGTATTTTCAGTTGCAAAAAAATGCTTTTTATTGATGCTCAACCATTCCCAGGCACACAGAAACAGCACTTGACAGTATAAAATGCAACAAAGTGTATTTAGAGCCAAGAATTGAAGGGTACCCCCTTATATTATCAAATTTGCCCAGGCCCAGCTGATCCGATCAGTGGTTTGCTACCTTTAAGAAAACTTTTTTGCTCCTAATTTGAGAATTTTTGAAAAAAATCACAAATTTGGAGCTTATGCAGACATACAGTGTATAGGAAAGTTGGCTGAAATACTCTCTGACCTTTTGACAGCTGTTGTAGAATATCACCCTGTTCCGAAAAGAGCCACAGGCACAAATTCTTTACCCCGACACCAACTGTGCGATTTCCCCTCCTGTGAAAAATACTTGCGCACAAGAATCAAAATCATGCTATATCCTTAGTGGACAGCTGATGAGGTGTGCAAAGCCTGCTTTATTTACATCTGAAATTGAAACTTGAAAATCACTGTTTGTGCTTAAAGGTAGCAAACCACCATCAAACGGAGACCCCAGAGCGTGCCGGAGGGCGCACTAAGATAAATTCTGATTGCGACCAGTTTCAAGTATAAAAGCCAATTCTCTTCAATCTAAATCAAGATTAGAGATGTTTTTGTGGATTCTAGAGAAATAAAACACTGAAATTGATCTTACATAAGAGAGCCAATAGCATAGAAATCTTCTCGGACCCCACTTTTTCGACGGCAATTTTTACGACAAAATGTACCAAATCGGATGCCCCTGCTGGACAGTGTGCTCGAGCAAGCCACTCAAATCTTGCTAAATCATGCAGAAATCTCCATGATCATGTGCAACATTTACAACTCAATACCTGCCTCCCACCTCGTTTCTTTGATAATCAGCTTCGAGTTTGTGTATATGAAAATGAAAGTAGAATTCTGATGCATTTCCAGGCCGAGCCACACATTCGTATTTTGGCCGGATAGCCACATTTAGTATTTTCAGTTGCAAAAAAATGCTTTTTATTGATGCTCAACCATTCCCAGGCACACAGAAACAGCACTTGACAGTATAAAATGCAACAAAGTGTATTTAGAGCCAAGAATTGAAGGGTACCCCCTTATATTATCAAATTTGCCCAGGCCCAGCTGATCCGATCAGTGGTTTGCTACCTTTAAGAAAACTTTTTTGCTCCTAATTTGAGAATTTTTGAAAAAAATCACAAATTTGGAGCTTATGCAGACATACAGTGTATAGGAAAGTTGGCTGAAATACTCTCTGACCTTTTGACAGCTGTTGTAGAATATCACCCTGTTCCGAAAAGAGCCACAGGCACAAATTCTTTACCCCGACACCAACTGTGCGATTTCCCCTCCTGTGAAAAATACTTGCGCACAAGAATCAAAATCATGCTATATCCTTAGTGGACAGCTGATGAGGTGTGCAAAGCCTGCTTTATTTACATCTGAAATTGAAACTTGAAAATCACTGTTTGTGCTTAAAGGTAGCAAACCACCATCAAACGGAGACCCCAGAGCGTGCCGGAGGGCGCACTAAGATAAATTCTGATTGCGACCAGTTTCAAGTATAAAAGCCAATTCTCTTCAATCTAAATCAAGATTAGAGATGTTTTTGTGGATTCTAGAGAAATAAAACACTGAAATTGATCTTACATAAGAGAGCCAATAGCATAGAAATCTTCTCGGACCCCACTTTTTCGACGGCAATTTTTACGACAAAATGTACCAAATCGGATGCCCCTGCTGGACAGTGTGCTCGAGCAAGCCACTCAAATCTTGCTAAATCATGCAGAAATCTCCATGATCATGTGCAACATTTACAACTCAATACCTGCCTCCCACCTCGTTTCTTTGATAATCAGCTTCGAGTTTGTGTATATGAAAATGAAAGTAGAATTCTGATGCATTTCCAGGCCGAGCCACACATTCGTATTTTGGCCGGATAGCCACATTTAGTATTTTCAGTTGCAAAAAAATGCTTTTTATTGATGCTCAACCATTCCCAGGCACACAGAAACAGCACTTGACAGTATAAAATGCAACAAAGTGTATTTAGAGCCAAGAATTGAAGGGTACCCCCTTATATTATCAAATTTGCCCAGGCCCAGCTGATCCGATCAGTGGTTTGCTACCTTTATGAACTTTTTTGCTCCTAATTTGAGAATTTTTGAAAAAAATCACAAATTTGGAGCTTATGCAGACATACAGTGTATAGGAAAGTTGGCTGAAATACTCTCTGACCTTTTGACAGCTGTTGTAGAATATCACCCTGTTCCGAAAAGAGCCACAGGCACAAATTCTTTACCCCGACACCAACTGTGCGATTTCCCCTCCTGTGAAAAATACTTGCGCACAAGAATCAAAATCATGCTATATCCTTAGTGGACAGCTGATGAGGTGTGCAAAGCCTGCTTTATTTACATCTGAAATTGAAACTTGAAAATCACTGTTTGTGCTTAAAGGTAGCAAACCACCATCAAACGGAGACCCCAGAGCGTGCCGGAGGGCGCACTAAGATAAATTCTGATTGCGACCAGTTTCAAGTATAAAAGCCAATTCTCTTCAATCTAAATCAAGATTAGAGATGTTTTTGTGGATTCTAGAGAAATAAAACACTGAAATTGATCTTACATAAGAGAGCCAATAGCATAGAAATCTTCTCGGACCCCACTTTTTCGACGGCAATTTTTACGACAAAATGTACCAAATCGGATGCCCCTGCTGGACAGTGTGCTCGAGCAAGCCACTCAAATCTTGCTAAATCATGCAGAAATCTCCATGATCATGTGCAACATTTACAACTCAATACCTGCCTCCCACCTCGTTTCTTTGATAATCAGCTTCGAGTTTGTGTATATGAAAATGAAAGTAGAATTCTGATGCATTTCCAGGCCGAGCCACACATTCGTATTTTGGCCGGATAGCCACATTTAGTATTTTCAGTTGCAAAAAAATGCTTTTTATTGATGCTCAACCATTCCCAGGCACACAGAAACAGCACTTGACAGTATAAAATGCAACAAAGTGTATTTAGAGCCAAGAATTGAAGGGTACCCCCTTATATTATCAAATTTGCCCAGGCCCAGCTGATCCGATCAGTGGTTTGCTACCTTTATGAACTTTTTTGCTCCTAATTTGAGAATTTTTGAAAAAAATCACAAATTTGGAGCTTATGCAGACATACAGTGTATAGGAAAGTTGGCTGAAATACTCTCTGACCTTTTGACAGCTGTTGTAGAATATCACCCTGTTCCGAAAAGAGCCACAGGCACAAATTCTTTACCCCGACACCAACTGTGCGATTTCCCCTCCTGTGAAAAATACTTGCGCACAAGAATCAAAATCATGCTATATCCTTAGTGGACAGCTGATGAGGTGTGCAAAGCCTGCTTTATTTACATCTGAAATTGAAACTTGAAAATCACTGTTTGTGCTTAAAGGTAGCAAACCACCATCAAACGGAGACCCCAGAGCGTGCCGGAGGGCGCACTAAGATAAATTCTGATTGCGACCAGTTTCAAGTATAAAAGCCAATTCTCTTCAATCTAAATCAAGATTAGAGATGTTTTTGTGGATTCTAGAGAAATAAAACACTGAAATTGATCTTACATAAGAGAGCCAATAGCATAGAAATCTTCTCGGACCCCACTTTTTCGACGGCAATTTTTACGACAAAATGTACCAAATCGGATGCCCCTGCTGGACAGTGTGCTCGAGCAAGCCACCCAAATCTTGCTAAATCATGCAGAAATCTCCATGATCATGTGCAACATTTACAACTCAATACCTGCCTCCCACCTCGTTTCTTTGATAATCAGCTTCGAGTTTGTGTATATGAAAATGAAAGTAGAATTCTGATGCATTTCCAGGCCGAGCCACACATTCGTATTTTGGCCGGATAGCCACATTTAGTATTTTCAGTTGCAAAAAAATGCTTTTTATTGATGCTCAACCATTCCCAGGCACACAGAAACAGCACTTGACAGTATAAAATGCAACAAAGTGTATTTAGAGCCAAGAATTGAAGGGTACCCCCTTATATTATCAAATTTGCCCAGGCCCAGCTGATCCGATCAGTGGTTTGCTACCTTTAAGAAAACTTTTTTGCTCCTAATTTGAGAATTTTTGAAAAAAATCACAAATTTGGAGCTTATGCAGACATACAGTGTATAGGAAAGTTGGCTGAAATACTCTCTGACCTTTTGACAGCTGTTGTAGAATATCACCCTGTTCCGAAAAGAGCCACAGGCACAAATTCTTTACCCCGACACCAACTGTGCGATTTCCCCTCCTGTGAAAAATACTTGCGCACAAGAATCAAAATCATGCTATATCCTTAGTGGACAGCTGATGAGGTGTGCAAAGCCTGCTTTATTTACATCTGAAATTGAAACTTGAAAATCACTGTTTGTGCTTAAAGGTAGCAAACCACCATCAAACGGAGACCCCAGAGCGTGCCGGAGGGCGCACTAAGATAAATTCTGATTGCGACCAGTTTCAAGTATAAAAGCCAATTCTCTTCAATCTAAATCAAGATTAGAGATGTTTTTGTGGATTCTAGAGAAATAAAACACTGAAATTGATCTTACATAAGAGAGCCAATAGCATAGAAATCTTCTCGGACCCCACTTTTTCGACGGCAATTTTTACGACAAAATGTACCAAATCGGATGCCCCTGCTGGACAGTGTGCTCGAGCAAGCCACTCAAATCTTGCTAAATCATGCAGAAATCTCCATGATCATGTGCAACATTTACAACTCAATACCTGCCTCCCACCTCGTTTCTTTGATAATCAGCTTCGAGTTTGTGTATATGAAAATGAAAGTAGAATTCTGATGCATTTCCAGGCCGAGCCACACATTCGTATTTTGGCCGGATAGCCACATTTAGTATTTTCAGTTGCAAAAAAATGCTTTTTATTGATGCTCAACCATTCCCAGGCACACAGAAACAGCACTTGACAGTATAAAATGCAACAAAGTGTATTTAGAGCCAAGAATTGAAGGGTACCCCCTTATATTATCAAATTTGCCCAGGCCCAGCTGATCCGATCAGTGGTTTGCTACCTTTAAGAAAACTTTTTTGCTCCTAATTTGAGAATTTTTGAAAAAAATCACAAATTTGGAGCTTATGCAGACATACAGTGTATAGGAAAGTTGGCTGAAATACTCTCTGACCTTTTGACAGCTGTTGTAGAATATCACCCTGTTCCGAAAAGAGCCACAGGCACAAATTCTTTACCCCGACACCAACTGTGCGATTTCCCCTCCTGTGAAAAATACTTGCGCACAAGAATCAAAATCATGCTATATCCTTAGTGGACAGCTGATGAGGTGTGCAAAGCCTGCTTTATTTACATCTGAAATTGAAACTTGAAAATCACTGTTTGTGCTTAAAGGTAGCAAACCACCATCAAACGGAGACCCCAGAGCGTGCCGGAGGGCGCACTAAGATAAATTCTGATTGCGACCAGTTTCAAGTATAAAAGCCAATTCTCTTCAATCTAAATCAAGATTAGAGATGTTTTTGTGGATTCTAGAGAAATAAAACACTGAAATTGATCTTACATAAGAGAGCCAATAGCATAGAAATCTTCTCGGACCCCACTTTTTCGACGGCAATTTTTACGACAAAATGTACCAAATCGGATGCCCCTGCTGGACAGTGTGCTCGAGCAAGCCACTCAAATCTTGCTAAATCATGCAGAAATCTCCATGATCATGTGCAACATTTACAACTCAATACCTGCCTCCCACCTCGTTTCTTTGATAATCAGCTTCGAGTTTGTGTATATGAAAATGAAAGTAGAATTCTGATGCATTTCCAGGCCGAGCCACACATTCGTATTTTGGCCGGATAGCCACATTTAGTATTTTCAGTTGCAAAAAAATGCTTTTTATTGATGCTCAACCATTCCCAGGCACACAGAAACAGCACTTGACAGTATAAAATGCAACAAAGTGTATTTAGAGCCAAGAATTGAAGGGTACCCCCTTATATTATCAAATTTGCCCAGGCCCAGCTGATCCGATCAGTGGTTTGCTACCTTTAAGAAAACTTTTTTGCTCCTAATTTGAGAATTTTTGAAAAAAATCACAAATTTGGAGCTTATGCAGACATACAGTGTATAGGAAAGTTGGCTGAAATACTCTCTGACCTTTTGACAGCTGTTGTAGAATATCACCCTGTTCCGAAAAGAGCCACAGGCACAAATTCTTTACCCCGACACCAACTGTGCGATTTCCCCTCCTGTGAAAAATACTTGCGCACAAGAATCAAAATCATGCTATATCCTTAGTGGACAGCTGATGAGGTGTGCAAAGCCTGCTTTATTTACATCTGAAATTGAAACTTGAAAATCACTGTTTGTGCTTAAAGGTAGCAAACCACCATCAAACGGAGACCCCAGAGCGTGCCGGAGGGCGCACTAAGATAAATTCTGATTGCGACCAGTTTCAAGTATAAAAGCCAATTCTCTTCAATCTAAATCAAGATTAGAGATGTTTTTGTGGATTCTAGAGAAATAAAACACTGAAATTGATCTTACATAAGAGAGCCAATAGCATAGAAATCTTCTCGGACCCCACTTTTTCGACGGCAATTTTTACGACAAAATGTACCAAATCGGATGCCCCTGCTGGACAGTGTGCTCGAGCAAGCCACCCAAATCTTGCTAAATCATGCAGAAATCTCCATGATCATGTGCAACATTTACAACTCAATACCTGCCTCCCACCTCGTTTCTTTGATAATCAGCTTCGAGTTTGTGTATATGAAAATGAAAGTAGAATTCTGATGCATTTCCAGGCCGAGCCACACATTCGTATTTTGGCCGGATAGCCACATTTAGTATTTTCAGTTGCAAAAAAATGCTTTTTATTGATGCTCAACCATTCCCAGGCACACAGAAACAGCACTTGACAGTATAAAATGCAACAAAGTGTATTTAGAGCCAAGAATTGAAGGGTACCCCCTTATATTATCAAATTTGCCCAGGCCCAGCTGATCCGATCAGTGGTTTGCTACCTTTAAGAAAACTTTTTTGCTCCTAATTTGAGAATTTTTGAAAAAAATCACAAATTTGGAGCTTATGCAGACATACAGTGTATAGGAAAGTTGGCTGAAATACTCTCTGACCTTTTGACAGCTGTTGTAGAATATCACCCTGTTCCGAAAAGAGCCACAGGCACAAATTCTTTACCCCGACACCAACTGTGCGATTTCCCCTCCTGTGAAAAATACTTGCGCACAAGAATCAAAATCATGCTATATCCTTAGTGGACAGCTGATGAGGTGTGCAAAGCCTGCTTTATTTACATCTGAAATTGAAACTTGAAAATCACTGTTTGTGCTTAAAGGTAGCAAACCACCATCAAACGGAGACCCCAGAGCGTGCCGGAGGGCGCACTAAGATAAATTCTGATTGCGACCAGTTTCAAGTATAAAAGCCAATTCTCTTCAATCTAAATCAAGATTAGAGATGTTTTTGTGGATTCTAGAGAAATAAAACACTGAAATTGATCTTACATAAGAGAGCCAATAGCATAGAAATCTTCTCGGACCCCACTTTTTCGACGGCAATTTTTACGACAAAATGTACCAAATCGGATGCCCCTGCTGGACAGTGTGCTCGAGCAAGCCACTCAAATCTTGCTAAATCATGCAGAAATCTCCATGATCATGTGCAACATTTACAACTCAATACCTGCCTCCCACCTCGTTTCTTTGATAATCAGCTTCGAGTTTGTGTATATGAAAATGAAAGTAGAATTCTGATGCATTTCCAGGCCGAGCCACACATTCGTATTTTGGCCGGATAGCCACATTTAGTATTTTCAGTTGCAAAAAAATGCTTTTTATTGATGCTCAACCATTCCCAGGCACACAGAAACAGCACTTGACAGTATAAAATGCAACAAAGTGTATTTAGAGCCAAGAATTGAAGGGTACCCCCTTATATTATCAAATTTGCCCAGGCCCAGCTGATCCGATCAGTGGTTTGCTACCTTTAAGAAAACTTTTTTGCTCCTAATTTGAGAATTTTTGAAAAAAATCACAAATTTGGAGCTTATGCAGACATACAGTGTATAGGAAAGTTGGCTGAAATACTCTCTGACCTTTTGACAGCTGTTGTAGAATATCACCCTGTTCCGAAAAGAGCCACAGGCACAAATTCTTTACCCCGACACCAACTGTGCGATTTCCCCTCCTGTGAAAAATACTTGCGCACAAGAATCAAAATCATGCTATATCCTTAGTGGACAGCTGATGAGGTGTGCAAAGCCTGCTTTATTTACATCTGAAATTGAAACTTGAAAATCACTGTTTGTGCTTAAAGGTAGCAAACCACCATCAAACGGAGACCCCAGAGCGTGCCGGAGGGCGCACTAAGATAAATTCTGATTGCGACCAGTTTCAAGTATAAAAGCCAATTCTCTTCAATCTAAATCAAGATTAGAGATGTTTTTGTGGATTCTAGAGAAATAAAACACTGAAATTGATCTTACATAAGAGAGCCAATAGCATAGAAATCTTCTCGGACCCCACTTTTTCGACGGCAATTTTTACGACAAAATGTACCAAATCGGATGCCCCTGCTGGACAGTGTGCTCGAGCAAGCCACCCAAATCTTGCTAAATCATGCAGAAATCTCCATGATCATGTGCAACATTTACAACTCAATACCTGCCTCCCACCTCGTTTCTTTGATAATCAGCTTCGAGTTTGTGTATATGAAAATGAAAGTAGAATTCTGATGCATTTCCAGGCCGAGCCACACATTCGTATTTTGGCCGGATAGCCACATTTAGTATTTTCAGTTGCAAAAAAATGCTTTTTATTGATGCTCAACCATTCCCAGGCACACAGAAACAGCACTTGACAGTATAAAATGCAACAAAGTGTATTTAGAGCCAAGAATTGAAGGGTACCCCCTTATATTATCAAATTTGCCCAGGCCCAGCTGATCCGATCAGTGGTTTGCTACCTTTAAGAAAACTTTTTTGCTCCTAATTTGAGAATTTTTGAAAAAAATCACAAATTTGGAGCTTATGCAGACATACAGTGTATAGGAAAGTTGGCTGAAATACTCTCTGACCTTTTGACAGCTGTTGTAGAATATCACCCTGTTCCGAAAAGAGCCACAGGCACAAATTCTTTACCCCGACACCAACTGTGCGATTTCCCCTCCTGTGAAAAATACTTGCGCACAAGAATCAAAATCATGCTATATCCTTAGTGGACAGCTGATGAGGTGTGCAAAGCCTGCTTTATTTACATCTGAAATTGAAACTTGAAAATCACTGTTTGTGCTTAAAGGTAGCAAACCACCATCAAACGGAGACCCCAGAGCGTGCCGGAGGGCGCACTAAGATAAATTCTGATTGCGACCAGTTTCAAGTATAAAAGCCAATTCTCTTCAATCTAAATCAAGATTAGAGATGTTTTTGTGGATTCTAGAGAAATAAAACACTGAAATTGATCTTACATAAGAGAGCCAATAGCATAGAAATCTTCTCGGACCCCACTTTTTCGACGGCAATTTTTACGACAAAATGTACCAAATCGGATGCCCCTGCTGGACAGTGTGCTCGAGCAAGCCACCCAAATCTTGCTAAATCATGCAGAAATCTCCATGATCATGTGCAACATTTACAACTCAATACCTGCCTCCCACCTCGTTTCTTTGATAATCAGCTTCGAGTTTGTGTATATGAAAATGAAAGTAGAATTCTGATGCATTTCCAGGCCGAGCCACACATTCGTATTTTGGCCGGATAGCCACATTTAGTATTTTCAGTTGCAAAAAAATGCTTTTTATTGATGCTCAACCATTCCCAGGCACACAGAAACAGCACTTGACAGTATAAAATGCAACAAAGTGTATTTAGAGCCAAGAATTGAAGGGTACCCCCTTATATTATCAAATTTGCCCAGGCCCAGCTGATCCGATCAGTGGTTTGCTACCTTTAAGAAAACTTTTTTGCTCCTAATTTGAGAATTTTTGAAAAAAATCACAAATTTGGAGCTTATGCAGACATACAGTGTATAGGAAAGTTGGCTGAAATACTCTCTGACCTTTTGACAGCTGTTGTAGAATATCACCCTGTTCCGAAAAGAGCCACAGGCACAAATTCTTTACCCCGACACCAACTGTGCGATTTCCCCTCCTGTGAAAAATACTTGCGCACAAGAATCAAAATCATGCTATATCCTTAGTGGACAGCTGATGAGGTGTGCAAAGCCTGCTTTATTTACATCTGAAATTGAAACTTGAAAATCACTGTTTGTGCTTAAAGGTAGCAAACCACCATCAAACGGAGACCCCAGAGCGTGCCGGAGGGCGCACTAAGATAAATTCTGATTGCGACCAGTTTCAAGTATAAAAGCCAATTCTCTTCAATCTAAATCAAGATTAGAGATGTTTTTGTGGATTCTAGAGAAATAAAACACTGAAATTGATCTTACATAAGAGAGCCAATAGCATAGAAATCTTCTCGGACCCCACTTTTTCGACGGCAATTTTTACGACAAAATGTACCAAATCGGATGCCCCTGCTGGACAGTGTGCTCGAGCAAGCCACTCAAATCTTGCTAAATCATGCAGAAATCTCCATGATCATGTGCAACATTTACAACTCAATACCTGCCTCCCACCTCGTTTCTTTGATAATCAGCTTCGAGTTTGTGTATATGAAAATGAAAGTAGAATTCTGATGCATTTCCAGGCCGAGCCACACATTCGTATTTTGGCCGGATAGCCACATTTAGTATTTTCAGTTGCAAAAAAATGCTTTTTATTGATGCTCAACCATTCCCAGGCACACAGAAACAGCACTTGACAGTATAAAATGCAACAAAGTGTATTTAGAGCCAAGAATTGAAGGGTACCCCCTTATATTATCAAATTTGCCCAGGCCCAGCTGATCCGATCAGTGGTTTGCTACCTTTAAGAAAACTTTTTTGCTCCTAATTTGAGAATTTTTGAAAAAAATCACAAATTTGGAGCTTATGCAGACATACAGTGTATAGGAAAGTTGGCTGAAATACTCTCTGACCTTTTGACAGCTGTTGTAGAATATCACCCTGTTCCGAAAAGAGCCACAGGCACAAATTCTTTACCCCGACACCAACTGTGCGATTTCCCCTCCTGTGAAAAATACTTGCGCACAAGAATCAAAATCATGCTATATCCTTAGTGGACAGCTGATGAGGTGTGCAAAGCCTGCTTTATTTACATCTGAAATTGAAACTTGAAAATCACTGTTTGTGCTTAAAGGTAGCAAACCACCATCAAACGGAGACCCCAGAGCGTGCCGGAGGGCGCACTAAGATAAATTCTGATTGCGACCAGTTTCAAGTATAAAAGCCAATTCTCTTCAATCTAAATCAAGATTAGAGATGTTTTTGTGGATTCTAGAGAAATAAAACACTGAAATTGATCTTACATAAGAGAGCCAATAGCATAGAAATCTTCTCGGACCCCACTTTTTCGACGGCAATTTTTACGACAAAATGTACCAAATCGGATGCCCCTGCTGGACAGTGTGCTCGAGCAAGCCACCCAAATCTTGCTAAATCATGCAGAAATCTCCATGATCATGTGCAACATTTACAACTCAATACCTGCCTCCCACCTCGTTTCTTTGATAATCAGCTTCGAGTTTGTGTATATGAAAATGAAAGTAGAATTCTGATGCATTTCCAGGCCGAGCCACACATTCGTATTTTGGCCGGATAGCCACATTTAGTATTTTCAGTTGCAAAAAAATGCTTTTTATTGATGCTCAACCATTCCCAGGCACACAGAAACAGCACTTGACAGTATAAAATGCAACAAAGTGTATTTAGAGCCAAGAATTGAAGGGTACCCCCTTATATTATCAAATTTGCCCAGGCCCAGCTGATCCGATCAGTGGTTTGCTACCTTTAAGAAAACTTTTTTGCTCCTAATTTGAGAATTTTTGAAAAAAATCACAAATTTGGAGCTTATGCAGACATACAGTGTATAGGAAAGTTGGCTGAAATACTCTCTGACCTTTTGACAGCTGTTGTAGAATATCACCCTGTTCCGAAAAGAGCCACAGGCACAAATTCTTTACCCCGACACCAACTGTGCGATTTCCCCTCCTGTGAAAAATACTTGCGCACAAGAATCAAAATCATGCTATATCCTTAGTGGACAGCTGATGAGGTGTGCAAAGCCTGCTTTATTTACATCTGAAATTGAAACTTGAAAATCACTGTTTGTGCTTAAAGGTAGCAAACCACCATCAAACGGAGACCCCAGAGCGTGCCGGAGGGCGCACTAAGATAAATTCTGATTGCGACCAGTTTCAAGTATAAAAGCCAATTCTCTTCAATCTAAATCAAGATTAGAGATGTTTTTGTGGATTCTAGAGAAATAAAACACTGAAATTGATCTTACATAAGAGAGCCAATAGCATAGAAATCTTCTCGGACCCCACTTTTTCGACGGCAATTTTTACGACAAAATGTACCAAATCGGATGCCCCTGCTGGACAGTGTGCTCGAGCAAGCCACTCAAATCTTGCTAAATCATGCAGAAATCTCCATGATCATGTGCAACATTTACAACTCAATACCTGCCTCCCACCTCGTTTCTTTGATAATCAGCTTCGAGTTTGTGTATATGAAAATGAAAGTAGAATTCTGATGCATTTCCAGGCCGAGCCACACATTCGTATTTTGGCCGGATAGCCACATTTAGTATTTTCAGTTGCAAAAAAATGCTTTTTATTGATGCTCAACCATTCCCAGGCACACAGAAACAGCACTTGACAGTATAAAATGCAACAAAGTGTATTTAGAGCCAAGAATTGAAGGGTACCCCCTTATATTATCAAATTTGCCCAGGCCCAGCTGATCCGATCAGTGGTTTGCTACCTTTAAGAAAACTTTTTTGCTCCTAATTTGAGAATTTTTGAAAAAAATCACAAATTTGGAGCTTATGCAGACATACAGTGTATAGGAAAGTTGGCTGAAATACTCTCTGACCTTTTGACAGCTGTTGTAGAATATCACCCTGTTCCGAAAAGAGCCACAGGCACAAATTCTTTACCCCGACACCAACTGTGCGATTTCCCCTCCTGTGAAAAATACTTGCGCACAAGAATCAAAATCATGCTATATCCTTAGTGGACAGCTGATGAGGTGTGCAAAGCCTGCTTTATTTACATCTGAAATTGAAACTTGAAAATCACTGTTTGTGCTTAAAGGTAGCAAACCACCATCAAACGGAGACCCCAGAGCGTGCCGGAGGGCGCACTAAGATAAATTCTGATTGCGACCAGTTTCAAGTATAAAAGCCAATTCTCTTCAATCTAAATCAAGATTAGAGATGTTTTTGTGGATTCTAGAGAAATAAAACACTGAAATTGATCTTACATAAGAGAGCCAATAGCATAGAAATCTTCTCGGACCCCACTTTTTCGACGGCAATTTTTACGACAAAATGTACCAAATCGGATGCCCCTGCTGGACAGTGTGCTCGAGCAAGCCACCCAAATCTTGCTAAATCATGCAGAAATCTCCATGATCATGTGCAACATTTACAACTCAATACCTGCCTCCCACCTCGTTTCTTTGATAATCAGCTTCGAGTTTGTGTATATGAAAATGAAAGTAGAATTCTGATGCATTTCCAGGCCGAGCCACACATTCGTATTTTGGCCGGATAGCCACATTTAGTATTTTCAGTTGCAAAAAAATGCTTTTTATTGATGCTCAACCATTCCCAGGCACACAGAAACAGCACTTGACAGTATAAAATGCAACAAAGTGTATTTAGAGCCAAGAATTGAAGGGTACCCCCTTATATTATCAAATTTGCCCAGGCCCAGCTGATCCGATCAGTGGTTTGCTACCTTTAAGAAAACTTTTTTGCTCCTAATTTGAGAATTTTTGAAAAAAATCACAAATTTGGAGCTTATGCAGACATACAGTGTATAGGAAAGTTGGCTGAAATACTCTCTGACCTTTTGACAGCTGTTGTAGAATATCACCCTGTTCCGAAAAGAGCCACAGGCACAAATTCTTTACCCCGACACCAACTGTGCGATTTCCCCTCCTGTGAAAAATACTTGCGCACAAGAATCAAAATCATGCTATATCCTTAGTGGACAGCTGATGAGGTGTGCAAAGCCTGCTTTATTTACATCTGAAATTGAAACTTGAAAATCACTGTTTGTGCTTAAAGGTAGCAAACCACCATCAAACGGAGACCCCAGAGCGTGCCGGAGGGCGCACTAAGATAAATTCTGATTGCGACCAGTTTCAAGTATAAAAGCCAATTCTCTTCAATCTAAATCAAGATTAGAGATGTTTTTGTGGATTCTAGAGAAATAAAACACTGAAATTGATCTTACATAAGAGAGCCAATAGCATAGAAATCTTCTCGGACCCCACTTTTTCGACGGCAATTTTTACGACAAAATGTACCAAATCGGATGCCCCTGCTGGACAGTGTGCTCGAGCAAGCCACCCAAATCTTGCTAAATCATGCAGAAATCTCCATGATCATGTGCAACATTTACAACTCAATACCTGCCTCCCACCTCGTTTCTTTGATAATCAGCTTCGAGTTTGTGTATATGAAAATGAAAGTAGAATTCTGATGCATTTCCAGGCCGAGCCACACATTCGTATTTTGGCCGGATAGCCACATTTAGTATTTTCAGTTGCAAAAAAATGCTTTTTATTGATGCTCAACCATTCCCAGGCACACAGAAACAGCACTTGACAGTATAAAATGCAACAAAGTGTATTTAGAGCCAAGAATTGAAGGGTACCCCCTTATATTATCAAATTTGCCCAGGCCCAGCTGATCCGATCAGTGGTTTGCTACCTTTAAGAAAACTTTTTTGCTCCTAATTTGAGAATTTTTGAAAAAAATCACAAATTTGGAGCTTATGCAGACATACAGTGTATAGGAAAGTTGGCTGAAATACTCTCTGACCTTTTGACAGCTGTTGTAGAATATCACCCTGTTCCGAAAAGAGCCACAGGCACAAATTCTTTACCCCGACACCAACTGTGCGATTTCCCCTCCTGTGAAAAATACTTGCGCACAAGAATCAAAATCATGCTATATCCTTAGTGGACAGCTGATGAGGTGTGCAAAGCCTGCTTTATTTACATCTGAAATTGAAACTTGAAAATCACTGTTTGTGCTTAAAGGTAGCAAACCACCATCAAACGGAGACCCCAGAGCGTGCCGGAGGGCGCACTAAGATAAATTCTGATTGCGACCAGTTTCAAGTATAAAAGCCAATTCTCTTCAATCTAAATCAAGATTAGAGATGTTTTTGTGGATTCTAGAGAAATAAAACACTGAAATTGATCTTACATAAGAGAGCCAATAGCATAGAAATCTTCTCGGACCCCACTTTTTCGACGGCAATTTTTACGACAAAATGTACCAAATCGGATGCCCCTGCTGGACAGTGTGCTCGAGCAAGCCACTCAAATCTTGCTAAATCATGCAGAAATCTCCATGATCATGTGCAACATTTACAACTCAATACCTGCCTCCCACCTCGTTTCTTTGATAATCAGCTTCGAGTTTGTGTATATGAAAATGAAAGTAGAATTCTGATGCATTTCCAGGCCGAGCCACACATTCGTATTTTGGCCGGATAGCCACATTTAGTATTTTCAGTTGCAAAAAAATGCTTTTTATTGATGCTCAACCATTCCCAGGCACACAGAAACAGCACTTGACAGTATAAAATGCAACAAAGTGTATTTAGAGCCAAGAATTGAAGGGTACCCCCTTATATTATCAAATTTGCCCAGGCCCAGCTGATCCGATCAGTGGTTTGCTACCTTTAAGAAAACTTTTTTGCTCCTAATTTGAGAATTTTTGAAAAAAATCACAAATTTGGAGCTTATGCAGACATACAGTGTATAGGAAAGTTGGCTGAAATACTCTCTGACCTTTTGACAGCTGTTGTAGAATATCACCCTGTTCCGAAAAGAGCCACAGGCACAAATTCTTTACCCCGACACCAACTGTGCGATTTCCCCTCCTGTGAAAAATACTTGCGCACAAGAATCAAAATCATGCTATATCCTTAGTGGACAGCTGATGAGGTGTGCAAAGCCTGCTTTATTTACATCTGAAATTGAAACTTGAAAATCACTGTTTGTGCTTAAAGGTAGCAAACCACCATCAAACGGAGACCCCAGAGCGTGCCGGAGGGCGCACTAAGATAAATTCTGATTGCGACCAGTTTCAAGTATAAAAGCCAATTCTCTTCAATCTAAATCAAGATTAGAGATGTTTTTGTGGATTCTAGAGAAATAAAACACTGAAATTGATCTTACATAAGAGAGCCAATAGCATAGAAATCTTCTCGGACCCCACTTTTTCGACGGCAATTTTTACGACAAAATGTACCAAATCGGATGCCCCTGCTGGACAGTGTGCTCGAGCAAGCCACTCAAATCTTGCTAAATCATGCAGAAATCTCCATGATCATGTGCAACATTTACAACTCAATACCTGCCTCCCACCTCGTTTCTTTGATAATCAGCTTCGAGTTTGTGTATATGAAAATGAAAGTAGAATTCTGATGCATTTCCAGGCCGAGCCACACATTCGTATTTTGGCCGGATAGCCACATTTAGTATTTTCAGTTGCAAAAAAATGCTTTTTATTGATGCTCAACCATTCCCAGGCACACAGAAACAGCACTTGACAGTATAAAATGCAACAAAGTGTATTTAGAGCCAAGAATTGAAGGGTACCCCCTTATATTATCAAATTTGCCCAGGCCCAGCTGATCCGATCAGTGGTTTGCTACCTTTAAGAAAACTTTTTTGCTCCTAATTTGAGAATTTTTGAAAAAAATCACAAATTTGGAGCTTATGCAGACATACAGTGTATAGGAAAGTTGGCTGAAATACTCTCTGACCTTTTGACAGCTGTTGTAGAATATCACCCTGTTCCGAAAAGAGCCACAGGCACAAATTCTTTACCCCGACACCAACTGTGCGATTTCCCCTCCTGTGAAAAATACTTGCGCACAAGAATCAAAATCATGCTATATCCTTAGTGGACAGCTGATGAGGTGTGCAAAGCCTGCTTTATTTACATCTGAAATTGAAACTTGAAAATCACTGTTTGTGCTTAAAGGTAGCAAACCACCATCAAACGGAGACCCCAGAGCGTGCCGGAGGGCGCACTAAGATAAATTCTGATTGCGACCAGTTTCAAGTATAAAAGCCAATTCTCTTCAATCTAAATCAAGATTAGAGATGTTTTTGTGGATTCTAGAGAAATAAAACACTGAAATTGATCTTACATAAGAGAGCCAATAGCATAGAAATCTTCTCGGACCCCACTTTTTCGACGGCAATTTTTACGACAAAATGTACCAAATCGGATGCCCCTGCTGGACAGTGTGCTCGAGCAAGCCACTCAAATCTTGCTAAATCATGCAGAAATCTCCATGATCATGTGCAACATTTACAACTCAATACCTGCCTCCCACCTCGTTTCTTTGATAATCAGCTTCGAGTTTGTGTATATGAAAATGAAAGTAGAATTCTGATGCATTTCCAGGCCGAGCCACACATTCGTATTTTGGCCGGATAGCCACATTTAGTATTTTCAGTTGCAAAAAAATGCTTTTTATTGATGCTCAACCATTCCCAGGCACACAGAAACAGCACTTGACAGTATAAAATGCAACAAAGTGTATTTAGAGCCAAGAATTGAAGGGTACCCCCTTATATTATCAAATTTGCCCAGGCCCAGCTGATCCGATCAGTGGTTTGCTACCTTTAAGAAAACTTTTTTGCTCCTAATTTGAGAATTTTTGAAAAAAATCACAAATTTGGAGCTTATGCAGACATACAGTGTATAGGAAAGTTGGCTGAAATACTCTCTGACCTTTTGACAGCTGTTGTAGAATATCACCCTGTTCCGAAAAGAGCCACAGGCACAAATTCTTTACCCCGACACCAACTGTGCGATTTCCCCTCCTGTGAAAAATACTTGCGCACAAGAATCAAAATCATGCTATATCCTTAGTGGACAGCTGATGAGGTGTGCAAAGCCTGCTTTATTTACATCTGAAATTGAAACTTGAAAATCACTGTTTGTGCTTAAAGGTAGCAAACCACCATCAAACGGAGACCCCAGAGCGTGCCGGAGGGCGCACTAAGATAAATTCTGATTGCGACCAGTTTCAAGTATAAAAGCCAATTCTCTTCAATCTAAATCAAGATTAGAGATGTTTTTGTGGATTCTAGAGAAATAAAACACTGAAATTGATCTTACATAAGAGAGCCAATAGCATAGAAATCTTCTCGGACCCCACTTTTTCGACGGCAATTTTTACGACAAAATGTACCAAATCGGATGCCCCTGCTGGACAGTGTGCTCGAGCAAGCCACTCAAATCTTGCTAAATCATGCAGAAATCTCCATGATCATGTGCAACATTTACAACTCAATACCTGCCTCCCACCTCGTTTCTTTGATAATCAGCTTCGAGTTTGTGTATATGAAAATGAAAGTAGAATTCTGATGCATTTCCAGGCCGAGCCACACATTCGTATTTTGGCCGGATAGCCACATTTAGTATTTTCAGTTGCAAAAAAATGCTTTTTATTGATGCTCAACCATTCCCAGGCACACAGAAACAGCACTTGACAGTATAAAATGCAACAAAGTGTATTTAGAGCCAAGAATTGAAGGGTACCCCCTTATATTATCAAATTTGCCCAGGCCCAGCTGATCCGATCAGTGGTTTGCTACCTTTAAGAAAACTTTTTTGCTCCTAATTTGAGAATTTTTGAAAAAAATCACAAATTTGGAGCTTATGCAGACATACAGTGTATAGGAAAGTTGGCTGAAATACTCTCTGACCTTTTGACAGCTGTTGTAGAATATCACCCTGTTCCGAAAAGAGCCACAGGCACAAATTCTTTACCCCGACACCAACTGTGCGATTTCCCCTCCTGTGAAAAATACTTGCGCACAAGAATCAAAATCATGCTATATCCTTAGTGGACAGCTGATGAGGTGTGCAAAGCCTGCTTTATTTACATCTGAAATTGAAACTTGAAAATCACTGTTTGTGCTTAAAGGTAGCAAACCACCATCAAACGGAGACCCCAGAGCGTGCCGGAGGGCGCACTAAGATAAATTCTGATTGCGACCAGTTTCAAGTATAAAAGCCAATTCTCTTCAATCTAAATCAAGATTAGAGATGTTTTTGTGGATTCTAGAGAAATAAAACACTGAAATTGATCTTACATAAGAGAGCCAATAGCATAGAAATCTTCTCGGACCCCACTTTTTCGACGGCAATTTTTACGACAAAATGTACCAAATCGGATGCCCCTGCTGGACAGTGTGCTCGAGCAAGCCACCCAAATCTTGCTAAATCATGCAGAAATCTCCATGATCATGTGCAACATTTACAACTCAATACCTGCCTCCCACCTCGTTTCTTTGATAATCAGCTTCGAGTTTGTGTATATGAAAATGAAAGTAGAATTCTGATGCATTTCCAGGCCGAGCCACACATTCGTATTTTGGCCGGATAGCCACATTTAGTATTTTCAGTTGCAAAAAAATGCTTTTTATTGATGCTCAACCATTCCCAGGCACACAGAAACAGCACTTGACAGTATAAAATGCAACAAAGTGTATTTAGAGCCAAGAATTGAAGGGTACCCCCTTATATTATCAAATTTGCCCAGGCCCAGCTGATCCGATCAGTGGTTTGCTACCTTTAAGAAAACTTTTTTGCTCCTAATTTGAGAATTTTTGAAAAAAATCACAAATTTGGAGCTTATGCAGACATACAGTGTATAGGAAAGTTGGCTGAAATACTCTCTGACCTTTTGACAGCTGTTGTAGAATATCACCCTGTTCCGAAAAGAGCCACAGGCACAAATTCTTTACCCCGACACCAACTGTGCGATTTCCCCTCCTGTGAAAAATACTTGCGCACAAGAATCAAAATCATGCTATATCCTTAGTGGACAGCTGATGAGGTGTGCAAAGCCTGCTTTATTTACATCTGAAATTGAAACTTGAAAATCACTGTTTGTGCTTAAAGGTAGCAAACCACCATCAAACGGAGACCCCAGAGCGTGCCGGAGGGCGCACTAAGATAAATTCTGATTGCGACCAGTTTCAAGTATAAAAGCCAATTCTCTTCAATCTAAATCAAGATTAGAGATGTTTTTGTGGATTCTAGAGAAATAAAACACTGAAATTGATCTTACATAAGAGAGCCAATAGCATAGAAATCTTCTCGGACCCCACTTTTTCGACGGCAATTTTTACGACAAAATGTACCAAATCGGATGCCCCTGCTGGACAGTGTGCTCGAGCAAGCCACTCAAATCTTGCTAAATCATGCAGAAATCTCCATGATCATGTGCAACATTTACAACTCAATACCTGCCTCCCACCTCGTTTCTTTGATAATCAGCTTCGAGTTTGTGTATATGAAAATGAAAGTAGAATTCTGATGCATTTCCAGGCCGAGCCACACATTCGTATTTTGGCCGGATAGCCACATTTAGTATTTTCAGTTGCAAAAAAATGCTTTTTATTGATGCTCAACCATTCCCAGGCACACAGAAACAGCACTTGACAGTATAAAATGCAACAAAGTGTATTTAGAGCCAAGAATTGAAGGGTACCCCCTTATATTATCAAATTTGCCCAGGCCCAGCTGATCCGATCAGTGGTTTGCTACCTTTAAGAAAACTTTTTTGCTCCTAATTTGAGAATTTTTGAAAAAAATCACAAATTTGGAGCTTATGCAGACATACAGTGTATAGGAAAGTTGGCTGAAATACTCTCTGACCTTTTGACAGCTGTTGTAGAATATCACCCTGTTCCGAAAAGAGCCACAGGCACAAATTCTTTACCCCGACACCAACTGTGCGATTTCCCCTCCTGTGAAAAATACTTGCGCACAAGAATCAAAATCATGCTATATCCTTAGTGGACAGCTGATGAGGTGTGCAAAGCCTGCTTTATTTACATCTGAAATTGAAACTTGAAAATCACTGTTTGTGCTTAAAGGTAGCAAACCACCATCAAACGGAGACCCCAGAGCGTGCCGGAGGGCGCACTAAGATAAATTCTGATTGCGACCAGTTTCAAGTATAAAAGCCAATTCTCTTCAATCTAAATCAAGATTAGAGATGTTTTTGTGGATTCTAGAGAAATAAAACACTGAAATTGATCTTACATAAGAGAGCCAATAGCATAGAAATCTTCTCGGACCCCACTTTTTCGACGGCAATTTTTACGACAAAATGTACCAAATCGGATGCCCCTGCTGGACAGTGTGCTCGAGCAAGCCACTCAAATCTTGCTAAATCATGCAGAAATCTCCATGATCATGTGCAACATTTACAACTCAATACCTGCCTCCCACCTCGTTTCTTCGATAATCAGCTTCGAGTTTGTGTATATGAAAATGAAAGTAGAATTCTGATGCATTTCCAGGCCGAGCCACACATTCGTATTTTGGCCGGATAGCCACATTTAGTATTTTCAGTTGCAAAAAAATGCTTTTTATTGATGCTCAACCATTCCCAGGCACACAGAAACAGCACTTGACAGTATAAAATGCAACAAAGTGTATTTAGAGCCAAGAATTGAAGGGTACCCCCTTATATTATCAAATTTGCCCAGGCCCAGCTGATCCGATCAGTGGTTTGCTACCTTTAAGAAAACTTTTTTGCTCCTAATTTGAGAATTTTTGAAAAAAATCACAAATTTGGAGCTTATGCAGACATACAGTGTATAGGAAAGTTGGCTGAAATACTCTCTGACCTTTTGACAGCTGTTGTAGAATATCACCCTGTTCCGAAAAGAGCCACAGGCACAAATTCTTTACCCCGACACCAACTGTGCGATTTCCCCTCCTGTGAAAAATACTTGCGCACAAGAATCAAAATCATGCTATATCCTTAGTGGACAGCTGATGAGGTGTGCAAAGCCTGCTTTATTTACATCTGAAATTGAAACTTGAAAATCACTGTTTGTGCTTAAAGGTAGCAAACCACCATCAAACGGAGACCCCAGAGCGTGCCGGAGGGCGCACTAAGATAAATTCTGATTGCGACCAGTTTCAAGTATAAAAGCCAATTCTCTTCAATCTAAATCAAGATTAGAGATGTTTTTGTGGATTCTAGAGAAATAAAACACTGAAATTGATCTTACATAAGAGAGCCAATAGCATAGAAATCTTCTCGGACCCCACTTTTTCGACGGCAATTTTTACGACAAAATGTACCAAATCGGATGCCCCTGCTGGACAGTGTGCTCGAGCAAGCCACCCAAATCTTGCTAAATCATGCAGAAATCTCCATGATCATGTGCAACATTTACAACTCAATACCTGCCTCCCACCTCGTTTCTTCGATAATCAGCTTCGAGTTTGTGTATATGAAAATGAAAGTAGAATTCTGATGCATTTCCAGGCCGAGCCACACATTCGTATTTTGGCCGGATAGCCACATTTAGTATTTTCAGTTGCAAAAAAATGCTTTTTATTGATGCTCAACCATTCCCAGGCACACAGAAACAGCACTTGACAGTATAAAATGCAACAAAGTGTATTTAGAGCCAAGAATTGAAGGGTACCCCCTTATATTATCAAATTTGCCCAGGCCCAGCTGATCCGATCAGTGGTTTGCTACCTTTAAGAAAACTTTTTTGCTCCTAATTTGAGAATTTTTGAAAAAAATCACAAATTTGGAGCTTATGCAGACATACAGTGTATAGGAAAGTTGGCTGAAATACTCTCTGACCTTTTGACAGCTGTTGTAGAATATCACCCTGTTCCGAAAAGAGCCACAGGCACAAATTCTTTACCCCGACACCAACTGTGCGATTTCCCCTCCTGTGAAAAATACTTGCGCACAAGAATCAAAATCATGCTATATCCTTAGTGGACAGCTGATGAGGTGTGCAAAGCCTGCTTTATTTACATCTGAAATTGAAACTTGAAAATCACTGTTTGTGCTTAAAGGTAGCAAACCACCATCAAACGGAGACCCCAGAGCGTGCCGGAGGGCGCACTAAGATAAATTCTGATTGCGACCAGTTTCAAGTATAAAAGCCAATTCTCTTCAATCTAAATCAAGATTAGAGATGTTTTTGTGGATTCTAGAGAAATAAAACACTGAAATTGATCTTACATAAGAGAGCCAATAGCATAGAAATCTTCTCGGACCCCACTTTTTCGACGGCAATTTTTACGACAAAATGTACCAAATCGGATGCCCCTGCTGGACAGTGTGCTCGAGCAAGCCACTCAAATCTTGCTAAATCATGCAGAAATCTCCATGATCATGTGCAACATTTACAACTCAATACCTGCCTCCCACCTCGTTTCTTTGATAATCAGCTTCGAGTTTGTGTATATGAAAATGAAAGTAGAATTCTGATGCATTTCCAGGCCGAGCCACACATTCGTATTTTGGCCGGATAGCCACATTTAGTATTTTCAGTTGCAAAAAAATGCTTTTTATTGATGCTCAACCATTCCCAGGCACACAGAAACAGCACTTGACAGTATAAAATGCAACAAAGTGTATTTAGAGCCAAGAATTGAAGGGTACCCCCTTATATTATCAAATTTGCCCAGGCCCAGCTGATCCGATCAGTGGTTTGCTACCTTTAAGAAAACTTTTTTGCTCCTAATTTGAGAATTTTTGAAAAAAATCACAAATTTGGAGCTTATGCAGACATACAGTGTATAGGAAAGTTGGCTGAAATACTCTCTGACCTTTTGACAGCTGTTGTAGAATATCACCCTGTTCCGAAAAGAGCCACAGGCACAAATTCTTTACCCCGACACCAACTGTGCGATTTCCCCTCCTGTGAAAAATACTTGCGCACAAGAATCAAAATCATGCTATATCCTTAGTGGACAGCTGATGAGGTGTGCAAAGCCTGCTTTATTTACATCTGAAATTGAAACTTGAAAATCACTGTTTGTGCTTAAAGGTAGCAAACCACCATCAAACGGAGACCCCAGAGCGTGCCGGAGGGCGCACTAAGATAAATTCTGATTGCGACCAGTTTCAAGTATAAAAGCCAATTCTCTTCAATCTAAATCAAGATTAGAGATGTTTTTGTGGATTCTAGAGAAATAAAACACTGAAATTGATCTTACATAAGAGAGCCAATAGCATAGAAATCTTCTCGGACCCCACTTTTTCGACGGCAATTTTTACGACAAAATGTACCAAATCGGATGCCCCTGCTGGACAGTGTGCTCGAGCAAGCCACCCAAATCTTGCTAAATCATGCAGAAATCTCCATGATCATGTGCAACATTTACAACTCAATACCTGCCTCCCACCTCGTTTCTTTGATAATCAGCTTCGAGTTTGTGTATATGAAAATGAAAGTAGAATTCTGATGCATTTCCAGGCCGAGCCACACATTCGTATTTTGGCCGGATAGCCACATTTAGTATTTTCAGTTGCAAAAAAATGCTTTTTATTGATGCTCAACCATTCCCAGGCACACAGAAACAGCACTTGACAGTATAAAATGCAACAAAGTGTATTTAGAGCCAAGAATTGAAGGGTACCCCCTTATATTATCAAATTTGCCCAGGCCCAGCTGATCCGATCAGTGGTTTGCTACCTTTAAGAAAACTTTTTTGCTCCTAATTTGAGAATTTTTGAAAAAAATCACAAATTTGGAGCTTATGCAGACATACAGTGTATAGGAAAGTTGGCTGAAATACTCTCTGACCTTTTGACAGCTGTTGTAGAATATCACCCTGTTCCGAAAAGAGCCACAGGCACAAATTCTTTACCCCGACACCAACTGTGCGATTTCCCCTCCTGTGAAAAATACTTGCGCACAAGAATCAAAATCATGCTATATCCTTAGTGGACAGCTGATGAGGTGTGCAAAGCCTGCTTTATTTACATCTGAAATTGAAACTTGAAAATCACTGTTTGTGCTTAAAGGTAGCAAACCACCATCAAACGGAGACCCCAGAGCGTGCCGGAGGGCGCACTAAGATAAATTCTGATTGCGACCAGTTTCAAGTATAAAAGCCAATTCTCTTCAATCTAAATCAAGATTAGAGATGTTTTTGTGGATTCTAGAGAAATAAAACACTGAAATTGATCTTACATAAGAGAGCCAATAGCATAGAAATCTTCTCGGACCCCACTTTTTCGACGGCAATTTTTACGACAAAATGTACCAAATCGGATGCCCCTGCTGGACAGTGTGCTCGAGCAAGCCACTCAAATCTTGCTAAATCATGCAGAAATCTCCATGATCATGTGCAACATTTACAACTCAATACCTGCCTCCCACCTCGTTTCTTTGATAATCAGCTTCGAGTTTGTGTATATGAAAATGAAAGTAGAATTCTGATGCATTTCCAGGCCGAGCCACACATTCGTATTTTGGCCGGATAGCCACATTTAGTATTTTCAGTTGCAAAAAAATGCTTTTTATTGATGCTCAACCATTCCCAGGCACACAGAAACAGCACTTGACAGTATAAAATGCAACAAAGTGTATTTAGAGCCAAGAATTGAAGGGTACCCCCTTATATTATCAAATTTGCCCAGGCCCAGCTGATCCGATCAGTGGTTTGCTACCTTTAAGAAAACTTTTTTGCTCCTAATTTGAGAATTTTTGAAAAAAATCACAAATTTGGAGCTTATGCAGACATACAGTGTATAGGAAAGTTGGCTGAAATACTCTCTGACCTTTTGACAGCTGTTGTAGAATATCACCCTGTTCCGAAAAGAGCCACAGGCACAAATTCTTTACCCCGACACCAACTGTGCGATTTCCCCTCCTGTGAAAAATACTTGCGCACAAGAATCAAAATCATGCTATATCCTTAGTGGACAGCTGATGAGGTGTGCAAAGCCTGCTTTATTTACATCTGAAATTGAAACTTGAAAATCACTGTTTGTGCTTAAAGGTAGCAAACCACCATCAAACGGAGACCCCAGAGCGTGCCGGAGGGCGCACTAAGATAAATTCTGATTGCGACCAGTTTCAAGTATAAAAGCCAATTCTCTTCAATCTAAATCAAGATTAGAGATGTTTTTGTGGATTCTAGAGAAATAAAACACTGAAATTGATCTTACATAAGAGAGCCAATAGCATAGAAATCTTCTCGGACCCCACTTTTTCGACGGCAATTTTTACGACAAAATGTACCAAATCGGATGCCCCTGCTGGACAGTGTGCTCGAGCAAGCCACTCAAATCTTGCTAAATCATGCAGAAATCTCCATGATCATGTGCAACATTTACAACTCAATACCTGCCTCCCACCTCGTTTCTTTGATAATCAGCTTCGAGTTTGTGTATATGAAAATGAAAGTAGAATTCTGATGCATTTCCAGGCCGAGCCACACATTCGTATTTTGGCCGGATAGCCACATTTAGTATTTTCAGTTGCAAAAAAATGCTTTTTATTGATGCTCAACCATTCCCAGGCACACAGAAACAGCACTTGACAGTATAAAATGCAACAAAGTGTATTTAGAGCCAAGAATTGAAGGGTACCCCCTTATATTATCAAATTTGCCCAGGCCCAGCTGATCCGATCAGTGGTTTGCTACCTTTAAGAAAACTTTTTTGCTCCTAATTTGAGAATTTTTGAAAAAAATCACAAATTTGGAGCTTATGCAGACATACAGTGTATAGGAAAGTTGGCTGAAATACTCTCTGACCTTTTGACAGCTGTTGTAGAATATCACCCTGTTCCGAAAAGAGCCACAGGCACAAATTCTTTACCCCGACACCAACTGTGCGATTTCCCCTCCTGTGAAAAATACTTGCGCACAAGAATCAAAATCATGCTATATCCTTAGTGGACAGCTGATGAGGTGTGCAAAGCCTGCTTTATTTACATCTGAAATTGAAACTTGAAAATCACTGTTTGTGCTTAAAGGTAGCAAACCACCATCAAACGGAGACCCCAGAGCGTGCCGGAGGGCGCACTAAGATAAATTCTGATTGCGACCAGTTTCAAGTATAAAAGCCAATTCTCTTCAATCTAAATCAAGATTAGAGATGTTTTTGTGGATTCTAGAGAAATAAAACACTGAAATTGATCTTACATAAGAGAGCCAATAGCATAGAAATCTTCTCGGACCCCACTTTTTCGACGGCAATTTTTACGACAAAATGTACCAAATCGGATGCCCCTGCTGGACAGTGTGCTCGAGCAAGCCACTCAAATCTTGCTAAATCATGCAGAAATCTCCATGATCATGTGCAACATTTACAACTCAATACCTGCCTCCCACCTCGTTTCTTTGATAATCAGCTTCGAGTTTGTGTATATGAAAATGAAAGTAGAATTCTGATGCATTTCCAGGCCGAGCCACACATTCGTATTTTGGCCGGATAGCCACATTTAGTATTTTCAGTTGCAAAAAAATGCTTTTTATTGATGCTCAACCATTCCCAGGCACACAGAAACAGCACTTGACAGTATAAAATGCAACAAAGTGTATTTAGAGCCAAGAATTGAAGGGTACCCCCTTATATTATCAAATTTGCCCAGGCCCAGCTGATCCGATCAGTGGTTTGCTACCTTTAAGAAAACTTTTTTGCTCCTAATTTGAGAATTTTTGAAAAAAATCACAAATTTTGAGCTTATGCAGACATACAGTGTATAGGAAAGTTGGCTGAAATACTCTCTGACCTTTTGACAGCTGTTGTAGAATATCACCCTGTTCCGAAAAGAGCCACAGGCACAAATTCTTTACCCCGACACCAACTGTGCGATTTCCCCTCCTGTGAAAAATACTTGCGCACAAGAATCAAAATCATGCTATATCCTTAGTGGACAGCTGATGAGGTGTGCAAAGCCTGCTTTATTTACATCTGAAATTGAAACTTGAAAATCACTGTTTGTGCTTAAAGGTAGCAAACCACCATCAAACGGAGACCCCAGAGCGTGCCGGAGGGCGCACTAAGATAAATTCTGATTGCGACCAGTTTCAAGTATAAAAGCCAATTCTCTTCAATCTAAATCAAGATTAGAGATGTTTTTGTGGATTCTAGAGAAATAAAACACTGAAATTGATCTTACATAAGAGAGCCAATAGCATAGAAATCTTCTCGGACCCCACTTTTTCGACGGCAATTTTTACGACAAAATGTACCAAATCGGATGCCCCTGCTGGACAGTGTGCTCGAGCAAGCCACCCAAATCTTGCTAAATCATGCAGAAATCTCCATGATCATGTGCAACATTTACAACTCAATACCTGCCTCCCACCTCGTTTCTTTGATAATCAGCTTCGAGTTTGTGTATATGAAAATGAAAGTAGAATTCTGATGCATTTCCAGGCCGAGCCACACATTCGTATTTTGGCCGGATAGCCACATTTAGTATTTTCAGTTGCAAAAAAATGCTTTTTATTGATGCTCAACCATTCCCAGGCACACAGAAACAGCACTTGACAGTATAAAATGCAACAAAGTGTATTTAGAGCCAAGAATTGAAGGGTACCCCCTTATATTATCAAATTTGCCCAGGCCCAGCTGATCCGATCAGTGGTTTGCTACCTTTAAGAAAACTTTTTTGCTCCTAATTTGAGAATTTTTGAAAAAAATCACAAATTTGGAGCTTATGCAGACATACAGTGTATAGGAAAGTTGGCTGAAATACTCTCTGACCTTTTGACAGCTGTTGTAGAATATCACCCTGTTCCGAAAAGAGCCACAGGCACAAATTCTTTACCCCGACACCAACTGTGCGATTTCCCCTCCTGTGAAAAATACTTGCGCACAAGAATCAAAATCATGCTATATCCTTAGTGGACAGCTGATGAGGTGTGCAAAGCCTGCTTTATTTACATCTGAAATTGAAACTTGAAAATCACTGTTTGTGCTTAAAGGTAGCAAACCACCATCAAACGGAGACCCCAGAGCGTGCCGGAGGGCGCACTAAGATAAATTCTGATTGCGACCAGTTTCAAGTATAAAAGCCAATTCTCTTCAATCTAAATCAAGATTAGAGATGTTTTTGTGGATTCTAGAGAAATAAAACACTGAAATTGATCTTACATAAGAGAGCCAATAGCATAGAAATCTTCTCGGACCCCACTTTTTCGACGGCAATTTTTACGACAAAATGTACCAAATCGGATGCCCCTGCTGGACAGTGTGCTCGAGCAAGCCACTCAAATCTTGCTAAATCATGCAGAAATCTCCATGATCATGTGCAACATTTACAACTCAATACCTGCCTCCCACCTCGTTTCTTTGATAATCAGCTTCGAGTTTGTGTATATGAAAATGAAAGTAGAATTCTGATGCATTTCCAGGCCGAGCCACACATTCGTATTTTGGCCGGATAGCCACATTTAGTATTTTCAGTTGCAAAAAAATGCTTTTTATTGATGCTCAACCATTCACAGGCACACAGAAACAGCACTTGACAGTATAAAATGCAACAAAGTGTATTTAGAGCCAAGAATTGAAGGGTACCCCCTTATATTATCAAATTTGCCCAGGCCCAGCTGATCCGATCAGTGGTTTGCTACCTTTAAGAAAACTTTTTTGCTCCTAATTTGAGAATTTTTGAAAAAAATCACAAATTTGGAGCTTATGCAGACATACAGTGTATAGGAAAGTTGGCTGAAATACTCTCTGACCTTTTGACAGCTGTTGTAGAATATCACCCTGTTCCGAAAAGAGCCACAGGCACAAATTCTTTACCCCGACACCAACTGTGCGATTTCCCCTCCTGTGAAAAATACTTGCGCACAAGAATCAAAATCATGCTATATCCTTAGTGGACAGCTGATGAGGTGTGCAAAGCCTGCTTTATTTACATCTGAAATTGAAACTTGAAAATCACTGTTTGTGCTTAAAGGTAGCAAACCACCATCAAACGGAGACCCCAGAGCGTGCCGGAGGGCGCACTAAGATAAATTCTGATTGCGACCAGTTTCAAGTATAAAAGCCAATTCTCTTCAATCTAAATCAAGATTAGAGATGTTTTTGTGGATTCTAGAGAAATAAAACACTGAAATTGATCTTACATAAGAGAGCCAATAGCATAGAAATCTTCTCGGACCCCACTTTTTCGACGGCAATTTTTACGACAAAATGTACCAAATCGGATGCCCCTGCTGGACAGTGTGCTCGAGCAAGCCACCCAAATCTTGCTAAATCATGCAGAAATCTCCATGATCATGTGCAACATTTACAACTCAATACCTGCCTCCCACCTCGTTTCTTTGATAATCAGCTTCGAGTTTGTGTATATGAAAATGAAAGTAGAATTCTGATGCATTTCCAGGCCGAGCCACACATTCGTATTTTGGCCGGATAGCCACATTTAGTATTTTCAGTTGCAAAAAAATGCTTTTTATTGATGCTCAACCATTCCCAGGCACACAGAAACAGCACTTGACAGTATAAAATGCAACAAAGTGTATTTAGAGCCAAGAATTGAAGGGTACCCCCTTATATTATCAAATTTGCCCAGGCCCAGCTGATCCGATCAGTGGTTTGCTACCTTTAAGAAAACTTTTTTGCTCCTAATTTGAGAATTTTTGAAAAAAATCACAAATTTGGAGCTTATGCAGACATACAGTGTATAGGAAAGTTGGCTGAAATACTCTCTGACCTTTTGACAGCTGTTGTAGAATATCACCCTGTTCCGAAAAGAGCCACAGGCACAAATTCTTTACCCCGACACCAACTGTGCGATTTCCCCTCCTGTGAAAAATACTTGCGCACAAGAATCAAAATCATGCTATATCCTTAGTGGACAGCTGATGAGGTGTGCAAAGCCTGCTTTATTTACATCTGAAATTGAAACTTGAAAATCACTGTTTGTGCTTAAAGGTAGCAAACCACCATCAAACGGAGACCCCAGAGCGTGCCGGAGGGCGCACTAAGATAAATTCTGATTGCGACCAGTTTCAAGTATAAAAGCCAATTCTCTTCAATCTAAATCAAGATTAGAGATGTTTTTGTGGATTCTAGAGAAATAAAACACTGAAATTGATCTTACATAAGAGAGCCAATAGCATAGAAATCTTCTCGGACCCCACTTTTTCGACGGCAATTTTTACGACAAAATGTACCAAATCGGATGCCCCTGCTGGACAGTGTGCTCGAGCAAGCCACTCAAATCTTGCTAAATCATGCAGAAATCTCCATGATCATGTGCAACATTTACAACTCAATACCTGCCTCCCACCTCGTTTCTTTGATAATCAGCTTCGAGTTTGTGTATATGAAAATGAAAGTAGAATTCTGATGCATTTCCAGGCCGAGCCACACATTCGTATTTTGGCCGGATAGCCACATTTAGTATTTTCAGTTGCAAAAAAATGCTTTTTATTGATGCTCAACCATTCACAGGCACACAGAAACAGCACTTGACAGTATAAAATGCAACAAAGTGTATTTAGAGCCAAGAATTGAAGGGTACCCCCTTATATTATCAAATTTGCCCAGGCCCAGCTGATCCGATCAGTGGTTTGCTACCTTTAAGAAAACTTTTTTGCTCCTAATTTGAGAATTTTTGAAAAAAATCACAAATTTGGAGCTTATGCAGACATACAGTGTATAGGAAAGTTGGCTGAAATACTCTCTGACCTTTTGACAGCTGTTGTAGAATATCACCCTGTTCCGAAAAGAGCCACAGGCACAAATTCTTTACCCCGACACCAACTGTGCGATTTCCCCTCCTGTGAAAAATACTTGCGCACAAGAATCAAAATCATGCTATATCCTTAGTGGACAGCTGATGAGGTGTGCAAAGCCTGCTTTATTTACATCTGAAATTGAAACTTGAAAATCACTGTTTGTGCTTAAAGGTAGCAAACCACCATCAAACGGAGACCCCAGAGCGTGCCGGAGGGCGCACTAAGATAAATTCTGATTGCGACCAGTTTCAAGTATAAAAGCCAATTCTCTTCAATCTAAATCAAGATTAGAGATGTTTTTGTGGATTCTAGAGAAATAAAACACTGAAATTGATCTTACATAAGAGAGCCAATAGCATAGAAATCTTCTCGGACCCCACTTTTTCGACGGCAATTTTTACGACAAAATGTACCAAATCGGATGCCCCTGCTGGACAGTGTGCTCGAGCAAGCCACTCAAATCTTGCTAAATCATGCAGAAATCTCCATGATCATGTGCAACATTTACAACTCAATACCTGCCTCCCACCTCGTTTCTTTGATAATCAGCTTCGAGTTTGTGTATATGAAAATGAAAGTAGAATTCTGATGCATTTCCAGGCCGAGCCACACATTCGTATTTTGGCCGGATAGCCACATTTAGTATTTTCAGTTGCAAAAAAATGCTTTTTATTGATGCTCAACCATTCCCAGGCACACAGAAACAGCACTTGACAGTATAAAATGCAACAAAGTGTATTTAGAGCCAAGAATTGAAGGGTACCCCCTTATATTATCAAATTTGCCCAGGCCCAGCTGATCCGATCAGTGGTTTGCTACCTTTAAGAAAACTTTTTTGCTCCTAATTTGAGAATTTTTGAAAAAAATCACAAATTTGGAGCTTATGCAGACATACAGTGTATAGGAAAGTTGGCTGAAATACTCTCTGACCTTTTGACAGCTGTTGTAGAATATCACCCTGTTCCGAAAAGAGCCACAGGCACAAATTCTTTACCCCGACACCAACTGTGCGATTTCCCCTCCTGTGAAAAATACTTGCGCACAAGAATCAAAATCATGCTATATCCTTAGTGGACAGCTGATGAGGTGTGCAAAGCCTGCTTTATTTACATCTGAAATTGAAACTTGAAAATCACTGTTTGTGCTTAAAGGTAGCAAACCACCATCAAACGGAGACCCCAGAGCGTGCCGGAGGGCGCACTAAGATAAATTCTGATTGCGACCAGTTTCAAGTATAAAAGCCAATTCTCTTCAATCTAAATCAAGATTAGAGATGTTTTTGTGGATTCTAGAGAAATAAAACACTGAAATTGATCTTACATAAGAGAGCCAATAGCATAGAAATCTTCTCGGACCCCACTTTTTCGACGGCAATTTTTACGACAAAATGTACCAAATCGGATGCCCCTGCTGGACAGTGTGCTCGAGCAAGCCACTCAAATCTTGCTAAATCATGCAGAAATCTCCATGATCATGTGCAACATTTACAACTCAATACCTGCCTCCCACCTCGTTTCTTTGATAATCAGCTTCGAGTTTGTGTATATGAAAATGAAAGTAGAATTCTGATGCATTTCCAGGCCGAGCCACACATTCGTATTTTGGCCGGATAGCCACATTTAGTATTTTCAGTTGCAAAAAAATGCTTTTTATTGATGCTCAACCATTCCCAGGCACACAGAAACAGCACTTGACAGTATAAAATGCAACAAAGTGTATTTAGAGCCAAGAATTGAAGGGTACCCCCTTATATTATCAAATTTGCCCAGGCCCAGCTGATCCGATCAGTGGTTTGCTACCTTTAAGAAAACTTTTTTGCTCCTAATTTGAGAATTTTTGAAAAAAATCACAAATTTGGAGCTTATGCAGACATACAGTGTATAGGAAAGTTGGCTGAAATACTCTCTGACCTTTTGACAGCTGTTGTAGAATATCACCCTGTTCCGAAAAGAGCCACAGGCACAAATTCTTTACCCCGACACCAACTGTGCGATTTCCCCTCCTGTGAAAAATACTTGCGCACAAGAATCAAAATCATGCTATATCCTTAGTGGACAGCTGATGAGGTGTGCAAAGCCTGCTTTATTTACATCTGAAATTGAAACTTGAAAATCACTGTTTGTGCTTAAAGGTAGCAAACCACCATCAAACGGAGACCCCAGAGCGTGCCGGAGGGCGCACTAAGATAAATTCTGATTGCGACCAGTTTCAAGTATAAAAGCCAATTCTCTTCAATCTAAATCAAGATTAGAGATGTTTTTGTGGATTCTAGAGAAATAAAACACTGAAATTGATCTTACATAAGAGAGCCAATAGCATAGAAATCTTCTCGGACCCCACTTTTTCGACGGCAATTTTTACGACAAAATGTACCAAATCGGATGCCCCTGCTGGACAGTGTGCTCGAGCAAGCCACTCAAATCTTGCTAAATCATGCAGAAATCTCCATGATCATGTGCAACATTTACAACTCAATACCTGCCTCCCACCTCGTTTCTTTGATAATCAGCTTCGAGTTTGTGTATATGAAAATGAAAGTAGAATTCTGATGCATTTCCAGGCCGAGCCACACATTCGTATTTTGGCCGGATAGCCACATTTAGTATTTTCAGTTGCAAAAAAATGCTTTTTATTGATGCTCAACCATTCCCAGGCACACAGAAACAGCACTTGACAGTATAAAATGCAACAAAGTGTATTTAGAGCCAAGAATTGAAGGGTACCCCCTTATATTATCAAATTTGCCCAGGCCCAGCTGATCCGATCAGTGGTTTGCTACCTTTAAGAAAACTTTTTTGCTCCTAATTTGAGAATTTTTGAAAAAAATCACAAATTTGGAGCTTATGCAGACATACAGTGTATAGGAAAGTTGGCTGAAATACTCTCTGACCTTTTGACAGCTGTTGTAGAATATCACCCTGTTCCGAAAAGAGCCACAGGCACAAATTCTTTACCCCGACACCAACTGTGCGATTTCCCCTCCTGTGAAAAATACTTGCGCACAAGAATCAAAATCATGCTATATCCTTAGTGGACAGCTGATGAGGTGTGCAAAGCCTGCTTTATTTACATCTGAAATTGAAACTTGAAAATCACTGTTTGTGCTTAAAGGTAGCAAACCACCATCAAACGGAGACCCCAGAGCGTGCCGGAGGGCGCACTAAGATAAATTCTGATTGCGACCAGTTTCAAGTATAAAAGCCAATTCTCTTCAATCTAAATCAAGATTAGAGATGTTTTTGTGGATTCTAGAGAAATAAAACACTGAAATTGATCTTACATAAGAGAGCCAATAGCATAGAAATCTTCTCGGACCCCACTTTTTCGACGGCAATTTTTACGACAAAATGTACCAAATCGGATGCCCCTGCTGGACAGTGTGCTCGAGCAAGCCACCCAAATCTTGCTAAATCATGCAGAAATCTCCATGATCATGTGCAACATTTACAACTCAATACCTGCCTCCCACCTCGTTTCTTTGATAATCAGCTTCGAGTTTGTGTATATGAAAATGAAAGTAGAATTCTGATGCATTTCCAGGCCGAGCCACACATTCGTATTTTGGCCGGATAGCCACATTTAGTATTTTCAGTTGCAAAAAAATGCTTTTTATTGATGCTCAACCATTCCCAGGCACACAGAAACAGCACTTGACAGTATAAAATGCAACAAAGTGTATTTAGAGCCAAGAATTGAAGGGTACCCCCTTATATTATCAAATTTGCCCAGGCCCAGCTGATCCGATCAGTGGTTTGCTACCTTTAAGAAAACTTTTTTGCTCCTAATTTGAGAATTTTTGAAAAAAATCACAAATTTGGAGCTTATGCAGACATACAGTGTATAGGAAAGTTGGCTGAAATACTCTCTGACCTTTTGACAGCTGTTGTAGAATATCACCCTGTTCCGAAAAGAGCCACAGGCACAAATTCTTTACCCCGACACCAACTGTGCGATTTCCCCTCCTGTGAAAAATACTTGCGCACAAGAATCAAAATCATGCTATATCCTTAGTGGACAGCTGATGAGGTGTGCAAAGCCTGCTTTATTTACATCTGAAATTGAAACTTGAAAATCACTGTTTGTGCTTAAAGGTAGCAAACCACCATCAAACGGAGACCCCAGAGCGTGCCGGAGGGCGCACTAAGATAAATTCTGATTGCGACCAGTTTCAAGTATAAAAGCCAATTCTCTTCAATCTAAATCAAGATTAGAGATGTTTTTGTGGATTCTAGAGAAATAAAACACTGAAATTGATCTTACATAAGAGAGCCAATAGCATAGAAATCTTCTCGGACCCCACTTTTTCGACGGCAATTTTTACGACAAAATGTACCAAATCGGATGCCCCTGCTGGACAGTGTGCTCGAGCAAGCCACTCAAATCTTGCTAAATCATGCAGAAATCTCCATGATCATGTGCAACATTTACAACTCAATACCTGCCTCCCACCTCGTTTCTTTGATAATCAGCTTCGAGTTTGTGTATATGAAAATGAAAGTAGAATTCTGATGCATTTCCAGGCCGAGCCACACATTCGTATTTTGGCCGGATAGCCACATTTAGTATTTTCAGTTGCAAAAAAATGCTTTTTATTGATGCTCAACCATTCCCAGGCACACAGAAACAGCACTTGACAGTATAAAATGCAACAAAGTGTATTTAGAGCCAAGAATTGAAGGGTACCCCCTTATATTATCAAATTTGCCCAGGCCCAGCTGATCCGATCAGTGGTTTGCTACCTTTAAGAAAACTTTTTTGCTCCTAATTTGAGAATTTTTGAAAAAAATCACAAATTTGGAGCTTATGCAGACATACAGTGTATAGGAAAGTTGGCTGAAATACTCTCTGACCTTTTGACAGCTGTTGTAGAATATCACCCTGTTCCGAAAAGAGCCACAGGCACAAATTCTTTACCCCGACACCAACTGTGCGATTTCCCCTCCTGTGAAAAATACTTGCGCACAAGAATCAAAATCATGCTATATCCTTAGTGGACAGCTGATGAGGTGTGCAAAGCCTGCTTTATTTACATCTGAAATTGAAACTTGAAAATCACTGTTTGTGCTTAAAGGTAGCAAACCACCATCAAACGGAGACCCCAGAGCGTGCCGGAGGGCGCACTAAGATAAATTCTGATTGCGACCAGTTTCAAGTATAAAAGCCAATTCTCTTCAATCTAAATCAAGATTAGAGATGTTTTTGTGGATTCTAGAGAAATAAAACACTGAAATTGATCTTACATAAGAGAGCCAATAGCATAGAAATCTTCTCGGACCCCACTTTTTCGACGGCAATTTTTACGACAAAATGTACCAAATCGGATGCCCCTGCTGGACAGTGTGCTCGAGCAAGCCACCCAAATCTTGCTAAATCATGCAGAAATCTCCATGATCATGTGCAACATTTACAACTCAATACCTGCCTCCCACCTCGTTTCTTTGATAATCAGCTTCGAGTTTGTGTATATGAAAATGAAAGTAGAATTCTGATGCATTTCCAGGCCGAGCCACACATTCGTATTTTGGCCGGATAGCCACATTTAGTATTTTCAGTTGCAAAAAAATGCTTTTTATTGATGCTCAACCATTCCCAGGCACACAGAAACAGCACTTGACAGTATAAAATGCAACAAAGTGTATTTAGAGCCAAGAATTGAAGGGTACCCCCTTATATTATCAAATTTGCCCAGGCCCAGCTGATCCGATCAGTGGTTTGCTACCTTTAAGAAAACTTTTTTGCTCCTAATTTGAGAATTTTTGAAAAAAATCACAAATTTGGAGCTTATGCAGACATACAGTGTATAGGAAAGTTGGCTGAAATACTCTCTGACCTTTTGACAGCTGTTGTAGAATATCACCCTGTTCCGAAAAGAGCCACAGGCACAAATTCTTTACCCCGACACCAACTGTGCGATTTCCCCTCCTGTGAAAAATACTTGCGCACAAGAATCAAAATCATGCTATATCCTTAGTGGACAGCTGATGAGGTGTGCAAAGCCTGCTTTATTTACATCTGAAATTGAAACTTGAAAATCACTGTTTGTGCTTAAAGGTAGCAAACCACCATCAAACGGAGACCCCAGAGCGTGCCGGAGGGCGCACTAAGATAAATTCTGATTGCGACCAGTTTCAAGTATAAAAGCCAATTCTCTTCAATCTAAATCAAGATTAGAGATGTTTTTGTGGATTCTAGAGAAATAAAACACTGAAATTGATCTTACATAAGAGAGCCAATAGCATAGAAATCTTCTCGGACCCCACTTTTTCGACGGCAATTTTTACGACAAAATGTACCAAATCGGATGCCCCTGCTGGACAGTGTGCTCGAGCAAGCCACTCAAATCTTGCTAAATCATGCAGAAATCTCCATGATCATGTGCAACATTTACAACTCAATACCTGCCTCCCACCTCGTTTCTTTGATAATCAGCTTCGAGTTTGTGTATATGAAAATGAAAGTAGAATTCTGATGCATTTCCAGGCCGAGCCACACATTCGTATTTTGGCCGGATAGCCACATTTAGTATTTTCAGTTGCAAAAAAATGCTTTTTATTGATGCTCAACCATTCCCAGGCACACAGAAACAGCACTTGACAGTATAAAATGCAACAAAGTGTATTTAGAGCCAAGAATTGAAGGGTACCCCCTTATATTATCAAATTTGCCCAGGCCCAGCTGATCCGATCAGTGGTTTGCTACCTTTAAGAAAACTTTTTTGCTCCTAATTTGAGAATTTTTGAAAAAAATCACAAATTTGGAGCTTATGCAGACATACAGTGTATAGGAAAGTTGGCTGAAATACTCTCTGACCTTTTGACAGCTGTTGTAGAATATCACCCTGTTCCGAAAAGAGCCACAGGCACAAATTCTTTACCCCGACACCAACTGTGCGATTTCCCCTCCTGTGAAAAATACTTGCGCACAAGAATCAAAATCATGCTATATCCTTAGTGGACAGCTGATGAGGTGTGCAAAGCCTGCTTTATTTACATCTGAAATTGAAACTTGAAAATCACTGTTTGTGCTTAAAGGTAGCAAACCACCATCAAACGGAGACCCCAGAGCGTGCCGGAGGGCGCACTAAGATAAATTCTGATTGCGACCAGTTTCAAGTATAAAAGCCAATTCTCTTCAATCTAAATCAAGATTAGAGATGTTTTTGTGGATTCTAGAGAAATAAAACACTGAAATTGATCTTACATAAGAGAGCCAATAGCATAGAAATCTTCTCGGACCCCACTTTTTCGACGGCAATTTTTACGACAAAATGTACCAAATCGGATGCCCCTGCTGGACAGTGTGCTCGAGCAAGCCACTCAAATCTTGCTAAATCATGCAGAAATCTCCATGATCATGTGCAACATTTACAACTCAATACCTGCCTCCCACCTCGTTTCTTTGATAATCAGCTTCGAGTTTGTGTATATGAAAATGAAAGTAGAATTCTGATGCATTTCCAGGCCGAGCCACACATTCGTATTTTGGCCGGATAGCCACATTTAGTATTTTCAGTTGCAAAAAAATGCTTTTTATTGATGCTCAACCATTCCCAGGCACACAGAAACAGCACTTGACAGTATAAAATGCAACAAAGTGTATTTAGAGCCAAGAATTGAAGGGTACCCCCTTATATTATCAAATTTGCCCAGGCCCAGCTGATCCGATCAGTGGTTTGCTACCTTTAAGAAAACTTTTTTGCTCCTAATTTGAGAATTTTTGAAAAAAATCACAAATTTGGAGCTTATGCAGACATACAGTGTATAGGAAAGTTGGCTGAAATACTCTCTGACCTTTTGACAGCTGTTGTAGAATATCACCCTGTTCCGAAAAGAGCCACAGGCACAAATTCTTTACCCCGACACCAACTGTGCGATTTCCCCTCCTGTGAAAAATACTTGCGCACAAGAATCAAAATCATGCTATATCCTTAGTGGACAGCTGATGAGGTGTGCAAAGCCTGCTTTATTTACATCTGAAATTGAAACTTGAAAATCACTGTTTGTGCTTAAAGGTAGCAAACCACCATCAAACGGAGACCCCAGAGCGTGCCGGAGGGCGCACTAAGATAAATTCTGATTGCGACCAGTTTCAAGTATAAAAGCCAATTCTCTTCAATCTAAATCAAGATTAGAGATGTTTTTGTGGATTCTAGAGAAATAAAACACTGAAATTGATCTTACATAAGAGAGCCAATAGCATAGAAATCTTCTCGGACCCCACTTTTTCGACGGCAATTTTTACGACAAAATGTACCAAATCGGATGCCCCTGCTGGACAGTGTGCTCGAGCAAGCCACCCAAATCTTGCTAAATCATGCAGAAATCTCCATGATCATGTGCAACATTTACAACTCAATACCTGCCTCCCACCTCGTTTCTTTGATAATCAGCTTCGAGTTTGTGTATATGAAAATGAAAGTAGAATTCTGATGCATTTCCAGGCCGAGCCACACATTCGTATTTTGGCCGGATAGCCACATTTAGTATTTTCAGTTGCAAAAAAATGCTTTTTATTGATGCTCAACCATTCCCAGGCACACAGAAACAGCACTTGACAGTATAAAATGCAACAAAGTGTATTTAGAGCCAAGAATTGAAGGGTACCCCCTTATATTATCAAATTTGCCCAGGCCCAGCTGATCCGATCAGTGGTTTGCTACCTTTAAGAAAACTTTTTTGCTCCTAATTTGAGAATTTTTGAAAAAAATCACAAATTTGGAGCTTATGCAGACATACAGTGTATAGGAAAGTTGGCTGAAATACTCTCTGACCTTTTGACAGCTGTTGTAGAATATCACCCTGTTCCGAAAAGAGCCACAGGCACAAATTCTTTACCCCGACACCAACTGTGCGATTTCCCCTCCTGTGAAAAATACTTGCGCACAAGAATCAAAATCATGCTATATCCTTAGTGGACAGCTGATGAGGTGTGCAAAGCCTGCTTTATTTACATCTGAAATTGAAACTTGAAAATCACTGTTTGTGCTTAAAGGTAGCAAACCACCATCAAACGGAGACCCCAGAGCGTGCCGGAGGGCGCACTAAGATAAATTCTGATTGCGACCAGTTTCAAGTATAAAAGCCAATTCTCTTCAATCTAAATCAAGATTAGAGATGTTTTTGTGGATTCTAGAGAAATAAAACACTGAAATTGATCTTACATAAGAGAGCCAATAGCATAGAAATCTTCTCGGACCCCACTTTTTCGACGGCAATTTTTACGACAAAATGTACCAAATCGGATGCCCCTGCTGGACAGTGTGCTCGAGCAAGCCACCCAAATCTTGCTAAATCATGCAGAAATCTCCATGATCATGTGCAACATTTACAACTCAATACCTGCCTCCCACCTCGTTTCTTTGATAATCAGCTTCGAGTTTGTGTATATGAAAATGAAAGTAGAATTCTGATGCATTTCCAGGCCGAGCCACACATTCGTATTTTGGCCGGATAGCCACATTTAGTATTTTCAGTTGCAAAAAAATGCTTTTTATTGATGCTCAACCATTCCCAGGCACACAGAAACAGCACTTGACAGTATAAAATGCAACAAAGTGTATTTAGAGCCAAGAATTGAAGGGTACCCCCTTATATTATCAAATTTGCCCAGGCCCAGCTGATCCGATCAGTGGTTTGCTACCTTTAAGAAAACTTTTTTGCTCCTAATTTGAGAATTTTTGAAAAAAATCACAAATTTGGAGCTTATGCAGACATACAGTGTATAGGAAAGTTGGCTGAAATACTCTCTGACCTTTTGACAGCTGTTGTAGAATATCACCCTGTTCCGAAAAGAGCCACAGGCACAAATTCTTTACCCCGACACCAACTGTGCGATTTCCCCTCCTGTGAAAAATACTTGCGCACAAGAATCAAAATCATGCTATATCCTTAGTGGACAGCTGATGAGGTGTGCAAAGCCTGCTTTATTTACATCTGAAATTGAAACTTGAAAATCACTGTTTGTGCTTAAAGGTAGCAAACCACCATCAAACGGAGACCCCAGAGCGTGCCGGAGGGCGCACTAAGATAAATTCTGATTGCGACCAGTTTCAAGTATAAAAGCCAATTCTCTTCAATCTAAATCAAGATTAGAGATGTTTTTGTGGATTCTAGAGAAATAAAACACTGAAATTGATCTTACATAAGAGAGCCAATAGCATAGAAATCTTCTCGGACCCCACTTTTTCGACGGCAATTTTTACGACAAAATGTACCAAATCGGATGCCCCTGCTGGACAGTGTGCTCGAGCAAGCCACTCAAATCTTGCTAAATCATGCAGAAATCTCCATGATCATGTGCAACATTTACAACTCAATACCTGCCTCCCACCTCGTTTCTTTGATAATCAGCTTCGAGTTTGTGTATATGAAAATGAAAGTAGAATTCTGATGCATTTCCAGGCCGAGCCACACATTCGTATTTTGGCCGGATAGCCACATTTAGTATTTTCAGTTGCAAAAAAATGCTTTTTATTGATGCTCAACCATTCCCAGGCACACAGAAACAGCACTTGACAGTATAAAATGCAACAAAGTGTATTTAGAGCCAAGAATTGAAGGGTACCCCCTTATATTATCAAATTTGCCCAGGCCCAGCTGATCCGATCAGTGGTTTGCTACCTTTAAGAAAACTTTTTTGCTCCTAATTTGAGAATTTTTGAAAAAAATCACAAATTTGGAGCTTATGCAGACATACAGTGTATAGGAAAGTTGGCTGAAATACTCTCTGACCTTTTGACAGCTGTTGTAGAATATCACCCTGTTCCGAAAAGAGCCACAGGCACAAATTCTTTACCCCGACACCAACTGTGCGATTTCCCCTCCTGTGAAAAATACTTGCGCACAAGAATCAAAATCATGCTATATCCTTAGTGGACAGCTGATGAGGTGTGCAAAGCCTGCTTTATTTACATCTGAAATTGAAACTTGAAAATCACTGTTTGTGCTTAAAGGTAGCAAACCACCATCAAACGGAGACCCCAGAGCGTGCCGGAGGGCGCACTAAGATAAATTCTGATTGCGACCAGTTTCAAGTATAAAAGCCAATTCTCTTCAATCTAAATCAAGATTAGAGATGTTTTTGTGGATTCTAGAGAAATAAAACACTGAAATTGATCTTACATAAGAGAGCCAATAGCATAGAAATCTTCTCGGACCCCACTTTTTCGACGGCAATTTTTACGACAAAATGTACCAAATCGGATGCCCCTGCTGGACAGTGTGCTCGAGCAAGCCACTCAAATCTTGCTAAATCATGCAGAAATCTCCATGATCATGTGCAACATTTACAACTCAATACCTGCCTCCCACCTCGTTTCTTTGATAATCAGCTTCGAGTTTGTGTATATGAAAATGAAAGTAGAATTCTGATGCATTTCCAGGCCGAGCCACACATTCGTATTTTGGCCGGATAGCCACATTTAGTATTTTCAGTTGCAAAAAAATGCTTTTTATTGATGCTCAACCATTCCCAGGCACACAGAAACAGCACTTGACAGTATAAAATGCAACAAAGTGTATTTAGAGCCAAGAATTGAAGGGTACCCCCTTATATTATCAAATTTGCCCAGGCCCAGCTGATCCGATCAGTGGTTTGCTACCTTTAAGAAAACTTTTTTGCTCCTAATTTGAGAATTTTTGAAAAAAATCACAAATTTGGAGCTTATGCAGACATACAGTGTATAGGAAAGTTGGCTGAAATACTCTCTGACCTTTTGACAGCTGTTGTAGAATATCACCCTGTTCCGAAAAGAGCCACAGGCACAAATTCTTTACCCCGACACCAACTGTGCGATTTCCCCTCCTGTGAAAAATACTTGCGCACAAGAATCAAAATCATGCTATATCCTTAGTGGACAGCTGATGAGGTGTGCAAAGCCTGCTTTATTTACATCTGAAATTGAAACTTGAAAATCACTGTTTGTGCTTAAAGGTAGCAAACCACCATCAAACGGAGACCCCAGAGCGTGCCGGAGGGCGCACTAAGATAAATTCTGATTGCGACCAGTTTCAAGTATAAAAGCCAATTCTCTTCAATCTAAATCAAGATTAGAGATGTTTTTGTGGATTCTAGAGAAATAAAACACTGAAATTGATCTTACATAAGAGAGCCAATAGCATAGAAATCTTCTCGGACCCCACTTTTTCGACGGCAATTTTTACGACAAAATGTACCAAATCGGATGCCCCTGCTGGACAGTGTGCTCGAGCAAGCCACCCAAATCTTGCTAAATCATGCAGAAATCTCCATGATCATGTGCAACATTTACAACTCAATACCTGCCTCCCACCTCGTTTCTTTGATAATCAGCTTCGAGTTTGTGTATATGAAAATGAAAGTAGAATTCTGATGCATTTCCAGGCCGAGCCACACATTCGTATTTTGGCCGGATAGCCACATTTAGTATTTTCAGTTGCAAAAAAATGCTTTTTATTGATGCTCAACCATTCCCAGGCACACAGAAACAGCACTTGACAGTATAAAATGCAACAAAGTGTATTTAGAGCCAAGAATTGAAGGGTACCCCCTTATATTATCAAATTTGCCCAGGCCCAGCTGATCCGATCAGTGGTTTGCTACCTTTAAGAAAACTTTTTTGCTCCTAATTTGAGAATTTTTGAAAAAAATCACAAATTTGGAGCTTATGCAGACATACAGTGTATAGGAAAGTTGGCTGAAATACTCTCTGACCTTTTGACAGCTGTTGTAGAATATCACCCTGTTCCGAAAAGAGCCACAGGCACAAATTCTTTACCCCGACACCAACTGTGCGATTTCCCCTCCTGTGAAAAATACTTGCGCACAAGAATCAAAATCATGCTATATCCTTAGTGGACAGCTGATGAGGTGTGCAAAGCCTGCTTTATTTACATCTGAAATTGAAACTTGAAAATCACTGTTTGTGCTTAAAGGTAGCAAACCACCATCAAACGGAGACCCCAGAGCGTGCCGGAGGGCGCACTAAGATAAATTCTGATTGCGACCAGTTTCAAGTATAAAAGCCAATTCTCTTCAATCTAAATCAAGATTAGAGATGTTTTTGTGGATTCTAGAGAAATAAAACACTGAAATTGATCTTACATAAGAGAGCCAATAGCATAGAAATCTTCTCGGACCCCACTTTTTCGACGGCAATTTTTACGACAAAATGTACCAAATCGGATGCCCCTGCTGGACAGTGTGCTCGAGCAAGCCACTCAAATCTTGCTAAATCATGCAGAAATCTCCATGATCATGTGCAACATTTACAACTCAATACCTGCCTCCCACCTCGTTTCTTTGATAATCAGCTTCGAGTTTGTGTATATGAAAATGAAAGTAGAATTCTGATGCATTTCCAGGCCGAGCCACACATTCGTATTTTGGCCGGATAGCCACATTTAGTATTTTCAGTTGCAAAAAAATGCTTTTTATTGATGCTCAACCATTCCCAGGCACACAGAAACAGCACTTGACAGTATAAAATGCAACAAAGTGTATTTAGAGCCAAGAATTGAAGGGTACCCCCTTATATTATCAAATTTGCCCAGGCCCAGCTGATCCGATCAGTGGTTTGCTACCTTTAAGAAAACTTTTTTGCTCCTAATTTGAGAATTTTTGAAAAAAATCACAAATTTGGAGCTTATGCAGACATACAGTGTATAGGAAAGTTGGCTGAAATACTCTCTGACCTTTTGACAGCTGTTGTAGAATATCACCCTGTTCCGAAAAGAGCCACAGGCACAAATTCTTTACCCCGACACCAACTGTGCGATTTCCCCTCCTGTGAAAAATACTTGCGCACAAGAATCAAAATCATGCTATATCCTTAGTGGACAGCTGATGAGGTGTGCAAAGCCTGCTTTATTTACATCTGAAATTGAAACTTGAAAATCACTGTTTGTGCTTAAAGGTAGCAAACCACCATCAAACGGAGACCCCAGAGCGTGCCGGAGGGCGCACTAAGATAAATTCTGATTGCGACCAGTTTCAAGTATAAAAGCCAATTCTCTTCAATCTAAATCAAGATTAGAGATGTTTTTGTGGATTCTAGAGAAATAAAACACTGAAATTGATCTTACATAAGAGAGCCAATAGCATAGAAATCTTCTCGGACCCCACTTTTTCGACGGCAATTTTTACGACAAAATGTACCAAATCGGATGCCCCTGCTGGACAGTGTGCTCGAGCAAGCCACTCAAATCTTGCTAAATCATGCAGAAATCTCCATGATCATGTGCAACATTTACAACTCAATACCTGCCTCCCACCTCGTTTCTTTGATAATCAGCTTCGAGTTTGTGTATATGAAAATGAAAGTAGAATTCTGATGCATTTCCAGGCCGAGCCACACATTCGTATTTTGGCCGGATAGCCACATTTAGTATTTTCAGTTGCAAAAAAATGCTTTTTATTGATGCTCAACCATTCCCAGGCACACAGAAACAGCACTTGACAGTATAAAATGCAACAAAGTGTATTTAGAGCCAAGAATTGAAGGGTACCCCCTTATATTATCAAATTTGCCCAGGCCCAGCTGATCCGATCAGTGGTTTGCTACCTTTAAGAAAACTTTTTTGCTCCTAATTTGAGAATTTTTGAAAAAAATCACAAATTTGGAGCTTATGCAGACATACAGTGTATAGGAAAGTTGGCTGAAATACTCTCTGACCTTTTGACAGCTGTTGTAGAATATCACCATGTTCCGAAAAGAGCCACAGGCACAAATTCTTTACCCCGACACCAACTGTGCGATTTCCCCTCCTGTGAAAAATACTTGCGCACAAGAATCAAAATCATGCTATATCCTTAGTGGACAGCTGATGAGGTGTGCAAAGCCTGCTTTATTTACATCTGAAATTGAAACTTGAAAATCACTGTTTGTGCTTAAAGGTAGCAAACCACCATCAAACGGAGACCCCAGAGCGTGCCGGAGGGCGCACTAAGATAAATTCTGATTGCGACCAGTTTCAAGTATAAAAGCCAATTCTCTTCAATCTAAATCAAGATTAGAGATGTTTTTGTGGATTCTAGAGAAATAAAACACTGAAATTGATCTTACATAAGAGAGCCAATAGCATAGAAATCTTCTCGGACCCCACTTTTTCGACGGCAATTTTTACGACAAAATGTACCAAATCGGATGCCCCTGCTGGACAGTGTGCTCGAGCAAGCCACTCAAATCTTGCTAAATCATGCAGAAATCTCCATGATCATGTGCAACATTTACAACTCAATACCTGCCTCCCACCTCGTTTCTTTGATAATCAGCTTCGAGTTTGTGTATATGAAAATGAAAGTAGAATTCTGATGCATTTCCAGGCCGAGCCACACATTCGTATTTTGGCCGGATAGCCACATTTAGTATTTTCAGTTGCAAAAAAATGCTTTTTATTGATGCTCAACCATTCCCAGGCACACAGAAACAGCACTTGACAGTATAAAATGCAACAAAGTGTATTTAGAGCCAAGAATTGAAGGGTACCCCCTTATATTATCAAATTTGCCCAGGCCCAGCTGATCCGATCAGTGGTTTGCTACCTTTAAGAAAACTTTTTTGCTCCTAATTTGAGAATTTTTGAAAAAAATCACAAATTTGGAGCTTATGCAGACATACAGTGTATAGGAAAGTTGGCTGAAATACTCTCTGACCTTTTGACAGCTGTTGTAGAATATCACCCTGTTCCGAAAAGAGCCACAGGCACAAATTCTTTACCCCGACACCAACTGTGCGATTTCCCCTCCTGTGAAAAATACTTGCGCACAAGAATCAAAATCATGCTATATCCTTAGTGGACAGCTGATGAGGTGTGCAAAGCCTGCTTTATTTACATCTGAAATTGAAACTTGAAAATCACTGTTTGTGCTTAAAGGTAGCAAACCACCATCAAACGGAGACCCCAGAGCGTGCCGGAGGGCGCACTAAGATAAATTCTGATTGCGACCAGTTTCAAGTATAAAAGCCAATTCTCTTCAATCTAAATCAAGATTAGAGATGTTTTTGTGGATTCTAGAGAAATAAAACACTGAAATTGATCTTACATAAGAGAGCCAATAGCATAGAAATCTTCTCGGACCCCACTTTTTCGACGGCAATTTTTACGACAAAATGTACCAAATCGGATGCCCCTGCTGGACAGTGTGCTCGAGCAAGCCACCCAAATCTTGCTAAATCATGCAGAAATCTCCATGATCATGTGCAACATTTACAACTCAATACCTGCCTCCCACCTCGTTTCTTTGATAATCAGCTTCGAGTTTGTGTATATGAAAATGAAAGTAGAATTCTGATGCATTTCCAGGCCGAGCCACACATTCGTATTTTGGCCGGATAGCCACATTTAGTATTTTCAGTTGCAAAAAAATGCTTTTTATTGATGCTCAACCATTCCCAGGCACACAGAAACAGCACTTGACAGTATAAAATGCAACAAAGTGTATTTAGAGCCAAGAATTGAAGGGTACCCCCTTATATTATCAAATTTGCCCAGGCCCAGCTGATCCGATCAGTGGTTTGCTACCTTTAAGAAAACTTTTTTGCTCCTAATTTGAGAATTTTTGAAAAAAATCACAAATTTGGAGCTTATGCAGACATACAGTGTATAGGAAAGTTGGCTGAAATACTCTCTGACCTTTTGACAGCTGTTGTAGAATATCACCCTGTTCCGAAAAGAGCCACAGGCACAAATTCTTTACCCCGACACCAACTGTGCGATTTCCCCTCCTGTGAAAAATACTTGCGCACAAGAATCAAAATCATGCTATATCCTTAGTGGACAGCTGATGAGGTGTGCAAAGCCTGCTTTATTTACATCTGAAATTGAAACTTGAAAATCACTGTTTGTGCTTAAAGGTAGCAAACCACCATCAAACGGAGACCCCAGAGCGTGCCGGAGGGCGCACTAAGATAAATTCTGATTGCGACCAGTTTCAAGTATAAAAGCCAATTCTCTTCAATCTAAATCAAGATTAGAGATGTTTTTGTGGATTCTAGAGAAATAAAACACTGAAATTGATCTTACATAAGAGAGCCAATAGCATAGAAATCTTCTCGGACCCCACTTTTTCGACGGCAATTTTTACGACAAAATGTACCAAATCGGATGCCCCTGCTGGACAGTGTGCTCGAGCAAGCCACTCAAATCTTGCTAAATCATGCAGAAATCTCCATGATCATGTGCAACATTTACAACTCAATACCTGCCTCCCACCTCGTTTCTTTGATAATCAGCTTCGAGTTTGTGTATATGAAAATGAAAGTAGAATTCTGATGCATTTCCAGGCCGAGCCACACATTCGTATTTTGGCCGGATAGCCACATTTAGTATTTTCAGTTGCAAAAAAATGCTTTTTATTGATGCTCAACCATTCCCAGGCACACAGAAACAGCACTTGACAGTATAAAATGCAACAAAGTGTATTTAGAGCCAAGAATTGAAGGGTACCCCCTTATATTATCAAATTTGCCCAGGCCCAGCTGATCCGATCAGTGGTTTGCTACCTTTAAGAAAACTTTTTTGCTCCTAATTTGAGAATTTTTGAAAAAAATCACAAATTTGGAGCTTATGCAGACATACAGTGTATAGGAAAGTTGGCTGAAATACTCTCTGACCTTTTGACAGCTGTTGTAGAATATCACCCTGTTCCGAAAAGAGCCACAGGCACAAATTCTTTACCCCGACACCAACTGTGCGATTTCCCCTCCTGTGAAAAATACTTGCGCACAAGAATCAAAATCATGCTATATCCTTAGTGGACAGCTGATGAGGTGTGCAAAGCCTGCTTTATTTACATCTGAAATTGAAACTTGAAAATCACTGTTTGTGCTTAAAGGTAGCAAACCACCATCAAACGGAGACCCCAGAGCGTGCCGGAGGGCGCACTAAGATAAATTCTGATTGCGACCAGTTTCAAGTATAAAAGCCAATTCTCTTCAATCTAAATCAAGATTAGAGATGTTTTTGTGGATTCTAGAGAAATAAAACACTGAAATTGATCTTACATAAGAGAGCCAATAGCATAGAAATCTTCTCGGACCCCACTTTTTCGACGGCAATTTTTACGACAAAATGTACCAAATCGGATGCCCCTGCTGGACAGTGTGCTCGAGCAAGCCACCCAAATCTTGCTAAATCATGCAGAAATCTCCATGATCATGTGCAACATTTACAACTCAATACCTGCCTCCCACCTCGTTTCTTTGATAATCAGCTTCGAGTTTGTGTATATGAAAATGAAAGTAGAATTCTGATGCATTTCCAGGCCGAGCCACACATTCGTATTTTGGCCGGATAGCCACATTTAGTATTTTCAGTTGCAAAAAAATGCTTTTTATTGATGCTCAACCATTCCCAGGCACACAGAAACAGCACTTGACAGTATAAAATGCAACAAAGTGTATTTAGAGCCAAGAATTGAAGGGTACCCCCTTATATTATCAAATTTGCCCAGGCCCAGCTGATCCGATCAGTGGTTTGCTACCTTTAAGAAAACTTTTTTGCTCCTAATTTGAGAATTTTTGAAAAAAATCACAAATTTGGAGCTTATGCAGACATACAGTGTATAGGAAAGTTGGCTGAAATACTCTCTGACCTTTTGACAGCTGTTGTAGAATATCACCCTGTTCCGAAAAGAGCCACAGGCACAAATTCTTTACCCCGACACCAACTGTGCGATTTCCCCTCCTGTGAAAAATACTTGCGCACAAGAATCAAAATCATGCTATATCCTTAGTGGACAGCTGATGAGGTGTGCAAAGCCTGCTTTATTTACATCTGAAATTGAAACTTGAAAATCACTGTTTGTGCTTAAAGGTAGCAAACCACCATCAAACGGAGACCCCAGAGCGTGCCGGAGGGCGCACTAAGATAAATTCTGATTGCGACCAGTTTCAAGTATAAAAGCCAATTCTCTTCAATCTAAATCAAGATTAGAGATGTTTTTGTGGATTCTAGAGAAATAAAACACTGAAATTGATCTTACATAAGAGAGCCAATAGCATAGAAATCTTCTCGGACCCCACTTTTTCGACGGCAATTTTTACGACAAAATGTACCAAATCGGATGCCCCTGCTGGACAGTGTGCTCGAGCAAGCCACTCAAATCTTGCTAAATCATGCAGAAATCTCCATGATCATGTGCAACATTTACAACTCAATACCTGCCTCCCACCTCGTTTCTTTGATAATCAGCTTCGAGTTTGTGTATATGAAAATGAAAGTAGAATTCTGATGCATTTCCAGGCCGAGCCACACATTCGTATTTTGGCCGGATAGCCACATTTAGTATTTTCAGTTGCAAAAAAATGCTTTTTATTGATGCTCAACCATTCCCAGGCACACAGAAGCAGCACTTGACAGTATAAAATGCAACAAAGTGTATTTAGAGCCAAGAATTGAAGGGTACCCCCTTATATTATCAAATTTGCCCAGGCCCAGCTGATCCGATCAGTGGTTTGCTACCTTTAAGAAAACTTTTTTGCTCCTAATTTGAGAATTTTTGAAAAAAATCACAAATTTGGAGCTTATGCAGACATACAGTGTATAGGAAAGTTGGCTGAAATACTCTCTGACCTTTTGACAGCTGTTGTAGAATATCACCCTGTTCCGAAAAGAGCCACAGGCACAAATTCTTTACCCCGACACCAACTGTGCGATTTCCCCTCCTGTGAAAAATACTTGCGCACAAGAATCAAAATCATGCTATATCCTTAGTGGACAGCTGATGAGGTGTGCAAAGCCTGCTTTATTTACATCTGAAATTGAAACTTGAAAATCACTGTTTGTGCTTAAAGGTAGCAAACCACCATCAAACGGAGACCCCAGAGCGTGCCAGAGGGCGCACTAAGATAAATTCTGATTGCGACCAGTTTCAAGTATAAAAGCCAATTCTCTTCAATCTAAATCAAGATTAGAGATGTTTTTGTGGATTCTAGAGAAATAAAACACTGAAATTGATCTTACATAAGAGAGCCAATAGCATAGAAATCTTCTCGGACCCCACTTTTTCGACGGCAATTTTTACGACAAAATGTACCAAATCGGATGCCCCTGCTGGACAGTGTGCTCGAGCAAGCCACCCAAATCTTGCTAAATCATGCAGAAATCTCCATGATCATGTGCAACATTTACAACTCAATACCTGCCTCCCACCTCGTTTCTTTGATAATCAGCTTCGAGTTTGTGTATATGAAAATGAAAGTAGAATTCTGATGCATTTCCAGGCCGAGCCACACATTCGTATTTTGGCCGGATAGCCACATTTAGTATTTTCAGTTGCAAAAAAATGCTTTTTATTGATGCTCAACCATTCCCAGGCACACAGAAACAGCACTTGACAGTATAAAATGCAACAAAGTGTATTTAGAGCCAAGAATTGAAGGGTACCCCCTTATATTATCAAATTTGCCCAGGCCCAGCTGATCCGATCAGTGGTTTGCTACCTTTAAGAAAACTTTTTTGCTCCTAATTTGAGAATTTTTGAAAAAAATCACAAATTTGGAGCTTATGCAGACATACAGTGTATAGGAAAGTTGGCTGAAATACTCTCTGACCTTTTGACAGCTGTTGTAGAATATCACCCTGTTCCGAAAAGAGCCACAGGCACAAATTCTTTACCCCGACACCAACTGTGCGATTTCCCCTCCTGTGAAAAATACTTGCGCACAAGAATCAAAATCATGCTATATCCTTAGTGGACAGCTGATGAGGTGTGCAAAGCCTGCTTTATTTACATCTGAAATTGAAACTTGAAAATCACTGTTTGTGCTTAAAGGTAGCAAACCACCATCAAACGGAGACCCCAGAGCGTGCCGGAGGGCGCACTAAGATAAATTCTGATTGCGACCAGTTTCAAGTATAAAAGCCAATTCTCTTCAATCTAAATCAAGATTAGAGATGTTTTTGTGGATTCTAGAGAAATAAAACACTGAAATTGATCTTACATAAGAGAGCCAATAGCATAGAAATCTTCTCGGACCCCACTTTTTCGACGGCAATTTTTACGACAAAATGTACCAAATCGGATGCCCCTGCTGGACAGTGTGCTCGAGCAAGCCACTCAAATCTTGCTAAATCATGCAGAAATCTCCATGATCATGTGCAACATTTACAACTCAATACCTGCCTCCCACCTCGTTTCTTTGATAATCAGCTTCGAGTTTGTGTATATGAAAATGAAAGTAGAATTCTGATGCATTTCCAGGCCGAGCCACACATTCGTATTTTGGCCGGATAGCCACATTTAGTATTTTCAGTTGCAAAAAAATGCTTTTTATTGATGCTCAACCATTCCCAGGCACACAGAAACAGCACTTGACAGTATAAAATGCAACAAAGTGTATTTAGAGCCAAGAATTGAAGGGTACCCCCTTATATTATCAAATTTGCCCAGGCCCAGCTGATCCGATCAGTGGTTTGCTACCTTTAAGAAAACTTTTTTGCTCCTAATTTGAGAATTTTTGAAAAAAATCACAAATTTGGAGCTTATGCAGACATACAGTGTATAGGAAAGTTGGCTGAAATACTCTCTGACCTTTTGACAGCTGTTGTAGAATATCACCCTGTTCCGAAAAGAGCCACAGGCACAAATTCTTTACCCCGACACCAACTGTGCGATTTCCCCTCCTGTGAAAAATACTTGCGCACAAGAATCAAAATCATGCTATATCCTTAGTGGACAGCTGATGAGGTGTGCAAAGCCTGCTTTATTTACATCTGAAATTGAAACTTGAAAATCACTGTTTGTGCTTAAAGGTAGCAAACCACCATCAAACGGAGACCCCAGAGCGTGCCGGAGGGCGCACTAAGATAAATTCTGATTGCGACCAGTTTCAAGTATAAAAGCCAATTCTCTTCAATCTAAATCAAGATTAGAGATGTTTTTGTGGATTCTAGAGAAATAAAACACTGAAATTGATCTTACATAAGAGAGCCAATAGCATAGAAATCTTCTCGGACCCCACTTTTTCGACGGCAATTTTTACGACAAAATGTACCAAATCGGATGCCCCTGCTGGACAGTGTGCTCGAGCAAGCCACTCAAATCTTGCTAAATCATGCAGAAATCTCCATGATCATGTGCAACATTTACAACTCAATACCTGCCTCCCACCTCGTTTCTTTGATAATCAGCTTCGAGTTTGTGTATATGAAAATGAAAGTAGAATTCTGATGCATTTCCAGGCCGAGCCACACATTCGTATTTTGGCCGGATAGCCACATTTAGTATTTTCAGTTGCAAAAAAATGCTTTTTATTGATGCTCAACCATTCCCAGGCACACAGAAACAGCACTTGACAGTATAAAATGCAACAAAGTGTATTTAGAGCCAAGAATTGAAGGGTACCCCCTTATATTATCAAATTTGCCCAGGCCCAGCTGATCCGATCAGTGGTTTGCTACCTTTAAGAAAACTTTTTTGCTCCTAATTTGAGAATTTTTGAAAAAAATCACAAATTTGGAGCTTATGCAGACATACAGTGTATAGGAAAGTTGGCTGAAATACTCTCTGACCTTTTGACAGCTGTTGTAGAATATCACCCTGTTCCGAAAAGAGCCACAGGCACAAATTCTTTACCCCGACACCAACTGTGCGATTTCCCCTCCTGTGAAAAATACTTGCGCACAAGAATCAAAATCATGCTATATCCTTAGTGGACAGCTGATGAGGTGTGCAAAGCCTGCTTTATTTACATCTGAAATTGAAACTTGAAAATCACTGTTTGTGCTTAAAGGTAGCAAACCACCATCAAACGGAGACCCCAGAGCGTGCCGGAGGGCGCACTAAGATAAATTCTGATTGCGACCAGTTTCAAGTATAAAAGCCAATTCTCTTCAATCTAAATCAAGATTAGAGATGTTTTTGTGGATTCTAGAGAAATAAAACACTGAAATTGATCTTACATAAGAGAGCCAATAGCATAGAAATCTTCTCGGACCCCACTTTTTCGACGGCAATTTTTACGACAAAATGTACCAAATCGGATGCCCCTGCTGGACAGTGTGCTCGAGCAAGCCACCCAAATCTTGCTAAATCATGCAGAAATCTCCATGATCATGTGCAACATTTACAACTCAATACCTGCCTCCCACCTCGTTTCTTTGATAATCAGCTTCGAGTTTGTGTATATGAAAATGAAAGTAGAATTCTGATGCATTTCCAGGCCGAGCCACACATTCGTATTTTGGCCGGATAGCCACATTTAGTATTTTCAGTTGCAAAAAAATGCTTTTTATTGATGCTCAACCATTCCCAGGCACACAGAAACAGCACTTGACAGTATAAAATGCAACAAAGTGTATTTAGAGCCAAGAATTGAAGGGTACCCCCTTATATTATCAAATTTGCCCAGGCCCAGCTGATCCGATCAGTGGTTTGCTACCTTTAAGAAAACTTTTTTGCTCCTAATTTGAGAATTTTTGAAAAAAATCACAAATTTGGAGCTTATGCAGACATACAGTGTATAGGAAAGTTGGCTGAAATACTCTCTGACCTTTTGACAGCTGTTGTAGAATATCACCCTGTTCCGAAAAGAGCCACAGGCACAAATTCTTTACCCCGACACCAACTGTGCGATTTCCCCTCCTGTGAAAAATACTTGCGCACAAGAATCAAAATCATGCTATATCCTTAGTGGACAGCTGATGAGGTGTGCAAAGCCTGCTTTATTTACATCTGAAATTGAAACTTGAAAATCACTGTTTGTGCTTAAAGGTAGCAAACCACCATCAAACGGAGACCCCAGAGCGTGCCGGAGGGCGCACTAAGATAAATTCTGATTGCGACCAGTTTCAAGTATAAAAGCCAATTCTCTTCAATCTAAATCAAGATTAGAGATGTTTTTGTGGATTCTAGAGAAATAAAACACTGAAATTGATCTTACATAAGAGAGCCAATAGCATAGAAATCTTCTCGGACCCCACTTTTTCGACGGCAATTTTTACGACAAAATGTACCAAATCGGATGCCCCTGCTGGACAGTGTGCTCGAGCAAGCCACTCAAATCTTGCTAAATCATGCAGAAATCTCCATGATCATGTGCAACATTTACAACTCAATACCTGCCTCCCACCTCGTTTCTTTGATAATCAGCTTCGAGTTTGTGTATATGAAAATGAAAGTAGAATTCTGATGCATTTCCAGGCCGAGCCACACATTCGTATTTTGGCCGGATAGCCACATTTAGTATTTTCACTTGCAAAAAAATGCTTTTTATTGATGCTCAACCATTCCCAGGCACACAGAAACAGCACTTGACAGTATAAAATGCAACAAAGTGTATTTAGAGCCAAGAATTGAAGGGTACCCCCTTATATTATCAAATTTGCCCAGGCCCAGCTGATCCGATCAGTGGTTTGCTACCTTTAAGAAAACTTTTTTGCTCCTAATTTGAGAATTTTTGAAAAAAATCACAAATTTGGAGCTTATGCAGACATACAGTGTATAGGAAAGTTGGCTGAAATACTCTCTGACCTTTTGACAGCTGTTGTAGAATATCACCCTGTTCCGAAAAGAGCCACAGGCACAAATTCTTTACCCCGACACCAACTGTGCGATTTCCCCTCCTGTGAAAAATACTTGCGCACAAGAATCAAAATCATGCTATATCCTTAGTGGACAGCTGATGAGGTGTGCAAAGCCTGCTTTATTTACATCTGAAATTGAAACTTGAAAATCACTGTTTGTGCTTAAAGGTAGCAAACCACCATCAAACGGAGACCCCAGAGCGTGCCGGAGGGCGCACTAAGATAAATTCTGATTGCGACCAGTTTCAAGTATAAAAGCCAATTCTCTTCAATCTAAATCAAGATTAGAGATGTTTTTGTGGATTCTAGAGAAATAAAACACTGAAATTGATCTTACATAAGAGAGCCAATAGCATAGAAATCTTCTCGGACCCCACTTTTTCGACGGCAATTTTTACGACAAAATGTACCAAATCGGATGCCCCTGCTGGACAGTGTGCTCGAGCAAGCCACTCAAATCTTGCTAAATCATGCAGAAATCTCCATGATCATGTGCAACATTTACAACTCAATACCTGCCTCCCACCTCGTTTCTTTGATAATCAGCTTCGAGTTTGTGTATATGAAAATGAAAGTAGAATTCTGATGCATTTCCAGGCCGAGCCACACATTCGTATTTTGGCCGGATAGCCACATTTAGTATTTTCAGTTGCAAAAAAATGCTTTTTATTGATGCTCAACCATTCCCAGGCACACAGAAACAGCACTTGACAGTATAAAATGCAACAAAGTGTATTTAGAGCCAAGAATTGAAGGGTACCCCCTTATATTATCAAATTTGCCCAGGCCCAGCTGATCCGATCAGTGGTTTGCTACCTTTAAGAAAACTTTTTTGCTCCTAATTTGAGAATTTTTGAAAAAAATCACAAATTTGGAGCTTATGCAGACATACAGTGTATAGGAAAGTTGGCTGAAATACTCTCTGACCTTTTGACAGCTGTTGTAGAATATCACCCTGTTCCGAAAAGAGCCACAGGCACAAATTCTTTACCCCGACACCAACTGTGCGATTTCCCCTCCTGTGAAAAATACTTGCGCACAAGAATCAAAATCATGCTATATCCTTAGTGGACAGCTGATGAGGTGTGCAAAGCCTGCTTTATTTACATCTGAAATTGAAACTTGAAAATCACTGTTTGTGCTTAAAGGTAGCAAACCACCATCAAACGGAGACCCCAGAGCGTGCCGGAGGGCGCACTAAGATAAATTCTGATTGCGACCAGTTTCAAGTATAAAAGCCAATTCTCTTCAATCTAAATCAAGATTAGAGATGTTTTTGTGGATTCTAGAGAAATAAAACACTGAAATTGATCTTACATAAGAGAGCCAATAGCATAGAAATCTTCTCGGACCCCACTTTTTCGACGGCAATTTTTACGACAAAATGTACCAAATCGGATGCCCCTGCTGGACAGTGTGCTCGAGCAAGCCACCCAAATCTTGCTAAATCATGCAGAAATCTCCATGATCATGTGCAACATTTACAACTCAATACCTGCCTCCCACCTCGTTTCTTTGATAATCAGCTTCGAGTTTGTGTATATGAAAATGAAAGTAGAATTCTGATGCATTTCCAGGCCGAGCCACACATTCGTATTTTGGCCGGATAGCCACATTTAGTATTTTCAGTTGCAAAAAAATGCTTTTTATTGATGCTCAACCATTCCCAGGCACACAGAAACAGCACTTGACAGTATAAAATGCAACAAAGTGTATTTAGAGCCAAGAATTGAAGGGTACCCCCTTATATTATCAAATTTGCCCAGGCCCAGCTGATCCGATCAGTGGTTTGCTACCTTTAAGAAAACTTTTTTGCTCCTAATTTGAGAATTTTTGAAAAAAATCACAAATTTGGAGCTTATGCAGACATACAGTGTATAGGAAAGTTGGCTGAAATACTCTCTGACCTTTTGACAGCTGTTGTAGAATATCACCCTGTTCCGAAAAGAGCCACAGGCACAAATTCTTTACCCCGACACCAACTGTGCGATTTCCCCTCCTGTGAAAAATACTTGCGCACAAGAATCAAAATCATGCTATATCCTTAGTGGACAGCTGATGAGGTGTGCAAAGCCTGCTTTATTTACATCTGAAATTGAAACTTGAAAATCACTGTTTGTGCTTAAAGGTAGCAAACCACCATCAAACGGAGACCCCAGAGCGTGCCGGAGGGCGCACTAAGATAAATTCTGATTGCGACCAGTTTCAAGTATAAAAGCCAATTCTCTTCAATCTAAATCAAGATTAGAGATGTTTTTGTGGATTCTAGAGAAATAAAACACTGAAATTGATCTTACATAAGAGAGCCAATAGCATAGAAATCTTCTCGGACCCCACTTTTTCGACGGCAATTTTTACGACAAAATGTACCAAATCGGATGCCCCTGCTGGACAGTGTGCTCGAGCAAGCCACTCAAATCTTGCTAAATCATGCAGAAATCTCCATGATCATGTGCAACATTTACAACTCAATACCTGCCTCCCACCTCGTTTCTTTGATAATCAGCTTCGAGTTTGTGTATATGAAAATGAAAGTAGAATTCTGATGCATTTCCAGGCCGAGCCACACATTCGTATTTTGGCCGGATAGCCACATTTAGTATTTTCAGTTGCAAAAAAATGCTTTTTATTGATGCTCAACCATTCCCAGGCACACAGAAACAGCACTTGACAGTATAAAATGCAACAAAGTGTATTTAGAGCCAAGAATTGAAGGGTACCCCCTTATATTATCAAATTTGCCCAGGCCCAGCTGATCCGATCAGTGGTTTGCTACCTTTAAGAAAACTTTTTTGCTCCTAATTTGAGAATTTTTGAAAAAAATCACAAATCTGGAGCTTATGCAGACATACAGTGTATAGGAAAGTTGGCTGAAATACTCTCTGACCTTTTGACAGCTGTTGTAGAATATCACCCTGTTCCGAAAAGAGCCACAGGCACAAATTCTTTACCCCGACACCAACTGTGCGATTTCCCCTCCTGTGAAAAATACTTGCGCACAAGAATCAAAATCATGCTATATCCTTAGTGGACAGCTGATGAGGTGTGCAAAGCCTGCTTTATTTACATCTGAAATTGAAACTTGAAAATCACTGTTTGTGCTTAAAGGTAGCAAACCACCATCAAACGGAGACCCCAGAGCGTGCCGGAGGGCGCACTAAGATAAATTCTGATTGCGACCAGTTTCAAGTATAAAAGCCAATTCTCTTCAATCTAAATCAAGATTAGAGATGTTTTTGTGGATTCTAGAGAAATAAAACACTGAAATTGATCTTACATAAGAGAGCCAATAGCATAGAAATCTTCTCGGACCCCACTTTTTCGACGGCAATTTTTACGACAAAATGTACCAAATCGGATGCCCCTGCTGGACAGTGTGCTCGAGCAAGCCACTCAAATCTTGCTAAATCATGCAGAAATCTCCATGATCATGTGCAACATTTACAACTCAATACCTGCCTCCCACCTCGTTTCTTTGATAATCAGCTTCGAGTTTGTGTATATGAAAATGAAAGTAGAATTCTGATGCATTTCCAGGCCGAGCCACACATTCGTATTTTGGCCGGATAGCCACATTTAGTATTTTCAGTTGCAAAAAAATGCTTTTTATTGATGCTCAACCATTCCCAGGCACACAGAAACAGCACTTGACAGTATAAAATGCAACAAAGTGTATTTAGAGCCAAGAATTGAAGGGTACCCCCTTATATTATCAAATTTGCCCAGGCCCAGCTGATCCGATCAGTGGTTTGCTACCTTTAAGAAAACTTTTTTGCTCCTAATTTGAGAATTTTTGAAAAAAATCACAAATTTGGAGCTTATGCAGACATACAGTGTATAGGAAAGTTGGCTGAAATACTCTCTGACCTTTTGACAGCTGTTGTAGAATATCACCCTGTTCCGAAAAGAGCCACAGGCACAAATTCTTTACCCCGACACCAACTGTGCGATTTCCCCTCCTGTGAAAAATACTTGCGCACAAGAATCAAAATCATGCTATATCCTTAGTGGACAGCTGATGAGGTGTGCAAAGCCTGCTTTATTTACATCTGAAATTGAAACTTGAAAATCACTGTTTGTGCTTAAAGGTAGCAAACCACCATCAAACGGAGACCCCAGAGCGTGCCGGAGGGCGCACTAAGATAAATTCTGATTGCGACCAGTTTCAAGTATAAAAGCCAATTCTCTTCAATCTAAATCAAGATTAGAGATGTTTTTGTGGATTCTAGAGAAATAAAACACTGAAATTGATCTTACATAAGAGAGCCAATAGCATAGAAATCTTCTCGGACCCCACTTTTTCGACGGCAATTTTTACGACAAAATGTACCAAATCGGATGCCCCTGCTGGACAGTGTGCTCGAGCAAGCCACCCAAATCTTGCTAAATCATGCAGAAATCTCCATGATCATGTGCAACATTTACAACTCAATACCTGCCTCCCACCTCGTTTCTTTGATAATCAGCTTCGAGTTTGTGTATATGAAAATGAAAGTAGAATTCTGATGCATTTCCAGGCCGAGCCACACATTCGTATTTTGGCCGGATAGCCACATTTAGTATTTTCAGTTGCAAAAAAATGCTTTTTATTGATGCTCAACCATTCCCAGGCACACAGAAACAGCACTTGACAGTATAAAATGCAACAAAGTGTATTTAGAGCCAAGAATTGAAGGGTACCCCCTTATATTATCAAATTTGCCCAGGCCCAGCTGATCCGATCAGTGGTTTGCTACCTTTAAGAAAACTTTTTTGCTCCTAATTTGAGAATTTTTGAAAAAAATCACAAATTTGGAGCTTATGCAGACATACAGTGTATAGGAAAGTTGGCTGAAATACTCTCTGACCTTTTGACAGCTGTTGTAGAATATCACCCTGTTCCGAAAAGAGCCACAGGCACAAATTCTTTACCCCGACACCAACTGTGCGATTTCCCCTCCTGTGAAAAATACTTGCGCACAAGAATCAAAATCATGCTATATCCTTAGTGGACAGCTGATGAGGTGTGCAAAGCCTGCTTTATTTACATCTGAAATTGAAACTTGAAAATCACTGTTTGTGCTTAAAGGTAGCAAACCACCATCAAACGGAGACCCCAGAGCGTGCCGGAGGGCGCACTAAGATAAATTCTGATTGCGACCAGTTTCAAGTATAAAAGCCAATTCTCTTCAATCTAAATCAAGATTAGAGATGTTTTTGTGGATTCTAGAGAAATAAAACACTGAAATTGATCTTACATAAGAGAGCCAATAGCATAGAAATCTTCTCGGACCCCACTTTTTCGACGGCAATTTTTACGACAAAATGTACCAAATCGGATGCCCCTGCTGGACAGTGTGCTCGAGCAAGCCACTCAAATCTTGCTAAATCATGCAGAAATCTCCATGATCATGTGCAACATTTACAACTCAATACCTGCCTCCCACCTCGTTTCTTTGATAATCAGCTTCGAGTTTGTGTATATGAAAATGAAAGTAGAATTCTGATGCATTTCCAGGCCGAGCCACACATTCGTATTTTGGCCGGATAGCCACATTTAGTATTTTCAGTTGCAAAAAAATGCTTTTTATTGATGCTCAACCATTCCCAGGCACACAGAAACAGCACTTGACAGTATAAAATGCAACAAAGTGTATTTAGAGCCAAGAATTGAAGGGTACCCCCTTATATTATCAAATTTGCCCAGGCCCAGCTGATCCGATCAGTGGTTTGCTACCTTTAAGAAAACTTTTTTGCTCCTAATTTGAGAATTTTTGAAAAAAATCACAAATTTGGAGCTTATGCAGACATACAGTGTATAGGAAAGTTGGCTGAAATACTCTCTGACCTTTTGACAGCTGTTGTAGAATATCACCCTGTTCCGAAAAGAGCCACAGGCACAAATTCTTTACCCCGACACCAACTGTGCGATTTCCCCTCCTGTGAAAAATACTTGCGCACAAGAATCAAAATCATGCTATATCCTTAGTGGACAGCTGATGAGGTGTGCAAAGCCTGCTTTATTTACATCTGAAATTGAAACTTGAAAATCACTGTTTGTGCTTAAAGGTAGCAAACCACCATCAAACGGAGACCCCAGAGCGTGCCGGAGGGCGCACTAAGATAAATTCTGATTGCGACCAGTTTCAAGTATAAAAGCCAATTCTCTTCAATCTAAATCAAGATTAGAGATGTTTTTGTGGATTCTAGAGAAATAAAACACTGAAATTGATCTTACATAAGAGAGCCAATAGCATAGAAATCTTCTCGGACCCCACTTTTTCGACGGCAATTTTTACGACAAAATGTACCAAATCGGATGCCCCTGCTGGACAGTGTGCTCGAGCAAGCCACCCAAATCTTGCTAAATCATGCAGAAATCTCCATGATCATGTGCAACATTTACAACTCAATACCTGCCTCCCACCTCGTTTCTTTGATAATCAGCTTCGAGTTTGTGTATATGAAAATGAAAGTAGAATTCTGATGCATTTCCAGGCCGAGCCACACATTCGTATTTTGGCCGGATAGCCACATTTAGTATTTTCAGTTGCAAAAAAATGCTTTTTATTGATGCTCAACCATTCCCAGGCACACAGAAACAGCACTTGACAGTATAAAATGCAACAAAGTGTATTTAGAGCCAAGAATTGAAGGGTACCCCCTTATATTATCAAATTTGCCCAGGCCCAGCTGATCCGATCAGTGGTTTGCTACCTTTAAGAAAACTTTTTTGCTCCTAATTTGAGAATTTTTGAAAAAAATCACAAATTTGGAGCTTATGCAGACATACAGTGTATAGGAAAGTTGGCTGAAATACTCTCTGACCTTTTGACAGCTGTTGTAGAATATCACCCTGTTCCGAAAAGAGCCACAGGCACAAATTCTTTACCCCGACACCAACTGTGCGATTTCCCCTCCTGTGAAAAATACTTGCGCACAAGAATCAAAATCATGCTATATCCTTAGTGGACAGCTGATGAGGTGTGCAAAGCCTGCTTTATTTACATCTGAAATTGAAACTTGAAAATCACTGTTTGTGCTTAAAGGTAGCAAACCACCATCAAACGGAGACCCCAGAGCGTGCCGGAGGGCGCACTAAGATAAATTCTGATTGCGACCAGTTTCAAGTATAAAAGCCAATTCTCTTCAATCTAAATCAAGATTAGAGATGTTTTTGTGGATTCTAGAGAAATAAAACACTGAAATTGATCTTACATAAGAGAGCCAATAGCATAGAAATCTTCTCGGACCCCACTTTTTCGACGGCAATTTTTACGACAAAATGTACCAAATCGGATGCCCCTGCTGGACAGTGTGCTCGAGCAAGCCACTCAAATCTTGCTAAATCATGCAGAAATCTCCATGATCATGTGCAACATTTACAACTCAATACCTGCCTCCCACCTCGTTTCTTTGATAATCAGCTTCGAGTTTGTGTATATGAAAATGAAAGTAGAATTCTGATGCATTTCCAGGCCGAGCCACACATTCGTATTTTGGCCGGATAGCCACATTTAGTATTTTCAGTTGCAAAAAAATGCTTTTTATTGATGCTCAACCATTCCCAGGCACACAGAAACAGCACTTGACAGTATAAAATGCAACAAAGTGTATTTAGAGCCAAGAATTGAAGGGTACCCCCTTATATTATCAAATTTGCCCAGGCCCAGCTGATCCGATCAGTGGTTTGCTACCTTTAAGAAAACTTTTTTGCTCCTAATTTGAGAATTTTTGAAAAAAATCACAAATTTGGAGCTTATGCAGACATACAGTGTATAGGAAAGTTGGCTGAAATACTCTCTGACCTTTTGACAGCTGTTGTAGAATATCACCCTGTTCCGAAAAGAGCCACAGGCACAAATTCTTTACCCCGACACCAACTGTGCGATTTCCCCTCCTGTGAAAAATACTTGCGCACAAGAATCAAAATCATGCTATATCCTTAGTGGACAGCTGATGAGGTGTGCAAAGCCTGCTTTATTTACATCTGAAATTGAAACTTGAAAATCACTGTTTGTGCTTAAAGGTAGCAAACCACCATCAAACGGAGACCCCAGAGCGTGCCGGAGGGCGCACTAAGATAAATTCTGATTGCGACCAGTTTCAAGTATAAAAGCCAATTCTCTTCAATCTAAATCAAGATTAGAGATGTTTTTGTGGATTCTAGAGAAATAAAACACTGAAATTGATCTTACATAAGAGAGCCAATAGCATAGAAATCTTCTCGGACCCCACTTTTTCGACGGCAATTTTTACGACAAAATGTACCAAATCGGATGCCCCTGCTGGACAGTGTGCTCGAGCAAGCCACTCAAATCTTGCTAAATCATGCAGAAATCTCCATGATCATGTGCAACATTTACAACTCAATACCTGCCTCCCACCTCGTTTCTTTGATAATCAGCTTCGAGTTTGTGTATATGAAAATGAAAGTAGAATTCTGATGCATTTCCAGGCCGAGCCACACATTCGTATTTTGGCCGGATAGCCACATTTAGTATTTTCAGTTGCAAAAAAATGCTTTTTATTGATGCTCAACCATTCCCAGGCACACAGAAACAGCACTTGACAGTATAAAATGCAACAAAGTGTATTTAGAGCCAAGAATTGAAGGGTACCCCCTTATATTATCAAATTTGCCCAGGCCCAGCTGATCCGATCAGTGGTTTGCTACCTTTAAGAAAACTTTTTTGCTCCTAATTTGAGAATTTTTGAAAAAAATCACAAATTTGGAGCTTATGCAGACATACAGTGTATAGGAAAGTTGGCTGAAATACTCTCTGACCTTTTGACAGCTGTTGTAGAATATCACCCTGTTCCGAAAAGAGCCACAGGCACAAATTCTTTACCCCGACACCAACTGTGCGATTTCCCCTCCTGTGAAAAATACTTGCGCACAAGAATCAAAATCATGCTATATCCTTAGTGGACAGCTGATGAGGTGTGCAAAGCCTGCTTTATTTACATCTGAAATTGAAACTTGAAAATCACTGTTTGTGCTTAAAGGTAGCAAACCACCATCAAACGGAGACCCCAGAGCGTGCCGGAGGGCGCACTAAGATAAATTCTGATTGCGACCAGTTTCAAGTATAAAAGCCAATTCTCTTCAATCTAAATCAAGATTAGAGATGTTTTTGTGGATTCTAGAGAAATAAAACACTGAAATTGATCTTACATAAGAGAGCCAATAGCATAGAAATCTTCTCGGACCCCACTTTTTCGACGGCAATTTTTACGACAAAATGTACCAAATCGGATGCCCCTGCTGGACAGTGTGCTCGAGCAAGCCACTCAAATCTTGCTAAATCATGCAGAAATCTCCATGATCATGTGCAACATTTACAACTCAATACCTGCCTCCCACCTCGTTTCTTTGATAATCAGCTTCGAGTTTGTGTATATGAAAATGAAAGTAGAATTCTGATGCATTTCCAGGCCGAGCCACACATTCGTATTTTGGCCGGATAGCCACATTTAGTATTTTCAGTTGCAAAAAAATGCTTTTTATTGATGCTCAACCATTCCCAGGCACACAGAAACAGCACTTGACAGTATAAAATGCAACAAAGTGTATTTAGAGCCAAGAATTGAAGGGTACCCCCTTATATTATCAAATTTGCCCAGGCCCAGCTGATCCGATCAGTGGTTTGCTACCTTTAAGAAAACTTTTTTGCTCCTAATTTGAGAATTTTTGAAAAAAATCACAAATTTGGAGCTTATGCAGACATACAGTGTATAGGAAAGTTGGCTGAAATACTCTCTGACCTTTTGACAGCTGTTGTAGAATATCACCCTGTTCCGAAAAGAGCCACAGGCACAAATTCTTTACCCCGACACCAACTGTGCGATTTCCCCTCCTGTGAAAAATACTTGCGCACAAGAATCAAAATCATGCTATATCCTTAGTGGACAGCTGATGAGGTGTGCAAAGCCTGCTTTATTTACATCTGAAATTGAAACTTGAAAATCACTGTTTGTGCTTAAAGGTAGCAAACCACCATCAAACGGAGACCCCAGAGCGTGCCGGAGGGCGCACTAAGATAAATTCTGATTGCGACCAGTTTCAAGTATAAAAGCCAATTCTCTTCAATCTAAATCAAGATTAGAGATGTTTTTGTGGATTCTAGAGAAATAAAACACTGAAATTGATCTTACATAAGAGAGCCAATAGCATAGAAATCTTCTCGGACCCCACTTTTTCGACGGCAATTTTTACGACAAAATGTACCAAATCGGATGCCCCTGCTGGACAGTGTGCTCGAGCAAGCCACTCAAATCTTGCTAAATCATGCAGAAATCTCCATGATCATGTGCAACATTTACAACTCAATACCTGCCTCCCACCTCGTTTCTTTGATAATCAGCTTCGAGTTTGTGTATATGAAAATGAAAGTAGAATTCTGATGCATTTCCAGGCCGAGCCACACATTCGTATTTTGGCCGGATAGCTACATTTAGTATTTTCAGTTGCAAAAAAATGCTTTTTATTGATGCTCAACCATTCCCAGGCACACAGAAACAGCACTTGACAGTATAAAATGCAACAAAGTGTATTTAGAGCCAAGAATTGAAGGGTACCCCCTTATATTATCAAATTTGCCCAGGCCCAGCTGATCCGATCAGTGGTTTGCTACCTTTAAGAAAACTTTTTTGCTCCTAATTTGAGAATTTTTGAAAAAAATCACAAATTTGGAGCTTATGCAGACATACAGTGTATAGGAAAGTTGGCTGAAATACTCTCTGACCTTTTGACAGCTGTTGTAGAATATCACCCTGTTCCGAAAAGAGCCACAGGCACAAATTCTTTACCCCGACACCAACTGTGCGATTTCCCCTCCTGTGAAAAATACTTGCGCACAAGAATCAAAATCATGCTATATCCTTAGTGGACAGCTGATGAGGTGTGCAAAGCCTGCTTTATTTACATCTGAAATTGAAACTTGAAAATCACTGTTTGTGCTTAAAGGTAGCAAACCACCATCAAACGGAGACCCCAGAGCGTGCCGGAGGGCGCACTAAGATAAATTCTGATTGCGACCAGTTTCAAGTATAAAAGCCAATTCTCTTCAATCTAAATCAAGATTAGAGATGTTTTTGTGGATTCTAGAGAAATAAAACACTGAAATTGATCTTACATAAGAGAGCCAATAGCATAGAAATCTTCTCGGACCCCACTTTTTCGACGGCAATTTTTACGACAAAATGTACCAAATCGGATGCCCCTGCTGGACAGTGTGCTCGAGCAAGCCACCCAAATCTTGCTAAATCATGCAGAAATCTCCATGATCATGTGCAACATTTACAACTCAATACCTGCCTCCCACCTCGTTTCTTTGATAATCAGCTTCGAGTTTGTGTATATGAAAATGAAAGTAGAATTCTGATGCATTTCCAGGCCGAGCCACACATTCGTATTTTGGCCGGATAGCCACATTTAGTATTTTCAGTTGCAAAAAAATGCTTTTTATTGATGCTCAACCATTCCCAGGCACACAGAAACAGCACTTGACAGTATAAAATGCAACAAAGTGTATTTAGAGCCAAGAATTGAAGGGTACCCCCTTATATTATCAAATTTGCCCAGGCCCAGCTGATCCGATCAGTGGTTTGCTACCTTTAAGAAAACTTTTTTGCTCCTAATTTGAGAATTTTTGAAAAAAATCACAAATTTGGAGCTTATGCAGACATACAGTGTATAGGAAAGTTGGCTGAAATACTCTCTGACCTTTTGACAGCTGTTGTAGAATATCACCCTGTTCCGAAAAGAGCCACAGGCACAAATTCTTTACCCCGACACCAACTGTGCGATTTCCCCTCCTGTGAAAAATACTTGCGCACAAGAATCAAAATCATGCTATATCCTTAGTGGACAGCTGATGAGGTGTGCAAAGCCTGCTTTATTTACATCTGAAATTGAAACTTGAAAATCACTGTTTGTGCTTAAAGGTAGCAAACCACCATCAAACGGAGACCCCAGAGCGTGCCGGAGGGCGCACTAAGATAAATTCTGATTGCGACCAGTTTCAAGTATAAAAGCCAATTCTCTTCAATCTAAATCAAGATTAGAGATGTTTTTGTGGATTCTAGAGAAATAAAACACTGAAATTGATCTTACATAAGAGAGCCAATAGCATAGAAATCTTCTCGGACCCCACTTTTTCGACGGCAATTTTTACGACAAAATGTACCAAATCGGATGCCCCTGCTGGACAGTGTGCTCGAGCAAGCCACTCAAATCTTGCTAAATCATGCAGAAATCTCCATGATCATGTGCAACATTTACAACTCAATACCTGCCTCCCACCTCGTTTCTTTGATAATCAGCTTCGAGTTTGTGTATATGAAAATGAAAGTAGAATTCTGATGCATTTCCAGGCCGAGCCACACATTCGTATTTTGGCCGGATAGCCACATTTAGTATTTTCAGTTGCAAAAAAATGCTTTTTATTGATGCTCAACCATTCCCAGGCACACAGAAACAGCACTTGACAGTATAAAATGCAACAAAGTGTATTTAGAGCCAAGAATTGAAGGGTACCCCCTTATATTATCAAATTTGCCCAGGCCCAGCTGATCCGATCAGTGGTTTGCTACCTTTAAGAAAACTTTTTTGCTCCTAATTTGAGAATTTTTGAAAAAAATCACAAATTTGGAGCTTATGCAGACATACAGTGTATAGGAAAGTTGGCTGAAATACTCTCTGACCTTTTGACAGCTGTTGTAGAATATCACCCTGTTCCGAAAAGAGCCACAGGCACAAATTCTTTACCCCGACACCAACTGTGCGATTTCCCCTCCTGTGAAAAATACTTGCGCACAAGAATCAAAATCATGCTATATCCTTAGTGGACAGCTGATGAGGTGTGCAAAGCCTGCTTTATTTACATCTGAAATTGAAACTTGAAAATCACTGTTTGTGCTTAAAGGTAGCAAACCACCATCAAACGGAGACCCCAGAGCGTGCCGGAGGGCGCACTAAGATAAATTCTGATTGCGACCAGTTTCAAGTATAAAAGCCAATTCTCTTCAATCTAAATCAAGATTAGAGATGTTTTTGTGGATTCTAGAGAAATAAAACACTGAAATTGATCTTACATAAGAGAGCCAATAGCATAGAAATCTTCTCGGACCCCACTTTTTCGACGGCAATTTTTACGACAAAATGTACCAAATCGGATGCCCCTGCTGGACAGTGTGCTCGAGCAAGCCACCCAAATCTTGCTAAATCATGCAGAAATCTCCATGATCATGTGCAACATTTACAACTCAATACCTGCCTCCCACCTCGTTTCTTTGATAATCAGCTTCGAGTTTGTGTATATGAAAATGAAAGTAGAATTCTGATGCATTTCCAGGCCGAGCCACACATTCGTATTTTGGCCGGATAGCCACATTTAGTATTTTCAGTTGCAAAAAAATGCTTTTTATTGATGCTCAACCATTCCCAGGCACACAGAAACAGCACTTGACAGTATAAAATGCAACAAAGTGTATTTAGAGCCAAGAATTGAAGGGTACCCCCTTATATTATCAAATTTGCCCAGGCCCAGCTGATCCGATCAGTGGTTTGCTACCTTTAAGAAAACTTTTTTGCTCCTAATTTGAGAATTTTTGAAAAAAATCACAAATTTGGAGCTTATGCAGACATACAGTGTATAGGAAAGTTGGCTGAAATACTCTCTGACCTTTTGACAGCTGTTGTAGAATATCACCCTGTTCCGAAAAGAGCCACAGGCACAAATTCTTTACCCCGACACCAACTGTGCGATTTCCCCTCCTGTGAAAAATACTTGCGCACAAGAATCAAAATCATGCTATATCCTTAGTGGACAGCTGATGAGGTGTGCAAAGCCTGCTTTATTTACATCTGAAATTGAAACTTGAAAATCACTGTTTGTGCTTAAAGGTAGCAAACCACCATCAAACGGAGACCCCAGAGCGTGCCGGAGGGCGCACTAAGATAAATTCTGATTGCGACCAGTTTCAAGTATAAAAGCCAATTCTCTTCAATCTAAATCAAGATTAGAGATGTTTTTGTGGATTCTAGAGAAATAAAACACTGAAATTGATCTTACATAAGAGAGCCAATAGCATAGAAATCTTCTCGGACCCCACTTTTTCGACGGCAATTTTTACGACAAAATGTACCAAATCGGATGCCCCTGCTGGACAGTGTGCTCGAGCAAGCCACTCAAATCTTGCTAAATCATGCAGAAATCTCCATGATCATGTGCAACATTTACAACTCAATACCTGCCTCCCACCTCGTTTCTTTGATAATCAGCTTCGAGTTTGTGTATATGAAAATGAAAGTAGAATTCTGATGCATTTCCAGGCCGAGCCACACATTCGTATTTTGGCCGGATAGCCACATTTAGTATTTTCAGTTGCAAAAAAATGCTTTTTATTGATGCTCAACCATTCCCAGGCACACAGAAACAGCACTTGACAGTATAAAATGCAACAAAGTGTATTTAGAGCCAAGAATTGAAGGGTACCCCCTTATATTATCAAATTTGCCCAGGCCCAGCTGATCCGATCAGTGGTTTGCTACCTTTAAGAAAACTTTTTTGCTCCTAATTTGAGAATTTTTGAAAAAAATCACAAATTTGGAGCTTATGCAGACATACAGTGTATAGGAAAGTTGGCTGAAATACTCTCTGACCTTTTGACAGCTGTTGTAGAATATCACCCTGTTCCGAAAAGAGCCACAGGCACAAATTCTTTACCCCGACACCAACTGTGCGATTTCCCCTCCTGTGAAAAATACTTGCGCACAAGAATCAAAATCATGCTATATCCTTAGTGGACAGCTGATGAGGTGTGCAAAGCCTGCTTTATTTACATCTGAAATTGAAACTTGAAAATCACTGTTTGTGCTTAAAGGTAGCAAACCACCATCAAACGGAGACCCCAGAGCGTGCCGGAGGGCGCACTAAGATAAATTCTGATTGCGACCAGTTTCAAGTATAAAAGCCAATTCTCTTCAATCTAAATCAAGATTAGAGATGTTTTTGTGGATTCTAGAGAAATAAAACACTGAAATTGATCTTACATAAGAGAGCCAATAGCATAGAAATCTTCTCGGACCCCACTTTTTCGACGGCAATTTTTACGACAAAATGTACCAAATCGGATGCCCCTGCTGGACAGTGTGCTCGAGCAAGCCACTCAAATCTTGCTAAATCATGCAGAAATCTCCATGATCATGTGCAACATTTACAACTCAATACCTGCCTCCCACCTCGTTTCTTTGATAATCAGCTTCGAGTTTGTGTATATGAAAATGAAAGTAGAATTCTGATGCATTTCCAGGCCGAGCCACACATTCGTATTTTGGCCGGATAGCCACATTTAGTATTTTCAGTTGCAAAAAAATGCTTTTTATTGATGCTCAACCATTCCCAGGCACACAGAAACAGCACTTGACAGTATAAAATGCAACAAAGTGTATTTAGAGCCAAGAATTGAAGGGTACCCCCTTATATTATCAAATTTGCCCAGGCCCAGCTGATCCGATCAGTGGTTTGCTACCTTTAAGAAAACTTTTTTGCTCCTAATTTGAGAATTTTTGAAAAAAATCACAAATTTGGAGCTTATGCAGACATACAGTGTATAGGAAAGTTGGCTGAAATACTCTCTGACCTTTTGACAGCTGTTGTAGAATATCACCCTGTTCCGAAAAGAGCCACAGGCACAAATTCTTTACCCCGACACCAACTGTGCGATTTCCCCTCCTGTGAAAAATACTTGCGCACAAGAATCAAAATCATGCTATATCCTTAGTGGACAGCTGATGAGGTGTGCAAAGCCTGCTTTATTTACATCTGAAATTGAAACTTGAAAATCACTGTTTGTGCTTAAAGGTAGCAAACCACCATCAAACGGAGACCCCAGAGCGTGCCGGAGGGCGCACTAAGATAAATTCTGATTGCGACCAGTTTCAAGTATAAAAGCCAATTCTCTTCAATCTAAATCAAGATTAGAGATGTTTTTGTGGATTCTAGAGAAATAAAACACTGAAATTGATCTTACATAAGAGAGCCAATAGCATAGAAATCTTCTCGGACCCCACTTTTTCGACGGCAATTTTTACGACAAAATGTACCAAATCGGATGCCCCTGCTGGACAGTGTGCTCGAGCAAGCCACCCAAATCTTGCTAAATCATGCAGAAATCTCCATGATCATGTGCAACATTTACAACTCAATACCTGCCTCCCACCTCGTTTCTTTGATAATCAGCTTCGAGTTTGTGTATATGAAAATGAAAGTAGAATTCTGATGCATTTCCAGGCCGAGCCACACATTCGTATTTTGGCCGGATAGCCACATTTAGTATTTTCAGTTGCAAAAAAATGCTTTTTATTGATGCTCAATTATTCCCAGGCACACAGAAACAGCACTTGACAGTATAAAATGCAACAAAGTGTATTTAGAGCCAAGAATTGAAGGGTACCCCCTTATATTATCAAATTTGCCCAGGCCCAGCTGATCCGATCAGTGGTTTGCTACCTTTAAGAAAACTTTTTTGCTCCTAATTTGAGAATTTTTGAAAAAAATCACAAATTTGGAGCTTATGCAGACATACAGTGTATAGGAAAGTTGGCTGAAATACTCTCTGACCTTTTGACAGCTGTTGTAGAATATCACCCTGTTCCGAAAAGAGCCACAGGCACAAATTCTTTACCCCGACACCAACTGTGCGATTTCCCCTCCTGTGAAAAATACTTGCGCACAAGAATCAAAATCATGCTATATCCTTAGTGGACAGCTGATGAGGTGTGCAAAGCCTGCTTTATTTACATCTGAAATTGAAACTTGAAAATCACTGTTTGTGCTTAAAGGTAGCAAACCACCATCAAACGGAGACCCCAGAGCGTGCCGGAGGGCGCACTAAGATAAATTCTGATTGCGACCAGTTTCAAGTATAAAAGCCAATTCTCTTCAATCTAAATCAAGATTAGAGATGTTTTTGTGGATTCTAGAGAAATAAAACACTGAAATTGATCTTACATAAGAGAGCCAATAGCATAGAAATCTTCTCGGACCCCACTTTTTCGACGGCAATTTTTACGACAAAATGTACCAAATCGGATGCCCCTGCTGGACAGTGTGCTCGAGCAAGCCACTCAAATCTTGCTAAATCATGCAGAAATCTCCATGATCATGTGCAACATTTACAACTCAATACCTGCCTCCCACCTCGTTTCTTTGATAATCAGCTTCGAGTTTGTGTATATGAAAATGAAAGTAGAATTCTGATGCATTTCCAGGCCGAGCCACACATTCGTATTTTGGCCGGATAGCCACATTTAGTATTTTCAGTTGCAAAAAAATGCTTTTTATTGATGCTCAACCATTCCCAGGCACACAGAAACAGCACTTGACAGTATAAAATGCAACAAAGTGTATTTAGAGCCAAGAATTGAAGGGTACCCCCTTATATTATCAAATTTGCCCAGGCCCAGCTGATCCGATCAGTGGTTTGCTACCTTTAAGAAAACTTTTTTGCTCCTAATTTGAGAATTTTTGAAAAAAATCACAAATTTGGAGCTTATGCAGACATACAGTGTATAGGAAAGTTGGCTGAAATACTCTCTGACCTTTTGACAGCTGTTGTAGAATATCACCCTGTTCCGAAAAGAGCCACAGGCACAAATTCTTTACCCCGACACCAACTGTGCGATTTCCCCTCCTGTGAAAAATACTTGCGCACAAGAATCAAAATCATGCTATATCCTTAGTGGACAGCTGATGAGGTGTGCAAAGCCTGCTTTATTTACATCTGAAATTGAAACTTGAAAATCACTGTTTGTGCTTAAAGGTAGCAAACCACCATCAAACGGAGACCCCAGAGCGTGCCGGAGGGCGCACTAAGATAAATTCTGATTGCGACCAGTTTCAAGTATAAAAGCCAATTCTCTTCAATCTAAATCAAGATTAGAGATGTTTTTGTGGATTCTAGAGAAATAAAACACTGAAATTGATCTTACATAAGAGAGCCAATAGCATAGAAATCTTCTCGGACCCCACTTTTTCGACGGCAATTTTTACGACAAAATGTACCAAATCGGATGCCCCTGCTGGACAGTGTGCTCGAGCAAGCCACCCAAATCTTGCTAAATCATGCAGAAATCTCCATGATCATGTGCAACATTTACAACTCAATACCTGCCTCCCACCTCGTTTCTTTGATAATCAGCTTCGAGTTTGTGTATATGAAAATGAAAGTAGAATTCTGATGCATTTCCAGGCCGAGCCACACATTCGTATTTTGGCCGGATAGCCACATTTAGTATTTTCAGTTGCAAAAAAATGCTTTTTATTGATGCTCAACCATTCCCAGGCACACAGAAACAGCACTTGACAGTATAAAATGCAACAAAGTGTATTTAGAGCCAAGAATTGAAGGGTACCCCCTTATATTATCAAATTTGCCCAGGCCCAGCTGATCCGATCAGTGGTTTGCTACCTTTAAGAAAACTTTTTTGCTCCTAATTTGAGAATTTTTGAAAAAAATCACAAATTTGGAGCTTATGCAGACATACAGTGTATAGGAAAGTTGGCTGAAATACTCTCTGACCTTTTGACAGCTGTTGTAGAATATCACCCTGTTCCGAAAAGAGCCACAGGCACAAATTCTTTACCCCGACACCAACTGTGCGATTTCCCCTCCTGTGAAAAATACTTGCGCACAAGAATCAAAATCATGCTATATCCTTAGTGGACAGCTGATGAGGTGTGCAAAGCCTGCTTTATTTACATCTGAAATTGAAACTTGAAAATCACTGTTTGTGCTTAAAGGTAGCAAACCACCATCAAACGGAGACCCCAGAGCGTGCCGGAGGGCGCACTAAGATAAATTCTGATTGCGACCAGTTTCAAGTATAAAAGCCAATTCTCTTCAATCTAAATCAAGATTAGAGATGTTTTTGTGGATTCTAGAGAAATAAAACACTGAAATTGATCTTACATAAGAGAGCCAATAGCATAGAAATCTTCTCGGACCCCACTTTTTCGACGGCAATTTTTACGACAAAATGTACCAAATCGGATGCCCCTGCTGGACAGTGTGCTCGAGCAAGCCACTCAAATCTTGCTAAATCATGCAGAAATCTCCATGATCATGTGCAACATTTACAACTCAATACCTGCCTCCCACCTCGTTTCTTTGATAATCAGCTTCGAGTTTGTGTATATGAAAATGAAAGTAGAATTCTGATGCATTTCCAGGCCGAGCCACACATTCGTATTTTGGCCGGATAGCCACATTTAGTATTTTCAGTTGCAAAAAAATGCTTTTTATTGATGCTCAACCATTCCCAGGCACACAGAAACAGCACTTGACAGTATAAAATGCAACAAAGTGTATTTAGAGCCAAGAATTGAAGGGTACCCCCTTATATTATCAAATTTGCCCAGGCCCAGCTGATCCGATCAGTGGTTTGCTACCTTTAAGAAAACTTTTTTGCTCCTAATTTGAGAATTTTTGAAAAAAATCACAAATTTGGAGCTTATGCAGACATACAGTGTATAGGAAAGTTGGCTGAAATACTCTCTGACCTTTTGACAGCTGTTGTAGAATATCACCCTGTTCCGAAAAGAGCCACAGGCACAAATTCTTTACCCCGACACCAACTGTGCGATTTCCCCTCCTGTGAAAAATACTTGCGCACAAGAATCAAAATCATGCTATATCCTTAGTGGACAGCTGATGAGGTGTGCAAAGCCTGCTTTATTTACATCTGAAATTGAAACTTGAAAATCACTGTTTGTGCTTAAAGGTAGCAAACCACCATCAAACGGAGACCCCAGAGCGTGCCGGAGGGCGCACTAAGATAAATTCTGATTGCGACCAGTTTCAAGTATAAAAGCCAATTCTCTTCAATCTAAATCAAGATTAGAGATGTTTTTGTGGATTCTAGAGAAATAAAACACTGAAATTGATCTTACATAAGAGAGCCAATAGCATAGAAATCTTCTCGGACCCCACTTTTTCGACGGCAATTTTTACGACAAAATGTACCAAATCGGATGCCCCTGCTGGACAGTGTGCTCGAGCAAGCCACCCAAATCTTGCTAAATCATGCAGAAATCTCCATGATCATGTGCAACATTTACAACTCAATACCTGCCTCCCACCTCGTTTCTTTGATAATCAGCTTCGAGTTTGTGTATATGAAAATGAAAGTAGAATTCTGATGCATTTCCAGGCCGAGCCACACATTCGTATTTTGGCCGGATAGCCACATTTAGTATTTTCAGTTGCAAAAAAATGCTTTTTATTGATGCTCAACCATTCCCAGGCACACAGAAACAGCACTTGACAGTATAAAATGCAACAAAGTGTATTTAGAGCCAAGAATTGAAGGGTACCCCCTTATATTATCAAATTTGCCCAGGCCCAGCTGATCCGATCAGTGGTTTGCTACCTTTAAGAAAACTTTTTTGCTCCTAATTTGAGAATTTTTGAAAAAAATCACAAATTTGGAGCTTATGCAGACATACAGTGTATAGGAAAGTTGGCTGAAATACTCTCTGACCTTTTGACAGCTGTTGTAGAATATCACCCTGTTCCGAAAAGAGCCACAGGCACAAATTCTTTACCCCGACACCAACTGTGCGATTTCCCCTCCTGTGAAAAATACTTGCGCACAAGAATCAAAATCATGCTATATCCTTAGTGGACAGCTGATGAGGTGTGCAAAGCCTGCTTTATTTACATCTGAAATTGAAACTTGAAAATCACTGTTTGTGCTTAAAGGTAGCAAACCACCATCAAACGGAGACCCCAGAGCGTGCCGGAGGGCGCACTAAGATAAATTCTGATTGCGACCAGTTTCAAGTATAAAAGCCAATTCTCTTCAATCTAAATCAAGATTAGAGATGTTTTTGTGGATTCTAGAGAAATAAAACACTGAAATTGATCTTACATAAGAGAGCCAATAGCATAGAAATCTTCTCGGACCCCACTTTTTCGACGGCAATTTTTACGACAAAATGTACCAAATCGGATGCCCCTGCTGGACAGTGTGCTCGAGCAAGCCACTCAAATCTTGCTAAATCATGCAGAAATCTCCATGATCATGTGCAACATTTACAACTCAATACCTGCCTCCCACCTCGTTTCTTTGATAATCAGCTTCGAGTTTGTGTATATGAAAATGAAAGTAGAATTCTGATGCATTTCCAGGCCGAGCCACACATTCGTATTTTGGCCGGATAGCCACATTTAGTATTTTCAGTTGCAAAAAAATGCTTTTTATTGATGCTCAACCATTCCCAGGCACACAGAAACAGCACTTGACAGTATAAAATGCAACAAAGTGTATTTAGAGCCAAGAATTGAAGGGTACCCCCTTATATTATCAAATTTGCCCAGGCCCAGCTGATCCGATCAGTGGTTTGCTACCTTTAAGAAAACTTTTTTGCTCCTAATTTGAGAATTTTTGAAAAAAATCACAAATTTGGAGCTTATGCAGACATACAGTGTATAGGAAAGTTGGCTGAAATACTCTCTGACCTTTTGACAGCTGTTGTAGAATATCACCCTGTTCCGAAAAGAGCCACAGGCACAAATTCTTTACCCCGACACCAACTGTGCGATTTCCCCTCCTGTGAAAAATACTTGCGCACAAGAATCAAAATCATGCTATATCCTTAGTGGACAGCTGATGAGGTGTGCAAAGCCTGCTTTATTTACATCTGAAATTGAAACTTGAAAATCACTGTTTGTGCTTAAAGGTAGCAAACCACCATCAAACGGAGACCCCAGAGCGTGCCGGAGGGCGCACTAAGATAAATTCTGATTGCGACCAGTTTCAAGTATAAAAGCCAATTCTCTTCAATCTAAATCAAGATTAGAGATGTTTTTGTGGATTCTAGAGAAATAAAACACTGAAATTGATCTTACATAAGAGAGCCAATAGCATAGAAATCTTCTCGGACCCCACTTTTTCGACGGCAATTTTTACGACAAAATGTACCAAATCGGATGCCCCTGCTGGACAGTGTGCTCGAGCAAGCCACCCAAATCTTGCTAAATCATGCAGAAATCTCCATGATCATGTGCAACATTTACAACTCAATACCTGCCTCCCACCTCGTTTCTTTGATAATCAGCTTCGAGTTTGTGTATATGAAAATGAAAGTAGAATTCTGATGCATTTCCAGGCCGAGCCACACATTCGTATTTTGGCCGGATAGCCACATTTAGTATTTTCAGTTGCAAAAAAATGCTTTTTATTGATGCTCAACCATTCCCAGGCACACAGAAACAGCACTTGACAGTATAAAATGCAACAAAGTGTATTTAGAGCCAAGAATTGAAGGGTACCCCCTTATATTATCAAATTTGCCCAGGCCCAGCTGATCCGATCAGTGGTTTGCTACCTTTAAGAAAACTTTTTTGCTCCTAATTTGAGAATTTTTGAAAAAAATCACAAATTTGGAGCTTATGCAGACATACAGTGTATAGGAAAGTTGGCTGAAATACTCTCTGACCTTTTGACAGCTGTTGTAGAATATCACCCTGTTCCGAAAAGAGCCACAGGCACAAATTCTTTACCCCGACACCAACTGTGCGATTTCCCCTCCTGTGAAAAATACTTGCGCACAAGAATCAAAATCATGCTATATCCTTAGTGGACAGCTGATGAGGTGTGCAAAGCCTGCTTTATTTACATCTGAAATTGAAACTTGAAAATCACTGTTTGTGCTTAAAGGTAGCAAACCACCATCAAACGGAGACCCCAGAGCGTGCCGGAGGGCGCACTAAGATAAATTCTGATTGCGACCAGTTTCAAGTATAAAAGCCAATTCTCTTCAATCTAAATCAAGATTAGAGATGTTTTTGTGGATTCTAGAGAAATAAAACACTGAAATTGATCTTACATAAGAGAGCCAATAGCATAGAAATCTTCTCGGACCCCACTTTTTCGACGGCAATTTTTACGACAAAATGTACCAAATCGGATGCCCCTGCTGGACAGTGTGCTCGAGCAAGCCACTCAAATCTTGCTAAATCATGCAGAAATCTCCATGATCATGTGCAACATTTACAACTCAATACCTGCCTCCCACCTCGTTTCTTTGATAATCAGCTTCGAGTTTGTGTATATGAAAATGAAAGTAGAATTCTGATGCATTTCCAGGCCGAGCCACACATTCGTATTTTGGCCGGATAGCCACATTTAGTATTTTCAGTTGCAAAAAAATGCTTTTTATTGATGCTCAACCATTCCCAGGCACACAGAAACAGCACTTGACAGTATAAAATGCAACAAAGTGTATTTAGAGCCAAGAATTGAAGGGTACCCCCTTATATTATCAAATTTGCCCAGGCCCAGCTGATCCGATCAGTGGTTTGCTACCTTTAAGAAAACTTTTTTGCTCCTAATTTGAGAATTTTTGAAAAAAATCACAAATTTGGAGCTTATGCAGACATACAGTGTATAGGAAAGTTGGCTGAAATACTCTCTGACCTTTTGACAGCTGTTGTAGAATATCACCCTGTTCCGAAAAGAGCCACAGGCACAAATTCTTTACCCCGACACCAACTGTGCGATTTCCCCTCCTGTGAAAAATACTTGCGCACAAGAATCAAAATCATGCTATATCCTTAGTGGACAGCTGATGAGGTGTGCAAAGCCTGCTTTATTTACATCTGAAATTGAAACTTGAAAATCACTGTTTGTGCTTAAAGAAAACTTTTTTGCTCCTAATTTGAGAATTTTTGAAAAAAATCACAAATTTGGAGCTTATGCAGACATACAGTGTATAGGAAAGTTGGCTGAAATACTCTCTGACCTTTTGACAGCTGTTGTAGAATATCACCCTGTTCCGAAAAGAGCCACAGGCACAAATTCTTTACCCCGACACCAACTGTGCGATTTCCCCTCCTGTGAAAAATACTTGCGCACAAGAATCAAAATCATGCTATATCCTTAGTGGACAGCTGATGAGGTGTGCAAAGCCTGCTTTATTTACATCTGAAATTGAAACTTGAAAATCACTGTTTGTGCTTAAAGGTAGCAAACCACCATCAAACGGAGACCCCAGAGCGTGCCGGAGGGCGCACTAAGATAAATTCTGATTGCGACCAGTTTCAAGTATAAAAGCCAATTCTCTTCAATCTAAATCAAGATTAGAGATGTTTTTGTGGATTCTAGAGAAATAAAACACTGAAATTGATCTTACATAAGAGAGCCAATAGCATAGAAATCTTCTCGGACCCCACTTTTTCGACGGCAATTTTTACGACAAAATGTACCAAATCGGATGCCCCTGCTGGACAGTGTGCTCGAGCAAGCCACTAAAATCTTGCTAAATCATGCAGAAATCTCCATGATCATGTGCAACATTTACAACTCAATACCTGCCTCCCACCTCGTTTCTTTGATAATCAGCTTCGAGTTTGTGTATATGAAAATGAAAGTAGAATTCTGATGCATTTCCAGGCCGAGCCACACATTCGTATTTTGGCCGGATAGCCACATTTAGTATTTTCAGTTGCAAAAAAATGCTTTTTATTGATGCTCAACCATTCCCAGGCACACAGAAACAGCACTTGACAGTATAAAATGCAACAAAGTGTATTTAGAGCCAAGAATTGAAGGGTACCCCCTTATATTATCAAATTTGCCCAGGCCCAGCTGATCCGATCAGTGGTTTGCTACCTTTAAGAAAACTTTTTTGCTCCTAATTTGAGAATTTTTGAAAAAAATCACAAATTTGGAGCTTATGCAGACATACAGTGTATAGGAAAGTTGGCTGAAATACTCTCTGACCTTTTGACAGCTGTTGTAGAATATCACCCTGTTCCGAAAAGAGCCACAGGCACAAATTCTTTACCCCGACACCAACTGTGCGATTTCCCCTCCTGTGAAAAATACTTGCGCACAAGAATCAAAATCATGCTATATCCTTAGTGGACAGCTGATGAGGTGTGCAAAGCCTGCTTTATTTACATCTGAAATTGAAACTTGAAAATCACTGTTTGTGCTTAAAGGTAGCAAACCACCATCAAACGGAGACCCCAGAGCGTGCCGGAGGGCGCACTAAGATAAATTCTGATTGCGACCAGTTTCAAGTATAAAAGCCAATTCTCTTCAATCTAAATCAAGATTAGAGATGTTTTTGTGGATTCTAGAGAAATAAAACACTGAAATTGATCTTACATAAGAGAGCCAATAGCATAGAAATCTTCTCGGACCCCACTTTTTCGACGGCAATTTTTACGACAAAATGTACCAAATCGGATGCCCCTGCTGGACAGTGTGCTCGAGCAAGCCACCCAAATCTTGCTAAATCATGCAGAAATCTCCATGATCATGTGCAACATTTACAACTCAATACCTGCCTCCCACCTCGTTTCTTTGATAATCAGCTTCGAGTTTGTGTATATGAAAATGAAAGTAGAATTCTGATGCATTTCCAGGCCGAGCCACACATTCGTATTTTGGCCGGATAGCCACATTTAGTATTTTCAGTTGCAAAAAAATGCTTTTTATTGATGCTCAACCATTCCCAGGCACACAGAAACAGCACTTGACAGTATAAAATGCAACAAAGTGTATTTAGAGCCAAGAATTGAAGGGTACCCCCTTATATTATCAAATTTGCCCAGGCCCAGCTGATCCGATCAGTGGTTTGCTACCTTTAAGAAAACTTTTTTGCTCCTAATTTGAGAATTTTTGAAAAAAATCACAAATTTGGAGCTTATGCAGACATACAGTGTATAGGAAAGTTGGCTGAAATACTCTCTGACCTTTTGACAGCTGTTGTAGAATATCACCCTGTTCCGAAAAGAGCCACAGGCACAAATTCTTTACCCCGACACCAACTGTGCGATTTCCCCTCCTGTGAAAAATACTTGCGCACAAGAATCAAAATCATGCTATATCCTTAGTGGACAGCTGATGAGGTGTGCAAAGCCTGCTTTATTTACATCTGAAATTGAAACTTGAAAATCACTGTTTGTGCTTAAAGGTAGCAAACCACCATCAAACGGAGACCCCAGAGCGTGCCGGAGGGCGCACTAAGATAAATTCTGATTGCGACCAGTTTCAAGTATAAAAGCCAATTCTCTTCAATCTAAATCAAGATTAGAGATGTTTTTGTGGATTCTAGAGAAATAAAACACTGAAATTGATCTTACATAAGAGAGCCAATAGCATAGAAATCTTCTCGGACCCCACTTTTTCGACGGCAATTTTTACGACAAAATGTACCAAATCGGATGCCCCTGCTGGACAGTGTGCTCGAGCAAGCCACTCAAATCTTGCTAAATCATGCAGAAATCTCCATGATCATGTGCAACATTTACAACTCAATACCTGCCTCCCACCTCGTTTCTTTGATAATCAGCTTCGAGTTTGTGTATATGAAAATGAAAGTAGAATTCTGATGCATTTCCAGGCCGAGCCACACATTCGTATTTTGGCCGGATAGCCACATTTAGTATTTTCAGTTGCAAAAAAATGCTTTTTATTGATGCTCAACCATTCCCAGGCACACAGAAACAGCACTTGACAGTATAAAATGCAACAAAGTGTATTTAGAGCCAAGAATTGAAGGGTACCCCCTTATATTATCAAATTTGCCCAGGCCCAGCTGATCCGATCAGTGGTTTGCTACCTTTAAGAAAACTTTTTTGCTCCTAATTTGAGAATTTTTGAAAAAAATCACAAATTTGGAGCTTATGCAGACATACAGTGTATAGGAAAGTTGGCTGAAATACTCTCTGACCTTTTGACAGCTGTTGTAGAATATCACCCTGTTCCGAAAAGAGCCACAGGCACAAATTCTTTACCCCGACACCAACTGTGCGATTTCCCCTCCTGTGAAAAATACTTGCGCACAAGAATCAAAATCATGCTATATCCTTAGTGGACAGCTGATGAGGTGTGCAAAGCCTGCTTTATTTACATCTGAAATTGAAACTTGAAAATCACTGTTTGTGCTTAAAGGTAGCAAACCACCATCAAACGGAGACCCCAGAGCGTGCCGGAGGGCGCACTAAGATAAATTCTGATTGCGACCAGTTTCAAGTATAAAAGCCAATTCTCTTCAATCTAAATCAAGATTAGAGATGTTTTTGTGGATTCTAGAGAAATAAAACACTGAAATTGATCTTACATAAGAGAGCCAATAGCATAGAAATCTTCTCGGACCCCACTTTTTCGACGGCAATTTTTACGACAAAATGTACCAAATCGGATGCCCCTGCTGGACAGTGTGCTCGAGCAAGCCACCCAAATCTTGCTAAATCATGCAGAAATCTCCATGATCATGTGCAACATTTACAACTCAATACCTGCCTCCCACCTCGTTTCTTTGATAATCAGCTTCGAGTTTGTGTATATGAAAATGAAAGTAGAATTCTGATGCATTTCCAGGCCGAGCCACACATTCGTATTTTGGCCGGATAGCCACATTTAGTATTTTCAGTTGCAAAAAAATGCTTTTTATTGATGCTCAACCATTCCCAGGCACACAGAAACAGCACTTGACAGTATAAAATGCAACAAAGTGTATTTAGAGCCAAGAATTGAAGGGTACCCCCTTATATTATCAAATTTGCCCAGGCCCAGCTGATCCGATCAGTGGTTTGCTACCTTTAAGAAAACGTTTTTGCTCCTAATTTGAGAATTTTTGAAAAAAATCACAAATTTGGAGCTTATGCAGACATACAGTGTATAGGAAAGTTGGCTGAAATACTCTCTGACCTTTTGACAGCTGTTGTAGAATATCACCCTGTTCCGAAAAGAGCCACAGGCACAAATTCTTTACCCCGACACCAACTGTGCGATTTCCCCTCCTGTGAAAAATACTTGCGCACAAGAATCAAAATCATGCTATATCCTTAGTGGACAGCTGATGAGGTGTGCAAAGCCTGCTTTATTTACATCTGAAATTGAAACTTGAAAATCACTGTTTGTGCTTAAAGGTAGCAAACCACCATCAAACGGAGACCCCAGAGCGTGCCGGAGGGCGCACTAAGATAAATTCTGATTGCGACCAGTTTCAAGTATAAAAGCCAATTCTCTTCAATCTAAATCAAGATTAGAGATGTTTTTGTGGATTCTAGAGAAATAAAACACTGAAATTGATCTTACATAAGAGAGCCAATAGCATAGAAATCTTCTCGGACCCCACTTTTTCGACGGCAATTTTTACGACAAAATGTACCAAATCGGATGCCCCTGCTGGACAGTGTGCTCGAGCAAGCCACTCAAATCTTGCTAAATCATGCAGAAATCTCCATGATCATGTGCAACATTTACAACTCAATACCTGCCTCCCACCTCGTTTCTTTGATAATCAGCTTCGAGTTTGTGTATATGAAAATGAAAGTAGAATTCTGATGCATTTCCAGGCCGAGCCACACATTCGTATTTTGGCCGGATAGCCACATTTAGTATTTTCAGTTGCAAAAAAATGCTTTTTATTGATGCTCAACCATTCCCAGGCACACAGAAACAGCACTTGACAGTATAAAATGCAACAAAGTGTATTTAGAGCCAAGAATTGAAGGGTACCCCCTTATATTATCAAATTTGCCCAGGCCCAGCTGATCCGATCAGTGGTTTGCTACCTTTAAGAAAACTTTTTTGCTCCTAATTTGAGAATTTTTGAAAAAAATCACAAATTTGGAGCTTATGCAGACATACAGTGTATAGGAAAGTTGGCTGAAATACTCTCTGACCTTTTGACAGCTGTTGTAGAATATCACCCTGTTCCGAAAAGAGCCACAGGCACAAATTCTTTACCCCGACACCAACTGTGCGATTTCCCCTCCTGTGAAAAATACTTGCGCACAAGAATCAAAATCATGCTATATCCTTAGTGGACAGCTGATGAGGTGTGCAAAGCCTGCTTTATTTACATCTGAAATTGAAACTTGAAAATCACTGTTTGTGCTTAAAGGTAGCAAACCACCATCAAACGGAGACCCCAGAGCGTGCCGGAGGGCGCACTAAGATAAATTCTGATTGCGACCAGTTTCAAGTATAAAAGCCAATTCTCTTCAATCTAAATCAAGATTAGAGATGTTTTTGTGGATTCTAGAGAAATAAAACACTGAAATTGATCTTACATAAGAGAGCCAATAGCATAGAAATCTTCTCGGACCCCACTTTTTCGACGGCAATTTTTACGACAAAATGTACCAAATCGGATGCCCCTGCTGGACAGTGTGCTCGAGCAAGCCACCAAAATCTTGCTAAATCATGCAGAAATCTCCATGATCATGTGCAACATTTACAACTCAATACCTGCCTCCCACCTCGTTTCTTTGATAATCAGCTTCGAGTTTGTGTATATGAAAATGAAAGTAGAATTCTGATGCATTTCCAGGCCGAGCCACACATTCGTATTTTGGCCGGATAGCCACATTTAGTATTTTCAGTTGCAAAAAAATGCTTTTTATTGATGCTCAACCATTCCCAGGCACACAGAAACAGCACTTGACAGTATAAAATGCAACAAAGTGTATTTAGAGCCAAGAATTGAAGGGTACCCCCTTATATTATCAAATTTGCCCAGGCCCAGCTGATCCGATCAGTGGTTTGCTACCTTTAAGAAAACTTTTTTGCTCCTAATTTGAGAATTTTTGAAAAAAATCACAAATTTGGAGCTTATGCAGACATACAGTGTATAGGAAAGTTGGCTGAAATACTCTCTGACCTTTTGACAGCTGTTGTAGAATATCACCCTGTTCCGAAAAGAGCCACAGGCACAAATTCTTTACCCCGACACCAACTGTGCGATTTCCCCTCCTGTGAAAAATACTTGCGCACAAGAATCAAAATCATGCTATATCCTTAGTGGACAGCTGATGAGGTGTGCAAAGCCTGCTTTATTTACATCTGAAATTGAAACTTGAAAATCACTGTTTGTGCTTAAAGGTAGCAAACCACCATCAAACGGAGACCCCAGAGCGTGCCGGAGGGCGCACTAAGATAAATTCTGATTGCGACCAGTTTCAAGTATAAAAGCCAATTCTCTTCAATCTAAATCAAGATTAGAGATGTTTTTGTGGATTCTAGAGAAATAAAACACTGAAATTGATCTTACATAAGAGAGCCAATAGCATAGAAATCTTCTCGGACCCCACTTTTTCGACGGCAATTTTTACGACAAAATGTACCAAATCGGATGCCCCTGCTGGACAGTGTGCTCGAGCAAGCCACTCAAATCTTGCTAAATCATGCAGAAATCTCCATGATCATGTGCAACATTTACAACTCAATACCTGCCTCCCACCTCGTTTCTTTGATAATCAGCTTCGAGTTTGTGTATATGAAAATGAAAGTAGAATTCTGATGCATTTCCAGGCCGAGCCACACATTCGTATTTTGGCCGGATAGCCACATTTAGTATTTTCAGTTGCAAAAAAATGCTTTTTATTGATGCTCAACCATTCCCAGGCACACAGAAACAGCACTTGACAGTATAAAATGCAACAAAGTGTATTTAGAGCCAAGAATTGAAGGGTACCCCCTTATATTATCAAATTTGCCCAGGCCCAGCTGATCCGATCAGTGGTTTGCTACCTTTAAGAAAACTTTTTTGCTCCTAATTTGAGAATTTTTGAAAAAAATCACAAATTTGGAGCTTATGCAGACATACAGTGTATAGGAAAGTTGGCTGAAATACTCTCTGACCTTTTGACAGCTGTTGTAGAATATCACCCTGTTCCGAAAAGAGCCACAGGCACAAATTCTTTACCCCGACACCAACTGTGCGATTTCCCCTCCTGTGAAAAATACTTGCGCACAAGAATCAAAATCATGCTATATCCTTAGTGGACAGCTGATGAGGTGTGCAAAGCCTGCTTTATTTACATCTGAAATTGAAACTTGAAAATCACTGTTTGTGCTTAAAGGTAGCAAACCACCATCAAACGGAGACCCCAGAGCGTGCCGGAGGGCGCACTAAGATAAATTCTGATTGCGACCAGTTTCAAGTATAAAAGCCAATTCTCTTCAATCTAAATCAAGATTAGAGATGTTTTTGTGGATTCTAGAGAAATAAAACACTGAAATTGATTTTACATAAGAGAGCCAATAGCATAGAAATCTTCTCGGACCCCACTTTTTCGACGGCAATTTTTACGACAAAATGTACCAAATCGGATGCCCCTGCTGGACAGTGTGCTCGAGCAAGCCACCCAAATCTTGCTAAATCATGCAGAAATCTCCATGATCATGTGCAACATTTACAACTCAATACCTGCCTCCCACCTCGTTTCTTTGATAATCAGCTTCGAGTTTGTGTATATGAAAATGAAAGTAGAATTCTGATGCATTTCCAGGCCGAGCCACACATTCGTATTTTGGCCGGATAGCCACATTTAGTATTTTCAGTTGCAAAAAAATGCTTTTTATTGATGCTCAACCATTCCCAGGCACACAGAAACAGCACTTGACAGTATAAAATGCAACAAAGTGTATTTAGAGCCAAGAATTGAAGGGTACCCCCTTATATTATCAAATTTGCCCAGGCCCAGCTGATCCGATCAGTGGTTTGCTACCTTTAAGAAAACTTTTTTGCTCCTAATTTGAGAATTTTTGAAAAAAATCACAAATTTGGAGCTTATGCAGACATACAGTGTATAGGAAAGTTGGCTGAAATACTCTCTGACCTTTTGACAGCTGTTGTAGAATATCACCCTGTTCCGAAAAGAGCCACAGGCACAAATTCTTTACCCCGACACCAACTGTGCGATTTCCCCTCCTGTGAAAAATACTTGCGCACAAGAATCAAAATCATGCTATATCCTTAGTGGACAGCTGATGAGGTGTGCAAAGCCTGCTTTATTTACATCTGAAATTGAAACTTGAAAATCACTGTTTGTGCTTAAAGGTAGCAAACCACCATCAAACGGAGACCCCAGAGCGTGCCGGAGGGCGCACTAAGATAAATTCTGATTGCGACCAGTTTCAAGTATAAAAGCCAATTCTCTTCAATCTAAATCAAGATTAGAGATGTTTTTGTGGATTCTAGAGAAATAAAACACTGAAATTGATCTTACATAAGAGAGCCAATAGCATAGAAATCTTCTCGGACCCCACTTTTTCGACGGCAATTTTTACGACAAAATGTACCAAATCGGATGCCCCTGCTGGACAGTGTGCTCGAGCAAGCCACTCAAATCTTGCTAAATCATGCAGAAATCTCCATGATCATGTGCAACATTTACAACTCAATACCTGCCTCCCACCTCGTTTCTTTGATAATCAGCTTCGAGTTTGTGTATATGAAAATGAAAGTAGAATTCTGATGCATTTCCAGGCCGAGCCACACATTCGTATTTTGGCCGGATAGCCACATTTAGTATTTTCAGTTGCAAAAAAATGCTTTTTATTGATGCTCAACCATTCCCAGGCACACAGAAACAGCACTTGACAGTATAAAATGCAACAAAGTGTATTTAGAGCCAAGAATTGAAGGGTACCCCCTTATATTATCAAATTTGCCCAGGCCCAGCTGATCCGATCAGTGGTTTGCTACCTTTAAGAAAACTTTTTTGCTCCTAATTTGAGAATTTTTGAAAAAAATCACAAATTTGGAGCTTATGCAGACATACAGTGTATAGGAAAGTTGGCTGAAATACTCTCTGACCTTTTGACAGCTGTTGTAGAATATCACCCTGTTCCGAAAAGAGCCACAGGCACAAATTCTTTACCCCGACACCAACTGTGCGATTTCCCCTCCTGTGAAAAATACTTGCGCACAAGAATCAAAATCATGCTATATCCTTAGTGGACAGCTGATGAGGTGTGCAAAGCCTGCTTTATTTACATCTGAAATTGAAACTTGAAAATCACTGTTTGTGCTTAAAGGTAGCAAACCACCATCAAACGGAGACCCCAGAGCGTGCCGGAGGGCGCACTAAGATAAATTCTGATTGCGACCAGTTTCAAGTATAAAAGCCAATTCTCTTCAATCTAAATCAAGATTAGAGATGTTTTTGTGGATTCTAGAGAAATAAAACACTGAAATTGATCTTACATAAGAGAGCCAATAGCATAGAAATCTTCTTGGACCCCACTTTTTCGACGGCAATTTTTACGACAAAATGTACCAAATCGGATGCCCCTGCTGGACAGTGTGCTCGAGCAAGCCACCCAAATCTTGCTAAATCATGCAGAAATCTCCATGATCATGTGCAACATTTACAACTCAATACCTGCCTCCCACCTCGTTTCTTTGATAATCAGCTTCGAGTTTGTGTATATGAAAATGAAAGTAGAATTCTGATGCATTTCCAGGCCGAGCCACACATTCGTATTTTGGCCGGATAGCCACATTTAGTATTTTCAGTTGCAAAAAAATGCTTTTTATTGATGCTCAACCATTCCCAGGCACACAGAAACAGCACTTGACAGTATAAAATGCAACAAAGTGTATTTAGAGCCAAGAATTGAAGGGTACCCCCTTATATTATCAAATTTGCCCAGGCCCAGCTGATCCGATCAGTGGTTTGCTACCTTTAAGAAAACTTTTTTGCTCCTAATTTGAGAATTTTTGAAAAAAATCACAAATTTGGAGCTTATGCAGACATACAGTGTATAGGAAAGTTGGCTGAAATACTCTCTGACCTTTTGACAGCTGTTGTAGAATATCACCCTGTTCCGAAAAGAGCCACAGGCACAAATTCTTTACCCCGACACCAACTGTGCGATTTCCCCTCCTGTGAAAAATACTTGCGCACAAGAATCAAAATCATGCTATATCCTTAGTGGACAGCTGATGAGGTGTGCAAAGCCTGCTTTATTTACATCTGAAATTGAAACTTGAAAATCACTGTTTGTGCTTAAAGGTAGCAAACCACCATCAAACGGAGACCCCAGAGCGTGCCGGAGGGCGCACTAAGATAAATTCTGATTGCGACCAGTTTCAAGTATAAAAGCCAATTCTCTTCAATCTAAATCAAGATTAGAGATGTTTTTGTGGATTCTAGAGAAATAAAACACTGAAATTGATCTTACATAAGAGAGCCAATAGCATAGAAATCTTCTCGGACCCCACTTTTTCGACGGCAATTTTTACGACAAAATGTACCAAATCGGATGCCCCTGCTGGACAGTGTGCTCGAGCAAGCCACCCAAATCTTGCTAAATCATGCAGAAATCTCCATGATCATGTGCAACATTTACAACTCAATACCTGCCTCCCACCTCGTTTCTTTGATAATCAGCTTCGAGTTTGTGTATATGAAAATGAAAGTAGAATTCTGATGCATTTCCAGGCCGAGCCACACATTCGTATTTTGGCCGGATAGCCACATTTAGTATTTTCAGTTGCAAAAAAATGCTTTTTATTGATGCTCAACCATTCCCAGGCACACAGAAACAGCACTTGACAGTATAAAATGCAACAAAGTGTATTTAGAGCCAAGAATTGAAGGGTACCCCCTTATATTATCAAATTTGCCCAGGCCCAGCTGATCCGATCAGTGGTTTGCTACCTTTAAGAAAACTTTTTTGCTCCTAATTTGAGAATTTTTGAAAAAAATCACAAATTTGGAGCTTATGCAGACATACAGTGTATAGGAAAGTTGGCTGAAATACTCTCTGACCTTTTGACAGCTGTTGTAGAATATCACCCTGTTCCGAAAAGAGCCACAGGCACAAATTCTTTACCCCGACACCAACTGTGCGATTTCCCCTCCTGTGAAAAATACTTGCGCACAAGAATCAAAATCATGCTATATCCTTAGTGGACAGCTGATGAGGTGTGCAAAGCCTGCTTTATTTACATCTGAAATTGAAACTTGAAAATCACTGTTTGTGCTTAAAGGTAGCAAACCACCATCAAACGGAGACCCCAGAGCGTGCCGGAGGGCGCACTAAGATAAATTCTGATTGCGACCAGTTTCAAGTATAAAAGCCAATTCTCTTCAATCTAAATCAAGATTAGAGATGTTTTTGTGGATTCTAGAGAAATAAAACACTGAAATTGATCTTACATAAGAGAGCCAATAGCATAGAAATCTTCTCGGACCCCACTTTTTCGACGGCAATTTTTACGACAAAATGTACCAAATCGGATGCCCCTGCTGGACAGTGTGCTCGAGCAAGCCACTCAAATCTTGCTAAATCATGCAGAAATCTCCATGATCATGTGCAACATTTACAACTCAATACCTGCCTCCCACCTCGTTTCTTTGATAATCAGCTTCGAGTTTGTGTATATGAAAATGAAAGTAGAATTCTGATGCATTTCCAGGCCGAGCCACACATTCGTATTTTGGCCGGATAGCCACATTTAGTATTTTCAGTTGCAAAAAAATGCTTTTTATTGATGCTCAACCATTCCCAGGCACACAGAAACAGCACTTGACAGTATAAAATGCAACAAAGTGTATTTAGAGCCAAGAATTGAAGGGTACCCCCTTATATTATCAAATTTGCCCAGGCCCAGCTGATCCGATCAGTGGTTTGCTACCTTTAAGAAAACTTTTTTGCTCCTAATTTGAGAATTTTTGAAAAAAATCACAAATTTGGAGCTTATGCAGACATACAGTGTATAGGAAAGTTGGCTGAAATACTCTCTGACCTTTTGACAGCTGTTGTAGAATATCACCCTGTTCCGAAAAGAGCCACAGGCACAAATTCTTTACCCCGACACCAACTGTGCGATTTCCCCTCCTGTGAAAAATACTTGCGCACAAGAATCAAAATCATGCTATATCCTTAGTGGACAGCTGATGAGGTGTGCAAAGCCTGCTTTATTTACATCTGAAATTGAAACTTGAAAATCACTGTTTGTGCTTAAAGGTAGCAAACCACCATCAAACGGAGACCCCAGAGCGTGCCGGAGGGCGCACTAAGATAAATTCTGATTGCGACCAGTTTCAAGTATAAAAGCCAATTCTCTTCAATCTAAATCAAGATTAGAGATGTTTTTGTGGATTCTAGAGAAATAAAACACTGAAATTGATCTTACATAAGAGAGCCAATAGCATAGAAATCTTCTCGGACCCCACTTTTTCGACGGCAATTTTTACGACAAAATGTACCAAATCGGATGCCCCTGCTGGACAGTGTGCTCGAGCAAGCCACCCAAATCTTGCTAAATCATGCAGAAATCTCCATGATCATGTGCAACATTTACAACTCAATACCTGCCTCCCACCTCGTTTCTTTGATAATCAGCTTCGAGTTTGTGTATATGAAAATGAAAGTAGAATTCTGATGCATTTCCAGGCCGAGCCACACATTCGTATTTTGGCCGGATAGCCACATTTAGTATTTTCAGTTGCAAAAAAATGCTTTTTATTGATGCTCAACCATTCCCAGGCACACAGAAACAGCACTTGACAGTATAAAATGCAACAAAGTGTATTTAGAGCCAAGAATTGAAGGGTACCCCCTTATATTATCAAATTTGCCCAGGCCCAGCTGATCCGATCAGTGGTTTGCTACCTTTAAGAAAACTTTTTTGCTCCTAATTTGAGAATTTTTGAAAAAAATCACAAATTTGGAGCTTATGCAGACATACAGTGTATAGGAAAGTTGGCTGAAATACTCTCTGACCTTTTGACAGCTGTTGTAGAATATCACCCTGTTCCGAAAAGAGCCACAGGCACAAATTCTTTACCCCGACACCAACTGTGCGATTTCCCCTCCTGTGAAAAATACTTGCGCACAAGAATCAAAATCATGCTATATCCTTAGTGGACAGCTGATGAGGTGTGCAAAGCCTGCTTTATTTACATCTGAAATTGAAACTTGAAAATCACTGTTTGTGCTTAAAGGTAGCAAACCACCATCAAACGGAGACCCCAGAGCGTGCCGGAGGGCGCACTAAGATAAATTCTGATTGCGACCAGTTTCAAGTATAAAAGCCAATTCTCTTCAATCTAAATCAAGATTAGAGATGTTTTTGTGGATTCTAGAGAAATAAAACACTGAAATTGATCTTACATAAGAGAGCCAATAGCATAGAAATCTTCTCGGACCCCACTTTTTCGACGGCAATTTTTACGACAAAATGTACCAAATCGGATGCCCCTGCTGGACAGTGTGCTCGAGCAAGCCACTCAAATCTTGCTAAATCATGCAGAAATCTCCATGATCATGTGCAACATTTACAACTCAATACCTGCCTCCCACCTCGTTTCTTTGATAATCAGCTTCGAGTTTGTGTATATGAAAATGAAAGTAGAATTCTGATGCATTTCCAGGCCGAGCCACACATTCGTATTTTGGCCGGATAGCCACATTTAGTATTTTCAGTTGCAAAAAAATGCTTTTTATTGATGCTCAACCATTCCCAGGCACACAGAAACAGCACTTGACAGTATAAAATGCAACAAAGTGTATTTAGAGCCAAGAATTGAAGGGTACCCCCTTATATTATCAAATTTGCCCAGGCCCAGCTGATCCGATCAGTGGTTTGCTACCTTTAAGAAAACTTTTTTGCTCCTAATTTGAGAATTTTTGAAAAAAATCACAAATTTGGAGCTTATGCAGACATACAGTGTATAGGAAAGTTGGCTGAAATACTCTCTGACCTTTTGACAGCTGTTGTAGAATATCACCCTGTTCCGAAAAGAGCCACAGGCACAAATTCTTTACCCCGACACCAACTGTGCGATTTCCCCTCCTGTGAAAAATACTTGCGCACAAGAATCAAAATCATGCTATATCCTTAGTGGACAGCTGATGAGGTGTGCAAAGCCTGCTTTATTTACATCTGAAATTGAAACTTGAAAATCACTGTTTGTGCTTAAAGGTAGCAAACCACCATCAAACGGAGACCCCAGAGCGTGCCGGAGGGCGCACTAAGATAAATTCTGATTGCGACCAGTTTCAAGTATAAAAGCCAATTCTCTTCAATCTAAATCAAGATTAGAGATGTTTTTGTGGATTCTAGAGAAATAAAACACTGAAATTGATCTTACATAAGAGAGCCAATAGCATAGAAATCTTCTCGGACCCCACTTTTTCGACGGCAATTTTTACGACAAAATGTACCAAATCGGATGCCCCTGCTGGACAGTGTGCTCGAGCAAGCCACCCAAATCTTGCTAAATCATGCAGAAATCTCCATGATCATGTGCAACATTTACAACTCAATACCTGCCTCCCACCTCGTTTCTTTGATAATCAGCTTCGAGTTTGTGTATATGAAAATGAAAGTAGAATTCTGATGCATTTCCAGGCCGAGCCACACATTCGTATTTTGGCCGGATAGCCACATTTAGTATTTTCAGTTGCAAAAAAATGCTTTTTATTGATGCTCAACCATTCCCAGGCACACAGAAACAGCACTTGACAGTATAAAATGCAACAAAGTGTATTTAGAGCCAAGAATTGAAGGGTACCCCCTTATATTATCAAATTTGCCCAGGCCCAGCTGATCCGATCAGTGGTTTGCTACCTTTAAGAAAACTTTCTTGCTCCTAATTTGAGAATTTTTGAAAAAAATCACAAATTTGGAGCTTATGCAGACATACAGTGTATAGGAAAGTTGGCTGAAATACTCTCTGACCTTTTGACAGCTGTTGTAGAATATCACCCTGTTCCGAAAAGAGCCACAGGCACAAATTCTTTACCCCGACACCAACTGTGCGATTTCCCCTCCTGTGAAAAATACTTGCGCACAAGAATCAAAATCATGCTATATCCTTAGTGGACAGCTGATGAGGTGTGCAAAGCCTGCTTTATTTACATCTGAAATTGAAACTTGAAAATCACTGTTTGTGCTTAAAGGTAGCAAACCACCATCAAACGGAGACCCCAGAGCGTGCCGGAGGGCGCACTAAGATAAATTCTGATTGCGACCAGTTTCAAGTATAAAAGCCAATTCTCTTCAATCTAAATCAAGATTAGAGATGTTTTTGTGGATTCTAGAGAAATAAAACACTGAAATTGATCTTACATAAGAGAGCCAATAGCATAGAAATCTTCTCGGACCCCACTTTTTCGACGGCAATTTTTACGACAAAATGTACCAAATCGGATGCCCCTGCTGGACAGTGTGCTCGAGCAAGCCACTCAAATCTTGCTAAATCATGCAGAAATCTCCATGATCATGTGCAACATTTACAACTCAATACCTGCCTCCCACCTCGTTTCTTTGATAATCAGCTTCGAGTTTGTGTATATGAAAATGAAAGTAGAATTCTGATGCATTTCCAGGCCGAGCCACACATTCGTATTTTGGCCGGATAGCCACATTTAGTATTTTCAGTTGCAAAAAAATGCTTTTTATTGATGCTCAACCATTCCCAGGCACACAGAAACAGCACTTGACAGTATAAAATGCAACAAAGTGTATTTAGAGCCAAGAATTGAAGGGTACCCCCTTATATTATCAAATTTGCCCAGGCCCAGCTGATCCGATCAGTGGTTTGCTACCTTTAAGAAAACTTTTTTGCTCCTAATTTGAGAATTTTTGAAAAAAATCACAAATTTGGAGCTTATGCAGACATACAGTGTATAGGAAAGTTGGCTGAAATACTCTCTGACCTTTTGACAGCTGTTGTAGAATATCACCCTGTTCCGAAAAGAGCCACAGGCACAAATTCTTTACCCCGACACCAACTGTGCGATTTCCCCTCCTGTGAAAAATACTTGCGCACAAGAATCAAAATCATGCTATATCCTTAGTGGACAGCTGATGAGGTGTGCAAAGCCTGCTTTATTTACATCTGAAATTGAAACTTGAAAATCACTGTTTGTGCTTAAAGGTAGCAAACCACCATCAAACGGAGACCCCAGAGCGTGCCGGAGGGCGCACTAAGATAAATTCTGATTGCGACCAGTTTCAAGTATAAAAGCCAATTCTCTTCAATCTAAATCAAGATTAGAGATGTTTTTGTGGATTCTAGAGAAATAAAACACTGAAATTGATCTTACATAAGAGAGCCAATAGCATAGAAATCTTCTCGGACCCCACTTTTTCGACGGCAATTTTTACGACAAAATGTACCAAATCGGATGCCCCTGCTGGACAGTGTGCTCGAGCAAGCCACTCAAATCTTGCTAAATCATGCAGAAATCTCCATGATCATGTGCAACATTTACAACTCAATACCTGCCTCCCACCTCGTTTCTTTGATAATCAGCTTCGAGTTTGTGTATATGAAAATGAAAGTAGAATTCTGATGCATTTCCAGGCCGAGCCACACATTCGTATTTTGGCCGGATAGCCACATTTAGTATTTTCAGTTGCAAAAAAATGCTTTTTATTGATGCTCAACCATTCCCAGGCACACAGAAACAGCACTTGACAGTATAAAATGCAACAAAGTGTATTTAGAGCCAAGAATTGAAGGGTACCCCCTTATATTATCAAATTTGCCCAGGCCCAGCTGATCCGATCAGTGGTTTGCTACCTTTAAGAAAACTTTTTTGCTCCTAATTTGAGAATTTTTGAAAAAAATCACAAATTTGGAGCTTATGCAGACATACAGTGTATAGGAAAGTTGGCTGAAATACTCTCTGACCTTTTGACAGCTGTTGTAGAATATCACCCTGTTCCGAAAAGAGCCACAGGCACAAATTCTTTACCCCGACACCAACTGTGCGATTTCCCCTCCTGTGAAAAATACTTGCGCACAAGAATCAAAATCATGCTATATCCTTAGTGGACAGCTGATGAGGTGTGCAAAGCCTGCTTTATTTACATCTGAAATTGAAACTTGAAAATCACTGTTTGTGCTTAAAGGTAGCAAACCACCATCAAACGGAGACCCCAGAGCGTGCCGGAGGGCGCACTAAGATAAATTCTGATTGCGACCAGTTTCAAGTATAAAAGCCAATTCTCTTCAATCTAAATCAAGATTAGAGATGTTTTTGTGGATTCTAGAGAAATAAAACACTGAAATTGATCTTACATAAGAGAGCCAATAGCATAGAAATCTTCTCGGACCCCACTTTTTCGACGGCAATTTTTACGACAAAATGTACCAAATCGGATGCCCCTGCTGGACAGTGTGCTCGAGCAAGCCACTCAAATCTTGCTAAATCATGCAGAAATCTCCATGATCATGTGCAACATTTACAACTCAATACCTGCCTCCCACCTCGTTTCTTTGATAATCAGCTTCGAGTTTGTGTATATGAAAATGAAAGTAGAATTCTGATGCATTTCCAGGCCGAGCCACACATTCGTATTTTGGCCGGATAGCCACATTTAGTATTTTCAGTTGCAAAAAAATGCTTTTTATTGATGCTCAACCATTCCCAGGCACACAGAAACAGCACTTGACAGTATAAAATGCAACAAAGTGTATTTAGAGCCAAGAATTGAAGGGTACCCCCTTATATTATCAAATTTGCCCAGGCCCAGCTGATCCGATCAGTGGTCTGCTACCTTTAAGAAAACTTTTTTGCTCCTAATTTGAGAATTTTTGAAAAAAATCACAAATTTGGAGCTTATGCAGACATACAGTGTATAGGAAAGTTGGCTGAAATACTCTCTGACCTTTTGACAGCTGTTGTAGAATATCACCCTGTTCCGAAAAGAGCCACAGGCACAAATTCTTTACCCCGACACCAACTGTGCGATTTCCCCTCCTGTGAAAAATACTTGCGCACAAGAATCAAAATCATGCTATATCCTTAGTGGACAGCTGATGAGGTGTGCAAAGCCTGCTTTATTTACATCTGAAATTGAAACTTGAAAATCACTGTTTGTGCTTAAAGGTAGCAAACCACCATCAAACGGAGACCCCAGAGCGTGCCGGAGGGCGCACTAAGATAAATTCTGATTGCGACCAGTTTCAAGTATAAAAGCCAATTCTCTTCAATCTAAATCAAGATTAGAGATGTTTTTGTGGATTCTAGAGAAATAATACACTGAAATTGATCTTACATAAGAGAGCCAATAGCATAGAAATCTTCTCGGACCCCACTTTTTCGACGGCAATTTTTACGACAAAATGTACCAAATCGGATGCCCCTGCTGGACAGTGTGCTCGAGCAAGCCACCCAAATCTTGCTAAATCATGCAGAAATCTCCATGATCATGTGCAACATTTACAACTCAATACCTGCCTCCCACCTCGTTTCTTTGATAATCAGCTTCGAGTTTGTGTATATGAAAATGAAAGTAGAATTCTGATGCATTTCCAGGCCGAGCCACACATTCGTATTTTGGCCGGATAGCCACATTTAGTATTTTCAGTTGCAAAAAAATGCTTTTTATTGATGCTCAACCATTCCCAGGCACACAGAAACAGCACTTGACAGTATAAAATGCAACAAAGTGTATTTAGAGCCAAGAATTGAAGGGTACCCCCTTATATTATCAAATTTGCCCAGGCCCAGCTGATCCGATCAGTGGTTTGCTACCTTTAAGAAAACTTTTTTGCTCCTAATTTGAGAATTTTTGAAAAAAATCACAAATTTGGAGCTTATGCAGACATACAGTGTATAGGAAAGTTGGCTGAAATACTCTCTGACCTTTTGACAGCTGTTGTAGAATATCACCCTGTTCCGAAAAGAGCCACAGGCACAAATTCTTTACCCCGACACCAACTGTGCGATTTCCCCTCCTGTGAAAAATACTTGCGCACAAGAATCAAAATCATGCTATATCCTTAGTGGACAGCTGATGAGGTGTGCAAAGCCTGCTTTATTTACATCTGAAATTGAAACTTGAAAATCACTGTTTGTGCTTAAAGGTAGCAAACCACCATCAAACGGAGACCCCAGAGCGTGCCGGAGGGCGCACTAAGATAAATTCTGATTGCGACCAGTTTCAAGTATAAAAGCCAATTCTCTTCAATCTAAATCAAGATTAGAGATGTTTTTGTGGATTCTAGAGAAATAAAACACTGAAATTGATCTTACATAAGAGAGCCAATAGCATAGAAATCTTCTCGGACCCCACTTTTTCGACGGCAATTTTTACGACAAAATGTACCAAATCGGATGCCCCTGCTGGACAGTGTGCTCGAGCAAGCCACTCAAATCTTGCTAAATCATGCAGAAATCTCCATGATCATGTGCAACATTTACAACTCAATACCTGCCTCCCACCTCGTTTCTTTGATAATCAGCTTCGAGTTTGTGTATATGAAAATGAAAGTAGAATTCTGATGCATTTCCAGGCCGAGCCACACATTCGTATTTTGGCCGGATAGCCACATTTAGTATTTTCAGTTGCAAAAAAATGCTTTTTATTGATGCTCAACCATTCCCAGGCACACAGAAACAGCACTTGACAGTATAAAATGCAACAAAGTGTATTTAGAGCCAAGAATTGAAGGGTACCCCCTTATATTATCAAATTTGCCCAGGCCCAGCTGATCCGATCAGTGGTTTGCTACCTTTAAGAAAACTTTTTTGCTCCTAATTTGAGAATTTTTGAAAAAAATCACAAATTTGGAGCTTATGCAGACATACAGTGTATAGGAAAGTTGGCTGAAATACTCTCTGACCTTTTGACAGCTGTTGTAGAATATCACCCTGTTCCGAAAAGAGCCACAGGCACAAATTCTTTACCCCGACACCAACTGTGCGATTTCCCCTCCTGTGAAAAATACTTGCGCACAAGAATCAAAATCATGCTATATCCTTAGTGGACAGCTGATGAGGTGTGCAAAGCCTGCTTTATTTACATCTGAAATTGAAACTTGAAAATCACTGTTTGTGCTTAAAGGTAGCAAACCACCATCAAACGGAGACCCCAGAGCGTGCCGGAGGGCGCACTAAGATAAATTCTGATTGCGACCAGTTTCAAGTATAAAAGCCAATTCTCTTCAATCTAAATCAAGATTAGAGATGTTTTTGTGGATTCTAGAGAAATAAAACACTGAAATTGATCTTACATAAGAGAGCCAATAGCATAGAAATCTTCTCGGACCCCACTTTTTCGACGGCAATTTTTACGACAAAATGTACCAAATCGGATGCCCCTGCTGGACAGTGTGCTCGAGCAAGCCACCCAAATCTTGCTAAATCATGCAGAAATCTCCATGATCATGTGCAACATTTACAACTCAATACCTGCCTCCCACCTCGTTTCTTTGATAATCAGCTTCGAGTTTGTGTATATGAAAATGAAAGTAGAATTCTGATGCATTTCCAGGCCGAGCCACACATTCGTATTTTGGCCGGATAGCCACATTTAGTATTTTCAGTTGCAAAAAAATGCTTTTTATTGATGCTCAACCATTCCCAGGCACACAGAAACAGCACTTGACAGTATAAAATGCAACAAAGTGTATTTAGAGCCAAGAATTGAAGGGTACCCCCTTATATTATCAAATTTGCCCAAGCCCAGCTGATCCGATCAGTGGTTTGCTACCTTTAAGAAAACTTTTTTGCTCCTAATTTGAGAATTTTTGAAAAAAATCACAAATTTGGAGCTTATGCAGACATACAGTGTATAGGAAAGTTGGCTGAAATACTCTCTGACCTTTTGACAGCTGTTGTAGAATATCACCCTGTTCCGAAAAGAGCCACAGGCACAAATTCTTTACCCCGACACCAACTGTGCGATTTCCCCTCCTGTGAAAAATACTTGCGCACAAGAATCAAAATCATGCTATATCCTTAGTGGACAGCTGATGAGGTGTGCAAAGCCTGCTTTATTTACATCTGAAATTGAAACTTGAAAATCACTGTTTGTGCTTAAAGGTAGCAAACCACCATCAAACGGAGACCCCAGAGCGTGCCGGAGGGCGCACTAAGATAAATTCTGATTGCGACCAGTTTCAAGTATAAAAGCCAATTCTCTTCAATCTAAATCAAGATTAGAGATGTTTTTGTGGATTCTAGAGAAATAAAACACTGAAATTGATCTTACATAAGAGAGCCAATAGCATAGAAATCTTCTCGGACCCCACTTTTTCGACGGCAATTTTTACGACAAAATGTACCAAATCGGATGCCCCTGCTGGACAGTGTGCTCGAGCAAGCCACTCAAATCTTGCTAAATCATGCAGAAATCTCCATGATCATGTGCAACATTTACAACTCAATACCTGCCTCCCACCTCGTTTCTTTGATAATCAGCTTCGAGTTTGTGTATATGAAAATGAAAGTAGAATTCTGATGCATTTCCAGGCCGAGCCACACATTCGTATTTTGGCCGGATAGCCACATTTAGTATTTTCAGTTGCAAAAAAATGCTTTTTATTGATGCTCAACCATTCCCAGGCACACAGAAACAGCACTTGACAGTATAAAATGCAACAAAGTGTATTTAGAGCCAAGAATTGAAGGGTACCCCCTTATATTATCAAATTTGCCCAGGCCCAGCTGATCCGATCAGTGGTTTGCTACCTTTAAGAAAACTTTTTTGCTCCTAATTTGAGAATTTTTGAAAAAAATCACAAATTTGGAGCTTATGCAGACATACAGTGTATAGGAAAGTTGGCTGAAATACTCTCTGACCTTTTGACAGCTGTTGTAGAATATCACCCTGTTCCGAAAAGAGCCACAGGCACAAATTCTTTACCCCGACACCAACTGTGCGATTTCCCCTCCTGTGAAAAATACTTGCGCACAAGAATCAAAATCATGCTATATCCTTAGTGGACAGCTGATGAGGTGTGCAAAGCCTGCTTTATTTACATCTGAAATTGAAACTTGAAAATCACTGTTTGTGCTTAAAGGTAGCAAACCACCATCAAACGGAGACCCCAGAGCGTGCCGGAGGGCGCACTAAGATAAATTCTGATTGCGACCAGTTTCAAGTATAAAAGCCAATTCTCTTCAATCTAAATCAAGATTAGAGATGTTTTTGTGGATTCTAGAGAAATAAAACACTGAAATTGATCTTACATAAGAGAGCCAATAGCATAGAAATCTTCTCGGACCCCACTTTTTCGACGGCAATTTTTACGACAAAATGTACCAAATCGGATGCCCCTGCTGGACAGTGTGCTCGAGCAAGCCACTCAAATCTTGCTAAATCATGCAGAAATCTCCATGATCATGTGCAACATTTACAACTCAATACCTGCCTCCCACCTCGTTTCTTTGATAATCAGCTTCGAGTTTGTGTATATGAAAATGAAAGTAGAATTCTGATGCATTTCCAGGCCGAGCCACACATTCGTATTTTGGCCGGATAGCCACATTTAGTATTTTCAGTTGCAAAAAAATGCTTTTTATTGATGCTCAACCATTCCCAGGCACACAGAAACAGCACTTGACAGTATAAAATGCAACAAAGTGTATTTAGAGCCAAGAATTGAAGGGTACCCCCTTATATTATCAAATTTGCCCAGGCCCAGCTGATCCGATCAGTGGTTTGCTACCTTTAAGAAAACTTTTTTGCTCCTAATTTGAGAATTTTTGAAAAAAATCACAAATTTGGAGCTTATGCAGACATACAGTGTATAGGAAAGTTGGCTGAAATACTCTCTGACCTTTTGACAGCTGTTGTAGAATATCACCCTGTTCCGAAAAGAGCCACAGGCACAAATTCTTTACCCCGACACCAACTGTGCGATTTCCCCTCCTGTGAAAAATACTTGCGCACAAGAATCAAAATCATGCTATATCCTTAGTGGACAGCTGATGAGGTGTGCAAAGCCTGCTTTATTTACATCTGAAATTGAAACTTGAAAATCACTGTTTGTGCTTAAAGGTAGCAAACCACCATCAAACGGAGACCCCAGAGCGTGCCGGAGGGCGCACTAAGATAAATTCTGATTGCGACCAGTTTCAAGTATAAAAGCCAATTCTCTTCAATCTAAATCAAGATTAGAGATGTTTTTGTGGATTCTAGAGAAATAAAACACTGAAATTGATCTTACATAAGAGAGCCAATAGCATAGAAATCTTCTCGGACCCCACTTTTTCGACGGCAATTTTTACGACAAAATGTACCAAATCGGATGCCCCTGCTGGACAGTGTGCTCGAGCAAGCCACCCAAATCTTGCTAAATCATGCAGAAATCTCCATGATCATGTGCAACATTTACAACTCAATACCTGCCTCCCACCTCGTTTCTTTGATAATCAGCTTCGAGTTTGTGTATATGAAAATGAAAGTAGAATTCTGATGCATTTCCAGGCCGAGCCACACATTCGTATTTTGGCCGGATAGCCACATTTAGTATTTTCAGTTGCAAAAAAATGCTTTTTATTGATGCTCAACCATTCCCAGGCACACAGAAACAGCACTTGACAGTATAAAATGCAACAAAGTGTATTTAGAGCCAAGAATTGAAGGGTACCCCCTTATATTATCAAATTTGCCCAGGCCCAGCTGATCCGATCAGTGGTTTGCTACCTTTAAGAAAACTTTTTTGCTCCTAATTTGAGAATTTTTGAAAAAAATCACAAATTTGGAGCTTATGCAGACATACAGTGTATAGGAAAGTTGGCTGAAATACTCTCTGACCTTTTGACAGCTGTTGTAGAATATCACCCTGTTCCGAAAAGAGCCACAGGCACAAATTCTTTACCCCGACACCAACTGTGCGATTTCCCCTCCTGTGAAAAATACTTGCGCACAAGAATCAAAATCATGCTATATCCTTAGTGGACAGCTGATGAGGTGTGCAAAGCCTGCTTTATTTACATCTGAAATTGAAACTTGAAAATCACTGTTTGTGCTTAAAGGTAGCAAACCACCATCAAACGGAGACCCCAGAGCGTGCCGGAGGGCGCACTAAGATAAATTCTGATTGCGACCAGTTTCAAGTATAAAAGCCAATTCTCTTCAATCTAAATCAAGATTAGAGATGTTTTTGTGGATTCTAGAGAAATAAAACACTGAAATTGATCTTACATAAGAGAGCCAATAGCATAGAAATCTTCTCGGACCCCACTTTTTCGACGGCAATTTTTACGACAAAATGTACCAAATCGGATGCCCCTGCTGGACAGTGTGCTCGAGCAAGCCACTCAAATCTTGCTAAATCATGCAGAAATCTCCATGATCATGTGCAACATTTACAACTCAATACCTGCCTCCCACCTCGTTTCTTTGATAATCAGCTTCGAGTTTGTGTATATGAAAATGAAAGTAGAATTCTGATGCATTTCCAGGCCGAGCCACACATTCGTATTTTGGCCGGATAGCCACATTTAGTATTTTCAGTTGCAAAAAAATGCTTTTTATTGATGCTCAACCATTCCCAGGCACACAGAAACAGCACTTGACAGTATAAAATGCAACAAAGTGTATTTAGAGCCAAGAATTGAAGGGTACCCCCTTATATTATCAAATTTGCCCAGGCCCAGCTGATCCGATCAGTGGTTTGCTACCTTTAAGAAAACTTTTTTGCTCCTAATTTGAGAATTTTTGAAAAAAATCACAAATTTGGAGCTTATGCAGACATACAGTGTATAGGAAAGTTGGCTGAAATACTCTCTGACCTTTTGACAGCTGTTGTAGAATATCACCCTGTTCCGAAAAGAGCCACAGGCACAAATTCTTTACCCCGACACCAACTGTGCGATTTCCCCTCCTGTGAAAAATACTTGCGCACAAGAATCAAAATCATGCTATATCCTTAGTGGACAGCTGATGAGGTGTGCAAAGCCTGCTTTATTTACATCTGAAATTGAAACTTGAAAATCACTGTTTGTGCTTAAAGGTAGCAAACCACCATCAAACGGAGACCCCAGAGCGTGCCGGAGGGCGCACTAAGATAAATTCTGATTGCGACCAGTTTCAAGTATAAAAGCCAATTCTCTTCAATCTAAATCAAGATTAGAGATGTTTTTGTGGATTCTAGAGAAATAAAACACTGAAATTGATCTTACATAAGAGAGCCAATAGCATAGAAATCTTCTCGGACCCCACTTTTTCGACGGCAATTTTTACGACAAAATGTACCAAATCGGATGCCCCTGCTGGACAGTGTGCTCGAGCAAGCCACCCAAATCTTGCTAAATCATGCAGAAATCTCCATGATCATGTGCAACATTTACAACTCAATACCTGCCTCCCACCTCGTTTCTTTGATAATCAGCTTCGAGTTTGTGTATATGAAAATGAAAGTAGAATTCTGATGCATTTCCAGGCCGAGCCACACATTCGTATTTTGGCCGGATAGCCACATTTAGTATTTTCAGTTGCAAAAAAATGCTTTTTATTGATGCTCAACCATTCCCAGGCACACAGAAACAGCACTTGACAGTATAAAATGCAACAAAGTGTATTTAGAGCCAAGAATTGAAGGGTACCCCCTTATATTATCAAATTTGCCCAGGCCCAGCTGATCCGATCAGTGGTTTGCTACCTTTAAGAAAACTTTTTTGCTCCTAATTTGAGAATTTTTGAAAAAAATCACAAATTTGGAGCTTATGCAGACATACAGTGTATAGGAAAGTTGGCTGAAATACTCTCTGACCTTTTGACAGCTGTTGTAGAATATCACCCTGTTCCGAAAAGAGCCACAGGCACAAATTCTTTACCCCGACACCAACTGTGCGATTTCCCCTCCTGTGAAAAATACTTGCGCACAAGAATCAAAATCATGCTATATCCTTAGTGGACAGCTGATGAGGTGTGCAAAGCCTGCTTTATTTACATCTGAAATTGAAACTTGAAAATCACTGTTTGTGCTTAAAGGTAGCAAACCACCATCAAACGGAGACCCCAGAGCGTGCCGGAGGGCGCACTAAGATAAATTCTGATTGCGACCAGTTTCAAGTATAAAAGCCAATTCTCTTCAATCTAAATCAAGATTAGAGATGTTTTTGTGGATTCTAGAGAAATAAAACACTGAAATTGATCTTACATAAGAGAGCCAATAGCATAGAAATCTTCTCGGACCCCACTTTTTCGACGGCAATTTTTACGACAAAATGTACCAAATCGGATGCCCCTGCTGGACAGTGTGCTCGAGCAAGCCACTCAAATCTTGCTCAATCATGCAGAAATCTCCATGATCATGTGCAACATTTACAACTCAATACCTGCCTCCCACCTCGTTTCTTTGATAATCAGCTTCGAGTTTGTGTATATGAAAATGAAAGTAGAATTCTGATGCATTTCCAGGCCGAGCCACACATTCGTATTTTGGCCGGATAGCCACATTTAGTATTTTCAGTTGCAAAAAAATGCTTTTTATTGATGCTCAACCATTCCCAGGCACACAGAAACAGCACTTGACAGTATAAAATGCAACAAAGTGTATTTAGAGCCAAGAATTGAAGGGTACCCCCTTATATTATCAAATTTGCCCAGGCCCAGCTGATCCGATCAGTGGTTTGCTACCTTTAAGAAAACTTTTTTGCTCCTAATTTGAGAATTTTTGAAAAAAATCACAAATTTGGAGCTTATGCAGACATACAGTGTATAGGAAAGTTGGCTGAAATACTCTCTGACCTTTTGACAGCTGTTGTAGAATATCACCCTGTTCCGAAAAGAGCCACAGGCACAAATTCTTTACCCCGACACCAACTGTGCGATTTCCCCTCCTGTGAAAAATACTTGCGCACAAGAATCAAAATCATGCTATATCCTTAGTGGACAGCTGATGAGGTGTGCAAAGCCTGCTTTATTTACATCTGAAATTGAAACTTGAAAATCACTGTTTGTGCTTAAAGGTAGCAAACCACCATCAAACGGAGACCCCAGAGCGTGCCGGAGGGCGCACTAAGATAAATTCTGATTGCGACCAGTTTCAAGTATAAAAGCCAATTCTCTTCAATCTAAATCAAGATTAGAGATGTTTTTGTGGATTCTAGAGAAATAAAACACTGAAATTGATCTTACATAAGAGAGCCAATAGCATAGAAATCTTCTCGGACCCCACTTTTTCGACGGCAATTTTTACGACAAAATGTACCAAATCGGATGCCCCTGCTGGACAGTGTGCTCGAGCAAGCCACCCAAATCTTGCTAAATCATGCAGAAATCTCCATGATCATGTGCAACATTTACAACTCAATACCTGCCTCCCACCTCGTTTCTTTGATAATCAGCTTCGAGTTTGTGTATATGAAAATGAAAGTAGAATTCTGATGCATTTCCAGGCCGAGCCACACATTCGTATTTTGGCCGGATAGCCACATTTAGTATTTTCAGTTGCAAAAAAATGCTTTTTATTGATGCTCAACCATTCCCAGGCACACAGAAACAGCACTTGACAGTATAAAATGCAACAAAGTGTATTTAGAGCCAAGAATTGAAGGGTACCCCCTTATATTATCAAATTTGCCCAGGCCCAGCTGATCCGATCAGTGGTTTGCTACCTTTAAGAAAACTTTTTTGCTCCTAATTTGAGAATTTTTGAAAAAAATCACAAATTTGGAGCTTATGCAGACATACAGTGTATAGGAAAGTTGGCTGAAATACTCTCTGACCTTTTGACAGCTGTTGTAGAATATCACCCTGTTCCGAAAAGAGCCACAGGCACAAATTCTTTACCCCGACACCAACTGTGCGATTTCCCCTCCTGTGAAAAATACTTGCGCACAAGAATCAAAATCATGCTATATCCTTAGTGGACAGCTGATGAGGTGTGCAAAGCCTGCTTTATTTACATCTGAAATTGAAACTTGAAAATCACTGTTTGTGCTTAAAGGTAGCAAACCACCATCAAACGGAGACCCCAGAGCGTGCCGGAGGGCGCACTAAGATAAATTCTGATTGCGACCAGTTTCAAGTATAAAAGCCAATTCTCTTCAATCTAAATCAAGATTAGAGATGTTTTTGTGGATTCTAGAGAAATAAAACACTGAAATTGATCTTACATAAGAGAGCCAATAGCATAGAAATCTTCTCGGACCCCACTTTTTCGACGGCAATTTTTACGACAAAATGTACCAAATCGGATGCCCCTGCTGGACAGTGTGCTCGAGCAAGCCACTCAAATCTTGCTAAATCATGCAGAAATCTCCATGATCATGTGCAACATTTACAACTCAATACCTGCCTCCCACCTCGTTTCTTTGATAATCAGCTTCGAGTTTGTGTATATGAAAATGAAAGTAGAATTCTGATGCATTTCCAGGCCGAGCCACACATTCGTATTTTGGCCGGATAGCCACATTTAGTATTTTCAGTTGCAAAAAAATGCTTTTTATTGATGCTCAACCATTCCCAGGCACACAGAAACAGCACTTGACAGTATAAAATGCAACAAAGTGTATTTAGAGCCAAGAATTGAAGGGTACCCCCTTATATTATCAAATTTGCCCAGGCCCAGCTGATCCGATCAGTGGTTTGCTACCTTTAAGAAAACTTTTTTGCTCCTAATTTGAGAATTTTTGAAAAAAATCACAAATTTGGAGCTTATGCAGACATACAGTGTATAGGAAAGTTGGCTGAAATACTCTCTGACCTTTTGACAGCTGTTGTAGAATATCACCCTGTTCCGAAAAGAGCCACAGGCACAAATTCTTTACCCCGACACCAACTGTGCGATTTCCCCTCCTGTGAAAAATACTTGCGCACAAGAATCAAAATCATGCTATATCCTTAGTGGACAGCTGATGAGGTGTGCAAAGCCTGCTTTATTTACATCTGAAATTGAAACTTGAAAATCACTGTTTGTGCTTAAAGGTAGCAAACCACCATCAAACGGAGACCCCAGAGCGTGCCGGAGGGCGCACTAAGATAAATTCTGATTGCGACCAGTTTCAAGTATAAAAGCCAATTCTCTTCAATCTAAATCAAGATTAGAGATGTTTTTGTGGATTCTAGAGAAATAAAACACTGAAATTGATCTTACATAAGAGAGCCAATAGCATAGAAATCTTCTCGGACCCCACTTTTTCGACGGCAATTTTTACGACAAAATGTACCAAATCGGATGCCCCTGCTGGACAGTGTGCTCGAGCAAGCCACCCAAATCTTGCTAAATCATGCAGAAATCTCCATGATCATGTGCAACATTTACAACTCAATACCTGCCTCCCACCTCGTTTCTTTGATAATCAGCTTCGAGTTTGTGTATATGAAAATGAAAGTAGAATTCTGATGCATTTCCAGGCCGAGCCACACATTCGTATTTTGGCCGGATAGCCACATTTAGTATTTTCAGTTGCAAAAAAATGCTTTTTATTGATGCTCAACCATTCCCAGGCACACAGAAACAGCACTTGACAGTATAAAATGCAACAAAGTGTATTTAGAGCCAAGAATTGAAGGGTACCCCCTTATATTATCAAATTTGCCCAGGCCCAGCTGATCCGATCAGTGGTTTGCTACCTTTAAGAAAACTTTTTTGCTCCTAATTTGAGAATTTTTGAAAAAAATCACAAATTTGGAGCTTATGCAGACATACAGTGTATAGGAAAGTTGGCTGAAATACTCTCTGACCTTTTGACAGCTGTTGTAGAATATCACCCTGTTCCGAAAAGAGCCACAGGCACAAATTCTTTACCCCGACACCAACTGTGCGATTTCCCCTCCTGTGAAAAATACTTGCGCACAAGAATCAAAATCATGCTATATCCTTAGTGGACAGCTGATGAGGTGTGCAAAGCCTGCTTTATTTACATCTGAAATTGAAACTTGAAAATCACTGTTTGTGCTTAAAGGTAGCAAACCACCATCAAACGGAGACCCCAGAGCGTGCCGGAGGGCGCACTAAGATAAATTCTGATTGCGACCAGTTTCAAGTATAAAAGCCAATTCTCTTCAATCTAAATCAAGATTAGAGATGTTTTTGTGGATTCTAGAGAAATAAAACACTGAAATTGATCTTACATAAGAGAGCCAATAGCATAGAAATCTTCTCGGACCCCACTTTTTCGACGGCAATTTTTACGACAAAATGTACCAAATCGGATGCCCCTGCTGGACAGTGTGCTCGAGCAAGCCACTCAAATCTTGCTAAATCATGCAGAAATCTCCATGATCATGTGCAACATTTACAACTCAATACCTGCCTCCCACCTCGTTTCTTTGATAATCAGCTTCGAGTTTGTGTATATGAAAATGAAAGTAGAATTCTGATGCATTTCCAGGCCGAGCCACACATTCGTATTTTGGCCGGATAGCCACATTTAGTATTTTCAGTTGCAAAAAAATGCTTTTTATTGATGCTCAACCATTCCCAGGCACACAGAAACAGCACTTGACAGTATAAAATGCAACAAAGTGTATTTAGAGCCAAGAATTGAAGGGTACCCCCTTATATTATCAAATTTGCCCAGGCCCAGCTGATCCGATCAGTGGTTTGCTACCTTTAAGAAAACTTTTTTGCTCCTAATTTGAGAATTTTTGAAAAAAATCACAAATTTGGAGCTTATGCAGACATACAGTGTATAGGAAAGTTGGCTGAAATACTCTCTGACCTTTTGACAGCTGTTGTAGAATATCACCCTGTTCCGAAAAGAGCCACAGGCACAAATTCTTTACCCCGACACCAACTGTGCGATTTCCCCTCCTGTGAAAAATACTTGCGCACAAGAATCAAAATCATGCTATATCCTTAGTGGACAGCTGATGAGGTGTGCAAAGCCTGCTTTATTTACATCTGAAATTGAAACTTGAAAATCACTGTTTGTGCTTAAAGGTAGCAAACCACCATCAAACGGAGACCCCAGAGCGTGCCGGAGGGCGCACTAAGATAAATTCTGATTGCGACCAGTTTCAAGTATAAAAGCCAATTCTCTTCAATCTAAATCAAGATTAGAGATGTTTTTGTGGATTCTAGAGAAATAAAACACTGAAATTGATCTTACATAAGAGAGCCAATAGCATAGAAATCTTCTCGGACCCCACTTTTTCGACGGCAATTTTTACGACAAAATGTACCAAATCGGATGCCCCTGCTGGACAGTGTGCTCGAGCAAGCCACCCAAATCTTGCTAAATCATGCAGAAATCTCCATGATCATGTGCAACATTTACAACTCAATACCTGCCTCCCACCTCGTTTCTTTGATAATCAGCTTCGAGTTTGTGTATATGAAAATGAAAGTAGAATTCTGATGCATTTCCAGGCCGAGCCACACATTCGTATTTTGGCCGGATAGCCACATTTAGTATTTTCAGTTGCAAAAAAATGCTTTTTATTGATGCTCAACCATTCCCAGGCACACAGAAACAGCACTTGACAGTATAAAATGCAACAAAGTGTATTTAGAGCCAAGAATTGAAGGGTACCCCCTTATATCATCAAATTTGCCCAGGCCCAGCTGATCCGATCAGTGGTTTGCTACCTTTAAGAAAACTTTTTTGCTCCTAATTTGAGAATTTTTGAAAAAAATCACAAATTTGGAGCTTATGCAGACATACAGTGTATAGGAAAGTTGGCTGAAATACTCTCTGACCTTTTGACAGCTGTTGTAGAATATCACCCTGTTCCGAAAAGAGCCACAGGCACAAATTCTTTACCCCGACACCAACTGTGCGATTTCCCCTCCTGTGAAAAATACTTGCGCACAAGAATCAAAATCATGCTATATCCTTAGTGGACAGCTGATGAGGTGTGCAAAGCCTGCTTTATTTACATCTGAAATTGAAACTTGAAAATCACTGTTTGTGCTTAAAGGTAGCAAACCACCATCAAACGGAGACCCCAGAGCGTGCCGGAGGGCGCACTAAGATAAATTCTGATTGCGACCAGTTTCAAGTATAAAAGCCAATTCTCTTCAATCTAAATCAAGATTAGAGATGTTTTTGTGGATTCTAGAGAAATAAAACACTGAAATTGATCTTACATAAGAGAGCCAATAGCATAGAAATCTTCTCGGACCCCACTTTTTCGACGGCAATTTTTACGACAAAATGTACCAAATCGGATGCCCCTGCTGGACAGTGTGCTCGAGCAAGCCACCCAAATCTTGCTAAATCATGCAGAAATCTCCATGATCATGTGCAACATTTACAACTCAATACCTGCCTCCCACCTCGTTTCTTTGATAATCAGCTTCGAGTTTGTGTATATGAAAATGAAAGTAGAATTCTGATGCATTTCCAGGCCGAGCCACACATTCGTATTTTGGCCGGATAGCCACATTTAGTATTTTCAGTTGCAAAAAAATGCTTTTTATTGATGCTCAACCATTCCCAGGCACACAGAAACAGCACTTGACAGTATAAAATGCAACAAAGTGTATTTAGAGCCAAGAATTGAAGGGTACCCCCTTATATTATCAAATTTGCCCAGGCCCAGCTGATCCGATCAGTGGTTTGCTACCTTTAAGAAAACTTTTTTGCTCCTAATTTGAGAATTTTTGAAAAAAATCACAAATTTGGAGCTTATGCAGACATACAGTGTATAGGAAAGTTGGCTGAAATACTCTCTGACCTTTTGACAGCTGTTGTAGAATATCACCCTGTTCCGAAAAGAGCCACAGGCACAAATTCTTTACCCCGACACCAACTGTGCGATTTCCCCTCCTGTGAAAAATACTTGCGCACAAGAATCAAAATCATGCTATATCCTTAGTGGACAGCTGATGAGGTGTGCAAAGCCTGCTTTATTTACATCTGAAATTGAAACTTGAAAATCACTGTTTGTGCTTAAAGGTAGCAAACCACCATCAAACGGAGACCCCAGAGCGTGCCGGAGGGCGCACTAAGATAAATTCTGATTGCGACCAGTTTCAAGTATAAAAGCCAATTCTCTTCAATCTAAATCAAGATTAGAGATGTTTTTGTGGATTCTAGAGAAATAAAACACTGAAATTGATCTTACATAAGAGAGCCAATAGCATAGAAATCTTCTCGGACCCCACTTTTTCGACGGCAATTTTTACGACAAAATGTACCAAATCGGATGCCCCTGCTGGACAGTGTGCTCGAGCAAGCCACTCAAATCTTGCTAAATCATGCAGAAATCTCCATGATCATGTGCAACATTTACAACTCAATACCTGCCTCCCACCTCGTTTCTTTGATAATCAGCTTCGAGTTTGTGTATATGAAAATGAAAGTAGAATTCTGATGCATTTCCAGGCCGAGCCACACATTCGTATTTTGGCCGGATAGCCACATTTAGTATTTTCAGTTGCAAAAAAATGCTTTTTATTGATGCTCAACCATTCCCAGGCACACAGAAACAGCACTTGACAGTATAAAATGCAACAAAGTGTATTTAGAGCCAAGAATTGAAGGGTACCCCCTTATATTATCAAATTTGCCCAGGCCCAGCTGATCCGATCAGTGGTTTGCTACCTTTAAGAAAACTTTTTTGCTCCTAATTTGAGAATTTTTGAAAAAAATCACAAATTTGGAGCTTATGCAGACATACAGTGTATAGGAAAGTTGGCTGAAATACTCTCTGACCTTTTGACAGCTGTTGTAGAATATCACCCTGTTCCGAAAAGAGCCACAGGCACAAATTCTTTACCCCGACACCAACTGTGCGATTTCCCCTCCTGTGAAAAATACTTGCGCACAAGAATCAAAATCATGCTATATCCTTAGTGGACAGCTGATGAGGTGTGCAAAGCCTGCTTTATTTACATCTGAAATTGAAACTTGAAAATCACTGTTTGTGCTTAAAGGTAGCAAACCACCATCAAACGGAGACCCCAGAGCGTGCCGGAGGGCGCACTAAGATAAATTCTGATTGCGACCAGTTTCAAGTATAAAAGCCAATTCTCTTCAATCTAAATCAAGATTAGAGATGTTTTTGTGGATTCTAGAGAAATAAAACACTGAAATTGATCTTACATAAGAGAGCCAATAGCATAGAAATCTTCTCGGACCCCACTTTTTCGACGGCAATTTTTACGACAAAATGTACCAAATCGGATGCCCCTGCTGGACAGTGTGCTCGAGCAAGCCACCCAAATCTTGCTAAATCATGCAGAAATCTCCATGATCATGTGCAACATTTACAACTCAATACCTGCCTCCCACCTCGTTTCTTTGATAATCAGCTTCGAGTTTGTGTATATGAAAATGAAAGTAGAATTCTGATGCATTTCCAGGCCGAGCCACACATTCGTATTTTGGCCGGATAGCCACATTTAGTATTTTCAGTTGCAAAAAAATGCTTTTTATTGATGCTCAACCATTCCCAGGCACACAGAAACAGCACTTGACAGTATAAAATGCAACAAAGTGTATTTAGAGCCAAGAATTGAAGGGTACCCCCTTATATTATCAAATTTGCCCAGGCCCAGCTGATCCGATCAGTGGTTTGCTACCTTTAAGAAAACTTTTTTGCTCCTAATTTGAGAATTTTTGAAAAAAATCACAAATTTGGAGCTTATGCAGACATACAGTGTATAGGAAAGTTGGCTGAAATACTCTCTGACCTTTTGACAGCTGTTGTAGAATATCACCCTGTTCCGAAAAGAGCCACAGGCACAAATTCTTTACCCCGACACCAACTGTGCGATTTCCCCTCCTGTGAAAAATACTTGCGCACAAGAATCAAAATCATGCTATATCCTTAGTGGACAGCTGATGAGGTGTGCAAAGCCTGCTTTATTTACATCTGAAATTGAAACTTGAAAATCACTGTTTGTGCTTAAAGGTAGCAAACCACCATCAAACGGAGACCCCAGAGCGTGCCGGAGGGCGCACTAAGATAAATTCTGATTGCGACCAGTTTCAAGTATAAAAGCCAATTCTCTTCAATCTAAATCAAGATTAGAGATGTTTTTGTGGATTCTAGAGAAATAAAACACTGAAATTGATCTTACATAAGAGAGCCAATAGCATAGAAATCTTCTCGGACCCCACTTTTTCGACGGCAATTTTTACGACAAAATGTACCAAATCGGATGCCCCTGCTGGACAGTGTGCTCGAGCAAGCCACTCAAATCTTGCTAAATCATGCAGAAATCTCCATGATCATGTGCAACATTTACAACTCAATACCTGCCTCCCACCTCGTTTCTTTGATAATCAGCTTCGAGTTTGTGTATATGAAAATGAAAGTAGAATTCTGATGCATTTCCAGGCCGAGCCACACATTCGTATTTTGGCCGGATAGCCACATTTAGTATTTTCAGTTGCAAAAAAATGCTTTTTATTGATGCTCAACCATTCCCAGGCACACAGAAACAGCACTTGACAGTATAAAATGCAACAAAGTGTATTTAGAGCCAAGAATTGAAGGGTACCCCCTTATATTATCAAATTTGCCCAGGCCCAGCTGATCCGATCAGTGGTTTGCTACCTTTAAGAAAACTTTTTTGCTCCTAATTTGAGAATTTTTGAAAAAAATCACAAATTTGGAGCTTATGCAGACATACAGTGTATAGGAAAGTTGGCTGAAATACTCTCTGACCTTTTGACAGCTGTTGTAGAATATCACCCTGTTCCGAAAAGAGCCACAGGCACAAATTCTTTACCCCGACACCAACTGTGCGATTTCCCCTCCTGTGAAAAATACTTGCGCACAAGAATCAAAATCATGCTATATCCTTAGTGGACAGCTGATGAGGTGTGCAAAGCCTGCTTTATTTACATCTGAAATTGAAACTTGAAAATCACTGTTTGTGCTTAAAGGTAGCAAACCACCATCAAACGGAGACCCCAGAGCGTGCCGGAGGGCGCACTAAGATAAATTCTGATTGCGACCAGTTTCAAGTATAAAAGCCAATTCTCTTCAATCTAAATCAAGATTAGAGATGTTTTTGTGGATTCTAGAGAAATAAAACACTGAAATTGATCTTACATAAGAGAGCCAATAGCATAGAAATCTTCTCGGACCCCACTTTTTCGACGGCAATTTTTACGACAAAATGTACCAAATCGGATGCCCCTGCTGGACAGTGTGCTCGAGCAAGCCACTCAAATCTTGCTAAATCATGCAGAAATCTCCATGATCATGTGCAACATTTACAACTCAATACCTGCCTCCCACCTCGTTTCTTTGATAATCAGCTTCGAGTTTGTGTATATGAAAATGAAAGTAGAATTCTGATGCATTTCCAGGCCGAGCCACACATTCGTATTTTGGCCGGATAGCCACATTTAGTATTTTCAGTTGCAAAAAAATGCTTTTTATTGATGCTCAACCATTCCCAGGCACACAGAAACAGCACTTGACAGTATAAAATGCAACAAAGTGTATTTAGAGCCAAGAATTGAAGGGTACCCCCTTATATTATCAAATTTGCCCAGGCCCAGCTGATCCGATCAGTGGTTTGCTACCTTTAAGAAAACTTTTTTGCTCCTAATTTGAGAATTTTTGAAAAAAATCACAAATTTGGAGCTTATGCAGACATACAGTGTATAGGAAAGTTGGCTGAAATACTCTCTGACCTTTTGACAGCTGTTGTAGAATATCACCCTGTTCCGAAAAGAGCCACAGGCACAAATTCTTTACCCCGACACCAACTGTGCGATTTCCCCTCCTGTGAAAAATACTTGCGCACAAGAATCAAAATCATGCTATATCCTTAGTGGACAGCTGATGAGGTGTGCAAAGCCTGCTTTATTTACATCTGAAATTGAAACTTGAAAATCACTGTTTGTGCTTAAAGGTAGCAAACCACCATCAAACGGAGACCCCAGAGCGTGCCGGAGGGCGCACTAAGATAAATTCTGATTGCGACCAGTTTCAAGTATAAAAGCCAATTCTCTTCAATCTAAATCAAGATTAGAGATGTTTTTGTGGATTCTAGAGAAATAAAACACTGAAATTGATCTTACATAAGAGAGCCAATAGCATAGAAATCTTCTCGGACCCCACTTTTTCGACGGCAATTTTTACGACAAAATGTACCAAATCGGATGCCCCTGCTGGACAGTGTGCTCGAGCAAGCCACTCAAATCTTGCTAAATCATGCAGAAATCTCCATGATCATGTGCAACATTTACAACTCAATACCTGCCTCCCACCTCGTTTCTTTGATAATCAGCTTCGAGTTTGTGTATATGAAAATGAAAGTAGAATTCTGATGCATTTCCAGGCCGAGCCACACATTCGTATTTTGGCCGGATAGCCACATTTAGTATTTTCAGTTGCAAAAAAATGCTTTTTATTGATGCTCAACCATTCCCAGGCACACAGAAACAGCACTTGACAGTATAAAATGCAACAAAGTGTATTTAGAGCCAAGAATTGAAGGGTACCCCCTTATATTATCAAATTTGCCCAGGCCCAGCTGATCCGATCAGTGGTTTGCTACCTTTAAGAAAACTTTTTTGCTCCTAATTTGAGAATTTTTGAAAAAAATCACAAATTTGGAGCTTATGCAGACATACAGTGTATAGGAAAGTTGGCTGAAATACTCTCTGACCTTTTGACAGCTGTTGTAGAATATCACCCTGTTCCGAAAAGAGCCACAGGCACAAATTCTTTACCCCGACACCAACTGTGCGATTTCCCCTCCTGTGAAAAATACTTGCGCACAAGAATCAAAATCATGCTATATCCTTAGTGGACAGCTGATGAGGTGTGCAAAGCCTGCTTTATTTACATCTGAAATTGAAACTTGAAAATCACTGTTTGTGCTTAAAGGTAGCAAACCACCATCAAACGGAGACCCCAGAGCGTGCCGGAGGGCGCACTAAGATAAATTCTGATTGCGACCAGTTTCAAGTATAAAAGCCAATTCTCTTCAATCTAAATCAAGATTAGAGATGTTTTTGTGGATTCTAGAGAAATAAAACACTGAAATTGATCTTACATAAGAGAGCCAATAGCATAGAAATCTTCTCGGACCCCACTTTTTCGACGGCAATTTTTACGACAAAATGTACCAAATCGGATGCCCCTGCTGGACAGTGTGCTCGAGCAAGCCACTCAAATCTTGCTAAATCATGCAGAAATCTCCATGATCATGTGCAACATTTACAACTCAATACCTGCCTCCCACCTCGTTTCTTTGATAATCAGCTTCGAGTTTGTGTATATGAAAATGAAAGTAGAATTCTGATGCATTTCCAGGCCGAGCCACACATTCATATTTTGGCCGGATAGCCACATTTAGTATTTTCAGTTGCAAAAAAATGCTTTTTATTGATGCTCAACCATTCCCAGGCACACAGAAACAGCACTTGACAGTATAAAATGCAACAAAGTGTATTTAGAGCCAAGAATTGAAGGGTACCCCCTTATATTATCAAATTTGCCCAGGCCCAGCTGATCCGATCAGTGGTTTGCTACCTTTAAGAAAACTTTTTTGCTCCTAATTTGAGAATTTTTGAAAAAAATCACAAATTTGGAGCTTATGCAGACATACAGTGTATAGGAAAGTTGGCTGAAATACTCTCTGACCTTTTGACAGCTGTTGTAGAATATCACCCTGTTCCGAAAAGAGCCACAGGCACAAATTCTTTACCCCGACACCAACTGTGCGATTTCCCCTCCTGTGAAAAATACTTGCGCACAAGAATCAAAATCATGCTATATCCTTAGTGGACAGCTGATGAGGTGTGCAAAGCCTGCTTTATTTACATCTGAAATTGAAACTTGAAAATCACTGTTTGTGCTTAAAGGTAGCAAACCACCATCAAACGGAGACCCCAGAGCGTGCCGGAGGGCGCACTAAGATAAATTCTGATTGCGACCAGTTTCAAGTATAAAAGCCAATTCTCTTCAATCTAAATCAAGATTAGAGATGTTTTTGTGGATTCTAGAGAAATAAAACACTGAAATTGATCTTACATAAGAGAGCCAATAGCATAGAAATCTTCTCGGACCCCACTTTTTCGACGGCAATTTTTACGACAAAATGTACCAAATCGGATGCCCCTGCTGGACAGTGTGCTCGAGCAAGCCACCCAAATCTTGCTAAATCATGCAGAAATCTCCATGATCATGTGCAACATTTACAACTCAATACCTGCCTCCCACCTCGTTTCTTTGATAATCAGCTTCGAGTTTGTGTATATGAAAATGAAAGTAGAATTCTGATGCATTTCCAGGCCGAGCCACACATTCGTATTTTGGCCGGATAGCCACATTTAGTATTTTCAGTTGCAAAAAAATGCTTTTTATTGATGCTCAACCATTCCCAGGCACACAGAAACAGCACTTGACAGTATAAAATGCAACAAAGTGTATTTAGAGCCAAGAATTGAAGGGTACCCCCTTATATTATCAAATTTGCCCAGGCCCAGCTGATCCGATCAGTGGTTTGCTACCTTTAAGAAAACTTTTTTGCTCCTAATTTGAGAATTTTTGAAAAAAATCACAAATTTGGAGCTTATGCAGACATACAGTGTATAGGAAAGTTGGCTGAAATACTCTCTGACCTTTTGACAGCTGTTGTAGAATATCACCCTGTTCCGAAAAGAGCCACAGGCACAAATTCTTTACCCCGACACCAACTGTGCGATTTCCCCTCCTGTGAAAAATACTTGCGCACAAGAATCAAAATCATGCTATATCCTTAGTGGACAGCTGATGAGGTGTGCAAAGCCTGCTTTATTTACATCTGAAATTGAAACTTGAAAATCACTGTTTGTGCTTAAAGGTAGCAAACCACCATCAAACGGAGACCCCAGAGCGTGCCGGAGGGCGCACTAAGATAAATTCTGATTGCGACCAGTTTCAAGTATAAAAGCCAATTCTCTTCAATCTAAATCAAGATTAGAGATGTTTTTGTGGATTCTAGAGAAATAAAACACTGAAATTGATCTTACATAAGAGAGCCAATAGCATAGAAATCTTCTCGGACCCCACTTTTTCGACGGCAATTTTTACGACAAAATGTACCAAATCGGATGCCCCTGCTGGACAGTGTGCTCGAGCAAGCCACTCAAATCTTGCTAAATCATGCAGAAATCTCCATGATCATGTGCAACATTTACAACTCAATACCTGCCTCCCACCTCGTTTCTTTGATAATCAGCTTCGAGTTTGTGTATATGAAAATGAAAGTAGAATTCTGATGCATTTCCAGGCCGAGCCACACATTCGTATTTTGGCCGGATAGCCACATTTAGTATTTTCAGTTGCAAAAAAATGCTTTTTATTGATGCTCAACCATTCCCAGGCACACAGAAACAGCACTTGACAGTATAAAATGCAACAAAGTGTATTTAGAGCCAAGAATTGAAGGGTACCCCCTTATATTATCAAATTTGCCCAGGCCCAGCTGATCCGATCAGTGGTTTGCTACCTTTAAGAAAACTTTTTTGCTCCTAATTTGAGAATTTTTGAAAAAAATCACAAATTTGGAGCTTATGCAGACATACAGTGTATAGGAAAGTTGGCTGAAATACTCTCTGACCTTTTGACAGCTGTTGTAGAATATCACCCTGTTCCGAAAAGAGCCACAGGCACAAATTCTTTACCCCGACACCAACTGTGCGATTTCCCCTCCTGTGAAAAATACTTGCGCACAAGAATCAAAATCATGCTATATCCTTAGTGGACAGCTGATGAGGTGTGCAAAGCCTGCTTTATTTACATCTGAAATTGAAACTTGAAAATCACTGTTTGTGCTTAAAGGTAGCAAACCACCATCAAACGGAGACCCCAGAGCGTGCCGGAGGGCGCACTAAGATAAATTCTGATTGCGACCAGTTTCAAGTATAAAAGCCAATTCTCTTCAATCTAAATCAAGATTAGAGATGTTTTTGTGGATTCTAGAGAAATAAAACACTGAAATTGATCTTACATAAGAGAGCCAATAGCATAGAAATCTTCTCGGACCCCACTTTTTCGACGGCAATTTTTACGACAAAATGTACCAAATCGGATGCCCCTGCTGGACAGTGTGCTCGAGCAAGCCACCCAAATCTTGCTAAATCATGCAGAAATCTCCATGATCATGTGCAACATTTACAACTCAATACCTGCCTCCCACCTCGTTTCTTTGATAATCAGCTTCGAGTTTGTGTATATGAAAATGAAAGTAGAATTCTGATGCATTTCCAGGCCGAGCCACACATTCGTATTTTGGCCGGATAGCCACATTTAGTATTTTCAGTTGCAAAAAAATGCTTTTTATTGATGCTCAACCATTCCCAGGCACACAGAAACAGCACTTGACAGTATAAAATGCAACAAAGTGTATTTAGAGCCAAGAATTGAAGGGTACCCCCTTATATTATCAAATTTGCCCAGGCCCAGCTGATCCGATCAGTGGTTTGCTACCTTTAAGAAAACTTTTTTGCTCCTAATTTGAGAATTTTTGAAAAAAATCACAAATTTGGAGCTTATGCAGACATACAGTGTATAGGAAAGTTGGCTGAAATACTCTCTGACCTTTTGACAGCTGTTGTAGAATATCACCCTGTTCCGAAAAGAGCCACAGGCACAAATTCTTTACCCCGACACCAACTGTGCGATTTCCCCTCCTGTGAAAAATACTTGCGCACAAGAATCAAAATCATGCTATATCCTTAGTGGACAGCTGATGAGGTGTGCAAAGCCTGCTTTATTTACATCTGAAATTGAAACTTGAAAATCACTGTTTGTGCTTAAAGGTAGCAAACCACCATCAAACGGAGACCCCAGAGCGTGCCGGAGGGCGCACTAAGATAAATTCTGATTGCGACCAGTTTCAAGTATAAAAGCCAATTCTCTTCAATCTAAATCAAGATTAGAGATGTTTTTGTGGATTCTAGAGAAATAAAACACTGAAATTGATCTTACATAAGAGAGCCAATAGCATAGAAATCTTCTCGGACCCCACTTTTTCGACGGCAATTTTTACGACAAAATGTACCAAATCGGATGCCCCTGCTGGACAGTGTGCTCGAGCAAGCCACTCAAATCTTGCTAAATCATGCAGAAATCTCCATGATCATGTGCAACATTTACAACTCAATACCTGCCTCCCACCTCGTTTCTTTGATAATCAGCTTCGAGTTTGTGTATATGAAAATGAAAGTAGAATTCTGATGCATTTCCAGGCCGAGCCACACATTCGTATTTTGGCCGGATAGCCACATTTAGTATTTTCAGTTGCAAAAAAATGCTTTTTATTGATGCTCAACCATTCCCAGGCACACAGAAACAGCACTTGACAGTATAAAATGCAACAAAGTGTATTTAGAGCCAAGAATTGAAGGGTACCCCCTTATATTATCAAATTTGCCCAGGCCCAGCTGATCCGATCAGTGGTTTGCTACCTTTAAGAAAACTTTTTTGCTCCTAATTTGAGAATTTTTGAAAAAAATCACAAATTTGGAGCTTATGCAGACATACAGTGTATAGGAAAGTTGGCTGAAATACTCTCTGACCTTTTGACAGCTGTTGTAGAATATCACCCTGTTCCGAAAAGAGCCACAGGCACAAATTCTTTACCCCGACACCAACTGTGCAATTTCCCCTCCTGTGAAAAATACTTGCGCACAAGAATCAAAATCATGCTATATCCTTAGTGGACAGCTGATGAGGTGTGCAAAGCCTGCTTTATTTACATCTGAAATTGAAACTTGAAAATCACTGTTTGTGCTTAAAGGTAGCAAACCACCATCAAACGGAGACCCCAGAGCGTGCCGGAGGGCGCACTAAGATAAATTCTGATTGCGACCAGTTTCAAGTATAAAAGCCAATTCTCTTCAATCTAAATCAAGATTAGAGATGTTTTTGTGGATTCTAGAGAAATAAAACACTGAAATTGATCTTACATAAGAGAGCCAATAGCATAGAAATCTTCTCGGACCCCACTTTTTCGACGGCAATTTTTACGACAAAATGTACCAAATCGGATGCCCCTGCTGGACAGTGTGCTCGAGCAAGCCACTCAAATCTTGCTAAATCATGCAGAAATCTCCATGATCATGTGCAACATTTACAACTCAATACCTGCCTCCCACCTCGTTTCTTTGATAATCAGCTTCGAGTTTGTGTATATGAAAATGAAAGTAGAATTCTGATGCATTTCCAGGCCGAGCCACACATTCGTATTTTGGCCGGATAGCCACATTTAGTATTTTCAGTTGCAAAAAAATGCTTTTTATTGATGCTCAACCATTCCCAGGCACACAGAAACAGCACTTGACAGTATAAAATGCAACAAAGTGTATTTAGAGCCAAGAATTGAAGGGTACCCCCTTATATTATCAAATTTGCCCAGGCCCAGCTGATCCGATCAGTGGTTTGCTACCTTTAAGAAAACTTTTTTGCTCCTAATTTGAGAATTTTTGAAAAAAATCACAAATTTGGAGCTTATGCAGACATACAGTGTATAGGAAAGTTGGCTGAAATACTCTCTGACCTTTTGACAGCTGTTGTAGAATATCACCCTGTTCCGAAAAGAGCCACAGGCACAAATTCTTTACCCCGACACCAACTGTGCGATTTCCCCTCCTGTGAAAAATACTTGCGCACAAGAATCAAAATCATGCTATATCCTTAGTGGACAGCTGATGAGGTGTGCAAAGCCTGCTTTATTTACATCTGAAATTGAAACTTGAAAATCACTGTTTGTGCTTAAAGGTAGCAAACCACCATCAAACGGAGACCCCAGAGCGTGCCGGAGGGCGCACTAAGATAAATTCTGATTGCGACCAGTTTCAAGTATAAAAGCCAATTCTCTTCAATCTAAATCAAGATTAGAGATGTTTTTGTGGATTCTAGAGAAATAAAACACTGAAATTGATCTTACATAAGAGAGCCAATAGCATAGAAATCTTCTCGGACCCCACTTTTTCGACGGCAATTTTTACGACAAAATGTACCAAATCGGATGCCCCTGCTGGACAGTGTGCTCGAGCAAGCCACTCAAATCTTGCTAAATCATGCAGAAATCTCCATGATCATGTGCAACATTTACAACTCAATACCTGCCTCCCACCTCGTTTCTTTGATAATCAGCTTCGAGTTTGTGTATATGAAAATGAAAGTAGAATTCTGATGCATTTCCAGGCCGAGCCACACATTCGTATTTTGGCCGGATAGCCACATTTAGTATTTTCAGTTGCAAAAAAATGCTTTTTATTGATGCTCAACCATTCCCAGGCACACAGAAACAGCACTTGACAGTATAAAATGCAACAAAGTGTATTTAGAGCCAAGAATTGAAGGGTACCCCCTTATATTATCAAATTTGCCCAGGCCCAGCTGATCCGATCAGTGGTTTGCTACCTTTAAGAAAACTTTTTTGCTCCTAATTTGAGAATTTTTGAAAAAAATCACAAATTTGGAGCTTATGCAGACATACAGTGTATAGGAAAGTTGGCTGAAATACTCTCTGACCTTTTGACAGCTGTTGTAGAATATCACCCTGTTCCGAAAAGAGCCACAGGCACAAATTCTTTACCCCGACACCAACTGTGCGATTTCCCCTCCTGTGAAAAATACTTGCGCACAAGAATCAAAATCATGCTATATCCTTAGTGGACAGCTGATGAGGTGTGCAAAGCCTGCTTTATTTACATCTGAAATTGAAACTTGAAAATCACTGTTTGTGCTTAAAGGTAGCAAACCACCATCAAACGGAGACCCCAGAGCGTGCCGGAGGGCGCACTAAGATAAATTCTGATTGCGACCAGTTTCAAGTATAAAAGCCAATTCTCTTCAATCTAAATCAAGATTAGAGATGTTTTTGTGGATTCTAGAGAAATAAAACACTGAAATTGATCTTACATAAGAGAGCCAATAGCATAGAAATCTTCTCGGACCCCACTTTTTCGACGGCAATTTTTACGACAAAATGTACCAAATCGGATGCCCCTGCTGGACAGTGTGCTCGAGCAAGCCACCCAAATCTTGCTAAATCATGCAGAAATCTCCATGATCATGTGCAACATTTACAACTCAATACCTGCCTCCCACCTCGTTTCTTTGATAATCAGCTTCGAGTTTGTGTATATGAAAATGAAAGTAGAATTCTGATGCATTTCCAGGCCGAGCCACACATTCGTATTTTGGCCGGATAGCCACATTTAGTATTTTCAGTTGCAAAAAAATGCTTTTTATTGATGCTCAACCATTCCCAGGCACACAGAAACAGCACTTGACAGTATAAAATGCAACAAAGTGTATTTAGAGCCAAGAATTGAAGGGTACCCCCTTATATTATCAAATTTGCCCAGGCCCAGCTGATCCGATCAGTGGTTTGCTACCTTTAAGAAAACTTTTTTGCTCCTAATTTGAGAATTTTTGAAAAAAATCACAAATTTGGAGCTTATGCAGACATACAGTGTATAGGAAAGTTGGCTGAAATACTCTCTGACCTTTTGACAGCTGTTGTAGAATATCACCCTGTTCCGAAAAGAGCCACAGGCACAAATTCTTTACCCCGACACCAACTGTGCGATTTCCCCTCCTGTGAAAAATACTTGCGCACAAGAATCAAAATCATGCTATATCCTTAGTGGACAGCTGATGAGGTGTGCAAAGCCTGCTTTATTTACATCTGAAATTGAAACTTGAAAATCACTGTTTGTGCTTAAAGGTAGCAAACCACCATCAAACGGAGACCCCAGAGCGTGCCGGAGGGCGCACTAAGATAAATTCTGATTGCGACCAGTTTCAAGTATAAAAGCCAATTCTCTTCAATCTAAATCAAGATTAGAGATGTTTTTGTGGATTCTAGAGAAATAAAACACTGAAATTGATCTTACATAAGAGAGCCAATAGCATAGAAATCTTCTCGGACCCCACTTTTTCGACGGCAATTTTTACGACAAAATGTACCAAATCGGATGCCCCTGCTGGACAGTGTGCTCGAGCAAGCCACTCAAATCTTGCTAAATCATGCAGAAATCTCCATGATCATGTGCAACATTTACAACTCAATACCTGCCTCCCACCTCGTTTCTTTGATAATCAGCTTCGAGTTTGTGTATATGAAAATGAAAGTAGAATTCTGATGCATTTCCAGGCCGAGCCACACATTCGTATTTTGGCCGGATAGCCACATTTAGTATTTTCAGTTGCAAAAAAATGCTTTTTATTGATGCTCAACCATTCCCAGGCACACAGAAACAGCACTTGACAGTATAAAATGCAACAAAGTGTATTTAGAGCCAAGAATTGAAGGGTACCCCCTTATATTATCAAATTTGCCCAGGCCCAGCTGATCCGATCAGTGGTTTGCTACCTTTAAGAAAACTTTTTTGCTCCTAATTTGAGAATTTTTGAAAAAAATCACAAATTTGGAGCTTATGCAGACATACAGTGTATAGGAAAGTTGGCTGAAATACTCTCTGACCTTTTGACAGCTGTTGTAGAATATCACCCTGTTCCGAAAAGAGCCACAGGCACAAATTCTTTACCCCGACACCAACTGTGCGATTTCCCCTCCTGTGAAAAATACTTGCGCACAAGAATCAAAATCATGCTATATCCTTAGTGGACAGCTGATGAGGTGTGCAAAGCCTGCTTTATTTACATCTGAAATTGAAACTTGAAAATCACTGTTTGTGCTTAAAGGTAGCAAACCACCATCAAACGGAGACCCCAGAGCGTGCCGGAGGGCGCACTAAGATAAATTCTGATTGCGACCAGTTTCAAGTATAAAAGCCAATTCTCTTCAATCTAAATCAAGATTAGAGATGTTTTTGTGGATTCTAGAGAAATAAAACACTGAAATTGATCTTACATAAGAGAGCCAATAGCATAGAAATCTTCTCGGACCCCACTTTTTCGACGGCAATTTTTACGACAAAATGTACCAAATCGGATGCCCCTGCTGGACAGTGTGCTCGAGCAAGCCACCCAAATCTTGCTAAATCATGCAGAAATCTCCATGATCATGTGCAACATTTACAACTCAATACCTGCCTCCCACCTCGTTTCTTTGATAATCAGCTTCGAGTTTGTGTATATGAAAATGAAAGTAGAATTCTGATGCATTTCCAGGCCGAGCCACACATTCGTATTTTGGCCGGATAGCCACATTTAGTATTTTCAGTTGCAAAAAAATGCTTTTTATTGATGCTCAACCATTCCCAGGCACACAGAAACAGCACTTGACAGTATAAAATGCAACAAAGTGTATTTAGAGCCAAGAATTGAAGGGTACCCCCTTATATTATCAAATTTGCCCAGGCCCAGCTGATCCGATCAGTGGTTTGCTACCTTTAAGAAAACTTTTTTGCTCCTAATTTGAGAATTTTTGAAAAAAATCACAAATTTGGAGCTTATGCAGACATACAGTGTATAGGAAAGTTGGCTGAAATACTCTCTGACCTTTTGACAGCTGTTGTAGAATATCACCCTGTTCCGAAAAGAGCCACAGGCACAAATTCTTTACCCCGACACCAACTGTGCGATTTCCCCTCCTGTGAAAAATACTTGCGCACAAGAATCAAAATCATGCTATATCCTTAGTGGACAGCTGATGAGGTGTGCAAAGCCTGCTTTATTTACATCTGAAATTGAAACTTGAAAATCACTGTTTGTGCTTAAAGGTAGCAAACCACCATCAAACGGAGACCCCAGAGCGTGCCGGAGGGCGCACTAAGATAAATTCTGATTGCGACCAGTTTCAAGTATAAAAGCCAATTCTCTTCAATCTAAATCAAGATTAGAGATGTTTTTGTGGATTCTAGAGAAATAAAACACTGAAATTGATCTTACATAAGAGAGCCAATAGCATAGAAATCTTCTCGGACCCCACTTTTTCGACGGCAATTTTTACGACAAAATGTACCAAATCGGATGCCCCTGCTGGACAGTGTGCTCGAGCAAGCCACTCAAATCTTGCTAAATCATGCAGAAATCTCCATGATCATGTGCAACATTTACAACTCAATACCTGCCTCCCACCTCGTTTCTTTGATAATCAGCTTCGAGTTTGTGTATATGAAAATGAAAGTAGAATTCTGATGCATTTCCAGGCCGAGCCACACATTCGTATTTTGGCCGGATAGCCACATTTAGTATTTTCAGTTGCAAAAAAATGCTTTTTATTGATGCTCAACCATTCCCAGGCACACAGAAACAGCACTTGACAGTATAAAATGCAACAAAGTGTATTTAGAGCCAAGAATTGAAGGGTACCCCCTTATATTATCAAATTTGCCCAGGCCCAGCTGATCCGATCAGTGGTTTGCTACCTTTAAGAAAACTTTTTTGCTCCTAATTTGAGAATTTTTGAAAAAAATCACAAATTTGGAGCTTATGCAGACATACAGTGTATAGGAAAGTTGGCTGAAATACTCTCTGACCTTTTGACAGCTGTTGTAGAATATCACCCTGTTCCGAAAAGAGCCACAGGCACAAATTCTTTACCCCGACACCAACTGTGCGATTTCCCCTCCTGTGAAAAATACTTGCGCACAAGAATCAAAATCATGCTATATCCTTAGTGGACAGCTGATGAGGTGTGCAAAGCCTGCTTTATTTACATCTGAAATTGAAACTTGAAAATCACTGTTTGTGCTTAAAGGTAGCAAACCACCATCAAACGGAGACCCCAGAGCGTGCCGGAGGGCGCACTAAGATAAATTCTGATTGCGACCAGTTTCAAGTATAAAAGCCAATTCTCTTCAATCTAAATCAAGATTAGAGATGTTTTTGTGGATTCTAGAGAAATAAAACACTGAAATTGATCTTACATAAGAGAGCCAATAGCATAGAAATCTTCTCGGACCCCACTTTTTCGACGGCAATTTTTACGACAAAATGTACCAAATCGGATGCCCCTGCTGGACAGTGTGCTCGAGCAAGCCACCCAAATCTTGCTAAATCATGCAGAAATCTCCATGATCATGTGCAACATTTACAACTCAATACCTGCCTCCCACCTCGTTTCTTTGATAATCAGCTTCGAGTTTGTGTATATGAAAATGAAAGTAGAATTCTGATGCATTTCCAGGCCGAGCCACACATTCGTATTTTGGCCGGATAGCCACATTTAGTATTTTCAGTTGCAAAAAAATGCTTTTTATTGATGCTCAACCATTCCCAGGCACACAGAAACAGCACTTGACAGTATAAAATGCAACAAAGTGTATTTAGAGCCAAGAATTGAAGGGTACCCCCTTATATTATCAAATTTGCCCAGGCCCAGCTGATCCGATCAGTGGTTTGCTACCTTTAAGAAAACTTTTTTGCTCCTAATTTGAGAATTTTTGAAAAAAATCACAAATTTGGAGCTTATGCAGACATACAGTGTATAGGAAAGTTGGCTGAAATACTCTCTGACCTTTTGACAGCTGTTGTAGAATATCACCCTGTTCCGAAAAGAGCCACAGGCACAAATTCTTTACCCCGACACCAACTGTGCGATTTCCCCTCCTGTGAAAAATACTTGCGCACAAGAATCAAAATCATGCTATATCCTTAGTGGACAGCTGATGAGGTGTGCAAAGCCTGCTTTATTTACATCTGAAATTGAAACTTGAAAATCACTGTTTGTGCTTAAAGGTAGCAAACCACCATCAAACGGAGACCCCAGAGCGTGCCGGAGGGCGCACTAAGATAAATTCTGATTGCGACCAGTTTCAAGTATAAAAGCCAATTCTCTTCAATCTAAATCAAGATTAGAGATGTTTTTGTGGATTCTAGAGAAATAAAACACTGAAATTGATCTTACATAAGAGAGCCAATAGCATAGAAATCTTCTCGGACCCCACTTTTTCGACGGCAATTTTTACGACAAAATGTACCAAATCGGATGCCCCTGCTGGACAGTGTGCTCGAGCAAGCCACTCAAATCTTGCTAAATCATGCAGAAATCTCCATGATCATGTGCAACATTTACAACTCAATACCTGCCTCCCACCTCGTTTCTTTGATAATCAGCTTCGAGTTTGTGTATATGAAAATGAAAGTAGAATTCTGATGCATTTCCAGGCCGAGCCACACATTCGTATTTTGGCCGGATAGCCACATTTAGTATTTTCAGTTGCAAAAAAATGCTTTTTATTGATGCTCAACCATTCCCAGGCACACAGAAACAGCACTTGACAGTATAAAATGCAACAAAGTGTATTTAGAGCCAAGAATTGAAGGGTACCCCCTTATATTATCAAATTTGCCCAGGCCCAGCTGATCCGATCAGTGGTTTGCTACCTTTAAGAAAACTTTTTTGCTCCTAATTTGAGAATTTTTGAAAAAAATCACAAATTTGGAGCTTATGCAGACATACAGTGTATAGGAAAGTTGGCTGAAATACTCTCTGACCTTTTGACAGCTGTTGTAGAATATCACCCTGTTCCGAAAAGAGCCACAGGCACAAATTCTTTACCCCGACACCAACTGTGCGATTTCCCCTCCTGTGAAAAATACTTGCGCACAAGAATCAAAATCATGCTATATCCTTAGTGGACAGCTGATGAGGTGTGCAAAGCCTGCTTTATTTACATCTGAAATTGAAACTTGAAAATCACTGTTTGTGCTTAAAGGTAGCAAACCACCATCAAACGGAGACCCCAGAGCGTGCCGGAGGGCGCACTAAGATAAATTCTGATTGCGACCAGTTTCAAGTATAAAAGCCAATTCTCTTCAATCTAAATCAAGATTAGAGATGTTTTTGTGGATTCTAGAGAAATAAAACACTGAAATTGATCTTACATAAGAGAGCCAATAGCATAGAAATCTTCTCGGACCCCACTTTTTCGACGGCAATTTTTACGACAAAATGTACCAAATCGGATGCCCCTGCTGGACAGTGTGCTCGAGCAAGCCACTCAAATCTTGCTAAATCATGCAGAAATCTCCATGATCATGTGCAACATTTACAACTCAATACCTGCCTCCCACCTCGTTTCTTTGATAATCAGCTTCGAGTTTGTGTATATGAAAATGAAAGTAGAATTCTGATGCATTTCCAGGCCGAGCCACACATTCGTATTTTGGCCGGATAGCCACATTTAGTATTTTCAGTTGCAAAAAAATGCTTTTTATTGATGCTCAACCATTCCCAGGCACACAGAAACAGCACTTGACAGTATAAAATGCAACAAAGTGTATTTAGAGCCAAGAATTGAAGGGTACCCCCTTATATTATCAAATTTGCCCAGGCCCAGCTGATCCGATCAGTGGTTTGCTACCTTTAAGAAAACTTTTTTGCTCCTAATTTGAGAATTTTTGAAAAAAATCACAAATTTGGAGCTTATGCAGACATACAGTGTATAGGAAAGTTGGCTGAAATACTCTCTGACCTTTTGACAGCTGTTGTAGAATATCACCCTGTTCCGAAAAGAGCCACAGGCACAAATTCTTTACCCCGACACCAACTGTGCGATTTCCCCTCCTGTGAAAAATACTTGCGCACAAGAATCAAAATCATGCTATATCCTTAGTGGACAGCTGATGAGGTGTGCAAAGCCTGCTTTATTTACATCTGAAATTGAAACTTGAAAATCACTGTTTGTGCTTAAAGGTAGCAAACCACCATCAAACGGAGACCCCAGAGCGTGCCGGAGGGCGCACTAAGATAAATTCTGATTGCGACCAGTTTCAAGTATAAAAGCCAATTCTCTTCAATCTAAATCAAGATTAGAGATGTTTTTGTGGATTCTAGAGAAATAAAACACTGAAATTGATCTTACATAAGAGAGCCAATAGCATAGAAATCTTCTCGGACCCCACTTTTTCGACGGCAATTTTTACGACAAAATGTACCAAATCGGATGCCCCTGCTGGACAGTGTGCTCGAGCAAGCCACTCAAATCTTGCTAAATCATGCAGAAATCTCCATGATCATGTGCAACATTTACAACTCAATACCTGCCTCCCACCTCGTTTCTTTGATAATCAGCTTCGAGTTTGTGTATATGAAAATGAAAGTAGAATTCTGATGCATTTCCAGGCCGAGCCACACATTCGTATTTTGGCCGGATAGCCACATTTAGTATTTTCAGTTGCAAAAAAATGCTTTTTATTGATGCTCAACCATTCCCAGGCACACAGAAACAGCACTTGACAGTATAAAATGCAACAAAGTGTATTTAGAGCCAAGAATTGAAGGGTACCCCCTTATATTATCAAATTTGCCCAGGCCCAGCTGATCCGATCAGTGGTTTGCTACCTTTAAGAAAACTTTTTTGCTCCTAATTTGAGAATTTTTGAAAAAAATCACAAATTTGGAGCTTATGCAGACATACAGTGTATAGGAAAGTTGGCTGAAATACTCTCTGACCTTTTGACAGCTGTTGTAGAATATCACCCTGTTCCGAAAAGAGCCACAGGCACAAATTCTTTACCCCGACACCAACTGTGCGATTTCCCCTCCTGTGAAAAATACTTGCGCACAAGAATCAAAATCATGCTATATCCTTAGTGGACAGCTGATGAGGTGTGCAAAGCCTGCTTTATTTACATCTGAAATTGAAACTTGAAAATCACTGTTTGTGCTTAAAGGTAGCAAACCACCATCAAACGGAGACCCCAGAGCGTGCCGGAGGGCGCACTAAGATAAATTCTGATTGCGACCAGTTTCAAGTATAAAAGCCAATTCTCTTCAATCTAAATCAAGATTAGAGATGTTTTTGTGGATTCTAGAGAAATAAAACACTGAAATTGATCTTACATAAGAGAGCCAATAGCATAGAAATCTTCTCGGACCCCACTTTTTCGACGGCAATTTTTACGACAAAATGTACCAAATCGGATGCCCCTGCTGGACAGTGTGCTCGAGCAAGCCACTCAAATCTTGCTAAATCATGCAGAAATCTCCATGATCATGTGCAACATTTACAACTCAATACCTGCCTCCCACCTCGTTTCTTTGATAATCAGCTTCGAGTTTGTGTATATGAAAATGAAAGTAGAATTCTGATGCATTTCCAGGCCGAGCCACACATTCGTATTTTGGCCGGATAGCCACATTTAGTATTTTCAGTTGCAAAAAAATGCTTTTTATTGATGCTCAACCATTCCCAGGCACACAGAAACAGCACTTGACAGTATAAAATGCAACAAAGTGTATTTAGAGCCAAGAATTGAAGGGTACCCCCTTATATTATCAAATTTGCCCAGGCCCAGCTGATCCGATCAGTGGTTTGCTACCTTTAAGAAAACTTTTTTGCTCCTAATTTGAGAATTTTTGAAAAAAATCACAAATTTGGAGCTTATGCAGACATACAGTGTATAGGAAAGTTGGCTGAAATACTCTCTGACCTTTTGACAGCTGTTGTAGAATATCACCCTGTTCCGAAAAGAGCCACAGGCACAAATTCTTTACCCCGACACCAACTGTGCGATTTCCCCTCCTGTGAAAAATACTTGCGCACAAGAATCAAAATCATGCTATATCCTTAGTGGACAGCTGATGAGGTGTGCAAAGCCTGCTTTATTTACATCTGAAATTGAAACTTGAAAATCACTGTTTGTGCTTAAAGGTAGCAAACCACCATCAAACGGAGACCCCAGAGCGTGCCGGAGGGCGCACTAAGATAAATTCTGATTGCGACCAGTTTCAAGTATAAAAGCCAATTCTCTTCAATCTAAATCAAGATTAGAGATGTTTTTGTGGATTCTAGAGAAATAAAACACTGAAATTGATCTTACATAAGAGAGCCAATAGCATAGAAATCTTCTCGGACCCCACTTTTTCGACGGCAATTTTTACGACAAAATGTACCAAATCGGATGCCCCTGCTGGACAGTGTGCTCGAGCAAGCCACTCAAATCTTGCTAAATCATGCAGAAATCTCCATGATCATGTGCAACATTTACAACTCAATACCTGCCTCCCACCTCGTTTCTTTGATAATCAGCTTCGAGTTTGTGTATATGAAAATGAAAGTAGAATTCTGATGCATTTCCAGGCCGAGCCACACATTCGTATTTTGGCCGGATAGCCACATTTAGTATTTTCAGTTGCAAAAAAATGCTTTTTATTGATGCTCAACCATTCCCAGGCACACAGAAACAGCACTTGACAGTATAAAATGCAACAAAGTGTATTTAGAGCCAAGAATTGAAGGGTACCCCCTTATATTATCAAATTTGCCCAGGCCCAGCTGATCCGATCAGTGGTTTGCTACCTTTAAGAAAACTTTTTTGCTCCTAATTTGAGAATTTTTGAAAAAAATCACAAATTTGGAGCTTATGCAGACATACAGTGTATAGGAAAGTTGGCTGAAATACTCTCTGACCTTTTGACAGCTGTTGTAGAATATCACCCTGTTCCGAAAAGAGCCACAGGCACAAATTCTTTACCCCGACACCAACTGTGCGATTTCCCCTCCTGTGAAAAATACTTGCGCACAAGAATCAAAATCATGCTATATCCTTAGTGGACAGCTGATGAGGTGTGCAAAGCCTGCTTTATTTACATCTGAAATTGAAACTTGAAAATCACTGTTTGTGCTTAAAGGTAGCAAACCACCATCAAACGGAGACCCCAGAGCGTGCCGGAGGGCGCACTAAGATAAATTCTGATTGCGACCAGTTTCAAGTATAAAAGCCAATTCTCTTCAATCTAAATCAAGATTAGAGATGTTTTTGTGGATTCTAGAGAAATAAAACACTGAAATTGATCTTACATAAGAGAGCCAATAGCATAGAAATCTTCTCGGACCCCACTTTTTCGACGGCAATTTTTACGACAAAATGTACCAAATCGGATGCCCCTGCTGGACAGTGTGCTCGAGCAAGCCACTCAAATCTTGCTAAATCATGCAGAAATCTCCATGATCATGTGCAACATTTACAACTCAATACCTGCCTCCCACCTCGTTTCTTTGATAATCAGCTTCGAGTTTGTGTATATGAAAATGAAAGTAGAATTCTGATGCATTTCCAGGCCGAGCCACACATTCGTATTTTGGCCGGATAGCCACATTTAGTATTTTCAGTTGCAAAAAAATGCTTTTTATTGATGCTCAACCATTCCCAGGCACACAGAAACAGCACTTGACAGTATAAAATGCAACAAAGTGTATTTAGAGCCAAGAATTGAAGGGTACCCCCTTATATTATCAAATTTGCCCAGGCCCAGCTGATCCGATCAGTGGTTTGCTACCTTTAAGAAAACTTTTTTGCTCCTAATTTGAGAATTTTTGAAAAAAATCACAAATTTGGAGCTTATGCAGACATACAGTGTATAGGAAAGTTGGCTGAAATACTCTCTGACCTTTTGACAGCTGTTGTAGAATATCACCCTGTTCCGAAAAGAGCCACAGGCACAAATTCTTTACCCCGACACCAACTGTGCGATTTCCCCTCCTGTGAAAAATACTTGCGCACAAGAATCAAAATCATGCTATATCCTTAGTGGACAGCTGATGAGGTGTGCAAAGCCTGCTTTATTTACATCTGAAATTGAAACTTGAAAATCACTGTTTGTGCTTAAAGGTAGCAAACCACCATCAAACGGAGACCCCAGAGCGTGCCGGAGGGCGCACTAAGATAAATTCTGATTGCGACCAGTTTCAAGTATAAAAGCCAATTCTCTTCAATCTAAATCAAGATTAGAGATGTTTTTGTGGATTCTAGAGAAATAAAACACTGAAATTGATCTTACATAAGAGAGCCAATAGCATAGAAATCTTCTCGGACCCCACTTTTTCGACGGCAATTTTTACGACAAAATGTACCAAATCGGATGCCCCTGCTGGACAGTGTGCTCGAGCAAGCCACTCAAATCTTGCTAAATCATGCAGAAATCTCCATGATCATGTGCAACATTTACAACTCAATACCTGCCTCCCACCTCGTTTCTTTGATAATCAGCTTCGAGTTTGTGTATATGAAAATGAAAGTAGAATTCTGATGCATTTCCAGGCCGAGCCACACATTCGTATTTTGGCCGGATAGCCACATTTAGTATTTTCAGTTGCAAAAAAATGCTTTTTATTGATGCTCAACCATTCCCAGGCACACAGAAACAGCACTTGACAGTATAAAATGCAACAAAGTGTATTTAGAGCCAAGAATTGAAGGGTACCCCCTTATATTATCAAATTTGCCCAGGCCCAGCTGATCCGATCAGTGGTTTGCTACCTTTAAGAAAACTTTTTTGCTCCTAATTTGAGAATTTTTGAAAAAAATCACAAATTTGGAGCTTATGCAGACATACAGTGTATAGGAAAGTTGGCTGAAATACTCTCTGACCTTTTGACAGCTGTTGTAGAATATCACCCTGTTCCGAAAAGAGCCACAGGCACAAATTCTTTACCCCGACACCAACTGTGCGATTTCCCCTCCTGTGAAAAATACTTGCGCACAAGAATCAAAATCATGCTATATCCTTAGTGGACAGCTGATGAGGTGTGCAAAGCCTGCTTTATTTACATCTGAAATTGAAACTTGAAAATCACTGTTTGTGCTTAAAGGTAGCAAACCACCATCAAACGGAGACCCCAGAGCGTGCCGGAGGGCGCACTAAGATAAATTCTGATTGCGACCAGTTTCAAGTATAAAAGCCAATTCTCTTCAATCTAAATCAAGATTAGAGATGTTTTTGTGGATTCTAGAGAAATAAAACACTGAAATTGATCTTACATAAGAGAGCCAATAGCATAGAAATCTTCTCGGACCCCACTTTTTCGACGGCAATTTTTACGACAAAATGTACCAAATCGGATGCCCCTGCTGGACAGTGTGCTCGAGCAAGCCACTCAAATCTTGCTAAATCATGCAGAAATCTCCATGATCATGTGCAACATTTACAACTCAATACCTGCCTCCCACCTCGTTTCTTTGATAATCAGCTTCGAGTTTGTGTATATGAAAATGAAAGTAGAATTCTGATGCATTTCCAGGCCGAGCCACACATTCGTATTTTGGCCGGATAGCCACATTTAGTATTTTCAGTTGCAAAAAAATGCTTTTTATTGATGCTCAACCATTCCCAGGCACACAGAAACAGCACTTGACAGTATAAAATGCAACAAAGTGTATTTAGAGCCAAGAATTGAAGGGTACCCCCTTATATTATCAAATTTGCCCAGGCCCAGCTGATCCGATCAGTGGTTTGCTACCTTTAAGAAAACTTTTTTGCTCCTAATTTGAGAATTTTTGAAAAAAATCACAAATTTGGAGCTTATGCAGACATACAGTGTATAGGAAAGTTGGCTGAAATACTCTCTGACCTTTTGACAGCTGTTGTAGAATATCACCCTGTTCCGAAAAGAGCCACAGGCACAAATTCTTTACCCCGACACCAACTGTGCGATTTCCCCTCCTGTGAAAAATACTTGCGCACAAGAATCAAAATCATGCTATATCCTTAGTGGACAGCTGATGAGGTGTGCAAAGCCTGCTTTATTTACATCTGAAATTGAAACTTGAAAATCACTGTTTGTGCTTAAAGGTAGCAAACCACCATCAAACGGAGACCCCAGAGCGTGCCGGAGGGCGCACTAAGATAAATTCTGATTGCGACCAGTTTCAAGTATAAAAGCCAATTCTCTTCAATCTAAATCAAGATTAGAGATGTTTTTGTGGATTCTAGAGAAATAAAACACTGAAATTGATCTTACATAAGAGAGCCAATAGCATAGAAATCTTCTCGGACCCCACTTTTTCGACGGCAATTTTTACGACAAAATGTACCAAATCGGATGCCCCTGCTGGACAGTGTGCTCGAGCAAGCCACTCAAATCTTGCTAAATCATGCAGAAATCTCCATGATCATGTGCAACATTTACAACTCAATACCTGCCTCCCACCTCGTTTCTTTGATAATCAGCTTCGAGTTTGTGTATATGAAAATGAAAGTAGAATTCTGATGCATTTCCAGGCCGAGCCACACATTCGTATTTTGGCCGGATAGCCACATTTAGTATTTTCAGTTGCAAAAAAATGCTTTTTATTGATGCTCAACCATTCCCAGGCACACAGAAACAGCACTTGACAGTATAAAATGCAACAAAGTGTATTTAGAGCCAAGAATTGAAGGGTACCCCCTTATATTATCAAATTTGCCCAGGCCCAGCTGATCCGATCAGTGGTTTGCTACCTTTAAGAAAACTTTTTTGCTCCTAATTTGAGAATTTTTGAAAAAAATCACAAATTTGGAGCTTATGCAGACATACAGTGTATAGGAAAGTTGGCTGAAATACTCTCTGACCTTTTGACAGCTGTTGTAGAATATCACCCTGTTCCGAAAAGAGCCACAGGCACAAATTCTTTACCCCGACACCAACTGTGCGATTTCCCCTCCTGTGAAAAATACTTGCGCACAAGAATCAAAATCATGCTATATCCTTAGTGGACAGCTGATGAGGTGTGCAAAGCCTGCTTTATTTACATCTGAAATTGAAACTTGAAAATCACTGTTTGTGCTTAAAGGTAGCAAACCACCATCAAACGGAGACCCCAGAGCGTGCCGGAGGGCGCACTAAGATAAATTCTGATTGCGACCAGTTTCAAGTATAAAAGCCAATTCTCTTCAATCTAAATCAAGATTAGAGATGTTTTTGTGGATTCTAGAGAAATAAAACACTGAAATTGATCTTACATAAGAGAGCCAATAGCATAGAAATCTTCTCGGACCCCACTTTTTCGACGGCAATTTTTACGACAAAATGTACCAAATCGGATGCCCCTGCTGGACAGTGTGCTCGAGCAAGCCACTCAAATCTTGCTAAATCATGCAGAAATCTCCATGATCATGTGCAACATTTACAACTCAATACCTGCCTCCCACCTCGTTTCTTTGATAATCAGCTTCGAGTTTGTGTATATGAAAATGAAAGTAGAATTCTGATGCATTTCCAGGCCGAGCCACACATTCGTATTTTGGCCGGATAGCCACATTTAGTATTTTCAGTTGCAAAAAAATGCTTTTTATTGATGCTCAACCATTCCCAGGCACACAGAAACCGCACTTGACAGTATAAAATGCAACAAAGTGTATTTAGAGCCAAGAATTGAAGGGTACCCCCTTATATTATCAAATTTGCCCAGGCCCAGCTGATCCGATCAGTGGTTTGCTACCTTTAAGAAAACTTTTTTGCTCCTAATTTGAGAATTTTTGAAAAAAATCACAAATTTGGAGCTTATGCAGACATACAGTGTATAGGAAAGTTGGCTGAAATACTCTCTGACCTTTTGACAGCTGTTGTAGAATATCACCCTGTTCCGAAAAGAGCCACAGGCACAAATTCTTTACCCCGACACCAACTGTGCGATTTCCCCTCCTGTGAAAAATACTTGCGCACAAGAATCAAAATCATGCTATATCCTTAGTGGACAGCTGATGAGGTGTGCAAAGCCTGCTTTATTTACATCTGAAATTGAAACTTGAAAATCACTGTTTGTGCTTAAAGGTAGCAAACCACCATCAAACGGAGACCCCAGAGCGTGCCGGAGGGCGCACTAAGATAAATTCTGATTGCGACCAGTTTCAAGTATAAAAGCCAATTCTCTTCAATCTAAATCAAGATTAGAGATGTTTTTGTGGATTCTAGAGAAATAAAACACTGAAATTGATCTTACATAAGAGAGCCAATAGCATAGAAATCTTCTCGGACCCCACTTTTTCGACGGCAATTTTTACGACAAAATGTACCAAATCGGATGCCCCTGCTGGACAGTGTGCTCGAGCAAGCCACTCAAATCTTGCTAAATCATGCAGAAATCTCCATGATCATGTGCAACATTTACAACTCAATACCTGCCTCCCACCTCGTTTCTTTGATAATCAGCTTCGAGTTTGTGTATATGAAAATGAAAGTAGAATTCTGATGCATTTCCAGGCCGAGCCACACATTCGTATTTTGGCCGGATAGCCACATTTAGTATTTTCAGTTGCAAAAAAATGCTTTTTATTGATGCTCAACCATTCCCAGGCACACAGAAACAGCACTTGACAGTATAAAATGCAACAAAGTGTATTTAGAGCCAAGAATTGAAGGGTACCCCCTTATATTATCAAATTTGCCCAGGCCCAGCTGATCCGATCAGTGGTTTGCTACCTTTAAGAAAACTTTTTTGCTCCTAATTTGAGAATTTTTGAAAAAAATCACAAATTTGGAGCTTATGCAGACATACAGTGTATAGGAAAGTTGGCTGAAATACTCTCTGACCTTTTGACAGCTGTTGTAGAATATCACCCTGTTCCGAAAAGAGCCACAGGCACAAATTCTTTACCCCGACACCAACTGTGCGATTTCCCCTCCTGTGAAAAATACTTGCGCACAAGAATCAAAATCATGCTATATCCTTAGTGGACAGCTGATGAGGTGTGCAAAGCCTGCTTTATTTACATCTGAAATTGAAACTTGAAAATCACTGTTTGTGCTTAAAGGTAGCAAACCACCATCAAACGGAGACCCCAGAGCGTGCCGGAGGGCGCACTAAGATAAATTCTGATTGCGACCAGTTTCAAGTATAAAAGCCAATTCTCTTCAATCTAAATCAAGATTAGAGATGTTTTTGTGGATTCTAGAGAAATAAAACACTGAAATTGATCTTACATAAGAGAGCCAATAGCATAGAAATCTTCTCGGACCCCACTTTTTCGACGGCAATTTTTACGACAAAATGTACCAAATCGGATGCCCCTGCTGGACAGTGTGCTCGAGCAAGCCACTCAAATCTTGCTAAATCATGCAGAAATCTCCATGATCATGTGCAACATTTACAACTCAATACCTGCCTCCCACCTCGTTTCTTTGATAATCAGCTTCGAGTTTGTGTATATGAAAATGAAAGTAGAATTCTGATGCATTTCCAGGCCGAGCCACACATTCGTATTTTGGCCGGATAGCCACATTTAGTATTTTCAGTTGCAAAAAAATGCTTTTTATTGATGCTCAACCATTCCCAGGCACACAGAAACAGCACTTGACAGTATAAAATGCAACAAAGTGTATTTAGAGCCAAGAATTGAAGGGTACCCCCTTATATTATCAAATTTGCCCAGGCCCAGCTGATCCGATCAGTGGTTTGCTACCTTTAAGAAAACTTTTTTGCTCCTAATTTGAGAATTTTTGAAAAAAATCACAAATTTGGAGCTTATGCAGACATACAGTGTATAGGAAAGTTGGCTGAAATACTCTCTGACCTTTTGACAGCTGTTGTAGAATATCACCCTGTTCCGAAAAGAGCCACAGGCACAAATTCTTTACCCCGACACCAACTGTGCGATTTCCCCTCCTGTGAAAAATACTTGCGCACAAGAATCAAAATCATGCTATATCCTTAGTGGACAGCTGATGAGGTGTGCAAAGCCTGCTTTATTTACATCTGAAATTGAAACTTGAAAATCACTGTTTGTGCTTAAAGGTAGCAAACCACCATCAAACGGAGACCCCAGAGCGTGCCGGAGGGCGCACTAAGATAAATTCTGATTGCGACCAGTTTCAAGTATAAAAGCCAATTCTCTTCAATCTAAATCAAGATTAGAGATGTTTTTGTGGATTCTAGAGAAATAAAACACTGAAATTGATCTTACATAAGAGAGCCAATAGCATAGAAATCTTCTCGGACCCCACTTTTTCGACGGCAATTTTTACGACAAAATGTACCAAATCGGATGCCCCTGCTGGACAGTGTGCTCGAGCAAGCCACTCAAATCTTGCTAAATCATGCAGAAATCTCCATGATCATGTGCAACATTTACAACTCAATACCTGCCTCCCACCTCGTTTCTTTGATAATCAGCTTCGAGTTTGTGTATATGAAAATGAAAGTAGAATTCTGATGCATTTCCAGGCCGAGCCACACATTCGTATTTTGGCCGGATAGCCACATTTAGTATTTTCAGTTGCAAAAAAATGCTTTTTATTGATGCTCAACCATTCCCAGGCACACAGAAACAGCACTTGACAGTATAAAATGCAACAAAGTGTATTTAGAGCCAAGAATTGAAGGGTACCCCCTTATATTATCAAATTTGCCCAGGCCCAGCTGATCCGATCAGTGGTTTGCTACCTTTAAGAAAACTTTTTTGCTCCTAATTTGAGAATTTTTGAAAAAAATCACAAATTTGGAGCTTATGCAGACATACAGTGTATAGGAAAGTTGGCTGAAATACTCTCTGACCTTTTGACAGCTGTTGTAGAATATCACCCTGTTCCGAAAAGAGCCACAGGCACAAATTCTTTACCCCGACACCAACTGTGCGATTTCCCCTCCTGTGAAAAATACTTGCGCACAAGAATCAAAATCATGCTATATCCTTAGTGGACAGCTGATGAGGTGTGCAAAGCCTGCTTTATTTACATCTGAAATTGAAACTTGAAAATCACTGTTTGTGCTTAAAGGTAGCAAACCACCATCAAACGGAGACCCCAGAGCGTGCCGGAGGGCGCACTAAGATAAATTCTGATTGCGACCAGTTTCAAGTATAAAAGCCAATTCTCTTCAATCTAAATCAAGATTAGAGATGTTTTTGTGGATTCTAGAGAAATAAAACACTGAAATTGATCTTACATAAGAGAGCCAATAGCATAGAAATCTTCTCGGACCCCACTTTTTCGACGGCAATTTTTACGACAAAATGTACCAAATCGGATGCCCCTGCTGGACAGTGTGCTCGAGCAAGCCACTCAAATCTTGCTAAATCATGCAGAAATCTCCATGATCATGTGCAACATTTACAACTCAATACCTGCCTCCCACCTCGTTTCTTTGATAATCAGCTTCGAGTTTGTGTATATGAAAATGAAAGTAGAATTCTGATGCATTTCCAGGCCGAGCCACACATTCGTATTTTGGCCGGATAGCCACATTTAGTATTTTCAGTTGCAAAAAAATGCTTTTTATTGATGCTCAACCATTCCCAGGCACACAGAAACAGCACTTGACAGTATAAAATGCAACAAAGTGTATTTAGAGCCAAGAATTGAAGGGTACCCCCTTATATTATCAAATTTGCCCAGGCCCAGCTGATCCGATCAGTGGTTTGCTACCTTTAAGAAAACTTTTTTGCTCCTAATTTGAGAATTTTTGAAAAAAATCACAAATTTGGAGCTTATGCAGACATACAGTGTATAGGAAAGTTGGCTGAAATACTCTCTGACCTTTTGACAGCTGTTGTAGAATATCACCCTGTTCCGAAAAGAGCCACAGGCACAAATTCTTTACCCCGACACCAACTGTGCGATTTCCCCTCCTGTGAAAAATACTTGCGCACAAGAATCAAAATCATGCTATATCCTTAGTGGACAGCTGATGAGGTGTGCAAAGCCTGCTTTATTTACATCTGAAATTGAAACTTGAAAATCACTGTTTGTGCTTAAAGGTAGCAAACCACCATCAAACGGAGACCCCAGAGCGTGCCGGAGGGCGCACTAAGATAAATTCTGATTGCGACCAGTTTCAAGTATAAAAGCCAATTCTCTTCAATCTAAATCAAGATTAGAGATGTTTTTGTGGATTCTAGAGAAATAAAACACTGAAATTGATCTTACATAAGAGAGCCAATAGCATAGAAATCTTCTCGGACCCCACTTTTTCGACGGCAATTTTTACGACAAAATGTACCAAATCGGATGCCCCTGCTGGACAGTGTGCTCGAGCAAGCCACTCAAATCTTGCTAAATCATGCAGAAATCTCCATGATCATGTGCAACATTTACAACTCAATACCTGCCTCCCACCTCGTTTCTTTGATAATCAGCTTCGAGTTTGTGTATATGAAAATGAAAGTAGAATTCTGATGCATTTCCAGGCCGAGCCACACATTCGTATTTTGGCCGGATAGCCACATTTAGTATTTTCAGTTGCAAAAAAATGCTTTTTATTGATGCTCAACCATTCCCAGGCACACAGAAACAGCACTTGACAGTATAAAATGCAACAAAGTGTATTTAGAGCCAAGAATTGAAGGGTACCCCCTTATATTATCAAATTTGCCCAGGCCCAGCTGATCCGATCAGTGGTTTGCTACCTTTAAGAAAACTTTTTTGCTCCTAATTTGAGAATTTTTGAAAAAAATCACAAATTTGGAGCTTATGCAGACATACAGTGTATAGGAAAGTTGGCTGAAATACTCTCTGACCTTTTGACAGCTGTTGTAGAATATCACCCTGTTCCGAAAAGAGCCACAGGCACAAATTCTTTACCCCGACACCAACTGTGCGATTTCCCCTCCTGTGAAAAATACTTGCGCACAAGAATCAAAATCATGCTATATCCTTAGTGGACAGCTGATGAGGTGTGCAAAGCCTGCTTTATTTACATCTGAAATTGAAACTTGAAAATCACTGTTTGTGCTTAAAGGTAGCAAACCACCATCAAACGGAGACCCCAGAGCGTGCCGGAGGGCGCACTAAGATAAATTCTGATTGCGACCAGTTTCAAGTATAAAAGCCAATTCTCTTCAATCTAAATCAAGATTAGAGATGTTTTTGTGGATTCTAGAGAAATAAAACACTGAAATTGATCTTACATAAGAGAGCCAATAGCATAGAAATCTTCTCGGACCCCACTTTTTCGACGGCAATTTTTACGACAAAATGTACCAAATCGGATGCCCCTGCTGGACAGTGTGCTCGAGCAAGCCACTCAAATCTTGCTAAATCATGCAGAAATCTCCATGATCATGTGCAACATTTACAACTCAATACCTGCCTCCCACCTCGTTTCTTTGATAATCAGCTTCGAGTTTGTGTATATGAAAATGAAAGTAGAATTCTGATGCATTTCCAGGCCGAGCCACACATTCGTATTTTGGCCGGATAGCCACATTTAGTATTTTCAGTTGCAAAAAAATGCTTTTTATTGATGCTCAACCATTCCCAGGCACACAGAAACAGCACTTGACAGTATAAAATGCAACAAAGTGTATTTAGAGCCAAGAATTGAAGGGTACCCCCTTATATTATCAAATTTGCCCAGGCCCAGCTGATCCGATCAGTGGTTTGCTACCTTTAAGAAAACTTTTTTGCTCCTAATTTGAGAATTTTTGAAAAAAATCACAAATTTGGAGCTTATGCAGACATACAGTGTATAGGAAAGTTGGCTGAAATACTCTCTGACCTTTTGACAGCTGTTGTAGAATATCACCCTGTTCCGAAAAGAGCCACAGGCACAAATTCTTTACCCCGACACCAACTGTGCGATTTCCCCTCCTGTGAAAAATACTTGCGCACAAGAATCAAAATCATGCTATATCCTTAGTGGACAGCTGATGAGGTGTGCAAAGCCTGCTTTATTTACATCTGAAATTGAAACTTGAAAATCACTGTTTGTGCTTAAAGGTAGCAAACCACCATCAAACGGAGACCCCAGAGCGTGCCGGAGGGCGCACTAAGATAAATTCTGATTGCGACCAGTTTCAAGTATAAAAGCCAATTCTCTTCAATCTAAATCAAGATTAGAGATGTTTTTGTGGATTCTAGAGAAATAAAACACTGAAATTGATCTTACATAAGAGAGCCAATAGCATAGAAATCTTCTCGGACCCCACTTTTTCGACGGCAATTTTTACGACAAAATGTACCAAATCGGATGCCCCTGCTGGACAGTGTGCTCGAGCAAGCCACTCAAATCTTGCTAAATCATGCAGAAATCTCCATGATCATGTGCAACATTTACAACTCAATACCTGCCTCCCACCTCGTTTCTTTGATAATCAGCTTCGAGTTTGTGTATATGAAAATGAAAGTAGAATTCTGATGCATTTCCAGGCCGAGCCACACATTCGTATTTTGGCCGGATAGCCACATTTAGTATTTTCAGTTGCAAAAAAATGCTTTTTATTGATGCTCAACCATTCCCAGGCACACAGAAACAGCACTTGACAGTATAAAATGCAACAAAGTGTATTTAGAGCCAAGAATTGAAGGGTACCCCCTTATATTATCAAATTTGCCCAGGCCCAGCTGATCCGATCAGTGGTTTGCTACCTTTAAGAAAACTTTTTTGCTCCTAATTTGAGAATTTTTGAAAAAAATCACAAATTTGGAGCTTATGCAGACATACAGTGTATAGGAAAGTTGGCTGAAATACTCTCTGACCTTTTGACAGCTGTTGTAGAATATCACCCTGTTCCGAAAAGAGCCACAGGCACAAATTCTTTACCCCGACACCAACTGTGCGATTTCCCCTCCTGTGAAAAATACTTGCGCACAAGAATCAAAATCATGCTATATCCTTAGTGGACAGCTGATGAGGTGTGCAAAGCCTGCTTTATTTACATCTGAAATTGAAACTTGAAAATCACTGTTTGTGCTTAAAGGTAGCAAACCACCATCAAACGGAGACCCCAGAGCGTGCCGGAGGGCGCACTAAGATAAATTCTGATTGCGACCAGTTTCAAGTATAAAAGCCAATTCTCTTCAATCTAAATCAAGATTAGAGATGTTTTTGTGGATTCTAGAGAAATAAAACACTGAAATTGATCTTACATAAGAGAGCCAATAGCATAGAAATCTTCTCGGACCCCACTTTTTCGACGGCAATTTTTACGACAAAATGTACCAAATCGGATGCCCCTGCTGGACAGTGTGCTCGAGCAAGCCACTCAAATCTTGCTAAATCATGCAGAAATCTCCATGATCATGTGCAACATTTACAACTCAATACCTGCCTCCCACCTCGTTTCTTTGATAATCAGCTTCGAGTTTGTGTATATGAAAATGAAAGTAGAATTCTGATGCATTTCCAGGCCGAGCCACACATTCGTATTTTGGCCGGATAGCCACATTTAGTATTTTCAGTTGCAAAAAAATGCTTTTTATTGATGCTCAACCATTCCCAGGCACACAGAAACAGCACTTGACAGTATAAAATGCAACAAAGTGTATTTAGAGCCAAGAATTGAAGGGTACCCCCTTATATTATCAAATTTGCCCAGGCCCAGCTGATCCGATCAGTGGTTTGCTACCTTTAAGAAAACTTTTTTGCTCCTAATTTGAGAATTTTTGAAAAAAATCACAAATTTGGAGCTTATGCAGACATACAGTGTATAGGAAAGTTGGCTGAAATACTCTCTGACCTTTTGACAGCTGTTGTAGAATATCACCCTGTTCCGAAAAGAGCCACAGGCACAAATTCTTTACCCCGACACCAACTGTGCGATTTCCCCTCCTGTGAAAAATACTTGCGCACAAGAATCAAAATCATGCTATATCCTTAGTGGACAGCTGATGAGGTGTGCAAAGCCTGCTTTATTTACATCTGAAATTGAAACTTGAAAATCACTGTTTGTGCTTAAAGGTAGCAAACCACCATCAAACGGAGACCCCAGAGCGTGCCGGAGGGCGCACTAAGATAAATTCTGATTGCGACCAGTTTCAAGTATAAAAGCCAATTCTCTTCAATCTAAATCAAGATTAGAGATGTTTTTGTGGATTCTAGAGAAATAAAACACTGAAATTGATCTTACATAAGAGAGCCAATAGCATAGAAATCTTCTCGGACCCCACTTTTTCGACGGCAATTTTTACGACAAAATGTACCAAATCGGATGCCCCTGCTGGACAGTGTGCTCGAGCAAGCCACTCAAATCTTGCTAAATCATGCAGAAATCTCCATGATCATGTGCAACATTTACAACTCAATACCTGCCTCCCACCTCGTTTCTTTGATAATCAGCTTCGAGTTTGTGTATATGAAAATGAAAGTAGAATTCTGATGCATTTCCAGGCCGAGCCACACATTCGTATTTTGGCCGGATAGCCACATTTAGTATTTTCAGTTGCAAAAAAATGCTTTTTATTGATGCTCAACCATTCCCAGGCACACAGAAACAGCACTTGACAGTATAAAATGCAACAAAGTGTATTTAGAGCCAAGAATTGAAGGGTACCCCCTTATATTATCAAATTTGCCCAGGCCCAGCTGATCCGATCAGTGGTTTGCTACCTTTAAGAAAACTTTTTTGCTCCTAATTTGAGAATTTTTGAAAAAAATCACAAATTTGGAGCTTATGCAGACATACAGTGTATAGGAAAGTTGGCTGAAATACTCTCTGACCTTTTGACAGCTGTTGTAGAATATCACCCTGTTCCGAAAAGAGCCACAGGCACAAATTCTTTACCCCGACACCAACTGTGCGATTTCCCCTCCTGTGAAAAATACTTGCGCACAAGAATCAAAATCATGCTATATCCTTAGTGGACAGCTGATGAGGTGTGCAAAGCCTGCTTTATTTACATCTGAAATTGAAACTTGAAAATCACTGTTTGTGCTTAAAGGTAGCAAACCACCATCAAACGGAGACCCCAGAGCGTGCCGGAGGGCGCACTAAGATAAATTCTGATTGCGACCAGTTTCAAGTATAAAAGCCAATTCTCTTCAATCTAAATCAAGATTAGAGATGTTTTTGTGGATTCTAGAGAAATAAAACACTGAAATTGATCTTACATAAGAGAGCCAATAGCATAGAAATCTTCTCGGACCCCACTTTTTCGACGGCAATTTTTACGACAAAATGTACCAAATCGGATGCCCCTGCTGGACAGTGTGCTCGAGCAAGCCACTCAAATCTTGCTAAATCATGCAGAAATCTCCATGATCATGTGCAACATTTACAACTCAATACCTGCCTCCCACCTCGTTTCTTTGATAATCAGCTTCGAGTTTGTGTATATGAAAATGAAAGTAGAATTCTGATGCATTTCCAGGCCGAGCCACACATTCGTATTTTGGCCGGATAGCCACATTTAGTATTTTCAGTTGCAAAAAAATGCTTTTTATTGATGCTCAACCATTCCCAGGCACACAGAAACAGCACTTGACAGTATAAAATGCAACAAAGTGTATTTAGAGCCAAGAATTGAAGGGTACCCCCTTATATTATCAAATTTGCCCAGGCCCAGCTGATCCGATCAGTGGTTTGCTACCTTTAAGAAAACTTTTTTGCTCCTAATTTGAGAATTTTTGAAAAAAATCACAAATTTGGAGCTTATGCAGACATACAGTGTATAGGAAAGTTGGCTGAAATACTCTCTGACCTTTTGACAGCTGTTGTAGAATATCACCCTGTTCCGAAAAGAGCCACAGGCACAAATTCTTTACCCCGACACCAACTGTGCGATTTCCCCTCCTGTGAAAAATACTTGCGCACAAGAATCAAAATCATGCTATATCCTTAGTGGACAGCTGATGAGGTGTGCAAAGCCTGCTTTATTTACATCTGAAATTGAAACTTGAAAATCACTGTTTGTGCTTAAAGGTAGCAAACCACCATCAAACGGAGACCCCAGAGCGTGCCGGAGGGCGCACTAAGATAAATTCTGATTGCGACCAGTTTCAAGTATAAAAGCCAATTCTCTTCAATCTAAATCAAGATTAGAGATGTTTTTGTGGATTCTAGAGAAATAAAACACTGAAATTGATCTTACATAAGAGAGCCAATAGCATAGAAATCTTCTCGGACCCCACTTTTTCGACGGCAATTTTTACGACAAAATGTACCAAATCGGATGCCCCTGCTGGACAGTGTGCTCGAGCAAGCCACTCAAATCTTGCTAAATCATGCAGAAATCTCCATGATCATGTGCAACATTTACAACTCAATACCTGCCTCCCACCTCGTTTCTTTGATAATCAGCTTCGAGTTTGTGTATATGAAAATGAAAGTAGAATTCTGATGCATTTCCAGGCCGAGCCACACATTCGTATTTTGGCCGGATAGCCACATTTAGTATTTTCAGTTGCAAAAAAATGCTTTTTATTGATGCTCAACCATTCCCAGGCACACAGAAACAGCACTTGACAGTATAAAATGCAACAAAGTGTATTTAGAGCCAAGAATTGAAGGGTACCCCCTTATATTATCAAATTTGCCCAGGCCCAGCTGATCCGATCAGTGGTTTGCTACCTTTAAGAAAACTTTTTTGCTCCTAATTTGAGAATTTTTGAAAAAAATCACAAATTTGGAGCTTATGCAGACATACAGTGTATAGGAAAGTTGGCTGAAATACTCTCTGACCTTTTGACAGCTGTTGTAGAATATCACCCTGTTCCGAAAAGAGCCACAGGCACAAATTCTTTACCCCGACACCAACTGTGCGATTTCCCCTCCTGTGAAAAATACTTGCGCACAAGAATCAAAATCATGCTATATCCTTAGTGGACAGCTGATGAGGTGTGCAAAGCCTGCTTTATTTACATCTGAAATTGAAACTTGAAAATCACTGTTTGTGCTTAAAGGTAGCAAACCACCATCAAACGGAGACCCCAGAGCGTGCCGGAGGGCGCACTAAGATAAATTCTGATTGCGACCAGTTTCAAGTATAAAAGCCAATTCTCTTCAATCTAAATCAAGATTAGAGATGTTTTTGTGGATTCTAGAGAAATAAAACACTGAAATTGATCTTACATAAGAGAGCCAATAGCATAGAAATCTTCTCGGACCCCACTTTTTCGACGGCAATTTTTACGACAAAATGTACCAAATCGGATGCCCCTGCTGGACAGTGTGCTCGAGCAAGCCACTCAAATCTTGCTAAATCATGCAGAAATCTCCATGATCATGTGCAACATTTACAACTCAATACCTGCCTCCCACCTCGTTTCTTTGATAATCAGCTTCGAGTTTGTGTATATGAAAATGAAAGTAGAATTCTGATGCATTTCCAGGCCGAGCCACACATTCGTATTTTGGCCGGATAGCCACATTTAGTATTTTCAGTTGCAAAAAAATGCTTTTTATTGATGCTCAACCATTCCCAGGCACACAGAAACAGCACTTGACAGTATAAAATGCAACAAAGTGTATTTAGAGCCAAGAATTGAAGGGTACCCCCTTATATTATCAAATTTGCCCAGGCCCAGCTGATCCGATCAGTGGTTTGCTACCTTTAAGAAAACTTTTTTGCTCCTAATTTGAGAATTTTTGAAAAAAATCACAAATTTGGAGCTTATGCAGACATACAGTGTATAGGAAAGTTGGCTGAAATACTCTCTGACCTTTTGACAGCTGTTGTAGAATATCACCCTGTTCCGAAAAGAGCCACAGGCACAAATTCTTTACCCCGACACCAACTGTGCGATTTCCCCTCCTGTGAAAAATACTTGCGCACAAGAATCAAAATCATGCTATATCCTTAGTGGACAGCTGATGAGGTGTGCAAAGCCTGCTTTATTTACATCTGAAATTGAAACTTGAAAATCACTGTTTGTGCTTAAAGGTAGCAAACCACCATCAAACGGAGACCCCAGAGCGTGCCGGAGGGCGCACTAAGATAAATTCTGATTGCGACCAGTTTCAAGTATAAAAGCCAATTCTCTTCAATCTAAATCAAGATTAGAGATGTTTTTGTGGATTCTAGAGAAATAAAACACTGAAATTGATCTTACATAAGAGAGCCAATAGCATAGAAATCTTCTCGGACCCCACTTTTTCGACGGCAATTTTTACGACAAAATGTACCAAATCGGATGCCCCTGCTGGACAGTGTGCTCGAGCAAGCCACTCAAATCTTGCTAAATCATGCAGAAATCTCCATGATCATGTGCAACATTTACAACTCAATACCTGCCTCCCACCTCGTTTCTTTGATAATCAGCTTCGAGTTTGTGTATATGAAAATGAAAGTAGAATTCTGATGCATTTCCAGGCCGAGCCACACATTCGTATTTTGGCCGGATAGCCACATTTAGTATTTTCAGTTGCAAAAAAATGCTTTTTATTGATGCTCAACCATTCCCAGGCACACAGAAACAGCACTTGACAGTATAAAATGCAACAAAGTGTATTTAGAGCCAAGAATTGAAGGGTACCCCCTTATATTATCAAATTTGCCCAGGCCCAGCTGATCCGATCAGTGGTTTGCTACCTTTAAGAAAACTTTTTTGCTCCTAATTTGAGAATTTTTGAAAAAAATCACAAATTTGGAGCTTATGCAGACATACAGTGTATAGGAAAGTTGGCTGAAATACTCTCTGACCTTTTGACAGCTGTTGTAGAATATCACCCTGTTCCGAAAAGAGCCACAGGCACAAATTCTTTACCCCGACACCAACTGTGCGATTTCCCCTCCTGTGAAAAATACTTGCGCACAAGAATCAAAATCATGCTATATCCTTAGTGGACAGCTGATGAGGTGTGCAAAGCCTGCTTTATTTACATCTGAAATTGAAACTTGAAAATCACTGTTTGTGCTTAAAGGTAGCAAACCACCATCAAACGGAGACCCCAGAGCGTGCCGGAGGGCGCACTAAGATAAATTCTGATTGCGACCAGTTTCAAGTATAAAAGCCAATTCTCTTCAATCTAAATCAAGATTAGAGATGTTTTTGTGGATTCTAGAGAAATAAAACACTGAAATTGATCTTACATAAGAGAGCCAATAGCATAGAAATCTTCTCGGACCCCACTTTTTCGACGGCAATTTTTACGACAAAATGTACCAAATCGGATGCCCCTGCTGGACAGTGTGCTCGAGCAAGCCACTCAAATCTTGCTAAATCATGCAGAAATCTCCATGATCATGTGCAACATTTACAACTCAATACCTGCCTCCCACCTCGTTTCTTTGATAATCAGCTTCGAGTTTGTGTATATGAAAATGAAAGTAGAATTCTGATGCATTTCCAGGCCGAGCCACACATTCGTATTTTGGCCGGATAGCCACATTTAGTATTTTCAGTTGCAAAAAAATGCTTTTTATTGATGCTCAACCATTCCCAGGCACACAGAAACAGCACTTGACAGTATAAAATGCAACAAAGTGTATTTAGAGCCAAGAATTGAAGGGTACCCCCTTATATTATCAAATTTGCCCAGGCCCAGCTGATCCGATCAGTGGTTTGCTACCTTTAAGAAAACTTTTTTGCTCCTAATTTGAGAATTTTTGAAAAAAATCACAAATTTGGAGCTTATGCAGACATACAGTGTATAGGAAAGTTGGCTGAAATACTCTCTGACCTTTTGACAGCTGTTGTAGAATATCACCCTGTTCCGAAAAGAGCCACAGGCACAAATTCTTTACCCCGACACCAACTGTGCGATTTCCCCTCCTGTGAAAAATACTTGCGCACAAGAATCAAAATCATGCTATATCCTTAGTGGACAGCTGATGAGGTGTGCAAAGCCTGCTTTATTTACATCTGAAATTGAAACTTGAAAATCACTGTTTGTGCTTAAAGGTAGCAAACCACCATCAAACGGAGACCCCAGAGCGTGCCGGAGGGCGCACTAAGATAAATTCTGATTGCGACCAGTTTCAAGTATAAAAGCCAATTCTCTTCAATCTAAATCAAGATTAGAGATGTTTTTGTGGATTCTAGAGAAATAAAACACTGAAATTGATCTTACATAAGAGAGCCAATAGCATAGAAATCTTCTCGGACCCCACTTTTTCGACGGCAATTTTTACGACAAAATGTACCAAATCGGATGCCCCTGCTGGACAGTGTGCTCGAGCAAGCCACTCAAATCTTGCTAAATCATGCAGAAATCTCCATGATCATGTGCAACATTTACAACTCAATACCTGCCTCCCACCTCGTTTCTTTGATAATCAGCTTCGAGTTTGTGTATATGAAAATGAAAGTAGAATTCTGATGCATTTCCAGGCCGAGCCACACATTCGTATTTTGGCCGGATAGCCACATTTAGTATTTTCAGTTGCAAAAAAATGCTTTTTATTGATGCTCAACCATTCCCAGGCACACAGAAACAGCACTTGACAGTATAAAATGCAACAAAGTGTATTTAGAGCCAAGAATTGAAGGGTACCCCCTTATATTATCAAATTTGCCCAGGCCCAGCTGATCCGATCAGTGGTTTGCTACCTTTAAGAAAACTTTTTTGCTCCTAATTTGAGAATTTTTGAAAAAAATCACAAATTTGGAGCTTATGCAGACATACAGTGTATAGGAAAGTTGGCTGAAATACTCTCTGACCTTTTGACAGCTGTTGTAGAATATCACCCTGTTCCGAAAAGAGCCACAGGCACAAATTCTTTACCCCGACACCAACTGTGCGATTTCCCCTCCTGTGAAAAATACTTGCGCACAAGAATCAAAATCATGCTATATCCTTAGTGGACAGCTGATGAGGTGTGCAAAGCCTGCTTTATTTACATCTGAAATTGAAACTTGAAAATCACTGTTTGTGCTTAAAGGTAGCAAACCACCATCAAACGGAGACCCCAGAGCGTGCCGGAGGGCGCACTAAGATAAATTCTGATTGCGACCAGTTTCAAGTATAAAAGCCAATTCTCTTCAATCTAAATCAAGATTAGAGATGTTTTTGTGGATTCTAGAGAAATAAAACACTGAAATTGATCTTACATAAGAGAGCCAATAGCATAGAAATCTTCTCGGACCCCACTTTTTCGACGGCAATTTTTACGACAAAATGTACCAAATCGGATGCCCCTGCTGGACAGTGTGCTCGAGCAAGCCACTCAAATCTTGCTAAATCATGCAGAAATCTCCATGATCATGTGCAACATTTACAACTCAATACCTGCCTCCCACCTCGTTTCTTTGATAATCAGCTTCGAGTTTGTGTATATGAAAATGAAAGTAGAATTCTGATGCATTTCCAGGCCGAGCCACACATTCGTATTTTGGCCGGATAGCCACATTTAGTATTTTCAGTTGCAAAAAAATGCTTTTTATTGATGCTCAACCATTCCCAGGCACACAGAAACAGCACTTGACAGTATAAAATGCAACAAAGTGTATTTAGAGCCAAGAATTGAAGGGTACCCCCTTATATTATCAAATTTGCCCAGGCCCAGCTGATCCGATCAGTGGTTTGCTACCATAGTCGAGTTGTAGATTGGTTCCCCACGTTGATAAAGCTCCACTTCCGCTACGCATATTACGTTTGGTAACTAGTAATTTTTTACCAGTAGAGAATCCCACTCATCCGACTGCGCATGCTCCAGAAAGAGCATCTGTTTACATCCTGGGTCAATTTCGCACATCAAAATGAGAAATGAACATGTACTGAAAACTGAGAAGATTTGCCGCACTTTCTTTTCGATACAAAGTCTTTCAAATATTGCTGTTATTGGTAATTTCGATTTTAATATTTTTTTCAATGTACTTAGATTTTGATGTAATCAAGAGACGATACCTGTCCAAATAGCGCAAGTGGTAGCGCTTAAGCTTAACGAGGTAAGGGTCTAGAGATCGAATCCTACACACCTGATTTTTTTTCTTCCGCATATGGTATTTTTTCAAGTAGAGAACCTGCGCGTGCTCCAGAAAGAGCGTCGGTGTTGAAAAAGTTCATAAATAGGCCAGGTATTATATGAATCCAGTGTGACCCAAATTCAATTAAATTTTTTACTATATAAAAGGCACAGAAAGTGGACTGGGTGGGCCAGCTCATACTCACTTACTATCCGATGATGCAAACCATGTTTCAAGGTCACCAGGGTTGTGGTTCATGTAAAGAAGGTTTAAAGGGTATTCACTACATAAAAATAGTATGTGAGCATGATCAGGAAATACCACAATCACAAACAGCAGACAACCCCATGGCACTGCAAGGAAGAGACACACAACCATCAAGAGACACCAGGAAGACAAACTAATACATCCGTGGATCATCGTGGCTACAGCATGGGATAGAAATGTATAGAACTCCCGTAAAACAAAAATCTGCACCCTGCAGAGCGTGTCTGCATGGTCTGTGGAAAGAGCGCACAAGAGGTCCGAAGGATCGAATCCACAAAAAGATCAGACATCAACGCCAAAGCATTGCTCGCCAAATATGGGGACATTAATGTAGAGAGTGGCGTTAGGCTTAAATGAAATATATGTGTGGTTCCTGTTGCCTACCTACCCTAATTTTTTTTAACCCTATATACCCTAAACAATAAAATGGTCTTTGGAGAAAAAATGGGCACTTTTTCAATTTCTGTCACTATTTTCTTTGTTAAATGTTATAACAAAATTTAATAATTTCCCTACCTACCTACCCTGAATTTTCTTGGCATGAAACAGGAACCACACATATATTTCATTTAGGCCTTATGTGTAGAAACTGTTACTCGAAATTACAGAACCTCGATCAAAGATGTAGACTTTTTTATGAGGGGTGCCAACGAAATGCAAGGATAGTGATACGTGCTAATACTAAAAGAATGATGCGCTCCTCTCCTCTCTCTAGACCACAAAAGAGAATTAACTTCTCAAAAACACCAACAAAGACACGCAAAACACAACGCAAAACACAATTGTTTAAAGAGAGTGCCACCCCTGAAAGTACCACACCCGAGGAAATTGGCCTTAAAGTGGATTTTGTTACTGGTAGGATGTGTTTCCAGGTTTTAAGTGACCCCCGTTTTTCTTTTTTTAAACAGCTTTAAAATGATCTTAGAAGAATGCACACCGCGTAACTAAAACCTATGGATCCCCGGAGCCCCCCCCCCCCTTCCTAAAAATCACAATTAAGTTATTGTGATAGCAATTAGCATTTGGACCCCCCCTTGGATGGACCTCCCCTGAAAATGTTGGACCCCCTCTGGATCCTTGGGAAAGTATAGTTTTCTCTGCAATAAAACCATTGCCCCCCCCCCCCTCTGTAAAATAAGCTGAGGACTAAAAAACGTCTCAATCTGGACCCCCCCCCCCTGTCAAAAATTCCTGGATCCGCGCATGATATTATACATGCTTTAAAGTCATATTACGGGGGTCGCGCACATGCGTTCCTTTTTCGCCACGCTCCCTAACTGTGAATGATGACCATCCCGCCCCCTCCCCTAAAATATCCACAATTTTATCATAGATCCCATAAAATATTTATTCAATCTGAACCCCCTAAAATTATTGAAATTAAAAGTTAGACCCCCTCCTTAAAAAGGCCCCAGTCCACATAGGCTACGAAATATCAGAGTAACCCCCATCCGATCGGAAATCCCCGACACAGGCATGCACGGACCCAGGAAGTGTTGTTAGAGGGAGTCCAATTTATCTTTAACAACTTTTTCATGGTGAGAATCCAAATACCTTTCAAGGTGTATCATCATCGGCCAATTTCAATGGCGTTTCGCTAGCGGCCGAATTAATGGCCCAACATTGAATTCTGGCTTGCCTTTGAGATTTTCAAGTGGATCCAGACGAGTATTGCTAAATAAATCCTATAGCTTTGTGATTTTGCTGGGCCCGGAGCCCCGGCCCCCTCTGGATCCGCGCATGGATAGTTTTCCTCGTAACCTGGCTTATTTAATGAACATGAGACAGAGGGGCCGCGGGTTCGAGCCTCGCAGGCGTCACTGCGTTGTGTCCTTGAGCAAGACACATTAATCATAGCTTAGTACCGGTTCAACCCAGGAAGACCCGTCCCTACATAACTGAAAGATTGTTGATGGGACGTAAGAATCAAATCAAACAAATCTCCTTCGCAATGCTGGCCCAATGTCATGTGCTCCGGAAACATAAACTTCTTTTAACACCAAACACATTATTCAGAATACAGGCACAGAGGATTTTGTAATAATATAGTGGTGTTTAATAATGAGAGAATGGTCGACATTGTTGCGTCGGTTCGATGTTGGTACAAGGTTGGTATGCGGCGACGCCCACATTTCCACCAACTACCAACGTGGGCCCAACGTATCTTTGCTATCTGTGTAGTGACCCCAAACACAAAATATGACGTCCGCTGATATTGTTCACGAATTCCAAGCATACTCGCACCTGGGTGAGAAAGGGGGGGGGGGTATTCTGATATTTTCAAACATACGTAGGCCCGGACCATTTTTGGGGTTAACTTTTTGGTATTTTGTGATGACCCCAAAAGATATCCACAAAATCTTCATACCCCAAAAAATTTTCATTTTTCTGAAAACCCTTAAAGGTATTGAAATTCAAAATTTTGAACCCCAAAATGGTGCGAGCCTACGTATGAATGAAAATATTATAGTACCCCCCCCCCCTCCACCCTCTCCTCGCAGATAGAAACAGGGGCCGGGGGGCGTCCAGACTCAAATAACAGAAAAAAAACTCTGATAAGGGTGTTTATTGTTTTTTTTTGCAACTATATTATATTTTTTACGGTTCAAAAGGGTCGAAACATTTATCGGGGGGGGGGGGGGGGGGGGGGGTGCAACTTTTTATTATTTTTTTTTTGATGGGGGGTGGGGGGTGGGGGGGGTTTGGGGGGGGGGAGGGTACAAATCCTTATTTCTATAGAAACCTATATAACTTGTGATTTTTCGGGGGGGGGGGGGTCCGGACCACCTATCCCTCTCTGGATTCGCGCATGGGTAAGAAATAAGTAATTGCCCACTTCCCTGTCAAGGATTGAGTTTTCTGAAAGTCTCAGAAGGTTTACCGGCCGGCGCAGTCGGTAACATGTGTGTTTTTTTCGGGGATGGGGGGGGGGGCAAATGCTTATTTCCAACGAAACTTAAAGAACTTGTGATTATTATTTATTTTTATTTATTTATTTATTTATTTATTTATTTTTTTGGGGGGGGGGGGGGGTGTCCGGACCACCTATCCCCCTCTGGATCCGCACATCGGTTGGAAATAAGTAATTGCCCACTTCCCCGTCACGGATTGAGTTTTGTAGGTGCAAACTGAAAGTCTCATAAGTGTTTCCCCTGTGAACATTTGAAATTCCAGAAAATAGTTGTACCGGGCCGCGTTGCGTCTGACTAGATGCGGGGTAACTGTATTTTTGTTTATTTTCGGGTGGCGGGGAATGCTTATTTCTATAGAAACCCATAGAACATGTGATTTTTTAGGGGGATGGGGGGGGGTAGGTTGCGGACCACCTAACCCCCTCTGGATCCACGCATCCAGTGTTGGGTTGGGGATGCTTATTTCTATAGGAACCTATAGAACTTGTAACTTTTCAGTTGCCATATTCCTGATAATAGAACAAAATAAACTTTATAAAAAAATCCAATCCGCACGTACAATTGGGCCACTTTCGGCCCGCCAACGAACCGCCATCCGCAGGTGACGGTTCGTCGGCGGGTCGATAGTGGCTCGTGATGGGATGCTAGCTGGGAGCAGTTGTTTAAAAATCGCAAATGCACTTTTTATTCAATACCGATAGACGTCCCAGGTATTTTCCAATACTACGTATTTTTCCATTACTACGTCAGTGTATATGCTATAAATAGACGCAATGGCGTTTAGTAGTTACCTGTCTTAATATGCTGACAAGCTATTAAAGGGAGAGAACCAGTCTAGTCGAGTTGAATAACGTGACAGACGAGTAAAGGGAGACAACTCAAATAAATTTTCCTTTTTAAAGGAGGGCTTGCCTAGTTGAAAAACAGCATGTGCACCTTGTTGGGAACACCTCCAAATTTGGTTATTGTTTACACTGCACTAAAACCACGTCCTAGACGAACATTAACAATAGTTATTGAGTCGGCGGGTAAGATACTCTTTTGGAAAAAGAAAAACACAAACAGTTATCTAAAGCGGCACCTAGTAACGTACACTGAAGGACTTTAAAAACGCAAAAAAATGAAATTAATAAAATTTTACTTATTTTCAATGTATCAGTTTTTTTTGGTTTTGGCAACAATGAACATCAACACGTCAGCAAAACATGTTTTTAATTTCATGCCAAAATATAAATAATGTTAGGACAACAGTCTATCGAATAGCAATACCCTTAGATTCAAAAGTTGCAAATTGAAATTTGTCTTAGAATCAGACGTGATTTAAAGTAATTGTTTCAAAATATTTTTATTAAAAACCTGGATACAAATTACCCTCGAAGCCCTATTATTTGTCTGGAACTGACGTTAGACAGCCAGAACGGATATCTTCGATGCAAATATCGTTGATACACTTGACGTAAGTTGCCGTCTTAACGTCAGGTCGTTATTTTTGGTTAACCAGACCTGCCTCAATATTTAACTGTCCCTGTAGCCTGATAACGATCTCTGAGGGCTGTTTAGTTGATCGCCTTTCCAAAAGGCATAGAACTTTTCAAATAGTCATTTCATGTTTCCCATATAAACATATTCCTAATTTGTTGCTAGTCTATATGCTGATGCTAAGTTCTGATAATCATACAACTCTACTGCAGACAATTACATTTATAGAGTAATGAACATAACCATTTGGTAAAGAAAGAAATATTATTACAATATTTTACGTGTATTAATGACCACTTTTATTATCAGACTGGTAGCAATTCTATATAAATTACTGATGGCAATTATAAATGTCACAGGGTGCAGAAAAATCCTAAGCGCCCGAGGTGGGAATCGAACCTGGGCCGCAGGATGCAAACACTCTACCACGTCGCTGTAAAAGCCGGCTTCTACCGCAAGGCAGTAGAAGTGTGTTATATACCTATCCCTACTACATATTTCCCTGCTTTAAATTGATTCGTCCCCGAATCTAGTCGGAACCACGCTGTAATTCCGGGACATTTCCTGCTGAGTGATGCCCACTTATGTAGTAGGGATAGGTATATAACACACTTCTACTGCCTTGCAGTAGATGCCGGCTTTTACAGCGACGTGGTTGAGTGTTTGCATGTAGATCCTGCGGCCCAGGTTCGATTCCCACTTCGGGCGGTTGGGATTTTTCTGCACACTGTGACATTTGGTGGCCAGTTTGTGGGGTCCACTGCTTGTGTTTCGGGCATCACTTAATTATTTATTGTGGTTTCTTCTTGTAAAAATGGTAGGTGGAATATGATCTTTGATATATTACTTTGTTTTGTAAATGTCGGGACGCCATTTTGCTTAGTGGGGAAGCATGTCATAGGTTGGATTTGGACTGCAAAAGGTCAAATAAAGGAATGTTCTTATTTCACTATGTGATCTACTCACCTTTGTCCTGATGGTTCCCATTTCCATTCATTTTCCTTATACCCCCTGCTATTACACTAATACTAACTGCATGTACCGTTACATCTATGTCACGTCACCTATATGCATGAGCACTAGCATGCCTCAGTGCACTTGCCATATAGCCGTTCAACAGCGAAGTTCTAGACTTCGCTGTACTGCTTCAACGTCATAGAGTTATTGTTTAATATATTATATATATTATTTCAGGTACGTAGTTTTAAGTATTTTGGCATTATAAATGAAATTTAGGATAAGCTAGTGTTTTGACTTGATATTTTGTAATGGAATTGCAAGAGGTGTTCATATGGCTTTTTATCACAAATCCGTACTCATATCCTTCATATTGTACTCTATGTCATTTTCTATGCTTTTCAAGTCATACGAGGGGGGTTCAATATGTAATGAAAACTCATTGATAACTCCAACCACAAACGCGTTAGGATTTTATGGCATATGCCAAACGAAAGATCAAAGCGTCTTCGGTATAATGGTGCATGAAACATTATTTTATCTTTCCAAATTCAATAAGTTACAGACTTTTTAAAAAGCACACTAATGTACACTGCATATATTTTCCTCCGAATTGTAAAGACTCATTTTAACAAATGTAGAAAGGCATGCTGTTTTTTCTAATACAAACATTTAACATGCATGAATCACATATCCATAGTTTTCTGACTCATTTCCCCTTTATCTGCTATAAAGATACAAACTTTTGACCGGTACCGATTACTCGTGCAAACGGTTTTATTGCGTTACCCCCTCATACGTTAACGTCGTTTAAAGCAATGGACGTAACACTAAAATGCGCACGGTTCTTGAAAATCGGAAATGCGGCTTTGTACCAGGAAAGGACAATTTTGATTGTATCGAAGTTTCAATACACACAGTGCATTGGCAGCAGACCAGTTAAACTGAAACCAATATCTAGTGGCATCTTATCTGAGTTGTATACCATTTTCATTTCCAATAATTTTATTGTCTGAAATTAGCCAGCCAGATTATGTACATGTATATACGTGTAACAATGTCCAAATAATGCATCCGAATGATAACATCGATGGAACGCGGTATTTTGTCTGATCTATTTCAGTGTAAGCCAGAGATTACATCTTTTAATTGACTTTCTTATTTCAAATGACGTACTTGGGGGTACTTTATGAGTGAGATTAAAAATGGAAATTTCAAAATCGGCTGTATTACTTGCAAATGAACATGAAAACGACCAGAAAAAAAATGTTACAAATGATTTTCGTATAAATTTTCGCTATGTATTCGTTTACGCAAAAACGACTCTGTCATTGGAATGCCAGAAAATGTAGCATCAAGGAGGATTTTAACCGAAATGGCAGCCTCAGTATTTCATAGAATATAAAGCAATATCAAAAAGTTTTGCAGGTATAAATCACCAATATATGGATATTTACCACACGAAGAATCAGACTGAAAACATCTCTCGCTCAAGTAGTTATCTGCTTTGGAAAACATTGTTTTATTTCATATCGCAGTGTACTTCAGCACCATATCTTGAAAGTGGCTTGTGTAAATTAGATCAGGAGCTGGACAACTGTACTTTTTCACTTATTCTGCCAAGAAACAGACATTTTAATGAATGTAATTATGGAGTGTGTAAATATAAAACTTTTGGGTATACTGGGCTGTTTTCATTACATATTGAACGCCCCTCGTACAGTGAGCAGATATACAGGCAATATGAGCATGTTGTCTGTATATATATTCATTGTAGGCACTTGCCATATAGCCGTTCAACAGCGAAGTTCTAGACTTCGCTGTACTGCTTCAACGTCATAGAGTTATTGTTTAATATATTATATATATATTATTTCAGAGTCGCCATGTAAATATTCATTAAAGACCATCACCATTTATAGAATCTTGAAGTTTGTCCATAATTGAACCACCTGACCGGTGACATAATGGCCCACTTCGAATCAAAGTTTAGTTCCTACTATAGTTACTAATTTTCAATTCGAACATCGATAGTTGCTACTATTGTGACGTCATGAACCTACTAAAGATCAATGGTGGGTCAGAGCACCGTTATTCTAGTAGCTTATCTGGTTCCCTCCTCTAGACCTATCTAGCAAGATGGGTTCAAGATCTATCAATAGCGTCAAAATGTTTTTATTTTACAAAATAAATCCTTGATGTGTTCTATTTGCGGTCCCTCTTATTCGTAATTGTTAATTAGAGTAGTCTGTGCAGTTTATTCACACCCTTTTTGTCTATGATGAAGAATTGAGGTGGGGCATACAGTGCTATTCACTTTGTTTACTTGACAACTAATTAAAAGGGAGCAACTGTAGCCATTTAGGTGTAAACGTACGCAAACATCTATTGCGTAAGATCTTTAGAAGGAACTTTAGTTCGATTCGAAGTGGGCCAATATCATTCCAATTGTGCCAGATGGTTCATGTTTGGACAATAGTGGCATGATTAATAAAGTTATAAAACTAAATCTGCAGTGTTTTTGGGGACGGATGTTAGTCCGTTCCCCAATTTTAACAATAGCGTTTTGACCACACGTCGTAATATGCTCTTGCACTGTTGAACACATCAATATGTTACCATTAATCCCAATTTTTCAGCATATGTGTTGCAAAGTATCAGGTTAAATGGTTGATTTAGAGGCAGAGAGGTAAACAGTTGATTCTGGATCAGTTACTTTCTGAGAAGCCGGCTGATATGGATCTACATTGTATTCAAAACAGGGCATTACCAAGCCGCATGATAAGGGATTAATACAATCCTAACAACACCTATTAAGAAGCTTCCGCGTAAAAATAGTTCCAACTTGTTTCGTGTTTTTTATTGTCGTTGTTGTTTTTGTCTTTTTAAAAATAGGTCTAGATCTACAGTAATTGAGATTTATCTGCTCGATTTCAAAAAACCAATCATAAATATATGTAAATTATTATCGCGCAATAATAAATTTATATAATTAGCGACCACGTGAGCAGGGAACCAGTTGATACATATACAAGAATTGGCTTTTTAAAAAAGTTAGCGGTCGTTTAGCGATATGATTTTAAGTCGTCTTACGCACTACATACTTGTGTTTGAACCTCTCAGACTTGTCCAATTGCATTAATATTTGTTCTAAGTTTTGATTATTAATATCCCAGCTGTGATTTTATATTTAATTTTTACAATTTAATACATTTTCCCATTTAATGCACCCTGGAAAATGCAAAAGCCAAAAGGTAAATAAAATCTAAACCTGTTGACTGTACAATGTGCATACTTCACGGAGCCTTCGTTTCTAGCATAAATGTGAACCATATCACCATTTAAGTCAACACGACCTTTTGGTACTTAACGCATTGTCCAGTGACGAAGACTCGGGCGACTCCGTGCAAACATGTGCAGGCTCGCCTTCGCAGTCGCATTGTTGAGTGTCTCAGGCAAATGTGCAGACTCGTCATGCATTCGCTGCTCGTATTAGCGACAACCCAATCACCATTTGATCAAACACGCGACATTTTAATACTGTTGCGAAGGCTCAGACGAAACTGTCAGCGCAAATATGCAGACTCGCCAAAGCCGTAGTCACTTCACAGTGCGATAAGTGTCAAAATCTCGTGCTCTCTCAAATGGCGATTTCGGTGTCATTTTTGCAAGCAGAAATGCTCTAAAGAACAGGCTCACCTAATGATTCATCACAGTTCCAAAATATCATGTGGTGGCTCAAATGGAAATCTGTGTTCCAGAAGCGAAGGTTCTGGTGAGTCTGCACATTTGCACAGGCTCGCTTGAGCCTTCGTAACAGTATCAGAATCCCATGTGCATGCTCGATCGGCGGTGTGTGTGTCATTTATGCGAGCAGCGAGTTAAGGCTCTGGTGAATATTCACAAGGCTGCACAGGTTCACCTGAGCCTTTTGTCAGTCGACAATCTAATAAGTACCAAACTCTCTTGCTGGCCCAAAATGCGCTTTCGCTGTCATATATGACTTCAGCGAATGCTCTGGTGAGTCTGCACATTCGCACAGGCACAACTGAGCCTTCGTCACTGTACCAAAATTTTTTGCGTTGGCTCAAATGACGACTTGTGTCCTATTTATACGAGCAGCGAAGGCTCTGGCGAGACTGCACCAGTAAATACAACAACGGGGTGCAACCATCGTTGCGTTATTTCAATGCTCACTTCAAGGTTATGAAAATCCTCAATAAAACTTTTATCAAGAAAATGTCATTTCATGGAGGTATAATGCTGCCTATGCTTTCATCAATATAGGCTGCTAACTGACTCAAGGGTCGTTGTCGACTTTTGAAAAGTGGTACGATCTTGAAATGTAGTATGCGTCTTTCGAGTGTCAAAGGCACGTGTGTGTGTGTGTGTGTGTGTGTGTGTGTGTGTGTGTGTGTGTGTGTGTGTGTGTGTGTGTGTGTGTGTGTGTGTGTGTGTGTGTGTGTGTGTGTGTGTGTGTGTGTGTGTGTGTTTGTGTGTGTGTGTGTAGGGGTGGGAGGGGGGAGCACGAGAGAAACGACCCCTCTCGTTGGGGGATAGGGCCTCCCTAAAGAAATATTTCTAATTCAAAATGTCCGTAAAAGCGATTCTAATGCATTTTGAGGTCATATTTTTCTAGTGAAGCCAAGTTTATTTTTTTACAAGCATTAGCTTTTTTTTTTAAAATGCATATAGCAGCTTTTTGAACCCTCACCATCAATGCATTAACACATATTTCGGCCCATCGGCGGTGGCGGTGGACAGTTTCTATTTCTCAACCAAAACATAGTTGTGGGTACTCAAAGAATTGTCTCAATAAGACGGTTCTTTAAAGCATCCAAACATATGTTTAAATCTCTACCAAGGCATATGTTGTGGATAATCAAAATGGAACTGTCTCATCTTTTGAGTACCCAAAGCAAATATTAAAACTGATGGACAAGGAAACATTCTCACTATTACGCTGGAATTGTTTGCTAATCTAGACCTATGATTCTATATCGAGAGAAGACTCAACAAATCAGGTTGCGCATCTACAACATTACTACGGGTTAACACGAAATCATGTTTGATTCGAAACAGCATAATTTTATATTATGTTTTCTGTTTCTTCTCAGCTCACAGGGGTCGGCAATGATGATTTAAGACCACTTTGATGCACGCTCACTATTATACTTTAATTGTAATTGGTGCCACTTTCTTAATCTTATTTTTTGTAACGTCCGCTTTTCACACCCTGATGCCCCAAGAATGTGTGTGTGTGTGTGGGGGAGGGGGGGTGGGGCTGAGATTTTCATATATATACGTAGGCTGGGACCATTTTTGGGGGTTCAAAATCTTGAATTTTAATATTTTTGGGGGGTTTCAGAAATATCATTATTTTTGGGGGTATGAAGATTTTGTGGATATATCATAACAAAATTGAACTGGTTTTAGAGGTCATTTCTATACATTTCAGGGATTTCAGGGGTTTTCTTAAAGTCAATGTGCAGGATGGGGATATTATTTTGGGTAGCCCAAAATTACAAATAATTTTTGGGGTCTGGCTGATATTCCCGATATATTTCGGGGGTAGACAGTAGATGCTGGGTCCAAGCCTACGTATGAAGAAAAACATGAGAGCACATAATAATGTCTAAGTTCAAAACTCCCAAATATACTATCAAATGTGCACAAAATATAGGCTGCACATGTTCAACGTGGGAACAACCATAATGCAAAGTTTGAATATAAAAGAATGAAAGCTGCTGGAGTTACAGATTACATAAATGAGACACCCAAACCATTTCGGATGGAAAAATGTCCAAGTTCAACGGAAAATATTTTTCAAATGTGCACAAAATAGGAGGTACACATGTTCAATGCATGAATGATCAATCATTATGCAAAGTTTGAATAATAAAGATATGAAAACTTTGAGTTACAGATTACACAAACTAGACACCATCTAAGCATTTTTAACGTAAAAAATACCTAAGTTCAAGACCCCAAAACACGAAACAAAATATTTGGGGAATGTGCTCCAAATCAGAGATGCACATGTTCAATCGTATCATCATGCAAAGTTTTCATATATAGGAACGAAAACTGTTGGAGTTACAGATTACACAAACTATACACCCAAAGCCATTTCGGAGTGAAAAAAATTCTAAGTTCAACACCCGTCAAAAATTGAGAAAATATTTTTCAAATGAACACAAAATAAGAGATGCACATCTTCAATGTGTGAACAATCATTATGCAAAGTTTGAATATAAAGGAATGAAAAGTGTTTGAGTTACAGATTACACAGACCAGACACCATCTTAGCATTCTGGACAGAAAATATGTCTAAGAGCAACGCCCCTCAAAAATAAGAAACTTGATATTCATGAATTATGCACAAAATAGAAGGTGCACATCTTCTAAATGTGAACAATCACTATGCAAAGTTTTAATAGAAATGAATGAAAACTTTTGGAGTTACAGATTACAAAAACTAGGCACCCTAAAAGTATTGCGGATGGATGGACAGACGGAAAGACGGACTCTCTTACATATGGATTCTTGTTGGTTGCCAATAAAGCGTAAGTACCCAACACATCTCAGAAAAGTTTAACGGAATAAACTTCATTTTGAGTTTATATTGCCTAGGTTACATTTGCTACGGTCGTCGTACGATTTATTTGTCTACGATTTTCTCTACGATTTTTTCGGCATCGAAGGCGGCTAAAAGCTACGACGTATGTGTTTACATTGCTTACGATCACCTTACGATTTCTTTCGGCGACAAACTAGAACAAAAGTTTACAGAGACCTTGCGGATATCGTACGACAACCGCAAGGTTATCGTACAATCATCGTGTTATCTTCATGACCTCCCTATATAAATCGCACGATGCCCGTACGATGACCTTGCGGAAGTCGCAAGGAGTCGGTACGCTGACTGTGCAATTGTCGTGTAATTATGTGCATGGATTCAAACGGCTATCCATGTTCATTTTTGCATTCCATTTGAACTATGTTTCAAAGTCATGTGATCACAAATCGTGATGTGAAGAGGCTAGTGTTTTAGTTGAATATGGTCCCAAGGTATGAAACAGCGTGATACCTTTGTGTATATTTTAATGTCGATTTCTAAGTTCTGCAGTTTTCATAAAGTTTAAATCACAGAATATTGCAACCACTTTTTTATAGTACACTTTTATAATTCGAAAAGTAGCACTTTAATTGAAAATATAAAGATGCTTTTATTGTATCAGCGTAGACTAAAACGCTTATTATGGTTTTATTCAGTTTAATCATTCAAAGGCACTCTACGGCCAGCAACACATAAAATCTGCGTCATAAGCAAAAATGAAGTCGTTGCATGCGAACAGCAAAGGTACTGATCAGAATGCGCTTTCTTCCACTCGGCCTGGTCAGCACATTTGCCATTCGTTTTCAGTAAAATACATTTTGTAGAACATTCATTCATTCAAATTTCAATGTTCGAACTAGTCACATCTTCTCACTTCGAGATTTTATTCCTTGAAGTAATACTCAAATTCAAATCCCAGAGTTATAAATCACAAAAATATCTGGACTTTTTTTTAATCTTATCTAATTAATTAAACCCCTTATCCAACCAGCATTTTATATACTGAAAATGCATATGCATTTCACGTTAGGTGCATATTTTGAATTGCTCCTCAGATAATTTTATCATGGAAACATACTCTATGGGCCCTGATTAGCATGCACGGAGGCTGTGACTAAATGTCTGTACTGTACTGTACTGTACCCGACCGGGTAAAATACAGTACCGTAATAGCCGACGAGTATCGGAAAGTAACGGAGAAAATCGATTATTGGCGGGCCGATTTGGGACTGGGTCCGAGTTTCTAGATCTGCCCAAGGTATTAGCCTCATGTTTTGTTTGTTTGTAGTTTTTGGAAACTAAAAGCCACTGGGGAAAATGGAGAATCATTTTTAAAGTTTCAAAGTCTCACGTTGTTGACAGTGCAGACTCAGATCAAACACCGCAGAACCGCTATACTGTTTACGCTGAATGTGAATAAAAATGAACTAATATTTTTACTCGAATCACGGGATGTTGGTACAAATTAGAACCGCCTCAAATGCAGTTCTTAACAGTATCCTCAATCCATATTTTGAGGGAAAATATAATTAAGAAAGCAGTGAATTGTTGTATAATAATTTACTGTTTGGATGGTCAGTTGTAAATAAGATCAAATCATGAGCGCGCGCCCCGAGTGATTTATCTACGCACAACTGAGCGAAAAACATTGAATTATTACTCAACAATTCACGCACTAGAGCTGATCTAATTCGTTTCTAACACACAATAAACGACGAAAACACATTTGAAGTCTTCAGCTTCTTCCTACGTTCCGCCATTGCACTGAATAAATCCCGCCAATAGTTGGACTGTGTCGCATACGTTTACACGAATATGTAGCGTATTTCAAGCGTAAAAATAGACGTTACAACGTCTATCGCCACGACTGACGTCATTTTGCAGTTACAATTGACGCCAGCTAGTGCGCGCTTTCAATACTGTGACAATATCGTATGATATAGCACGTTTTTAAGCATTGGCTCTAACGCCTACCAAACGCTCGAATGCTCAACATCTGGTTGAATATTAAAAACAATTCCTCCAGGAAGAGAGTCAAAAATCAGGGAATGTAACGCAACAGGCTATGCATTCCTACGTGTGTGGTAATAATTTGAGGTCTTGGCAAGAAAACGTTATTATACCATTTAAGGATTCGAATTATTTATGATCATTTTCATTTGGATACATAAACTTGATGCCCCGCATCCTAAAGTTATGAATTCCAAATAAGTGTACGATGTTTGAGGGTCTGGATGGGGGGGGGGGGGTCTGGTATTCACTATTCATTAAAAATTTAACCCATTATTCATCTCATTAAAATTTTGGGTTATTCATTAAAATAAGACCAACTATTCATTAAAAGTAAGGAAGGTGGCAAAGAAATCTGATTATTCACTATTCATTCATTTTTCTTCAATTCATTAAAAAAAGAATTATTCATTAATTTTTAGGCCCTCATTATTCACTATTCATTATTTTTTGGCTCATTATTCACTATACATTTTAAAAAGGGCCATTATTCACTAATCATCATGTTTCGTAGGAGTTTGGCAACTATGGTTTGTTCCTATTACTACTTATTTTGTGAATATGCATTTTGTAGGAATTGTTACATCATATACGATCCAATAGTGACCACTTTTGTAAATAAAACTTTTGCCAAGCTACTACTTTTAATCCTTTGCCTGCTTCGAACAAATATGCATCTGCCCTTGTCGTCAGCTGTAGTAATCGACTGTACATGTATACATATTCTCACAGCATGAACTTTTTTCTGTGTGTTTATTAGGCAGTGTGAACCCTGGTCAGACTGGTCCTGGAGGAGCAGTCTGATCCGGTTCTGAACTGTTTATTTTCTTATATGCGGTCGGCTGTAGTCGTCGGCTGCATGCATATGCTCACGTCGTGAACTATTTTCAGCGTGTTCACGTATCTGACTTGGCGCAATGTCGCACGTTATGTCGCACGTTATACTTAACGATTTTGTGGTACGTTACGTCATTTACTTGTTTATTATTATTCCGGGGAAGCCAGGGCTTCACTTACTTTGCTTGAGACCCAAAGTATTCATGATTCCATGAACATTCCAAAAAATGAATTCATTTCTTAAATATTTACATTTACACTGAGAGTCTTTAAATTAACCTTTACATTTGAGAGGTTGGTCATAGCTTTATGAACCGGGATCTATTTAAGCCACGCCAACACACGCGCTGTTTGGGCGGACCAACGTCAACACCTTCGAATGACGTTGTTTGTAACTGACGTTTATCTACGTCGAGCGCGTATCGTCATGACGTTAAGCTCGGGAATTTGGCGTTTAGGCTGTGCATGATTAAAATTTTTAGTTTTTTCATTTAAAGGACGTTGTGGGTACTCAAAAGAACCATCTCAATGAGAAGGTTCTTTTGAGCACCCAAAAACATATTAACGAAAGCCTTTCTCCCCATATCTGTGCTCTTAATTGGTTATCCCCATGTTTATGATGTTATGAAATCATTTCTGTTTTCATATGTGTATATTTCCTTTATCTTTCTTTTGCACTTGGTAAAAGTTCTGGACAAATATGTAACGCTTGTCAAACACAAGAATCTAATATACTGACAGGCTTTAAAAGCGCTACACTAGGATAGCAGCTTTAAAGTATGTTTAAAAAAGAATGCAAAGCAATCAATTTGATTGTATACTAAAGAGTATCACATGAAAAACTTGTCCACTCCAAATAAACTGAAAGCATTGAAAATGTAAACTCTTTGAGATAGGGGTCAACTCTTTCATTTGACTAAATATTATCAGTGAAATATCCCCTACTTCTTTATTTCAAGAAACACGAGAAGCATCATGAATTTTGTTAGTCATCGAGGAATGGCTTTCATTTTGATTGGCAGGTCTGTGATACAGCAGGTCTGCTTTTTGACGCGAATCTGTTTGTACGTCTGTAACAGTCTGTTACCAAAGGTACTTTTTCTCCCCCTTTTCTCTTGTACCGAGAGGATTAGTATTTTACCTGGACAGCATAAGGTACATTTTCTCACCCTTTTCACTGGTATCAGGTGGAAGACTGCCCAACAGTTAACTGAGGTGAGTGAATTTTAATTATATTGGGCGAGTGATGTTTTTTGGCTGATTGATAAGGACTGAAAGTGTTTTGTGTGTGTAGAGCTTGGTAGTCTGGAGTAGAATGATACTTTGCTGTGGATATTCTATTTGAATAGCATGTATGGCTTATGGATCCCCGCCTTTTGTATTATTGACAAGAATCTTCGTGTATGACATCATCAACACATATTAACAGACTTTCTCCATTTCTGCTATTTACCAGAATAACATTTTATTTATCATCTATATGAACATCAAATTGGAGAAGATTAAGCAGATACTTATTTAAGAGAGTCTACTAGATGTGTATATCCATTCATGTCCGAATTTATGTACATATTAAAGTTTACGTTATATTGGATTATCGTTGTTCATACTCATGAAGGATAAAAAGTGACTAAAAATCTTACACGGGGTCCCAATACCTCACAACGTCATACCCGTTCATTCGATGACATATCTCTGTTTCGGTAGCTAAAACTTTACGAAGCAATAACATCGCTGAGTTTAGGTGTACAATTAAAACTCCAGCCTCACCCAGTGGCAGGAACCCTGGAATCTGGAGAAGACATTTCATGATGACATCATCGAAGCAAAAAAAATGTTAACATTCAACTGACTTTAATAAGATATAACAGGAAGTTAGTGTTGGGTTTTAAAGTATACTTTTTGCCCTTTATTTAGAAGCAAGTGTATTTGCCAAATTTTACCACAATTTGTCATTTGCCCAATTTTACCACACTTTTCCATTATCATGTACAGTATTTGAAAGGAATTCTATAAGCGTGTTGCATCCATTCCAATCCTTGTAACTCTATTATTGTTACCCATGTTTTATAATGTCAACTGTTTAAATAATAAAATTGAGCCGTGGCATGGGCTTTCCAACAATGTGGTATGTGAGACCAGCAAAGCCTCAGATCAGCTGCGCACACGCGCAGTCTGATCAGAGCCTTTGCTAGTCGCTTGAATATTCTATGAAGCTACTGACGAACATAATTTGGAGTTTCTAAGCTTTAAAGGAAGCTGTACATGCTCGTCTAAGTCTACTTATCAAAAATGCCACATTGTTGGAAATCACATTCACATGTCACGGTCAAATATGCTTAAACCAATTGTACCACATGGAAAAATTAGTACTTTGTTACAGTTTGAAACAAATGGGCAGCCACACGATAGTTTGTTACTTAAGGCATATGCGCAAACCCCTAAATAGGCCCATTTGATGTATCCAGCTGGACAGGGGTCTTATTTTATACTTGTGTAAGTAGAATAGGCTCAAGCGATTCTGTGGGAGCTCGCCAAATTCTTCGTTACTGGAAAATGTAATAAGTATGAAAAATCTCATGTGCTGGCTCAAATGCAGTGGAAACAATATGAGCAAATTATGTATGATAACCGATGTGATAATATATTATTGTTTGCTTTAATAATCAGGAGCGGATCCAGGATTTCTGAAAGGGGGTTCGGTTGTTTAAAGGTGTGTGGATTCGCTTTGCTGATTTTATCTCACTTTTTTTAAAAAGATATCCCATGAAAATGAAATAATTTGGTCTCAGTGCGGCCACATAGGGTTTTTAAAAGCTGGGGCGGGGAGGGGCTTCGAGCGAATCCCATGAACCCCCTCTGGATGAGCCACTGAACATGCTTATATTTTGATATTGTACTGTAAACCTAAATATTCTTCTGTTATACTATTTGTATGAAATAAAGTTGAAAAAACTTGTTCATGAATACATGTATGTCATTCCTCTTATACATATGATGCACCACACTAGTCTGTTTCCCTCGGGTGCACGACAATTTGTCAAAAACATTTCGTCGATATGACTTTCAGCCGCATATAAATCTATCAAACATTGAAATGTTGCAGAAATAGTTTCAGTATTATCAGATTTAGTATTTAGAATCGCATCGGCGACCAACGAAGTCTCAGACGTAATTTTTCGTCATATCGATCTCAGGCTCGCCTTTGAAAATATTGTAGCAGATAAGATGAAGGCTCAGACCGAATATAAGAAGAGTTTCACCCCTATTTATAAAGGTTAAATAATGCCTGATACAATGGTCCAGGGTCTGTGAATTATCCTTTAAAAAATGCAAAAGTTAATGTAAAATGTACTCTAGAAGACGTGTGAATTCCGAGCGTGAATTGCATCTAGATCTACATTACGTCAGTCTCGCTTTCATAGCGTTATTCAAAGTAAAGAAAAAAAGTTCAATTTATTGTGCATTATCAAACTCTTAGCAATGTTGCTTTTTAGTTAATGCATTCACTTTAAGACCCTTGAAAGCAATTTTATTTTGCTTATTGACTTTGCCAAGTCCGCCAATAATTTTATTATCGATTTTCTCCGTTACTTTCCGATACTCGCCGGCTAGTACGGTACTGTATTTTACCCGGTCAGGTACAGTACAGTACAGTACAGACATTTAGTCACAGCCTGCACGGATCCAGAAAGTTATGTCAGAGGGGGTCCAACTCAACTTTTTTACTTGATAAGGGCGAGAGGATCCAAATACCACTAATTATTGGCCCGCTAGCGAAACGTCATTTTAAATGGCGTTTCGCTGGCAGACCGATGCTGGCCCGTCATGTAATGCTGGCTTGGTACATGTTTAGCTTTGAGATTTTCTACGGGATCTGGACCAGTATTGATAAAAAAAAACTATATTTTTGTGATTTTCCAGGGGGGGGGGGTCCAGACCCCCTGTCCCCCCCTCTGGATCCGCTCATGATTAGACTGCTTCCATCAGCAAACTGAACTGTGTCCATATTGAGTCACACTGAGTGGTGGTATAAGAAACATCACCTGAAGACAAATATTGAAATGAAACAAACAGCTAATGATAAGTCGGAAGGCGAACGCACGATCATCGTGCCATCGCCTTAGGGTTACCGCAGGATGACCGTCCAATGTCCATACGATTTTATGGGCCCTGCAAAGGCATCGTACTGCGACCTTGCGGGCTCCTTACGACTATCGCAAGAGTGTACGATCATTTTTGGGCCAAGATGACAATCTAAAACCCTGCGTTGTCCTCACGATAATCGTGCGGTGCCCGTACGGGGATCATACGATGTCATTGCGATGTGTCTACGGGCTACGGGCTTACGATTTTTTTCAAATTTGTCATTGTGCGGAGTTATACAAAATCGTAGAGGCCACGATGCCCGTAAATCCGTAGGATGATAGCAAGGTCTCCCTGCGGAGGCGGTACGGAAACGGTGATTTGGACATCGTACGGGCATCGTATACTCGTAATAAGGCAAATGTAACCGAGGCATTAGCTCCCTTTATATGCAAATGAGGTTTATTCCGTAATTGATTTTGGAGATTTAAAGTACCAAGAAATTTCGGAAATTTAAAGTACCCAACGAGAGTCCATTCGTGAGTACGAACGGACGGAGTGGACCTACTACTAGACCTGCTTTCGCTGAGGCCACGCAGGTAATAATAATTATGAAACAAAGTATTAGCCTAAAAAAGCTGGTGGTCGTTTAACCTGATTATAATATGTATTCATGCACACTGCATGCTTCAATTTTTAACTTCTCTAGCCTGTCCATTTACAATGGTTCAAAGCTCTGAGATATAAACGTCAGAGCTGTAATTGTTTACCATTTAAAACGTGCTTCCATCGCGTATAGGTCTACTCTTTTTATGTGGCTGGATTTTAAGTACCCAGCTTATGCATGGCCATTTATAGTCTATCGTGAACAAGATATGTTATGATAGTGGATCTAGCATGCGACACAATTATGGAACGTTATTTGACAACATTGGACAGCCCATTTTTACGATATTTTTTTTCTAAAACTGAGGCCAGAAAGCAAGGTAACAGTGACACTGAATGATATTCGACACTACCTGACCCCCAGGATGTGTCCACAAACCAAATTCGGGATTCCTATATCATATAATATAGGATTTATGCTCGTGACACGATTTTTCTAGATCTGAGGGCATATGTTAAGGTAGGGTACGCGACGCACAGTGACCCCAAGATACATGAATTCACGAATTTTGGCATTCCTACTTCAAATAATACAAGAGATATGATCCCAACATTATGTCAACACTGAAACACTGTCTCAGAGCTGACAACAGCAGAAACCACTTGGTGCCTAAATTAATTTTACTGGACAGATCTTCACTCTAGATGGATTCTGCTGAAGTCAAAAGCTGAGAAAGAATAGTATCTTAATTTGACCATATGTACATACAAATGGACGGTGATACTAGAGTATGAGAGTAAGTCATGTTACCTCAGGAATTAAGTACCTATAGTCTTATATTGTAGATACGTATGCATAACCATTAATAGTCTATAATAAAACTGTTTACCGTGTCCGTTATATGGCAGTACATCAATTCATATCTAATTCCGTGTGATGTAGATACAAATAAGAAATGACAATTTATATAGGAACCAAGTGGTTTCAAATTTTGATGCTGCCAGTTCTAAGGAAGTGGTTTTGATGTTGATTAATTGTTTATTGTTTCTTCTATTTTTTTTCTTGGTCCTTGTTTGGCTTTTTTTTGTAAGGTTTTAGTTAACCATTCTTGTTAGCTAAATCACAGGTTGTACAAAAGGTATCAAACTAAAAATCTCCCTATTTGAAGACTTGAACGCTTAAATACAGCCGTCCCCATCAGTACTCTCAGTGCTTTGATTATACATGCTTATGTACAAGCTACATGTCAAATTGACCCAGAAGTGTATGCGACACGCCATGATCCCAAAATATATCCTCACACCAAAATTAGGATTCCTACCTCAAATTATATACAGATAAGCTTTGAGCTCGACCTTGCTAGAACAAAACCAGAGGTCAAGGTCACAGTGACCTGGAAACATTTGGTGACTCTCCAGGGTCCAAGATGTATCTACATACCAAATATGGAATGCTACCATAAATAAAATAGGCAATCTGCTGTGGGGGCATTTTTTCAAGAACTGACTCCAAGATCAAGGTCACAGTGGATGAAAACAGTGAGCGACATTCCATGACCACAACATATATCCACAAATTGAATTTGGGGTTTAATATGGCATATAATATGAGACATGCTCTTACAGGCTCGCACAGATCTGGAAAAATTTGGCCTTGGTCCTGGAAAAAAGTGCCTTTTGTCCTGGAATTGTCCTTGAATTTTGTAAAATCATCCTTGAAAATATGAATTAGTCTTTGAAAAATATAAAAATACAACTTGTCCTTTCAGATTTATGGGATGCGCTAAAAAAACTGTGTGAAAATTGCAAAAAAACTGAATGAAAATCACTAGATACACGTCAAAGAGCGAGGTGGAACTCGTATTCTATTCTATTCAATTTGTGCGGTAGTCCCGGTTTTTATCACCGTTGACAGAACAACGACCGTTATGCTAACAGTTTGTTTATATAAATAGACAAACCAGGTAGAGGGTATCACTATTCCAACAGAAATGCTTGCGGCGAGAGCGCCGCAAGCAAAAATACAAATTGGGTTTTCGGAACGCAGTTTCTTTTCGTTTGTTACCGTGTTTAAAACAGTCTAGAGTCAGAAAAAAGGCAAACCGTTATCTTGGAACATGCAAGGTTCCAAGATTTCAGAAGACGTTCCCAAAACCAAGGTGAAAAAACTACTTTCTGTTCGCAGAAACCAGGTGATCCGAGAGTATATATATATATATATATATATATATATATATATATATATATATATATATATATATGCTGCTGTTAAATTGTTGTTAAATTGTTTAGTGCTTTATATGTTAATACAGCCTTATTGTACATTAAGCGTTTAGGTACGGAAAGCCATTCAAGTCTATCAAAAATGATAGTTGAAGGAGTCATAAAATCGGCCCTTAATATGATTCGCGCAGCCCGTTTTTGTAACTTGGAGAGACGTTCAATATTTGCGGCCGTCGTGTTCATCCAAGTGTTGCAGTCATAATCAAGTAGCGGCTGTATATAACTTTGATAGAATATCTTTTGAAAATTCTGGGGTACGTATATCGAGATGTGTCTGAGAAGCGAGATTTTGGATGATATTGTTGAACATAAGTAGTCTATGCGGAGAGCCCATGAGAGATGGCCATCAATAACAATGCCAAGAAGTTTTTGTTTTGGAACTTTTTCAATTTTGTTACCATCAGCACTTAAGTCGAGTAGGTATGTTTCATGCTCCTTTGGCTTAGTCCCCAATACCATATAAGTAGTTTTATCATAATTGATTGGTAATTTATTTTGCTTACTCCAGGCCACAGCTATTTCAAGATCAGCCTGCAATTCCTTGTTAACTTAAGCAATGCTAGGGGCACTTGAAAGAATAGTCGAATCGTCTGCAAAGAAATCAGAGAAGCAGTGTTTTAATAATAGTGGCAGGTCATTTATGAACCAAAGGAACAATATGGTCCCAATATTGACCTTGTGGCACACCACACTTAATAAAAGACAGAAGGGACGTTCCATGGCCATAATCAATGGTTTGCTGGCGGGACTCAAGATAAGAGATAAACCATTGGAGAGATGTTTGGCTACATTTATATGTTGAGAATTTCCTTATTAAGGTTAACCAAGTCGATGCTTTTCTAAAATCGATGAATATTGATCCGACGATGTCCCCTTTGTCGATGCATGCCATCCATTGGTCAATTAATTTTACTAAAGCTGTTTGGCAGCGTTGTTTTAGGCGAAATCCAGATTGGGTTTCATGGATAAGGCAATATTTGTTTAGGTATGACATCAGGTGTATGTTAACATACCTCTCAAAAATTTTGGAGATCGTAGGTAGTATGGATATAGGTCTGTAGTTACATGGATCAGATTTGCTTCCACTTTTGTGAATAGGGAAAACTTTGGCTATTTTCAAATTGTCAGGAAATTTTCCTGTGAGTATACTTTTATTTATGAGGGCAGCTATGCTTGGTTATAACGTTTGCCCAATTGTTTTTAATATTCTTGGTCCAAGGCCATCTATTCCAATTGTCTTAATTGGGTCCGAGGCAGAGATAATCCGAACTAAACCCACCTTAAAAAGTTTCAAAACGTCTTTGAAAGTACAATTTCAAACATAATTGCTTACACCGGACACTCTGTTTATACCACATCAGTAACAGTTATCTGTTGACAAAATAATCCATACAGATTACAGTAATAGCTGATGAGTGTCTGCGGAAATTTGAGTGCAGATATGCTACTGAAAAGCTACTCGACAGACTAGATTTTTGGTATGGGCCTTGCCTTCTGCTATTTGCGCTTTTGAGTGTTCACTTTGCTGTTCTGTGCGAAGGCTCAAGCACGATTGAGTCTCCGCCGATTGTACGGTATTAAATTCGATATTTGTGACATATGTTCGGGCTCGTTATTAATTATAAATTAGATAATTTTCAATGAATGTGCTGTTTCAAGCTTTAAAGACGTATTTGAACTGTTAAATGCATCCATGTACCCTTTTAAAACATGTGCAATTTGTAAATAATGTTTTGATGTATATAGTTTTGTTATAGAGGGTCACTTGGTAGAATGGCTATTTCAGCTAAAAGTGTACACCTCTTTGAATATTGTATAAACAAACGGATTGACCAAATCGGAGCGTTTTGACTTGGGGCCATCTTTGCACGAGCAAGCCTCTTGTTGTAAACAAATGGCAACGTTGGTTTGTGACAGACAGACAGGTAAACAGGCAGGCCAAAGATAGAATTTTTGCTGCTCGAGCCCCCCAGCCCTCGGGATACGAGTCCGGCGATCTAACCACCTGAGCTACCCCCTGGGCTAACCGGGTGGTCCAAAATCACTAATTCATTTCGTTACAAGTATCGATTGATTCGAGCATATCGCATCAGAGAAATCAAAGATAAAGATAAAGAAGCATTATTTAACGTCGCTTATAATGTAACAGACAACATTAGTTCACGAGCTATTCTGCGACATGAAAATTATATCTTTAACAGATACTTACCTGCCTAGCACAACTAAATCAGCTTGAGTTAGGCTGATTTTGTCCGAAAAATGGTATCGCGAAATAAAGCTAATTTCTCTGAATAGCTATATCCATTCGGGAGTTTTGGCTTAAGGACATCGTCAAGACGCAGAACCAATCTCCGCTGCGAGTAGAGATTAACTCGTGCATTAAGATGTCTACGCCCATGTATGTAGACTTTCGCTATTCCCATCTTTTGTGATTTTTATTTTATGTCACATTTATTTTGATGTACATTTGGCTGGAAACATTATCGTGTAATTCACTAACGTCACAATAATTCATTATTGCAAGTTTTAGAAATTAAACTTAAATCTCGCGAATTCGATATGACCGCGAGAAAAGAAATGGCGGACAAATTGGTCGAAATTGTTTATGTAGTAACCGAGAAAATGTCTGTTTATTGAATAAGATACTCTAAGTAAACAATTTTGATGAATTGGGATGACGAGAAAATATCTTTACAATGGTAAAGAAAAAGTTGAAACCGGATCGTCCCTCTAAAAAGAGAGGTAAAGTCAATAAATCCAGTTTTGACAGTCCGCGAACCATGTCGATACATGTTCAGATGTTTACAAATGACATAAATGAAGTTCCAAATTGTTTATTTACCACCATCTTATTTATCTTGCTCTGCCATGTTTTAAAACTTGATGCAGTCGTTTTGAGCATCTTTTCATAACATGCTGAAAGTGCCAAAGTGCAATAATATGCATTCCATTTGCTGTTTTTACTGGCACCCATTTGCAACAACAACAAATCTCAACTGCACTTACCAGGGCCAAGTTGCATAAGATAAGGTGATTCCTTTAAGACTATACCTCACAAAAGTGCATTTCTGTAGCCGGCCATTGCACAACGATATAGCTAGCGGGTCAACTCGGCCTGAAGTCTAGTCGGTCCCTGGTTCAACTTGGCCCGGTGTAATTTCCAACAGTAGCGGGTCAACTCGGCCTGAAGTCAAGTTGGCCCCTGAGTTAACTCGGCCCGGTGTAATTACCAACAGGTGGTACAAAAAAAACTGAATACAAGAGATGCTTTTCATACCAACTTTGAAAAATAAATGTTTGGTCACTAGGTTAATGAAAACATATTTTCTAATTGACAAACATTGCAATTAAGCTCTTGATGGATATAATTAAAGGTGAACTAAAAGTAATGACTGCCTTTAATCTAATGCAAGTTTTCACATTTTTTGTCATGCTCGAGTTCCCATATCTTGCAAACAACAGAATTAATGGTTTCTGTAAAGTAAATAAGTAAAATCAATGTTCGCAATTAAAAGTCTGATCGAAGTAGAGTCTAACTATCACCTGAGGCACAAATTGTTTAAAAAACTATTATATAGACGATAATAGAACGGAAAAAGCGGCACAGAGTATTTCTTAGTATTGGACATCCTTCTCTCTAACTTTTTTGATCAAACTTTTTGTATTAAACACATATCCCCAGCATGCTTGACCCAAGGCCAAGTTGACTTGCATTCCTGTTCGCCCATGCAACTTCATGCGAGTCCAGTTGAGCGAGTCATCACGTAGTGCTACGAAGCACTTTTTCATGGTTTTCCCTCTCACACAAATTTGTGCGTTTTGACTTTTTTAAGCGAATGGGTGCACTTCTGGTTTTCCGGGCACAGTTTATGATGTTAGACTAAAGTTTAATGTTCTGGCTGTTGTATGATGGGGGCTGTGCCCCCACACCCCCTGTTTCTTTATCATGTAGGGCTATTCAATCACTTGTAGTCCATACTATTCGGATCGTTTTGGATTCAAATATGGTTGCAACCCATAAAAACTAATAGAATAGGAATGAGCTTGGTAAACCAGAGACTACCTAGCGAATGTCCCGCATTTGTCTGGACAGTGCTTCCCGATGGGCCCAATTTTGCGTTCTCCTTTTCATATGTCATCCAATTGTGGTAATTGTTGTATGCTTGGAACCAGTAAATGTTGATAAAATATGGCTTCATTGAACCATGTTTTTTTTTGACTGATTTAAAAAAAACAATTCATCTAATAGATCTTCCTCGGCAGAGTAAAAAAAATACAGTCCCTTTGAAGTCAACAATTCTGTCCAATATGCTCAAGCATCCACTGAGTAGTAAATAAGGCAATGGTGAATCATCTTCGCTGGTGGCATTCACATATAATTACAATCATTTTGCCAGGGAAGTGACAAGTGATTATCATTAGATGTATGCAAGTCGTTACAATTTGAAGACATGCTTGCTCTCAGCCTGTCACACCTTTTTTAACGTTGACCATTCCTAATTGGCTGTATAACCCCTGATTCAAGTAGGTTAGAATAACAGATCAAAACATGCATATACAGTAAAACCAAAATGACCAAATAATGGTTGTCAAGACCGTTTATCGCTTAATCCTCGTCCGTAAATGCCTACCATTGGGCGTGGAAGAGTAAATCATTGAAGTTGAAGTGAAGTAATGCAGGTCGAAAATATAGCAGAATGCTCCCTTTTCTGCAATACTTTCGACCTCATTAAGATACCAGTTGTAATTAAGAATAAGAACTTTGTTTTGCCTATTTTTGAATGGCCATTTTACACATGTTTTACTGTACATGTAACAGGCACACAGACTGTGTTAAACACAGTCACTTCATCAGTAATCCTACAGCCTATTTTGATTTTTTAACCTCTTAAACATGCTTCCAGACACTGTTTGCTACAGATACATTTTAAATGGACCAGCAGGTGATACAATAATTAGTCTTGATTACAGGCCCCCAGAGAGTGTGTAACTGAAAATTATTTTTCTTATTTCTCAACCAAAACATATGTTGTGGGTACTCAAAAGAACCATCTCAATGAGACAGTTCTTTTGAGCACCCAAAAACTTGTTTAAACTGACAGATAAGAAAATAATCCCAATTTTATGCTCAAAATTTTTGCTTAACTGGTCCTATGGATTAGCAGCTGAAGAGCTAATATATTAATGAGCTGTGACATGAGATTTACAACAATGTGGTATGCGGGACCAGCAAAGGCTCAGACCAGCCTGGGCATACGCACAGTCTGATCGGAGCCTTTGCTAGTCCTTTAGATATTCTATGACTGTTTTACTACTGACCAAACATGATTTGGAGTTTCTAACCTTAAAAGGAGGCTGCACAGGCTCGTCTGAGTCTACACATGTCAAAATACACATGTCATGACTCATTTTATGTCATTTATTGATATTCAGTCGGTTCCTGGCATGTAGAAGATGTGCAGGCTACTACAGGGTTACCACCACAGGTCGAAGGTCAGCTCCGCTGTTTCTGTCGACTCTCTGTCAATCAAGTCACCTGGGATGTACCGAACACACCAGATGTTACATATGCTCGCATAAAATGGTGGGGTGAGCCTGGAGAGGGGGCTGTATTTAGGTAATTACATTGTACTCCTTTACACTCATAGCATGCTGGGAAACTATGTATGCTTTTTTTGTCTGCATTTTTTATCAATTTAAAAAAAAATCTTTCAGGAAGACCATCAATGTCAAGTTAAACCAGGTTTGTCAAGCCTGAAAGATATTGTGGGGAGAGAGGTTGTTGTTTTTTATGAATCAAAACCTGTTACTGGGTGTGTTGACAAACAGCACAGACCCAAAAAGGGAATTCTCAACACTCAGACTTCAGTAGAAAAATTAATCTGTCTTCTCAAAATAGATAATTGGCCATTCATATCTTTATTTTTCATCTTGTATTTTATCAAACTGTATTGAAGATGCTACTGACAGTTTGAAAAAAAGAGCTGCTAAAATTAGGGGCACTTTACTTATAAAAAGTGATTCTTCTCTCTTATGCAAGCACATTCATTAATTGAACATGACTTCACCTTTCAGTTGGTGATGAAGTGAAGATTAAGCATGACCTATGTTTCATGGTTCAGTGATTTTGCCTTTACCTTAGAGACAAAAAATAATGTGTTTTTTTTCATTTGGCCAAATTGGGAATGAGACCACAATTGTGACATTCACTCCCAGATTTTTGGCAAGGCTTACTTCACTCATGCATTTTGAGCCATGGCATGTGATTTCCAACAATGTGGCATATTGACATGTGTAGACTCAGACCAGCCTGTGCAGCCTCCTTTTAAGCTTAGAGACTCCAAATTATCTTCAGTCAGTAGCTTAACAGTCATAGAATATTCAAGCGACGAGAAAAGACTCTGATCAGACTGCGTGTACATGTATGTGCAGGCTGATCTGAGCCTTTGCTGGTCGCACATACCACATTGTTGGAAATCTCATGCGCTGGCTCTTTTAATCTTTACGTTGATACTCTCTTTAATCAAATTGATGCTTCCACTGAGCACTTTACCCAGATCATACCATCAGCTTACTGGTATTTACCTTTAATATTCCAATAGTATAAACTCAGATCAGTCTGCTGACAGTGCTCCGGGAGAAATAATCTCATCAGGATTTCACTGTTTCTCATTATGACTCCAACCATACATCAGGCTTTTTAATTTCAGGATACATCTATAGAGATTATTAAAGAGAGGATCTTACATGAGTGTTAATGTTTTATTGAATTTATTAAACGAGTTGAGGAAAAGAGATAAAATGTGAGGCTTGCTAAGCATTTTATCCCTTTTTTCAGAGATGAGAAAGTACAGGATTGATCAGGATTTCCTGATTGAGCACTGGCATATGATTTATATAATGTCAGTTGTTTTTGCTAAAATTTATGTTTGAATGAAGTTGAAACTCAATTTTAGATATAAAATAAGCATAAACTGACTGGTTTCTATTGATATTTTGTTATTTTAAGCCTTTTATAAGTGATTTAAAATCGCTTTTTCTCCATTTTGGAGTCGACCAACTTTTTTTCCTGATTGAGAATGGCTGACTGTTCTCATCCCTGTTTTTGCAACAAGTTTGATAAACTCAATAAAACAGGAGCATGAATGTTAAATTCTATTTATCACATGACATTAAAATTACTATGAAATCACATTTTTTGGGCGTTAAAACTTCAAGATTTTGCCATTTTTTACGCAAAATTAAAAATGGATGTCATTACGTAATGTTCCAAAATCTGTAATTCACTAGTGGTATATCGATTTTATTCCATGGCTTTATATCACTACCATAGGCAACGTCATGGGATAAATGGCAATTTCCATATGGGCCGCAATGCTTCAGATAAACCCTGGTATTAATACAGCTGTTCTTTGGCCATGTACGTTAATATTATCTTATTTTCATTCAAACAGGCCAGTCGATGTTAAACGTGGAAATGCTACCCAGGCAAAAACAACAGCAAGGTATCCTGTTAGATCTGGACCAAAACAGTTTGCCTCTTACCTCAACGACATGGGAAGCCTCATTCTTGAAATTCTCAGTGGGGCCATGATGGTATCAGTGGGCACAGCAGAGATTCCGGGTCTAGGTCAGCTTTCGCCGACAAGATCTATAGTTGGGTTTTTCCCAATTGTTTCACCCACCGATGAGAAGATAGGTGACCTGCATGTGGCGCTTGTGATTGAATCTCTTATGGGTAGGCAGTTTTTCTGTTTAATACCTTGAATTTCACCCAGCACAAATAATCTAATATATAGGGCCAAATAAAAAAATACCTGTGTTTAGGGTAATCTACCTAAATTTGCTGTTGAAACCTGGAATTTTTTCAGGTTTTCTGCAAAAAATATAATTTTTATATTATTATATTTTTTTCCAGAAAAAAAATTATTTAAAAAAAATATGTGTGTCTACACTACCTAAATTTTTCAGACCCGTTACCCGAAACACACCTATTTTTTTTTATTTGGCCTAATATAATTTAATTTGTTATTTAGATATAATATTATGGGAGCGCAAAGGCTCATTGATAGAGTTCTTGACTCGAGACCGAGGGGCCGCGGGTTTGAGCCTCACCGGCTTCACTGTGTTGTGTCCTTGAGCAAGAACAGTAATCCCAGCTTAGTACTGGTTTAACCCAGGAAGACCCGTCCCTATATAACTGACAGATTGTTGATGGGACGTAAAGAAGCAAATCAAACAAAAGATATACTATTGAATAATGATGGTGCAAAGAAGATTAGAAATTCATTTGGCACCAAAAAGAAAAAAAGACATAGTCATGATCTTCCACAAGGAACAATCTAGCAACATTTCTATCCAAATTCTGTTAAACCTGAGGTCTCTCCGGTGGACTTGTGAAACAGCAGGCCCCCAGATAACTAAAACATATGTTGTGGGTACTCAAAAGACATGTTGAAACTGATGGATAAGAAAATAATCATAATTTTACGCTCAAAAAAATTGCTTAACTGGCCCTATGAAACAGTCAGTGAAAAGTGCAGTCCTCCACAGAAGAGTATAATCAAAAATTATTTTTCTTATTTCTCAACCAAATATATATTCTACATATAGTCCTACAGAGATTTTTTGGCAACTTTGGGAAGGACCCATAGATTGGGAAAATTAGCACAGAAAACCCCTAAATTGGGAAATTTGTTATAGTGCACAATTATGGCATTAATTGATTTTTGGTCAATTAAATGCAACTTGAATTCGGTCTCAGTCATAAATCCAACAATACCCTTTTTTAATCATCTTGTTCACAATGAATATAAGAGTGACTTTTATCTGAAGGCTTGTTTTCATATATTTATTTTAGCCTCTTACGACAGCACTGGGTCTATTCCCACGACAGATATTAGTATGGAAACTCACTCCTCACATGTCACACAAGAGTCTACCTATCCTAAAAGAAACCAGCCAGTTCCCCACTCACAACAGCCCCGGAAACCAGTGGAGGATCCATTTATATCACCTGCTTCACACCAGGTATGTTGTAGAAGTTCTTTGAGAAAGCACATGTGGGGCTTACCCTGGCTCAGAATTTGTTGTAGCCAACACTTTAGCCAAATGGAAAAAGTTGGAGCCAAATGAAATTAACTTTAGCCAAGGTTTTAGCCAGAAAGTATCAACAAGTTGTTTTGTATTTATCTCTTTGCCCTCTATGTCTGCTGATAACCTTTGCAAACAGTTTTGACCCAGATCAGGCCCGACAAAATGTCGGGCCTGATCTGGATCCAAACTGTTTGACACCCCGATGGTATTGAAAAATTCCAGCATCCAAAGTTAAAATATGGCACAATAATAAAGTGTGAAGGAATAATAATAATATTCGAAAATCCAAAAGCTAATCAAAATACACTTTTTCGCAAATATGTAATTTTTGAACCAACTAGACTGTACTTTTAGCCAGTGACTTATATTTGTAGCCACTCTACATTTCTAGTAGCAAATGGCAACAATGGCTAATGGCAGGGTGAGCCCTGCACATGGATTTTCAGGAGTTTTTTCATAGACAACCAACCAAGGCTCAAATGAGTCTGCCCAGATGGGCAGTCTGGCCAGGGCCTTTGCTGCTTGCATATGCAGTCAGCTCTCTAGATAAGGCCAATTAAAAAAAATAACTGTGTTTAGGGTAACCGGACCCTACCTAAATTTACTGGTGAAACCTAGAATTTTTCAGGTTTTCTGGGAAAAATATATAATTTTATGCATTTTGAAAGGTGATGCATAAAATTACATTTTTTTTCCCAGAAAAAAAAATAGGTGTGCCTATCCTACCTAAAATTTTCCAAAACACACTTATTTTTTGTAATTGATCTAAGAGTGCATATTTAAAAATTGATATTCTTATTTCTCAATCAAAACGTGTTGTGGTGACTCAATGAGAGGATTTTTTTGAGCACCCAAAACACATGTTTAAACTGATGGATAAGAAAATATGCACAATTTTATGCTCATTTGTTTTTTTATCTTGCATATCATGCAGAGTATAGAAGTAGATGAAGGCTCATGCCAAATAATTTACTTTTAATCACTTGGATATCTGTACATTTGAAGAGCCCATTTACACATTTGGGATCAGTACAACAATCTCGTGGTCAAAGCTGTCCATTCATTAAATTATACATGATTTTCACAGAAACCCTATGATTTCCCAACCTAAGACCGTGCAAAAAGCTATTACTATATTTCAGGGTTGCCATGGTCAGGGAAAAAAGTCTGGACATTTTTTTTTCCAGGTCAGGGAAAGTCTAGGAATTTTATTTTCAGTCAGGGAAATTTAGAAAAAAAAAAATGAAAAAAGTGAGGAAAAAATCCAAAAAAGTTGGTAGAGAACAGTTTTCTGAAAATTATATTTTCTATAAATTGCAAGCAGTTTGTATTCAGAAATTCCTTTTCTAATATTCTTGGATTGAGATTTTTCTTTAAAGGTTAAATCAGCAAGTATAACATTTTGACAAAATCTTTGAAATGTCGATGGATGAGAATGGCTATTACCAGCCTTCAAAAAGGGTCTGGAAAATGGTCGAAAGTCAGGGAATAGTCAGTGAAAGGTCAGGGAATTTCATTTTGGATATTGAGTGGCAACCCTGTACAGTTTATGGTTGCATGTAAGGGGAAATTAGATAGATTTCTTTGTATCACACAAGTCATGTATGAGAATTTTAGCATCTTATATGAAAGGAACTGTCTGTAGTATTATCAGAACAATTGTAACTATTTTCAGAATGGGGAAAGCCATGTTGTAAATGGTTATGCAGATGATCTGAGACAGAGGCTGAACTATGACCCTCACCCTGTACAGATTCACTACCAACCTAAGGAATCAGGCAGCACTGTTGCCATAACAACTAATGGGGAGATAATCAGAACAGATAACATACAGTCAGAGTTACCTCCCTCCAATCAAGGTATGGCTGTCCCAGTTGTATGGCCTGTCCTATTGTTTACAATCCCATAAAACATTACCTAAAGTACTTCAAAGAAATGCATTTTAATTAGTTTGGGTTTTAAATTAACTTAAAGTAGCCTTGTCAGAGTGGTAGGGACAAAAAAAATTGATTAAACTGCTCTAAATTACATGTTAACTAGAGTACTTGCTCTAATTCGGAAATTTTCGCAAGAATTTTATTTTCGTGAATAGCGTTAAAAGACTTATTTGTGACGTTAAAAAATTGCCACTTGCACATAATTTACCTACATCAATAAACGACAGAGTGATTTCATCATTTCGCAAGGGTTTTTATTTTTATGAAACTTTGCATCTGGGAAGTTTCGCGAAAATAAAACGCTCACGAAAATTTCCAAATTTACAGTATCCCTAAGTGGTAGGCAAGAAAATCGAAAGAGCTGTATCTCAGAGTTCTAGGGGAGAAAAATGTTAACCATTAAACAACAAGCTACTACTGCAGTGGGCATAATATGTGACTTCTATTTTTCATTTCCTTGATATGGTTTGCTGTTTCACGATGTAAATTGACCTGAAATATCGACCACTTTTTGTTTGGGTAAGAGTGCGTAATTAAAAAAAACCTTATTTTTCAATCAAAACATTATGTTGTGGGTACTTAAAAGAACTGTCTCAATTAGACAGTTATTTTGAGCACCCAAAACACATGTTTAAACATATAACTAACTAATCGAAAAAAAAATAATCACAATTCTACACTAAAAATTGTGTTTATCTAGACCTAGGCTATGTAATTTGTTTATAATACTTTGTAGATTCTTCTGGCATGGTGCATTCTAATAATGGCAGGGATTTACTGTCTGTTCTCTTGAACAAGGGAAACAAGCTTCGAGAAGAAATGATTGTATCATCTCTTGAGAATAGGGCAAAGACAGATACTGGACATCTACAAGAGGACACAGATATCAAGCAGATTGCCCAGCCTGTTGAGCTTGATGATCCTAATCTATCTCTAAGGTTAGTTTCTCTGAGCCCTTTCAATGCCAGAAAATTATTTTGTTAGTATGTTTGTTTGCATCAACCCTTGGGCCATCCTTAAAAAATTGTTTGCTGTCACCCTACTCATAACTTTTCAAGTGGGTAGGCAGGGATGTATTTTTTTCTGATTTATTAAAAAGACATTAAAAATGATAATAAAATGTCTAAAAATAGAATTTTAAAAAACTCTCCAAAACCGCCATAATTTTTTTGGGGGGTAGGTTGCATTTAAAGTGAGTCGGTTGCATGATGGCAAACAAACAATTTTTTAAGGATGGCCTTTTGGGTCATTGGCGTTAGACAGTATTAAATTAAACATGGTTTGGGTGGAAAAAGGAAAATATGAAAACAATATCTGTAAATCTTATTTACTAATATCGTCTTCTGCATATTTTTGCTAACAAGGTGTCTAGATAAGAGTGTATAATTGAAAGTTAGTTTCCATATTTCTCAACCAAAACATATGCTGTGGGTACTCAAAAGAACCGTCTCAATGAGACAGTTCTTTTGAGCACACAAAACAAATGTTAAAATAAATGGGTTAGAAAATATTTTCAACTTTAGGCTCAGAAAGTTTTGTTTATTTGGACCTACAACACAGATGATTTTTAAGTTGCGGACAAGCAGAGTGTATGCTGATCAGCCTGCTTCACACATTTTGCAATTTTGGCTTGGGTGCGTTTTTAAGGGACACTGATGGTAAAGTCGGGGCTCTAGGCACAACACTGGCACTGTAAGTGACAACTCAACTATAACAGTGGGGTGGTTATTGCCTTCTTTTCTGGAAACATATAAACCAACATGTTGGCAACAGTGTAGTACCGGAAGAGATTCTGAATCTAATCTGATATTAATGAGAATTTTGGCAAATATTTCAGTTACGAAATTCACTGTCATTTTGTTAAATTTTTATGTCTCCCCACCAAAGAGGAACATATTGTTTTTGGTGTGAATCATGTCTGCATTGACGACAGCATGATACTTTCTTGTGTTATGTGCAAGATCTCACAAACTAGTGGGCGGATTGGAACTAAATTTGCATGGATATAACAAGGAGGTATGATGAAGACTTGGTTAGGTTTTGGTGACCTTGCCCTTATGTTAAAGGTCATGACAGAGCTAAATAGATCAAATTTGAGTAGGAGGGCATCTCATCTGTTTTCTCTGAAAACAATGCTAGTTTATTGTTATTCTGTAATTGCAGGAGTTCCAATGGAAGTTTTTTGAGAGAAATCTTGAAAGCTGAGAAAAATACGTTGGCATCAAATAATGGGATAGAAGAAAGAGCTTTAGACCTTGTCCTTGGAGATGACCTTGACCCTGATATCCTGGTAAGCATGAATTAACCCTTAACCAATCGCAACAAAAGTCATCTGCTTTTCCTGTCTGCTGAAATGTTTAAGTAGCCTCTATGGCAAACAGTATGGACCCAGATCAGACTGCTCCTATAGGAGCAGTCTGGTCTAGGTCCATGCTGTTTGCTTCTATACTTAATTCATCTGCAATGTAAGGCAATTATTTGCAGCAGACGACTTCAGCAGACCACAATTTCAGATACATTTTTTTCTTGGCGATTTAAGGGTTAATCACCACAAATCACACGAATAATCTCATCTTTTATAAGCAGAACAAAGATGATACAAAGATATAAAAAAATGTTGAATGTCTCGGGCCTCCATATAAGAGTGTGTATTTGATTTTTTTTTTATTTCTCATCCAAAACATATGTTGTTGGTACTCAAAAGAACTGTCTCAACGAGATGGTTCTTTTGAGCACCCAAAACACATGTTTAAACTGTTGGATAAGAAAATAATTGCAATATTAAGCTAAAAATTTGCTCGTCTGGACCTATGTAGATGCTATGATTTCGTCATTTGGACCTATGATGTCTGATAATGAGAAATACAGCAGTACAAGAATGGGGTTGGATAGAAATGTTAATATTTTGGTGGCTAATACTGCAAGTTATGAGATTCGATTGTCTAAAGTTGAGGATTTTAAAAATTTAAACTTTCACCCATGTAAATATGAGAGACAATTAGATGTTGTATTTATCCAACAATTGTTGGCATTTTAATATACTTATGAGCAGGATAAAACTCATGCTCAGTTGAGTTGCACATGAAAAGAGTTTTACAACATCTATACCTGATTTTCCCCCCTATATTTCAGATGTACAATAACCTGATTGGGAGCCCACACTCCAGTATTTCTAATGATGATGTGGACAGTGATCCCGGAGACCCCATTCACAATGATTCAATACTCAACGAACTATTCTATAAACAAATGGTAAGCATGGGTCCAGACAAGCAATTTTTATACATAAAACTGTGATTAGTTTCTCATTCATTAGGCTAAAAATATGTTTTGAGTGCTAAAAAGAACCATCTCATTGAGACTGTTCTTTTGAGTACCTACAACATATGTTTTGGTTTTGAAATAACAAAAATAATTGTTAATCATGTACCCCTATCTGGAGGCCTGGGTAAGTGTAATAAGTGAAAAGCATAAATGAATACTTGGATACCTAGGCTGGCTTTCTATTAAAGTGTTGAAGGCTTATACTGTCAGAGCTGTTATCAGAAACTGACAGCTGCCTTATTATATCAGTAATCAAAGATAAGAATAACTTAGACTGCAAACAAAGGTTTAGATAAACAAATTTTTGAGCGTAAAATTGTAAATATTTTCTTACCCATCAGTTTTAACAAATATTTTGGGTGCTCAAAAGAACCGTCTCATCGAGACGGTTCTTTTGAGTACCCACAACATATGTTTTGGTTGAGAAATAAGAAAATTTATTTTTTGTTACGCTCTCTTAAAGTAAAGGCCTGTGCAAAACTTGCGACCCTACTGGCAATCCATTAAAGTCAGATTACCAACATGTCTTGCTACCTATTTTATGGCTTCATTTGAATGAAGTTGAAAAGTCATTTTCTGTTTTGTGATTTCAGGCCAGTGCAGATGAACTTAGTGATCTAAGTTGTGATGAGAAGACTACAAAGAAACATAAAGATTTGGATGACCCCACAAATTTGGTATGAATTTACTTTTCCACTGCAATAATATGGTTTAGTTAGCAACCTATTATAGTAGAGTGACAATTAGGAGTATAACTGTCAAGTTTTGGTCATTATATACTGTGGATTCACTGACCAAAAGTAGCAGTTACACATTTTTACATTCACATTTTGATGCAGATTAATTTCACTTCGTAAACAAACCTACCTAATATACACTATGGATTTTAATCCGGGTCGGAGAAGTCCTGGCTTTTAGCTCGCTCCCACTTCCGGAGAAGACTTTTTACCTACGCACCATGCGGTGTCTTCTTCCGGCAAACCCCACAAAGATATGTCACATTTCACATTTCGGCGCATTGAAGTCGGATGCTGTTTAGAGCTCTCAAGAAGTTTGTCATCGGGCTTATTTGAATAAGTCCTCTAGTGATATAGTTTGTCTATGGGCTGTTGCTCAATTCCAAGCTGCTATCTAGTTTTTCTGTGGCAAAACATGACTTGAAAGTCGAATAAGTTTTGTCAAGACGATTTCTAAACTTCACGTGGACAAACCACGCGAGGTGGGGTATACGCCCAAAGCAAAGCAAGAAGGCGTTTTGAGATATGATAGTTTGCAGGAGTCATGGAAAAAAGTCGCTGACTCGCGATAATGCAGACTTTGGTATATGAACAAGCCACAAAAGGCGTTGAACATTGAATCTTTCTTCTCAGGTACAGTTTCTGAGAATTTGGATATTTATGGCATAATGCAAGGGGTAAGTATTCCCTGAGCAGGTTTCTGTTCATGTTGATGCAAATAACAGTGAGACATCTGAACATTCGTAGAACTTGTCAGAAAGTTCAAAGAGAAAGGTAAATGCCTCATTCTTGATCTAGTTTTTCATAACCCTGACGCGCAGTGCTTGCCAGAAATGCTGGCGAGGGCGTGGGCAGTATCAGAAGAAATAAATAAACATTTTATTAATCTGGTATACAAACTAGCAGTCAGTAGATGTAGCCTTTTGTTTACTTTGGTAAAACTGTATATGTAGAGAACGAATGTGGCTTACTGTAATTGGCTGGAAACCGGGTCAAGTATACCTGATAGTAGATCTATCTATAAGGTTAAAAAAAAATGATATTTTTCTTTGAATGTTATAGCAAAGACATATCTGCAAGATTTCAATTCTGAGAGATATTTTAGCTGACGGTTGTCTAGTTAAACGTTTTTTGATCGGAGGGCATCTGTCTCGAAAGCTTAGTAAAAAAAACTAAATGCTTTTACAGCCCAGTTTCCTATAAGTCAACAATCAATCAGTTTTGTGGTCACGAATGCTATAAGAATAGAATATTATTCAAACACTATCCTCTATTTTAGGGTATTTAGGGAAAAGAAACAGTCAGATGTTTACACGAATATGACATAGACTTGATGCTACTAACTTTATCTTCCAATAGGTTGTTTTCTTCACATAGTGACCTATCTGACTTGAGCATATGGTAAAAGATACGTGACGTTTGGTCACCTCATGCGTCATATGTTTTTTCCAAGTCTGGTCATTTCAATGAAGTATTTATCTACATTGTCACTGGAACTCTTCTCTGACCTGACCATGTATAAGAAATAGAAAGAAATATGGCTTCTGTGGTGTCTTCTGTGAGTTTGTCACTTTCCCATTGGTATCCTGGGTCAGGTGTGGTACTTGATTGTATCGATTCCTGATCTTTGCAACCTTACTTACTTTAAAATTTTAATGCAGAAAATATTTCTGTTATTACGCTAAAACTATAGCAATCAATTTTCTTATGGTTTGCATATCAAAGATGATTTGACGTCTCTCAAGACAGATAGTTCATAACCCATTTTTGGTTTGCTGGTAGCGCAGTTGGTAGCAAGACTGGCAGCAGATCCAGGGATCAAGAGTTTATCCCAGTCTGTACCCATACAAAAATATATTTTCTTGGAGATCTGTTATGTACAAATTTATACAGTAATTCTCCTGCTTTCGCTGAATCTAGAAGGGCTATTGGCAGCATGTATAAGCATACGTATTTGACTGGTTATCCTCCTAGTCAAGTTCGTGCAGGTAAAGGTGTGGTTAGGTGAACTGACGGGTTTGACATGATTATATCTAATAACTTGGACATCAAACAGAAAACAAAACTACAGTTTTGAGGTATATATACAACATATTAGCATGATCCTTTGTTGTTTTTTGGAAAGTGATGTACTTTAGCAGACAGGTGTATTTTCATAATATATATGCTTGGTACACAGTTTTAGACTAACTGTTTAATCTACTAGCCAGGTTGGACGAGGACTTTAAGAAATGTGCCTGTCCATGTCTAAAATGTACAATCCCTGACCTGAAATGTACTTGTATTTAATTTATAAACCAATTGTACATTCTATAGTACTTTAAACTTGCAATACTAGGATAAAATGTTTGAACATGTCTTAACCTTTCTGCCATAAGTAAAAGAAAGTTGTTTCATGTAAGTCTATTTCATCTTCAAGCTATGTCGGGACTCAAGGAACATTAAAACATTGTGTTGAAAATTTGGAAATACAATTTTTAGATTCTAGTATTCAAGCAATGAATACGGTGACGATGGCATAAAAGTACAAATGTATATAGTATGCATATTTCTTAGGGCTGTTAAAGACATCCATTATTTGCAAGTTGAGCGCTAAATGGTTCAACCAGTAACATTTGAAAGGTACAGACTGTCTGTCACCAGTGAGACTAAATTTTAGAAATAGACTATAGATGGTTTTCAATTGATCAAAATTTGTGAAGCAGACTACAATCATGACCTCCTTTCGTGACTGTATGTCTACCTTTTACATCTAGTTTTCAAGTGTAGTCGCGTTGAAAACACGTTTGTATGGCAGTCTTAGATTCAAATTAACTAACGATTTGGTTAGTCAAAAAAGTAACTGGTCGATTTATTCTAGTTTTGCCAAATGTATTATTCTATCTCCCGGAATCCGAGTTAGTGTGGTTCAATTTCAGGGGTAATGGTACTAGTTTCCTAGCGGGGAAAAACAAAACAAAAACGGACCAAAAGTAGCTCCATTAGTGATCATAAAGGTGCTATTGTGGGTGCTATTGTGGGTGTAGAATAATTCAGAAAGCCTACAAATGAGTATACATTACCTCAAAATACAGATAATATTCAAGGTGTTGCAGTATATTAAACAGTCTTGTTGCAAGATAGTTATCACATCATCATTTTGTTCAAGGACAGTACTGATTCTTAGGTCGTTTATTCAGTGTTTATTGAGACTCGGTACTACTAGTTTTCATTTTAGGGAGCGCAGTGGCTCGATTGTAGAGTGCCTTACTCTCGACCGAGGGATTGTGGTTTGAGACTCACCAGTGTCACTGCTTTGTGTCATTGAGCACACATTAATTGTTGCTTAATATTTAACTTCAGCCCAGGAAGACATGTCATGTCATAACTGAAAAACTGTTGACTCAGATGTTCAGAAGCATATCAAACAATAGTAACCTCCATTGTGTGTGAGGGTTTTGGATTAGCAAGTGTTTTGTTATGCAGTATCTTCTAGTTTTGCAATCACTCCGCTGGAAAAGAAAGCACTTGTTGTTTGTTTTATTGTCTGGTGGTCATGGCATTGGTCGTTTTCTCAACAATTTCCTCATGGTGTCTTGAATTGGTCTGTGGTTTGTGAATATGGCATTGTCTAGTCATACTCATAACATTATTTTCTCAGCCTTGAAAAATGTTATATTACGAAATGTTTTTCCAGTGAAGCTGCCATTTTTGAAGAATCTGTTGTATGTTTGTATGACTGCTAGATTTTTCTCTATGAAAAGATTTTCAGACAGTTATTAAGTTTTTGGGATCCCAATGAAGGAAAGACATAAAAATTATGTAAGCCCAGGCAGCTCTGTGTTTGCTGTGCGGAATGGAATTCGGATCTCTGTCATACCTCTTTAAATGAATGTGTTGGTTTTCTGATGTCCCTTTTTTGAAAAGGATATGCAATACAAAAACATAATAGTGTTATATCTATCTTATTTATGTTGTTCTTGTTACATGTATCACCATGCAAATGACAACTGGCCAATTGGACAGTATTAATATACATGTATTATGATGTTTATTGAAGGTTCCTATTTATGATAGATTACCATACACAATGGTATCTGTTTGTCGATTTAAAAGGTCTGAAAGAATCTCCATTTTAAACAAATGGATGTTTTTCCCTGTTGTCACATATGACATAAAAGACACGTGTTAGTGTTACCATTTACATTTGTACATCATTCTGTAGAGCAAGTGCTCATTATTCTCTACAAATATTCAAAGACATTATCAGCATTGATAAGGAACCATAACTTTCACTCGCACAAGTTTGTCGAAGCAGAATTATCTTAATCTTGAGAGTAGTCATATTTTAATTCCATGGCATCAAGAAGATAAGCATTTTGATCCCAAGAGGTGTATTTAGTATGCAGTATACATGTATCAATAACACTAAAACACAGATAGGGAAATATTAAATGATGCAAATTTGTGTTTGGGTTACTAAACAATTTGACAACAAGTTACAGCTCAGTATATCTAAAAATAGATTGCAAATCTAATATACAAGGTGAAAAGGAGTTATTAACAGAGTTAATAAGAGTCATCATACTAGATGTATAAATGCTTTGGTTGTTAATGGGTACCCTTTTTAGCTCAACTGAGTGGAAGGCTCATGGGTGAGCTAATAGTATACCAGTGACTCCGGCGTCCGTCCGTCGTCTGTCCGTCCACAATTTCAAACATCTTCTCCTCTAAAACCACTCGGCCAATTGAACTCAAATTTCATATGCAGACTCCTTAGGATAGGGGAACGAAAGTTTGTCCAAATAGTCCTGGTCACATGACCAAGATGGCCGCCATGCCCATATATGGTAAAAACTCTTTAAAAATCTTCTTCTCCAGAACCAGAAGGCCGATGACCTCAGGACTTGGTATGTAGCATTGGGGATGTGGGGCCCACCAAGTTTGTTCAAATGATGATCCTAGGTTGACCTTGACCTACTTAACGTCAAGGTCAAATTTGCTTTATAATGCATTTAAATGGGAAATTTTTTGAAAAGTTGATTTTTTTGAAAACTGTAGAAACCTTAGTCATTATTCTCTCTTGATATGTTTAACCTAATGAGACAATGGCTATAAATAAGTTCCAAAGGTCAAGGTTGACCTTTGACCTTTCAACTAAGTCGCTCATATTGGAGTCCTATCAATATATTAAAACATAGTTTTCTCACAAACCATTGGCCCAATTGAACTCAAATTTTATGTGAAGACTCCTTATGATAAGTTAGCCAAAATTTATACAAAATATTTTGGTCACATGACCAAGATGGCCGCCATGCCCATATATGGTAAAACCCCTTTAACCTTGGGACTTGGTATGTAGCATTTGGGATGTGGGGCCTACCAAGTTTGTTCAAATGATGATCCTAGGTTGACCTTGACCTACTTAACATCAAGGTCAAATTTGCTTCCTTATGCATTTTTAAATGGGATTTTTTTTTTGAAAAGTTAATTTTTTGAATACTATTGAAGCCAAAGTCATTACTCTCACTTGATATGTTAAACCTAATGAGACAATGGCTATAAATAAGTTTCAAAGGTCAACGTTGACCTGATCTTTACTTTTTCAGCAAAGGTCGCTCATATTGGTGTCCTATCAACACATTAAAACATAGTTTCCTCAGAAACCATTAGGCCAATGGAACTCAAATTTCTAATGAAGACTCCTTATGATAAGTTAGCCAAAATTTATACCAGTTGTACTGGTCACATGACCAAGATTGCCACCACACCCATATATGTTAAAAACCCCTTAAATATCTTATTCTCTGGAACCAAAAGGCCAATGGCCTTGGGACTTGGTTTGTAGCATTGGGGATGTGGGCCCTACCAGATTTGCACAAATGATGAATCTAGGTTGACCTTGACCTACTTTATGGCAAGAACAAATTTGATTCCTAATGCATTTATATTTCTATACATGTAACTGTTTAAGCCGAAATCATAATTTTTGCAAGAAACGTTTAAACTAATGAGACAATGGTTTTATATAAGTACCAAATGCCAACATGACCTAGGACCTTTTATCCAAGGCCACTCATTTGGACTGCCATATATCTATCTAAACATCTTTTCCTCAGAAATCACTGGGCTGTTTGATGGAGTCTTCATCATATAATTGTGTAGGTCACTTGACCAAAATGGCTGCAACACTCATATATGGTAAAACAAAATATGTTTCATTATAAGCTGTAGTGACCTTGACCTATTTTAACATTATTAAGGAGATCAGGTGAGCGCCTCAGGACCTTCAGGTCCTCTAGTTTGAAGTAGCATCAATCAAAGATGCATTGGGGTTATATAATGCAGTCTAGTCCATAGAGACCAGATACATACAGCATTATTTACTAAAAGACAGTTAAAATGCCCATTTTAGAGTATAGAATATAAAATTAAAAAAAAAAAATATATATATATATATATAAAAATCACTTTTCGGCGAGCTGCGATTAGGATATACTGTATTAAGACTTATATGGCTGTGATATTGCCAGGTTCTTCTTATGTGTATATAGACATTCAGTCGTTAAGTACAGAATATAACACTGGAATGATAGTTGGATAAGTACATGTTTTTAGAAATACAGTACAGTGTTACATAATATGATTCAGTTGAATATAAATTAACACTGGGATGAGTAAATGCATTATATTTGCATAATGAAAACTATGTGTACAGTTTTTGGTGTTAACTTTTTTTGTACAGACTATAGTTATTTAATCAGATATGAAACCAACTGAATGTTTTTTATTAAACTGTGGAGGAAATAGAATTTCTAAATAACCACAGAGATAAATTTTTCACCAGGGTGTGTTGTTTTATTTTTATAATAATATTATCTGGAGGGATATTAATACATTTGAAAAACCCTCCTCCTATGGTACTGCTTTTTAATCTAAATAAATCCATAGTGTATGTTAGGTAGGTTTGTTTACGAAGTGAAATTTGAAAATTTGTTTTCAAATTAGAATTTTAAGAGTAACAATACCTACCTAACATACAACAAACCCACCCACCAACCCCTCTTTTTCAAATGTCCTTCCTAAGGCGACTTCAATGCGCTGAAATGGAAGTGACATATCTTTGTGGGGTTTGCCGGAAGAAGACACCGCACGGTGCGTAGGTAAAAAGTCTTCTCCGGAAGTGAGAGCGAGCTAAAAGCCAGGACTTCTCCGACCCGGATTAAAATCCATAGTGTATGTTAGGTAGGTATTGTTTACTCTTAAAATTCTAAGTTGAAAACAAATTTTCCATTAATACTTCTATTGGACTAATGCAGCATGTTACAGCTTGACACTGATTATTTGTTAATTATAAATTAATTTAAAATGGAGATTTTTTTTTAGATCCATGTCTTTAAAAATGCATCAAGCTTTCCCAATTTTGATGGTTCAAATTCTTTTTTTTTTTTTTCCATATTCAACATGCCATTAGCCCCGACTTCAGAATCGTAGGAAAATCACTGTTGCCATATGTAATTGGATAGAAATTTAGGAGGAGTGTAGTAGATATTTTGAGCTATCAAGAGTTTACAGCACTGTAAAACCTGTCTTAAGCGACCACTCAAAAAAGACCAAAAATTGTTTCTTCAGACCGATTATCGCTTGATGCAGGTCGAAAGCATTGCAGAATGCTCCAAAGAGAGCATTCTGCAATACTTTCTACCTGCATTAAGCTACCATGTGTCTTTAAAGGCACAGATTACTGTCTAATAGAGATCATTAAAGGATTAACTGATAAGGGACAGTTTCAATATCTCACAAATTTAAAGGGGCTTCAAGTGGGGAATTACCTGTATACAACACAATTTCTTTCGCTAAGATAAAGATCAATATTTTATCATAAATTACCTAATCCCTTCATGGGGGCCACTGTATTGCCCCTGTAGGGAAGTCATAATCACCTCATTATGACTGTCCTTTTGATCTTCCCAGTATGACCCCTGGAGAGAGTCATAATGAGTGGTACCAGTATTATTGCTAAAATTTCTATGTCTTTAAGACCTATATTTTGTCCATTTCTGAGTGGCCGCTCAAGACAGGTTTTACTGTATTATCATTTCATATTCACAGAGACCACCCTCCAGAGCTTCATCCGTGTCCAGCCTTAATCTTGCCTTCCCAGAACCCGAGAAAAAGAAACCAAAGTCAGTGAGAACACCAAAGAGAAAGTCACGCTTAAAACTTCGACGTAAAGGTAGCAAGAAAAGACGAGGGTCTAAGTCCCGTTCACAGGCCAGTGGGAGTGATATGAGTGACAGTGAGGCTTTGAGTACAGCTAGTACACCAAGATCGGAGTCTTCGAGAGTTTCGTTTGATATGGTGCCATCAGATATTGATGAGCCACCTGCTAAAGGTAATTACTAGATTTATTTTAACCCTGAAAGCGCCACCTATATTTTGCAGCAGACGACAATTTAAAATTTTGCCCCTTTTTCAAAAATAATGAATAAGGCATGTATTTCATGAGAATCATCTGCTGGCAGAGGATTCTCATGAAATATCATACCTTATTTTTTTCGAAAATTGGAAAGATGTCTCAAAATTTGTCGTCTGCTGCAGTTGTTTTAAGGGTTAACTTATACCAGGTTTATCTCAACACATGTTGAACTTTGAAATTCATTTAATTGCATTTCCCTTCAAGAAAAATAGATGGAAGCATTGCAAATAGTCATCTTGGCCAGCCAAACAAATATGATTTTGTTTCTATGTATATCGAAGCTGTAGTGATTGACAAAGTATTCCCAGCTTAAAAGGCATTGCAGCAGTCCAGGAACTCTGCATTGAAAAGTGGTTCAAGTGAGGTGACAAAATTGAAAAACAAAAATCTCTTAATTTTTTCTTTAATAATCGAATCTAGATGAGATGCCTCCTTCAATCAGGAGCAATGCACTGCTTACTTAGATCATTTTTATTTCAAAAAAGAATTTTTTAGTTTTAATTAGGAAATTCTTACCTTTGATCACTAATCCATAAAAGCCTAGGGTCCTTTTTGTGGGACATAAGCAAACAATGCCTATTCAGATCAGACCTGATCAGGGTCTCCACTGTTTGCTTGCAGAATGTTCTATTAAAATTGGAATAAAAATGAAAAAAAAACTTATCTACTCTTAAAACCGAAATTGACTTGTCCAATTGATAAGAGTGGGAAATTCCATTTGGCTTATATGGGTTAAAACAAACAATGGACCATCAATTTTTAATGACGCCAGATTGAATGGTTAATTCAAATGGTCAAAATAGATGCATTAAAAATGTTAAAGATTAGGCATTATTTAGGGAGCACAGTCGCTCAGTGGTAGAGTGCTTGACTCGAGACTGAGGGGTGGCGGGTTCGAGTCTCACTGGCATCACTGTGTCGTGTCCTTGAGCAAGACACATTTATCCTTGCTTAGTACTGGTTCAACCCAGGAAGACCTTCCCGACATAACTGAAAAATGTTGACTGGGACGTAAAGAATCAAATCAAACAAACAAAGATTAGGCATTTAATGAAGATGTAGGCTTAAAGGAGGTCTATGTATGTCCATGTATATTTTGACTGTGTCTTTCCAGATAAAGTTTCAAAGAAGTCCTCTACAGATGGTCTTAGTGTGGAGCGTCTGACACTGTTAGGAAGGGTACATGTTGCCAGGGTAACCATTGAGAACCTTCAGCTCTCAGGCCAAGATATGGACTCATCTTCAAGCAAACCAAAAAGGTCCAAATTTGGCTTGAAGCCTCCAAAGCCATCACCAAAGACAAAGAAACCATGGTATGTAATATGAGATATATCATTAGTAAACCTCATTCTGTTTTTGTAAATAACAAAGTTGCTGATCCAACTGCATCTGCATAGTGGCACTAAACAATCCATTCCTCCATCCCCATTGAGTCTGTTAATTTTTGGGGGGCTAAAGCAGGGTTCGCACAGGCTTGAAAAGTACTTGAATGTACAAGACTGTCTTGAAAAGTCCTTGAAAATTAAACTTGCCTTGAAAAGTACTTGAAAAACACTCAAAGGTCTTGAAAAGTCCTTGAATTTTACAATTTACAGGAGGATTCAACACTGTCTTTGGAAACCTAAATCAGTATAAATTTTGTGCTGCCTTTATTATTTGGTGCAGCATATGCTGCACCAAATACTGGTACCACAATTTTATACTAATTTTCTAAAATTAATATCTTTAGTAATGCAGTCTAGCATTTCAAAAACATAATTTCAATGTGTAAATCAGTATTTTTCATAAATTTTCAGTCCTTGAAAACAGTAGGAGTTTTAGAAATGCTTGAAAAGTCCTCAAATTTTACACAAACTTGCCCGTATAAACCTAGTAATTTGTCTGATGTCAACAAGCATAAGTGATTATCTGATGTCAGAACGGGATTTAAGGAAATAAATGATTTGTAGCCTAAAATGTCTAAATTTGGTTTTTAAGAAAATATGTAGTTTGTAGCCTAAACAGCCTAGATAATGTACAGTTTAATCTGAAAAAGCACTCTACCACAGAAGAAAGTATAAGTCTGGAAAAAATTAAGATAAAAAAGTGATATCTAGAGCTATCAACGTGCAAGGGTATGAATTTTTGGGGTCATTATTTTCATTTTCAGATTTGGGTTTCTTATTGCTTATTTCAGCACCTACTTCATTGAATACCAGTTCCCTGTGGTGGCTACTTCCAGAGATAAATACTCGCCAAATGCCATGGCAACAGAGGTCATGAGGGTTGTCTCAAGAAACGTGAAAAATAATCGTAAGTATAGATATATTTATACCTCAATAATTCCAATTCAAAATTTTTTACACACATTTTAGCAATTTTGATTGTTTGAGAGCAAAATTCAATGCAGTTTTATACTTCAATAAAATTCTGGCACTTCTTTTATTTAAAGTTTGAAAAAAAGAGTGATATTCACTAAAGCCAAAGGTCAATGTTAATATCACTTGAGGGTTGATAAATCCTTAAATCCACCTCATTGAAGTCAATAACCATTTTGTTATATGACGAAAACTGTTTGCTGAACTGTTATGCTAAGCATGCTTACCTTATTGAAAAACTCAAGATTTATGAGGGCTGATTGATAAGTTGTGAGCCTTGTATTGAAGGAGTTAAGCAGTGATGTCACTTTTAGCATAGGGCCAGTTAAGCAAAATTATTTGTGTAAAATTGCGATTATTTTCTTATCCATCAGTTTAATCATGTGTTTTGGGTGCTCAAAAGAACCGTCTCATCGAGACGGTTCTTTTGAGTACATACAACATATGTTTTGGTTGATAAATAAGAAAATCAATTTTCAGGTATGCATTCTTATCTGGTGGCCTTTTTAGCCCTACTATTCCCTGACTATTTGAGGCTGTGCATCTGTAGACTGATTTATGTCTAAGAGGTAGCACTCTAAAGTAGACAAGGCAAGTGATTTTTGTCAAATCGCTGAAGAACAGTGACTCAATAATTGCATAAGGCCAGACTTAATTACAGCTACGATATAAATCCTCACAATGACAATGAATAGCTGCACATGCAGATTTAAAGAACAGCTTTATGCAATTTTATTATTCAAACAATAGCAACAACTCATGAGTTAGGTTTTCTATAGTTAAGTAGGTACAGTAAAACCTTGTAAAACGGTCACTCAAAAATAGACAAAGCAAAGATCTTGATGACAAATGGTAGCTTAATGAAGGTCGAAAGGATTGCAGAATGCTCCCCTTGGAGCATTCTGCAATACTTTTGACCTGCATTAAGCAATAATTAGTCTCGAAAAACAATTTTTGGTCTTTTAGAGAGTGGCCATTTTACACAGGTTTTACTGTATCTAATCAATGGTCTTGTTATTAGTTGTAGGATTCAGTCATCGGTCAGTGTTCCCTATCATGTTTGATGGTAATGCAATAGAAAGTTGGTGGAAGTCGGCACTCATCTTCAAGGTCTACTCCAGAAAGGCTGGACAAAAAGTGGTGAGAGACATGTACAAAACATTTTGAGAATAAAATCGTGTTTATTTTCATTTCCATTAATCAAAACATATGTCTCATAGTAACAGTTCTTTTGAGTACCAACATGTTTTGTTGAGAAATAAGAAAAATAATTTATGATTACATTTTCTTATCTTGAGGCTTGATGTAAGGTGCAGGGATTGAAAAATGTCTTTTCTCTCAAAACTGAGCAGCACAAAATGATTCTATTTTTTTTTTAAGTTCCAGTAATGACTGCATCAGCCTCTAAGAGAATCAGATTATCAGAGGCTGATAGGACCACTGTTTGGTCTCTCAAGGCTTGCCAAGCGATGACAATGACCCAGAGAGACAATTTTTTCTACCATCTCTCCCAACCACCCTTACCCACTCCCCTCTCAAGTAAATGACATATTTTTATTGCATACCTTTCTATTTCACAGTTTTATTTTAAAATAACTCCCAAGTCCAACATAATGATTATAAAGATACATGATATTATATTTGTCAGTAATGCCCAAATAGTTGTATTTCTGAGCTAGATTATGATAATTTTCTATATCTCCAGGGACATGGAAGTAAGACAGTCAATTAACACAAAAAATAAATGACTACATTGTATTTATATTATTTCAGCCCAGTTTGATAGGCAGCTGTGGTATTCCACTGAAGTCAATCCTCAAGTCAGAGATTCTGTGTATCTCCAGGGACATGGAAGTTAGACAGTCAATTAACACCAAAAATACCTCCAAAAATGACTACATTGTATTTGTATTATTTTAGCCCAGTTTAATAGGCAGATGTGGTATTCCTCTGAAGTCAATTCTCAAATCAGAGAGTCTGTTTATCTCCAGGGACATGGAAGTTAGACAGTCATATAACACCAAAAATACATCCATAAATGACTACATTGTATTTATATTATTTCAGCCCAGTTTGATAGGCAGCTGTGGTATTCCACTGAAGTCAATCCTCAAGTCTGAGAGTCTATATATCTCCCGAGACATGGAAGTTAGACAGTCAATTAACACCAAAAATACTTCCATAAATGACTCCAGACACTCAGCAGATGGTTTCATAGGAGCATTGAAGGTACATCATATATATCCTAACACTTATCCTGTCAATATTTTTGTCCTGAAAATATTATCTGTATATTACATCTGCTACATATATTTAAATACGCTGGGATCAACTTTTATCATAGAAGTAAACACTATGAACCCAGACCAGGCTGTTCCTAAATCCGTGAGTATATGATAGATCATAAACGGGTTAAGTTCCAGATTAATCCATATTTCAGTATTAATCCTACAATCAGGATTTGGGCCTTTCATCCTGATCATAAAAGCGCCAAACACAACTACAGGAAGCCACAAAATTTGTGACTTCTTAACAAATATAAAGGACAAATCAAGCTTGATATGTCATTTGAATTGCTAAGCTAAGATTTTTGTCCAAAAATGGCAATATGAATAATTTAAAAGTATTTTTCCATGAAATTGTTTTGCAGTATATGATAGATGGGTTAAATTCAGGATTAATCCTGATTTCAGTATCAATCCTACATTCAGGAATGAGGCCTTCCATCCTGATCATAAAAGAAAACTAACTGTATGCCTTTCTTTTCTAGGTTGTGATAGAATTAGCGTCAGACAATAAGGAATTCCCTACGGCTCTGGCCAAAACCAAACTGGCAGAGATGACCGGCAAAGCCAAGATAGTTCCCATACCTCAGGCCCCTCCGTCCCCTAAACTAGCCCCTAAGCCACCACCTGCTCCTGTTGTTAATCAGAGGGACAATCTAGGCGAACCTATGCATGGAGCACCAAGAGGAATAGGTAAGGAATAGTACATTAACCGTTTTACTGCCATTCTTAACTGTTGTCTTCTACTCTCTTGTCTGCTTAAGTAATTTGGTAGCTTATATTGCAAGCAATATGGACCCAGATCAGACTGTTCTCTTAGGAGCAGTCTGATCAGGGTTTATAGTGTTTACTTCCATGGTAAAAAAATTTGGAGGTCATTTTGAATATAGGCAGCAGATGTGATAAGCAGACAACATTTTCAGGACAAAATATATTGGCAGGTTAAGTTTTTAACAGCAACTGAACCTGCCTTGTGAATTAGTTATATTAACTGCTATTGTTATCTGCTAATACCTTAGGAAAAAGTTTAGACCCAGATCAGGGCTGACAAATGTCGGGCTTGATATGGCTCCAAACTATTTGACACTGATGGTAATCCTGAAAGAACGTTTTGAATTAGTTTGTTTTGAAAAAAATCAGCAGATGACAAAATATCATGAAAATTTTTCCAGCACACAAAGATATAAGCACACAATTTAATACAGACAAGGCCACCACAGTACTTAGTTATGTTTGCTAAATCATATTATATTCAGAATACAACATTTGATCAGGGTCCAAACTGCTTGCTAGATGAAACTTTCATGAAAGCAATCATCAGGGACAGATATAATCTTAATTTTGAAATTCCAAACTGTGACCCCTTGAAATATACAATGGAAGAGTCCATACTTATTGTTTCTATATCAGTACAAGAAAGGTTAACAGTTAATGTTCAAGCCTGGAAATAGGTCCAGATAAACAAAAAATTGAGCGTAAAATTGTGAAAATTTTCTTACCCTTCATTTTTAATGTTTGTTTTGGGGGCTCCAGCCAGTTCTTTTGAGTACCCTCATGTGATACACTTTTTTTGAGTACCCACAACATATGTTTTGGACTAGAATAATTTTCTTTTCTCTTCTACAGAAGGAAGACCGAGGTCTAAAGAAAGGATGGAATCAAGAAATTTAGCTCCTCCGGTTCCTGTCTCAATACAGGAGTATGAGGGAGACCAGTGTATATATCAGATGCCAAGTGTGACTAACAGGGAACCAGAGGTATGCACAGGGCACCAAGGATACCAGGAAAATCTTGAAAAAACTTAATTTGTAGGATATCCTTAAAAACCTAAGAATTTACTCATAAAATCTTTGTGACAAAAGTAGCCGTTATGAAAACCTTGATTTTAAAAGGAGTCTACTAGAAAGCCTCTATGTATGAAAACTGATTTTATAGGTCAAGGTTAACAACATTTTGATGGTAAAATAGTCAATACTTTCTTACCCTTAAGTTATAACATATGTTTTGGGTGCTCAAAAGAACCATCTCATTTTAACAGTTCTTTTGTTGGTTGTGAAATAAGAAAAATATCTTTTAACTCTGCACTGTAAAATAGAGGCCAGCCCCCGAGGCTATAAAACTTTTTGTATGCTCAACTCTACAAAACTTTTTGTATGCTCAACTCAACTGAGCATGAAATTTCAACTGCTCCTAAAAACTTAAATACCGACAAATAAAGAAGTGTCTTGCTTAAAGTCTCTCAGATATTGTATTTATCATGCTAATAAATGTTAAAATGCCGACAATTGTTTGCATTTTAACATTTATAAGCACTATAAATTTCGTGCTCAGCTGAGTTGGGTATGAAAAAAGTTTTATAACCACCTGGGCCTGTTGTTTGACTTGATACAAAGTGTATGTACGTTCAATGATGTGGTAATACTCTTTGACAACTGCATCACTAAGCACTAAAATCTCATGTGCTGGCAATTATGTTATTTCAGACTCTAACGTTACATACTCTGTTGATGATTTCGGATGGCAGAAATATTTCAATGCAAGGGGTACCCTCGTTGATGTCAGTGAAAAGAAGACCTGTCTTTCCACACCAACCCACAGCACATGCTGCTCCAGGTAGGAGGAAGATCATTTGTCCAGCTTTAGAACAGACATGTTTAAGACACTAAATATGGCCACTCTCAAAAAGACTGAAAATTGGTTTTCAAGACCAATTATCACTTAATGCAAGTCAAAAGTATTGCAGAATGTTCTGCAATACTTTGGACCTTCATTAAGCTACCATTTGTCATTAAGTTCTTTGTTTTGCATATTTTTGAGTGGCCGTTTTACACAGGTTTTACTGTATAATTAGCATTTTTCTCAATAAAGTAAACATTTGGTTTAAGCATATTTTATTTGTATACTCTGACATAGAACAACATATTAAGACATACAATACTATAACAAACAAATTGGACTCAGCAGAAAGTCTTTCAACTTATGAGAATCTGTATCCCATAAAGTAAACATTTGATATTCATGTAAGGCCAATAAAAATACATCTTGTTTCCGGTTACCCTACCGGTCCTAATATTTTGGGGCCTACTCAAACCTTTTTGAAGCCTAATTGGATAATTAAGTCTTTTTTTTAGATTTTTTAAAGGATTTTTATACTTTTTCCATACAAAAAAGTTTTTTTATAAAAAAAATTGCCTGCCTACCGACCCTAAAAATATTGGAGACGTTACTGGAAACAAGATTTATTTTTATTTTGGACTAACTGTAATAAGATTGATGGTACATGTACAATACAATTGAAACCTTTTTATGATCAAAAAGTAATGACTTTTGATAGTATTTTGACAAAAATGTGTTTTTAAGAAAGTATGCTTAAAGTTGTTCTTTTGTTTTCTTACCAAAAAAGATATCAATTTTTTTCAATGAATTTATTTTTAGTAAAAGTCTCTTCCTTTTTGCTGTTTACTTGCTGTTCCTTAAAATAGATGGTGAATTTTCCTAATTTTTTGATTTTGTAATGAGTCATCAATTTTTAAACACAATTTTATTAGGGATATTCCCATGTAAATAAAAAGTAACAACTTGTATTTTTCAGGCATACGAGCTAGAGACATGAGTGTTAGGAACAGTTACCTTGTTTGTCGTATGTTCTGGTGTGATGAGTCGGTCCATTCTGCTGTGTGCTGGGGAACCACTGAACCCCAGTTTAAATTTCAACAGGTAATTTTCAGCATTTACACAGATACTTCTGGCTTAGAATAGCATGAGAGACAAAATCTCCAAAACTGATAAGAAATTTTGAATTTTCAGCGAGAAATTTTATCAATATCCTCAGATAATTTACATTTTTTAGTGAGGTTTTTCACCCATTAGGTTATTTTCAATGAGGTTTTTTACTTGTGGCAGGTCTGATCTGAGTCAAAATTATTTGCAAAGTTTATCAGCAGATGCCAAAAGCAGGAATTATAAGGTTCTGGCCTAGAGTATATGAGAAAAAATATCTTATTCAGCCAAAAATGACAAGAAATTATGAATTTTCCGCGAGAAAATTTAGCAAAATTCTTAGCTAAATTACATTTTACTATGAGTTTTTCTCCCAATAAGCCAATTTCAATTAGATTTTCGGCAAAAAAAAAGAGTAAATCCCTCAATTTCTTCCACAGAGAGAGTTCTTTTAAGTTATTAACCGCAATTTATTGATTGTATTCTTGCCTACAGATTGCTCCAGTGCTTATGACAGAATCCCTCCTGGAAAGACTGAAGAATAACTTCATGATTGTAGAAGTATGGGACAAGAAAACATCAGCTGATAATGACAAGGTTGGTACTTCTCTCTCAGATTCAAGAAAATATCATATCAAACATGATACAGCCACAAGATTTTGCTTGCACACACTGAGTAAACTATGGGTCGTTTACACTATATCAAGTTCTGATTTCCAGTCAATTAAGTATTAACCCTTTCCTTCATGAATATTCATGCTAAGCTCCACCCACTATGAATAATTATATAAATAAACTTTTGCGTTTGTACATAGAACAAAGAAAAATAACTCTCAGGGCCACTAGTGTAGGATCATATTTAATCATATTTCCATAAGCAAACAGAGTAGACCCTGATCAGGCAGCTCTTGATCTGGGTCTGCTCTGTTTGCAAAAGTGTTAAAAGGGGTCTATATGGGGTAAAGGGTTAATAGAAATTGGTAGTTTCCGGAGTCAAGAATTTACATATTTGACCTTGCAAGTGTACATGCTCTTAAAACTGCACACTGAGTAAATTATGGGTTGTCTACACTATATAAAGTTCTGATTTTTAGTCAATCCAGTGGTGAGATTTCATGTTTAAAAGAGCTGCATCGTGTTTATGTCAGAAAAAAAAAAGATCAGATTCTTAACAGCTGGCTTGTATCCTTAAAAATTGAATCATAATGAGATATTTTTAGCTATCTTGATGGATTGATTTTTCCATCTAGTTTGATACTTTAGTTACAGTTGTGGCTCAAAAGGTTAATGGTGGCGAGTATTATAGCTTTTAGTGTTTTTTCTTCTGTTTTCAGCTGGTTGGTATAGTTAAACTTAGTCTACATCAGTTCTACATGTCTTTTAGAGACAAGAGAATCTGCTCAGCTTTACTTAAATCACAGGTATGTATCTTCAGGATATTACTTGGTGTGGGACTTTGTTTAATTCTTTTCTGTTGTCTGCAGAAAGAAGACTTTAAAATCTCAGGATTACCATCAGTGTGTTAAACATTTTTAGGGCCTGATCTGGTCCAACTGTTGTAAAGGTTTGGAAAAAAAGTCTTCCCTAATGAGGAAGGAATGGCAAGAATCAAGTACTGAGATTTCCAAACATTGTATATTTTTATCTTGCTACATGCACTTTTAACAATAAAATGGCAAAATAAATATGCACATCAACATAATTAAGGAATGGCATACTTTGGTCATTAAACTTTTGAAATACTGGACACAATGTGGGTTTTTACCTTAGTGTGTGTGTGTGTGGGGGGGGGGAGACTTTTTTAAATATACAATATGTATGATCTTGACTTATGACCTACTTCTGAAAATAAACGTAGTTCAATATACATGTAGTTATACTGTAAATTGCATATGTTCAGAGGGCATTAGGGTTTCACAAACATATCTTTTCTTTTGTTACAGTATCCTGTTATAGCTGTGGAGAACTACCTTCCAGTTGTAGATGTTTTCAGTGGTTCACAATATGGCCAGGTTAATGTTCTTCTCGCCATGGGATCAGCAGAACAGGTATGTCAATCATAGGTCTTGTAAGGGTCTTTTCAGAGTCTTTACTTAGCACTCAACGATTATTTAAGGCCCTGTGGTAAGAGAGTGAAAACTGGGTAGTAGATGTCCACTGTCATGGCTGATCTGAGTGCTGGATGCACAATTTATCTTAAGGCCCCACCCCCACCCCAACAAATAAGCTACAGTTCTCAGCTTGGCAGTCCATCTATCTGTCCATCGTCTTTTGTGTACACTATAACTAAGTATTTATCATCCGAAATCTTCCAAATTTCATCTATGGATTACTTTCATCAATCTCTCAGTTTCTCACCCAAGTTAGAACATGAGTTTTATTGGATGAAAGCTAACCAAGATGGGTACCAAAATGCATTCTGCCTGTCAATTTGCACTTGTGGTCACTCTAAGTCATTTGTCATCAGCTTTCTTTCTAATTGTCACATGCATTTCTTTTTATCAATCTCTCGCCCAAGTTCAAATATAGGTTTGGTCTGATAAATGCGTACCAACATCGCGACCAAAATCGGTACTGCCTGTTCATTTGCATTTGTGGACACTCTAAATAACTAAGACTTTTATTACCAGATTTCTTTCAAATTTCATATATGCACTACTCCAGGCCTTTAGTTAAGAGTGGGTAACATGAAAATAATTTTCTTATTTCTCAACCAAAACATATATTGTGGGTACTCAAAAGAACCGTCTTAATGAGACAGTTCTTTTGAGCACCCAAAACGTATGCTAAAAATTATGGGTAAGAAAATATTTATAGTTGTACGCAGAAAAGTTTTGTTTATCTAAACCTGTACTACTTATATCAATCTTTTGTCCAAGTTTAAATATGAGTTTTGTCTGATGAATGCTCACCAAGATGGCTACAAAATGGTGTCAGCTGTTCTTTTGCACTCGTGGATGCTTTAGCTAAGTGAAGTCGATCACTTCCAAATTTCATATATCAGTCAGCCAGTTATAAGTGCTAAAATGTAATGAGATACCTTCTCCCGCCAAATACACCTCCTAGCGCCCCCAACATAAATAGCAGCTTTGATAAGAGTGAAATATTGGAGTATAATTGAGTTCACCAAAGTTCATTATAAAAGTAAAAGAATGCCAAAGCATGCATAATCAGATAACCTTTTTCATTCTAATGGATAATCCCATATATATTGATGCAAGAAAAACGGAATAGTCCATTCTGTATTTTAAGGATCACATTTCAAACTTACTATAAAATCATGTATTTATGTCCCCAAAGATTGTTTTTATCTAAGCAAATAGTGCAGATCCTGATTATCATGTGGCATTTGATCTGGGTCTTCACACTGTAACAAAAATGAGAAGGGTTAACTCTATGCCTACTAGTGTCGTCTGCTGATAGCCTTTGCCAACAGTTTAGTCCGTGATCAAACATGACGTCGGGCCTGATCTGGATCCAAACTGTTTATCACTCTGATGGTATTCCAGAATTTTTTTTGAAAGAAATAAGCAGACAACAAAAAAGCATGCTTAAAAAATTATTCAGGGGAAAGCCTGTATGTCTGAGTCAGAGCAGTATGCTGCTTTTTGTCAATGCTCCAAATAACTGCGGTCTGATTAAAAGTAATAAATAGGGACTAATTAATTATCTAATCCTACCTTAAATTTATTCTGATATGCATAAAAGGCATTAGGATCATATGATAGCCAAACAGAACCGCACTTTAAAAACATGACTATTCCATTTTTATGGATTTGGTACCCCCATGGGGAACCCCTACCAAATACACTGCTTTAACATGTCCCATACCACATTCAATGACTATAATCATTTGTTTAACCATAAATCTGTCAAACAAAGCTCTTTCACACCCCTGATATATTCACATTTCAAAATATTAGAGGTTAGTCAATTAGGGGGGTCACTTCAGTTCATGAACCAGTTCTCACAGATTTTCTTTGTGATTGGATAAAAGCATAAAGGCTTACCATAGGGGATTTTAATTGTGTAGATGGGTTCATCAATACATAAGGATAATTCAAATCTGGAAATATACCAGATGGGCCCTTGAGCCAAATGGAACCATGTCAAATATGTTGGAATTCCCATAAATTGCTTTAGGGTAACCATGGTCCCAGAAAAATACTACAGTAAAACCAAAATTTATACGTTTTTTTATGATTTTATATGAAGATCAATCTATTAAGTTTATTTTGGTTTCATCATTCACAGAAAAAACATAAATGTTTGAGGTCAAAACTAGGCTTCATTAGGACCACTATCAATTATTGTATGATATAAATAGCTAGCTATTAATAGAATGTCAGCCAATATATACACACTGCTGCGGCAATGAAAATAGCATAGAAGCAGCTATGATGTCACAAGTTGGGAAAGAGGAGTTTGACACAGTTTAGGTAAAGATAAACTGTTCTCTGGCTGGCTGTATGCATTACTTTTTTTAATTAGATTTTGTCACTTTTTGTCTTATATGATTCAATATTTTTCTGTCATCAGGTTGCTCACCTAGTTCGAATGAAGTCGGATGGTGGAGTAGCAGCATTTCCTGAAAGACCCCAGCATTTCCTTGAGAGGTAGGCATATATAATTGAGCCGCAGCATGAGATTTCCAACAATGTGGTATGTGCGACCAGCAAAGCCTCAGATCAGCCTGCGCATACGTGTAGTCTGATCAGAGCCTTTGCTTGTCGCTTCAATATTCTATGACTGTTAAGCTACTGACTGAACATCATTTGGAGTGTCTAAGCTTAAAAGGAGGCTGCACAGGCTCGTTTGAGTCTACACATGTCAAAATGCCATATTTGGTGGAAATCTTATGCCACAGATCATATCTTTTGCTTAGACCATTATCTACTCAGTGTCAATAAGTCTTTGGTTATTTTTTTTTTGTATGGCTCATAGCTTAAAAACTAGATGTATTTGAAATTTCCTATATGCATTCCTCATGAACAAATTGCAGGATTTTTTTTATTTTCCACTGGGCAGATTTGTGTTTCCAGAGCCATAATTAAAAATCACTATTTGAAATCTCAATAACAAGATATCTTGGTAAGTAGTGGTGGTCTTGATATTTGGTATAAAGCTGATTTTGACTAAAGTACAAATGATGTGATTAATCGTAGAACAAATTTTGTTATCCCATATAAGCCTAGCTTCCTTTTTGTGGGACATAGGCAAACATTGCAGTTCAGATCAAAACGCGGCGTCTGATCAGGGTCTCAACTATTTGCTTACTGACTGTTCTATTGAACTTGGAAAAAAGTGAAAAATACCACCAAGCACCCCTAAAATTGGAAGTGGGGTCATCCTACTTATAAGGGTAGGCAAATCCATTTGGCTTAAATGAATTGAGATAAAAAAAAATGGCTCGTTTAAACAATCTGTTTATTTGTTTTCAGGCAAGATTTGTTAAACCAGGCTGACACAATTCCTGCTCAGATCGGGACAGAATCTGTAGGTGAGTAGAATAGAATAGAATAATTTATTCAGCATACCAGCTACATAGCAAGTGTTCACCGTACAAAAATAACAACAATAACATCACATATTATGGCATTGAATTTAACTGGAACATGACAACTTGAGAGAAAAGTCTGGACAACAGGGACTCGCACAACCTTTAACATTGTGCTGCATTTAAAGAACCAAATTTATGCGAGTCCTTAAGCCGTTGACCACCAAACTGCCATATACCAGTAACAAACAATCAAACCAACAGACTATCTGACCTTCATTGCATGGGAAATATAGTTATTTGATGGATTAGGTAGCTTTGAAAATACTGAGAATGCCTCTGCCGTATTTGGCCTCAGGTCATGACACACTGACAGGCTTTCTTTAAAAAAATCTTTGAAAATACAATTTATCTCAAAGGCCATGAAAAATACTTGAGTTTTACTTGATCATATGGGCCTGGACGTGAGAAGAACAAAGAACCGGTCTTCCGGGGTTTGCAAACAACAAAGGTGCAGACCAGCCTGTGCATCCGCGCAGTCTGATAAGCACCTTTATTTTTCGCTTATTGGAAGGTACCATATCTGAAGTTGCAACAAATGAAATTTTAATTTTCTAACTACTCTGTAGCTTAGGAGACTGATTTGAGTCTCACTTTGTTGGAAACCTCACCTCTGATAATGATCAGAATCTGATCGACAGAGTATTAGTAGAAAGAAAGAAACCCCGAAGACAGGTTTTGTCGTGTCGAGGCCCATATAACATCTATGATTTCCAGTGGATTACCTTACGTTGTAAAACATGAAATGACCCCATGTTTGATAGCACTTTTCTGAATAAATTAAATGTCATAGCAATGTCCATGACTAAGTTACTTCTTCTGTTGAAATAATTGTCATCTGTAAAAGTTTAAAATCCTGGTTAAAACAGCCATATAATAAACAGAATCCCACACTTGTGGCCATTTCATATGGAATATTATTTTGTCTGCTCCTCTTTTCTGCTATTGTTCTTATGTAGCCTATATTCCAAACAATATGGACCCAGATCAGACTGCTCCAAGGGTTCATAGTATTTGCTTCCATGTAAAAATCTAGTGTGATGTGCACTTGAATGTATGCAGCAGATGTGAAATGCAGACAACATTTCCAGGACCAAAAATAGTGGTGGGATAAAGGTCAAAATACTGAGTTATTAATGATACCTCTTGCATCTGTCTGTTGGTAGCTGTTTCAAATTGGCCTTGGAGAGAGAATATCTGTCTTCGTTGTTTTCGAACAACAAGGGCACAGACCAGCCTGCGCATCCGCGCAGTCTGATCAACGCCTTTATTATTTGCTTTTTGGAATGTATCATATCTAAGCTTGCCACAGGGGACATTTCAATTTTCTAGCTAGTTTCTGTAGCTGAGGAGACTGGTTTGAGTCTCGAGTTGTCGGAAACCCAGAAGACAGGTTTTGTTGGGTCGCAGCCCAAATAATGTAGTATATTGCTGTAATTTTGTTTGATTACAGTGGAGCATGTGTTTGAGGTAGTGATAGAGGGTGTTCGTGGTCTGATGCTGTTTGAAAACATGATCTGGGGAGAAGCTGACTGTTTCGTACAATATTATTTTCCTGCTCAACAACAAACTCAACCCCCTGGTGCTCCTGTTATACGTCACGGTAGGTACCAGTTATTTTTCTGTTTCTGGTAGTAGCACACTTACCTCAAGGTTTCCTGAGCGCAGTGGTTGAGTAGGTAGAGGGTTAGACTGGGGATTGAACTGTTGCTAGTTCAAGCCCCATTACCAATGTCACTGTGTTGTGTCCTTGAGTAAGACACTTTATCCACTGCTTTGTAGTACTAGTTCAACCCAGGAAGACCTGTCCCATCAGGACTGAAAAACATAACAGGAAAACAAACAAAAAATTTTCAATAATGAATTTTAAAGCTTTGTCTACTAGTGTCGTCTGTTGATAACCTTTTGCACACCTTACCTCAAGGATTTTTCTCAATAATGAAATTTAACTCTTTGCCTACTATTATCATCTGCTAATAACCTTTGCAAACAGTTTGGACCCAGATCAGGCTCTCAAAAGGTCGGGCCTGATCTGGATCCAAACAGTTTGACACTTAGATGGTATTCCTGAAAGAAAAAGTCGATTTTGAAAAAAAATATCAGCAGACGACATAAAAGCACGAAAAATTACCCAGTAGGCAAAGAGTTAAAGCTACTTTGCAGGACAAAATATTGATACTCACCAGGGGACAAAAATATTGCAATATTGCACTTGTCCTGCGGGACAGTGACTTACAATTGTAGGTGGTCCTGCAAACACATGCACTTGTCCTTTAAAAGCTATCCAATAAAAACATAAGGGGGAATATGTAAAATGACTTCCTTGAGTAATTCTTCCCAAAGCACTCATCCTGCAGGACGAGTGCTATGGGAAGATTTACTTTTCCTTTCTAGATTTCACTCATATTACGAGAGGACAAGTGGAATTTTTGTCCCCTGCTCACTATATTTATCACTTATCTACCTGTTTCTTTCAGCTGTTCCTGTTCTTAAAGCATTCCGAACAGCTACCACTTTATGCATAGCTGACCCTACTTTCAACGATGTGACACGTCACAGAGTCTTACTTCCTGTAGGGACTCCAGTACAACGAGAATTACTCACAGGTCAGTAAACTTTTATTCCATTGTGTCTTAAAGCCAATGTATCTCCTTTACTACACCATAGAAGTAAAGTCTCAGATACTACAGTATTCATATTTAATCAACAGCTTTTAACTGCACATCAATATAGGGATCACACATAATTTTTTATGCATTGACATTTGCTGGTTCTCGAGGAAGGTGTTTGAACACTAGGCAGATAGGCCGAGTGCTCAAACATCTCCCAAGGGACCCGGCAAGTGTTAATGCAATGAAACAAACATGTATAATCGTTATTCTTGCATATTTTACCTTATTCCAACCAAATTCGCACTGAAAACACTGTTTAAACATTAAAATATCCCTTTTCTTACACTGAATTTCTCTAAACAAAATGGCGTCAACGGTAATTTTTCAAACGTTATAACATCATCACAACGTCCAGTGGCAGATTTAGGGGGGGTGCTTTGGGTGCTTCAGCACCCCCAGCTGAGTCCATGGTAAAAAAATCTTATCATACCTTTTTTTCTTCTCCATGTACGGTAGGTACCTTTTTGCGTGTTCTGTAAGCCCGGTTTAAAGTCAGCACCCTAGAGATTAAAACGGCTGTTAATTGTCACACCTAGCCATTAAATAAGTTTGAGCAAATCAGCTGACCGACAAAGAGAATTTTTAAACTCTGATAAATTTTGTATAACTTTGAAAAGAAGTCTTGAGAACCCTCAACTTATGTGTTCATTATTGAAAATGATATTCCTGCAAACTGCTGAAAAGGAAGGATATGCTTAGCGGTCATGTTTTGGAGTTTGACAATTTTTCATAGGTAATGTATATTTTCACGCGTCATGGCCACCGACACGACGCGTGCGACCTGGTAGAATACCAGTGGCTGTTTTGAAATTGTCGGCCTCTTTGACCATGAATCACCACTGGTGGTAACACCACTGATAACATTAGCAAACAGTTTGGACTCAGATCAGGCCCGAAATTTTGGTAAGGTTTCAAACTGCTTGAAATTATGACGTTTGTATGAGGGTCTGGATGGGGTATAATGATTAGTGAATAATGGCCCTTTTCATAATGAATAGTGAATAATGAGCCAAAAATAATGAACAGTGAATATTGAGGGCCTAAAAAATAATGAATATTTCTATTTTTTTAATGAATTGAAGAAAAAATTAATGAATAGTGAATAATCAGATTTCTTTGCCACCTTTTCTACTGTTAATGAATAATTGGTCTTATTTTAGAATAACCCAAAATTTTAATGAGATGAATAATGGGCTAATTTTTTAATGAATAGTGAATACCAGACCCCCATCCAGACCCTCATGTATACATGAACTCGGACCCGGTCCGAGACAAGAAATATATTTTTAAAAGAAGTTTAGATAAAAATCTGCAGATAACAAACACCGCAAAATATCACTCAGCATGCAGAGTTGATACACAAACATGTTGACATAAATACTGGGTTTGCAACCAGGTAAGGGACAATCCAGTTTGCTCAACTACAGAGACTATCTGTGCTATAAAAATCTTGCCTGAGGTAGGTTTATCTGTTACAATTTCAACAGACAAATTCACTGGTTTTGACTACATCGCAGTCCGATCTGTACCTTTGTTGTTCGCTAGCAGTAGGGGCATTCTATACCAACGGGACTGGAATCAAGTTATCTCGCAGCTATCACCCATAATATGAATTTTTCAAAGGATATAGTTTTAAAATCGGACGGTATAATTAGCTTTTTCCTCAACCACTTTTTTTTAAAAAAAAAATGCCGCAGACATTTGCCTTGCTGCTCTTTCCATGACCTGTTAGCAGTCTTGCTGGGGTCTTCATACGCGGATGTGTGTTCTAATTTGGGTCACCCAAGCGAGAACCTTCGCTGGGCAACATTGCGTGGGATAAGACGCTATTATATAAAAAAAAATTGGCCTAGCACTCAAGATTTTGATTTTGCACTTCTTGATGCATTTTCTCCAAACACATTTTTCTTTGAAAAAATCGCCGCAAACATTCGCCGTGGTGCTGACCTGTTCAGTCTTCATTTTTTGCTGACAAACACGGATGCGCACTCTGATTCAGATCATCAAAGTTTCAGCCTTCTCTGGGCAACATTGCGTGCGATAAGACGTTTTTTTTAAAATTAATTTAAACTAGCTCATTAGATTTTGACACTATTGTATCAGCGATGCCAGTCTTGCATATCGTGTGTGTGTGTGTGTCAACTCTGTGGGAAGTGGGTCTGACTAGCTATCAGGCTGTCATGGGTTCGCTCTTCCTGTCCAGCACCATTCTATTGTTGAAATTGGTCATGAACAATTTTCTACACTCATTCCCATTCCTTCTTATTGAAAGAAGGACAGTTGTCAGTTACAGGCAAAACCCCACTCAAGGCCCTTTTGTATCTATTGGATGGGAGCATTTACGAATTATTTCACTACCTTCGCCTCCAATCCACTGGGCAATAATCGAAATGTGGACCCAGTTGAGTAACTATATGGTTAGCTCACAAGAGCCCGAAAACTCATGTGAGGTTTTAGTTTACCAATGGTCCAACGTTCGTCACAGCATCTTACGTTCACGCTTTCAAAGAAGTATATCAGCGGACCAAGTTTAGTCATAATACATATAAAGCTTCATCAGGTTTGGAAGGGGAAAGGATGCGTGTGTTTTTTGGGCTGATTGGATTGGAACTCTGGCATATATAGACGTATAATGGGGGAACAAATCTACTTCTCTAAAACGGCGAGACCCACAGCTTATAGCTTTATGTCTTGTGGTCACCTACATAATTCCTGCCATCCATGCTCCTGGTGTCTAAACTAGCCAAGGAGTCATAAGCTTCTATTGATTTAGAATAAGGAAAAACTTTTAAAAAAATCTTCTGAAACCATGAGACCCACAGCTTGTAGTCCCATAAATTCTGCCAACCATGCATCTTGGGTCTACATTAACCAAATACTTACCATCATTAGGCTTTAATAGCTCCCATAATCATAATGGGGAACAGCTTTTTTAAACAAATCTTCTGTCCACAGCTTAAATACTTTTAATATGTAGCAAAGTTTAGCGTTTTCTATACGTTAACCCAAACACGCACCTGGGGTCCAAATTGATCACTCGCTGGGGACATTTGCTATTTTAAACAACAAAAATGAAAAAAAAAAAAAACTCTGAAACCAGAAGGCCAAATGCTCAGGGGAGTGGTATATAGGCTAATTGAGTCTTTTGCTTCTAAGGGACACAGTTCTATATGGAAACTGATTTGTGGTATTTGTGTCTGTAATACATTGGCTGTCGGTGTCCACCTATCAAGCACCCCCAGCATCAGTGGTCCTGGATCCGCCACTGACGTCATAGTCGTGCTCAACGTATTCGCGAACAAAAGCATCGGCAAAATGATTAGTCAGGTCGTCAGCGCTTACTGCATATAAAGTCATGTAAATAACTTAGGGCTTATTTGAAGTATTTTAAAATTCAAACCCATGTTCAAACAGCTCCTGATTTGAACATGGATTTTCGTTCATTTGACAATGGGTTAAAACAGCTATACGAATAGGTTTCTATGCAAGAATATGAGTTTTCAGGATTTTGAGGCTAATTTTCCATAGAAATACTGAATAAAGCTGACTATAATTGCTTCTTGGATTAATTTCAGATTATCTGTAGACAACCGTAATTTAAGCAGGAAAAGTTGTTTTTGCAGGCATGCTGCTTTTTTTAATTTCAAACTCTTTCCTTGCTAGAGGTGACTTGTGTCCTCTGCTGATAAACGTCAGTCCTGATTCCGATCCAAACTGTTTGACATCCTAATAGTGTTCCTGAATTATTTTTTTTGAAACAGTAATTTTGAAAGAAGTCATCAGACCACAAAACAAGCATGTAAAAATACTCAGCAGGCAAAGAGATCAAGTTCGAGATTTAGGACATTTTCAGCTTTCATCAATTTCAACAGCAGCATATCTCAGCTTAAGATATGAGCCTTTTTGCATTGAAGGCGAAATTCAACCAAACAGAACAAGATTTTTCCAAAAGACAAAACTTGTTTGCCCGTAATTACCTCCCTTACCTGACCACCTTTAACCCATGTATGCTCATTTGTATTTACAGCATGTGCTAACTCTACCACTGGTGCTGGTGGTCTTCCATTTGAAATCTGGTGCAGATATTATCATCCTAATGTTAGAGATCAGTGTATTGCTAAGGTAAGTGAATCATGGGTGAAAGTTTTCAGGATTAATCATGAATTCAGGATTTTGAGGCTGACTTTCCATAGAAAGTCAGCCTCAAATTGCTGAATTTGGGAGATTATAGTAGCTTCTCTGATTAATTTTTAGATTATCTAAACACAATTAACCTCTTAAACAGGAAATTATTCATTTCTGTAGGCATCTAGCAGGTTTAAAAAATTGAATTTCTAAAGTTCAGGATTTTGGAGATTTTGAACTTTCACCCATGGTGAATTAATTACACATGCCCTGGCCCTGAGTTAATAAAAGCTCTTTATGCTCAACCCAACTGACTGATCAAAAAACTAAAATGTTGAAAAATAAAGATTTTTCTAGCTTTAAAACTCTCAGATGCTGTTTTTACCCTGCTGATACATGTTGGCAATTTTACCATTTATGAACCGAATACATTTTGTGCTAAGTTGCAGGCCTCCAGATAAGAGTGCGTATTGGAAAACTATTTTCTTTATTTCTTATTTAAAACATATGTTGTGGGGACTCAAAAGAACCGTCTCAATGAGACTGCTCTTTGGAGCACCCAAAAGACATGTTTAAATTGATGGGTAAGAAAATAGTTACAATTTTACGCTCATGAAATTTCCTTATCTGGATCTATGAAGTTGAGTTGAGCATGAAAACATTTTTTATGCTATGTAAAATTCAAACAAGTACCGCTAAGATGTTTTTCTGCAGTTTTCAAGAACTTAAATATAGAGGGCTTCCTTGAAAGAACCTTGAAAATCACTGTTAGGCCTTGAAATGTCCTTGAATCTTACTATTTTCTATAGGACTCAACTCTGTTAATTGAGACATGAATCAGTATAAAATTGCTGTGCCTTTATTTGGTGCAGCACCAAATAAAGTCACAACAATTTTATACTTAATTTCTAACACTAATTTTGAAATTTTCTGAGAATAGCATGAAATATTTTGTGAAGTTAAATTTTAAAGTGTAAATAAATAATTTCATAAGCTCATAGTCCTTGAAAGAAGTCAGCAGAAGACAACACAGGAAAAGTTGTTTTTGCAGGCATGCTGCTTTTTTAAATTTCAAACTCTTTCCTTGCTTGAGGTGACCTGTGTCATCTGAAGTTTTTGAGTGTTTTTTTTTCAAAGTCCTTAAATTTTAAACATAGATCTACTTGCCTGTACTATTAGCTAGCATTGTGTATATGAACCATGATATATCGCTGTAGAACTGCCTCATTTGTGCCCCCAAAGCATGTTTAAACAGATTGGTTAAAAAATCATAAAATTTTATGCTCAAAAAATTTGCTTTATCTGCATTTGACATGAAGTTTGATCTTTGAGTGATATAACACCATGTTTTAAAATCAATAATGCACAAGTGTTTAACATACTTCCTTATTACATGTAGTAATGTTATGTAATGAGGGTCATCACAATGTCACCTATATATGGCAAAATGTGATTTTACTGAAATTTTAGTGTCATGATAAATAGAATCTAAGATTTATACTCCTGTACCATTGATTTTATATTATACTTGTGAACAAGCAATAAAATGCTCAGCACAGCCTCGCATTTTACTTTTTCCCAAACTTGTTAGATAAATTCAATAATACATGGGCATTCATGTTAGATACGCTGTTTTCTTGTGTTTACAGGGCAGTCTTCCACTGGCTAAACTATGTGCAATGATTACTATGCAGAAATGTGGAGAACCTTCCGTCCAGTCATTCAATATCTCATTAACTCAGGTGCCTTCAGAAAGTGCAGATCAGGAGAAATCTAAGTCATTACAATCTGGTCTTATAGACGTGACAGTGCATTACAAGACACAAACAATACAAGTAAGAGCTTTTAAAAAAATAATTTTTAAGGCATTATTTCTGCCTGTCCATTCGTTCAGTATCTTAATACTTTGTGTACCTTCGAACAGTGTGAGTCACTGGATCAGGAGAAATCTAAGTCATTACAGTACAGTCTGGTCTTATAGATGAGACAGTGCATTACAAGACACAAACGATACAAGTAAGAGCTTTTAAAAAATAGTTTTAGAGGCATTATTTGGCCCTGTGCAGTTGTTCAATATCTTATAACTAACTTGGATGCCTTCGGACAGTGTGGATCTGGAGATAACTGAGTCATTATAGTATGGTCTTATAGATGTGGCATTGCATTACAAGACACAAACTATACAAGTGAGAGCTTTTAAAAAATAATTTTTGGGGCATTATTTGAGCCTGTCCATTCTTACAGTATCTTATTAACTTGGGTGCCTTGGGACAGTGTGGAACTGGAGAAAACTAAGTCATTTCAGACACAAACTATTATAGAAGTAATGGCTTTTAAAAAAAAAATTTGATGCATTATCAGGCCTCCAGATCATATAATATTTGCTACCTGATCTAGGTTTTCACTGTTTTCCCTTATTGCTTGTCTGTTTTCAGGAGGATATAAATGTGAATGCTGCCCATAAAAACCTTGCTGGAGCCCAAGTCTGCATATCAGTGGCAGTTATCAGAGCCTCAGGACTTAAGGTATGATATTTGGCTTAAACACCTCAGCTTGTATCTGTTTGTGCCTCAGGATAATGATGTTTTTCCTATGTTGAATAACAAATTCCCTGTTATCTCTATTAACCCTTTGTATTCTGATAGGTTCTTTCACCTGATATGATACCGTAAACTGGGGATAGTCCATTATACATATCTGGGTCTTCCTTGTTTGCAAAAGTACTCGCTTTTGGGATTTCCTGTATACAAAGGGTTAATGTATGTGTTCATTTTAAGATATTTCAATGATGAATTTTCAATTACTTCTACTCATTATACTTATTTCAAAAATTAGCAACATTTAATGCCATTGAGTATAACTAGGGAACCAATGGCAGGACCACTCATATACATTGTTGGAACAGAACGCAGTGGCTTGTATGGGTTACATGGTTTTACATTGTAAAATAGTTTATACTTGCTCACTGCTCAGTATATCCATGGGACCGTATCTTGAAATTGAAAGTTTTAAGTCAGATGACCAGTTTGAAAATAATCAGACATTTCTTAGTTTGACTGACAAACTAAACAGTTTAAAAATAAATGTTTGTTTTAACTTTTTTTCTTCCATAGCTAGAGCTTGTAAGAAACTTAAACTCATAAAAACAACTGAATCTGGAACTATGAACATGTGATTTCCAACAATGTTGCCATTTGACTAGAATAGACTCAGACGAGCTGTGCACCCTTCTTTTAAGGTTAAAAACTTCAAATGATGTTAGGTCAGTAGCTAAACGGTCATAGAATTTTCAAGGTCTGAGCCTTTGCTAGTCGCACATACCACATTGTTGGAAATCTCATGTCATGGCTCAAATGTTTTATTGCTGGTATACAACAATTTACATAAGTTAGCAGATTGTCTTCATATTTACAGCAAAACCTGTGTAAAGCAGCCACTCTCAAAAAGATCACAAATTGGTTTTCAAGACCAATTATTGCTTAATGCAGGTCAACAGGGGAGCATTCTGCAATACTTTTGACCTTCATTAAGCTAACGTTTGTCATTAAAATCTTTGTTTTTACTGAAGTTTGTTTTGTATTTCACCAGACTGCAGCAGAAAAAGCAGCTATATCAGACCAGGGTATGCAATATCCAGCAGAAGTAGGGGTGAATGCTTATGTCAGAGTAAAGCTCTCTTTCCTTGGCCAGCAGGTGAGTACATTGTACTCCTAAACTGCATGGGTGAAAGTTTCCAGGATTATTCCTGAATTTAGTTTTTTCATTTGAATTTTTAAAGTTCAGGATTTTGGAAATTTTGAACTTTCACCCATGAAACTGTCAATTAAGACTTTTGTTGTCTACTCTCTCATCTACATAATGTTCTTAGGTGCTATATTGCAAATAATATGGACCCAGATCAGTCTTATTAATGCCTGCGTGCCTCCGTACCAATGTAATACGACTGAATATTTAAGCAAATTATTCTAAAATAGATGGCAATAACAATGTCAGATTGGTGATTGAATGAAAAGCAAAGTTTCTTTTAAGAAATGATTGGCAGTCTTGTTTCTAAAATTGGCCAAATACTTCAAGCGGACAGAACAGGTAGTGATTTTTTGTAACTGCCTTAGTGGCAGGGTATCAAATTGAATTTACAGGTAACATCTTTGCTACTTGCTTCTGCTAATTTCAAACACTATATACCGGGCTGCATAGTGCAGTGGGTAACATGTCTGACTGAAGATACGTGTCTGACTGCAGATCCAGGGGTCGCGAGTTCGATCCCGGCCCTGTCCCATACTTTCGTGGAGATTGATCATGAAATATTTTCTACGGCCATTCTCCTCCCTTCTGCTGATTCAAGAAGGGTTGTTGTCAGTTACAAGCGAAAGTATGTGCACAAAGTACTAGTTAACTGCTTAGTCAAGCTTGCCAAGAAAAAGTGTGGTTAGGTGAACTGACCATCCTGACATTATCATAGCTGTTGACTGGGACGTTAAGAATCAAAACAAAACAAAATCAAATACTATACAGTAAAACCTGTCTTAAACAGCCACTCAAAAAGAAGTCTAAAAATTGGTTTCAAGACCGATTATCACTTAATGCAGGTCAAAAGTATTGCAGAATGCTCCAAGAGAGCATTCTGCAATACTTTCAACCTTCATGAAGCTACCATTTTCCATTAAGACCTTTGTTTTGTCTATTTTTAAGTGGCCGCTTAAGACAGGTTTTACTGTATTTCCAAAATTATGAATTACTTTTGTCCCTGAAGTCACTGTGGCATATCGAAGACACAACAGGAATGGTTTTATGATGAAAATAGTTGACGACATTGGAAGAATTCATAGCGGAAGAAAAACGGCAGAACGTTTTTATGCTTTATCTATTTGCTTTTAACATGTCTGTTATTTCAGGGAGAGAGAATAACTCGTACAGTGGCAAGGTCTTTCTCACCAGAATTTTCCCACTTCATGGATTTCCCTTGCCCCCTGCTGTGGACGGAGCCAAACTCTGATGCTCTTTGTCTCGCAGAATTGTTAGAAACAGCAGAGGCAACGTTTGAAGTCTGGCACCAAGTTCCAGGGACAGGTAATCAATTTTTAACTCTTTGCCTGCAAGTGTCGTCTGCTGATAACATTTGCAAACAGTTTGGACCCAGATCAGGCCCGACAAAATGTCCTGCCTGATCTAAATCCAAACTGTTTGACAGTCTGATGGTATTTCTGAAAGAAATGTTGAAAAGGTTAATTTTGAAGAAAAAAATCAGCAGACGACAAAAAGCATGAAAAATTACCCAGCATGCAAGGAGTTACTATAATCTAAATAAGTTACTATCCTAACAGATAAGCAATCGGAAAACTTTTGCTCAATTTGAGAATCAAGCCATGGATGTATGTAAGGCATAGTACTATGTATGAAAAAGCTCCATTTTTTTTAGCCGGAACTGGTGTAGGGAAAAATAGTATTGTAGCACGTGGGTCCAATCCCATTAAAATCCATTATTTTGATTACCCAAAACTTTTTATCAACAGAAAAAATGAAGTTTATGATTTTTCAATAAAATATCGCTATAGCTATAGCGATATTTTATTGAAAAAAACATAACTTCATTTATAACCCTTTGTTTTTGCTGCAGTCACACTTGTTATTGTGTTGGCATGGTTTCTGTGACATCAGTGTCACATTATGTAATGGCAGCATCACGTTATCAAAGTAGATCCTCGATGTACATTCAAGGTCTCATTCCACGGAATTGCAGGGAATTGGCCGAGGCAGTTCCGATTGACAGATACAGGCGATGACAAACTTGATCTTAAGAGAATAAAGTTGGTTTACAGATTTATGCACATTATCTCATAAATATTAACTTCTCTTATTTTTTATATGCTCAATGGTGTTTATGAGGGGTTAATCATTATGTTCCAAAGAAGGTCTTTATTTAAAGAAAACAGTGTAGGCCACGAGCATCTGATCCGTGTCTACACGGTTATCAAAATTTTTTAGATTGATTAACAGGCAAAGATTGATTTTTTGAGAAAAAAAAGAATGCTGGCAGATATCAACTGAAAATATGGTAAATGAATATACTTTTTTGCTTGAATTAAATACCATGTTTGTTTGAATAATGTAAGTTTAACTTTTCATTTGTGGAGTAAAACCTGTGTAAAACAGCCACCCAAAAATAGACAAAACAAAGAGCTTAATATCAAATGGTAGCTTAATGCAGGTCAAAAGAATTGCAGAAGCCCTTTGGAGCATTCTGCAATACTTTTGATCTGCATTAAGCGATTATTGGTCTTGAAAACCATTGAGAGTGGTCATTTTACACAGGTTTTACTGTATCGTCGATTCTACATAACAAAATCTTACAACCCATCAGAAAAACTGTAAAATATTTTCAAGTTTAAAACCAGCAATTTACCATCACAGTTGAAAATTTTGAATACAGATATCCCTTATTTAATGCATTTTATTGCTTGTTTTTAACCCTTAAAGCACCAAGAAAAAAAAATGCATCTGAAAATGTCGTCTGCTGAAGTCGTCTGTAGCAAATAATTGCCTGCATTACTGACGAATTAAGTATAGAAGCAAACAGCCTGGACCCAGAACAGACTGTTCCTATAGGAGCAGTCACAGTCTGATCTGGGTCCACACTGTTTGCCATAGAGGCTTCTTAAACATTTCAGCAGACGAGAAAAACAGACAACATTTGTTATCAATGGAGCATTAAGGGTTAACAAAGGTATAAAATTGTCATTCATGAATGGCAACCAATGAAAAGTGGCATAACATGTGATGTCAGTTTACATCATAATTTTTTTTTGCTTAAACCAATGGGACACAATGTTATACTCTCAAGAGCATTTGAATGTAGAATAAACAGCTAATGAAATACGAGGGTTGTCCCAGTAAATCGTGGACTTTTGTTATAACACAAGACTGTGTACCAGTAATTCTATGGTACTTTCAGGATGTGTTTATATAATTGAGGGAACCATTTTGTATAAATATGGGTGGAATTGCAGTTTAGATAACAAATTTATGAACCTTTACTTGACGGTATGTCGGCGTGAGCGGCGCACATCAAAATTTTTGTAATGGAACTATATTAGTCCAAAAGGTAGTGTACATTCAATCAAATTTCGCTTTTGTTTTTTTAAATAATGCATTACCATATCAACAAGTAACCATGCAAGGTATAGTGTTGAAAATTTGAAACTTTTATGGCCATTCACATTGATTTTATAAATGATTTTACATACCTACTACATTTTTATTTTTCAGAAAAGGCTAAGTTTAGAAAAACAGTACAGCTCAAAAATTAGACTTTAAAATTTTTTTAGCTAATTAATCACATAAAAATCATGTTCTTTTAATGTTAAATGAATGGTCGAAGAGTCACTAGTGTCGTAAAATGGATTGGTGTAAAATTATTTTAGTAATATCACAAAGTCAAGCTTATTTTCATCAATTTAAAGGAATGCATGCTATTTTTCTGTAAATTGTGTTAATGGTAAATATGTTGTCTCTTATTTAATCTAAAAGATCGTGCTTGTTTGATTGCTTAACATATCTAAACTAACTATTTATAGTGATGCGACGTCACCACTGACAATGGACAGTAAACATATACCATAATGGTCATCATGGATGCTACTTAGCTGTGAAAATTGTTTCTAATATCCTGAAGAAGGCCCAAGGCTGAACATTTGAGAACGAGTGAATACAATTCATTGACTTTATTGTTATTATTCCCTATGGAATTATTATATTGAATTAACTATTTATAGTTTTTACTGGAACCAGGGAGACTTACTCAATATATGGCAATATTTGTCACCATTTATGCTTATTTAAAAAGAGTAGAGTCAAAATATTTGACCACCTCTCTCTGAAAATACAGCAAAATAATTTGTGATGTGCTCCGCATAGGCAGAGATACCCTCAAGTAAAGGTTCATAACTTTTTGTTATCTAAACTGTGATTTCACCCATATTTGTAGAAAATGTGTCGTAGATGTATATTAACATATCATACAAGTTTCATTGAATTCCTGATAGACAATCTCGTTTTATAACAAAAGTCCACGATTTACTGGGACAACCCTTGTATTTACACAGAAAACATTTTTTATTCAGATTTTGATATGCAGTGGAGTGGGGTGCAGTCAGATGATGTTTTGGCTCGTAAACTCATTGAGAAGACCAGTGATGTACTGCTGGGTACCACAACACTATCTTTAAAATCTCTCCTGTCACACAGAACCGGTAAGTCAAGAGATTACAATTAAACCTGTTTTAAGGGGTCACTCAAACAGAAGACCAAAAATTGGTTTTCAAGACCGATTATCACATAATGCAGGTCAAAAGTATTGCAGAATGCTCTCTTGTTTTCATTCACATTTTTTTGCAAATTTCCATGCATCTGTAACTTTGCTATCTTTTTTTCAGATTTTCATGAAATTTTCACCAAAATGTAGAACTAAGAAATTGGGAATGATATGTACCATTTTGGGAAGTTTTTACTCATTTTTGAATTGGGAAAGGGCCGATATTCGGCCCCAAATCTGGCCTAGGAAAATCCCTGTGTGTATGCACAAGCTGCTCTGCATCTTTTATTCACATAAAACAAAATCAGGGTAACCGGGCCCGGTAGTGCAGTTGGTTGCAAGTCTGACTGCAGATCCAGGGGTCATGAGTTTGATCCTGACCTGATCTCGTACTTTCTTGGAGATTGATCATGATATAATTTCTACGGTCATTCTCCTCCTTCCTCTGATTCAAGAAGGGCTTTTGTCAGTTACAAGGGAAAGTATGTCCACGAAATACTGGTTAACCGCTTAGTCAAGTTTGGCACAGAAAAAAAATGTGGTTAGGTGAAATGACTGTCGTGACATGACCATAGCTATTGACTGGGAGGTAAAACCTCAAACTAAACAAAGCAAAAATCTGGCTATCTTAGGCTAAGGACCATTTTAATGGATGATATAAAATGAAGCTAAAATTTAGATTCTTAAAAAGCACACTACATATACATGTATGGGTAATTCACATCTCTTAACCCTTAAAGTGCCAAGAAAAAATAGAAAATGTAGTCTGCTGAAGTCGTCTGCTGCAAATAAATTGCCTAGCATTACTGACGAATTAAGTATAGAAGCAAACAGGGTGGACCCAGAACAGACTGCTCCTATAGGAGCAGTCTGATCTGGGTCCACACTGTTTGCCATAGAGGCTTCTTCAACATTTCAGCAGACGAGAAAAGCAGACGACTTTTGTTGCGATTGGCCCATTAAGGGTTAATGCTTCAATCTGCTTCACAGACATATAAAATGCCTTTCTTGCTGACGACAACAGATGTTGTCTGCTATTTCTAGTGTTGTTCGATTATTGGATTTTCATAATCGATCATCACCAATAATCATTCAGGAGGTTTCGATTGATGATCGATTATAATCGAAAATTATCAAATGAAAGGGAAACACAGGTTCCATCCCATAGAGTGTCTACCCTTGTACTGCTTGAAACTCTTATCGTTATAAAAGTTGTTAGCGTCTGTGTCATGCTATTTCATGTACAGTATCAAATACCACAACTGGTCCTGACAGCAAACTCAAATTAACAGCAATTGGCATTTTAAACCCTTTATACACTTATGGATTTTTCCTTCTGGTTAGAAACAATAAACTTGGGAAGGTCCATTGTAAACATCAAGGGGTCACAGGTTATCATTCCCAAATAAATATTTCTTTCTCTGAATATCTTTAATGTCCTTAATAGCAAACAGTGTTACACTGTGTATACTCTGATGAAATGCCTCATTTTGTGGCATTTCATCAGAGTTTTCACTCTTTTTAGGAGTCATTAGCATACAATAGGTTAAGATTGCACTGAAGACTTCTTAGTCATGACTTTAAAGGGGATAGAATACACAGCAAAACAGGCTACAGTTTATTTCTTTATTCCTCACATTCAATAAACCTTTGAATTTATGGATTGCATTTTCTTGTAGCAAAGTTGCAAATTTTGAATAGTAGCCTACAAGAGGGTCAGGTGTGAATCTTTTCGATTATAATCGATTATTATCAAAGACAATCAATTAGTAGAATGGAAAGAAATTTTCGATTGACCATCGATTATAATCGATCATCAATACAACACTAGCTATTTCATCTGCTGATTTATTTAAAAACTGAAAGCAACAAGTGTGGATCATGATCAGACTGCTTCTGTAGGAGCAGTCTGATCAGGGTCAACACTGGTTGACTGTTTACTGAAATTTATCGATGATGTTAGAAACTTGATGCAGCAGACGGCTGCTGCAGACAATATAGGCTAGTCTTGGGGGTTTCCGACAAAGTTAGACTCAAACCAGTCTCCATAGCTACAGAAACCAGTTAGACAATTGAAATTTTGCTCTTAGCAAGTCTAGATATGATACTTTCCAATAAGTGAATAACAAAGGTGCTGATCAGACTGCGCGAATGTGCAGGCTGGTCTGTGCCTTTCTTGTTTGCAAACCCACAAAAACAGGTTTTCTCGGGTCGAGGCCCATATTATAACTGCATTTCTAGCAAGAGAAAAGTGCAAGCATATAAATTTAAATTGTAACTGTAAATTATTTATTTTAGGTTATAATGGATGGTTCCCAGTCAATATTCCTGTCAGAGGCTGGGGTACTGAAGAGGAATCAAACACAGCAGGAAACCAGCAGGATGAGAATGGTCTGAACAGAGTGGGTGGGGGACTTGAGATAACAGTTAAATTTGCACACCATGACGACAGAGAGAGGGTTATACATGCGGCTAGAGGAGTAGGCTGGAGTCCCATAGATATAGATGTGGAGCAAGACGGTTGGCAAAGTGAAGGTTAGTTTGAGACCAGATGCCTCTATTGTCATCGAAATCGCTAAAATCACATTTCTCCCATGAAAACATTGTTTTTATTGAGAAACATTTATATGGATGCCCTTCTTATATATAACAAGAGGTAGTGTTTACTTTACTGTCCTTCAGTATAATTTCACTTCATAGCCATACACAAGAGTAGTACTTGCAGTAAGGGGAGTGGGCTCGAGTTCCACATATATTGAGATGTTCCCAAAAAATGACACTGTTTTTTCGTATTACTCTGGACAATAAAACAGTGTTATCAGTACTCATTAGAAGTGTCCCAATGTGATACTCCAATGAGTATCCACAATGTATGTTTTCTTGGAATTATAAGGAAAGTAAAATTATATATAGCTGTCTTTATTTGAGCCGCGACATGTGATTTCTAACAATGTGGCATTTTTACATGAATAGACTCAGACGACCCGGTGCAGCCTCCTTTTTTAAGCTTAGAAACTCCAAATGATGTTTGGTCGGTAGCTTAACAGTCATAGAATATTCAAGCGACTAGCAAAGGCTCTGATCAGACTACCCATATGCGCAGGCTGGTCTGAGCCTTTGCTGGTCGGACATACCACATTATTGGAAATCTCATGTCGCAGCTCAAATTTTGAGTGTTTCAAGATAATTCAATGTAAGGAGAGTCAATCAAATTTGCGTACCATGAATTATATGAAAAAAGAAAGGGAGAGTTGAGGGGAGAGGGGATTTGGAAAATGAAGAAAGAGAAAGGTTCATACAGGTAGGGATTTTTTTGGGGTGTTCTCCGAAATTCAGCCCCACTCCCAAAGGAATTTAGGTGACTTTTTTCCCAATTCTGAAAAAAAATCTCAATCCTCAATTATTTTTTTTTTAAAGATTGGTATTTTCATTCAGTCAACACACACACAAGCTACATGGTGATGCATCTCATTTCTCCTTCAATTTAATTGCAATAGTATGTGTACTAGCTAATTTGCTATTAATTGACCAAAAATGTTTTAATCATGCACTATGGCAAATTTCCCAATTTAGGTGTTTCACACTAATTTTTCCAATTTGAAAGGCCCTAGGGCCACTTTCCAAATTTGCAAAAAATCCCTGACATGCAGCTAGAGGAGTGTATGGCTTTCAATAAGTGAAGATGTGTTTAATTTTGCTTAGCTTTAGCTGCTTTACACTTGTTTTTCATTGGGAAAAAGCCAATATTTTTTTCAATCTAACTGTGAAAATATTTGTTATGTTACACATTGGAAGCACCTCATTGAGACTAGGCAAAGCAATATATAATTTGGAAATCTTAACCTATGACCCCTCAAATGCATTCAACCATCCAGCCTTAATTATATCGAACTTGACGAAAAAATTCATTGGTCTACAAATGATTAATAGAGGTTTCATTTTATTTGTTTTAGACGAGAACTCGAACAGATATCATCATATCAACATAACAATAGACCATGTGACCTTCCCGCTACAGAATGCTCTAATAGCTGGCCAGACGACCTTGGACAAAACTGCTCAGTGCTATGTTCGCTACAAGTTCTACGATAAAGGTACAAGTCTGTCTTTAAAGATTTTCATATCAAGGAAACACAGTTTGCTATTCTCTATTTATTTCACAAAAAATGGCTTTCCATTATCATAAATGATGACTTCCTTGAAAATTTCTTCTGCATAGCTTCTAGTTTATAACCAATCCCTGACTACTGCGTCAGAGAGTTGATTCTTTAGCTCAGTGGTAAAAGCATTTGTCTTGTACCAGGGCGGCCCGGTTTCAATTTTCAGCCATGGTGCATGAAAATGTTCAGCTGTTGGAGTTTTTATTTTGTAAGGCTTTACAGAGAGTGAATAACAAAGACACTGATAAGATTCCATAGTATGCTGCAAATTCAGGCGTTTCTGGGGATAATTCACTTGATCTTTTCTGCATTGTAGCTGCTGTGATGACGAAGTACTCCAGTGTTTCTGTGAATGATCTTGGCTACCTCACATCTAAACCTCATAACAAACACAATCTACAGATACCAGACAGTTCAACATTTAAATGGTAAGTTTGATCTTACATAGGTCCAGCTAAGAGAATTTTTATTGTTAAATGTTTTGGATGCTTGAAAAACGTCTCATTGAGATGGCTACCCACAACATATGTTTTGGTGAAGAAATAACACAATTTTTTTTAATTATGCACTCTTATCTGGAGGCTTACCTGCATCAATGAATGTAAGCAGAGCTCAATAGTTGTCTATTACATGTATCTTGTTTGTTGATCTGTTGGTCCATCTGCCAGGTCATTGTCACCAGATACTTTCCAAGTTTGTCTATGGATTACTTGTACCAATCTCTTAGACAAGTCCAAATATGGGTATCATCTGATATACAGCTATACTATGGTTTTCCTTTGACTCACTTGTCTGGAACCTCTGAGAAAAAATCTGTTCATACTTTAGGACTCCCAATATATACCAACAAAATGGCTGCCAAAGCTCCTGAACCACTGGTCCAAATTCAAAATAATTTCATAAATATTTCTAAAAATATTGCTGCTAGAGATAAAAATAGATTTGTTTTTAACCATCATCTCCTCATGAGCCAGGACTCAGGTGAGTGATCCAGAGCACTAGGGCCTCTTGTTTATTCTGACGAGCATTTGGTGAATTCCAGCCCTGAAAACCAACAATTTGTTTAAGAACCGAAAGAGAAAAGTGTTCAAAATTTCAAAACATTTACAGTAAGTTGATATTGTTGTGATTTTCAACAAGTGTAGACTCAGATGAGCCTGTGAAGCCTCCTTTTAAGCTTAGAAACTCTAAATGCTGTTCGGTCAGTAGCTTAACATGCATAGAATATTCAAGCGACTAGCAAAGGCTCTGATCAGACTGCGCCTATGCGCAGGCTGATCTGAGGCTTTACTGGTCGCACATGCCACATTGTTGGAAATCTCATGTCGGGGCTCATATTGTTGTGATTGTAGGTTTTTAAGAGAAGAACAACTCGAGATGCAAGTGTGGGTTAGCTATGGTTCTCGCAAGGGGGATGAGCAGCGGCCTAAACACAGAGACAAGTTGATAGGGTCAGCTTATATATCATTGGAACCACTGAGTGATGAAAGAAGGAAACAACATAGAGTCAGGTATGGCATTATTCTTATGATTTTTATTACAGTTTTTCATTTTCTCTGACTTATATTTGCAGTATTTTCCCCTTAAATCACCAATCACATTTTTTTTTAAAATATATTCTTTGATTTTTTGCCAGGTGATTCACATGAAATATCAACTCACATCTGGTTCATAAAGAAACAAAGTTTGAAAAGTAGTCTGCTGCAAAGTTTGTATGGCTCTTAAATGATTAAGCAGTGAATTGTTAAAAATGAACTTCAAATTGCAATATTAGAACTGTTATATAGTTTTATACAATGCAGTTATGGTATGTCTTTGGTTCGAGCCAAAGTAAGCAAAAAAGTAGACCCTTACTCTTTCCTTGCTAGCAGCAACTTTTTTCATCTGCTGATAATCTTTGCAAATGTTGGTCCTAATCAGGATCCAAACTGTTTGACACACTGATAGACTGATAGTGTTTCTGAAAGATTTTTTTAAAAAAAGGTAATTTTGAAAAAAAGTCAGCAGACGACAATTCTTGTAGATATTCATTAGAAGCATCTCTTGGCACAAGCAAACATATTTCCAAGGAAAAAAAATATGAAAAAATATTGCCATGTTTTGATTGATAAAGCATCTATTCTATGGAGTATTAGAAACCAATTGGACCACACTGTGCAGAATTTGGTTCTCCATCAGAATAGTAAAGGTATACTTTGGTATGTGTATTTCAGTGGGATGTTCCCTCTATATAAACCTGGTGCTAGCAGTATGGGTGGAGCCTATCTCCGGGCACATGTGACAGCCAAGCCTCAGTTTGGAAAAGTGGATCAGGTAAGGTTTTGTATAGCAAGGTCATAAAATCCATTACCAACAGTACATATATAGGCCAGCACACAAGATGTCATTGCTTCCTGCATATTCTAAAAATCGCCTTTGCTTATGTATCCAGCAAGATCAGAAGTCTAATTTTAAGTCTGAGTCTTCATCTATATCCGTACTATTTTGTATGCCAGCAGCAAGACTCTGGCAAGTCTGTGCATACATGTGCAGACTCGCCTTACCCTTCATTGATCAATGATGGGATAATAACCTAAATATTGTCTGCTGACCAATGTGCATAATTTTGAATCCACAAATATGCATGTAGGCAAGAATATTGGAACAGAGATTATTGTTTTATTGCTGCACTTCTAAAGCCGAGAAATAAATACTTACAGTTTCTACATTGACTGGTTCACACAAAATTACAAGGACCAAACTGATAGCAAACTCCAAGAGAGTGGTCTCTGTGCACATATTATTCTGAAAACATGTGTTCTTCAAGGAAGACATGGTAAGGGAATGCAACTGAACATTGGGGAGTTTGTATCGGGGCAAAAATAAAAAAGCGATGAGCAGTCCAGCAAGTTGATTTTGGATGAACGCATAAATTTTGACAGATTCACAAATCAGTTCAAATATCAAGTGTCTTCTGATTTAAAATGGATGGTAACTCCGGGTTAATGGTAAAAACGTACGGTACAGGTAAAAACACATTTGTATTCGATACATACTTATTTTTAACACTATCCGTATTTCGGGAGAACGAAGCCATATTTTACGTCTGTACAGACGCTATCTAGAGCGCTGATATTCAGTCTATTGATTAACATTTTACCCAAAATATATAGACTGATAACTCAGTGAAATCTTAGATCAGACAGCAGTCTAATTTAGGTTTACTCTGATTGGCATTGGTTCTCTTAATATTACGCATATCACCAAATTTTAAAATCAACTTGTTCAAATTTTAGGACATGTAATGAGTTGAGCCAGCACGTGAGATTTTGGTACTCAGGACTTTAGTTAAGAGTGCGTAACGAAAATTTAGTTTTCTTATTTCTCATCCAAAACATATGTTGTGGGTACTCTAAAGAACCGTCTCAATGAGATGGTTCTTTTAGGCACCCAAAACATATGTTAAAACTGATGGGTAAAAAAATATTCATATTTTACGCAGAAATTTTTTGTTTATCTAAATTTGTGAATTTATCACAAATTCCTAAAGTCTTATAAACTTTCATGGGCAGCTATTTAGAGGGATTAGAGGATGAAATCCTGGGCTGAACTTTCGCTTAGATCCCTACTTTGTATAGGGGAGTAGATGTGCAGGTTTGTCTGAGCTTTAGCTGGTCGCATATGGGATAAATATAATAACCTGATGAGCTGGCCCATTGAGGGCATAAACTTATATTCTTGCACACCGGATAAGGATATCTGAGATTTTACCCTTGGATAGAAAATCTTACCTTACCCAAGCTATCTTACCCAGGCTGTGGGATGAGGGCTAAATACATTGGTTGTATTGGAACTCACATACATGGTTGTCAAGTGACGTCATTGTTATGTTTAAGTGACGTCATCATGTGCAATTGCATCGTAGTGTATTCAGGGACTTCTGGAAGTTTATTTTAAAATAAAAAAAAAACGGTGGTGAGCAAGAACAAAAATCTATTAGTCGTGTGAGGGTGGGATAGAAAAATCGGCCCCTCGAGGTCACTGTTTGTCATCACTCAGCAAGCCTGGTGATGCCAAACGGCGATCCTCGGGATGGATTTTTCTATCCTACCCTCACACTCATGATGGATTCTTATAATGTCTTCAGGGTGAGGGTCTAGAAGGTATGATCACACTTGATGGAGAAGACCTAGACTATGACCCAGACGATAGCTTTCACCAGATCCGCAGTGAGAAACCTGTGAAACAACCATCACCAGAACGGGAGCAAGGAGATGTTGAACAAGCAGTCGACACAGCTAACTCATTCCCCGTTCTCATTGCTGTAGAGAGAGCCATGCATTTACCGCTGATCAATAACAAGACCACGTAAGTTGAGCTGCAACAGGTGATTTCCAACAATGTGGCATTTTGACAAGTGCATGGGTGAAAGTTTTCAGGATTATTCCTGAATTCAGGATTTTGAGGCTGACTTTCCATAGAAAGTCAGCCTCTCAAAATACTGAATTCTGCAGATTATAATAGCCTTTTCTGATTTAGTTTCAGTTTATCTAAAGGTATTTGACGTTATACATGGAAGTTTTAATAATTTGGAGGCATACAGCAAGTTTTAAATTCTGATTTTCTAAAGTTCAGGATTTTGGAAATTTTTAACTTTCACCCATGCAAGTGTAGACTCAGATTAGCCTGTGTCCTGTTAAGCATAGAAACAAGCATAGAAACTCCAAACGATGTTGGATCAGTAGCTTAATATTAATAAAATATTCAAGCGACTAGCAAAGGCCATGATCAGACTGTGCGTATGCGCAGGCTGGTCTGAGGCTTTGCTGGTCGCACATACCACATTGTTGGAAATCTCATGTCACGGCTCAGTTCATTTCAACATATACAAAAAAAAAAACATAACACACTGAAATAATTATGGCATCATGGTAAAGCGTTGAACTTGATAATGAGAGGATCAGGCTAGGCCTCATGAGTGCCAAGTGTTGCATTTTTGAGCAAGTTCATAGATCCAGATAAGGAAATTTTATTTGCATAAATTTTAATTATTTTCTTAGTTCTTACCCATTAATTTATTTAAACATGTGTTTTGGGTGCTAAAAAAAAACGTCTCATTGAGACGGTTCTTTTGAGTACCCACAACATATGTTTTGGATGAGAAATAAAGAAAATAATTTTCCAATAGGCTTCTGGAGGCCTGAAGTTGCCTTATCTACATTGCTTAGCACTGGTGAAAGAGTGCATGGTCCCAGATCTGACTGCTTCTAGAGGAACATTGTCAATTTGAGGAGCAGTCTTGTAAGGGACTATTTGGTCGCTATCTTCAGCAAATTATTTATTGACAGGTTTGGACTAGTACAGATCATCAGCTCCAAGAAGTTTTCATTTTAGAAATTTAGCAGTTAAAGATTTAAATGAGCATCAAGATTTGAAAATGTTATTTGCTACACATTACTGGTAGTGCTTGAACCCTTTGCATGCTGGGCCATTTTGGTTGCTTTTTTGTCGTCTGCTGATTTTTTACAAAATCAACTTTTTTGGAAAATACTTTCAGGACTACCATCAGAGTGTCGAACAGTTTGGATCCAGATCAGGCCCGATATTCTGTCAGGCCTGATCCAGGTCCAAACTGTTTGCAAAGGTTATTAGCAGACATCACTAGTAGGTAAAGAGTTAAAGCAGCATCAAGATTAGAAAATGTTATTTGCTACATTGTTTTTGACTCAAGACCGAGGGGCTGCGGGTTCGAGCCTCACAGGGATCACTGCGTTGTGGTCCTTGAGCAAGACACATTGATCCTAGCTTAGTACTGGTTCAACCCAGGAAGACCCGTCCCTGTTTGACTGAAAGATTGTTAATGGGAAGTAAGGAATCAAATCAAACAAACAAAATTTGCTACAAGTTTCTGGTATAGTGCTCTAAGAGTTCATTTTAAAAAGGGTTAGGTTAGTGCAATACTATTTATTTTTTCTTAAAGTGGTGAGGATGTGTTCCCAAACACCTACATTTCCTACCCTACAGCAGAGAGCACCATTCAGATGTACTCTAATGTGTTTCCCGGGTCGGATAACCCGGTCTGGGACCATGAACAAGAGACGAGACTGGGCCGGGAGATGTTGTGCCAAGAAAACAAGAACCTTGTCTTCAAAGTCTGGCACAAACCTGAAGATGCCCCTACCCACCCAGGTAAGACTGACTCCTAGATCAGATGTACTCTAATGTATTTCCTGGCTCAGACAACCCGGTATGGGACCACGAACAAGAGACGAGACTGGGCCGGGAGATGTTGTGCCTGGAAAACAAGAACCTTGTCTTGAAAGTCTGGCACAAACCTGAAGATGCCCCTACTCACCCAGGTAAGATTGACACCTAGGTCAGATGTACTCTAATGTATTTCCTGGCTCAGATAACCAGGTCTGGGACCACGAACAAGAGACGAGACTGGGCCGGGAGATGTTGTGCTAAGAAAACAAGAACCTTGTCTTTAAAGTCTGGCACAAACCTGAAGATGCCCCTACCCACCCAGGTAAGATTGACACCTAGGTCAGATGTACTCTAATGTATTTCCTGGCTCAGATAACCCGGTCTGGGACCACGAACAAGAGACGAGACTGGGCCGGGAGATGTTGTGCCAAGAAAACAAGAACCTTGTCTTCAAAGTCTGGCACAAACCTGAAGATGCCCCTACTCACCCAGGTAAGATTGACATCTAGGTCAGATGTACTCTAATGTATTTCCTGGCTCAGACAACCCGGTATGGGACCACGAACAAGAGACGGGACTGGGCCGGGAGATGCTGTACAAGGAAAACAAGAACCTTGTCTTCAAAGTCTGGCACAAACCTGAAGATGCCCCTACCCACCCAGGTAAGACTGATGTCTAGGTCAGATAAACTAGTGTATTTCCTGGCTCAGATAACCCGGTCTGGGACCATGAGCAAGAGACGAGACTAGGCCGGGAGATGTTGTGCCAAGAAAACAAGAACCTTGTCTTCAAAGTCTGGCACAAACCTGAAGATGCCCCTACCCACCCAGGTAAGATTGACACCTAGGTCAGATATGGTTGAAAGTTTTCAGGATTATTCCTGAATTCAGGATTTTGAGGATGACTCATCCTCAAATGCTGAATTAAGGAGATTGTATTAGCTTCTGATTTATTTTCAGTCTGTCAAAGGACATCTGACCATTTTAACTTGTAATTGTGAATATTTAGTGGGCACAATGCAAGTGTTAAGATTGAAATTTCGAAAGTTCAGGATTTTGGAAATTTTGAACTTTTACCCATGGGTCAGATAAAATTTGTAGACTCTGATCAGACTCCCTCCTCAAGATATGAACTTAATGTTCTAATGTCTCAACTAAAACATATATTATGAATACTCAAAAGAACTGTATCAATGAGGCAGTCTTAAAGTTCAAACATATATAAAATATTAAGGGTAATTATGGTGTCCATAAAAGCTGAAATATTTGCAAGACGGATCATGACCTTTTTTTCTCTAAATAAAAGTAGACTTTTGGCTAAATTTTAAAATGTTAGACTTGTTTGATTGTTTTATTTAGTTGCATGTCTTGCCCCCTCCACCCCCTCCCCCCACTTGTGTAAGATTACAACTGTGATAATCAAACACAATCTTACACAAGTAATCGTTTTACTTGACCCTTTTTCTGCCAGTCACAATAACTGTCATTTTATGGGAAATGATAACTAAAGAAGATTATATGAAATTATAGATTTATTGTATGAAGCAAATTAGGCTTTAGAATACAAACACAAGAAACTACCTTGGCAATCAGGGGCCAGTCCCAAGACTAGTCCTCCCAGTTTGCAGTCTCACGCCAAACACCACAAATGGCGGGAGTCTGCAAAGAAAGAGGAACTAAAATATTTGGATATTTGGGCGAACAGAACAAATAATGATAGATTATTTGTGAAAATTGCCTAATGATAGATTATTTGTGAAAATTGCCCAGAACAAATAATGATAGATCATTTGTGAAAATTGCCCGGAACAAATGAAATATATGTAATAATTAGCCAGTCCCTGGTCCATTATGATTATGGTGGTGGTGGGGTGGAGGATGGATAGCATAATCAATATCCTTTCAAAACTGAAACTGAATCTGCATGTCATATGTATTTTAAAAGCAGACCATTCATACTAGATTAGAAGACATGCAGAATGATTTCTTTGCAATTAATGTGAAAACATTAATTTTCATTTTATGGGAAATGATAACTAAAGAAGAGTATATATTATAGATTTATTGTATGAAGCAAATTAGGCTTTAGAATACAAACACAAGAAACTACCTTGGCAATCAGGGGCCAGTCCCAAGACTAGTCCTCCCAGTCTGCAGTCTCACGCCAAACACCACAAACGGCGGGAGTCTGCAAAGAAAGAGGAACTAAAATATTTGGATATTTGGGCGAACAGAACAAATAATGATAGATTATTTGTGAAAATTGCCCAAATCGGATGACTGAGTCAGGAGATAGCCCCAAATAGCCAGAAATATGTAACATATGAAAAAAAAAAACATCACCATCATCATAATGAAAAACGATGTGAGTTTACCATACAGCATAGACATTATGTAAGAAATCTCACAACTATTGATGAAGGAAGACATCATGTAAGAAGTCTTCACAATCATTGAAAAGTAGACATCATGTAAGAAGTCTTTACAATCATTGACATAGTAGACATCATGTTAGAAGTCTTTACAATCACTGACATAGTTGACATCATGTTAGAAGTCTTTACAATCACTGACATAGTAGACATCATGTAAGAGGTCTTCACAATCATTGACAAAGTAGACATCATGTAAGAAGTCTTTACAATCATTGACAAAGTAGACATCATGTAAGAAGTCTTTACAATCACTGACAAAGTAGACATCATGTTAGAAGTCTTCACAATCATTGACAAAGTAGACATCATGTAAGAAGTCTTTACAATCATTGACAAAGTAGACATCATGTAAGAAGTCTTTACAATCACTGACAAAGTAGACATCATGTAAGAAGTCTTCACAATCATTGACAAAGTAGACATCATGTAAGAAGTCTTCACAATCACTGACAAAGTAGACATCATGTAAGAAGTCTTTACAATCACTGACAAAGTAGACATCATGTAAGAAGTCTTCACAATCATTTACAAAGTAGACATCATGTAAGAAGTCTTCACAATCATTGACAAAGTAGACATCATGTAAGAAGTCTTCACAATCATTGACAAAGTAGACATCATGTAAGAAGTCTTTACAATCATTGACAAAGTAGACATCATGTAAGAAGTCTTTACAATCATTGACATAGCATAATCAATATCCTTTCAAAACTGAAACTGAATCTGCATGTCATATGTATTTTAAAAGCAGACCATTCATACTAGATTAGAAGACATGCAGAAATGATTTCTTTTCCCATAAACAACAATTAATGTGAAAACATTAATTTTCATCTGCTTTCTCATCTGCTTATGTACTTTGGTAGCCTATATTGCAAACAATAGGAACCTTGATCAGGGTTCATTGTGTTTGCTTATATGGTAAAAGTATTCAGTAGGGTATTTGAATTTATGTAGCAGATGTAATAAAGCAACAAACACTCCAGGATAATATTCAAAATGTTGTATTTCTCATGTTGTCATGAAGTTTGTCGATTTATATATTTCTCATATTATTGCATATAATTATTTCAGATAAATTAACTGACAGAGTACTTGGGTTTGTATCTGTGGATCTCACCCCTCTTGCATCAGGATTGCAGCAAGTATGTGGATGGTATAATATCATGGACTTCAGTGGACAGATCAAGGGACAGATCAAGGTAATAGACATTTAAAATTAAAAGCTTATCTCTTTGCATGCTGGGTAATTTTTCATGCCTTTGTTGTCGTCTGCTGACTTTTTCAAAATTAACTTTTTCAAAACACTATTAGAGCGTCAAACGGTTTGGTTCTGTTGGTCCTGATCTGGGTCAGACTGTTTGCAAAGGTTATCAGCAGACGACAAAAGTGACACTCAATCATAAAATGAACCTGTGTCCCGCAAAAGATACAAGTTTGAATGTGCCTCCATCAAAGACACAGATCAGCCTGCGCATCAGCACAGTCTGATCCAAGTCTTCAATTGGTAGCCAAGGGTCCAACGTTTTTTCAGGCATAAAACTAAGACTGATCAGACTGTGTGGATGCCCAGTCCGATTTGAATCGTCCCTGTATGCACATGCCAACCTTATGCTAGATACAGGTTCATAAAACCATTGACCAGTTGGGGACTAATGTAGTGCTTACAATTCTCCAGTTACTTGTGTTTATCATATTACCACATCTTGGAGTGTAATAACGCCATGTACACTGTATTAAATTTTATACCATATTTTGTAATGTTATGAAATCGTGACAGCCATAACAACGTATATAAGGCAAAATCTTGACATTTTCACACATCGTAAATTGAAAACCACAATTTATGGTATTTTAGTGTCATATGATAAAATAATCTATCATTTGTGCACCTGTAAGCTTAAATTTATTTAAAGTGTTGCAAAAAAGCGATGAAATGCTCAGCAAACCCTAGCAGTTTATCTTTTCCTCATCTTGTTTAATAAATTCATTTATACATGAAAACTTATGTAAGATCCTATTTTTTTTTATCTAGAGCACTACAGTAAAACCTGTCTTAAGAGGCCACTCAAAAATAGACAAAACAAGGTTGTTAATGACAAATGGTAGCTTAATGAAGGTCGAAAGTATTGCAGAATGCTCCCCTTGGAGCATTCTGCAATACTTTTGACCTGCATTAATCAATAATCTGTCTTGAAAACCGATTTTGGTCCTCTTTTGGAGTGGCCGCTTAAGACAGGTTTAACTGTACTTGTTATATTCACTGATCTTAATTTCTCATCTTCAGATTAGTGTAATCCCACAGGAGTCGGTATCATCAATTGAAGCTGTAACAGGGGAGACAAATCTTCCACCAACCTCATCCTTCCTGTCTCTCCCAGCCTGGGGTCTGGCTCCACCAGCAACGTCTGACCCCTTGTCCCTACCTCATTTTCAACATCACTATGATAATGTGAAACAACATCATGAGATGCTGCAGCAACAACTCCAGCAGCATATACAACAGTTTCTGAGACAGCAGGAGGAGAGCCAGGGAGATTCGAACTCAGAACCCCTGCCAGCCCAGCAGCAGGAGAGGGAGGTATCCTTATACGTGCGAGAGCCATCCATACACTGGCAGCCAGCCATACCAGAGGCAAGACAGGATGAATCATCGTCTAGAAGCTATTTATTTTCCTCCCTGAGGTAATCTTTGAATTTAAATAAAAAAAAATGATTCCAGTTTACCCTTAAAGGGCATGGGTGAATTTATTTTTTTAGGACTATTCCCGAGTTGAGGATTTTGAGGATTTTATAGAAAGTCGGTCTCATAATCCTGAATAAGACGGATAAGAAGAGCTTTTCCTATTCATTTTCAGTTTATCTAAAAGACAATCTACCATTTAACATAAAATTTTTATGCCCCCGCCATGATAATGGCCGGGGCATTAAGTGTTACCCCTGTCTGTACGTAATTACGTACTTATGTAGGTCTGTCCCGACGACGTCAGCTCTCTAACTCGAATATTTTTCATCAGAATTTTATGAAACTTGGTCACATTGTTTAGTACCATGATGTCCTCTTCAAGTGTGATAATGGTCCATATCGCACCAGGCTTTCAAGAGTTATGGCCCTTTGTTTATGAAAATTCACGACGTCGGCTCTCTAACTCGAATATTTTTAATAGATTTTTATGAACCTTGGTCACATTGTTAAGTACCATGATGTCTTCTTCAAGTTCGATAATGGTCCATATCGCACCAGGATTTCAAGAGTTATGGCCCTTTGAATGTGAAAATTCACCATTTGAAACGACGTCCGCTCTCTAACTTCAAGAGTTATGGCCCTTTGTTTATGAAAATTCACGACGTCCGCTCTCTAACTCGAATATTTTTATCAGATTTTTATGAAACTTGGTCACATTGTTAAGTACCATGATGTCTTCTTCACGTTCGATAATGGTCCATATCGCACCAGGCTTTCAAGAGTTATGGCCCTTTGTTCATGAAAATTTACCATTTGAAACGACGTCCGCTCTCTAACTCGAATATTTTATATCAGAATTTTATGAAACTTGGTCACATTGCTTAGTACCATGATGTTTTCTTCAAGTTCGATAATGGTCCATATCGCACCAGGCTTTCAGTAGTTATGGACCTTTGTTTTTGAAAATTCACCGTTTTAAACGATGTCCGCTCTGTAACTCGAATATTTTTTATCAGAATTTTATGAAACTTGGTCATATTGTTTAGTACCAAAATGTCTTCTTCAAGTTTGATAATGCTTCATATCGCACCAGACTTTCAGTAGTTATGGCCCTTTGTTTATGAAAATTCACCGTTTGAAACGACGTCCGCTCTCTAACTCGAATATGTTTTGTCTGAATTTTATGAAACGTGGTCACATTGCTTAGTACCATGATTTTTTTTCAAGTTCGATAATGGTCAATATCGCACCAGGCTTTCAGTAGTTATGGCCCTTTGTTTATAAAACTTCACCATTTGAAACGACATCCGCTCTCTAAGTCGAATATTTTTTATCAGATTTTTATGAAACTTGGTCACATTGTTAAGTACCATGATGTTTTCTTCAAGTTTCATAATGGCCTATATCCCATCATGCCTTAAGGAGTTATTGCCCTTTGTTAATGACAATTCCCTATTTATACAAATTTGGCAATAGCGGGGGCATCCGTGTCCTATGGACACATTTCTAGCTTATATTATATTTTGTAGGTCTAGTTTACCCTTAAAGAGCATTGATGAAACTTTTCAGGACTTTTCCTGAATTTTAGGTTTGGAGGCAAGTCATCCTCATAATCCTGAATAAGGTAGATTATAAGAGCTTTTGTTTTTCCAAACTGAATTTTCAACTGAGTTTTCCTATTTCTTTTAGAACTTCAAAATCAGATAATATGCCAACAGGTGCACAAGATAATCTACTTTATTTTGACAATAATAATAATACATGGAGACATTACTGATCAGGGCCTTCATTGTATGTCTGACATACAATGAAGGCCCTGATCAGTAATGTGTCCATGTACAGACTGGTCTCATCCTTCACTGTACACATATGCCCATTAGATTGTGGCTCTTAACATATTTGACCTAATAAGTTTACTGTATGCCTAACTTTTTTCAAATTTCTATTATGTCTTTTGGAAACAGTGTAAATCCAGATCAGCTGGCTTATCAGGGTCTACATTGTTTCATCCAGTTGATGAGCCCAAATGATGAGTCCATATTATCCTTCTGTGTGCTGGGAACCCAAAGACAGGTACTTTAGCAAAAAGTGAAGATTCTGATGAAATGCTGCGGAATTCGGCATTTCATAAGGGTCTTCAATTTTTTGTTGAGGTCAAAACAATCCTTAGAGACAAAAATACATCATAACTTCGAAATTCCAACCTGTAACCCCTTGAAATATATAATGGACAATCCCATCATTATTGCATTGATCTGTATGGGATAATCCATAAAAATACAAAGGGTTAACATAGATCAAGATAAGGAAATTTTATAAGCGTAAAATTGTAAATATTTTCTTACCCATCAATTTAAACATGTGTTTTGGGTGCTTAAAAAAAACGTCTCATTGAGACGGTTCTTTTGAGTACCTACAACATATGTTTTGGGTGAGAAATAAAGTAAAGAGTTTACCAGTACACACTCTTATCTGGAGACCTGGGCTAATAATGAAATTAAACTGCTGGATTTTTTAAAAAAGTTCTCAATGTGTGCTTGTAGGAGTATGTGCACTTATTAGTTTGAATACAGTGTTTTCACACCTTTTACTCTGACTTCAGGAGAAACCTTCAGGATCTTGACGACATCACCAACAACCTGAGATCTCGGCTAAGAGTGACCCCTGACCAAAGCACGGCTCAGCCCAGACCCAAGGGGCTGGAATCTCAACCTATCTCAGAGTATGATATTCCAGTATCTACTCATTATCATCTCACATCAACCCAGTCCACGATATCAACATCTCAGGAAGGAATCCGGAGTCAACGAGATACTCCGAGAGATGATCTTGCCCTCACCGGCTCTCATGGCGGTGAATCGGCTAGAACTATGGGTGATTCAGGAGCATATTCTGTTGAAAGGTCAGATGAGAAGTATGATTCAGCCCCAGATTCACAGAGAAGTTGTAGTGATAGATTAGATACGTTTAGGTATGGAAACACACCTAGAGATTTTGTTGCGACGCTAGGATCTGACAGTGGAATCATTAATACAAATAATAATTCTAACAATGATAATGAAGACTTGAGCTTAAATATGGTGTCAAGTCTTACTCCTAGAGGTTCTGCTGAAATTGAAGACCGGTATGCTCAGTCTGGTGGATTTAGCTACAAGAGTAATGGTGATACATTCCGTTCTCCTAGAGATTATAGACCTTCACCTCGAGATACAAGTGGCATATCATCCTATGACAGACTAACACCAAGAGGTGGTGGGTCTCAGAATGGAGACATTGTTACACATAGTGAAGATAATATCAATTCTAATGCAGTTAATAAGAATGAAGTTGAGAAGTTAGACAAGGATCAGAAACAAATGAGTGTGATAGAAGAGTTTCCTGAGCATGATCGAAGTGATTCCGAGGATGAAAGTCCAAGATATTATCACCAGTATCGTGATATGTTAGACTCAGACAATGAGGATGATAAATCAGAGGCAGATAGTGACGAAGGTGAAATTGTTGTGCCTAAAAGATTAAATGATACTTCTGGCAAGTTTAGTCCTACGGGAGAAATTATAATGTTATGTGATAATAATCATAGTGTGCCATATACAAGAACTACTTCAGATGTTCCAATGTCTGACCAACCTCATACACATGATCATGTACAGTCAGCTTCTATAGACGATGATGCTGATGAAATGACACCAAGGCGTATCAATCCTGAAAGGGAATTGATGGATGAGGTACAATTTAGTGAGAAGGATAGTTGGATGTTAGATTCTGACAGAGAAGAGGAAACTGATGTTGTTACTGATATAGTTCGGTATAAGGCTCAGAGACAAGACTCTGATACAGGTTATAGGTCGGGTGATATATCAGAAAGTCTACAACCTGATGCTTTGGGCACAAACTCTGAATCTGATATGTCTCACTTACATGACTTTAGAAATGTTGATATTAAACTTAGTGCTATAGATTATACTTCTAACCCTAGAGCTCTTTTATCTAATGTTGAACTTGAATCCACTGCTGGGAGTGGGCCTATGAAGCTTGGTTCCAGAATGGGTTCAGTGGATAGTAGACACTTTCAAAGGTCTTTATCTAATAGATCTGATGAGAAATCTGATGTAGTATTCCACAGGAGTTTGTCTAATAATTCTTCGGAAAGATCTGAGCAAACTGTTGATACTGATAATATGGACCTTAATTTAAATGACAATGTTTCAAATTCACAACACTTTTCCGCAAGATCTGATATTGAAAATTTGGATCTAAATGTTAATGATGCTTTAAATTCACATCCCTTATCCGCAAGATCTGAAGAATTTGAGGATTTTTTCTCAACAAAACAAAGACAGATTTCGACATCAACGTCTTCCAAAGGATCGTTACCTGTTACCCCTAGGTTTCAGGGTAGTAACAGTAAACCTGTGTCTCAAACAGCTACCCCTAGATACAATGTCTGTGATAATGAAAATAATGAGCCTGTAAATGGACTCGCTGATGATGAATATAGTGACGGGGAAGCTGGTGAAGCAGGGAAAGATAGTGCTAGACAGGATATGCCCAATTTCTTCATGCCAGTGAAGCATTTAGAGGAATCCATGAGAACTCTGCAGGTAATGTATTGATTTCTATAATTTCTTAGACTTCTATTTGTCAATGAGGCTTTCCTAACTTTCTAATTCGCATAACGAGGAGCACAGTGGCTTAGTGGTAGAGCGTTAGACTGGGGATCAAAGGGTTGCTAACTCGAGACTGACCTCCGTCAGAGTCACTGCATCATGTCCTTGAGCAAGACACTTTATTCATAGCTTAGTACTGGTTCAACCCAGGAAGACCCGTCCAAACATGACTAAAAAATGAATGACTGGGACATTAAGAATCAAATCAAACAAACAATTCTTCAGGCATTCAGATAGGAGTGCGTAATAAAAAATGATTTTCTTATTTCTCTACAAAACATATGTTGTGGGTGCTCAAAAGAACCGTCTCAATGAGACGGTTCTTTTAAGCACCCAAAACATATGATAAAACTTATGGATAAGAAAATATTCACATTTTTACGTTCAAAGTCCGATAATGAACCTAATGAGCCTGTGAATGGACTCGCTGATGTTGAATATAGCAGTGATTTTATTTGGGATTTTGGGAAGCTACCTTTTCCTTCATATTTGGGAAAATATTTTATGAAAATTGGGAAAATAAGTACTAAAATACATGATATTGGGAAAATAAAGGCCTTTTTATACCCCGCCACTAAAGTGTGGTGAGGTATTATGTTATACCCTTCGGTGTCTGTCCGTCCGTCCGTCCGTCCGTCCGTCCGCACCTTTTCCGATCGATAACTTGAGTATTTATTCACGGAATTTTTTCAAATTTTGCATACATATTGTTATCGGCAATGAGTGGTATGGGATTGTTAATGGGCAAAATCCGTCCATTTTTAACGGAGTTACTGCCCTTTTTCGTATTGGAAAAATGGTTTCTGGCCTGTTATTCCTTTACTATTCATGATATCTGAATGAAACTTCACAGATATGTTGCACATCAAAGGTTACATATTCTGACTAAGGACTGTCACTCTGACCTTCCCAGTTTGTGAGTTATCCGCCCTTGATAGGTCTGAAAAAAGGTTTTTGACCTATTGTTCCTTTACTATGTGGAATATCTGAATATAACTTCACAGATATGTTTCACATCAAAGGTAACATATTGTGACTAAGAACAGTCACTCTTACCTTTCCCGTTTGTGAGTTATCCGCCCTTGATTGAATTAAAAAATGTTTTTTACCCGTAGTTCCTTTACTATGTGGAATATTTAAATGAAACTTTACAGATATGTTTCACATCAAAGGTTACATACTGTGACAAAGAACCATCACTCTTACCTTTCCAGTTCATGAGTTATCTGCCCTTGATTGATCTGAAAAATGGTTTTTGACCTGTAGTTCATTTACTATATGGAATATCTGAATGAAACTTCACAGATATGTTGATCATCAAAGGTTACATATTCCGACTAAGGATCTTCACTCTTACCTTTCCAGTTCATGAGTTATCTACCCTTGATTGATCTGAAAAATGGTTTTTGACCTGTAGTTCATTTACTATATAGAATATCTGAATGAAACTTCACAGATATGTTGAACATCAAAGGTTACATATTTTTAGTAAGGACCGTCACCCTTACCTTTCCAGTTCATGAGTTATCCGCCCTTGATTGATCTGAAAAATGGTTTTTGACCTGTAGTTCATTTACTATATGGAGTATCTGAATGAAACTTCACAGATATGTTGACCATCAAAGGTTACATATTGTGACTAAGGACGTCATATCACTGTCTATCTCAGTTCTGTTGCTATTTAGGCATTATATATCTCACAAAATAACTTTTGGTGCCCCCAGCAGTGGCGGGGTATTACGCAGTGCTTGCGGTGCTTTTATTTGGATTGGGAATGACTCTCATATACGGCCTTAAAAATGGCCAAATAAAATAACTGTATAGTGACGGGGGAGCTGGTGATGATGCAGGGAAAGATAGTGCTAGACAGGATATGCCTAATTTCTTCATGCCAGTAAAGCATTTAGAAGAATCCATGAGAACTCTACAGGTAATGTTCATATGATGTCCCGTCTGGGAGTGAAATAATGCCATGCAATAAAATCGATAAACCACAAGTGGTTTAAACATTTCGGGAAATTTTATGACGTCCATAACAACGTTGTGTACATAATGACAAAATTATAACGTTTTTACGGCAGAAATGAGCTTTAAAAGCAATCTTAATGTCATATGATAAATAGAATCTAACATTCAAGCTCTTGTATTATTGAATTTATTTAACTCGCATTTTATTTCTTTTTCCCATTTCGTTTAACATGTAAGATCCTCTATATCTCATATTTGTATTCAATATTAAACAGTTACACAAGGCATGATTACCTTGGTGCACTTAAAATTCACTACTTTTACCTAACTGTTAACAGCATAGGCAGACTGATGACCAAATGGCATGAAACATACTAACAAATTTGTATACGTCTTACCGTATAAGTGATTACTATATTTGATAAGGGAGCGCAGTGGCTCAGTGTTAGAGTACTTGACTCGAGATCGAGGGGTTGTGGGTTCGAGATTTGCCGGCGTCACTGTGTTGCGTCCTTTTAAGTTTAGCAAAACACATTAATCCTAGCTTAGTACTGGTTCAACCCAGGAAGACCTGTCCTTACATAACTGAAAGATTGTTGATGGGATGTAAAGAATCAAGCAAACAAACAAAACCATATGTGAGGTAATAAGTGCATTGAGTTTATCAATTCCGAGAGTCAATGCAAGTGTAGAATTCCCAGTGATAAGAAGATATGTGGGCCTGATGACCTAAGTACAGAAATATCTTTTTTGAAACTGTATGCACACTCAGGGGACAAAAATATTTCAATATTGCACTTGTCCTGCAGGACAGGTGACTAACAATTTTCACTGGTCTTGCAAACGCATGCACTTGTCCTTTAAAATCATATGCGGGAGTGATGTGTAATATAACTTCCTCAAGTAATTCTTCCCAAAGCACTCGTCCTGTAGGACAAGTGCTTTGGGAAGAATTACTTGTCCTTTCTAGATTTCACTCGTTATTACGAGCGGACGAGTGGAATTTTTGTCCCCTGACTCTTCTGGCAACCATATTCAGAAGCTAGCTGACAAACAAACATCATTTATGTCATCTGTCTTTGTAAAGCATTCAATTAAGAGTAAGAAATGATTGATGGTAAGAAAGTGTTTTTTCTGAAAAAAATAGTGCGATCCAAAAAATTATTTTTCTTATTTTGCATCCAAAACACAGGGGTGTAAAATTCCACTCGCCCACTCACATTTGCAAGTAAAATGTTATGCAGGGCGAGTAAAAGTTTTGACAATTTGTGTAGTACTTTTCTAATTTACAGCATCTCGGAGAAAAATTTGGGACATGAGGGCGAGTAACTTATTTGGAAATTTTACACCCCTGAAACATATGTTGTGGGTACTCAAAAGAACCGTCTCTTTGAGACGGTTATTTTGAGCACCCAAAACATATGTTAAAACTGATGGGTAAGAAAATATTTAAAATCTTATGCATAAATATTTTGTCTATCTTAACCTTTGACTTCTTGTTTATTTCAGTCTCAGACGGAGAAAAATGCTGAGAAAGCGACAGCAGTATCAGAGCTGGCCTCTAAGTTAGCGGCACATGAAAAATTTGCTCAAGTCAACACCAAAGGAAGGGTGCCTACAGCAGAAGAGACTAAAAGAATAGCTAAAATATTTTCTTCCAAAATCTCATGAATTCTTGATTGGCATTTGTAGATACAGTTTTATAATGGCATTTGCTGTTTTAGGGCTTTAGATAAGAGTGCTTAATTAAAAATCAATTTTCTTATTTCTCAACCAAAACATATGCTGTGGGTACTCAAAAGAATCGTCTCAATGAGATGGGGGTTTTTGAGCACCCAAAACACATGTTTAAACTGATAGATAAGAAAATATTTACAACTTAAAGCTGTATATTTTTTATCTGGACATGTGTGTTCTCTTTGGCAATTAGAGTGACCCACTGCCCAGATAAGATAGAGCAGTTTACTCTGGATCCACACTTTTGCAATTCTGCTTTCAAAGTAAGGGCCATACATCAGATGACAACTCGGTGATGGCGGTGAAAGGTTAAAGACAGAGATTAAACAATGGCTCTTAGATTGAATCTAAGTCCTAGATGATAGCATTTATAAGTGTACATCGAAAGAGAGGATTTTTATCAAGAAGACATATCTACCAGCACAAGATTTTGTGCCTTAACTCTGGGTACTTTTGCATGTTTTTTTTGTCGTCTGCTATTTTTTTTTCCAAAATCAATTTTTTCGAAAAATTCTTTCAGGAATACCATCAGAATATAAAACAGTTTGGGCCTGATCTGGGTCCAAATTGTTTGCAAAGGTTATCAGCAGACGACACTAGCAGGCAAAGAGTTAAGTCAGTCTTATTTTTCAACAAAGATATTTAACCTCAGATATAGTTTGGATCATTGATTAAAAAAAATATTCAAAATTAATGCTCAAATTTAAGCTTGCCTTGGAGCTATGGTTTTATTATTGAAATTCAATGTCACACAGTGACCTATATAACAGTGACTGGAAGCTCCAGTGAAATATCAATAGCTTTGTTAGGAATCTCAAACAAGTAAATGAAGGAAAATTGCTATTTTTGTTGACACATTTTTCTACCATTGCAGTTTTACAATAGACAGAGTGAACTTGCCTGTTTGCCAATATTTTTAACCCCTTTAACAAACACCAAATTAGATAAATTATGATAACTATGAATCACAGGACATCCTAGTTTATGTAAATAAGAAAAGACACAGAAATAGCTTTACTTGAAGCTTTCTTAGCCAAAGTGAGTCATGTTGATGCAGCCATATTTGACGAGTTTCGTTAGTTTCAATGCTGCACAAATCTGAATTTAATATTTCTTTTTTCGACTGCAATTGTCAAAATAGAGCATCAGGCCATATAAATTGCAAAGAATGCCCTGAACGGTTCAAATAATGCAGCATTTTTTCAAGGCTGCATCGCAATTTTGGTTGTACAATTAATGAAGCACCAGGAGTGAGTCACGCGACACGTCATGACATATGAACCACGACATGAGATTTCCAACAATGTGGTATGTGCGACCAACAAAGGCTCAGATCAGCCTGAGCATATGCGCAATCTGATTGGAGCCTTTGCTAGTCGCTTGAATATTCTATGAGGGTTAAGCAACCGACTGTATATCATTTGGAGTTTCTAAGCTTAAAAGGAGGCTGCACATGCACATCTGAGTATTCATGTCAAAATGCCACATGGTTGGAAATTACGGCGCGGCTCATACCTCTGGCTCAAAAATCCAGTCACTGTAATATAGGTCAGTGTGTCACATGATGAAATTGTTAGTTTTGAAAAGCTACCCCCTTTTGGTTTCTTAAGCCCTAAAGTCTGTGTGTTTGAGTGCAACAAACTTAAGTACAGTAAAACCTGTGTAAAACGGCCAATCTCATAAAGACCAAAAATTGGTTTTCAAGACCAATTATAGCTTAATGCAGGTCAGAAATATTGCAGAATGCTCCAAGTAGAGCATTCTGCAATATTTTCGACCTTCATAAAGCTACCATTTCTCATTAAGGTCCTTGTTTTGTCTATTTTTGAGTGGCCGTTTTACACAGGTTTTAATGTACCCCCTTTTGGTTTCTTAAACCCTAAAGTATGTTTGTTTGAGTGCAACAAACTTTGACATCTTTTTACTGTAGTAATAAAATTTGAAAATAAATGTCTGATGCAAGTCTTAAGTGAGAGTTTCAAACATGATGCTCCTCAGTAGCATACTATCTTATTTTACGCAAAGTATTTGGACAGCTGTCTCAAATTTAACATGATAATCTCAGCTTGAAGCACCTCAAATTTAACATGAGAATCTCAGCTTGAAGCACAGAGGCAGTCCTGTTTTTACAGTATGCTATAAAAATAATTAGTTTGAATGTAGTTTTATAGTCTATATCAGTAGTTAAGCCAAGATGGCATATTGCAAAGTTGGACTGGACTCTGTGGCTTAATCCATATAGGCCTAGCATCCTTTTGTGGGGCATCGGCAAACAGTGCAGAACCAGATCAGACGCCGCAAAATGCGGTGTCTGATCAGGTTCTCCACTGTTTGCTTACAGAAGTTTCTTTTAGAATCTGAATAAAAATGAAAAATACCACCCAACAACCCTAAAATTGGAAATGGACTCGTCCAATTGATAAGGATGGGAAAATACATTCAGCATAAATGGGTTAAACTTCTGTATTCTTTGTGGAAATTTGCCTCCATTTGGCCCACTGTAGCTTTATTCCTTTCATTATGACTCCTACTCCTTGAAAATTATAGAGTATATATTGCTTTTGAAATGTTGTCAGCTTATAGAAATGATGGTCCCTGTGGCTTGATAAGCTTTTGACAACATTCTGAAAAATGTTTACCTTAGTAGTTGTGTGTGTGTGTTCGAGTTTAATGTCCCACCAATAGCTAAGGTCATATGGAGATGGAGGCCACAGCTTGAAGTCTCATCCGGCAGACTGGTGAAGCTGGGAATCAAGCCTGCGATCCATGGTTTACAAGAAAGGTGGTTTTATCCACTACACCACAGCCACATCTCCCTTAGTTGTGACCCGTTTAAGCACCACATATAGCTAAGGGCACAATGTTTTACAGGCACAGTTACTAGCTTTATCTTTAAAATTTTCTATTATCTCATTTTTTCCCCTTAAATCAACCAATAAAAACTTCTGGCATTATCCACATTATGTACTCCCAAACAATTTTAAATGGGTTGCCCATTTTACATGTATAGATCTAAACTGACCTTGTTTTGCTGTACTTTGTATGATTTTGTACTCCACCATTTTTTCCTGTCATTTTTCTAGTCATGATGTTTGTGATATATGTTCCATGTCAAATAGAACTTTGATATTCTGCTCTGTTTAATTTGATTCTTTACGTCCCATCAACAATCGTTCAGTTATGTAGGGACGAGTCTTCCTGGGTTGAACCAGTACTAAGCTAGGATAAATGTGTCTTGCTCAAAGACCACAAGGCAGTGACGCCGGTGAGGCTCGAACCCGCAGCCCCTCGGTCTCCAGTCAAGCACTCTACCACTGAGCCACTGCGCTCTGTTAACAAGAAAGTTTTTTTTATATTGTAATATTTTTTAAGGTTAATAAAACAATTAACCCTTTGAGTACTGGAAACTCGTAAACAGGTACATAGGCAAACAGTGAAGACCCAGATGAAATTCAGCTTAAAGCTGCATTTCATCAGGTTCTGTACTGGTTGCTAAAATAAAAACAATCTTCAGGGGCAGAAATACATCATAATTTACACCGGGCCGTGTAGCGCAGTCGGTAACGTTTCTGGCTACAGAGGTGTGTCTGACTGCATATCCAGGGGTCGTGAGTTTGATCTCGGCCCGGTCCCATACTTTCGTGGAGATTGATCATGAAATTATTTCTACGGTCACTCTACTCCCTTCCACTGAATCATTCAAGAAGGGTTGTTGTCAGTTACAAGCGAAGGCATGTTCACAAAGCACTGGTTAACCGCTTGTTCAAATTTGCCCAGGAAAAAGTGTAGTTAGGTGAACTGACTGTCCCGCCATGACTATAGCTGTTGACTCGGGACGTAAAGCAACAAAACAAACAAACAAAATCATAATTTAAAACATTCTAGCCATGACCCCTTAAAGTGCACAATGGGCAGTCCCTTACTTATTGTATCAGTATGTATGGGAAATTCCATCAGAAAACAAAGGGTTAATGATCTTATAGACATGTGCGAACAAATTAGTTACCGAATATTATTAGTAGTATTTGTCAATGACAAAATGGACCCATCCTTCCTTCTGTGTGAAAATTAAGAAGCATGAACAAAGTTTAATCAAAGCTCCTATATTTTTGAATGTGAGTCAGATAAGACACCTGCTACAAAGTCATGCAAGTGAATCTCATTTTTCTCAGTTTTCTCCAATATACAATTTTGAACAGTAATTTGTAGACCCTGATTAGATGGAGCAGTCTAACTGAACCTGTGCTGTTTGCATCACCATTGTAATTAAATGCTAATTATGGGTCCTTTAAAGTTTGGATTCAGGGCCTTTTCTCCCTATCACCAGGGTCCAATATTAGGCCCCATTCCCAATCCAAAATATCCTTTTTCGGAAATTTAAAAAAAATCCTAATCTGAAGGGGAAAAAAATCTCACCATCGATAAATAGCCACAGAACTGCTCTCTGTGCTGTGCTGTAACTGACCTTTATAGCATTTTGGCACACTCGGATGTTTTTGCTATGCGCCATGTACATAGAGAATACTAGGTGAGTGTCTTTTGATATCAAGTTTACCAGGCAAGGCTTTGAGAACGCTTGTTGACATCGCGAGGCTTGCCGAGCGATTCAACATGCGTTCTCAAAGCCGAGCCTGGTAAACTTGATATCAAAAGACGCGAACCTGGTATTCTATTTATCAGTTTACCCATTGTTGAACACTCTTCAAACTAGCGATTATGACGTATTTTTTGATTTTTGTGTTGAATCAGCGTCATTAGCGACGTCATACAAAAAGTGCAACGTCATCATGACCTGATAAAGGTAACATGCCGTGAGATAGGAAACGTTTATTAGGTCATGTTGAAACAATGCAGTTAATATTAGGGGTGACTGATAAACCGAAATATGTCATCTGTATATGATATATTTGTCGTTTGAAATGTCGCACAATAGTAAATATTATTTTAGGAGTATACACCTCTAAAAAATTCCAAAAATGCCACAAAGTTTTCCCCGATTCAAGCCAGGGGCCTTTTCCCAAAATAGCTGGAAAAGGCCCTCGGATTTGTTATCACAAAGACTGACACAGAAAAACATAGTGTAGGCAAAACGGGAGCTTTGTTAAATTTTCCACATCAATATCTGAAGGTAATTCTATGTCTCTAATAGTGCATTTCCTTTTTTCTTTGTCACTATCTGATTTGTTTAAGTTTACTTTATCTTCTTACATTTGCCAGTCTGTCGCTTTACAATGCAAAGCTTAAAAACAGAATTATCAACCTAAAACTTAGATTTTACTCTTATTTCTCCATTAAGAATCATTTGGTGTGGTGCTCATTATACCCCCCGCAAACTTTGTTTGTAGGGGGTATACTGTTTTCACGTTGTCCGTCCGTCCGTCCGTCTGTCCGTGCGTCCGTCCGTAACGCTTTGTTTCCTTAATAACTCGAAGAGTCATTGCTGGATTTTCATCAAACCTTGCAAACATGTTCATATATGCAAGACAAATACTTTAGACAAAAAAGAAGGGCTAGGGGCCAATTCCATTAGAGTTATTTCCCTTTGTAGTTCTAAATGGCTTTTAATATAGTGCTTTATGCTTATGCTATTATAGGCCATACACGGGCCAAATAACTCCTACCACAGCTTTTGATGGAACAATTTGATACTTTTCCTATACAATGTAGACACATTGAACATATGCATGAAGGAGTGTAGTTCAGAAAAAATAATTTTTGACAAAATGACAGCTGTGAGAATTTAGACAATTTTTCCCTTATAAGGTGTTTGTATATGCATAGACGGAGCCTTTATGGGCCGATCAACTCCTACCACAGCTTTTGTTGGGACAATTTGAGACTTTGCCTATACAATTTAAACACATTGAACATATGCATGAAGGAGTTTGGTTCACAAAAAATAATTTTTGACGAAATGACAGCTGTGAGAACTTAGACAATTATTCCCTTATATGGCTTTTGTATATGCATTGATAGTGCCTTTATGGGTCAATCAACTCCTACCACAGCTTTTGATGAAGCAATTTGATACTTTGTCAATACAATGTTGACACAATGAACATATGCATGAAGGAGTTTATAGGTTTTGTTGAACTTAGAGAATTATTCCCTTATATGGCTTTTGTATATGCATGGATAGTGCCTTTATGGGCCGATCAACTCCTACTACAGCTTTTGATGAAGCAATTTGATACTTTGTCAATACAATGTTGACACAATGAACATATGCATGAAGGAGTTTATAGGTTTTGTTGAACTTAGAGAATTATTCCCTTATATGGCTTTTGTATATGCATGGATAGTGCCTTTATGGGATGATCAACTCCTACTACAGCTTTTGATGGAGCAATTTGATACTTTGCCGATACAATGTAGACACATTGAACATATGCATGAAGGAGTTTATAATTTTTGTTTGCACAGATTCTACTGAAATCTTCTTATCAAAACTAAGGTCTTCTTGTTCGAACTATAACTTACCAAGTTTTTTAACTGACTTTTACTGTGCGGGGGGTATCTAATAAGCATTGCTTATTGACTTTTTTCATTTGAGCTAGAACTAAAGATTTTAATATTTATCGCAAATGCACAAAAACCTCTTTTTTAATCACACATGCTGATGCATCTGGTGGGATTAGAACTCTAAATTTTGGCCCAAGTCTTTATCTACATACAGTAAAACCTGTGTAAAATGGCCACTCAAAAATAGAAAAAACAAAGATCTTAATTACAAGTGGTAGCTTAATGAAGGTCAAAAGTATTGCAGAATGCTCCCCTTGGAGCATTCTGCAATACTTTTGAACTGCATTAAGCGATAATTGGTCTTGAAAACCAATTTTCGGTCTTATTGAGAGTTGCCGTTTTACACAGGTTTTACTGTACATACTTTCTGTAAATGAGCAACAAAAGCTCTAGTGAGTCTGCATATTTGTGCAGGCTCGGCTCGTCTGCGCTTTTGTTGCTCGACAATGTGATAGTATCAAAATCTCATGTGCTGGCTCATTTAAAGTGTCTCAATGAAATGATTTCAATGAGTACCCACAGCAATTTTCGGTTAAGATAAAACTAGAAACTTGGATTAGCCACTATTTTTAGGGCTATGTTTCACCTCTAAAAATGCATAAGATTTTTGTGAATCTCCATTTTTTTTAACCAAAAAGTTAACAGAATCCATGGTAGTCTGTTGAATATTTACATAAACTCTTTGTCTGCTAGTGTTGAATTTTGTCGTCTGCTGATAACCCTTGCAAACAGCTTGGACCCAGACCAGGCCCGACAAAATGTCGGGCCTGGTCTGGATCCAAGCTATTTGACACTCTGATATTGTTCCTAAAAGAATATTTTGAAAAGATTTATTTTGAAAAAAGTCAGCAGACGACAATTAAAGCATGAAAAATTACCCAGCATGCAAATAGTCAAATAGGAAATAGTTACTTTAGTAATCATGTATAAAATGTACATGAGAGATGACTGTATATGTTGTAGAAAAAGTACTAATTTATTAAGTAATTAACTTTGTATACAACTATTTAAGAATAAAATATTTTCATAGTGATTCTTGTTACCGTAGTTGTATATCTCAAATATAGCCATTGCTATCCTGTGGACAGTTTTTATCACGGGGTGTGACATAGTTCAAATTTCTGTCTATCCCTCCGTTTGTCAACACTTTTTATTACCCAACTACTATATGCAGAGTTATTAAGCATTTTTGACTGTTTAGCAACTTTTCCGTCTCTGCCGCTTCGATCCGGTTTCGAGGAACTGTTTCCCTGTGAACACATTTTTAACTGTTTCCCAGTCACGTGATACGCTGATCAGCTGTACACTGATGACGTCAAACGTATTACTTAGCAGCTTCAAGCTATGGGAAAGTTTTGTTTGATTTGATTCTTTACGTCCCAGTCAACAATTTTTCAGTTATGTCGGGACTGAACCAGTACTAAGCAAGGATTAATGTGACAACGCAGTGATGCCGTTGAGGCTCAAATCCGCAATACTCAAGCATTTTACCACCGAGCCACTACGCTAGATGCAGATTTGTTGCAAATCAGAAAATTTCACCTAATCTGTTCAATTTTGGTTTCAAAGTGTTCCGCTCATTCTAAGAAAACGAGTACTCACACTTTATGTTTCTGACCACAAACAAAGAAGGTATTGGGAGTTTAAAGAGCCCACCCGCAATGGTCTTCCGTTGTAAACGAACCGTATGCACGCTTATTATTACCCTTTGTTAGTTCTGAGTTGGGTAATAAAACAACTATTTCATACTTTTCTGTGCAACAGTCAAAACTATGACACCCTCGGCGCTGTGGATGACCCGATGTGTTGTTGCCCTCGGCCTCGTGCAACAGTCGCATCGGGTCATCCACAGTACCTTGGGTGTGATAGTTTTGACTGTTGCACAGAAAGGTATGAAATAGTAGTATAATATTAAAGTGCATTTCTCTGCAGCAGTAATAGCTTACATAGTAATTGTCTTCGGCATACTCTTCCAGCACACAGTGTTACCCAGTGACCTTGTACTTACTTCTCATGCTCCAGTGATTTTGATACTTGGTGGGTGTTACACAGAGCAGAATTCTTGTCTTCTATATTGAAGACATTACAAAAACTTGTCTGTGTAATGCCTGTAACCTTCCCAGGGTCACGATACAAGAATACAAAAAATAAAAACAAGTTAATATGACCAGGATATGCCACAATCGTGAGGTCTTAATCAGATGAACTATTCATTGCTGAGGGAGAGAGAACTGGTTGCTTTGTTCTTGCATTCTTGCTATATGGGTGTGTGTCTGCATCTCTTTTAGTGTATTATCCTCGTAGTGCCATAGGATGGTCTGTGGTTGTAGCATTTCCTGACATATCTTATACATAATAACATTGGCGCCATGACAACCATCTTGAAATTATTTTTTAACTCCCTATGCTGAAAGGCTCGCTGGATTTAGGAGCATCGTGTGCATAATATAGGTTCACTATGAGATTTATTCACTTGTTTTGTTCAAAAGGTGATGTCATGTTTGGCTGCAGTGATAACAGATATAGCTGCAGTGATTGCCATAATCAGTAGGGACAAAAATAGAATTTAGAAAATCTAATGGTGAAACCCCCCACATTCTTAGAAAATTTTATAATTGACCACACACACTGCCTTGTTTCAGAGTGGATGGGAAGAGAATGGGCAAATAGTTTTATCATCTCAAGAGGAGAAAGAAAAGGCAAAAAGTCAGAAATAAAAGTTTTAATCTAACATTTCTAGATAGATCTTTGGTAGAACAACATAAACAAGAGGCCATACTTTACCCCTTATACAGAAATAGAATAGAACGGAATATTACATGTAATAACTTCATACCTTATCCGACCTAAGAAGCACATTTTGTGCAAAACTTTTATTCAAAATTCTACCTCTTTCGTAAACAGTGTAGATCTTGATCAGCTGGCTTTATAAGCCAGCTGATCAGGATCCAGACTGTTTTATATTTATGTGAATAAAAAGGTCACAATATATGTAATCAAAACCCAAAATGCACTCAGTGTGTGCTTATCAGGACAAATATGGTTCTCTTTCCATAGGTCCCGATAAAAAATTTTTAGCATAAAATTGTAATTATTTTCTTACCTATCAATTTAAACGTGTTTTTTGGGTGCTCAAAAGAACTGTCTCATTGAGATGTTTTGGTTGAGCAATAAGAACAATAATTTTCAACTACACACTCTTATCTGGAGGCCTGTCTTTTAAATGATCTGCATCATGAAAAAATTTGTCTTCAGGGTTCGTGACCAGGTACTGCTAAAATCTATCAGCTTAGCTACACGGACTAGCTAGAATTATAAAATTTGGGATGTCCTAACTCACCAAATGTAGCAATTATACTTTATAATATTCCAACTCAACTTATGATTTTGTGACTCCGCTTCCAGCAGCTGAAAAACTTAATAATAATATTGAAGCTTGCTTCCTCTGCTCCTAGCTGCAATCATGATAATTCTTGCTAATGGCTAATTTGAAATTGAACATTCTCTCTAATGAACAAAGCTAGGTCAAATATACCAGAGTTAACAACTCTTTCCTGCTAGTGGCACTGGCTATGCAAACAATTTGGATACAGACCTGGAATTGACTAAAAGTTAACCCTTAAAGCGCCAAGAAAAAAATGTATCTGAAAATGTCGTCTGCTGAAGTCGTCTGCTGCAATATAATTGCCTAACATTACTGACGAATTAAGTATAGAAGCAAACAGTGTGGATCCAGAGCAGTCGTCTGCTGCAAATAATTGCCTAACACTACTGACTAAATTAAGTATAGAAGAAAACCGGGTGGACCAAGATCAGACTGCTCCTATAGGAGCAGTCTGATCTGGGTCCACACTGTTTGCCATAGAGGCTTCTTGAACATTTCAGCAGACGAGAAAAGCAGACGACTTTTGTTGCGATTGGCGCATTAGGGATTAAACCAGCATGTTTAACCCTTTTCATTTTGGATACCCAAAAACTGGAACTTCTGCCAACAGAAATGCCACTAAATGTGGCATTTCATCAAAACCTGCACTGTTTGCTCAGATAAAAGCAAACTTTAGGTACATCATAGTTTAGAAAGTTTGACCAGTGAACCCTTAAAACACAAAATGGACTATCCTATTGTATCCATATTATATCCATATTTTTGGTAAAATCCATTGGAATGAAAAAGGTTAGTCAATAATAATGAGCACCTGTATTTAAAACACCACTAAAAAATGATGCAGTAGACATCTTCAAATTTACACCCAGTTTTAAAAATAAAGAAACCAAATAAGTCTTGATATTTTGCCTGCATTGCCTGCTGATGTGTTGTCTAGGCTTAATTTCTTGAAAAGGAAAAAAAAACGCCACAGAATTTGTCATCTGCTGCAGACATGATTGACATGTTTAGGGCTAAGTTAACTATGGTAGTCTCTGTACCAGAGAAGACTGGTTTGAGTCTTAGCAAGTCATAACCTTGAAGACAGGTTTTCTCAAAGATGAATCATGCATGCTATGAACAAGTTTTTGAAGATATGATGATCATAATAAATATAAAACTAGAAACAAAAGGGCTAATTTTCTTCCTCAGAACAACAAACAGCAAAATTTGTCCATAAAACTTTTTTCATACTCAACTCAGCTGAGCACAAAATTGATCCTGCTCATAAATGTTAAAATGCCAACAATTGTTGTAACATTTATTAGCATGATATTTACATTTTCGATGCAATCCTTTAATGAATCTTTAGATTTTTGCAACCTTTCATAGCCTCATGAAATACACAAATTTGATTGACAGCTGCCAGGCTCACTTGCCTGTGTAATACCCTTCGAACATCGAACTCATTCGCCCAAGTGATACTGGTGTTGTGATTCAAAGTGAGCCACACCTGAGTTGCACGTGCAAAACAAGCCTCTTGTTAGCTCCATCGGCTGTCCGTATTCAAACTGGCTGTTCCGCTTTTCCATTTTAGACTCCGACTAAACCGTTAATATGATTAAATTTTAAATACAAAACAATTTCGATTCCTAAATTAAAAATAATTTTTATATTTTAGATATTATAATAAAATGTAAATATACTTAAACGCAAAAGAAACGCAACCGTTTTCAATCCACTTTTTCTTCCACATGGATCACATGAGGCTAATTTCTTAACTATATCCTGTGTTCCTGTGCATTGAGTAATAATTTGTCGTAAAATGGTTTTGCTCACGATTTCCATTCTGACGTTATTATGACGTCAGTAAATTTCAACAAATGGAGTCTAAAAAAGTGATGTCTCATTCAATTTGAAAACAAACAGCTTGATCTGATAGCCAGATGTCTTGACTAAAGAAAAACAGTAAAATGGTTTGCAAGTTATTGATTATCAACGCTACCAGTCGCTGCGTTGCTGCGTCTCTTTATTGACGTCAACCTACTTTTTTTAAAACAGACATTACAGACACATTTTGTTCGATCATTTCGCGATACTTATGGCTTCTATGCAATGTAGTGAGGGCTATATGGTGACATTAAAAAGTTTTCGATTATTGATATTCGTTTGGATAAAAATGGCCAAATACGCAAAAAAATAAAGACGTCATTTTGACAAAATGGACGTTGACAGAAACATGTAAGTACCTGATTTATTTTTGTCTACCTTTTTGCTTTCAAAAACCGATATTAGTTTAAAACGTTTTTTCGCAAAATAGGCACAATTTTTTAACTTTGTGACTTTAAAAATGGGGGTTGCCTTACATTTCTCGTTGCAGCTCGCCAACCATAAGTCACAGCGGTCTGATTTTGGTGCTGTATGCAAGGCAAATAACGATACTTAGAGATTAAATTATCACTGGCTGAATTTTTTGATGAAAAAGAAGAAACTACTGTTTTAGAAAGAGTTGCGTTTCTTTTGCGTTTAAGTATATAAACAATAAATTCATTTTTTTGAATGTTCATGGATTCATGAATACTTCGGGTCTCTTGCAAAGTTAACGTGAAGCCTGAAGGGGGGGAGGGGCTTCACATTAACTTTGCAAGAGACCCGAAGTATTCATGATTACATGAACATTTCGAAAATTGAATTCAATTCTTAAATATATATAACATCTGAGAGACTTAAAGCAAGCAACTTCTTTATCTGTCAGTATTTTAGTTTAATGAGCAGTCGAAATTTCGTACTCAGATGAGTTGAGCATGAAAAAAGTTTTACAACCTGGGGGCTAGGTCATAAATTTTAAAATGCCAGCAATTGTTGGCATTTTAAAATGCATGACCAGTACAAATTTCATATTAATGTGAGTTGAGGGTGAGAAAAGTGTCATAACCTTGCACTTTATTTCAAAATTGTGGGCATAAAAACAACCATAACCTTATAGCAAAAGAATGTGAAAGTGCCAAAATCTTCAGGCTCAAAAATGAATGTATTTGTAATCTAAACATAAAACTAACGTTTATTCTAATAAGCCAGTCAAGATTACAACATGCAATAACAGAACCACCCAATACCAAGTCATAAAAGGTAGTGCTGGGCAACTCATGTCAAACCATAAAAAAATAAATATACTTTTATTGGACTATCTCAGCATTATAAGTGTAAAGCTGGACTGGACTTTGTGAAATAAGGCACTGGCCATGTGAGCAAAACAGAAAAATGAGATTTTTTTGTTTGATTCTTTACGTCCCGTCGACAATCTTTCAGCTATAGAGGGACGGGTTTGCCTGGGTTGAACCAACACTAAGCTAGGATTAATGTGTCTTGCTCAAGGACACAACACAGTGATGCCGGTGAGGTTCGAACCCTCGGTCTCGAGTCAAGCACTCTAGGACTGAGTTACTGCACTCCCTAGAAAAATGACAGAAACAACACAAGAGGGTCACGGTGGCCTTGGTTTGCTCACCTGAGTTTAATTAAGCAGTGGTGGCAATTTTGCACGTGAAGCAGAACTGTTTGAGGAAATTTGACAAAGGGCAACATTAGGAAAAATTGTAAGAAATCATTTTGAAATTGGGTCAGTCGTTATGTGATGCCATTAAAAGATTTTTTTTTTATTTTAAGCTCTGCTGGCTATCATGTTCAGTGGAGCAAAAACTTGTGAGCAGTTTTGGTATCATTCCTATATCATACAATTGAACCAGGGGTATCCTGTCCCCTTTTTTAGAAGTGCAATAGGTGTTAATTATGTGATGTCTCTGTTTAACACAATATTACCAACAGTAACTTTGGGAAAAACCCTTTCACAAACTTTCTGTGGAAACAATGATTTAAGCTGCAATGACACAAAGAAATAAAATACTATTGTGCACCTACTCTGGCTTTAATAAAAATTAAACATTATCTACATTGTACATCACAAACATATGAGATTTTATAAAACAATAATATCACAGTCAATATAAATATGTTGTAAAAGAGCCATGTATTAAGCCATGTATTATACATTTGAAAACAACTGTCTCAAGAGACAAAGCCCTGAGTTCATACTCAACTCAGCTGAGCACAAAATTTATCCTGCTCATAAATGAAAAAATGCCAACAATTGTTGGCAATTTAACATTTATCAGCATGATAAATACAACATCTGAGAGACCTAAAGCAATAACTTTCTTCATTTGTCGGTATTTTAGTTATTATGAGCAGTTGAAATTTCGTGCTCAGTTGAGCATGAAAATAGTTTTATAACCTTTATAAAACCTTTTTCATGCTCACCTGCTGGTAAATTTAAAAAAAATGCCAACAATTGTAGTCATTTTAACATTTATGAGCAGGATAAATTTCAATCTGAGCTGAGCATGAAAAAAGGTATATACTCTAGACTTTGCAATAAGCAAACTAAAGTCAAATCTCGTAAATTTGAAGTTGATTTCGAAGTATTGGATTTTCTTAATTATAGGGAGGTAGATATTAAAATATATTACCCTCTTAAATGATTATTATCGGTGTTTTCTTATCAAATATGTTTTTGGTGTGTAAAAGAAACGTCTCTGGGAGACGTTTTTTTTATGCACCTAAAACATGTGTTTTTATTGACAGTTAGTAAAATAGTTCATAAATAAGACCTATTCTCTGAATCCAGTGTGCCCCAAATTTATTTTCAAATTAGCGAGTATTTTGAAAAATCAGAGTTCAATTTTTTGAGACTATACTGTAGCATGCTCAGCTACAGAAGACTCCCATACTCTACCTAATAAGTGTACAATGAGTATTAATATGGTTTCATCATGTTAAGGAGCACATTGGCTCAGTGGTAGAGTGTTTGTTTTTATTTTGTTTTTTTAGGTCCCAGTCAGCAATTTTTCAGTCATGTCAGGACAGGTCTTCCTGGGTTGAACCAGAACTAAGCAATAGATAAAGTGTCTTGCCCCAAGGACACAACACAGTGCCTCCGGTGAGGCTTGAACCCACAACCCCTCTATCTCGAGTCAAGCACTATACCACTGAGCTCCTCACCAGTGATAGAGTGATAGATTTGAAATCAAGACTCACCCACCGGAGGCAATGTGTTGTTACCTTGAGCAAGACACTTTATCATCTGCATAGTACTGATTCAATCCAGAAAATGTCCCTATACAGTAGGACTGATATATTGTTGACTGGAACAGAAAGCATCAAAACAAACAAAATCATAGTGTGGATGAAAAAACAGTGTAGAACCCGACCTACACTGTTTTCAAAATAGGATAAATACTAGTTCAGCAGCTCAATTGGGTTAATGCACACCCTTATTTGAAGCCAAACAGTAAAAATGAATTTAGAAATAACTTATCAGGTTAAATAAAGTATCGAGATTTTTAAAAATCTGGATTTAGACGGTACAGCTATCATTCTGTCTATACAAGCATAAAGGATGCTGATCAGACTGTGCAGAATGATAAGACTGATCTACATATTTTCGGCATTAAACGTATCCTCATAGGGTCACTCAAATAAATCTGATTTGCAATATAAGCTGACACAAACTGAGGAAGTGCTCTAACTGGCCAGCACATAAGATTTCAGTCCATATAGCACACATATAAAGTAATTCTTTAACCCATTGTAGACTGGAAATCCCTAAACAGATGCTTTTGCAGTGAAAACCAAGATGAAATGACACAGAATGTGACATTTTATCAGGGCCTGCCAGGCCTTTAGTTAAGAGTGTGTATCAAAAAATATTTTTTCTTATTTCTCAACCAAAACATATGTTGTGGGTACTCAAAAGAACCGTCTCAATGAGACGGGTTCTTTTGAGCACCCAAAACATATGATAAAATTGATGGGTAAGAAAATGTTTACAATTGTACACTGAAAATTTTGGTTTTATTTATCTAAACCTATGGCCTGCACTGTTTGCTATGATAAAATTGATCTGAGAAGGAAATACAAAATTATTGGGAAAATATATACAATGGGCCATACTGACTTAATTTTATAGAACGTTATGGAAAGATCTAATGATCTACAAAGAGTTAAACAAATTGGTGAAAGTTCAAAATTTTCAAAATCCTGAACTTTAGAAATTCAAAACTTAAAACTTGCAGTATGCCTATAAACCAGTAAAATTGTCAAGATTAAATGGTCAAATATGTTTAAGCAAACTGAAAAACAAATCAGAGAAGCTATTAAAACTTCCTAATTCAGTATTTTGAGGCTGACTTTCTATGGAAAGTTCAGGATTAATCCTGAAAACTTTCACAAATGTAAATGTCGTAGAGCGAAAATATTTTACCTGCCCCAGCCATGAATCAAACCAAGGTCGCCTGATCTACAGGCAAACACTCTACCACGTCGCTGTAAAAGCCGGCTTCTACCGCAAGGCAGTAGAAGAAGTGTATCACATACCTATACCCTGTGACATACACCCCCTCCAATTTGAAATTCGTCCCTGAATTTCTTGGTACAGGAATCATGTGAAATGAGACCAAGGGAGATATTTATGCACAGAACGGTCATAGGATGGGTTATTTATGGTGGGCGCCATTGTCGTAGAGCGAAAATATTTTACCTGCCCCAGCCGGGAATCGAACCCAGGTCATTGGATTAACAGGCAAACACTCTACCACGTCGCTGTAAAAGCCGGATTCTACCGCAAGGCAGTAGAAGTGTATCATATACCTATACCCTGTGACATAAACATACATCTGCAACTATCCAGTGAAACTGAAGGGCCTTCATCTACTACCATACACTGTGAGTACAAGAAGGCAAGGCTCTAGTGAGACTGTGCAGATGTGCAATCTTGTCACAGTCTTCTTTGATTATCTATGCAATAAGTACCAAAATATCATGTGCTGACATTTCCATAAATGTATAAAATAGTTTGATTTTATAAAAAGTATGGATGGAATATAGGTATAAAGAAATGTGCATATAACATCCTTAATAGTATAAATTCAACATGATATATAATTGAGCCTTGATCTGTGAAATCTAGCCTTAATGATTAAGTCATCAAAATATAGTTAATTACACACACTTAATCTACAAAGTGTTAAGAAGTTATCCTGTAAATTTAAGGAAGTTATCCCCATTATTCATGGAAATATGGTCTTTTGAAATAATACACTGTCTTAACTTTAACACGCAACGTCAGAAACATTATAACGTTACTTAAGACGTTCAAAGTTAACTTCCGGATTTGCAGGTTTGCCAGGTGTATGAAAAACATGCTATTTCTCCCTAAAATACCTTTTTATTATCCAAAGCATGTGTGCAATGGAATTCGCAGATAATTTGACATTGATTCATTTTTGCCCTAAAGTTTGCATAATCTGAAAACGACTGACCGTACTTTAAAAACTCTGACAGTTGCAAAGGTAAAGTTGTTGCCATGGAAACATATGGCATGATAATAAAGAAGTTTAATCAGAAATAATTGCCAGTTTTATTGTACTATCCACTTGAACAGGTTTTAAGGCAATATATAAACGTGTCAAATTTCTTAATTTTTGGTGTTTTTCAAATTATTTTTACATAAAAAGTCCTAAGTGTCATTAAGGAAGGTTTTCACATATCACAGCTCATATATATCTAAAATATACAAGCTGAGACAATGGAGTAAAGTTTAGAATGACATTTCCATCAACGTATAAAAGATTTGGATCTTATCAAAGTATGAACAAATATGAACATAAAGGAATGTGCATATTACCAGGGTCTTTTTATATTGTATAGACAGTCCCTGATATTACATCCCAAATTAATGGCTGAAATAAATTAAACATGATGTATATTTGAAACATACAAACTGAGACAGAGGAAATACTAAAATGATATTTCCAATATTAAAAAAATATATTGACACAATAATGATATGTTAATCTAATAAAAATTCTGGACGAAATTTAGACACAAGAAAGTATGCAACAAGTACTTTACATGGAAAAAGAAACCCTACCTTATCACATTGAAAAATGACAATTAATTATCACAGGGACAAAGACACGTGCTTATATCATAGAATATAACAATCCACCATGAGTGTCCATGTAGGATAGAGAGGGGTCGAAATTTTAACCAGGGACGAGGCTTGCCGAGTCCCTGGTTAAATTCCGACCCCGAGGGTGAGATTTCTCTATCCTTCATGGTCAGACTCATGATGGATTGTTTTTCTCCCACTTTTCATAGGTTTTTTATCGGAACATAAAAAGTAAAAAAAAAATGAAAAATTGAACTTTTTACTTGTTGGATTTACATTATTTCTGAGTTCACAAGTTTTTTTATTGGGTATTTAAATGGGTGTAAACTTGGTTTGCATCTCGTTATTGATTGGAAAACACAATTGGAGCATTCGTTAAGTTGCGAAATGCAAAATAAAATCCTGCTTGGCTCCCTGTGCCATTAGCATCACATTGCCATTATCGTCACATGGTGCACGTTCGGTGAAGTCTTCAACGTTATATGACGTCAGTAAGTAAGGCTTACCCTGGCTTGGTGCCTTTGAGTTACTCAGGCACAATATACACGTGTTTGTCCTTTCAATATCTTCTTTTTTTAAATAAAAGTATATTTTACTCTGCCCATGTAAGAAAACAGTCATGTGGTCATGTAAGATAGAAATTTCTTACATGAGCTGACAGCCTATCTTACATGGGAAAAGGTGGGAGAGAGAAATTTCTTACATGAGCTGACAGCCTATCTTACATGGACAAAGGTGGGAGAGAGAAATTTCTTACATAAGCTGACAACCTATCTTACATGGGCAAAGGTGGGAGAAAGACACATCCTTAACAGTTGTAAAAACAAATCCTTATTACATGGAAAAAAGACACATCTTTATCACACATAAAAACATATCCTTATTACATGAGAAAAATAAGACACATCCTTATCACATGTAAAAAATTATCGATATTACATGGATAAAAGACAGATCCTTATCTATGTAAAAACATGGGAAAAACATCATCATATGTTAAAAAGATTAAAAGTTGGTCCTTTATATGTTAATATTGATAAAGCTCATTGGACGGAACAGTAAAACTATATTCTATAAAATAGTTTGGTCAAAATAATACACGATAAAAAGATACACATTTTTTTTTTTTAGATATGGAATTTACCTTAAGCTTAAATATGGAATTTGAGAATTAAGCTGCCATGAGCAGTGTTCTTAAAGTCAGCTTTTGACCACCATATTGAATGGCATGATCAAACATTAATTTGTTTGCTTGTTTGAGTTGACGATTTACATTCCAGTCAACATTTTTCAGTCATATCAGGAGGTTCTCTGGGTTGAATCAGTACTACACAGAGGATAAAATGTCTTGATCAAGGGCACAACTGAGTGCCTCTGGTGAGTCTAGAACCAGCAATGCCTTGATCTCAAGTTTAGCACTCTACCTAGGAGCCACTGCACTCCTAAAAAATTCAAACTCCTGATAGCTCAATGTAATTATGTTTATATCCCTTGGATTTTGGGAGAACCTTGAATGGACTAAAGCATTTTGTTTTCTGACATTTCTAAGCCCTCCTTAGGGGCCCAGGGAGGGGACCAAAATTGACCTTTATGGTGTGAGGCAGCTGCATACCAATTTTGATCATAACTTGTTTAACAGTCTAAGAGACAAAAGTAAGATGGACGGACAGACAGATGAACATACAAAATGATGAATGGATGGATAAATGGTGATTTTAATATCATTTATAAAAAAAACCTCTAATAAACTCTTCAAAATAATGTAACATTAAGCATAAAATTTTAAAAGCCTGTTAATAATAAATTACTGGGGCATCAGTACACTTTTGGGAGCAGTCTATACAGAACCTACTGTTTGCTCACAAAAGATAGTCCCAATACTTCAGTCTTAATCCTTAAAGCAAATTTAGCAGACAGCATATTTTTAGATATCTTCATTTTCTTTGATTTTTGTTTGATTTGATTCTTTATGTTCCAGCAACAATCTTTCAGTTAAACAGGGACGGGTCTTCCTGGGTTGAACCAGTACTAAGCTAGGATAAATGTGTCTTGCTCAAGGACCACAACGCAGTGACCCCGTTGAGGCTTGAACCCGGGGCCCTTTAGCACTCTACCACTGAGCCACTGCGCTCCCATTTTTTTTGAAAATAAGGCTTGATATTTCATGTGAATCATGTGATGGCAGATGATTCACATGAAATATCAAGTCTTATTTGGTTTCTAAAGCCAGTGACAAACTTTTAAAAAAATGCCGTAAGCTGCACTTTAAGGATTAACATTAACCATCATTCTTATTTACAAGAGAGGTAGAAAGTGTTAATTCATACAAAAAGCATAGGGCCAGTTAAGCAAAAAAATGTCAGCGTATTAGTGTGATTATTTTCTTATTCATCAGTTTAAACATGTGTTTTGGGTGCTCAAAAGAACAATGAGACGGTTCTTTTGAGTACCAACAACATATGTTTTGGTCGAGAAATAAGAAAATAATTTTCTGTTACGCACTCTTATCTGGGGGCCTGTATAAGATATGGAAAAACAGTCCTTAACAAAAGTATGTGTATTTGGTCATTTCTATAATGCTCAAACAGTAACCTTGTTTCTATAATGCTCTTTGTTCCTATGGGCCTCAAACATTAAACTTTTGTTGCAATTGGCGCTTTAAGGGTTAAATGGCTATTTTTAGTTCTGGTAGCCATTTTGTTCAGCAGAGAGGAACCATTTGAGCAATTTTGTGGTTTATGGGATGTCTTTTAAAGAAAACTTTTGGCACAATGCACAACAGATGTCCCAGCACAATAGCTCACCTTTGAGAATGGTGTGCTGACTGATCAGGTCGGGCTAATATTAAACAAATAACATGTCAATAATATGTTCCATACTTCAGTTTTTGACTGTTTTCCCTCATTTAACAACTATACAGTGTGAATTTATATACAAATATTTTGTCAGGAAAACCGATCCTCCCGTTTTGTTTTCTGCCCAGCGATGCTGCATATATCCAGTATAATTATAGATATTGAAACACCATTCTTCTTTGTCTTACAGCAAAAGGAATACTCACAAGACACGCAACTAAACACAGTTTGTATCAGCGTATAACTGTAAATATTTTCTTACCCATCAATTTTAATATATGTTTTGGATGCTCAAAAGAAACATCTCATTGAGACGGTTCTTTTGAGCACCCACAACATATGTTTTGGTTGAGAAATAAGGAAATTAAATTTTTGTTACGCACTCTTATCTGGGGGCCTGTATAAGATATGGAAAAACAGTCCTTAACAAAAGCATGTGATACATAGTGTGTGAGCAGTACTAATTTGGTCATTTCTATAATGCTCAAACAGTAACCTTGTTTCTATAATGCTCTAACATTAAATTTGTTCCTAAGGGCCTCAAACATTAAATTTGTTCCAATAGCTTTTAAACATTAGATTCAATCCATCAGTGATTCCTATAGCAGTCAAAAATTAACCCTTAAAGGGCCAAGAAAAAATGCATCTGAAAATGTTGTCTGCTGAAGTCCTCTGCTGCAAATAATTGGCAAACATTAATGACGAATTTAAGTATAGAAGCAAACAGTGTGGACCCAGATAGGAGCAGTCTGATCTGGGTCCACACTGTTTGTCATAGAGGCTTCTTAAACATTTCAGCAGACGAGAAAAGCAGACAACTTTTGTTGCAATTGGCGCTTTAAGGGTTAAATGGCTATTTTTAGTTCTGGTAGCCATTTTGTTCAGCAGAGAGGAACCATTTGAGCAATTTTGTGGTTTATGGGATGTCTTTTAAAGAAAACTTTTGGCACAATGCACAACAGATGTCCCAGCACAATAGCTCAACTTTGAGAACTCTGTGCTCACTGATCAGGTCGGGCTAATATTAAACAAATAACATGTCAATGATATGTCCCATTCTTCTGTTTTTGACTGTTTTCCTCCTATTTAACCCTGAAAGCGCCACCTATAATTTGCGGCAGACAACAATTTCAAATTTTACCTCTTTTTCAAAAATAACAAATAAGGCATGATATTTCATGAGAATCATCTGCTGGCAGACGATTCTCATGAAATATCATACCTTTTTTTTTTTTTCGAAAATCTGGAAAGATGTAGCAAAATTTGTTGTCGGCTGCAGTCGTGATTGGCGCTTTAAGGGTTAACAACTATACAGTGTGAATTTATATACAAACATTTTGTCAGCAAAACCAGTCCTCCCATTTTGTTTTCTGCCCAGTGATGCTGCATATATCCAGTATAATTATAGATATTGAAACACCATTCTTCTTTGCCTTACAGCAAAATGAATACTGTAGAACTTTTACAAAGCTGGGAAGACTGGATTTGTCGAGAGTAAAAGCAAAAACAATATTGCATGAGCAAGTAGACAAGACTATAACTAGTCTCATAGCATAGTCTGTTCAGTTCTACAGCATTCAGCAACAGCACTTTCTTTTACCCTTAAAGCGCCACCTATCATTTGCAGCAGACGACAATTTCAAATTTTGCCGCTTTTCCAAAAATAACAAATAAAGCATGATATTTCATGAGAATCGTCTGCTGGGAGACTATTCTCATGAAATATCATATCTTATTTTTTTCGAAAATTCGGAAAGATGTTGAAAAATTTGTCGTCTGCTGCAGTCGTGATTGGCACTTCAAGGGTTAAACAATAACCATGTTGTAAGGCAATCTAATAAATAAATGTATCTACAAAAACATAGAAAATTATGCTATAAATTGAAGGCACATCTTGGATGCTGCAGGTACCATTTGGAACTCTTTGCATGATGGGTAATTTTGCATGCCTTTTTGTCGTCTGCTGATTTTTTCAAATTGACTTTTTTCAAAAATTTCTTTCATGACTACCATCAGAGTGTCAAACATTTTGGATCCAGATCAGGCCTGACTTTGTGTCAGGCCTGCTCTGGAGCCAAAGTGCTTGCAAAGGTTATCAGCAGAAGATATAAGCAACAGACTTCAATTTCTCAACACTGCTCAAAATCTGAAAAAGAAAGAGGAATACAATTTTAACCCTAAACTCCTCAATCACAACAATAGTCGTCTGCTTATCTCGTCTGCTGAAAGGTTTAAGAAGCCTCTATGGCAAACAGTGTGGACCCAGATCAGACTGCTCCTATAGGAACAGTCTGTTCTATACTTAATTCTTCAGTAATATTAGGCAATTAGTTGAAGCAGACGACTTCAGCAGACGACATTTTCAGATGCATTTTTCTTGGCGCTTTAAGGGTTAATCCTGTAGCAGAAGGTAACTTTTGTTCTTGCATAGATATCTATTCGTATAGCTGTTTACACCCATTGTCAAATGAACGAAAATCCATGTTCAAATCAGGAGATTCACGCGCTGTTTGAACATGGGTCTGAACTTGAAAATACTTAAAATGAGCCCTGCATTATTATACGGAACGCATTGCGGACCAGACTGATCATTTCGCTGATGTTTTTGTTCGCGAAAACGCTGCGTACGGAAATGACGTTATGCCGTTTGAAAGTACACAGCCGACGCCATTTTGTTTAGAGAAATCCAGTGTAAGAAAATGGACGATTTAATGTTTTAGCAGTGTTTTCAGTGCGAATTTAGCTAGAATAAGGTAAAATATGCAAGAATAACGATCACACATGTTTGTTTCAATGCATTTACACTTGCCGGGTCCCTCGGATGATGTTGAGCACTCGGCCTATCGGCCTCGTGTTCAAACAGCATCCTCGGGACCCGGCAAATGTTAATGCATGAAAAAACATGTGTGATCCCTATATTATACCTTTCTGAATTTTCTGGGAAAACAAGGCTTGACGTTTCATGTGAATCATCTGCTGGCAGCAGATGATTCACATGAAATGTCGAGCCTTGTTTGGTTTCTTAAACACAAAATTTGAAAATGTCTTAGGAGGCGCTTTGATAGTTAAATTTACTATCATTCACATTTGATGGACAGATGGAGTATCTAGTTTTATTACCCAACAACCTATATGGAGTCATTGTGTATTTTTTTGCTATGTCAGGAATCAGTGAACTATTGCCCAGGCAAAAGTTTTGGATATTGACTGGGACTATACCATGGCCTAGTTTTCCACTTCACTGTTAATAACACAAAGGCACTCATTGATTGGCACTACAAAAATGTGTGTACCCCAGTATGTTTCATTTAAGCCAGGCGAAGTTGTGCAGCTGGCATGAAATAACTATAATAAAGAATGATTTTTGGATTGCTCATTGAGTATTTTGTGGGCTATATAAAATTCCTACTTTGTATGCATAATGTGTAAAGTCTGGGACTTCTAGCATGATTTCACACACATGCATGAATGGACACATATGCAGGCACAAACACACAACTTGCAAGCACACATTTACACATACACAGTTATTGTTCTTTCCATGTAAACGATTAACTCGAGTGTAGCACAAGGAAACAGTCATTACTTTTAACTGAAACCATGTTGTCATAAATTTACAAATTTATCTTTTATGCAAGTCATCATCCATCTCCTTAATACGCCATCCTTAATTTATATGTCTTCTATTATGGATTATGAATTTTAACATGTAGTCACCCCATCTGCTTCAAGAGAAAGCGATGTATGAGACTCTACTAATTAGAATAACAACAGCTGAAACATTTCCTTGCAGGAAAAAGAAAAGATTTGCTATTTTTATTTGCAAAAATATACCTTATCAAAAGCTGTGAACTTTATTTAATTCTACCACAATCAAATTGTTTTTGTTTGATTTGATTTTTTACGTCCCATCAACAATTTTTCAGTTATGTAGGGATGGGTCTTCCTGGGTTGAATCAGCACTAAGCTAGGATTAATGTGTCTTGCTCAAGGACACAACGCCCGGTGAGGCTCAAACCCACGGCCCCTCTGTCTAGAGTCAAGCACTCTACCACTAAGCCACTGCGCTCCCTATCAAAATGAAATCTCTGCCTACTACTGTCATCTGCAGATAACCTTTGCAAACAGATTGGGTCTAGATCAGGCCCAACCTGGATCGAAACTGTTTGACACTCTGAAATCACCAGGTAAAATAAAAGTATGCAAAATGAAAAAAGTCAATAAGCAATGCTTATTAGATACCCCCACACAGTAAGTTTCAGTGAAAAAACTTGGCAAATTAAAGTTAAAACCAGCAGACCTAAGTTTTGAAATGAAGATTTCAGTAGAATCTGTGCTAAACAAAAATTATAAACTCCTTCATGCATATGTTCAATGTGTCTACATTGTATTCGCAAAGTATCAAATTGCTCAATCAAAAGCTGTGGAAGGAGTTGAGCGGCCCATAAAGGCACTATCCATGCATATACAAAAGCCTTATTAGGGAAAAATTGTCTAAGTTCTCATAGCTGTCATTGTGTCAAAAATCATTTTTTTTCAACCAGAATCCTTAATGCATATGTTCAATGTGTCTATATTGTATAGGTAAAGTATCAAACTGCTCCCTTAAAAGCTGTGGTAGGAGTTGATCGGCCCATGAAGGCACCATCTATGCATATACAAAAGCCTTATTAGGGAAAAATTGTCTAAGTTCTCACAGCTGTCATTTTGTCAAAAATTATTTTTTCTGAATCAAACCCCTTCATGCATATGTTCAATGTGTCTACATTGTATAGGCAAAGTATCTAATTGCTCCATCAAAAACTGTGGTAGGAGTTGATCGGCCCATGAAGGCACCATCTATGCATATACAAAAGCCCTATTAAGGAAAAATTGTCTAAGTTCTCATAGCTGTCATTTTGTCAAAAAATATTTTTTTTGAACCAAACTCCTTCATGCATGTGTTCAATGTGTCTACATTGTATAGGTAAAGTATCAAATTGCTCAATCAAAAGCTGTGGTAGGAGTTGATCGGCCCATGGAGGCATCATCTATGCATATACAAAAGCCTTATTAGGGAATAATTGTCTTAGTTCTCACAGCTGTCATTTTGTCAAAAATTATTTTTTCTGAATCAAACTCCTTCATGCATATGTTAAATGTTTCTACATTGTATAGGCAATGTATCAAATTGTTCCATTCAAAGCTGTGGTAGGAGTTGATCGGCCCATGAAGGCACCATCTATGCATATACAAAAGCCTTATTAGGGAAAAATTGTCTAAGTTCTCACAGCTGTCATTTTGTCAAAAATTATTTTTTTCTAAACCAAACTCCTTCATGTATATGTTCAATGTGTCTACATTGCATAGGCAAAGTATCAAATTGTTCCATCAAAAGCTGTAGTAGGAGTTGATCGGCCCATGAAGGCACCATCTAAGCATATACAAACATCTTATTAGGAAAGTTCTCACTGCTGTCATTTTGTCAAAAATTATTTTTTCTGAACCAAACTCCTTCATGCATATGTTCAATGTGTCTACATTGTATAGGCAAAATATCAAATTGCTCCATCAAAAGCTGTGGTAGGAGTTGATCGGCCCGTGTATGGCCTATAATAGCATAAGCATAAAACCCTATATTAAAAGCCATTTAGAACTACAAAGGGAAATAACTCTAATAGAATTGGCCCCTAGCCCTTACTTTTTGTCTAAAGTATTTGTCTTGCATATATGAACATGTTTGCAAGGTTTGATGAAAATCCAGCAATGACTCTCCAAGTTATTAAAAAAACAAAACGTTATGGACCGACGGACGGACGCACGGACGCACGCACGGACAACGTGAAAACAGTATACCCCACCACTAACAAAGTTTGCAGGGGGTATAATTACCCAGAGGGCAAAAAGTTGAGTACAAGTATACCTTGTCTTGCCCATACACAGTCTAAGATCAACACTCAGTCTGTTGCTCTTCACCATCCTTGGATCCTAATGATGTTTGTCTCTTCACTTCACTGTCTCCTAAAATAAACACAGAGAAATCTTCATATTATGACAATGAATCCACAAATTTTACCCTAAAAATTTAGTCCCCAGTATTCTCTTAATGGTTATTGGATCTATGAGGATGAATAGGTAGCTAATTGTGCTCCTAGCCTTAAATCACAAAATCTGCTTAACCCTTTTACTCCATAGGCTTTTTTAAGATCATGACATCATTTTCTATTTTTAGACAGCATTGAAAAAATCAAGAAAAATTAAAGTTAAGTTTTGAATGCTTTTGAAAATATTATGGAAAATGGAGCATTTGCTCTTTTGGAGCAAATGCTCCATTTTCCATATTTTTTTTCAAATATGTGATATTTCAAAGGCGTTATTATGGAGTAAAGGGTTAAAATGAAACATATATATTAATATTAATAATAATCAAATAAACATTCCGTATCAATAACAAAATTATTAATAAGAGTATTAATGGAACAAAAAAAAAATGATGTTCTATTATTTTCCATTAGCCAAACACTTTTAGTAGTAGTTTGTTTGAAAAACTGACTTACTGTTGATAATTTTCTATTAACTTTAGATGAAGATTGATACATGACATCCAACACCAAACACAGTACTGTCCTGCCAGCCAAGAGTGACAGTGACGTCATGTTTTGTTTACAATTATTAAGTAAAACATTAACTTGTACACTCACTTGAGCTAATGCGAATAGATAGATCATTTGTGTATTAATCCTATCCTGCGGGTAGGATTAATACACAAGTGATCTATTGATTCTAAGTCCCTGATAACTTTGTAAACAAAACATGATGTCACTGTCACTCTTGGCTGGCAGGACAGTAGCTAAAAATGACTATGCATATGTATACGTATCATCCCATGAGCTAGCCAGATGTAAATCTGATAAACTAATCCTTAATGCACCAATCGCAACAAAAGTTGTCTACTTTTCTCGTCTGCTGAAATGTTTAAAAAGCCTCTATGGCAAACAGTGTGGACCCAGATCAGACTGATCCTATAGGAGCAGTCTGTTCTGGGTCCACACTGCCTGCTTCTATACTTTATTCATCAGTAATGTTAGGCAGTTATTTGCAGCAGACAACTTCAGCAGACAACATTTTCTACTTGGCCCCTTAAGGGCTAATAGGTGAGCTGATTCCCTATAAATCGCTAAAAAAAAGCTATAAATCACTTAGAGGATAACTGTATTCAAAATTTTCATTTGGGGAGGTATATCTTCGGAAATTTAGTTTTACAGCCACCCGGGAGCCGAGCCGTAAAATTTGATTTCCAAATGTATATCCGACGATATACCTCCACAAATGAAAATTTTGAATATGGTTATTCCCATTCTAATGCACTTCTGCAGTTTCATCTCAAATTGGAGTGTTGCAAGCCGCATAATGTCACACGTCATCCAACGAAATGTGACATAATTAATGACATCAAACTGTTTCCTACAGAATATCGCTAATTTTTTGACATTATCCAATCAGAAGTCACGTTACAAAAGCAAATGCATTAGAATAGCAAATGAGCAATAAAGCACTAGCAAATACCCAATAAATTGACAAATCACTCTATAAATCACAGACAAATGCACAGTGCAATCAAAAGGTCAAATACAGTATGAAGGAGGATTGATATGCCAGTGGCATGAGGCAGGGGGATTCATTCTGACCCATATCTTTCAGTGATGCATGAACTGAAAAATAGTCAATATCCAAGCTTATACACTTTGTCCAATGGTTCTGAAGTATTTGAATACCTTCCCTTTAGAAGGTGGCATCTTGAGCCTCAACTCTTTTTTTCTTGCCAGCAGGGACTTTTGATGTCTGCTGATAGCCTTCGTAAACTGTTTGGACCCAAATCAACACTGACAAAATATCACTCCTGATCTGAATTCAAATCATTTGACAATCTTATGGTGTGCATGATTTTATTTTTAGAAAAGTCAGCTGACAGCAACAAAAGTTACCAAGCATGCGAAGATAATAAAAGCCTTAAGAGTTTCATGACATCATCATCAGCGTGAAAATAGGGCCTTCTGAGTTCCTTTTTCATCTTGAAGGAACAGGTAGTAGATGAAGAGTGCCAAATACATGTATGGTGAATATAGTGGATGTTAGACAAACTGGAATCGACTTTCATGGATGGGAGCCCTGGCAACAGAAGGCTTGTAAGCATTATCCTGATGAAGAAACACTTGATTTCCTTTCCTTGTCTCCTTGATTTTTATCACCTCTTTCAAGTAGTCTACACTAATGCTCACTTTTTGCATCCCAGAAAACTGTGCCTATTGCCTTTTGTGCAGTGTCACAGACCTGATTTTTTTCATGGGGTGTGGATTAGGGATCTTTCTACTGTGCTGATAAACCCATGTTTCATCAACAAGTACATAATGCTTAAGAAACTTCTTTAATTTTTTGTGTCCCTCTGAAAAATTACAAGGTTTTCCCTGCACAAGTTACACTCAGCTTGTTTCTGGTTGGGGCCAAGAAGTTTTGGAGTCCATAGTGTGGAAACCAATTTCTTGCACACCGGACAAGGATATCAGATATTTTACCCTGGGATAGAAAATCTTATCTTAACCATGCTATCTTACCCAGGACATCAAGTAACGTTACTATGTGAAATTGCATCTTAGCGTATTCAGAGACTTTTGGAAGCTTATTTTAAAGTAAGTAAATAAATAAAACAGTGGTGAGCAAGAAAAAGAATCCATTATTAGTGTGAGGGTAGGATAGGAAAATCTGTCCCGCGGGATCACCATTTGTCATCACTCGGCAAGCCTCGTGATGCCAAACGGTGATATTTGGAACTGATTTTTCTATCCCACCCTCACACTCATGATATATTCTTATTGTCATTTGCAGTTCATTTTGATCAATTACATGAGCCTTTTCCTTTAAACTGTCAAGCTGTGTTGTAATGTCCTCTGTGTAACTTGCCAATATACCATTATCTAATGAGTTGTATCTATGGTGTCCTGTATTGTGACAGCTGGTGGGTGGATTGCTATGACCTGCACCATCTTCAAGACGTTCACTACCACATACAAATTCAGCAGCTAAATATTTCACCATACTGTAGGATCAACATTTTTGGTCTTAATATCAACAAAGTTTCAATTCATATGAAAACTGAAGGGAACAAACCACCTTCTTTTTAATTTTCAAAGGACAATTACTCTTACAATGTGGTTGGATACAACCTAAAAAAACACCTGTATTCGAACCAGCTAGAGTTTGATGGAAGCAATCAATATATGAAAATTGAAAGAAATCTGATTAAAAATGACTAAGTGAGAGCGACCACAACAGTGGAACTGATAGGTGGCGGCCATTTTGTTGGCCATCTTGGACATCATTTGTTGGATATAACCCATATTCAAACTTGAACCAGAGTTTGATGAAAGCAATCCATATATGAAATTTGAAAGAAATCTGATTAAAAATGTTTAAGTTAAACAGCGGATGGACAGACGGAGCAGACAGACAGATGGACAGACAAGCAGAAAACAATAGACTTCCGCCAACATTAGTTGGCGGGCCCTAATAATAGGCCCCGCATGAACCACAATCATGGTCTTACTAGCCAAAAAGGTTCAGTTAAATTTGATCAAAACTGTTGGAAGAAATTATCCTGAAATGAAAAGTTAACCCTTAAAGTGCCAATCACAACTGCAGCAGACGACAAATTTTACGACATCTTCCCCAATTTTCAAAAAAATAAGTTAAGATATTTCATGAGAATTGTCTGCCAGCAGACGATTCTCATGAAATATCATGCCTTATTTGTTATTCTTGAAAAAGCGGAAAAATTTAAAATTGTCTTCTGCTGCAAATTATAGGTGGCGCTTTAAGGGTTAACGGACAGGCAGATGAACATATTGACCAACGGATGTCAGCGCCATAACATAATTTGACAATTTCTTTATGAAAGTTTTTCAAGTGCAAAATGGTATTTTAAAAAAATCCTATGACCCCTCAAAATATATAATGGACCTATACATCCTGATTGTATGAATATGGTCTTCATGCTAATCCACCGGTGCAAAAAGCGTTAAAGCATGTGCAGCAATATAGCAGTATTATATGCAAAGATTTAAGCAGTGTCTAATCAGGGGCAGATCCAGGATTTCTAGAAAGGGGATTCAAATGTATTAAGGTGTGAGGGGTTTGCTTTGCTGATTTTATCTCTTTTTCCTTAAATATCCCATGAAAATGAAATAATTTGGTCTCACTAAAACAAATTATTTCATTTTCAAAATATATTTAAAAATGGGGGGCAGGGAGGGGGTTCAAGTGTCAACCCTCTAAAACCCCTCTGGATCCGTCACTCCAAAGGAAAAACATCAAGCAAAGAATATTGAGAAAATAAAGAACAGAAAAAATATGGCAAACAGTGTATGCATTCCAGCCAACATGAAAAAAGCAGTTAAAAGCACCAAGCTATATAAAATTATCCTATCTTTGATACATACTGACGACCACATAGGGATCAAACTTCATGTCATTTTCTGTAAATGAAAAGACAAGCAATTTGTTTTTCAACATTATAAATACTCTCTTTATTTTTACCACTATAAGCCTAAAGATTGCATGAAAGTTAAACATGTCTGAAACCTTAACCCTTTGTATACTTGAAACCCCTAAACTCCAGGTACTTTGACAAACAGTGAAGAGCCAGATGAAATGCTGCATATTGATGAATTTTATCAAGATCTGCACTGTGTGCTAAGATTTAAACAACCTTCAGGGACAGAAATATGTCATAATTTAGAAAATAATAACTGTGAGCCCTTAAAGTACACAATGGTCAGTCCCATACTTATTGTATTAATATGTATGGTAAAATCCATCAGAATACAAAGATTAACATTAGAAATTCAAATCTTAACACTTGAATTATGTCTATTAAATATTAACAATTTTAAGTTTAAATGGTCAACTTGTGTCACAGGATAAATTGTAAATAAATCAGATGCTATCATCATCTCAGAATCCCATAATTATATTTTTTTGAAAAGAGTATAGCATAGATCCAGATAAAGAAAGATTTTGCATGTAAACTGTGAATATAGAGGATCTTACATAAGTGCTCAAATATTATTGAATTTATTAAACGAGTTGAGAAAAAGCAATAAATTTATTGCTTTTTTCGACTTGTTTAATAAATTCAATAATACAGATAACGAATGTTAGATTCTATTTATCGTATGGCATTAAAACTTTTTTGAAATCTTATTTTTGGCATGAAAACGTTAGGGTTTTACCATATGCATGACATTAAAAGCGTCATTTCATAACGTTTCCGAAAATCTGTAAACCACTAGTGGTTTATCAATTTCTATACATGGCGTTATTTCACTCCCAGGCTCGACGTCATATTATGAATTTTCTTATCCATTTCTTTGTTTTGGGTACTGAAAAAATAAACTCATTAAGATGGGCAACATATATTTTGGTGGAGAAATAAGAACATTAATTTTCAACTATGCTACGCTTATCTAAAGACCTGGTAAAACAAAATATTAAAAATTCACTGTTTTCTTTAAATCAATATAGGTACAACTGATGCGCAAGCCAAGCGGTGGCTACCACCTGCAGCCCCAATACCACTGTAGTCATACCACTAAGGCAATTTGGGTATCGTCACCAACTCAGGTGTTATAGCAAAATTACCTTCAAATAAAGGCTGACAAAAATGAGAACTTTCAAATATGTTTGCAACCTCTGTGTTGTTTTGCCAAAACGGAGATAAAATCAGATTTTAAATGTGTTTTTTTACAGTTATATTAAAAATGTCAATTACAATTAGTCTTAATTATACCGTTTTGTCATTGAATAATTATCCGCGATGACAAAATCATAAATAGTTATTTCATGCCTAGACATCAAACGTTAAAGTTTTCATATTACTGTGGATGGACAATGACCATGGACTTTGCGATGGACCAATGTTTACAATCAGACGCTCGTCAAAGTCACAGCCTTGGTGCTGATTGGATTGCCAAATAAATAACGAGACAGGAAAGAAACACCTACCTTGCAGTGTTCCATTTGTCAAATAGCACGTACACAAAAACTGCATCATTCTTATTGTATTAGATCTATTCCTGGACATTGTGACCTTCAGAAAAACATTTCGAACTGTCTCAGTGACATAATCTCTTGTCCAAAAAAAGATTTAACTTTGCCTGCTGGAGCTTATTACCTTTGCATACAATTTTAACAGATCAGTTTGTCCGGAAAGTGACACTAAAAGATTGCTGGCTTGCAACAGTTTGAACTTAGATCAGACATAATCAAACGGTCTGACTAGTGATGTTCCTAAAATAGTCTTGATATTAAATTGTACATGATAAAGATGACAAAAATATGAAAACTTATCCAGTATGCAAAGAGTTAGGCCTATAATAAGCTCATTTCAAATCACGTCAGTGTCAAAAATCTTTTTATCTGGAGTTTGAAAAGGCTTTGAAATGAATACCGCTTTGATCTTTACCCTTAGAATGTCGATCATAACAAATTGCACTGTACACTCTTGAATTTCACGGAGATAATAGACCTTGATATTGCATATGAATCATCTACCAACAGACTGTTCACATGAAATATCATTCCTTATTTGATTTCTAAGACAGCAAAAAACTTCAAAAATGTTGTCTGTTTTTGTGGACAGACAAATAGGGTCGGCTTTATTATCACGTTAGAAATGTGAGATAACTGCCATTGTCTTTCCATAAAGACCAAGAAAGAAGCATTTTAAATGGATACCAAGGGGACGTAAGTTTTTTGTTATTTTAAAATGTTTTTGTTAAAACTGTGCACTATGCTACCAACACGGAGCCTGATAATTGTCATCTATGACACGCCAAAAGTAGCTATTTTCAGAGCACTGACACGTTACGTACACAGTGACCTTTCTTTTTACAATCGGGTAGGCGTTGCGGTCGAAAATTTAAATCCAATCAGGATCGACCATTTGGCATTGTGATGAGCTGCTGACAATCGTTGTGATTGTGCTCGTGAATCAGTTTGTCCACAGTCATGTTCCAAGCCTGTATTTTAATGCTAAAAGATACAATGAAAATTTGAGGAACAAAAATAAATCGGAACCCAAGCATTTTGGGGCGTTTTCTGTTATTAAATGAAGAAGTTGAACATGAAGTGAAAGTTACCTTAACACCGGAATAAGTGACGAGACCCAAATTGCCGTAGTGGTATGACTACAGTGAATACACGCATAGGTATATAGTCACACCAAACAGATAATCCTTAAAGCCAGACTTTTAAAGAGAACAAATCCTCACAAGTTCTCAGACACAAAGGGCAACAACTCTGTATAGTATAAGAGAATTATCTGTAGATCTTAAGAAGTGTTTAAAGCTGAAGGAGTAGCCAGGCACCTCACACAATACGTACCTCTTCAGCTAAATTTTCTAAGTCAAAAAGGGCCATAACACTGTTCTGTGCTTTAGGACAGAAAAATACCATAAGTACATATCAAATAGTAATAGATGTGTTGCAAGATAACTGAACAAAAATGTACAAATATAAAGTGGCTAAACAGTAAACGCTATTTTTTACCATCAATTTACAGTGCAATCCCTTTATAGTGTTATGTTTGTGGTCCATAAGAATGGACCCTGTCAAAAGTGAATGGTGTTATAAAGGGGCAATTTTACAAAAGAACTATAGGAAAATAACCATTCATGGTTATTTTCCTACAATTCTTTTGTCAAATTTCATGGTACAGTAAAACCTGTGTAAAACGGCCTCTCAAAAAGACAAAACAAGGATCTTAATGACAAATGGTAGCTTAATGAATGCCAAAAGTATTGCAGTATGCTCCCCTTGGAGCATTCTGCAATACTTTTGATCTGCACTATGCAAATAATCGATCTTGAAAACCAATTTGCGGTCTTATTGAGAGTGGCCGTTTTACATAGGTTTTACTGTATAACAATTTGGAAGTCACAACATGACCATGTTTTATCCAAATTTGTGTTATAATCAGATGTGTTATAAAGGAACTGCACTGTTTCTAAAATATCAAAGTGCTCTTTTATAATATGGACCCTGTCTCTAGTAAACTTTATTTTGTTGCATTCCAACACCACAGGTGCAGACCAGCCTAAGAATCCGCTCTCTGTAAAGTATAATAGCTAAACTTGCTACATGCAAAATTTCTACTTGGTACCGGAGCAGGCTTAATTTTTACCTTACATGATCTCAAAAATAGTAAGTGAGTATGATCAGGAAATACCACAATCACAAACTGCAGACAAACCCGTGGCAGCGTGAGGAAGAGTCACACAAAAATCACGAGACAACAGAAAGACAAAGCAAAGCAACCAGCTCTCTCTTCCCCATCAAGATGATTGCAGAACTAGAATGGAGACAAAGTAACGCACTACAAAACATAGAACGATTACAGAATCCCACAATGGGAGTAACAATCAACGATGAATCAACAACAACAGAACCACCGCCTTAGAACGGACAGCAGCCAAAGCCCCTGCATTTTACTGGTAACAAATCTTCGCCCTAGATTCTGCTGTAGTTAAAGCACAAAAAATGTTAAGCTCAAACACCAAAGACAAGTTATCTTGCATCTAGGTCCATATATATGTGGCCAAAGAAATAAGGATCACTTTGGATAGCCATGACTTTAAAATATGTTTCCATGAACTACCATATTCAACCAATTTAGTACATATTCTGACAACAGACTAGTATACTGTTAGATATTAGGCCTATTCATAAAAATATTTTGTGTAAATACAGTACAACCTGTCTTAAGCAGCCACTCAAAAAGAAGACCAAAAATTGGTTTTCATGACCGATTGTTGCTTAATGCAGGTCAAAAGAATTGCAGAATGCTCAAAAAGAGCATTCTGCAATACTTTCGACCTTCATTAAGCTACCATTTGTCTTCAAGACCTTTGTTTTGTCTATTTTTGAGTGGCCGTTTAAGACAGGTTTTACTGTATGGCAATATTCAATAACAACCTACCAGTGCCTCCAATGCTACTGTCAGTATCTTGTCGTAGGAGAGCTACACCTGGCTTAGTAGGAAACACTGGAGGGGCTGCCTGTGAGATGGTGGAATCCTCTCTGTTCACGACAAAGGATGGTTTCTGTATTGGCTTGTGCTTCTTCGGTTGAGCAGAAATGGGTTGAGCAGAGTTTTCAGACGTGGGTGAGTGGAGTCCGTTTGGATCAATCCCACGTAAACTTACTGTGCCATGGCTATCAGCAAACCTTGAATATAGAACACATCATGCATGGTTAAGAGCATTGTATGATCATGGTACTTGCATCATTTATCTGTTCACCACTCTCATACATGCTATTGCATTATTTGTTTGTTTGATTTGATTCTTTACGTCACATAATCTTTCAATTAAACAGGGACAGGTCTTCCTGGGTTGAACCAGTACTAAGCTAGGATAAATGTGTCTTGCTCAAGAACCACAACGCAGTGACGCCGGTGAGACTCTAACCCGGGGCCCCTCGGTCTTGAATCAAACACTCTACCGCTGAGCCACTGCGCTCCCCATGCTATTGCATTAAGCCTAATTTATCAGTCACCTCTCATATTAACTGCATTGTAGCACATTGCCTGAAAATTGTTGTCTATCTCACGGCATGTGCCTTTATCAGGTCATGATGACGTTGCACTTTTTGAATGACACAGTGTTAACCCAGATGAGCTTGCTTCTGAAGGATCAAGGTCACCAAAATGTAATCAACTCTCCATTGTGTCACAAGGATATAATACCGTATACATGTATAAAGTTTTGCAAGAATCCATTATTCCATTCAAGAGATTACATGCAGGAATGCTATTATTGCAAAGCGCTGTTGAGACTTTGAAAATAACGTGAATGTCACCAAAATCTAATTAACTCTTTCCCCTCTAAACAATGCATCTATGCAAGTTTAGCCAAAACAACCCGCTGGTTTGGAAGACAGAGAGCTGGAAAGAAACTACATGTACTGTGTGAAGGCAGATATGGATGATAACACATATGAGATCCACACCAAAACCAAATACCCCCACCTCCCTTCCGTTGGGGGATATAACTCCCCTGTAATTACATCAATCTAAGAAGAACAATGTTCATTGCAGTTTAATTCTCATTCTCTTTTAATCTTCATGATCAAAGATGCCGCAGGCCTCCAGATAAGAGTTTGTTATCAAAAATTATTTTCTTATTTCTCAACCAAAACATGTGTTCTGGGTGCTCAAAAGAACCGTCTCATTGAGACGGTTCTTTTGAGCACCCAAAACAAATGTGTAAACAGATGGATAAGCAAATATTAACAATTTTACGCCTTTTTCAGCAGATGATAATTTCATATTTTGTGGCTCATTTTAGAACAAATGTTTTTAAATTTCATTTGAATTGTCAGCTGGTATACCATTAAAATAAAATGTCAAGCTATTTTTACATGTTACCAGGCTATATCTCAGACTACTAGGTACATATCCAATGACCAGGTATATATCTGATTAACCAATTACCTATCTGAGATGCTTGTCTCTGGTTACCCATAATGAATTACTTTGACTATCAGGTATATCTCTAATCACAAGGTATCTATCTCACTGTCAGAACTACACTAGTCAAAAGTTCTAACCGGCCACATGTGTTTTACCCTTTTTCTGAAAAGTTATACACACTATATCAATTTCATTTGCATTCCCGCATAGGCCAACCTATCAGTAAACTATACCAGAAAATGGCTAAGCGAAATTCGGCTTTGCCGAATACATGTACCCTCAATTTCAAAATTCACATGACTTTGCATTGGATGCTGGGGTAATTTTTGACACTTTGGTCAATAGCAGCGAGTCTCAAGCAGATGGAGTGTTCATTTCAGCACTTTAGTGTTCAATAGGAGTTTGGCTTTTGAAATGAAAATGCTTTGAGTGTGAAAAGGGGTTATTTCAAAAAGTCGTGACTCACAAATTGTGCCAAAATGCGAATTTTGAAAATGGGGGTACCACTATTCAAGTTGGCATCCTGTATGTACTGTTGAACATTTTTCAACATCTTTGCTGCCTAGGGTACAGGACACGTCTGACTATTTCGTGATGCAAAAAGAGTAGTCGTATCTTTCTACATTGTGAAGAAAATTAATAAAATGCAAGTGGCTGGTAGAACTTTTGGCTAGTATATATCTCTGATTACAAGGTATACCTCTGATTACGAGGTAGATCTTTGACTACCAGGTATATATCTGATAATCAGAACTATATAACTGATTAACAAAATATCTGATTTACAGGTAATATCTCTATTTCTAACATTAATTTCTTATCAAGCTAATTGAAGAGAATATGTGACTTTTAACAAGATTTTTGAATCTACAATGATACCTAAAAATTTTTTGTGAACAAACATGGTCTCTTTATTTTCGATTAGTGCCATAAAATGTACAATAAAATAAACAATAAATAAGACTTGTTTGTGAAATGCCCCTGTGACAGATGCAATTTGCAAAAGTTAGTTGCACACCCAGGCATGTGTATACAGCCCAAAAACAGTATGTCCATGAGCTTGGATACTGGTTGCATAAATGTACAAAATGATATGGCCCAGCTAATGAGAATTTAGTACATTCTTTAAGCATGCATATGCAGCAATCACAGGTTTAGACAAGCAAACATTTTCAGTGTAAAATTGTCGATATTTTCTTACCCATAATTTTTAGCCTATGTTTTAGGTGCTCTAATGAACATCTCATCGAGACGGTTCTTTTGAGTACCAACAACATATTTTTTGGTTGGAAAATAAGAAAATTATTTTTGTGTTATGCACTCTTTAACTAAAGACCTGAGCAATCCAGTGGGGCTAGTGGTCTACATTTGTACATTTTGGTATGAGTCCTCAGCTACATCCATACTTTGTGTATGCAAGCAGCAAAGGTTCTTGGGAGTCTGCACATTTGCTGCATGACAATGTGATAAGTACATGTACTAAAATCTCATGTGCTGGCTCATATATACTAAGGCCAAATATAAAAATACCTGTGTTTAGGGTAACCCCACCCTACCTCAATTTACCGGTGAAACCTAGATTTTTTTCAAGTTTTCTGGAAAAAATATAATTGGGCCAGGATATGCCAAAAGGTATCCTATGGCTATATAAATCAAAATCAAACGTTTGATGCGTCTGCATAGTATTACCACTTAAGAGCATTTTCTGAAAATTTGAAGCAATTATCTTCAAAATTGACGAATATATGGAGGTTTTGAATAAGCGTTTGTAATCAGGTTTTGAATGTGACGCAAAGAAACACGTTAAGCCTAATATGACGTCAGAATGCTGGTATCCAGTTGCTCGTTGATTATAGTTGACTCGGTTTAACTATCTAGTAAATATAATGCATTCTCATGCTTTATCTATAGTTTAATGTAGATGCAAATGAAATTTTGCAAATTTGTACTTTTTAAGTGGTATTGTAGGCATTTAAAGTGACATACCCTTTATTTTGAGCCCATGTAGGTGCTATGACCTTATTGTTACCATGGCAACAGGCAACATACAAAACCTTAAATATAATCAGAAACATTAGCTACTTCGATTACATCAAGCTATAGAACCATTTTTGTGGTTCTATGAAAGCATACTATTTTCTGTCATTTTAGGCATTTTTCAAATGTCTATTACGTAATAATAGTTGAAATGCCTTATGGACCCTTTTCTCAGATCGTCGCTCAATTTTATGCATTTTTAAAGGTGTGAAATGCCTTTCAAAATGCATTAAAAAAAATTCCAGAAAAAAAAGATAATCAACAAAAAATATGTGTGCCTACCCTACCTAAAATTCTCAGACCCGTTACCCGAAATGCACTTATTTTTTTATTTGGCCTAAGCTCAGCATCTGATACTCTGATTGTTCAATGAGTGGTGTGAATAACTATGCTGAAGAGTTACCCATCATTTTAGTGCCATATAACATACATGCAAGGTGATATGAAGTTGGGTAGCTCAAAATAACAAAACAATTGTAAACATATACATGTGAGACAGTTCAATTAAGTATTCACAACATATCTTCTTGAGAAAAAAACTCACATAAAATCTTCGTTACCAGGGGCATCAAACAATGTGGCCCCCGCTTTTTGACTTTGACTTAAAAAAATATTCAAATATTCTCATTTTGCCTGCTCCGGTTTTACCAATTCCCACACCATTATACTGTATTCAACTTAATAAGCCCACTGTGTACAAAACTATTCGAAATTCTATAACTTCTTTTGAAAACAGTGTATATCCAGATCAGCTGATCAGGATCAACTTTTGTTCATCAACAAAATGAATCCATATAAACAATGGAATTATTTCGCCGGTTTGACTTCAAATCAGTTCATACAGTGCAAACAATCAATATAAGAGGGTCATCCAATAAAGAATGAGACTGTATCTATAGCGCAGTGAATTTACAAGCTAGACTTATGAATTTTCTTTCAAAACTAGCATGGCTACTGGAGCTGGTCTATTGTGTTTGTTCAAGGGGGCGGCTTCAGGAGCCAAATAACTGGCTTCTGATGTCCTCCGGCTGACCAAACAAAGCAACTGTCATCTCCGTGTCCAAGGGGTCTGCCCTAGACTAATAAAACCCATAAGGTTCCAATTTCGTTTGAGTTGATTCTTTACATCCCAGTCAATAAATTTTCAGTCATGTTGGGACAGGTCTTCCTTGGTTGAACTATCACTAAGCAGAGGATAAGTGTCTTTCTCAAAGACACAACCCAGTGCCTCTGGTAAAGTTCAAACCAACAACCCCGCCATCTTGAGTCAATAAGGGTCCAAATGTGAGATAATAAGAATGAAGTGAAGATTGAGAGTAGGCTATAGGGTAGTAGGTAAAATCACAATGGGAGAAAATGGGACCATTTACAGGCAAAACATCAATAGGCAAAATGAGATTAATTCCATACAAACATAAAAATTATGTGACATAATGGTGTCAGACAAGACAAGTTCATGCACCAGTCAAAACTTACAAGGGATTCCTAAATAGCCTATAAAAATCAAGTGCAATAAGAATACTGTATATATCATGTAAATATCATGTTTCATAAACATGGAACTAATTGTCTTTAATACGAGACCTGCTCAATTTATAACGTAACACTAAAATCACATGCATTTTGATATAAATATTAATCACTTGCACGTGCAAATGAATTAAATATGTAGTATAAATCTTATTTAATTCATATGCACATCTGTATGTTGCCTGTCATCATGGTTAGGCGAAAAACTGACGACGTCGTTGAGGGCATTGTTATGGGGCTTTTGAAGCAAAATATGTCCTATAGAAAAATTGTAAAAACTGTTAAAGAGATGAGATATAGCATTTCTGTTGCCTCTATACACCGGATTAAACATTGTAAAGGTATTTCTCGGAACTTACCACTGAAACCTGGAGAAAAGCGGACTATTCCGAAACGTTGCACAGCGGCAACTCCTGACGTCATTAGAAAAATCAACAGGATGATAAAAAGGGTAAATCCTCCATCACAACGTGGAGTGTCACTTGGGACTGTAAACAGAATAATCAACTGTTTGTTGAAGGCAAAGCTGCGGAAAAAGCATCCTGTGCACGAGTTAAGTGACGCACAGATCAAGAACGTCGTGCTCGGGCCTGGCGTCTTTACCTACGTTTGAACAACAACAAATGGAAAAACTTTGTGATGACAGATGAAGCAATGTTTTACATGGGTGGGAGTTATGGCAGACGACGTGTTTGTTATATTCACAGCAATGAAAAGGACATGCAAAAACTTAAGTTTGTGAAACGCGATTCATTTGCACCAGGTTTTATGGTGTGGGCTGGGGTTAGTTATTACGGAAAAACCTCACTTCGAATTATTAATAAAGGCATAAAAGTTAATGCTGATTAATTACTATATCGGTCATGTTTTGAAGCCATTTATCGAAAAGGATGTTCCAAGGTTAATTCCAGGTGGTGCACGCGAGATGGTGTTTCATCAAGACTCCGCTTCCAGTCATACTGCGAGAAAAACGCTTGATTTTTCTCAGAAACGTCGGGTGCAGTACATTACACCATCTGAGTGGATGCAAAAGAGCCCTGACTGTGCCCCGATGGATTATGGCATCTGGGGTATCCTTAAGTGCCTTTTGCAGAAACGCTCTATATACACTCTTAATGGACTTAAAAGAGCTCTCAAGGTAGAGTGGAACAAACTTGAGCAGTCATACATCAACAAGACACTTGCGAGCTGGCCTAAGCGTTGCAGGATGGTGTACTACTGCCACGGCTCCCAAATCGAGCATTTGTTGCAGTGTAAATGTCGTAAATAAAATTTCAGGTGATGTTCAAAAGTGTTACGTTATAAGTTGAACAGGTCTCGTAGACACTATATCCATTGAAACTAATTAGTTTTCATCATACAGAAATAATCAAATGAACAATTGATATTGTAAATAATATCATTATTTCAGTGCTAGATGATTGCATTACCCTGTCTGTGGGATTGGGATAATTTAGTTAATTCCTTTACATATGTGTAAGCTCTACACTAGCAATTTATAACTTGAGCGGTGTAATTCCAAGGAAAGTAAGATTTTATGAAATGGCAACTTAGCCTACATAAATATTTTGACTAGCTGATGGCTTACAGTCTACAAGCAGTAAGCACAGAATTTTGAGCTCCGTCCAGGGGTCCAGGTCCAAAGTTTTGACAAACCCTTTTTTTAACTCATCAACTTATTTTACAGAGGGTGAGGGTAGATGGGGTCCATACCTGTATTTCTAAGACAACCTATATCCATTAAACAAAGAGGACCACCATCAGTCTGCCAGTGAAAAGCCATTAAAACGGTGTTTCGCTGGAAGGCTGATGATGGCCGGACACTGAATGCTTGCTGGGTAGCTTTGTGATTTTCAGGGTGGGGGGGGGGGGGGTGTAGGGGGAAGGGGGACTGGGGGTCTGGACCTCCCCTCCTCACCCCCTGGAAAATCAAAAAGCTGTAGGTTCCTTTGGAATACTGCTTTAGAAAATCACAAAGCTACCCAGCCAGGATTCAGTGTCAGGTCATCATTGATCCTCTAGTAAAATGCCATTTCAATGGAGTTTCACTGGCAGCCCACTTTTGTTTATTGGGTATAGGTTTTCTTAGGAGAACTGGTATGAACTCCCTTTCTCCTTTGTTTTGTTTTGTTTGGTTCTTTACGTACCAGTCAACAGCTATGGTCATGTTGGGACGGTCAGTTCACCTAGCCACATTTTTTACCTGGGCAAGCTTGACTAAGCGACAACCAGTACTTCGTGTGCATATTTAGGAAATGACCGTAGAAATTATTTCATGATCAATCTCCACGAAAGTATGTGACCGGGCCAGGATCGAACTCGCAACCCTTGATCTGCAGTCAGACATGTATCTGCAGTCAGACACATTAACGACAGCACTATGCGGCCTGGTGTCTTTCTCCTTTGTAAAAAAAAACAATGAAACATCAAAACTTTGGACCTGGACCCCCAACATAACTTTCTGAATCTGCACATGATGTTACAAGCCATTTCTGATGAAGAAATATCATGGGTGTAGTATATAAATCACTGGCTTTAGCTAATAAAGTTGAGTAACTATGTTACTCCTGTAGGGTGACTGCTCGGTGACGTATATCATATATTTTTGCTGCATCAACTAGTGTGATTTCTGCTTACCAGCTTACCTATCTAATAGAAATTTGCTGAGTCTAAACCTAGCAAACAAACAATGTCATAACAAAGATTTAAAAAAAATGGTTAAAATCCATCCGTTAGTTACATAGAGGATCTTACGTAAGTGCTCATGTTTTATTTAATATACTAAACGAGTTGAGGAAAAGAGATAAAATGCAAGGCTTGTCCAGCATTTTAGCTCTTTTTGCAAGAAGTTTAATAAATTCAATAATACAGTAGCACGAATGATAGGTTATATTTATCATATGACATAAAATCTACTTTGAATTCATATTTTTGGAGTAAAAATGTTATGGTTTTACCATATGCGTGACGTTAAAAGCATCATTTCATAACGTTTCCCGAAAATCTATAAACCATATCGATTTTAATTACTGCCTTTATTTCACTCCCAGAGGGGATGTCATATGATAAAAGATATTCAGAGAATGCAAGATTTTGGCACACTTGACTTGACACATGAATATTTAATTCAGACACAAATCATCAGGTTCCCATTCCTATTGTAACATAGCCATTCAACTGTGTTAAAATCTCTATTCATATGTAAAAGCAAGCAAACAAATAAAGTCCCAGAGGAGCAGTCTGATCTGAGACCATTTTGTTGCTGCAAGTTTTGCAGTTTTGATTAATCTGAAACGAAATAGTCCCTAAAGAGAAGGATCCAAGAGAACCAATCTGATCTAGGACTACTTTGTCACTGCAGTGTTTTCCTGTTAGGAGTAATTTGGTCACCTGTAGGAAGGGCTAATCTCAGCCATTCTACAGAAATGCAAGGCATATATATATGAGCAGCGACATGAGATTTCCAACAATGTGGTATGTGCGACCAGCAAAGCCTCAGATCAGCCTGCTCAAATGTGCGCAGTCTGATCAGAGCCTTTGCTTGTTGCATGAATATTCTATGACTGTTAAGCTACTGAATGAACACCATTTGGAGTTTCTAAGCTTAACAGGAGGCTACACAGGCTCGACTGAGTCTACACATGTCAAAATGTAACATTGTTGGAAATCACATGTCGAGGTATTATGTAAAAGGAAGCAAACAAATATAGTCCCAGAGGAGCAGTCTGATCTGAGACCATTTTGTTGCTGCAAATTTTAGCAGTTTTGAGTAATTTGAAAGAAAATAGTCCCTAAAGAGAAGGATTCAAAAGGAGCAATCTGATCTGGGACTACTTTGTCACTGCAGTGTTTTCCTGTTTGGAGTAATTTGGTCACCTGTAGAAAGGGCTAATCTCAGCCATTCTACAGAAATGCAGGGCATATGAGCCACGACATGAGATTTCCAACAATGTGGTATGTGCGACCAGCAAAGCCTCAGATCAGCCTGCCCATATGTGCAGTCTGATCAGAGCTTTTGCTAGTCGCTTGAATATTATATGAGTGTTGAGCTACTGACTGAACATCATTTGGAGTTTCTAAGCTTAACAGGAGGCTGTATAGGCTCATCTGAGTCTACACATGTCAAAATGCCACATTGTTGGGAATCACATGTAGCAGCTCATATATACATGATAAATAGACTACAATACACTTGTTGGATCTTCAGTGCTACATGCAGTTACCTGACTTTCGGACAATTGTCTAAATTTTTGCCAACATCATACCAGATTACAAAATTATCTGTGCTGAAATAACCACAAGAAAGTTCTACAATACACATACATTTTTTGGCTTTTTTAATTCAATTTTTGACTTTTTTGCATTCTTTTACCTCCAACAGCTTTGCACTTCTCATTAGAAAAAACACACACACACAAAAGCAGAGTATGCATAAGAGAGCTATTTGACATTTCATTTATTTAAATTGTCTAAGGCAAAGGGCGTATCAGAGCCTTTGCTAATCACTTGAATATTCTATGAGGGCTAGGCTACTGATTGAACAGCATTTGGAGTTTCTAAGCCTAAACAGAGGCTACACAGGCTCGTCTCAGTCTACACTTGTCAAAATGCCACATTGTTGGAAATCTCATGTTGCGGCTCAATTTATGGAGATGAATTAGATGGAACCATCATTCTAATGTTAAACCACACACTCCTTTTTTGTTTAAGAACTTATTTCATTTTAAAATGACTAAAACAAATACAGTAAAACCTGTCTTAAGCGGCCACTCAAACAAAGACAAAACAAAGGTCTTAAAGACAAATGGTAGCTTAATGAATGTCGAAAGTATTGTAGAATGCTCTCTTGGAGCATTCTACAATCATTTTGACCTGCATTAAGTGATAATTGGTCTTGAACATCAATTTATTTTCTTCTTTTTAAGTGGATGCTCAGACAGGTTTTACTATAGAGCAAATTTATTTCATGTACCCAAAATATCAACCCTGAAAGATTCTGTATGATACATATAACATAAATACCACAAGCTATTACACTTCCATTAGGTTAAAATCTAAGTTAAAAATGGATGTGTTATAGCCGTTGCATTGTCAACTGAACATATCACAATCCCGTTTTTGTTACAGGACTCCCACAGAAAATTCAAAAACACAATTCCATGATTTTTCCAAGATTTCCATGATCAACCATATAATTTCCATGACTTTTTAACGCATGGCCTCCAACCTCCCATTTTAGCGACAACTTCACCATGCTGAGATAAATGCTGAATGCAGCAACAGTAATGTATCTAAATAAGCATGCTTGTAGACCATGCATGCATTTTGAAATAATTAAAACTGGGAACCACGAGTAGCCAGAAAACAAGCTGTCAGACACACAAACTTGTGTGTCTGACAGCTAGTTTTCTGGCTTCTGGTAGTTTTGTCAATTTTTTTTCTCACAAAATTCCATGATTTGTCCATGATTATTCCCCGGATTATTCAGGTTTTTTTGAATTCCATGATTTTTCCATGCATGGAACTTTTTTTTTGTGATTTTCCAGGTTTTCCATGATTTCCAGAGCATGTGTGAACGCTGTTGTTAGCACCCTGCTGAACCATCAGTTTCACTTTATTTGCTTCTACTGGACATGATCAGCCATGCCTAAAATATCAACACCTGTTGCATTGTTGTCAGATAATACCAACCTATAACCATTCATACAACTTTATCCTGGGATGTCTAATAGCTGACACTATCAAGAACTTTCTGTTCCATGCACGGATCCAGAAAGTTTTGTCAGAGGGGGTCCAAATTCGATAACGTTCCTCTTTCTTTCTCTTTTTTTTAGTTGATGAGGGGATAGAGGATCCAAATACCACTATAAATGGGTCATCATCACCATTTAAATGGCGTTTCGATGATGGGCTGATGATGGCCCAACATTGAATGCTGGCTTGGTAGCTCTGTGATTTTTCAGGGGATCCAGACCCCCTGTCCCCCCCCCTCCGGATCCGCCCATGTGTTCTTTATGCCTCAACCCATGCATAGATTCTATTTCTTGTACACCAGGTAAGGATCTCTGACCTGGTGCCAGATATCATACCATAGTCATATTACATCCCCAACATCACATGTTCCTGTACAATAGTTGTATTAGAAGTCAGGCACATGGTAGTCAAGTACAGTAAAGCCTGTTTTAAGCGGCTTCTCAAAAACAGACAAAACAAAGGTCCTAAAGACATTTTCAGGATTCCCACAGAAATTCAAAAACACAATTTCATGATTTTTCCATGATTTTCCATGATCAACAATGTAATTTCCATGACTATTTTTAAAATGCCCAGACTCCAACCTCCCCTTTTAGCAGCATCTTCACCACGCTGAGCATAAATGCGGAATGCAACAACAACAGCATGCTTGTATACCATGCATGCATTTTGAAATAATTAAAACTTGAACCACCAGAAGGCAGAAAACTAGCTGTCAGGCTCACAAGTGTCCGACATCTAGTTTTTCGGCTACTGGTGGTTTCGTCAAATTATTTCACAAAATTCCATGGTTTTTCCATGATTATTCAGGTTTTTTCAAATTCCATGACTTTTCCATGCATGGAACTTTTTTAGTGATTTTCCAGCTTTTCCATGATTTCCAGAGCTTTTGGGAACCCTGCAAATGGTAGCTTAATGAAGGTATTGCAGAATGCTCCCCTTGGAGCATTCTGCAATACTTTTTACCTGCATTATGCGATAATCGGTCATGAAAACCAGGTTTATGGTCTTTTTTTGAGTGGCCGCTTAAGACAGGTTTTTATTGTTATTTCATTATTATATCAGAGTGAAGTCATCATGTAATGCAGCATCAACAGCAAGTAGTCAAGTACAGTAAAACCTGTTTTAAGTAGCCTCTCAAATATAGACAAAACAAATGTCTTAAAGACAAGTGGTAGCTTAATCCAGGTCAAAAGTATTGCAGAATGCTCCCCTTGGAGCATTCTGCAATACTTTTGACATGCATTATGCGATAACCTGTCATGAAAACCAGTTTATGGTCTTTTTTGAGTGACCACTTAAGACAGGTTTTACTGTAATGTCATTATTATATGGGCCTCGACACGAGAAAACCTGTCTTCCAGGGTTTGTGAACAACACAGGCACAGACCAGCGCAGACTGATCAGCGTCTTTATTATTCGCTTATCCAGACGTATCATATCTAGACTTGATACAAGCGAAATTCATTTTTTTTAGCTAGTCTTTGTAGCTGAGGAGACTGATTTGAAACTCGCTTTGTCGGAAACCCCGAAGACAGGTTTTCTCGCGATGAGGTCCATATCAGAGGGAAGTCATCATGTAATGCAGCATCTCAGTGTATTCAGAAACATATGGGAACTTATCGTTTAATAAAAATATGGAATTGAGTGGTGAGCAAGAAAAAGAATCCATTATTTGCTTGAGGATGGGATAGAAAATCCATCCCTCGGCATCACAGTTTGGCATCATGAGGCTTGTCAGGTAATGCCAAATGGTGATCGTCAGGATGGATTTTTCTTGCACACCAGATAAGGATATCTGAGATTTTACCCTGGGATAGGATACTCAGGACGTCAAGTAACGTCATCATGTGGATTGCATCTTAGCGTATTCAGGGACTTCTGGAAGCTCATTTTAAAACAAATAAAATGAAAAAATACAAACAGTGGTTAGCAGGAAAAAGAATCCATTATTCATGTGAGGGTAGGATAGAAAATCCGTTCCTCGTGATCACCGTTTGTCATCACTCGGCAAGCCAAACGGTGAGCCTCGGGGCGGATTTTTCTATCCTACCCTCTCACTCATGATAGATTCTGATATGCTCATACTTCAAACCATTCTCTACAATTTACCTTGTCTGTGTGTCAGCCACTCCTTCATCTTCTTCCATGACCGGCTTGAGTTCATGCCTAGGACTAACTTCTGAGATCTCAGATGCTGTCTGCTTGGGACTGCCTTCCAAGAGTTGCTTAAGTTCATCGTCTATCAGAGGATCATCAAAGGCACTGTAGTTACCTGAATCCTCATGAACCCTGTCAGTTAAATAGAGGATCTTACATGAGTTTTCATTTTATTTAATTTATTAAACGAGTTAAAATAAAGGCACTGTAGTTACCTGAATTCTCATGAACCCTGTCAGTCAAATAGAGGATCTTACATGAGTTTTCATTTTATTTAATTTATTAAACGAGTTAAAATAAAGGCACTGTATTTACCTGACTTCTCATGAACCCTGTCAGTTAAATAGAGGATCTTACATGAGTTTTCATTTTATTTAATTTATTAAACGAGTTAAAATAAAGGCACTGTAGTTACATGAATTCTCATGAACCCGGTCAGTAAAATAGAGGATCTTACATGAGTTTTCATGTTTTATTGAATTTATTAAACTCGCTGCGAAAAAGAGATAAAATGCTCGGCAAGCCTCGCATTTTATCTCTTTTTCGCAACTAGTTTAATAAATGCAATAATAAAAGAGCACCAATGTTAGATTCTATTTATCATATGACATTAAGATTACTTTGAAATCTCATTTCTGCCATAAAAACGTTATAATTTTTGTCGTTATGTACTTCATAACATTTCCCCAAAATATGAAAACCACTAGTAGTTTATCGTTTTAATTGCATAACGTTATTTCACTCTCAGACGTGACGTCAATATGATAAAAAATATTTGTGTTCTAAACATGTATTCTAAATAAAAGTGCATAATAAAATATTAATTTTCTTATTTTAGGGATATTGCTGGAAATTCAGTGTGATGGGCCAATATGAATTTCAAAGGGCCATAAATGAGCAGAGGGGGTCTGGGGTCCCCAGTGGGGTCCAGGGTCAATACCCAGGTCCAAAACACAGTCACTTAAACTTACTTTCCAAGCATTTTTAAGATATAGTAGATAAAAACTAATCATAAAATCATGGCAAAATACTAGCGGAGTCCTCAATTCCGAGTCTACTCTAGAGACAGTAAAAATTTCTCTAGACTTTTGCCTGTCCCTAGAACTAAAAATCTTCGTGTTTAGAGTTTTAAAGAAACACTTTAAGTGTAGAACAATGAATATCCTTTGATTTTGAGGTTTGGGAGAAAATATGCAGCGAAAGAACCTATAGAAAAAAGTAAAATTCATTAAGCTTCTTCCTTAACTCAAAATAAGGAAAAGAGAGCCAGAAATTAAAAAGATATATATATCGTCTTTCACATATTGTTCTCAGGACTGAGTACTGTCGCTTAGACTGCTTTGCATACTGTAAATCATTTTCCAAGACCTTTTCTGTAATGACAAATGATCATAAAATTTTAGGCAAATATTGTCTGTATCTGTGAGAAAATCAGAACTATTTGAGCCGTGACATGTGATTTCAAACAATGTGGCATTTTGACATATGTAGACTCAGATGAGCTTGTGCAGCCTCCTTTTAAGCTTAGAAGCTCCAAATGATTAGCTTAACAGTCATAGAATATTCAAGAGTCTAGAAAAGGCTCTGATCAGACTGCACTTATGCGCAGGCTGGTCTGAGCCTTTGCTGTTCACACATGCCTCATTGTTGGAAATCTCATGTCGCGGCTCATTTGTAGGCATATGGTCTGATCAAAGTACTGAAATTGTGTCAATGAAAAGCTATACTATAGATTTTCAATTCAATATCACATACGTGATATCGTTGAAAATGAAGGTAGTCCTTTTATAAACGGATAATAGTATATCATTGAAAATGGATATTATCTTCCGCTAGATTTCGACAGGAGCATGCACAAGACAACAAGAAGCTGACACAGCGCCACCAAACAAGTACTGGTTTTTGCAAAATATAAGACGAAGAAGTACAAAAGTCAGACATGCAATACAAATGCGCCTTTTGGGATGAGGATGCGCCCATATGGTACAAGCTGTGAATTTTTATGTGCCCGAATGAAGTTTTATGTAAATTGATAGCTGTATTTATCAACCAAAACATATGTTGTGGGTACCCTAAAACATTTATATTTGGCAGTCATTTCAATTTGGCACTATCTGCCATACAAATGAAAACTGCCAAAATAAAAGACCACAAAAAACAATACCAAATTCATTTACACAATATGCAATAAATAGACAGTCATCCAAAGAATGTTGATGTCTGTATTCTTAAAAGAACTGAAGAGCGGCACTGTCTGCTTCTCCATCATGACAAACGTGATTTAAAAGGGTCTTCTCTTGTAGAATATGCACCCGTAGGGAAGCATAGTCTTTCCTCTAAAAGTAGCCCCGATGAGAAAAGTAAAATACTCAAATGGTACTTAAATTAAGAAACCACCAATATTAAACTATGTCAATATGTCTGTCTACTAAAATAACCAACTTTTGATGTTTAAACTTGATTTACTCTTCATTTTACCACTGTCCATGCTTGAGTTAGGGTGCATTTGCCAACAATGACATGACATAGCAGCCTTGTTATGTATATGTTATATAACAGTAGCTAATGACAATAGTAGAACAGTATGCAGACGCAGATCTCAATGACTGCATCCGGTTCTCAGTTTTTAAGTAAATCTTACTTGTAATTATATGTAGTCTGGGGAACCAGCTCTGTGTAATCCACTACATGACTGCACCTGGTTCTCAGTTTTAAGCAAATCTTACTTGTAGTTATATGTAGTCTGGGGAACCAGCTCTGTGTAATCAACAACATGACTGCACCTGGTTCTCAGTTTTTAAGTAAATCTTACTTGTAGTTATATGTAGTCTGGGGTACCAGCTCTGTGTAATCAACAACATGACTCTTGTCCTCCATCTTTCTGAACACCTGGTATTTCTCCTATGAAAAGATAGGATATTTGATATGTCATAAAACTACGCCACATTTAACCCTTTTCATTCTGGATACCCCAAAATACACATATATTTGCTTGTTTGTTTGATTTGATTCTTTACGTCCCATCGACAATCTTTCAGTTATAAAAGGGCGGGTCTTCCTGGGTTGAACCAGTACTAAGCTAGGATACACGTATATAGTACTTTGGCAAACAGTGAAGACCCAGATGAAATGCCGCATAAGGCGGCATTTCACCATGGTCTGCACTGTTTACTAAGATAAAAGCAATCTCCAGGGACACAAATAGATCATTTTATAGATTTGACTGGCAATCCCCTTAAAATACAAAATAGACTATTCCATACTTATTGCATCAATATGTATGGGAGAGTTCATCAGTATGAAAAGGGTAAAGCTAGCTGAAATAGTATCACATGTTGTCTGTATATTGTTTGTAATGCTAGTCACAAACATGGCAGTCAAGTCAGTATACTACCAAATGATGTCAGCACGTAATGTTAGATCTAGTCCTTTACAGATTTGGCCTGTAAAATATATTTAAGACCAGTGGTAGCTTCAGCTGCTGTCCATTCAAAGGCGGAGGTTCTGTTATTGTTGATTCATGATTATTGTTGCTCCCATTGTTTTACTGTTTTGGGGTTTTGTGTTTGGTACTTGATTTGTAATAAAGGACTCAGTGCCCTTTCTAGTTCTACAATCATCCTGCTGAGGAAGAGAGAGCTGGTTGCTTTTGTTACTTTGTGTACTAGCTGTCATGTGGCTGCTAGTGTTCTGTGTCTCTTCCTCGCGGTGCCGTGGGTTGGTCTGTGGTCTGTGATTGTGACATTTCCTAGTCATACTCACATGCTTTTTTTTTATTTTGAAATAATAATAATAATAATAATAATAATAATAATAATAATAATAATAATATTGCTTATTGTAAAGGTATGAAAGAAATGTAATAGGTGGGTAGATAGAAAAATCTATCGCTCATTAGGCCAAATAAAAGAATAAGTGTGTTTTGCGTAACAGGTCTGAGAATTTTAGGTAGGGTAGGCAAACATATATTTTTTAGTTATCTTTTTTTTCTAGAAAAAAATATAATTTTATGCATTTTGAAAGGCATTTTGCCTTTCAAAATGCATTAAATTGTATTCTTTGCAGAAAACCTGAAAAAAAGTCTAGGTTTCACAAGTAAATATAGGTAGGGTCGGGTCACCCTAAACACAGATATACTTTTATTTGGCCTTAGCAGCTTTTGGCATCACCTGGCAAACCACGTTTTGCAAAACAGCAATCCTCGGAAATATTTTTTATACACACCTCATAACTATGATAGTTTCTAATAATACTGTAAATGTTCTAAAATTTAGAACACTTTTCTCTTTCCATTCTCAAATCAAATGTTAGTTATCAAGGCTGTTCTTCACAAAATGCATGTAAGTATATCAAAAAGGGAAGACTCTGATCAGACTGCGTCTTCAGAAGCAGACTGATCTGGGTCTGGGCTGTTTTTCTAGCCATTTTTGACATGCAACTAGTGTTCACAATTTTAGTAAATTTACAGTATCTGACTAATCTTATGTCAAAAGGATGGTAAAAAGCCAAACAACAGGACTTACCCTTCTGATAGATAATCTCACTTCTTTGGGAACATCTGGTATTATATAGGCCATGATAAACTTCAAAGCAAACACAATATGCTGGAAAAGAAATTCAAATTTATTTAACCCTTAAAGCGCCAAGAAAAAAATGCATTTGAAAATGTCGTCTGCTGCAAAAACATTGCCTAACATTACTGACGAATTAAGTATAGAAGCAAACAGTGTGGACCCAGAACAGACTGCTCCTATAGGAGCAGTCTGATCTGGTCCACACTGTTTGCCATAGAGGCTACTTAAACATTTCAGCAGACGAAAAAAGCAGACGACTTTTGTTGCCATTGGCACATTAAGGGAAATTATCTGTCTTGTTTGATATTTTACATAATTAGAGCTACATTCATGTAATGTAATGTAAGAAAAAGTCAATTAACCCTAACAGGACTTGTTTGGATAATTAATTTCCAACACTGACCTTGAAAATTAAGAGCATGTGCATCAAAACATAAAATTAAATTATGTGCATGCGCCAATGATATATCCATGCAAATTTGATTTAACTCTGCCAACTGGTTCTTATGATATTGCAAACAGTCATGCTGTTGCCAACACAGATGCAGATACCAATGGGAAACAGACCTATTACAAAATGTCCAACATCTCAGTTGGCAGGGGAGATAAACTGGAACCATGTACATGTAATTGAACTGGCAAGAAAATATTTTGCTAAGACATATTGACGTACTCAGCAGAAGAGCGGTAATGATGAAAAGACCCCCCCCCCCCCACCACAAAAAAATGCCTCTCTTCCGTAGAGAGTGAATGCAGAGCAATTTTAAGCAGCATTATACTTTGAGCACTCCTTTTTCTAGTTTAAAATATCTAACTCGTGCAGGATCCTCAAATGTATTGTTTATTCACTTTAACTCTTTGCCAACAGGGAAATTTTGCATGGCTATTTTTTTTTCAAACTCAACCTTTTGAAAAATTCTTTTAAGATTACCATCAAACAGTGTCAAACATTTTGATCCAGATCTGGCCCGAAGTTTTGTCGCTCCTGATCTGGGTAAAATCTGTTAACATAGGTTATCAGCAGCTAACTTAAATAGTTCAAGTTTTAAGCCTATACAAAACAGAATACAGTAAAACCTGCCATAAATGGCCACTGAACAAGAAGACTAAAAATTGGTTTTCAATACCGATTGTCACTTAATGCAGGTCAAAAGTAATTAAGCTACCATTAGTCTTTAAGACCTTTGTTTTGTCTATTTTTGAGTGGCTGCTTAAGACAGGTTTTACTGTATTGTGACAGCATCATACTGCCTTCATTGTGTTTTCTTAACTCACCTCAAATCCTATACAAATCCAGAATCGTGTGACCAAATCATACTGTGAAGCCCACTCCGACGTGAATGCTATAAGAAAACCATTTGAAACTACTCCTATGAGATTCACAAAGTTCAAGATGCCATACCACATCCCTGAAAAATGAAGACAACTATAAAATAACTCCATTACAAGGCAGGGGTTTTTTTCATTCCAAATTATGTTAATCAATCTTGTATAATACAGGTATAAGCCAGTGTTTTGCTAACCAGATGGATCTAGATTTGGTCAGTTTGTTCTGAAGTCTAAAAGAGGGGTTATAAAGCTTACCTCTCTTCCCCTTTCCACTCCAAACCAAGATACATTTCTTAAATACACACACCTGTCCTTTAGTGGAGGTCAACCGTAAACCCTTTAAAGATGGAAAACCCCTGAACAGGTACCTTGGCAAACAGCGAAGACTCAGATGAAATGCCGCATAATGTGGCATTTCATCAGGGTCTGCACTGTTTGCTATAATTAAATCAATCTCCAGAGAAAGAAATATAACATTATTTTGAAATTTTACCCTGTGACTTCTCAATGTATACAGTAGACTAGTCTGACTTAACTGTAACAAACTTTATAGAAAATTCCACTGGGCTAAAAGGGCTCTTTTTATGTAAAATAAAATCTTGAAAGTATTGGTAATGCTTAGCTGGATTCCCACTGAATATTTGTATTCAGGGGTATTCTACCCATATATATAATACCAACATTCAGTTTTTGAAAGCTGCTTTTTTTATTGTTGGAAAAATACAAAACAGGGTCTGCAGTTTGTTTCTTTTCAACATTATTTTTCCAGCTTTACCACAAATAGGTCTCCATATAAGTGCCAACCCTTAATTCGTTTAGCCCTTTCTTATCAATAAATTCATTTGTATATTATTAACTATCATTTGGGGACTACTGTAACAGTTAAATCTCTTAAATTTGAAGTCCAAGGGACTAGAAGTTTTATTTTGAATCATCAGTTACAGAGGTAGACATAAAAATATATTACCCCAAAAAATAATTATTATCATTTTACTTTCTTTCAAACATAAGTTTTAGGCGCATAAAAGAAAATTCTCAGTGAGACGTTTCTTTTATGCGCCCAAAACATATATTATTATAGACAGTTATTAAAATAAATCATAAATAGGCCCTCTTCTCTGAATTCCGTGTAACCCAAATTTATTTCAAATTAGTATTTCGAAAAATCGAAGTTGGAATTTTCAAAGTTTTACAGTTTGTCTAAATCTTGTCTTATCTTTACACAAATATGCCATGTCAGGATGAGACAGATATCTCAAGTAAGTTTTTCGTGGAGATTGATCATGAAATAATTTCTACTGTCATTCTCCTCCCTTCCGCTGAAAGAATCATTCAAGAAGGGTTGTTGTCAGTTACGAGCGAAAGTATGTGCACGAAGTACTGGTTGTTCAAGCTTGCCCAGGAAAAAGTGTGGTTAGGTGAACTGACTGTCCCATAATGACCATAGCTGTTGACTTGGACGTTAAGCAACAAAGCAAAAAAAAAACAAATAATTGACAGTCTTGATACAGGGTTCCCACAGAAATTCAAAAACACAATTCCATGATTTTTACATGATTTTCCATGATCAACAATGTAATTTCCATGACTATTTAATGCACAGCCTCTAACCTCCCCTTTTAACAGCACCTTCACCACGCTGAGCATATATGCGGAATGCAGCAACAACAGCATGCTTGTAGACCATGCATGCATTTTGAAATAATTAAAACTTGAAACCACCAGTAGCCAGAAAACTAGCTGTCCGACAGCTGGTTTTCTGGCTACTGGTGGTTTCTTCAAATAATTTCACAAAATTCCATGATTTTTCCATGATTATTCAGGCTTTTTCAAATTCCATGATTATTCCATGCATGGAACTTTTTTTTAGTGATTTTCCAGGTTTTCCATGATTTCCAGAGCTTGTGGGAACCCTGTTGATAAGTCAGTTGATGACTTGGACTCACCTAAATCTTGAGCAATAAAAGCTACTGGCCGTCGATTGAACCATAGCAATCTTTTGGCATCTATTCTGAGATCTAAAGCTAGCCACACCATGGCTATAAGTGGAGCAAGTGAAAAAGAGGCTGCGAACAACTGAAATAGACAATAATTTGGGGCATAACTATATTTAGGATTTTAATTTGGCGGGGTATATTGTTTGATATGATATGAGCCTCGACATGAGAAAGACTGATCAGCGCCTTTGTTATTCGCTTTTTGAAAAGTATCGTATCTAAGCTTGCTTCAAACGAAATTTAAATTTTATAGTCAGTCTCTGTAGCTGAGGGGACTGGTTTGAGTCTCGCTTTGTCGGAAACACCGAAGACAGTTTTTCTCGCATCACAGCCCATATATGGTCATATCAATGTCAAACTATATACCAAATCTCAGTTTAACTCTTTCCTTGCTAGCAGTGACTTTTGTCGTCTACTGATAGCGTTTGCAAACAGTTTGGACCCAGATCAGGACCAACAGAACATTGTTCTAGATCTTGATCCAATCCATTTGACTGATAGTATTCCGGAAATAATTTTTTGAAAAAGTTAATTTTGAAAAAAAAGTCAGCAGACGACAACAAATGCATTAAAAATCGATAAATGATAACTTTTTCTGAGCATTCTCCAAGACTGGGGCCAACCTTAAAATAATTTTGTTTCCCCTTACCCGAACCTGAATGGGTCCGTCAGTTGGAATTTTTATTTTTTTAATTTCTCAAATTCGATACCCATTAAACTTAATTGTAATTAAATACACAAACAATTTGCTAAGAATATTTTTAAAGATACCAATGCATGTTTACATTCAATTTGGACAATTCTCTAAGATTGCAATGAAATTATAAAAAAAAATACTTGACTGAGAAATGAAATATTTCTTTTTTGGGTAAGGCCTTTTTTCAGGATCGGTGGGGTAAGGAGAAACAAATAAAATTTTAAGTTTGGCCAGAAGTCCCCTAGCTGAGGTTTGTGATAGTTCCTTATGAGGAAATCATTTTTGTGACTGTTTCTCACCATTAGAAATCCATAAATTATAACTTTCTCTGTGTATTCCCCAAGGGTCAAGTACCCAAGCTGAGTTTTGAGATAGTTCCTCATGAGGAAATTATTTGACCTTATTAAAAAGTTCTGTTACTCACCATAAGAAATCCATAAATGATAACTTTCTCTGTGTATTCTCCTAGAGTGAAGTCCCCTAGTTGAGGTTTATGATAGTTCTTCATGAGGAAATTATTAGCTCTCTTGAGGCTGACTGAGTCTTCTTCTTTCTCCACTGATTTTTCTTCATCAACTTTATTTTTACAACAGTTGCTACGACAACAATTGGGACGCATTCGCCACAACCTTAGGCAAAACCTGAATAAAAAAAAGATGAGTTTGTGAAAGACAAGGAATATATGCAATTCATGATATAGCTATACTGAACTATGATTTATTTATTTCTTTAGTAGACCAAAGGTCATGGCCATATATTGCAGTATATTTGAAAAGGGTTTTCCACAAGGCATACCCATGTGAGATATCAGAGCTGTAGGTCCAATAAATCAAATGCTGTAGCCAACGCTGAAGTTTAACCAAATACAATATGCCCCCAAACTTTGATACTGGGGAATTATAAAAAAAAAAAAACTACAGTAAAAATGCAATATTCAACTCAAACTGGGTCAATATATCTCATAGATAAGATAGCAAGCCAAGGTTAGGCCTTAATGAGAATGTACATCCGTTGAGATGGCTATATGGTGACCTTGGATAGTAGATTTTTTACATGCATATAATAAAATATCCTGAATTTGCCATAAGATGCTAAGATGCACTAAAACGTCTGATTATAAGGTCAACCCAGCAAGATTTAACTGTTCAATTAACAAACTTTTCAAGGATAGTTCACACAGCCATCAACAGTTTTCAAGGACAAGTTCATGAAATACTAAACTATATAACCTTTGATGCTTGACAACCAAGTTCATGTTTATATATCAGTATAAAATTAGTGTGTATTAACTCTTCCCTGGCTAGCAATGGCTGCTGTTAATCTTTGCAAACAGTGAGTTCCTTGAAACTTTTGAGTGACCACAACATATATTTTGGTTTCGAAATTAGAGTATATAAGACCTCCATTTTCTGTTACTTTTCAATCCTGTACAAACCCTGAATTACACAAGTATGCTACAGTAAAACCGGTGTAAAATGGCCACTCTCAAAATTACTAAAAATTGGTGTTCAAGACTAATTATAGCTTAATGCAGGTCAAATTATTGCAGAATGCTCCAAGTGGAGCATTCTGCAATACTTTCGACCTTCATTAAGCTACCATTAGTCAGAAATTATATATTTGTTTGGTCTGTCTTTGAGTGGTGGTTTTACACAGGTTTTACTGACTTTACTTTTTGTATGCTGGGTAATATTGCATGCTGTTTGTTGTATACAGGTTTTCCCCCAAAACTAACTCTTTCAAACAAATCTTCAAGGAATACCAACAGAGTGTCAAAATTTTATATCCAGATTTCAGAAAGACACTTTCTGGCCTGATCTGAGTCTGAACTCTTCGCAAAGGCAATTAGTAGACAATACTGGGCTTCAGATTTTTTTCAAGATTGGTGGGCCGAAGTGACCCATGGAGCAAAAAATGGTGGATCATTTTCTGAAATTATGGGCCCCAGCATATAAAACTAAACACAGTTGACATTTTGGTAGTATACTTTATCTACACACTGACACAGACACTTGTATGCATATATTTATACTGACTGCTGATTATACAGTAAAACCTGTCTGAAGCAGCCACTCAAAAAAGAAGACCAATTATCGCTTAATGCAGGTCAAAAGTATTGCAGAATACTCCAAGGGGAGCATACTGCAATCCTTTTTACCTTCATTAAGCTACCATTTGTTATAAAGATCTTTGTTTTGTCTTTTTTTGAGTGGCTGCTTAAGACATGTTTTACTGTATTGATTTCCTACATGTACTTTCTGTTTTGATGAGTTCCTAGACTCACTGTCAGATGAATATTTTTATTAAAGTGAAATATTATCACAACTAAAAAGGATGGGTCCACTGGGCCACTGACTTAGAAACTGATGGGCCATATTTTGGGACAATGACCCGGGCCCACCATAAATTTGAAGGCCTGGGTCACAATATTTAGTTGCCACCAGCTGGGAAAGAGTTAATGAGAGGCTCTGACAATGCCCAATTCCAAAGGATTTAGCAGACATTAATATCAACTTTATGAACCTCAATATCTCTGAGGAATATTGAAAAAGATTAAACTTACGGAACTATGATATCTTTGAAGAATTTTGGGAATGGTTTGACAAGCATGAGCACAAGAACTTGAAATGATAATTGAGACATACAGCTGCCGCCATCACATTCATCTGAGTAAGCTTCGCCGAGGCCAAACACGCCAGAAGTATCAAATCTCTATAAAAGAACGAAAAGGTAAGCATTTATTATTCATAATTAGCAAAAACTCTATATCCCTTTCCTTCATGAATATTCATGCTAGACTCCACCCACTATGAATAATTATACAGTAAAACCTGTCTTAGGCGGCCACTCAAAAATAAACAAAACAAAAGTCTTAAAGACAAAATTTAGCTTAATGAAGGTCTAACCTATTGCAGAATGCTCTCTTGGAGCATTCTGCAATACTTTAGACCTGCATTAAGCGATAATTGGTCTTGAAAGCCAATTTTTGGTCTGCTTTTTGAGTGGCCGCTTAAGACAGGTTTACTGTTTTACTCCATGCGAGCTGAACATTTCATGTACTTCAACAACAGCAGAATCTAGGGCGAAGATTTGGTACCAGTAAAATGCATTTAAGCCCCCCTCGGTGGCTTAGGCTGCTGCCCGTTCTAAGGCGGTGGTTCTGTTGTTGTTGACTTTTTGTTTATTGTTACTCCCATTGTGGGAGTCTGTAATTGTTCTATGTTTTGTTGTACGTTACTTTATGTCCATTCTAGTATTGCAATAATCTTGATGGGGAAGAGAGAGCTGATGGCTTTGCTTAATTTGTCTTCCTGGTGTCTCGTGATGGTTGAGCGGCTCTTCCTCGCGGTGCCACGGGGTTGTCTGCAGTTTGTGATTGTGGTATTTCCTGATCATACTCACTTACTATTTTTACTGTATAAATAAACTTTCATGTTGGTACATAGAAAAAAGAAATTACTTGTCAGGTCCACTTGGGTAGGATCAGATATATCATATTTCCATAAGCAAACAGAGTAGACCCTGATCAGGCAGCTCTTACAAGAGCTGCCTGATCTGGGTCTGCTCTGTTTGCAAAAGCATTAGAAGGCGTCTCTATGAGGTAAAGGGTTAAATGTGCATCCAGGACAGCACACTCTAAGCCCATGCTGTTCAATGGGGTGCAGGTCATACACTATGAAGCAGATATCTCTCAGTCCATCTCCGAAGTACTTTTCTCCATCATTAAGAACTTGAAGTCATTAATATTCAAAGAACAAAGAAATTACTTGTCAGGTCCACATGTGTAGGATCAGATATATCATATTTCCATAAGCAAACAGAGAACAAGAGTACAAGAGCTGCCTGATCTAGGTCTGCTCTGTTTGCAAAAGTATATAAAGGTGTTACATGTCGTCTAAGACAGTACACTCTGAGCCCATGCTGTCCAATGGGGTGCCGGTCATACACTAGGAAGCAAACATCTATCAGCCCATCTCCCAAGTGCTTTACTCCATCAGTAAGAACTTGAAAGTCAATGATAGCTCTTTCAAGCAAGCACCTAAGTGATCCTCTTTAGGGATTTGTTTGACCACCAACAGCTTGAAAATTAATAATAGCTGTATCAAGCAAGCGCCTGTGTAATCCTCCTGAAGTCAAAACTATATCACAAATCTCATAAGGCTATGTAACAAAGTTTTGGTTTGGTTTGGTTCTTTATGTCCCTGTCAACAGCTATGGTCATGTTGGGACGGTCAGTTCACCTAACCACATGATTTTCCTGAGCAAGCTAGACTAAGAGGTTAACCAGTACTTTGTTCACATACTTTCGCTTGTAGCTGACAACAACCCTTCTTAAATCAGCGGAAGGGCGGAGAATGGCCATAGAAATTATTTCATGATCAATCTCCGCGAAAGTATGGAACTGGGCCGGCATCAAACTCACGACCCCTGGATCTGCAGTCAGACACATATCTGCAGTCAGACACGTATCTGCAGTCAGATACGTTTCCAACTGCGCTATGCGGCCCGGTATGTAAAAAAGTGATAACGGCTTGCACCAAATGCCAACTGTTACAAGCATTTTTGTGTCTTTGTAAGAGACCTTGCAAATAATTTAGCTCTACAGACTGTCAGATCTTTCACAAAAAGTAAAACTATTTTCATTTTCTGGTATTTCTTAAGTGTAGTGTACATTTAACATTGAAGCATGTTTTGTTTAACCTAGCCAGATAGTTGTAGTCACTTTAGTGTTCATTTTTCGGATATACACTGTAAAAAAAAATATGCGCGAGTTAACACCAAAAGAACTTCTTTTCACTTATCCTTGAATTTTTTAAGTCATTATGGCCATCTGAAAAGGCCATTGAGGCTAGGTCTTCTGATTTTGTACATATTGCATATGGTTAAAGTCATAATTCTTATAACATACATATTGGTGAAAGTTCAACATTTCCAAAATTGTGAACTTTCGAAATTCAAAATTTAACACATGCAGAATGCCATCAAAATAATAACAATTCCCATTGTAAATGGTCAATTGTCTTAAGACATACTGAAAATATATATGAGAAGATGTTATAATCCGCCTAATTCAGAATTTTGAGGCTGACTTTCTACAGAAAGTCTGCCTCAAAATCCTGAATTCAGGAATAATACTGAAAACTTTCGGCCATGCACACATGCACAGCTTCCTTGTGGGGCTAGAAACTTTGTTAATGTGAAACTGCACAGATGGGCAGGTGCTGATGGCTGATTTATAAGCACCAAAATCTCATGCAATAATATCATGATTCTTATCACAAAATATACACAGAAAAAACTAAACTTTTAGACTTTTTTCTTCGCATTTGTGGATAACCAGGTTTTCTTGAGATATCAACGGAAATTTGAAAATGCCTTTCAGCCGAAATTTTCTGTGTTTCTTTTATGGTTAATATGCCAAAAAAGCAAACCAGAGCATTAAGTTTTATTCTAATCAACTTACCCCTCTAAAGAAAGCGATATAGAAACAAGAAGCATAGCTATTGGCAAACTGGAATGCAAATAGTTTAATGATCAGGGCATCATCATATGCTGTCTGGGTACGGTGGTTCTCTGAAATAGGGTAGGAAAAATAATTGAGCCGCGACATGTGATTTCCAACAATGTGGCATTTTGACAAGTATAGCAACATATGATCATAATGTAATAATAAGATATAGAGGATCTTACACGAGTGCTCATGTTTTATTGAATTTATTAAATGAGTTGGGAAAAAGAGATAAAATGTGAGGCTTGCCCAGCATTTTATCTCTTTTTCCCAACAAGTTTAATAAATTCAATAAACAAGAGCACAAATGTTAGATTCTATTTATCATATGACATTAAAATACTTAAAAATTGCATTTTTGGTGTGAAAACTTCAAGAGTTTCCCTTATTTTACGCAAGGTTATAATTGACATTATTATGTTTCCTGTAAATTTGTAAACCACTTGTGGTTTATTGATTTTATTGCATGGTCTTATATCACTCTCAGATGCGACGTAGTGTGATAAATAGATTTAACCTTTAAAATGCCAGTCACCGCTGCAGCAGACGAATTGAGATAACTTTCTTAACTTTAAAGGAAATATTGTTTTACATTTTATGTGAATCATCTACTAGCAGCAGACGATTTGCATCAAATGTCTTGGCCTACTTGGTTGCTAAAAGAAGAAACAAAAATTTCTGCTTCAAATTTTAGCCCTTAAAGCCCCAATCACAACTGCAGCAGACGACAAATTTTGCAACATCTTTCCTAATTTTCAAAAAAAAAATAGGTATAATATTTCATGAGAATTGTCTGCCAGCAGATGATTCTCATGAAATATTATACCTTATTTTTATCATGTATTTTTTGTTATTTTTGAAAAAGTAGCAAAATTTTAAATAGTCGTCTGCTGCAAATTATAGGTGGCCCCTAATGGGTTAAGAGAAGTTAATTCTACTTACCCCATTCTGTGAGTTTTAAAGCTATCCAATCATAAATCTGAAATAAAAATACAAATTATAAAACTAGAGTGGTAAATATAAGGGAATAATCTGGGGGATATTCGCAAAAGCAGGTTCTGGTAAAATGTTGAAAATGAGCTTGACAAATCAACTATGACAATGGCATATTGTAAAACTTTTCCTCACAATTTTGTATACATACAAAGCTGGATTTAAAAATTGACATAATGAAAAAAGTCAATAAGCAATGCTTATTAGATACCCCCCGCACAGTAAGAGTCACTGAAAAAACTTGGCAATTTATAGTTCGAACAAGGAGACCTTAGTTTTGATAAGAATATTTCAGTAGAATCTGTGCAAACAAAAATTATAAACTCCTTCATGCATATGCTCAATGTGTCTACATTGTATCGTCAAAGTATCAAATTGCTCCATCAAAAGCTTTAGTAGGAGTTGATCGGCCCATAAAGGCACTAATCCATGCATATACAAAAGCCATATAAGGGAATAATTGTCTAAGTTCAACAAAACTTATAAACTCCTTCATGCATATGTTCATTGTGTCTACATTGTATTGACAAAGTATCAAATTGCTTCATCAAAAGCTGTGGTAGGAGTTGATCGGCCCATAAAGGCACTATCAATGCATATACAAAAGCCATATAAGGGAATAATTGTCTAGGTTCTCACAGCTGTCATTTTGTCAAAATTATTTTTTCTGAACCAAACTCCTTCATGCATATGTTCAATGAGTCTACATTGTATCGGCAAAGTATCAAATTGCTCCATCAAAAGCTGTAGTAGGAGTTGATTGGCCCAAGAAGGCACCATCGATGCATATACAAAAGCCTAATAAGGGAAAAATTGTCTAAGTTCTCGCAGCTGTCATTTTGTCAAAAAATATTTTTTCTAAACCAAACTCCTTCATGCATATGTTAAATGTGTCTACATTGTATAGGCAAAGTATCAAATTGCTCCATAAAAAGCTGTGGTAGGAGTTGATCGGCCCATAAAGGCACTGTCTATGCATATACAAACACCTTATTAGGGAAAAATTGTCTAAGTTCTTACAGCTGTCATTTTGTCAAAAATTATTTTTTCTGAACAAAACTCCTTCATGCATATGTTCAATATGTTTACATTGTATAGGCAAAGTATCAAATTGTTCCATTAAAAGCTGTGGTAGGAGTTGATCAGCCCATGAAGGCACCATCTATGCATATACAAAAGCCTAATAAGGGAAAAATTGTCTAAGTTCTCACAGCTGTCATTTCGTCAAAAATTATTTTTTCTGAACCAAACTCCTTCATGCATATGTTCAATGTGTTTACATTGTATAGGCAAAGTATCAAATTGTTCCATCAAAAGCTGTGGTAGGAGTTGATTGGCCCATGAAGGCACCATCTATGCATATACAAACACCTTATTAGGGAAAAATTGTCTAAGTTCTCACAGCTGTCATTTTGTCAAAAATTATTTTTTCTGAACTAAACTCCTTTATGCATATGTTCAATGTGTCTACATTGTATAAGAAAAGTATCAAATTGTTCCATCAAAAGCTGTGGTAGGAGTTGATTGGCCCGTGTATGGCCTATAATAGCATAAGCATAAAGCACTATATTAAAAGCCATTTAGAACTACAAAGGGAAATAACTCTAATATAATTGGCCCCTAGCCCTTACCTTTTTGTCTAAAGTATTTGTCTTGCATATATGAACATGTTTGCAAGGTTTAATGAAAATCCTGCAATGACTCTTCGAGTTATTAAGGAAACAAAGCGTTACGGACGGACGGATGCACGGACGGACGGACGGCGTGAAAACAGTATACCCCCTACAAACAAAGTTTGCAGGGGGTATAAAAAAAAGAGAAACTTAAAATATGAAGTATCATGAGAATTGCATGCAATGCATTAGCTCATTGCCAGATTGTATAAAGTTATGGTAAACATCCTAATATTTTGAAAGTTTAAGCTGCCAGAGGAATTCAAATTTTGTTTGACCGGCAAAAAAAATAATTTATGTGCATTTAGTAATGATTAAACTCTTATATACTTTCCACCTTTCATGGTCCTAGCTTGAATACGGAATTTGCATAGTATTTTATCTATACCTATTACTATAGAAACAACAATTGTCGTAACACAGAAAAAAAAAAACTAACACTGGTGAAATGTAATGGTGAGAGCATTATGCAGTAGTCCCTTTATCATGCTCTGTTTGGGGTCCATACGAATGGATCATGTTATAAGTGAATCAAGTTATAAAGGGACAATATTACCAATACAAGGATAATGGGACTGCATTCTACCATAACTTACCCTGCCAAGGAGAAGAATAGACAAGGCATTGAGCAGAGCTAATATTATGGTGGTTGCAATCAGACACTCTACGGCAGTCATACTGGTACAATAGTCAACACTGACAATAATGGGTCTGCATTGTACCATAACTTACCCTGCCAAGGAGGAGTATAGATAAGGCATTGAGCAGAGCTGATATTATGGTGGTTGCAATAAGACACTCTACGGCTGTCATACTGGTACAATAGTCTACACTGACAATAATGGGTCTGCATTGTACCATAACTTACCCTGCCAAGGAGGAGTATAGATAAGGCATTGAGCAGAGCTGATATTATGGTCGTTGCAATAAGACACTCTACGGCTGTCATACTGGTACAATAGTCTACACTGACAATAATGGGACAGCATTGTACCATAACTTACCCTGCCGAGGAGGAGTATAGATAAGGCATTGAGCAGAGCTGATATTATGGTGGTTGCAATAAGACACTCTACGGCTGTCATACTGGTACAATAGTCTACACTGACAATAATGGGACTGCATTGTACTATAACTTACCCTGCCAAGGAGGAGTATAGATAAGGCATTGAGCAGAGCTGATATTATGGTGGTTGCAATAAGACACTCTACGGCTGTCATACTGGTACAATAGTCAACACTGACAATATTGGGACTGCATTGTACCATAACTTACCCTGCCGCGGAGGAGTATAGATAAGGCATTGAGCAGAGCTGATATTATGGTGGTTGCAATCAGACACTCTACGGCTGTCATACTGGTACAATAGTCAACACTGACAATAATGGGACAGCATTGTACCATAACTTACCCTGCCAAGGAGGAGTATAGATAAGGCATTGAGCAGAGCTGATATTATGGTGGTTGCAATCAGACACTCTACGGCTGTCATACTGGTACAATAGTCTACACTGACAATAATGGGTCTGCATTGTACCATAACTTACCCTGCCAAGGAGGAGTATAGATAAGGCATTGAGCAGAGCTGATATTATGGTCGTTGCAATAAGACACTCTACGGCTGTCATACTGGTACAATAGTCTACACTGACAATAATGGGACAGCATTGTACCATAACTTACCCTGCCGAGGAGGAGTATAGATAAGGCATTGAGCAGAGCTGATATTATGGTGGTTGCAATCAGACACTCTACGGCTGTCATACTGGTACAATAGTCTACACTGACAATAATGGGTCTGCATTGTACCATAACTTACCCTGCCAAGGAGGAGTATAGATAAGGCATTGAGCAGAGCTGATATTATGGTCGTTGCAATAAGACACTCTACGGCTGTCATACTGGTACAATAGTCTACACTGACAATAATGGGACAGCATTGTACCATAACTTACCCTGCCGAGGAGGAGTATAGATAAGGCATTGAGCAGAGCTGATATTATGGTGGTTGCAATAAGACACTCTACGGCTGTCATACTGGTACAATAGTCAACACTGACAATATTGGGTCTGCATTGTACCATAACTTACCCTGCCAAGGAGGAGTATAGATAAGGCATTGAGCAGAGCTGATATTATGGTGGTTGCAATCAGACACTCTACGGCTGTCATACTGGTACAATAGTCAACACTGACAATATTGGGACTGCATTGTACCATAACTTACCCTGCCGAGGAGAAGTATAGATAAGGCATTGAGCAGAGCTGATATTATGGTGGTTGCAATCAAACACTCTACGGCTGTCATACTGGTACAATAGTCTACACTGACAATAATGGGTCTGCATTATATTATAACTTACCCTGCCAAGGAGGAGTATAGATAAGGCATTGAGCAGAGCTGATATTATGGTGGTTGCAATCAGACACTCTACGGCTGTCATACTGGTACAATAGTCAACACTGACAATAATGGGACAGCATTGTACCATAACTTACCCTGCCAAGGAGGAGGTTAGATAAGGCATTGAGCAGAGCTGATATTATGGTGGTTGCAATCAGACACTCTACAGCTGTCATACTGGTACAATAGTCAACACTGACAATAATGGGTCTGCATTGTACCATAACTTACCCTGCCAGGGAGGAGTATAGATAAGGCATTGAGCAGAGCTGATATTATGGTGGTTGCAATCAGACACTCTACAGCTGTCATACTGGTACAATAGTCAACACTGACAATAATGGGACAGCATTGTACCATAACTTACCCTGCCAAGGAGGAGTATAGATAAGGCATTGAGCAGAGCTGATATTATGGTGGTTGCAATCAGACACTCTACGGCTGTCATACTGGTACAATAGTCTACACTGACAATAATGGGTCTGCATTGTATCATAACTTACCCTGACAAGGAGAAGTATAGATAAGGCATTGAGCAGAGCTGATATTATGGTGGTTGCAATCAGACACTCTACGGCTGTCATACTGGTACAATAGTCAACACTGACAATAATGGGTCTGCATTGTACCATAACTTACCCTGCCAAGGAGGAGTATAGATAAGGCATTGAGCAGAGCTGATATTATGGTGGTTGCAATCAGACACTCTACGGCTGTCATACTGGTACAATAGTCAACACTGACAATAATGGTACTGCATTGTACCATAACTTACCCTGCCAAGGAGGAGTATAGATAAGGCATTGAGCAGAGCTGATATTATGGTGGTTGCAATCAGACACTCTACGGCTGTCATACTGGTACAATAGTCAACACTGACAATAATGGGTCTGCATTTTACTATAACTTACCCTGCCAAGGAGGAGTATAGATAAGGCATTGAGCAGAGCTGATATTATGGTGGTTGCAATCAGACACTCTACGGCTGTCATACTGGTACAATAGTCAACACTGACAATAATGGGTCTGCATTGTACCATAACTTACCCTGCCAAGGAGGAGTATAGATAAGGCATTGAGCAGAGCTGATATTATGGTGGTTGCAATCAGACACTCTACGGCTGTCATACTGGTACAATAGTCAACACTGACAATAATGGGACAGCATTGTACCATAACTTACCCTGCCAAGGAGGAGTATAGATAAGGCATTGAGCAGAGCTGATATTATGGTGGTTGCAATCAGACACTCTACGGCTGTCATACTGGTACAATAGTCTACACTGACAATAATGGGTCTGCATTGTATCATAACTTACCCTGACAAGGAGAAGTATAGATAAGGCATTGAGCAGAGCTGATATTATGGTGGTTGCAATCAGACACTCTACGGCTGTCATACTGGTACAATAGTCAACACTGACAATAATGGGTCTGCATTGTACCATAACTTACCCTGCCAAGGAGGAGTATAGATAAGGCATTGAGCAGAGCTGATATTATGGTGGTTGCAATCAGACACTCTACGGCTGTCATACTGGTACAATAGTCAACACTGACAATAATGGGACAGCATTGTACCATAACTTACCCTGCCAAGGAGGAGTATAGATAAGGCATTGAGCAGAGCTGATATTATGGTGGTTGCAATCAGACACTCTACGGCTGTCATACTGGTACAATAGTCAACACTGACAATAATGGTACTGCATTGTACCATAACTTACCCTGCCAAGGAGGAGTATAGATAAGGCATTGAGCAGAGCTGATATTATGGTGGTTGCAATCAGACACTCTACGGCTGTCATACTGGTACAATAGTCAACACTGACAATAATGGGTCTGCATTTTACTATAACTTACCCTGCCAAGGAGGAGTATAGATAAGGCATTGAGCAGAGCTGATATTATGGTGGTTGCAATCAGACACTCTACGGCTGTCATACTGGTACAATAGTCTACACTGACAATAATGGGACTGCATTGTACCACAACTTACCCTGCCAAGGAGGAGTATAGATAAGGCATTGAGCAGAGCTGATATTATGGTGGTTGCAATCAGACACTCTACGGCTGTCATACTGGTACAATAGTCTACACTGACAATAATGGGACTGCATTGTACCACAACTTACCCTGCCAAGGAGAAGTATAGATAAGGCATTGAGCAGAGCTGATATTATAGTGGTTGCTATCAGACACTCTACGGCTGTCATACTGGTACAATAGTCTACACTGACAATAATGGGTCTGCATTGTACCATAACTTACCCTGCCAAGGAGGAGTATAGATAAGGCATTGAGCAGAGCTGATATTATGGTGGTTGCAATCAGACACTCTACGGCTGTCATACTGGTACAATAGTCAACACTGACAATAACTCGGTACACCACTACTGCTGCTACACTGATCAACACAATAGACACCTAGAACAGTAACAGAGAAAGATAATGATTAAGGTTTAAAAACCTATCCTGAAGTTTAGTAATTCAAATCTTAAAATTTGCAGTATGCCTATAAAATAGTCACATTTTTTTTTCTTTTTAATGGTCAATTGTCTTAACCCATATAAGCCTAAAGTCCTTTTTGTGGGACATAGGCAAACAGTGAAGACCCAGATCAGAAGCCACATTCTGCGGCGTCTAATCAGGGGCTCCACTGTTTGCTAACAGAATGTTCGATTAAAATTTGAATTAAAGTGAAAAATACCACCCAACAACCCTTAAAATGCAAATGGACTGGCCCAATTGATAAGAGAGGGAAATTCCATTCCTCTTAAATGGGTTAAGATAAACTACTTTTATTTGCCTAATTCGGTATTTTGAGGCTGACTTTTTATAGAAAGTCAGACTCAAAATGATGAATTTCACTAATAATCCTGAAACCTTTCAACCAATTATGACTATGGTTAAGTTGATTGCTGAGTTCTTCATAAAAAGGTATTTTTCCCCGTAAACAACCAAGCTATGGACACCATTTTGTCACAAGTATCATGAGAAAAATATCTTGAAAGTAAACTCTTTCATTCTTGAACAGATTAGTCTAAGTTTTCTCCCCAAGCAATCCTCACCAGCGGTGCTCATGTGAAGGGCATATTGGATGTGATTTTGGCATGAGTACCACTCAGGGTAAGGCACAGGAGGGTGAAACTACTTTGAAATTGCATTTTTTTGCGTGAAAACACTAAGATATTGCCATATAATATGCAACGTTATTAATACATAGCGTTACCAAAAGGTTTATCAATTTAAGTAGATGGTGTTATAACACTCCCAGATGCGACATTATGTGATAAAATGTTCAACAGCATGCTAAAATAGCAAGTCATTAATTTTATCATTTGCTAGAGGCACTAGTCAACTTCACTTTTCTCTGCTAATGAACTCTGTTTCTTTGTTTTTTATAACTCAAATAAGAAAATTGAACAAAATGAATACCCTACTTATATTGCAAAAGATTGTGTGTCAAAAATATTCTGTCACCACATTAAAGCTACCTTGCAAACATCATGGATCCAAGAGCCTGCTGACTAGGATGTACACTGTTTGCTGTGCAGTATATGCTATTTTAGATTTTTTGGTTGACTGTGAGAGTAACTTGTTTTCACTTGATCAAAATAGCTTTTTGGAGAAAAAAATAGCATTTAGGAAATTAGCAAGTGAAAAATATGATCCCTGATAAAGTTTATGAATTATTCAAATTTATTTATTTTAAAATTGGGTGAAAAAATATCAAAATTATCTCTAAAATGTGTATAACATAATGTCAATGTTTTCATATGAACATTATAGGTGGCTGAAAAAACCTTCGTTTAAAATGGATAATTTCCATTAAAAATGAGATAAAGCATCGTATCGAATGACTTAATAGTCAAAATTGTTAAGTTTCTTATAATTTGGTTTGGTTTGATTCTTTATGTCCCAGTCAACAAGTTTTCAGTCACGCCAGGATGGGTCTTCCTGATGTCTTGCACAAGGACACAATGCAGTGACTCCATCGGCATTGAGGCTCAAACCAGCAACTATTCAATCCCAGTCCAATGCCTCCCATCTGAGCCACTGCGCTCTGCCAAAAAAATTCAAATAAACCGAAAGTCAATAATTGTTAAATATACTCACCATAAAGATTAATGCTGAAGCTGAGAGAAAGAATTTAATCAACTGCCTCTTAAATGGATAGAACCAGTTGTCCTCCCTTGTAACAGGGTCCTGAAAATATAAAGTTACATTCATGAAGCATAACAATTGTAATCAAAGTACTGAGAGTATTGATGGGGACCATGAAGATTAATGCTGAAGCTGAGAGGAAGAATTTAATCAACTGCCTCTAAAAGGGATAGAGCCAGTTATCCTCCCTTGTTACAGGGTCCTGAAAATACCAAATATACATTCATGACGCATAATATTTGTGAAAAAGATTATTAACATTGGCAGGCAAGGTCTTAAAACAACCAAAATATATTTCTGACGCTTAACATAAAGCCCACTGGCAGCAAAATGCAATCATGAAGTATGATCTTTCTATTACAAATGGGTAGCACTAGATAATATTTGGGTACTATGCAAGTTTGGTTAAAATTCAGCCACTGGTTCGGAAGACAGTGTGTGGAAATGGCTTATTTATACAGTCTTTATAAAATGGTCAAGGTCACAAAATTCTTATCAACTCTTCTCGCCCTCCCAACAATGTATCTATGCAGGTTCGGTCAAAATCCATTCACTGGTTCTGAAGATAACGTACAGAAACCCTATTTTGGACATTTCAATGTGTCAGTGTGACATTTAAAATAACATCAAGGTCACCAAAATCTAATCAACTCTTTCCTCCCTCCCAACAATGTATCTTTATAAGTTTGGTCAAAATCCATCCACTGATTAAGAAGATAACACACGGAAACGAGCCTAAATAGACGCTGATGGGATCCGCACCCAAAACAACATGTCCCTCAACCGAAGGGACAAGTATAAAGAAAATTAATGCCTTCTGTAATTCATATCTTATTAATTATTTTAAACTTGCATGTTGTTTGGAAAACAGCCCGGATCTAGATCTACACTGTTTTTCTGGTTTCATACTGTTTTAAAAAGATATATACATGTATGGGCTAAGCTAAGTTGTTGTGCATTATCTGCTCTTTGAGATAAGTAAAATTTTCTTTGGAGAAGTTCATTATGGACTTTTACTTGGCCCTGGGCAAGTATAAAAGTTTGCTATTTCCACACCACTGTCATGGATAACAATATCAGCATTATGAGAAAACCTTTTGACCCAGCACATGAGGGTTTGCTGCTAATCACATAGGCAAGCAGTGAGCCTGTGAAAACACAGGATTTGAATTATATCCGCAAAACCAGACTGTATGAAGAATGATTGACACTCTAAATTAGACAGCTCACAAAATATTTTTGCTTATTTCTAATGCTTACAATCATCTAGAAATACCTTACAGTCATCTAGAAATATGCACACACAGCTATCTAGTACAGTAGAACTTCAATGGCTCAAACAGGCTTGGGACCAAGAAAAATAGTTCTAGTCAAGGGTAGTTCCAGCCATCCAGGGTGGATTATGCATAAAATGACATGAAGGGACCATAATTATAGTTCTAGCCAGCCCAGGTGAATGGGCCATCAGAGTTCGAGTCATTGAAGTTTTACTGTAGTTTTAGATGACAATATTTTGCCTTCATTTATGTCCAAGCTTTCTGCTTGCAAGCAGTGGAGATTCTGACAGGACTGCATTATTTTGCAGGTTTGTCTGATACTTTGCTGCTGGCATATGTGATAAGAACCAAATCTGATGAGATGGCTTATAAGGGCCTTGATGCGACAAATTCTGTCTTCAGAATATCAGATAAAGTGAGATTCAAACTAGCCTGCTCAGCTACTAAGACTAGCTAGAAATCTGAAATTTTGCTTGTATCAAGTCTAGATATGATACTTTCCAACAAGCAAATAACAAAAGTGCTGATCAGACTGCAGAGATGCGCAGGCTGGTCTGTGCCTTTGTTGTTTGCAAACCCCGAAAACAAGTTTTCTCATAAGTTTTCCCTGAGGCCAATATGTTCTAGGTGTATGTATGTTGTATGTTTGAGTATTACTGTATATGTTCTAAAATTTTGAACACTTTTCACTTTCTTTTCACAAATGAAATTTTGGCTTCACAAAATGCTTGTTAGAATAGCAAACAGGGAAGACCTTGATCAGACTGCTTCTTCAGAAGCAGTCTGATCTGGGTCTGCTCTGTTTGTCTATGTCTTTTTGGCAGGAAACTAATGTTTTGAAATTTAAATACATTTTTACCATACCTGTTTAACTTTGGTTCCAAAGAATTCAGGTCTGTCAGGCTCATTAGCTTCATAATTATCAACATCCCATTCATATGCTAAAGTAGCATTTTGTCGCTTCCAAAACTCCAAAAATATTGTACCTGTAAACAGTAAAATAACTCAATGTTGATTGGTCTGCAGAAATTAACCCTCGTCGTCTGCTTTTCTCGTCTGCTGAAATGTTTAAGAAGCCTCTATGGCAAACAGTGTGGGCCCAGATCAGACTGCTCCTATAGGAGCAGTCTGTTCTGGGTCCATGCTGTTTGCTTCCATACTTAATTTGTCAGTAATGCTAGGCAATTATTTGCAGCAGACGACTTCAGCAGACAACATTTTCAGATTATTTTTTTCTTGGCGCTTTAAGGGTTAAGCACTAACTTGACAGCATAAATGATCTTTTACAAACCTTTATGAGAATTGCCCCAAGGACGGCACAATGTACTTTAAGAGAATTGCTTTCTTAGGGCAATAATGTTAAGACAATTAGCTCCAAGCCCTTACTTTTTCTTATGGAAGTAAATTTAATTGATGTTAACGACTGTAAAAAAAAGGTTGATTATAAAGCAATAAGGTTTAAGGGATTACTGTATTCAAAAATTTTCATTTAGGGAGGGATATCATCGGATATAGGGTCAGAAATTTAGTTTTACGGTGACACACAAGCGGAGCAGTAAAACATGATTTCTGAACGTATATCCGACAATATACCTCCCCAAATGAAAAATTTGAATATGATTACCCCCTTTCTAATGCATTTCTGCAGTTATATCTCAAACTGGAGCATTGCAAGCTGCTAAGAGCTGCATGTCATCCAACCATATTTAACGTAATTAGTGATGTCAAACTATTTCCGACAATATATACTGTCGCAGATTTTGATGTTATCCAACCATGTCACAAAAGCAAGTACATAAGAATTCAAGATATCAAGAAAGTGCACACAAAGAGCACACATTTTTAACCTTTGTTCAGACTCCACTGCACTTAATGTCTACTTTAGTTCAGACTAAATTGTAGATTTAGGATAAATGATCCCCTATTACGGCAAAGCTAATAAAGGAATGGCATCTAGCCCTTACATGTTCTTCTGAAGTTACATTTTATTGATAACATAACAACATGGCAGATGATGAATCTTTAACCAGCAAGACTTTTTAAGACATTAGGAAAATACAGTTAAACCTGTGTAAAACGACCACTCAAAAATAGACAAAACAAAGATCTTAATGACAAATGGTAGCTTAATGAAGGTCAAAAGTATTGCAGAATCCTAATAAGTTTATGTACTAAAAAAGCAATTTCAAACATATATGTGGGTAAAAAAACTTTATTACTGAAAGAAAAAGCAATTGATAACAAGTAAATTTGATAACTAATAGATATAAATGCCAAAATTATGTGAGATTTTGTGAGATTCTGCAATATTTTTGACCTGCATTAAGCGATAATTGGTCTTGAAAATCAATTTTCGGTTGTTTTGAGAGTGGCCATTTTACACAGGTTTGACTGTACACACAAGGTGCAATTACTGTCAACTTTAATTCAGATTCTACTATAGCTCTAAGAAACTTTGACCCCAAGAATTGGCCTCTAGTCCTTTCCTGTTGTTATGAAGGTACATCTTAATGACATGAAGAAATGGATGATTATACTACAATATATCAGGAAATTATAACCTGTCACCCCTCAATATGTAAATTGGACCATCCCGTCTTTATTGTATATAGCTTGATGGAAAATTTCATTTGTCTGAAAAGGGTAAATATGGACCTTTTTCATTTTGTTTTAGCAAGAACTGCTTCAAATAAGGTTTTCATAAAATTTTGGACAAATTGTTTGGCTAGTTCTATTAGAATCACGGTTTTGTTTTGTTTGATTTCATTCTTTACATCCCATCAACAATCTTTCAGCTATGTAGGGACAGGTCTTCCTGGGTTGAATCAGTACTAAGCTAGGATTAATGTTCTTGCTCAAGGACACAACACAGTGACGTGGGTGAGGCAAGAACCTATGGCCCCTCCGTCTCGAGTCAAGCACTCTACCACTGAGCCACCTGCTGCGCTCCTTAGAATTACAGTAAGCTGTTTATATGGGAAACTAATGAACCAATTGTTTAGTTAACAGTGCAGACCAGTGTGAACCAATGACACCTATGTTTTCTATTAGTGATATGAATATTACTAAAAGTGCCAATACCAGCAAAATAACTCACCCCATAAACAAATAACAAGGGCGAAAAATGGCGTAACTTCGTTGTCGAATGAACCTCTAACAGACTGATATAATTCTTTCAACTGCCATCGAAATCTGAAATACATGATGCAGGGTGCATACAGGCAAGCTTGAGTAAAATTCAAGGACTTTTCAAGGACTTCTAAAGCCTATCCTAAAGTTTTCAAGGACTAAAAGTTTATGGAAACTAGAAATGTTAGACTGAGATTATGGAAAAATTAGTATAAAATTGTTGTGCCTTTATTTGGTACAGCAAAAGCTGCACCAAATAAAGGCACAACATTTTTATTCTGATTTAGATCTCTATCAACAGTGTTAATTCCTACAGAAAAAAAGAAAATTCAAGGACTTTTCAAGGGCTTTGTGTGATTTTACAATACTTTTCAAGGCATATTTAAGTTTATATTCAAGTACTTTTCAAGCCTGTGCAAATCCTGAGATGTGAGTAAAAACATTAAGAAAGAAGATCATGCATACCTTGGTCTGTTGGCAAGAAACCCTGATTTGATTGGATTCAAACAATAAAGGTATAAAATCAGTTTGAGGCTTTATGCCCCAGTCAACAGCTATGGTCATGTCGAGATGGTCAATAACCTAACCACACTTATTTTCCTGGGCAAGCGTGACACAGAAGACACCACAAACGAGAGCCAAGAGGTCAGCCCTTTCCCAGCAGGTGACCACAAAGCACATATAAACAGACACGCACAAAGACATAGCAAACACAAGACAGAACAAAAACATAAAAGATCCAAAAAAGAAGTACCGCCTTGGAACGGTCAGTAAAATATACCTTCTTCAATCAGCAGAAGGAGGAGAATGACTGTAGGAATTATTTCATGACCAATCTCCATGAAAGTATAGGGCCAGGTCATTGGATCTGAAGTCAGTTTCACTACCCACTGTGCTGTGGGCTCGGTTTAAAGTAAGTAAGGGTGCAAAGATCAGGAATCAATACAATCAAGTACCACATCTGACCCAGGATACCAATGGGAAAGTGACAAACTCACAGTTATACACCACAAATGAGAGCTAAGAGGTCTGCCCTTTCCCAGCAGGTGACCACAAGGCACAAATAAACAGACACGCACAAAGGCACAACAAACACAAGACAGAAAGAACATAAAAGATCCACAAAAGAAGTACCGCCTTGGAGCCGTCAGTAAAATATTTTACTGGAGGGCTAAAACCGGTTTCACGGTGCCAACCTTACCCTTAATCATACTGCTCCTTCGAGAGCATGCTAGTCTGGGTTTTAGCTATTTGATCAGGTCTATCAGTCTGAATTCTGAATATTTTTGGCAAAAATGCTACTTACTCTTCCTGTGCAGTTAAATTGGTTGGCATCTCAGAGGCTTCCCTACTTCTTGATATACTGCAATAAAAACAGTTAAACCTGTGTAAAACAGCAACTCAAGAATAGACAAAACAAAGATCCTAATGACAAATGGTAGCTTAATGAAGGTTGAAAGTATTGCAGAATGCTCCTCTTGGAGCATTCTGCAATACTTTTGACCTGCATTAAGCAAAAATCGGCCTTGAAAACCAGATTTTGGTATTTTGGGAGTGGTCGTTTTACAAAGGTTTTACTGTAAACTAATATCAAAGTGGGCGAATGCACAATTAGCTAAATGATATGCTACACAAAGGGGGTTTATGCTTAAACGCATAATTTCTGAGGACAAAAGTAACACCCAATGCTTATGGGTTTTTTTTTACCTTACTTTATCTTTACCATTCTGCTAGGCAGATAAAAATCTGTCATGATGAGGGGATAACATGCTCTCCATGTCGTCATTAAGAGGCCCTTAAAGGGTTTTGTTCTTTTCAGAGGATTACCTATATGTATAATACATGTGCCTTTGTACTAAATATACAGTTTAGTAGTAATATTCCCAGTTGGGCCACCTTTCTGTCTGATGAGCAATTCTGATATGCATGATTTGGGTGTAGAGAGCATACATGCCATAACTCACACTATGAGATAAATCTCACAGAATTTGACTCTTCTGAAAGCCGATTCCAACAAGATTTTCAAATCTCAGGGGAATTTTCAGACCATCTTAAAGCACATTTTATAAAGAAATAATCATAAATCACACTTTAGTGTGTTTATCACAAGTTTCTTACACTAAAATAAAAGCTTTTTTGGTTATTTTGGGGAGTTCCAAAGTGATTTTTGAGGAAATCTCACATAATTTTATCAAATCTCATTTAATTTTTTGGTTTATCTCACAGATTTCAGTCCACAGATTATGGCATGTATGAGGGAGTCTTTTATAAGTTTCAATCCTAATAGCCACTTATTAATTAGATGTCTTTAAAGATCCAAGAGGACTTCAACATATTACAAACTTTATGTCCTTTTCCATTTTAGGAGAAAATAAGGCTTGATCTATCATGTGCTTCATCTGATGTCAAATGATTAACATGAAGAATCAAGCCAGAATACAATTTTAAATTTATCTCTATGTATACAATGGAAAATATGGGGGCAATTAAACAGCACCCTGGAATTTTACAAAGGAATCATAGAAAAATGACTGTGAAATGGTTATTTTCCTATCATTCCTTTGTAAAACTGTCCTTTTATAACACAATTCACTTATAACACAGTCCATTCCTATAGACCCCAGCATTATAAAGGCATTGCACTGATTCACCTATTAGATTTTCTCTCTCAGAAAATCCCATAAACCTGGACCTGTCTTATAAGACAGGTCTAGCCATTTGGGATTGTTCTGAAAGTATATACCAATCCCATTTGGGCCTTATCATAGAAATCTGTCTTCGGGGTTTCCAATCAATTTAGACTCAAACCACTGTGCTAAGCTACAGATATCAATTGAAATTTTGTGTGAAGCAAGTTTGGCTATTTAATTTTCCAGAGATGCCGCGGATACACAGGCTGGCCTGTGCCTTTGTTATTCGCATGCAACAAAGTTAGATTTTCAGGCACCAAGGCCAATATTTTAGGTGAATTATTACAATAAGAGTGGATGATAAGTACAATCCTATCATGAAAGGGGTTAATAACTGTACCTGACAGTAAGCCCATATATAAAGCATGCCACTCCAAACAACATGGGTAGCCAGAGACTTGTCAGCAACATCCCTGCCCAGGCAAAATACAACCCTATCTTCTCTCCAAAATAATTCCTTATCTTCCACAATGGCTGAAACTTCCACCACCGCACCCAAGTATCATCCATCTCTTTTCTAGGGTCTTCAATAAGGTTTCTCTTGTCAGCAGCCATGTCAGTTTTCTTTGGGTCCTTATCTTTATCCTCCTTTTCTGCCATAAGGTTAGAATCTTCATGCAGCACAAAAGCATCCTCATACACATCTTTCATCATAAGGTATGGCAAACCTATAGAAAAACATCATTTAATAGTACATATAATTGCACAGTCTGATCTGTAACTAACATGCCTTTTGTGTAAATTATTGCCTGAAAATACTAAAGAGTACACACAGGTGGTACAACATAATGACTTCATTTTGAGATGGTACTAAAATCATTCATATTGCGATGACCAATTTTGAGTACTTCAAATTTGGTATGGCAACTATCTCCCTTCTTCAAATTGCCCTGATCAGCATTGAATACATCCTTTTAGTATGCCAAATAAATAATTATACTTTACAAAGCAATGGCAAATTTTTAGGTCCTTCCCTTTGGGATGGCAACTTAACCATCCTACTTTACATTGCAGCAACCATTTAGGTCCTTCCCTTTGGGATGCCAACTTAACCATCCTTCTTTACATTGCAGCAACCATTTAGGTCCTTCCCTTTGGGATGCCAACTTAACCACCAACTTAACATTGCAACAACCATTTTAGGTCCTTCCCTTTGGGATGCCAACTTAACCATCCTTCTTTACATTGCAGCAACCATTTAGGTCCTTCCCTTTGGGATGCCAACTTAACCATCCTTCTTTACATTGCAGCAACCATTTAGGTCCTTCCCTTTGGGATGCCAACTTAACCACCAACTTAACATTGCAACAACCATTTTAGGTCCTTCCCTTTGGGATGCCAACTTAACCATCCTTCTTTACATTGCAGCAACCATTTAGGTCCTTCCCTTTGGGATGCCAACTTAACCACCAACTTAACATTGCAACAACCATTTTAGGTCCTTCCCTTTGGGATGCCAACTTAACCATCCTTCTTTACAATGCAGCAACCATTTAGGTCCTTCCCTTTGGGATGCCAACTTAACCACCAACTTAACATTGCAACAACCATTTTAGGTCCTTCCCTTTGGGATGCCAACTTAACCATCCTTCTTTACATTGCAGCAACCATTTAGGTCCTTCCCTTTGGGATGCCAACTTAACCATCCTTCTTTACATTGCAACAACCATTTTTAGGTCATTTCCATCGGCAACTTAAAAATAAATGTTAAATCGATGGGTTACAAAATACATGTAATTACAATTTTACACTAGTAAAATTTCCTTATCTGGAGCTATGCTTTTCTTGTCTGAGATATTTGGTTCTGATACCCAAAGAGATAAGAAGACAAAAAGAGGATCACAAGGTCCTGAATTGCTTACCTGAGTCTGGGGTGAAACTTGATGGACACGTTCGGTAAGCTGGGTAATCAAGAATTTAGCATGTTTTTGCCATCTGCAGATTTTTTTTATAAATGACCTTTTCAAACAAATCTTTAAAGAATACAGTTCGAATCTAGACCAAGCTTGACATTTTGTCTTGCCTGCTCTTGGTCCAGACTCAGGGCTCATACTGCCATTAGCCAGTGTAGCAATTAGCTACTAAAAATGAAGAGTGGCTACGAATATAAGTCATTGGCTAAAAGAACACTCTAGATGAGTAAAATATTACATATTTGCGAAAAATGTATTTTGATCAGCTTTTGGATTTTCAAATATTGCTTTTATTATTCCTTCACACTTTATTATTGTGCCATATTTTACGCTTTGGATGCTGGATTTTTTCAATACCATCCAGGTGTCAAACAATTTGGATCCAGATCAGGCCCGACATCTGGGTCCAAACTGTTTGCAAAAGTTATCAGCAGACAACAAAAGTCGCCCCTAGGGGGCAAATAGTTAAATACAAAACAACTTGTTGATACTACTTTCTGGCTAAAACATTGGCTAAAGTTAATTTCATTTGGCTCCAACTTTTTCAGTTGGCTAAAGTGTTGGCTACAACAAATTCTGAGCCAGGGTAAGCCCGGAGACTGTTTGCAAAATATATCAACAGAGGATAAAATACATCAATATAGCTGGAAAGGAGTTCATCTGTTTAAGTCAACTGGAGGAATTAATTTTCAATTTATATGTTGTTGATCAGTTTTTTTAAATACTTATGTCAGAATTTTTTTATAAGTTGATTTACGGGAATTTTTTTCAAATTAAGGGTCAGGGGACGAAAAAAAATAAATAAAAAAGCTCTGAAAATGATTTATCTCAAGAAACAGTAAACTCCAGAAACAGTAAAAATAGTAAGGAAAACCAACAGTCTGTATTAAATCTTTAAATATTTTATTATTTTCCTAAAAATCTGGACAGGACAATCACTTTTTAAAGTGTCACTCAAAAATACACAGAGAGAACCTCAAAAATATTTTTTTTTAACAAACCAAATAATATTTAGAGTCGGCGGATAAAATATACAAATAATTTAAGGTTTTTTTTCTTCTACTTTACAGAAAATTACAGGAGGAGGGCTCATAAATCAACTAATAGAAAAGTTCTTGCCTTATTCAATCCTAATAGAATATTATGTAAAAAAACAACAGTGAAAATCCTGACAAATGCCACTTTGTGTGGCATCTAATCTGCTATAATTGCACTTTTTGCTTACCCTCAGTCTTAACATGACCTTGGAATCTAAACAAGAATACCTCATCATGAAGTTTCTATGCAAGTTTGGAATAAATCCATCCATTGTATCTTGACAGGCTAGCTTAAATCTAGCCAAGAATACCACATGAAGTGTGGCCATGCAAGTTTGGATGGACTCTCTCCATAAATTCATCTAAGTCATTCTGTGACCTTGCAATTTTTCCTAAGTCTTCAAAACCCATTCAGCTCATAATCACCTCACAGTGATGCATCAAAAAAAAAAGATTGTACAGTAAAACCTGTCTTAAGCAGCCACTAAAAAGTAGACAAAACAAAAGGTATAAGACAAATGATAGCTTAATGAAGGTCGAAAAAATTGCAGAATGCTCCCTTGGAGCATTCTGTAATACTTTTGACCTGCATTAATAGCCATAATGGGTCTTGAAAATCAATTTTTGTCATCTTTTTGAGTGGCCGCTTAAGACAGGTTTTACTGTAGCAAACTTTTGCATTACATTATACAATTATTTGGCTTTCCTGAAAACACATGGTATCACCTAAAAGCATATGATTTTCTTGTATTTATTTGTCAATTACTTTGTCAATTAAGTTTCTAAATGAGGCAATTGTTCACTATGATGTTATTGTGATTGAAGATAAAAATGTCACTATAGAAAAGTCCTTAAAGCAAAATACACTAATAGGTAGCTTAAATAACATGCATATGTTGTTTCCATGAAATTTCTTGACGAATCCTTTATATTGAAATCAAACTATTACTTAATGCCACTTTCTTTGATAGGAAGAAATTTAGCACAACATGTTGACTGGCTCCAGTCCTTAAAACAAGTTTTCATCAATGTGCCATATCATATACTTGTAGCTAGCCTTACTCTGATGGTTCTGTTTTAAAGCAGAGTCATCAAAGTAAGACTAGCTACAAGTATATAATATGAAACATTGATGAAAAATTGATTTAAGGACTGGAGCCAGTCTACACAACATGGTATTAAAACATGTAGATTACTATGGGTTACATAAAAACACGTGCAAGTTAGAAGTGGCCTAGCCAATAATCTTTTAGCAGATGATTCATCCACTGTTCCTTTTGAGTATCAAACATTACATGTATCTAACATTACGTAACAATGTTGCTGTTCAAATCTACCCAATGTCTGAAGTTATTAAACATGACCCTACCATGTTATCTGTTAATTTTAGTGTTTAACCCTTTGTATTCTGATGGTTTTTCTAATACATAGAGAATACTAGGTGAGTGTCTTTTGATATCAAGTTTACCAGGCAAGGCTTTGAGAATGCTTGTTGACATCGCGAGGCTTGCCGGGCGATGCAACATGCGTTCTCAAAGCCGAGCCTGGTAAACTTGATATTAAAAGATGCCAACCTGGTATTCTATTTATCAGCTTGCCCATTGTTTCACTCTTCAAACTAGCGATTATGTTGCAAATTTCAATTTTTGTGTTGATTCAGCGCCCTAAGCAACATCGTTCAAAAGAGCAACGTCATCATGACCTGTTAAAGGCACATGCCCTGAGATAGACAACGTTTATCAAGCAATGTGCAAGAAAGCAGTTGATATGCGAGGTAATTGATAAATCTTGATACAATAAGGATAAAATTGCCCATTCTGTACTTTATGGGGTCAAGGTAGATGTTACTAAATATATTTCTGTCCCTGAGGGTTGTTTTAATCTTAGCAAACAGTGCAAACCCTGATCAAATGCTGCATTATGCTGCATTTCATCTTGATCTTCACTGTTTGCAAATTACCGTACCTGTGGGAATATATCGCCTAATGGCCTAAATACAGAAATACAGAAAAGCACCAAATTTGGGGTTTCCAGTATACAAAGGGTTAATCCCTGTCAACAGTTAGGGTGATGACAGTTAGCCTGACCACACTTTTAGGGTAGGCATATATCAAAACCATTGAACCAGTTATGCACATCCATTACCCAGTAAATGACAGCTGCCCTACTCGAGTCAAGGGTATGGATATTTTTTTAATGTTCATGGATAGGAGAATCACACCTGAGAAACATATTTTCAGTCTAACTAATATATAGAGAATACTAGGTTCGTGTCTTTTGATATCAAGTTTACCAGGCAATGCATTGAGAACGCATGTTGACATCCCGAGGCTTGCCCAGCGATTCAACAAGCGTTCTCAAAGCCGAGCCTGGTAAACTTGATATCAAAAGATGCGAACCTGGTATTCTATTTATCAGTAAACCCATTGCTTCACTCTTCAAACTAGCGATTATGACGTAATTCTTGATTTTTGTGTTGATTCAGCGTCATTAGTGACATCATTCAAAAAATGCAACGTCATCATTACCTGATAAAGGCACATGCCATGAGATAGACAACGTTTATCAGGCAACGTGCAACATTGCAGTAAATTTGAGAGGTAACTGATAAATTACATTGTCTTATCAGGCATGGTTACCCTGCTACCAGCAAGTTTTTGTTTTTTTTGTTTTGTTGCTTTACGTCCCAAGTCAACAGCTATGGTCATAGCGAGATGGTCAGTTCACCTAACCACACTTTTTCCTGGGCAAACTTGACAAGCAGTTAATCAGTATTTCATGCACATACTTTCTCTTGTAACTGACAACAACCCTTCTTGAATGATTCAGCGGAAGGGAGGAGAATGACCCTAGAAATTATTTCACGAACAATCTCCCATAAGTATGGGACCTGGCCGGGATCAAACTCGCGACCCCTGGATCTGCAGTAAGACTGGCATCTGTTGCCAGGCACATCACCGACTGCGCTATGCGGCCCAAAGCTACCAGCAAGTTTCACATTGTTTCGACATTGTGCTCACCCATTTTCTGTATAATCCTGTCTTCTTTATCTTCTTCCGCAGACATGAAGCACGGACAACAGAAACAAAAGTCGTCAATGAAACCCTCAACAGCTTGCAAAGTGGTGTTGTTATCTTAGAAAACAAAAGATCAAGAGTGAGGGTCATTAGCACAAACAACACAGTTAATAAAGAGATAAAGATGAGGTGCTTCTTTTTTACCCTTAAAGCGCCACCTATATTTTGCAGCAGACGACAATTTAAAATTTTGCTGCTTTTTCAAAATAACAAATAAGGCATGATATTTCATAAGAATCATATGCTGGCAGACGATTCTCATGAGATATCATACCTTATTTTCATCCAAAATTGGGAAAGATGTCTCAAAATTTGTCGTCTGCTGTAGTTGTAATTGGCACTTTAAGGGTTAATTTATTTGTAGCTTTTCCTGGTACTTTCAATTCTTAAAACATTGTGACTCTCACCTCCTTTCCTCCTTTTATTAAAATGTCATAGATCCAGATAAGGAAATTTATAAGCATAAAATTGTAATTATTATCTTACCAATCTATTAAAACATAGGTTTTGGGTGCTCAAATGAACCGTCTCATTGAGACGGTTCTTTTGAGTAACCACAACATATGTTTTGGATGAGAAATGATGAAAATAATTTTCCAATACACACTCTTATGTGGAGGCCTGAATTTTGCTTATTATCAAGGTGTCAGTTCTCTTTGTAAATATATGACAAGCAATGAGACCTTGCTCAGTTTGCTCATATAAACTAGTCTGATATAGGTCTGCAATGTTTGCTCAGTTTTGCTTGAGGGTTAACTATTTCCTTGTATGGTCTGCTGATCTTTTTCAAATAGTTTGGACACAGATCAGTCCCAATGGCCTGATCTGGATCCAAACTGTTTGACATTCTGATTGTATTCCAGATAGAATTTTTCAAAAAAATATTTTGAAAAAAAAAAAAAAAACAGCAAAAGATAGAAAAAAAGCTGACAAAATTTCCCAGGGGGCAAGCAGTTAATATGGTATGTTTGGGTGACAAAGTGTGTGAATGTTTAGTGTCCAACAAACAGATTAATTAAGCCCAAATAATATCTTCAAACGAAACTATACTACATGAATGTGTGTAGGAATTTAAAAGTTTCAGCCGCAATAATTTTCAGATACCAAAGTGTTCAGAGTAAATAAGTATGTCCCATCCAACAATGTGACAGTTATGTATAGATTGGATGAATGTCTCATTTTAATCATTTTTGAAATACTTGCATTTCCATGTGAATCAAACCTATTTAGAATAACAGTATAGGAGATATTAAACGTTGTAAAAAGGCACCATAATAGTCATATTTTGTGGGATCCATTACTGGTCTCAAACAGGTATTTGTTGTAAGTCATTCATTGCTGAACAACTAACCTTTAAAGCGCCAAGAAAAAAATGCATCTGAAAATGTTGTCTGCTGAAGTTGTCTGCTGCAAATAATTACCTGGCATTACTGACAAGTTAAGTTTAGAAGCAAACAGCGTGGACCCAGAACAGACTGCTCCTAAAGGAACAGTCTGATCTTGGTCCACACTGTTTGCCATAGAGGCTTCTTAAACATTTCAGCAGACGAGAAAAGCGGACGACTTTTGTTGCGATTGAGGCGTTAAGGGCTAAAATATCTAAAATATACAAATGACCAAGTGCAGATCAGCAAATATCTATCAACAACATTGAAGTATGCAGATGATCTGTAGTGCTTTTACCAACTTACAAAAGGGATTTTAACTGTTTAGATGATATAAGAATATACAATAAGTTAAGTAAAAAATGCTATTGTTAAATAGTAAACCAGTCACCAACTATCATTCTAATGTATCTAATGTATCTAATGTATTCTTGGTAAAAGGTAATTTAGTAATGATGCCAAATTTAAAAGAAAGATAAAAAAAAAAGCTTGAATGATTTTTTAATGTATGTACATGGTGTTTTAGTAAACCTAGGCAGAGAAAACAAAGGTATCAATTTTAGCATTTTGTTCATTGGAACCCATACACTTTTGGCAAAGGGTGCCAACTTGATGAGATGCCTAATAATGTTACTTTAAAGACATATGCGGCTAGTTTTTAAGCACATCATTCCCGCGTCAGGAAGCAGGTAAAGTTGACTGGGCCCTGTCTTTCGACCATTTATCAAAGCGGATCAATACAGCTTTCAGAAACTCTTATATCATATCAATGTTCGGACATTTTCTTGACAAAATAAAGTAATTAATGTGTATCCGAAATATCTATTGTCCTTTTATCAGAACTGATCGTCTCACTACCAAAGACAGATAAATGTAGTTCAGACGAAATCAAATGATGTACACAAATACCCTGGTTACAAATACTAAAGTGGCCAAGTCTCTTCTATTTTTATGGTTATTTAAAGCGGCGCACGACCTGACCTCGCGGCCTAGTGGTTAGTGTGTCTGGCTACAAAACCAGAGAACCTAGATCGATTCCCAGGTGCGCACCTATTTTCAGTGTGTTTTTCTTTCTTTTTTTTTTCTAGCTTTTTAATATTAAATTGCTTCATACTATCAAATGACCAAAATTGTCATTCCTGAACTTTTTATATTGAATTATGCATGAAACTTATGGAGGTGGAGTTAAATTTGGCCCTCCTGAAAGAGAATTAGGTCACTGACCTTAGATATTTATTCTTTTTTCTGAAAGGTATTATGATAGTCTATGAAATAAAAATAAATTCTTAAGATTTTCAACATCAGATTTTTTAATATATGATTTATTCTAAAAATTAATTCCAATTTTCGATGAATTGCCAAAATATATCATGCAGTATCTTGTCAATGCTTGGGATAATAAAATAAACCAGCACATTTTCTAAAAGGTTTGGTGTCATGGGCAATAATTTAAGTTAAAAGAAAGAAGCTGGCTGAAGATTACATCAATTTTAGCTTGATATTAGTACTAGTGTTATTCTTTCATCTGATTAGAAAGTAGTCAAATGCTGGAAAAATTCCAGATGAGATTATGAACAAATAAGCCCGATATATCCTTATTAGTTCATAAATTGATAGCCAATGCGTAAAACAAACTGTATGCAAAGTATTGAACACATTTCAACATGGGAAGTATTTAGTAGCATATGTCCTTAAGACAAAAAATCTCCTGGGGTAGAAATATGAAGAGGTTTGAAAATTCTACCCTCTCAAAATATAGAAAGGAAATTTCACACCTTGATGGGAGGAACTATCAGTCAAGAAGGAGTCAATAAAGGAAAACATGTCATTAAGCACTATGATAGAAGATATATTCTACAAAACGTTAAAAATTATCAATATATGGGTATTCAATCCAGATAGTTAGGCTTCAATAGACAAATACAACACCAATATACATTATCATAATAAACCATTGCAGAAAATGTGCTGAAGAGTACCAGGAACATAGTAATTCCTATAGGTAACAAAAGTACAAAAGTAGAGAGCCAACTTTTAATAAAACCTGAAAATTTGTACATATTCATACATTGTATTGTTTTTGAGGGCTAAATTTGCTCGGTGAAACAAGCTCTTTAAATTTCCTTCAGCTGCAGTTCTGAGAGTTAGTGATCTACTAGTATGATAAACACACACATACAGTGACTAGGGGATTTATACACCACATACCAGCAAGCAATCAATGTGAAAAGATTGTTGTAAACAGAAGCATGCTTTAGACATTCCAAATTTCATTTAACAGTTGTTATGTCTCGGGTCAAACTAGGTAGGTTCTCTCTATTTCAGAAGGATTTGTTTGCTGTTTTTCCATAGTATTCAAAGATAATACCAGTTAGGAAAGAAATAAACATAATTCACACCAACAAAATGCAGCATGCTCTGTTTATGACTAAATGTTTAGCATTGAAAACTGGTGAATATACAATATACAACTACAGGAAATTACGAAAAAATATTGACCTTTTCTTCTCCCATCCACATTAACAAGTCGATAATTAGAATCCAAATGATTTTTGGGATTATTGGGATCATTCGGATCACTAGGATCAAACAGTCTGGGATCCTGATGATCATTTCTGTGATCCCTTAGTTGATCATTTGGATCATTATTATCACTGCTATCATCCTCGTCACCACTATGAGCTGCACAATATTTAAAATCGAATGTACTGAGATTTAGTTGGAATAAAGTGTACTTCCCATTGTTTGTGGTAGTTCTGTGTTTGTCTTTGTTTTGGTAAACATTACTTTGTGTTCTTTCTAGTTTTGCAATCAACTTGATGAGAAAGAGAGAGCTGGTTGTTTGCTTCTAATTGTCTTTCAGATGTATTGTTCCTGTAAATGTTCTGTGGCTTTTCCCCATGGTGCAGTGGCTTGGTCTGCAGTGTGTGATTGTGGTGTTTCCTGATCAAACTCACTTACTTTTAGGGATAAATTGTCTTGGATATGAATACCCATTCCCATTAAAATATTGGCAATTCTTTCAATATTCACTTTCAAAGATAGTAGAAATACTGAATGTTTAGTTGGTTGGGGGACATTGTTCTCAGTGGCACATGAACATCAAGAATTTTGGTCTATCCAGCAATAAATAGAGGATCTTACATGAGTGCTCATGTTTTATTGAATCTATTTAACAAGTTTGGGAAAAGAGATAAAATGTGAGGCTTGTCGAGCATTTTATCTCTTTTTCGCAACCAGTTTAATAAATTCAATAATACAAGAGCATGAATGTTAGATTCTATTTATCATATGGGTATAGTAACATTAAGATTACTTTGAAATCTCATTTCTGTTGTATAAGTAGTAGTTATACCATGGGTTGTCCGCCTGTACGTGGAGATAAACCACGAGCTTTAGCGAGTGGATTATCTTACGTATAGGTGGACAAACATGGTATAACTATTTTATACCACCTACATCAGTGTAGACCTTGCACATCACAAGATATTTCGTGCTAAAGTTGGTAAGGGTGGTATAAACGTTATAATTTTGTCATTATGTATGCAACGTTGTTATGGACATCATAACGTTTCCCTAAAACCTATAAACCACTAGTCGTTTAATATCAATTTTATTGCATGGCGTTATTTCACTCACAGATGCAACATCATATTATAAATACTGATAAAATAATAATCATAAAAAAAAGAAATAAAATAATTAATAAAATAAGGGTTGTCATGAGAATGGTCTCATAACTGTGAGAAGATTCCCATGACAACCAATTTTTTTTCTGAAACGACAAAAACTGTTTAAGAAATATCATTTAATCTTCCAAAATGTAAAAAAATGTAAAAGACAATATCCAGTTATCTGAAATTTCCAAATTTTTGAATAACATCCTTGTACATGAATACTTGTGAAGTTAAAATCTCACAAAAACCTTTTTTTGTGATTTTAAGCTATTTTTTTAAATTTTTTGGGGAAATAAATTCAGGTCTTTGAACTGGCAAGGACATTTACATTATAATTCAATTAATGCTATGAAAGTAACTTATAGGGCTCCGAAGCATAATTAAGAAATGAATTCAATTTTTTGAATGTTCATGGACTCATGAATACTTCGGGTCTCTTGCAAAGTTCAGGTTAACTTTGCAAAAGACCTGAAATATTCATGATTCCATTAACAGACCAAAAATTGAATTTATTGCTTATAATTACATTTTATTATAAGTATCTAAAATATAAAAATTATTCATAATTTAGGAAACAAAACAGTTTTGTATTTAATATGTAATCGTATAAATGGTTTTGGAGTGTAAAACGGAAAAGCGGAACAGCCAGCGTGAACATGGAGAGCCAATGGAGCAAACAACGGCTTGTTTTTCATGTGTGACTCGGGTGTGGCTCTCTGTCAATCACAACACCAGTGTCATTCTGGCGAATGAGTTCGATGTTCGAAACCTATTGCACGGGCAAGTGTGCTTGGCAGCTGTCAATCAAATTTGTGTCAATCATGAGGTTATGAATGGTTGCAAAAATCTTAAGATTCATTAAAGGCTTGCTTCGAAAATGTAAATATTATGGTAACACAGCTGTTATATTTACCTCCAGCGAATGTGTCTGGATTTACTAAATCTTTGGCTTCTTTGATATCTATATTTATGAGTATATGATGAGTCTGAAATAAAAGAGTGTGATATAATTATCGACAGATTGTGCTGAAACCATTAAAGCAAGACAACCTGGCCCCGAGGTTACAAAACTTTTTTCATGCTCAACTCAGCTGAGCATGGAATTTATACTGCTCATAAATGTAAAAATTCCAACAATATTTGGCATTTTAACATTTATTAGCATGATAAATACAACATCTGAGAGACTTAAAGCAAGAATTTTTTTTTCGTTTTTCGGTATTTTAGTTTTTATGGGCAGTTGAAATTTTGTGCTCAATTGAGTTGAGCATGAAAAAGCTTTATAACCTCGAGGCCAGGTTAGTATGGCCTGAGCCTAGAGCTTTTAAAAGCAGTATATATCAGATGGTCCAGGCCCTGGCCCAAAGGCAGTTTATAAACATAGATCACTGAGTACCTAAAGCTTAGGATTTAATTTCTTTTAGTGTATTGAGCTACCAGAGCAGATCTACTTTCTTGTCCTTTGGAATCATGGATTACATTGTGGAAATTTTAAATCAATAGAGGGTCACTGGTGAGGCCTAATTGGCTGAAACTAGCTAGTCTGGTCAAGAAAACTTGTACACTCTACACTTTAATAATTCAGTTCTTTGGTGTATTCTATGCTTCAAAAGGATTACCTTTTGAGAATATCTTTTAAACCTAACATTGTATTTTGCTTCAAGCTAGCACAATGACAATGACAATGAATTTATTGCGCTAACACATCCACAATGAATTTACATGGCAGACATATACATGTGATATGCAATCTACATAAGGCAATGAAATTTAAGGTATTGGAGCAATGGTGATGATCTGATCATTCCAGTTAAATCAATGTTTCTCGCATATCAAGCAAAGATCTTATAAATTTCATCATTAATTTTACAATAATATCATTTTTACTATTAAGTAAACCATACAAATATTTTCTATTCTTAAAACATATATGAGTAGGCCCATTTATGGCTACTTTCTCCAATTTAAGAATAAAATCTTCCCGAAGAAGCTTATATGCTGGACATTCTAACAAGAAATGCTGCTCATTTTCTATTGATCTTGTATTGCAAACTTTACAGATCCTATCATGTCTAGGGATACCAGTGTATCTACCTTTTTCGACAGTCAGATTGTGGGCACTTATTCTAATTTTTGCCAAAACTGATCTATAACTTATACTATCTACATACTGTGCACATGTTTGAATTTTGTATATGTTTTTGTTAAAATATAATCTAGAACTATTGAGAATTGAAGAAGCTTGTTCTTATAATGCAGTGTCGTGTCACATAACATGTTCTATGTGTAATACTGACATCATTCTACAAGCAGTTGATAAGGTTGAAAGGCATAAAAACATCCTGTGTAAAGATGCTGATTTCAATTCAATTCTATTTAGTGAAGATAAAATACTGACAAAATATCTCATCCAGTGCTGTGTGTTGACTGGGCTTAGGCTTACTTCAATCTTCTGATATTCTGAAGCTCTTTCAGCTTGTATTTATCCCTCGATCCTGGTTGGACTATATACTTTTCTGGTTTCCAGTTTATTACTATACTGAGTCTGGGTTCAAACTGTTTGCAAAGGTTATCAACAAACAACAAAAGTTGCCGCTGTAGCAAGGAAAGAGTACTGACAAAATACTAAGGCGGTACAGTCAAAACTCTTTAAAACGTCACTCGTTATAACAGAATATCCGACATAAAATTGCTGGGAACGGATCTGTTTCCATTAAAATTTCCTCTTTATAACAGAATATTCACTTAACAACACCGACAGTAACTTCTGTGAACAGATATACAAATTCATTATAACAGAATTGTTAACATGTGTCAGACAATTTTGTGATAAGAACAAGGTCTTTTTGCATGAACAGGTTTCTGTCTCACTTGATAATTGGTAAGCTTTGTGCATTTTGATGCAATATGAAATTGAACTAATGTATACATTTGGAATAATAGCATTTTAAATCATTTAGACAATATTTTCATTAACCAAATGATTGTGTTGAAATCTGATAATGGTCAGAATTCTTTATAACAGCAAATTCACTTTAACCTCAAGGATAGCTTGGAAAAAACAGTGTCGTCATAAAGAGGGTTGACTGTACTTCTTTTGTAGATCATTTGTGTTTTTTGTGTCTTGTGTTTCTCATGCTTTAGTGTCTGTTCACTGCTGCTATATGGTCACCTGCTGGGAAAGGGCTGACCTCTTGGCTCTTGATGGTGATGTATATTGTATTTTAGATACTTTCCCATGTGGTATCCAGGGTCAGGTGTGGTACTTGATTGTATTGTTTCCTGATCTTTGCTGCCTTTCTTACTTTAAATACTCACCAGCAGAGACCTGAGAGATGGTCTGAAGAAATGAGTAGGATTGTCATAGCCAGCAAACATCTCTATCTTGTTCATCTTGAATGGTGCGCTGATGTAGTCCACTGAAAAAAGAATGTAGGACAACAGCTTACTACCGGGGAGTTAACTGTGCAAATGTAAACAGCAAGGCAGTTTCAGGTAAATTACTAGGTTTTGCTTCTCAATTAAGGATTTCCCTCAAACATACCAGATTTTATGTCTACGGGGACGTATCTAAGTGTACAAACGTGTAATAGTTAAATACTACAAACAGGCATTAAATAACTGCTTTATTACCCAACCCCTCTTAATGAAATATTTAGCAGAGTTCCTTGATTGGAGTTGCTGTAGACCATGCGGTTTTGTTGCAAAACAGAAGATTTCACCAAAACTGCTCAATTTTGTCTCAAAAGGTTCCGCTCATTCTAATTAAGAAAATGAGTGCCCACACTTTATGTTTCTGACCATAAACAATGAAGTTATTGGAGTTTAAAGTTACCAAACCATGCCTCATTTTCACCATTGTTGCATAACGTCTCCTTTCATAAACAAACCGTACACACATCATCGATAAGCATGTCAATAAGCGCCTGGGTGTTTCTAACAGCGAAGCGGGAAACCAGCCCATGGTATAGTCCCAGCCAATATCCAGAACTATTGCCCAGGCAATAGTTCAGTGACTGACATTAGAAAGCTAAAAAATAGACAATTACTCGGTATATAGATAGTTGGGTAATAATACCAGAACTCAAGAAATACGGAACAAAATTTGTTGTCTGCTGCAGTTGTGAATGGCACTTTATGGGTTAATATTTATGGTGAGTATTATTGCACATTATTGTTTTGTTGTCAGCAGATTTTTAGAAATTAAATTTAAGTAAAATCATTCAGGAATACATTCAGAGTGGTAAACAGTTTGGATCCAGTTCAAAAATCAGGGAATAAGCTAGGGGGCGACTAGGGCAAAATAGTTGCCCTATGGACAGAAATTTCGCCCTACATGGGACCCAGGGAGAAGTGGGAGTCTCCCTTAAATTTTTTTTTTAGGGAGACTCATCTTCATTCAGTCACCACACAATAAATGCAAGCTGTGGTGACAATCTACTACCTCTGCATCGTATTTCTCCTTCCATTTAATGGCAAAAGTATGTGTAACGGGTAGTTTGCTTCTAAACTGACAGAAAATGCCATAATTATGTGCTATTACTTCTCCCTATCTGACTGTCACTTCTTCCTAATTTTCCTGGTACTGTCAGGGCCCAACTTGAACCCTGGGGATAATGTTTTCTCAGGCCTGATCTGGGTACAAACTGTTTTCAAAGATTTTCAGCAGACAACAAAAGTATCCGCTAGCAGAGAAAGACTTAAAGAATTCCCTGGAAATATGTTGTGCTAATGAGTTTGAGACCAATCAATAAGTAATTAATAATTTTGATCCTCCTGAGTTATACAGGTAAATTATTCACCAATGAAATACTTGACTAGTTACTGAAAAACATACATGCTACAGTATATCCCTAAATATCTCTAAATGACTTTTTACCCCATAAAATCCCCAATAAAGGCATCTTTCTTGAGCTTTGGAGAAATTAAGGCTTGACATTTGGCACATTTCATGACTCAGACAGACTTGTGAATTGGAAGGGGTCTACCAGCAGATAATTCACATTTACTTGAAACTGCTGTCTGCTGCAATTTTTGGGTGCTTTTTTCATGTTTTGCAAAATTCAATTGTCTCAGTGAGATGGTTCTTTTGAGTACCCACAACATATGTTTTGGTTGAGAACTAAGAAAATTAATTTTTGGTAAGCACTCTTAACTTAAGTCATGTCACCTTTGCAAACAATTTGGACTAGATAAGATCAGATAAGGCCTGTCATCTGATCTCGATCCAAACTGGTTGACACTCAGATAGAAATAGTGTTACTGTAAGAACTTTTTGAAAGCATTTATTTGTAAAAAAAAAAATTGGCAGATACAAAATTTATCAGCATGCTAAGTTTTATGTTGGATTAACTTTTTACAACAATTATGTCCTACTTGAAAACAAGTGTTTAGATATTGAAAATCAACATGGTCATCCAGTTCAGTTATTGGAAATCATTTGAACCTTTATAAAACCAATAAACTGTCAGGTGTTTAAGTAACGGATCAAACATTTGATGAGTCTACTTAGTAGCATGATTTTGTTTGTTTGTTTTGTTGCTTTACATCCCAGTCAACAGCTATGGTCATGGGGGACAGTCAATTCACCTAACCACACTTTTTCCTGGGCAAGCTTGAATAAATGGTTAACCAGTAATTTGTGCACATACTTTTGCTTGTAACTAACAACAATCCTTCTTGAATGAATCAGCGGAAGGGAGGAGAATGACTGTAGAAATTATTTCATGATCACTCTCCACGAAAGTATGGGACCTGGACGGGATTGAACTCGTGACCCCTGGATCTGCAGTCAGACGCACATCTGTAGTAAGACACGTTACGGACTGTGCTAGGTGGCCCTGTATTAGTAGCATGTGAAAGGTTAAGAAAATTGTAACAGTTATCTCCCCCTAAACCAAATACCTACTGTTCTTGCTATCAAGGTTGAACTGGTAAGATACAACCATTATTTCCATTGACGTAACTCTCATTACGCAGTTAAGCATGTGCGTAATAAAAATAGTAACATTAAAGGGAGGTCACCTAATGTGGTAAAAGTGATTTTCCATACTATAAGGAACTGCTCATAAAGGAAAGAATTCACTCCATCTGGGAGCAAATTCTTTCCTTTAAGAAAAGTTCTCATTTTGAAAAGAAACACAATTGAAGAGAATCACTGTAAATACAGTAGTCTCCCTTTGATGTGCTCAACTTTTTCAGCGATCACATGCTACACCAATGGCTCATCTAGCCTTTGATCAGTCGAAGGTCAAAATTTACCTATACCCAGTATATTCCCTGTGCCCTCATGTATGCATTGCACTGATTTCCGGGCAAGTTGGCAAACAAAAGAGGGCATGTTCAAGAAAGGCCAAGCTTGCTTAATTTCAGGATTATAGATTTAAATTTGCCATCACCAGAAGCACCTAGCAACTATGCGACAAATGTACATGTACATTGTATATAAATTGTGATCAACTTTTTTTTCAAATACAAGTCCTAGAAAACAGAGTACAGGGGACAAAAATTCCACTTGTCCACTAGTAATTACAAGTGAAATCTAGAAAGAACGAGTAATTCTTCTCAAAGCACTCATCCTACAGGACGATTGCTTTGGGAAGAATAACTGAGGGAAGTCATATTACATATTACTCCCTTATGCTCTTTATTGTATATGCTTTTAAAGGACTAGAGCATGTGTTTGCAGGACGAGTGAAAATTGTATGTCACAAGTGCAATATTGAAATAGTAGATCTACATTTAACCCATTTATGCACAACAAAATCATCCAATCTGCTTATCTAATGGACTAGGCCTACACATACCCTAAGGTTATAAAACATTTTTCATGCTAAACTCAACACAGCAAGAAATTCCAACCGCTCATAAAAAATAAAATGCTGAAATAAAAAGACTTTTCTTGCTTTTTAACTCTCAGACCTTGCATTTATCATGCTTTTAAATATTAAATTGCCAACAATTGTTGGCGTTTTAGCGTTCATAGTATGAGCATGATAATTTTCATAATAATTTTCATGTTCAGTTGAGCTGAACATGAAAAAAGTTTTATAATCTGGGGGCCAGGATAAGAACAGATGAAAAGTTTCATAGCTGGTGATATTGCAAAATCCATATATTTCTACAAAAAAAAGATTTAAAAAAAAGCCAGACAGTGCTCATGGCAACTAGCACAATTGTCTTGGTTATGTTGCTTCAAAGTTTCATAGAATGTAAGTAAATAAATTTTCCTTTTTAAAGGAGGGCTTGCCTAGTTGAAAACAGCATGTGCACCTTGTATGTTGGGAACACCTCCAAATTTGGTTATTGTTTACACTGCACTAAAACCACGTCATAGACGAACATTAACAATAGTTATTGAGTCAGAGGGTAAGATACTCTTCTGGCAAAAGTAAAAAAACAAACAGTTATCTAAAGCGGCACCTAGCGCCGTACACTGGCAGACTTTAAAAACGCAAAAAATGAAATTAATAAAAATTTACTTATTTTTAATGTATCGATTTTTTTAGTTTTGGCAACAATGAACATCAACACGTCAGCAAAACATGTTTATAATTTCATGCCAAAATAATAAATAATGGTAGGGCAACAGTCTATCGAATAGCGATACCCTTAGATTCTAAAGTTGCAAATTGAAATTTGTCTAGGAATTAGACGTGATTTAAAGTAATTGTATCAAAACAATTTTATTAAAAACCTGGATATAATTTACCCTCGAAGCCCTATTATTCATTTTTGGTTAACCAGACCTGCGTCGATATTTAACTGTCCCTGTAGCCTGATAACGATCTCTGAGACGCTGTATAGTTGCTCCCCTTTCCCAAAGGCCTAGAACTTTTCAAATAGTCATTTCATTTTTTCATATAAACATATTCCTAATTTGTTGCTAGTCTATAGGCTGTAGGCTGTTGCTAAGTTCTGATAATCATACAACTCCACTGAAGACAATTATATTTATATACTAATGAACATAACCATTTGGAAAAGAAAGAAATATCATTACAATATTTTACGTGTATTAATGACCACTTATATTATCAGACTGGTAGCTATTCTATATAGTTGACTGATGACAATTATAATGGCCCACTTCGAATCGAAGTTTATTTCCTACTATAGTAACTTAAGTTCGATTCGAACATCGATAGTCGCTACTATAGTGATGTCACAAACCTACTAAAGATCAACGGTGGGTCGGGCACCGTTACTCTAGTAGATTGTCTGGTTCCCTCTAGACCTATCTAGCAAGATGTGTTCAACATCTATCAATAGCCTCAAAATGTTTTCATTTTACAAATTAAATCCTTGATGTGCTCGATTTGCGGTCCCTCTTATTTGTAATTGTTAATTAGAGTAGGCTTTGCAGTTTATGCACACCCTTTTTGTCTACGATGAATAATTGAGGTGGGGCATATAGGGCTATTCACTTTGTTTACTTGACAACTAAGTAAAAAGTTGCAACTGTAGCCATTCGGGTGTAAACGTACTTATGCTCTATTACGTAAGATCTTTAGTAGGAACTTTAGTTTGATTCAAAATGGGCCAATATCATTCCAATTGCGCCAGATCGCTCATGTTTGGACAATCGTGGCATGATTAATAAAGTTATAAAACTAAAGCTGCAGTTTTTTTATACATGCTTATGTACAAGCTACATGTCAAAGAGACCCAGGGGTGTATGCGACACGCCATGATCCCAAAATATATCCTCACACCAAATTTAGGATTCCTACCTCAAATTATATACAGATATGCTCTGAGCTCGACCTTGCTAGAACTGAAACCAGAGGTCAAGGTCACAGTGACCTGGAAACAGTTGGTGAATCGCCAGGGTCCAAGATGTATCTACATACCAGATATGGAATGCTACCATAAATAAAATAGGCGATCTGCTGTGGGTGTATTTTTTCAAGAACTGACTCCTGAGATCAAGGTCCCAGTGGATGAAAACAGTGAGCGACATTCCATGACCACAACATATATCCACAAATTATGGCATATAATATGAGACATGCTCTTACAGGCTTCGCACAGGCCTGGAAAAAATTGACCTTGGACCTGGAAAACTCCTGGAATTTGAAAAAAGTGCCTTTTGTCCTGGAATTGTCCTGGAATTTTGTAAAATCATCCTTCAAAATATGAATTAGTCTTTGAAAAATATAAAAATACAACTAGTCCTTTAAGATTTATGGGATGCGCAAAAAAACTGTGTGAAAATCGCAAAAAAACTGAGTGAAAATCACTAGATACACGTCAAAGAGCGAGGTGCTACTCGTATTCTATTCAATTTGTGTAGAAGTCCCGGTTTTTATCACCGGTGTCAGAATCAAAGAAATCGAGCGTGCCTTTACATTTCGACGCTTCTGGCTGAAAAAGTGCACTTTTAAACTTTGTGTTATACAAAATTGGGAAGAAATTGAGTCCTTTAAAAAATAAAAAAAGTCCTGGAAAAGCCCTAGAATTCTGTTTTCCAATTCCCATACGAACCCTGTCTTAACACTATGTTTTGCTTGCTGTTGGGGAGTTGTCTCGTCGTTGAACTGTTTTGTTCCCATACACACGACCATTATGCTAACAGTATGTTATATAAATAGAGAACCAGAGGCAAGTTCAATAATGCGAGCGCTCTCGGGCGCTCGTTATACTGATGTCCGGCTTTACACATTATGAATAAAGATAGGTACCAATCAACGAGCGCTCGGCGAGCACTCGCATTATTGAACTCGCCTCAGGTAGTGGGTATCACTATTCCAACACAAATGCTTGCGGCGAGAGCGCCGCAAGCAACAACTGCTCACCACAAAGGTTCCCTATAACCCATGTTGAGTCCATTAACTCTTTGTCTACCAGTGTTGTCTGCTGATAACTTTTGCAAACAGTTTGGACCCAGACCAGGCCCTAAAAAATGTCTGACTTGATCAGGATCCATACTGTTTGACAATCTGATGATATTCTTGAAAGAATTTTTCAAAAAAGTTGATTTTGAAAAAAATCAGCAGACGACAAAAAAGCATGAAAAATTTCCCAGGGGGGCAAAGAGTTAAAAAATGCTGATTAATTGTGAATTCACAGATTACCTGGTATGTCCGATTTTTTAGCAAAGGGATTATACTTTATATTCTGATAGATTTATTCTTCCAAATGGTTAATATAAAAAATTTGGCATGGATCATTGTAGGTATCATAGGGTCAAAGATTAGAAATTGTCATATTATTGTTCTTTATATGTCCCTGAAAATTGCTTTAATCTCAGCAAACAGAGTAGACCCTGTATGAAATGCCACACTAAGTGGCATTTCATCTGAATCTTCACTGCTTGATACTAAATGTACTAGTTTAAGGATTCCAGCTTACAAATGATTAATTAATAGTCTAGTAAGATCAAGGTGAAGCAAGCCGGTAAGAAGAAATTAACTTGGCAAAACAATGAGAACCATATGGTTATTTATCACTCGCCCGAGTCATTGGGGATGAAATAACTTATTATCAAATGGGCCTCAACGCGACAACACTTGTTTTCGGGGGTTTGCGAACAACAAAGGCGCAGACCAGCCTGCACATCAGCGCAGTCTGATCAGCACCTTTGTGATTCTCTTATTGGAAACTATCATATCAAAACTTGCTCGTAGCGAAATTTCACTATTCTAGCTAGTCTCTGTAGCTGAGGAGGCTGGTTTTGGTACCCTGAAGACAGGTTTTGTCACGACGAGGCCCAAACATGATTGAATGCCTGACTTACATGCGACATTTCATCTTCATTAATTGTCTAGTAAGATCAATGCAAAGCTAGCTGCTAAGAAGAAATTAATTTGGCAAAACCATGAGAAACATATGGTCCTATATTGCTCACCTGAGTCCTTGGGAATACAATGTCTATTCTAATTCACAAGTTATGTAATGCAATGTCTGAATGGATTATAATGATGGAAATTTGCAACAGTATATCAGTGATACACTGTCGGAAACAGTTTGACATCATTAATAATGTCATATTTCGTTGATTGACATGCAGCTTTATGTTGCTTGCAACCTTCCAATTTGAACAAAGATTTTAAAAGTATGCATTAAAAAGTGAGTGATCTGATGATATTCAAAATGTTTATTTAATGAGGTATATTTTCAGAGCAAACCCCAAATGAGATTTAGAATACAGTTATCCCCTAAATATAATCGAAGGCCTGTTCAAAGAAAATAGACCTACATGTACATGTATATGCCATTTTTCATCTTCTAAATTTCTAGCTGTATAATTATCCCCACGCTTTTTTAAAAAAGCGTCAGGGATATTGCAATTGCCTCCGTCCATCCATCCGTCCATCACCCTATCTCCTCCTAAACCATTAGAGGAAATCCAACCAAATTTAGTGTGCGAGTTGCTCACATGAATGGGGCATGCAACGGCACATTTTTTTGGCCCCGCCCACTAGGGCCCTGGGTAGGGGCCAAAAGGTCAAATATCATTAAATATCATTAAATTTCAATTACAAAGTGAATTTCAAAGATTTTTAAACCAAACTTTGTGTATCTTCTCACAAATGAAAGATATAAAACATATCAGACAGGATTTTCATTTGGCCCCCGGGTCATGCACCAGGGGTGGGACTTGGGGGTACTGTGGAGGGTTGGGGGGGGGGGGGGGGGGGGGGTAATTGAGTAACTTACATGAATGGCACATTCAACGGCACAATTTTTGGGGTTCCCCCCCTGGGGCCTTGGGAGGGGGCCAAAAGGTCAAATATCATTGAATCTGAATTACAAAGTCAATTTCAAAGATTTTTAAACCAAACGTTGTGTATCTTCTCGCAAATGAAAGATATATAACATATCAGACGGGATTTTCATTCGGCCACCTGGGTCATGCCCAGGAGTGGGACATGGGGTACCGTGGGGGGTTGGGGGTCAAATTTTTTTTTCTTTCCAAAAATCAACCAGATTTGGTGTGTGGGTTACTTACATGAATGGCACATGCACCGACACAATTTTTTTGGTCCCCACCCCCTGGGGCCTTGGGGAGGGGTCAAAAATTTAATTTTCTGAACATGGTCATGTGGCATATCAAATTAAAGGGGAAGAGCAGTATACCAGGATACACTGAAAAAATTTAACCTATGATCAAACTGGTGACCTTGGGATGGGGTCAATGGGTCAATTACCATTAGATTTCTCTGAGAGCGTGGGGTTTTGCGATGGCGCGCCATCGAATGTGTTCTAGTTTGACAATGTCCTATATAAGTTTGTTCCTGCTTGTTTGAGACAATTGGTTCTATGTCTGAAATAATGTTTTCTTGTGATAGCATGTCAAAAAAATATTTTTTTAACAGCTGAATATATATGAAATTGAATGTCTACTTTCGTTTTCAACATGATTGTTTTGAATGGTTGGAAAACAAAGGTTCAAAAATGTGAGAATGACAGTCATTTTCCTCATTTATCATTTCTGATTCCAATTAATATCAATTAACATCCATATTGCCATTTGAGACTTAAAAAATAACCTCTACTTCCAAGAAACACAACAAACTGATGCCATGATCAGCTGCCATCTTTGAAAAACCCAAGTTCTTCTTCAAAAGGGCCATTTTCCCCGTAAAAAGAAGGCTACAGAAGCCATTTTGGCCATGGAGCTATGGGATAAATCTTGAAAAAGTTAACTGTTTCATTCTAGAATATATTAGGATAATTAGGTTTTGTCCCTTTGACCATTAATTTTGCTTTAATCTATGACGTATTCATCATGAGGGGTACTCGTGGTATTGGCATATGATAATAGATTTTAATAACAAGCAGCACTCGTGGTAAGGCAGTGAATGGGTTAAGTTGCCGTAAAAAATAAAATTCTGCATAAGTGGCTATCGTGTCAACAACTGTGAGGCTGGCAAAAATGGTATGCTATGTAGAAATACTACAGTAACTGAAAGAACATTTGTGAACAGGTTTTGAGAAACTATCTGCAATGTACACAATATATTTTCATTTAATATAGTATCCAAAATTGTGAAATGAAGGTTAAATTAACTGTAGACCTATCCATGCAAATGTTGACGAAAGAAGAACTATTATAGCACTTTTTGGTTACTGTAAAGGCAGCACCTCATGAACCTGTAATTAGGACTAGTCAACCTTAGACATAGGTAAAATCTGAAAATGAGGCATGGTTTTATTCAAAAGTAACTGTATCATCTTCCCACATAACCTCAGTATAGACGCAAAACACATTATTTAGTTCTTAAAACGCCAGCAAAATAACTGCATTTGAAAATGTGTATTTAACATAAGCATAGAGGCAAACATTGTAGACCCAGATCAGACTGCTCCTACATCTGGGTTCACACTGTTTGTCTTTGAGGCTTCAAATATTTTAGTGGACAACAAAAACATAAATTTTGTTATTATGCGCTTTAAGGGTTACTAAATGTGAGTTCAGTGTGTATATGGTTAGGATTTTCATGAAATGCACGCACGTTTGTGCGGCCCAAACAACTTACTTATCCTTCACCAAATTATAAATAGAACATGATTTCCCTTCCTTAGCAGATGAAATAGCTGAACCATACCCAGATATGAATATTAAAGTTGCCGCCTTTACAGTAAGCGAAAAGTCTATTAATACACACCAAAGATGTCTGGCTATACTATATGTATATTAGCTAATTCATGAGTATTCAGCTCACGGGTGAGCTAGCAAGCAGATGATCGGCAGCCGCAAAACAACTTGGCTCAATAAACAGAGCCCTAGATAAGAGAAAGTACTGTCTTAACTGTAAATGCATTTATTAATTCTTTGCAAGCTCGGTAATTTTTCATACTTTTTGGTTGTCTGCCAATTTTTTTTTCAAAATTAATGTTCCAAAAATTTCATTTGGGAACACAATCAGAGTGTCAAATGGTTTGGATCCAGATCAGGATCGACATTTTGTTGGACCTGGTTTGCAATGACAAAGGTCACCACTAGCAGAAAAAGTTATTTTTTATGACATGTACAGTAAAACCTGTCTTAAATGGCCACTCAAAAATAGACAAAACAAAGGTTTTAAAGACAAATGGCAGCTTAATGAAGGTCGAAAGTATTGCAGGATGCTCTCTTGGAGCATTCTGCAATACTTTTGACCTGCATTAAGCGATAATTGGTCTTGAGAACCAATTTTTGGTCTTCTTTTTGAGTGGCGGCTTAAGACAGGTTTTAGTCAATTTAACCACCTGATGAGGCCAGTAAAAAGGTGTTGTAATGGCCAATAAACAAGGTAAACTCTGATCAGACTGCTCCTGTTTGGTAAGGACTAACTGCTCGAGTATTTAGGGTCAGTATTTCAATAGGTGCACATGTTTGATCAGCACTGATCTTTTAAAAATTAAAAAAATATGATAATAAAATGGAAAGGGTCGAAATACTCTTTGAAATTAGAAATTAAATTAAATGGTAGAACAACGTCAAAAAATATTGAAAGTTACAAAATTTTTTCACAATAAAAGACTAAATCATGCATCAACTATTATGAAAATGGAGAAATACTAATTGAATCTCCAAACACGGAGTAAAATACTACTATACAACTTCTAAAAAGGGAGTAAATAACTCATTGAATCTCCAAATTGGGAGTAAAATACTCAATGTTTCATTCCTTATCTAAGGCTCTGATCTATATTTACCAGTCACAGTTCCTGCAATGACAATCATTTGAGCTAGTTCATGAAATTTTGGTACTTATATCATTAGACAAAAGCTGTCTTTACTGTCCTGCCAGCCAAGAGTGACAGTGATGTCATGTTTCGTTTACAAATTTATCAGGGACCTAGAATCGATAGATCACTTGTGTATTAATCCTATCTGCAGGATAGGATTTATACACAAGTGATCTCTCGATTCACGTTAGCTCAAGTGGAGTGTACAGACCTAAACAAGTTGATGCTTTACTTAACAATTGTAAACAAAATATTTCTTCACTGTCACTTTTGGCTGGCACGACAGTAGCTCGCTGTATGATGGGTAATTTTTCATGTTTTTGTTGTCATCTGCTGGCTTTTTTTTCAAAATTAATGTTTTCGAAAAATTATTTCACAAACACTCAAATGTCAAATGGTTTGGATTCAGATCAGGACATTTGTCTGTCCCGATCTGGGTTCAAAGTTCCAAACTGTTTGCAAAGATCATCAGCATCCGACAAAAAATGCAAGTTAAAGACCCATGCTGACATATACAGCTAGGTCTAACATAGGGCCAGTTAAGCAAAAAATTTGAGTGTAACATTGCAATAACTTTCTAATCCATCAGTTTAAATATGTGTTTTGGGTGCCCAAAAGAACCGTCTCATGGAGACGGTTCTTTTGAGTACCCACAACATATGTTTTGGTTGGTAAATAAGAAAAAATAATTTTCAGTTACGCACTCTTATCTGGGGGCCTGGGTCTAAATTTTGGTATGAATCTTAGTTTAAATCAATACTTTGTGTATGTTAACAGCAAAAGCTCTGGTAGGTCTGCACATTTGTGCAGGCTTGCCTTGACTTTCATTGCTGGACAATGCTTTAAGTACCAAATTTCATGAGCTGGCTCATTTATAGGGAGTATATCAACAAATAGATCATATACTGTTATTTTTTTAAAAATGCCTAGGCATAAAGTGTAGACCTACACATAGTCCTGTTTAACCCATAAAGTGATATCTTTACTTGATATTTGGGTAAATACACTTATGTCTAATTTTCCATGTGACTTGTCTAGCAGCAGAAAAGTAACATGAAATATCAAGTCATATTTAGTTTCTTTAAACTAAAATTACACTGAAAACATCACAAAAACATTAAAATATCCTTTTCTTTTCATAAAATGGCATCAGCTTCCAATCTTTCTAATGCCATAACAATGTCATACATGTAACTGTGAGCAAAGTTTTCACGAACAAAAGTATCGGCAAAATGATCATTCTTGGCTGCAACCCTGTCATGCAACAAAATGAGTGCTCAATTCAAGGATAGTCAAGTCAAAAGCCATGTTCAAACAGCCTATGAACCTCATTATATGAACATCTATAGAGTTTTCGTTTACAGTAAAACCTGTCTTCAGGGGCCACTCAAAAATAGACAAAACAAAGGTCTTTTTGGCAAATTAATGAAGGTCGAAAGTATTGCAGAATGCTCCCCCTTGGAGCATTCTGCAATACTCTTGACCTGCATTAAGCGATAATTGGTCTTGAAAACCAATATTTGGTCTTCTTTTTGGGTGGCTGCTTAAGACAGGCTTTACTGTATTTGATAATTAATGGCTTCAAACAGCTATCGGGATAGGTACTTTATGCAATAATATTGAATTCATTATGAGTGAGGTGGATTCATGCAATACAAAGTGCAAAGACAACATAAGTTACACAGTGAAAATATAAAATGTGTTACTATTGAAATTATTATCAGTGAGGTAGTTTCTTGCTTTGTGTAGCGTTTTTAAAACAAAGGTACTTTAGGCAATATTCTAATACACCTCCCCTATAGAAAACCTGTTATATCAAACGATATACGTGGGTCATCCAATAAGTTCTGACAATGGCCTCATATCTCAGAAACTGTTATTGAAATCAGAATTATATTACCGCTTGTATGTGGCCATGGGTTTTGCCTACTCATGTTTGAAATATGGAGTTTTTATCATAACCTGATCCGATGCTATACACATTTGTAAACAACACTGTGAGAGCCCATGGCCACGAATATTCAAGTTTTTAACTATTTTTTGCTGGGGATAGAGTTAATTAAAGATGCATTATGCATCTTTGGAAAGTTATATTAGTGGTTGGTGATGTTGTAGCAATACACAATTGACCCATAAAAGCAAATACCACAATGTCATTAACGTAGTTGCTATGAACGTTCTTGGTTGCTAGGCAACTACAGAAAATTAGATTTTTGCCTCACTTTAAGCGCTAATTATAAAATAGTACATTTTGAACACTTATATAAGCAAAAACGACATATTTGCATATTAATAGACACATGTTTCGATAATTATGTTCTATAGTCTTCTTAAACACATAGAAAATAATAACTTTCAATAAATGTTTTTTACCAAATATAATACAATATTAGTTCAACCCATATTCAAGGAAAATATTTCGTGCAAAATTGTTGATATATAATAATCAAAACCCTGCTGACACCATAGTTGTAACCTAAATCATTATCTATGACGTTCAAAATCAACACACATAATGTCTTTATTTATCTATATAAAAAGTTTTAAAAAGGAGTCTGTAATTTCTTAGAAATTTCGGCATGTGTACCGCATATAGTGTCCCGTCCATGACCCTTTACCTTGTGTTCTTTAGTTGCCTAGCAACCGTTGCGATTGTAGCATGGAAAATATTTGAACTTGTGATTCAATTCCTTATATTCTAAATAATATATGAAGATTAATGAAACACATCCTAAAGAAAACGGTTTTGTTTTATGGGGTCATTGTCACAACATTTTGGATGACCCTCGTAGTCACAGTTTTGAAAGTAAAACGCGCACTAGCTGACTAAATGCAAAATGACGTCAATCATGGTGTTAGATGGTGTAACGTCGTCTTTACGCTTGAAAAAGTTACATATTCATGTAAACGTATGCCACACAGTCCAACTATTGGATGATTTCTTCAGTGCAACGGCGGAAAGTTGGAAGAAGCTGAGGACTTCAAATGTGTTTTTGTCGTTTATTGTGTGTAAGAATCGAAATAGATCAGCTGTAGTGCGTGAATTGTTGAATAATAATTCACTGTTTGTCGGTCAGTTGTACGAAGATAAATCACTCGTGCTGTGCGCTCATGATTTGATCTTCTTTACAACTGACCTCCAAACAGTGAATAATTATACAACAATTCACTGCTAGAGCTGATCTATTTCTTAAATATTGAATTGACTATGAGTGAGGTGGATTCATGGAATTCACAGTGCAAAGACAAAAAAGTTACACAGTGAAAATATAAAATGTACCAGGGCTTATTTTTGGCCGATTTTATAGCCGTTATTCGGTTATATTCCCAACGCCAAAAAGTATCTTTTTTTCCCAATTTTCGGAGGAAAATTCCCAATTTCAAGTTGGAAAAAAGATCAAAGAATAATTGTTGTTTTGTCGAGTAAAAGTCGGCTTAAAATTGTTTGTACAGCAGGTGTAATCAGGGTTCTCATTTGCGAAAATTAGCGTGGTCTGAAAGGGATGTTTATATTTTTCCTCTGACTATTGGCATGTCGTTCATGTATTAAACTACGTTGTAAATCCTGCCGTTGCATTCTCAGGACCCAGGGGTGTTGTGTCCTCTAACGATCGGCATACCAGCCATCGTTTACTTCTTTGTTTCAACAGATAATTTCCCCTGTATGTGCAATATTGAAAACTTTTCTCAAGATGCATAAAAAGATAAATACCAAAACTGCTGATAAAAATAAATAGCTAGTTTAATTTGGTTCATCAGTGTGTAAGAATAGGACTGATTAAAGAGGTAAGAGGTTATTGTGACTATCTTTACTGTCTCTTATCTATCAAACCTGAAGGAGCTGGTACTTTGGTGTAAGTTTCTGTAGTTCCAAGTACCCCACCCAACTTCTTCAGTTTTTCTGTCTTATCCCCCACTTTATGTTGGCTTGGGAAAAGGGCTGGGGGTGAACGAAAAATCATTATGTATAGGGGAACCCCTGCCCAATTTTTTTTCAGTGTGTTAACTTAGTCATTTTCAAGCAAATTCTGTAGTCATTTTCAAGCAAGTTCTGTTGAGGGGAGCCTTGCTAAAATTTGTTATGTAAGGGTTTTTGCATAGTGGTATTAGTCATTTTTTAAGCAGTTAATGGGAAATCTAGGCCTACTCTGCGCTTTCTAAATGTGTGGCTGCCGGAATTCTCATGGTTCCATGTAACTTCCAAAATATTTGTACCCCCAAAATTTTACCCTAGAGGGTACCTGTACCCTCCAAAAAATGAGTAGATTCAACATTTCACAGTCTTCGTATAATATTTTAGAAGTTAACAGTACAGATTAATTCATATAAATATGATGTATTGAATGATTTGACAATATTGCTAAAAGCACTTAAAAATTCCCAATTTTGGGCGTTTACGCGCTAAAATTCCCAATTCCAGGGGTATGGGTCATTGTCCCAAAATGGTGAAAATAAGCCCTGTGTACTACAGTAACTATTGAAATGATTATTCTTGCTTTGTGTAGTGTATTTAGCCCTTAAAGCACCAATCACAACTGCAGTAGATGACAAATTTGGTGACATTTTCCTAATTTGAAAGAAATAAGGAATGATATTTCATGAGAATCGTCTGCCAGCAGAAATGATATTTCATGAGAATCGTCTGCCAGCAGACGATTCTCATGGAATATCATGCCTTATTTGTTATTTTTGAAAAAGCAGCAAAATTTGAAATTGTCGTCTGCTGCAAATTATAGGTGGCGCTTTATGGGTTAAAACAAAGTTGAGCTGGGAAAAGATGATAACTTGCACGTTAAATGTTCTAGATTTTGGAACACTTTTCTCTTTCTGTTCTCAAATAAAATGTTGATTTTCCAAAGCGGTACTTCTTTTGTGGATCATTTGTGTTATTTATGTCTTATGTTTGTCATGCTTTCGCATCTGTTCATTACTGCCTTGTGGTCACCTGAAGGGAAAAGGCTGACCTCTTGGATCTTGTTTGTGATGTTTATTGTGATTTTGTTACTTTCCCATGTTGGTATCCTGGGACAGGTGTGGTACTTGATTGTATCAATTCCTGATCTTTGCCCTCTTTCTTACTTTCAGGGCTGGAATTTACAAAATGCTTGTCAGAATAGCAAACAGGAAAGACCCTGATCAGACTGCTTCTTCAGAAGCAGTCGGATCTGGGTCTGTCCTGTTTGACTAGGCCTTTTTGGCAGGCAACTAGTGTTCAAAATTTTAGAATAGTTACCGTACTTTATGCTGGATCCTGGCTCAAACAGCTGTTTGTATTCAACTAACCTTCGTTATCAGTTTCGAAATGCTTGTCCATAAATTCTGTGATCCACAGCGTCCTTGGAGGAGGATACTTCTCACACTGTGAATTTATAAAAAAGATATTAGATCAGCCAGGCCCACTAGGCCACTACCTGAGACGGTCACATATTTATAAGGGCTCAGGCTGGGCCCTGACAGTAGGGAGAAGTGACTTCTCCCTCCAGGAAAATTAGGGAGAAGTGACAGTCAGATAGGGTAAAGTTATAGCGAAAATTACCACAATTTATGTCAGTTTAGAAGCAAATTAGCCACTAAAATATACTACTGCCATTAAATGGAAGGAGAAATATGATGCAGTGGTAGTAGATTGCCACCACAGCTTGTGTTTGTGTGGTGATAGAATGAAAATGAGTCGCGCTAAAAATTTTCTTTTTTGAGGGGAAACTCACACTTTTCCATAGGTCCAATTTAGGTCAAAATTTTGGCCCCTAGGTTGACTATTTTGCCCTAGTCACCCCCTAGCTTATTCCCTGATTTATTCCCTCATAGGTACAGATAAACAAAACTTTTGAACATATAATTGCAAAGTTATTTTATCCATCAGTTTTAACATTTGTTTTGTTGCCCACATGAAGGGAAGTCTCGTCTGGGTCCATATTGCTTGCAATATAGGCTATGAACGTACAAAAGCAGATAAGCGAGCAGATGACAATTGTCGTAAAAGGGTTAAATGTAAATTTGTGTGTAAATTGCGTATTAAAATCTTTCTTTGCTAGCAGCGACTTGTCATTTGCTGATAAAAATTGTATAGAAAAATAAATAACCTTTGCAAACAGTTTGGACCCAGATCAGTCTTGAGCTGTGTCCAAACTGTTCCTAAAATAATGTTTTGAAAAAGTTAATTTTGAAAAAAGTCAGCAGATGACATCAAAAGCATTTATAAATACCAAGCATTCAGAGTTAAAAAACCTTTTGTTTACATTAAATAAAAACTCACCCCTTCCAAAGGCATCTCCAGCTTTACCCTCTCGGCTTCTTGGCAGAGTCTTTTAAATGGACAATGTAGCTTGGTAAACACCTTATCTTTGACCATAACAGACCTGATAGAGAAACCTGACCGAATCAACGCATTCTCAAACCTCTTCCGTAACCTTTCTTTTCTCTCTATTGTTTCTTTCTTACTTTGGCTCGTTGTCTCATCAGAATGGTCTCTTTTGTGAACCAATACATAGTCTATTCTCTTGTAATCTGGTTTAAAAAGGGGACCAAGCTCGGTGTAACGTCTTTCAAATTTTGAGAGCTTCTTTTTGTCCCGCTTCTTGTGTTTTCTTCTGTGTTTGAGATTCCCTGCAGCTTGAATAACTCGTGTGCTAGTATGAGAGCTAAGGTTTGGTGATTTGTGACTATCATCTTCCATCGTTTCCTTGAATTCCTATTTGGACATTATGTAACCTGTTAAATATAATCATAACAATGAAAATAAAATAACAAAGTATTTATTCTTATCAGTTACCTCACATTTTAACTGCATTTTTACAAGTTGCCTGATAAGCTTTGTCTATCTCACGGCATGTGCCTTTACCAGGTCATGATGACGTTGCACTTTTTGAATGACGTCGCTAATGAAGCTGAATCAACACAAAAACTGAAAATAACGTCATAATTGCTAGTTTGACGAGTGAAACAATGGGTAAAGTGATAAATAGAATACTAGGTAAGTGTCTTTTGATATCAAATTTACCAGGCAAGCCTCGCGGTGTCAACAAGGGTTCTCAAAGTCTTGCCTGTTAAACTTGATATCAAAAGACACTCACCTAGTATTCTCTATTTATATGGACTTCAACAACCTGTCTTCGAGAACAACAAAGGTGCAGAAGCTGTATTTATCATGCTTGTAAATGTTAAGATGCCAACAATTGTTTTATTGGCATTTTAACATTTATGAACACGATAAATTCCATGCTCAGTTAAGTTGAGCATGAAAAAAGTATTATTACCTCGGGACCAGGACCAACAGGACTTTGGTCATGATCTGGTCCGAAACCCTTTGACACTCTTAAAATGTTCATGGGAGTTTTTTTTTGAAAAAGTTAATTTTGAAAAAAGTCAGCAGACAAAAACAAAAGGATGAAAAACAAGACACAGTCTCCGAATTTATATCCCCCGAAGAAGGGTCATTTTAGAAAAACATATGAATCACAAAACATAAATCCCATTTATCTAAACCCTAAGTTGACCTTCCGTATCATTCAGATCATAACAAACCACTGTCAAGTATGATTTAGGACTAAGTTTAACAAAAAAATATACTTACATCTGCACAACTTCAATATCTGACCTTTTAACCCAACCCAGAGGTGGGAGCGCAGTCCCGGAGCACAGTGGCTCAGTGGTAGAGTGCTTGACTTGAGACCGAAAGGCCGGGAGTTTGAGTCACTGGCGTCACTATGTTGTGTCCTTGAGCAAGAACATTAATCAGGGTGCCCACTCTTAGTCAGAAATAAAATTCCCTGACTTTTCACTGACTTTTCCCTGACCAAAATTTGTTTTTCCCTGACATTTTACCAAGCTTTACTGCCTCCGTCCGTCTATTCGGCCCGTGTCTTCAGCCTTCATGAAACAACTTAAATCGCAATGAAAGTTGGAAATAAAAAAAGACAAACACAAAATAAGGTCTTAGGTCAATTTTGAACATAAAAAAATAGCAAAGAGACAAATATATTATAATGACTGCATCGCATAATTATAGCCATCCAAAAACTGGCACTCAGTCATCATCTCATATCTGTTTGTTCAATTTTTGAGGGTTTGAACAAGTACTATTTTAAAATTCCCTGACTTTTCCCTGACTTTTAAGAATTTTTTAATTTCCCTGACCATTTTACAGAATTCCCTGACTTTTCCCTGACCTTGAAGAAAAATTAAATTTCCCTGACTTTTCCCTGACGGCTGGGCACCCTGTTAATCCTAGCTTAGTACTGGTTCAACCCAGTACGACCCGTCCCTTTATAAGTGAAAGATTGTTGATGGGACGTAAAGAATCAAATAAAAAAAACAGCAACCCCAGAGGTCAAGGGTGTATGTAAACTCAAAGTGTTACCTTGCATGCTGGTCTACACTTCTATTATTTTAATTTAAAATGCAACATGACTACTTTCAAAAAATTTTATTTTACATTTTGACCCAACCCAGGGGTCGAGGGTGTGTGTAAGGACAGAATATTTGCTTTCATGGTGCTCTATGCTTATTATAGACAGTTCCCTTTAATTTAATATGCAACATGACTGCTTTCAGAAAAGGATATGGTTTGACCTTTTGACCCCACCCCCCGCAGTCGAGGGTGTGTCTGTGGGCAAAATATTTGCTACTATGTTGATGCATGCGTTGCCAGCTTTAATTTGATATGGAACATGACCTTATTCCAAAAAAATTGCAGAATTCTACCCCTGCTCAACAAAGCAAAATCAAAATGTGAAAACCTTTTGCTTTTCATCTCTTTCCAAAAGCAACCTGATTTTAAATATCAAATATGATTTTATCTGATTAAATGTGTGGCATAGTCATTTGGGTATGTGTGCAATGTTAGGAGACATTATTGTACCAACCAGGGCTAGAGAAATCTTCAAATCCCATTTGGTCTGATTGTCGGCCGAAAAAATGACCCTGTCCCCCATCTCCGCCCCCTCCCCCCAAATAAATATATATATCCCCACCCCCTCCTGGCTGTACTAAGTCACTACTCACGATACATTTCGAAAATAGTATTGCCATTTAGTTTTGAATAGGGCAATGATGAGATCCAACTTGATGCAATCGCTCATCAGTAAAATGGAAAAATGGTCATCTTTGCGCACATTTATCATTTGCATTTGAAACTGAAACCTACATGTGTTTACATCGGCGACAATTCAATGCGGTGTCCCAGTATTTTTGACCCCATGAAATATATCCACTAAAAATATTGATCAAAAACGATTGTAAAAATAATTTTTGAGTAAATGCAACTTGAATTCGGTCTCAGTTAGTCTTAAAATGCAACAATACCCTTATTTAATCATCTTGTTCGCAATGAACCTAGCAAAAAAAAAAAAATCAGCGGACTCTTTCACATCCATTATTTGAAATAGACTATATAATTCAAGGGACGTTACACAGTTAATTACAATTTGAATTGGGTAAGTCCATATGCAACACAGACAGACAGTGATAGGGGGTGTTTGAAGCTTTGTATGCTTCCCAACCCAGTTACCTGTGCACTTAAGGTTTTCACTGTTTTACAAAGGAATGCCAGTGTGATTTAATAAATTGATAACACAAGTGAAAAAAACATTCCTTCGTCTATATTCAGTTAGAAAATTGTGCATTTTTGATGTGGATTTCATCTCGAATTAAGCTTTATAAATGAAGCACCCCAAAAAGTGACAATTAAAATTTGGTACCAGTAACCAAGGCATCACTTACAAATTGATGTATGTTTTTGAAGAATTAAAATATCTTAACCGCTTTATGCTTATAGAAGACTTCAACGTTTGTCTCATACTAATATACATCAGTTTTTGTTTGCTTTTGTTTCCATTTCTTTAAAAGCTGCATTTAAATATACCTCTATCAAAAAAGTTCATTTTGGTGAAAATTTTACATTAAAATGCAAAATGTGGGATAAAAGACAAAATTTTTAATCAACAAAGCTAATTTTTGTGTTGTGTTATTTTTTTGAAGCAAACTTTCTAGTTCTGCAAGAAAAATTGATGAAGAATGTTCTGATTGATTGTTTGCTGACTACCCCGATAATTGGTATACACCGGTAACTGGGTTATTGAGCATACCACAGTCTTAGAAATAAGCCAGAGAATTCAACTTGTCCGACGGGCAACCTGAGGACAAATGCATCTTGCCCCCTACAATTTTAACTTGCCATGCACGATTCATTCATATAAATGATGATACATGAAAAAGTGTTTGTTTGAGGCTTTACACAGTCAACATGTGCAATTTTATTAGTAATTTCAGGACAGTTTCCTGGGTTTAGCCAGTACTAAGCAACTGAGATATATGTGCCTTGCTCAAGGACACAACACCAGGGCCCAGGTGAGAATTCAACCCACGATCAATGTTCCGACGTTGTTATCAAACAGTGTAGTTTTAACATGTACAGATATTAGTGTTGTTCGATTATTGGATTTTTCATAATCGATCATCGAAAATAATCGGTCAGGAGGTTCGATTGATGATCGATTATAATCGAAAGTTAACAAATGAAAGGTTACATCCTATATAATGTCTATACCCTTGTACTGCGAACATTAAAATTGTTAGCATCCTTATCACAACTGGTCCTAACAGCAAACTCAATTTACCAGCCATTGACATTTTAACCCTTTATGCACTAATGGATTCTTCCTTCTGGTTTCGAACTGGTCCATTTTATACATCAAGGGGTCACAGGTTATGATTTCCAAATAAAATTGTATTTCTTTCTCTGAAGATAGTTTTTGTATTAGCAAACAGTGTATGCCCTGACATCTGGGTCTTCAATATTTGGCAAAGTATGCATTAAGGAGTCACAAGTATAGAAAGGGTTAAGGTGTGCACTGAAGACTTCTTAGTTGCTGCAATTACAGTTAAAATAATGTTTATTTCTTTACTCCTCACATTTTATAAACCTTAAAGATTATGGATTGCTTTTATCTTGTAGCAAAGTTGCAAATTTAAAATGGCAGCTTACAAGTGGGCCAGGTGTGAATCTTTTCAATTATAATCGATTATTACCAAACACAATCGATTAGTAGAATCGAAAGAAATTTTCGATCGATCATCAATTATAATCGATCATCGATACAACACTAACAGGTGTAGTGGTAATGGGTACCACAGGTATATAAGACACACATACAGCCTCGCTGTATGAGCTAGCTTTTACAGCGACGCGTAGTGTGTCAGGCCAAAGTTGCGAAGTTAAGCAACGCAGAGCTCGGTTAGTAGCTGGATGGGTGACCCAGGCATTGGAGCAGGGGCGACTGGGTAGTTGCGCTCATGCTGGGTACCATCGCTACTACACAGATATGGCTCAAATATGGAGACACAATGGCAAAGAGTGAAGGCCCTAATAAGTCTTATTCGGTCTGTACTGTTTGCCGGAGAAGTCTGATATGGGTCTGCACAGTTTGCCTAAACCTGAACTTCTAAAGAAAGGTTAATAGTTTTAGACTGTTGAGTTGTTTCAAGCTGGCAGCATGGCAACATCTTATTATTTATCAATTTGCAGTGAACATGCAAGACTTTAAAAAAGACATGAACTTTTTTAATTTCATGTTCTAGAGTTTCAGGTTGCCCAGCGGGCAACCTTCTGAGACTCTCAACTTGCCCCCAGCAAATTCAACCCGTGGGGGGCAAGTGGGCAATTGCTTATTTCTAACACTGATTACCAGATGTCACATCTCCCATTTAAGTGTACAAGCAGTGTATAGAAATAGAGGATTAAACAATAATCTTGCTAGCGCCATTAGAACATGCACCGTTGAGGTAGATAAGTGCCAATCAACTAAGCTATCAGGGTGCCATTCGTAATGACCCCATGCGATAAGATTTTTTTTAAAGCTCAAGCTTGTAAAACGTTTCGACATACCTAGCTAAAATTGTAAAGAAAAAATATCCAGGTGCAGAACATACGGGCTGTGGGTGTCAAACATTAAACATATATCTTGTTTGTCAAATGCGATTATTACCTGTTGTTTTAATCTACTGTGTACACCAAGAAATTTATATAATAGAGGACTAGAAAAATGCGAAAAGTCTTATTTACAGTTACTATTTACGAAAGGCACGTAACTCTCATCGTTAATTTGGGTTATCGGTAAAAGCTATAACCAATGGTTTACTCCCCAGTGGTGACATGAATCTGCCAAGAAACGAAACTGGTGCCCTGTTATCGCCAGATAGGTAGGTCTAGGCGGGGGTCTTGGGGAGGGAATCATGCAGGCTATCAAGGGGTCGCTTTGCGTATCTGTAGAATACTATAAAGTGGATATCAGTACATCGAAGCTCTGCAAAAATACATTGTGGCAGTGGAGACTGAGAGTGGAGGGAGGGGCACGGTGCTCCAAGTGTAGCAGTCAAAGAGATTCCTACGCAAATCACAGAGACAGGCAGAGGCTAAAAGGGCAATATATAGTGGTTCCAAACCAAGATCAGAGACCATTTTTAAGATGCATCCCTCTGTACTGTCAAAGTAGTTGCTGTGAACAAAGCGAGCAGCTTGTCTTTGAACCTTCTCTAGTTTGTTTTTGTCCTCTAAGGATGACGGGTCCCACACTGCTGAGGAATATTCACGAGTGGTTCTCACCAGGGATGTGTAGGCTGGACTTTTCAACCTCTTGGTTTACTAGCTCCGGTTTCGCCTACATGGATGATTTTGCCACTGTAGAATCTACATGTTCGTGTTTTGTCCTGCTGCTAGATGGCTCTTTTGTTGATAAATGCTATAGATGTGTCGTCTTGGACTTTACTCGACTGGCACCACAATCCTGGAGTATGCGAGGCGTCAGAATGTGTCACAGATCAGTGCTATGAATCCAGGAGGGTCCAAGGAGGTCAATACTGGGCTCAACTCGATTGGCATCGGAATCCTTGAAGTTTGCGAGGGGTTAGAATGTGTCGCACACCAGTGCTTTGGGTAGGGGAGGATCGCTCACCTCTAAGTTAGTATGTGACATTGCGGTATTAGAGGAGCAATCTGATTTGGGTCCACTTTGTTTGCTCCAAAGATGTTTAAAAAGGACCAACAGACGGCACATAGTCACAATTAACAACAGAAGAGCTATCTAGCAGTAGGACGAAATCTCTGCGGAATTGAGTAACTTCTTTTCTTAGGGTGGCACCATAGGGTGGCACCTTCGCATTCCTGAATCATCTAATGACAAAACGACTCTCAGATCAGATGTTGCATTCCAGACGGTGACACCTTGGGTGGAACCTTGGTTGGAAGCTTGGATGGCACCATAGGGTGGATCCCTATATATACTGGTATACAGGTTTAACCTCAAGAACCGACAGGCTCCTTTGCGTCTATATACCGTGAATATGTGGACATAGCGTCTGATACAGTACTACTATTACTATTGAGATTTATTTTGATCACCTGACACTTCTCTGTATGAAACTTTATCTGCCACCTTCTCTCTCATTCTTCTAGTGCATCTAGATCCTCTTGCATTCTCCGGGCATCATCATCTGTTCTGACTAGTCTGTATAAGAGATAGCCATCTGCAAAGAGGCGGGATCTGAGTGGTTGACAGCATCAGGCAGGTCATTGATAAAGGCCAGAAATAGTAGGGGGGGGGGGGGCAAGATTGTACCCTGTGGTACACCAGAGACAACGCCTGCTTGTCAAGAACAGCTCCCACCCAAGAATACCTTCGGTGCTCTTTGGCCCAGCACCTCTAAATTGTTTGTAGAGAAGTCATTGATGAGAGTCTTTGTCAAAAACTTTGGAAAATTCCAGCAGAATGACGTTGATCTGGTGTCTTCCCGACCTGGTAGGGGCCTGATGCTTTGGCTGTTTGTCGGGCCCACCGGAGTTTACCTGTTGGATTTCTTTTGTTCCGGTATTCAGTTTTATTTACTGTTGAGTCCTTATCTTTGCTTTGTCTCCTTTTTATATCTTGATTTATATTTCTAGGAGATGATGTATTGATCAGTTAGGGGTCTTTCATTCAAACCAAATATCTATGTGTCTTGATCCACATCTGAATTAAGGATGAGGTTGGCGCTGTGAAACCGTTTTAAGCCCTCCAGTAAAATATTTTACTGACCGTACCAAGGTGGTACTTCTTTTGTGGATCTTTTATGTTTTTTCTGTCTTGTGTTTGCTATGCCTCTGTAGACGTCTGTTTATATGTGCCTTGTGGTCACTTGCTGGGAAAGGGCTGCCCTCTTGGCTCTCGTTTGTGGTCTCTTACTGTGAGTTTGTTACTTTTCCATTGGTATCCTTGGTCAGGTGTGGTACTTGATTGTATCGATTCCTGATCTTTGCACCCATACCTACTTTGCAATACCCTGGATGGCGGTTGCCAAATGTGCTACACAGGATCATCCTTACGAAAGCCATGTTGTTTGACTGTCAGGATATTGTTCTTATCAAAAGACCGCATGATGTTGCTGTGAATGATGTGTTCAAGCAGTTTACATGTTACTGAGGTAAGTGTTACTTCCTACTACACTATTGGAAATAGATATATGAGCCGCAACATGTGATTTCCAACAATGTGGCATTTTGACATGAATAGACTCAGACGAGCCTCTGCAGCCTCCTTTTAAGCTTAGAAAGTCCAAATGATGATTGGTCAGTAGCTCGGCAATCATAGAATATTCAAGCGACTAGCAAAGACTCTGATCAGACTGCGCATATGCGCAGGCTGATCTGAGGCTTTGTTGGTCACACATATCACATTGTTGCAAATCTCATGTCACGGCTCATATGTCTGTCATACATGCTCACCTGAGAAATAAATGCAGCGGACTAAACAGTGATCTTTTTAGGAATCATAGTCGTAATAATCCTTTATGTGATTTGTATGACATGGTAGAGGATGCCTACCACTACTTCTTTCAATGCAGAAAATATTCTGTTGAAAGACAAGTTTTCCATGATACAATTAGAGGCTTTTGGCCTCTAAACATTAATATGATTATTTATGGTAATGAAAATTGGAACAGTGAAGCTAGTATGGTCTTCTTCAAGTCTGTGCATATGGATAAACACGCCTACAAACGTTTTAAGTAAATAACCTTCTATGACTCTGTTTCAAAACATACTTAGAAACCAGTACTAGATGACCTGACTATTTTTGTTTTTCAAATTCAAGGGGTTCATATTAGCAGTTTTTTTTCTATTCATCAATGGTTTTTCTATCTCTATACTTACTAACCTATCAAAGAACTGTTATTTATTTACTTAATATTATTTTTTTTTATTTATTTGCTTGTTTGTTTGTTTGTTTGTTTACTTGTTTATTAATTATCAATTTAACATGTATGTTTCTACTTTATATTGCTTTCACTTAACTTGTTCACAACTTGTTTAGTATTCATATGTATTTGCACAAGTTTAGCCATGTTTATTTGCTTTCATGTACATGTATGTTTAAATTGTAAGGGTTGTAACTAAGGTTGTGAGAACCCCATTGCTGTATCAAATTTGGCAGGAAATGTGCTTAAACTAAACTGAGGTAAGTGATACAGGTCTGTAGTTTGCCGGTAGGTGTTTCGGTCCTTTCTTGAAAAGCGGTACTATTTTTGCCCTCCTCCATTCAGTAGGTACCTGTGGGGCATCCAAAGAGATCTGGTATAGTTGGCTCAGCATAAGGGCGAGTTCTTCCACTGCAGCTCTGAGGATATAGGTTGGTATACCATACCGACCTGATGCTTTATATGGTTTCAGGTCATTCAGCAATTTCTTCAAACCGTTTGGGCTGACTCTAATCTCATGCATCCAAGGGTGTGGGCTCAGTCCTTTGTCTTGAATGGTGCAAATCTTCTTATGTATTGAATGAAATTGCTCATTCAGAATTACAGTCTTATCTTTGCAGTGGTGTTGCTCTGTAAAAACTCATCCTTATTGACCAGTTCTGACACACCTGAAGCTTCTTGTCTTTTATTTCTAATGAAAACCAAAATCGCTTTGGGTTTCATTGAAGTCAGCACTCACAACATCCGCCATTTAATTTGTAAGGGCCTTCTGTAGAGATCTCTGCAATTCAACTTGTAGCCTCTTGAAGCATTTCCAGTCCTGTTGATTGCCAGTTCTCTTGGCCTTCCCGTGAGCTCTCTGTTTCCGTCTCATCAATCTTCTAAGACTTCTTTCATTCAAACCAAATATCTATGTGTCTTGATCCACATCTGAATTAAGGGTGAGGTTGGCGCTGTGAAACCGGTTTAAGCCCTCCAGTAAAATATTTTACTGACCGTTCCAAGGTGGTACTTTTTTGTGGATCTTTAATGTTTTTTTTCTGTCTTGTGTTTGCTATGCCTTTATGCACATCTGTTTATATGTGCCTTGTGGTCACCTGCTGGGAAAGGGCTGGCCTCCTGGCTCTCGTTTGTGGTGTCTAACTGTGAGTTTGTCACTATCCCATTGGTATCCTGGGTCAGGTGTGGTACTTGATTGTATCGATTCCTGATCTTTGCACACTTACTTACTTGTATTGGCCCATGTGGGCATATGGCATGTACTGGCATTCGTTAAAGGCACAATTTTTATATACAGCACCTGAGATGGCTGTCTTGAGTGCTGTCCACATAGATTTTATATCATCAAATCTGACTGAAAGGAAAGAATCAGTTGCTGTTAAATAACAGGGGAAGACTAGCGACACTTCATTGCAGTTTCTGTGTGTTGATGGGAAAATCCAGGAGTCCTCTGATGATATCTGTGATGGATGGTCCACTCACTTTGACTCCCTTGCAACTCCATTAGAAAAGGCAAACTTTGACAATGCAGCAAGAGGATAATGAGCACATTAGACCTTAGAAAGGGGATAAAATTTTGACATTTTGTCAATGTTCTCAAAAATTCATGAAACTTAGTGTAATATCCAGCTATTGGAACCAGTCATTGTCATTATGACATTACGTTATTAACGTCGTTGCTTGGTTACATCAGTATTGTTATGTTACTCTTGATCCATTAAACATGTATTAACTTAGAGTTGTTGAGACATTATATTGGCGACAAGGATGAAAGAAAAGGGAAGAGGATAGAGTAGAAGCAGATTTGGGGAGATGAAGCAATGCTATATGTAGATAGTGATGCCAAAAGAAAGAAGAAACTTACAGACAATAGAAGATGGAAGAAAACTCACCAGCCATTTGGTAGAATATTGTGCAAGACACAGAAAATGTGGTGTTAAAACATTTTGCTAAAAAGAGATAAGTAACACTTAGTATCCAATTTGTGATTAGAACAATACAAGATGACTAGATATGGGATAGATTTTGACCAGAATGAGTCAGAAGCTACAGTTGTAACAGAAAGAAGGAACTTGTTAATAAAACCATTTAAACCAACTGACATATTATCAGTGGGAAAAGCTTGGGGAGAATGGCTGGAAGAAATTGGAAGAGAATTCAGATATAATAGAATAAATACCCCAAATGACAAGAAGGATGTTTTGTTGATATTTGGTGGCAGAGAATTGAGGCGACTTGATAAATACCTACCATATCTAGCAGACAATCTGAATGAATAGCTGAAGATAAGAAAGAAGCTAAATAATTATTATTTACCAAGAAGAAATATCTATTTTGAAAGATATTTGTTCCTTAAGATGAGGCCAACACCAGGAGAAAGGACAGTTGCATATGGAACACGGTTAAGGGAAAAGGCAAGTGAGTGTGATTTTGGTGACAGTTGTGAAGACAGAATTTTGGAGCACTTGATCCAAACTGTAGATAACCAGACACTAATACTCAAATGCATTAGGAGAGAATGGACATTAGCTGAGTGTTTGAAAAGAGCTGGTGAAATGGAAGATTTATCTATGCAAATGTCTTACATGCAAAAATAGCGAGTCAAACCTAAAATAGATAGGTTAGAAAGAAAAAATGTAAAAAGAGGGAGTTATAAAGCAAGGTATCTAAATATTGAAGATAATCTGAAGACCTGCGGATATTGTGGCTTGTCAGGAATACATACTAAAGGTAATAGATATCCAGCATATGGAATAAATATGTTGTAAATGTCATGTGAGAGACCATTTTGCAGTAGTTTGTAAAGTGAAAAGATATCGAGAAGAAAATAGGCAAAGTTCAATTTTAAACAAGAATAAAACCAGTCAAATAGATAATGAATTTAAGAAATGCAGTGAAATACAGTCCAACTCTATAGAAAATCTGAAAATCAATGTGAAGAAAATACAAGGGATTAACAGAACATGTCAGAACACAGGGCAGTTAACTGCCAAATCAACACATAGAAAAGTCACTGATAGGATAAATGTAGGTGTTGACAGGCAGGTTTTGCAACATTTATCAAAGCAGAAGATAAAGACTGAACCAATTCATGGGAATTACAAGTTGACAAGAACAAACTCAAATTGTAGATCCGATCATTTTATAGCAAAGAATAAAAGAAGCACAGAAGAGCTTGGACAAGAACTAGAGAAATGTTATAACAATTTTCATTGTTTTCTGATAGCTATGACTGAGAAACAAAAGATTCAGAACATATTGTCATCGTTTCCAACCAAGAGGAAACCAAACTTTAATATGATGGTCCATCACCCTGTCTGATGCTTATATTGACTGTACAGAAGTTAGCAAACATATCATAAGATTAAAACAGTAATATTTATTTGGGAAGGAAAAAATGTAATATGTATCAAGGTAGTCAGACATTTGGTTGTGAATTGGAGATGATTATTAATTATATTTCAGCAAGATATCAATTAGTGCTTCAAATATTTAAAATGCATTGTTTTACCAATATCTAACTATATGTACATTTTTTTTATAAAAAGGGAGAAATGTAATATCCAGCTATTGGGACCAGTCAACGTCATTATGACGGTACGTTATTAACGTCGTTGCTTGGATACATCAGTATTGTTATGTTTCTCTTGAACCATTAAACTTGTATTAACTTAGAGGTATTGAGACATTATACTTAGAAGCAAGTTGAAATTTTGACATTTTCTCAATGTTCACCAAAATTCATGAAACTTACAGAAGTTATTGGAATCACCAACAGAAACATGCATGTGAAATTTGAGGCAGTTTGAGAAGTTACAATTTTTGACTGAAACATGCAGACTGCAACATGGGACCCTCAAAATGGGATGAAATTTTATCATTTTCACAATGTTCTCCAAAATTCATGAAACTTACAGAAATTATTAGAATCACCACCAGAAACATGCATGTGAAATTTGAGGCAGTTTGGAGAAGATACAATTTTTGATGGAAAATGCCGACAGCGCAGGACCTTCCAAACAGGATGAAATTTTGACATTTTCTCAATGTTCTCCAAAATTCATGAAACTTACAGAAGTTATTGGAATCACCACAAGAAACCAGCATGTGAAATTTGCAGCAGTTTGGAAGTTACAATTTTTGACAGAAAAATGCTGACAGTGCCTGACCTTAGAAACAGTATGAAATTTTGACATTTTCTCAATGTTCTCCAAAATTCATGAAATTTACAGAATTTATTGAAATCACCAACAGAAACATGCATGTGAAACTTGAGGCAGATTGTAGAAGTTACAATTCTTGATGGAAAATGCCGACAGCGTCGGACCTTCAAAACAGGATGAAATTTTGACATTTTCTCAATGTTCTCCAAAATTCATGAACATACAGAATTTATTGGAATCACCACTAGAAACATGCATGTGAAATGTGAGGCAGTTTGGAGAAGTTACAATTTTTGACGGAAAATGCCGACAGCGCCGTACCTTCAAAACAGGATGAAATTTTGACATTTTCTCAATGTTCTCCAAAAATCATGAAACTTACAGAAGTTATTGGAATCACCACCAGAAATGCATGTTGCATGTGAAATTTGAGGCAGTTCAGAGAAGTTACAACTTTTGACAGAAAAATGCCTACAGCGCCGAGCCTTCAAATCAGGATGAAATTTTGACATTTACTCAATATTCTCCAAAATTCATGAAACTTACAGGATTTATTGAGATCACCACCAGAAACATGCAGGTGAAATTTGAGGCAGTTTGGAGAAATTACAATTTTTGACAGAAAACGCCGATAGAACCGGACCTTAGAAACAGGATGAAATTTTGACATTATCTCAATGTTCTCCAAAATTCATGAAACTTACAGAAAGTATTGGAATCACCACCAGAAACATGCATGTGAAATTTGAGGCAGTTTGGAGAAGTTACAATTTTTTTATGGAAAATGCCGACAGCGCCGGATCTTAAAAACAGTATGAAATTTTGACTTTTTCTCAATGTTCTCCGAAATTCAAGAAACTTACAGAAGTTATTGGAATCACCACTAGAAACATGTATGTGAAATTTGAGGCAGTTTGGAGAAGTTACAATTTTTGACAGAAAAATGCCTACAGCGCAGACCTTCCAAACAGGATTAAATTTTGACATTTTCTCAATGTTCTCCAAAATCCATGAAACTTACAGAAGTTATTGGAATCACCACCAGAAACATGCATGTTTAATTTGAGGCAGTTCGGAGAAGTTACAATTTTTGACAGAAAATGTTGACAGCGCCGGACCTTCAAAACGGGATGAAATTTTGACTTTTTCTCAATGTTCTCCAAAATTCATGAAACTTACAGAATTCATTGGAATTACCACTACAAACATGTATGTGAAATTTGAGGCAGTTTGGAGAAGTTACAATTTTTGACGGAAAAATGCCTACAGCGCCGGACCTTTAAAACAGGATGAAATTTAGACATGTTCTCAATGTTCTCCAAAATTCATGAAACTTACAGAAGTTATTGGAATCACCACCAGAAACATGCATGTGAAATTTGAGGCAGTTCGGAGAAGTTACAATTTTTGACGGAAAAATGCCTACAGCGCCGAACCTTCAAAACAGGATGAAATTTTGACATTTTCTCAATGTTCTCCAAAATTTATGAAACTTACAGAAGTTATTGGAATCACCACCAGAAACATGCATGTGAAATTTGAGGCAGTTCGGAGAAGATACAATTTTTGACGGAAAAATGCCTACAGCGCCGAACCTTCAAAACAGGATGAAATTTTGACATTTTCTCAATGTTCTCCAAAATTCATGAAACTTACTAAATTTATTGGAATCACCACTAGAAACATGCATGTGAAATTTGAGGCAGTTCAAAGAAGAAACAATTTTTGACGGAAAAATGCCTACAGTGCCGAACCTTCAAAACAGGATGAAATTTTGACATTTTCTCAATGTTCTCCAAAATTCATGAAACTTACTAAATTCATTGGAATCACCACTAGAAACATGCATGTGAAATTTGAGGCAGTTTGGAGAAGTTACAATTTTTGTTCGAAAATGCCGACAGCGCCGGACCTTCAAAACACGATGAAATTTTGACATTTTCTCAATGTTCTCCAAAATTCATGAAACTTACAGATGTTATTGGAATCACCACCAGAAACATGCATGTGAAATTTGAGGCAGTTTGGAGAAGATACAATTTTTGATGGAAAATGCCGACAGCGCCGGACCTTCCAAACAGGATGAAATTTGACATTTTCTCAATGTTCTCCAAAATTCATGAAACTTACAGAATTTATTGGTATCACCACTAGAAGCATGCATGTGAAATTTGAGGCAGTTCGGAGAAGTTACAATTTTTGACAGAAAAAGTCGACAGCGCCGGACCTTAAAAACAGGATGAAATTTTGACTTTTTCTCAATGTTCTCCAAAATTCATGACACATACAGAATTTATTGGAATCACCACTAGAAACAAGCATGTGAAATTTGAGGCAGTTTGGAGAAGTTACAATATTTGATGGAAAATGCCAACCTTCCAAATAGGATAAAATTTTGACTTAATTTTCAATGTTCTCCAAAATTCATGAAAGTTACAGAAGTTATTGGAATCACCACCAGAAACATGCATGTTTAATTTCAGGCAGTTCGGAGAAGTTACAATTTTTGACAGAAAATGTTGACAGCGCCGGACATTCAAAACGGGATGAAATTTTGACTTTTTCTCAATGTTCTCCAAAATTCATGAAACTTACAGAATTCATTGGAATCACCACTACAAACATGTATGTGAAATTTGAGGCAGTTTGGAGAAGTTACAATTTTTGACGGAAAAATGCCTACAGCGCCGGACCTTTAAAACAGGATGAAATTTAGACATGTTCTCAATGTTCTACAAAATTCATGAAACTTACAAAAGTTATTGGAATCACCACCAGAAACATGCATGTGAAATTTGAGGCAGTTTGGAGAAGTTACAATTTTTGACGGAAAAATGCCAACAGCGCCGGACCTTCAAAACAGGATGAAATTTTGACATTTTCTCAATGTTCTCCAAAATTCATGACACTTACAGAATTTATTAAAATCACCACCAGAAACATGCATGTGAAATTTGAGGCAGTTTGGAGAAGTTACAATTTTTGACAGAAAAATGCCTACAGCGCCGGACCTTCAAAACAGGATGAAATTTTGACATTTTCTCAATGTTCTCCAAAATTCATGAAACTTACAGAAGTTATTGGAATCACCACCAGAAACATGCATGTGAAATTTGAGGCAGCTTGGAGAAGTTACAATTTTTGATGGAAAATGCCCACAGCGTCGGACCTTCAAAACAGGATGAAATTTTGACATTTTCTCAATGTTCTCCAAAATTCATGAAACTTGCAGAATTTATTGGAATCACCACCAGAAACATGCATGTGAAATTTGAGGCAGTTCGGAGAAGTTACAATTTTTGACTGAAAAATGCCTACAGCGCCAGACCTTCGAAACAGGATGAAATTTAGACATTTTCTCAATGTTCTCCAAAATTCATGAAACTTACAGAAGTTATTGGAATCACCACCAGAAACATGCATGTGAAATTTGAGGCAGTTTCGAGAAGTTACAATTTTGGACGGAAAAATGCCGACAGCGCCGGACCATCAAAACAGGATGAAATTTTGACATTTTCTCAATGTTCTCTAAAATTCATGAAACTTACAGAATTCATTGGAATCACCACTAGAAACATGCATGTGAAATGTGAGACAGTTTGGAGAAGTTACAATTTTTGATTAGAAAATGCCGACAGCGCCAGACCTACAAAACAGGATGAAATTTTGACATTTTCTCAATGTTCTCCAAAATTCATGACACTTACAGAATTTATTGTAATCACCAACAGAAACATGCATGTGAAATTTGAGGCAGTACAGAGGTGTTACAATTTTTGATGGAAAATGCTGACAGCGCCGGACCTTCAAAACAGGATGAAATTTTGACATTTTCTCAATGTTCTCCAAAATTCATGAAACTTACAGAAGTTATTGGAATCACCACCAGAAACGTGCATGTGAAATTTGAGGCAGTTTGGAGAAGTTACAATTTTTGACGGAAAAATGCCTACAGCGCCGACCCTTCAAAATAGGATGAAATTTTGAGATTTACTCAATATTCTCCAAAATTCATGAAACTTACAGGATTTATTGAGATCACCACCAGAAACATGCAGGTGAAATTTGAGGCAGTTTGGAGAAATTACAATTTTTGACAGAAAACGCCGATAGCACCGGACCTTAGAAACAGGATGAAATTTTGACATTATCTCAATGTTCTCCAAAATTCATGAAACTTACAGAAAGTATTGGAATCACCACCAGAAACATGCATGTGAAACTTGAGGCAGTTCGGAGAAGTTACAATTTTTGATGGAAAAATGCTGACAGCGCCCAACCTTCAAAACACGATGAAATTTTGACATTTACTCAATGTTCTCCAAAATTCATGAAACTTACAGAATTTATTGGAATCACCATCAGAAACATGCATGTGAAATTTGAGGCAGTTTGGAGAAGTTACAATTTTTTTATGGAAAATGCCGACAGCGCCGGATCTTAAAAACAGTATGAAATTTTGACTTTTTCTCAATGTTCTCCGAAATTCAAGAAACTTACAGAAGTTATTGGAATCACCACTAGAAACATGTATGTGAAATTTGAGGCAGTTTGGAGAAGTTACAATTTTTGACAGAAAAATGCCTACAGCGCAGACCTTCCAAACAGGATTAAATTTTGACATTTTCTCAATGTTCTCCAAAATCCATGAAACTTACAGAAGTTATTGGAATCACCACCAGAAACATGCATGTTTAATTTGAGGCAGTTCGGAGAAGTTACAATTTTTGACAGAAAATGTTGACAGCGCCGGACCTTCAAAACGAGATGAAATTTTGACTTTTTCTCAATGTTCTCCAAAATTCATGAAACTTACAGAATTCATTGGAATCACCACTACAAACATGTATGTGAAATTTGAGGCAGTTTGGAGAAGTTGCAATTTTTGACGGAAAAATGCCTACAGCGCCGGACCTTTAAAACAGGATGAAATTTAGACATGTTCTCAATGTTCTCCAAAATTCATGAAACTTACAGAAGTTATTGGAATCACCACCTGAAACATGCATGTGAAATTTGAGGCAGTTCGGAGAAGTTACAATTTTTGACGGAAAAATGCCTACAGCGCCGCACCTTCAAAACAGGATGAAATTTTGACATTTTCTCAATGTTCTCCAAAATTCATGAAACTTACAGAAGTTATTGGAATCACCACCAGAAACATGCATGTGAAATTTGAGGCAGTTCGGAGAAGATACAATTTTTGACGGAAAAATGCCTACAGCGCCGAACCTTCAAAACAGGATGAAATTTTGACATTTTCTCAATGTTCTCCAAAATTCATGAAACTTACTAAATTCATTGGAATCACCACTAGAAACATGCATGTGAAATTTGAGGCAGTTTGGAGAAGTTACAATTTTTGTTGGAAAATGCCGACAGCGCCGGACCTTCAAAACAGGATGAAATTTTGACATTTTCTCAATGTTCTCCAAAATTCATGAAACTTACAGATGTTATTGGAATCACCACCAGAAACATGCATGTGAAATTTGAGGCAGTTTGGAGAAGATACAATTTTTGATGGAAAATGCCGACAGCGCCGGACCTTCCAAACAGGATGAAATTTGACATTTTCTCAATGTTCTCCAAAATTCATGAAACTTACAGAATTTATTGGTATCACCACTAGAAGCATGCATGTGAAATTTGAGGCAGTTCGGAGAAGTTACAATTTTTGACAGAAAAAGTCGACAGCGCCGGACCTTAAAAACAGGATGAAATTTTGACTTTTTCTCAATGTTCTCCAAAATTCATGACACATACAGAATTTATTGGAATCACCACTAGAAACAAGCATGTGAAATTTGAGGCAGTTTGGAGAAGTTACAATTTTTGATGGAAAATGCCAACCTTCCAAATAGGATAAAATTTTGACTTAATTTTCAATGTTCTCCAAAATTCATGAAAGTTACAGAAGTTATTGGAATCACCACCAGAAACATGCATGTTTAATTTGAGGCAGTTCGGAGAAGTTACAATTTTTGACAGAAAATGTTGACAGCGCCGGACCTTCAAAACGGGATGAAATTTTGACTTTTTCTCAATGTTCTCCAAAATTCATGAAACTTACAGAATTCATTGGAATCACCACTACAAACATGTATGTGAAATTTGAGGCAGTTTGGAGAAGTTACAATTTTTGATGGAAAAATGCCTACAGCGCCGGACCTTTAAAACAGGATGAAATTTAGACATGTTCTCAATGTTCTACAAAATTCATGAAACTTACAAAAGTTATTGGAATCACCACCAGAAACATGCATGTGAAATTTGAGGCAGTTTGGAGAAGTTACAATTTTTGACGGAAAAATGCCAACAGCGCCGGACCTTCAAAACAGGATGAAATTTTGACATTTTCTCAATGTTCTCCAAAATTCATGACACTTACAGAATTTATTAAAATCACCACCAGAAACATGCATGTGAAATTTGAGGCAGTTTGGAGAAGTTACAATTTTTGACAGAAAAATGCCTACAGCGCCGGACCTTCAAAACAGGATGAAATTTTGACATTTTCTCAATGTTCTCCAAAATTCATGAAACTTACAGAAGTTATTGGAATCACCACCAGAAACATGCATGTGAAATTTGAGGCAGCTTGGAGAAGTTACAATTTTTGATGGAAAATGCCCACAGCGTCGGACCTTCAAAACAGGATGAAATTTTGACATTTTCTCAATGTTCTCCAAAATTCATGAAACTTGCAGAATTTATTGGAATCACCACCAGAAACATGCATGTGAAATTTGAGGCAGTTCGGAGAAGTTACAATTTTTGACTGAAAAATGCCTACAGCGCCAGACCTTCGAAACAGGATGAAATTTAGACATTTTCTCAATGTTCTCCAAAATTCATGAAACTTACAGAAGTTATTGGAATCACCACCAGAAACATGCATGTGAAATTTGAGGCAGTTTCGAGAAGTTACAATTTTGGACGGAAAAATGCCGACAGCGCCGGACCATCAAAACAGGATGAAATTTTGACATTTTCTCAATGTTCTCTAAAATTCATGAAACTTACAGAATTCATTGGAATCACCACTAGAAACATGCATGTGAAATGTGAGACAGTTTGGAGAAGTTACAATTTTTGATTAGAAAATGCCGACAGCGCCAGACCTTCAAAACAGGATGAAATTTTGACATTTTCTCAATGTTCTCCAAAATTCATGACACTTACAGAATTTATTGTAATCACCAACAGAAACATGCATGTGAAATTTGAGGCAGTACAGAGGTGTAACAATTTTTGATGGAAAATGCTGACAGCGCCGGACCTTCAAAACAGGATGAAATTTTGACATTTTCTCAATGTTCTCCAAAATTCATGAAACTTACAGAAGTTATTGGAATCACCACCAGAAACGTGCATGTGAAATTTGAGGCAGTTTGGAGAAGTTACAATTTTTGATGGAAAAATGCCTACAGCGCCGACCCTTCAAAATAGGATGAAATTTTGAGATTTTCTCAATGTTCTCCAAAATTCATGACACTTACAGAATTTATTGAAATCACCACCAGAAACATGCATGTGAAATTTGAGGCAGTTTGGAGAAGTTACAATTTTTGACAGAAAAATGCCTAAAGCGCCGGACCTTCAAAACAGGATGAAATTTTGAAATTTTCTCAATGTTCTCCACAATTTATGAAACTTACAGAAGTTATTGGAATCACCACCAGAAACATGCATGTGAAATTTGAGGCGGTTCGGAGAAGTTACAATTTTTTATGGAAAAACGCCTACAGCGCCGAACCTTCAAAACAGGATGAAATTTTGACATTTTCTCAATGTTCTCCAAAATTCATGACACTTACAGAATTTATTGGAATCACCACCAGAAACATGCATGTGAAATTTGAGGCAGTTCGGAGAAGTTACAATTTTTGATGGAAAATGCCGACAGCGCCGGACCTTCAAAACAGGATGAAATTTTGACATTTTCTCAATGTTTTCCAAAAATTATGTAACTTACAAAATTTATTGGAATCACCACCAGAAACATGCATGTGAAATTTGAGGCAGTTCGGAGAAGTTACAATTTTTGAAGGAAAAATGCCTACAGCGCCGGACCTATAAAACAGGATGAAATTTAGACATTTTCTCATGTTCTCCAAAATTCATGAAACTTACAGAAGTTATTGGAATCACCACCAGAAACATGCATGTGAAATTTGAGGCAGTTTGGAAAAGTTACAATTTTCGACGGAAAAATGCCGACAGCGCCGGACCTTCAAAACAGGATGAAATTTTGACATTTTCTCAATGTTCTCCAAAATTCATGACACTTACAGAATTTATTGAAATCACCACCAGAAACATGCATGTGAAATTTGAGGCAGTTTGGAGAAGTTACAATTTTTGACAGAAAAATGCCTACAGCGCCAGACCTTCAAACACGATGAAATTTTGAGATTTTCTCAATGTTCTCCAAAATTCATGAAGCTTACAGAAGTTATTGGAATTACCACCAGAAACATGCATATGAAATTTGAGGCAGTTCAGAGAAGTTACAATTTTTGATGGAAAATGCCAACAGCGCCGGACCTTCAAAACAGGATGAAATTTTGACATTTTCTCAATGTTCTCCAAAATTCATGAAGCTTACAGAAGTTATTGGAATCACCACCAGAAACATGCATGTAAAATTTGAGGCAGTTCAGAGAAGTTACAATTTTTGACTGAAAAATGCCTACAGCGCAGGACCTTCAAAACAGGATGTAATTTCGACATTTTCTCAATGTTCTCCAAAATTCATGACACTTACAGAATTTATTGTAATCACCAACAGAAACATGCATGTGAAATTTGAGGCAGTACAGAGGTGTTACAATTTTTGATGGAAAATGCCAACAGCGCCGGACCTTCAAAACAGGATGAAATTTTGACATTTTCTCAATGTTCTCCAAAATTCATGAAACTTACAGAATGTATTGGAATCACCACCAGAAACAAGCATGTGAAATTTGAGGCAGTTGGGAGAAGTTACAATTTTTGACGGAAAAATGCCTACAGCGCCAGACCTTTAGAACAGGATGAAATTCTGACATTTTCTCAATGTTCTCCAAAATTCATAAAACTTACAGAATTGATTGGATCACCACCAGAAACATGCATGTGAAATTTGAGGCAGTTCGGAGAAGTTACAATTTTTGATGGAAAAATGCCTACAGCGCCGGACCTTAAAAACAGTATGAAATTTAGCCATTTTCTCAATGTTCTCTAAAATTCATGAAACTTACAGAATTTATTGAAATCACTACTAGAAACATGCATGTGAAATTTGAGGCAGTTTGGAGGTTACAATATTTGACAGAAAAATGCTGACAGCGCTGGACCTATAAAACAGTATGAAATTTTGACATTTTCTCAGTGTTCTCCAAAATTCATGAAACTTACAGAAGTTATTGGAATCACCACCAGAAACATGCATGTGAAATTTGAGGCAGTTTGGAGAAGTTACAATTTTTGACAGAAAAATGCCTACAGCGCCGGACCTTCAAAACAGGATGAAATTTTGAGATTTTCTCAATGTTCTCCACAATTCATGAAACTTACAGAAGTTATTGGAATCACCACCAGAAACATGCTTGTGAAATTTGAGGCGGTTCGGAGAAGTTACAATTTTTTAGGGAAAAACGCCTACAGCGCCGGACCTTCAAAACAGGATGAAATTTTGACATTTTCTCAATGTTCTCCAAAATTCATGACACTTACAGAATTTATTGGAATCACCACCAGAAACATGCATGTGAAATTTGAGGCAGTTCGGAGAAGTTACAATTTTTGATGGAAAATGCCGACAGCACCGGACCTTCAAAACAGGATGAAATTTTGACATTTTCTCAATGTTCTCCAAAATTCATGAAACTTACAAAATTTATTGGAATCACCACCAGAAACATGCATGTGAAATTTGAGGCAGTTCGGAGAAGTTACAATTTTTGATGGAAAAATGCCTACAGCGCCGGACCTATAAAACAGAATGAAATTTAGACATTTTCTCATGTTCTCCAAAATTCATGAAACTTACAGAAGTTATTGGAATCACCACCAGAAACATGCATGTGAAATTTGAGGCAGTTTGGAGAAGTCACAATTTTCGACAGAAAAATGCCGACAGAACCGGACCTTCAAAACAGGATGAAATTTTGACATTTTTTCAATGTTCTCCAAAATTCATGAAACTTACAGAATTTATTGGAATCACCACCAAGAACATGCATGTGAAATTTGAGGCAGTTCGGAGAAGTTACAATTTTTGACGGAAAAATGCCTACAGCGCCGGACCTTTAAAACAGGATGAAATTTAGACATTTTCTCAATGGTTCTCCAAAATTCATGAAACTTACAGAAGTTATTGGAATCACCACCAGAAACATGCATGTGAAATTTGAGGCAGTTTGGAAAAGTTACAATTTTCGAAGGAAAAATGCCTACAGCGCCGGACCTTCAAAACAGGATGAAATTTTGACATTTTCTCAATGTTCTCCAAAATTCATGACACTTACAGAATTTATTGAAATCACCACCAGAAACATGCATGTGAAATTTGAGGCAGTTTGGAGAAGTTACAATTTTTGACGGAAAAATGCCTACAGCGCCGAGCCTTCAGAACAGGATGAAATTTTGAGATTTTCTCAATGTTCTCCAAAATTCATGAAACTTACAGTAGTTATTGGAATCACCACCAGAAACATGCATGTGAAATTTGAGGCAGTTCAGAGAAGTAACAATTTTTGATTGAAAATGCCGACACCGCCTGACCTTCAAAACAGGATGAAATTTTGACATTTTCTCAATGTTCTCCAAAATTCATGAAACTTACAGAATTTATTGTCATCACCACCAGAAACATGCATGTGAAATTTGAGGCATTTCCGAGAAGTTACAATTTTGGACGGAAAAATGCCTACAGCGCTGAGCCTTCAAAACAGGATGAAATTTTGACATTTTCTCAATGTTCTCCAAAATTCATAAAACTTACAGAATTTATTGGAATCACCACCAGAAACATGCATGTGAAATTTGAGGCAGTTCGGAGAAGTTACAATTTTTGATGGAAAAATGCCTACAGCGCCGGACCTTAAAAACAGTATGAAATTTAGACATTTTCTCAATGTTCTCCAAAATTCATGAAACTTACAGAATTCATTGGAATCACCACTAGAAACATGCATGTGAAATGTGAGGCAGTTCGGAGAAGTTACAATTTTTGATGGAAAAATGCCTACAGCGCCAGACCTTAAAAACAGTATGAAATTTAGCCATTTTCTCAATGTTCTCTAAAATTCATGAAACTTACAGAATTTATTGAAATCACCACTAGAAACATGCATGTGAAATTTGAGGCAGTTCGGAGGTTACAATTTTTGACTGAAAAATGCTGACAGCGCTGGACCTTCAAAACAGGTTGAAATTTTGACATTTTCTCAGTGTTCTCCAAAATTCATGAAACTTACAGAAGTTATTGGAATCACCACCAGAAACATGCATGTGAAATTTGAGGCAGTTCGGACAAGTTACAATTTTTGACGGAAAAATGCCTACAGCGCCGGACCTTTAAAACAGGATGAAATTGAGACATTTTCTCAATGTTCTCCAAAATTCATGAAACTTACAGAAGTTATTGGAATCACCACCAGAAACATGCATGTGAAATTTGAGGCAGTTTCGAGAAGTTACAATTTTCGACAGAAAAATGCCGACAGCACCTGACCTTCAAAACAGGATGAAATTTTGACATTTCTCAATGTTCTCCAAAATTCATGACACTTACAGAATTTATTGAAATCACCACCAGAAACATGCATGTGAAATTTGAGGCAGTTTGGAGAAGTTACAATTTTTGACGGAAAAATGCCTACAGCGCCGGACTTCAAAACCGGATGAAATTTTGACATTTTCTCAATGTTCTCCAAAATTCATGACACTTACAGAATTTATTGAAATCACCATCAGAAACATGCATGTGAAATTTGAGGCAGTTTGGAGAAGTTACAATTTTTGACAGAAAAATGCCTACAGCGCCGATCCTTCAAAATTGGATAAAATTTTGACATTTTCTCAATGTTCTCCAAAATTCATGAAACTTACAGAAGTTATTGGAATCACCACCAGAAACATGCATGTGAAATTTGAGGCAGTTTGGAGAAGTTACTATTTTTTACGGAAAAATGCCTACAGTGCCGAACCTTAAAAACTGGATGAAATTTAGACATTTTCTCAATGTTCTCCAAAATTCATGAAACTTACAGAAGTTATTGGAATCACCACCAGAAACATGCATGTGAAATTTGAGGCAGTTCAGAGAAGTTACAATTTTTGATGGAAAATGCCGACAGTGCCGGACCTTCAAAACAGGATGAAATCATGAGATTTTCTCAATGTTCTCCAAAATTCATAAAACTTCCAGAATTTATTGGAATCACCACCAGAAACATGCATGTGAAATTTGAGGCAGTTCGGAGAAGTTACAATTTTTGACAGAAAAATGTCTACAGCGCCGGACCTTCAAAACAGGATGAAATTTTGACATTTTCTCAATGTTCTCCAAAATTCATAAAACTTCCAGAATTTATTGGAATCACCACCAGAAACATGCATGTGAAATTTGAGGCAGTTCGGAGAAGTTACAATTTTTGATGGAAAATGCCTACAGCGCCGGACCTTAAAAACAGTATGAAATTTAGACATTTTCTCAATGTTCTCCAAAATTCATGAAACTTACAGAATTTATTGAAATCACGACCAGAAACATGCATGTGAAATTTGAGGCAGTTCGGAGGTTTGAATTTTTGACAGAAAAATGCTGACAGCGCTGGACCTTCAAAACAGGATGAAATTTTGACATTTTCTCAATGTTCTCCAAAATTCATGAAACTTACAGAATTTATTGGAATCACCACCAGAAACATGCATGTGAAATTTGAGGCAGTTTGGAGAAGTTACAATTTTTGATGGAAAAATGCCTACAGCGCCGGACCTTCACAATTGGATGAAATTTTGACATTTTCTCAATGTTCTCCAAAATTCATGAAACTTACAGAAGTTATTGGAATCACCACCAGAAACATGCATGTGAAATTTGAGGCAGTTCGGACAAGTTACAATTTTTGACGGAAAAATGCCTACAGCGCCGGACCTTTAAAACAGGATGAAATTGAGACATTTTCTCAATGTTCTCCAAAATTCATGAAACTTACAGAAGTTATTGGAATCACCACCAGAAACATGCATGTGAAATTTGAGGCAGTTTCGAGAAGTTACAATTTTCGACAGAAAAATGCCGACAGCACCTGACCTTCAAAACAGGATGAAATTTTGACATTTTCTCAATGTTCTCCAAAATTCATGACACTTACAGAATATATTGAAATCACCACCAGAAACATGCATGTGAAATTTGAGGCAGTTTGGAGAAGTTACAATTTTCGACGGAAAAATGCCTACAGCGACCTTTAAAACAGTATGAAATTTAGACATTTTCTCAATGTTCTCCAAAATTCATGAAACTTACAGAAGTTATTGGAATCACCATCAGAAACATGCATGTGAAATTTGAGGCAGTTTGGAGAAGTTACAATTTTTGACGGAAAAATGCCTACAGCGCCGGACCTTCAAAACAGGATGAAATTTTGAGATTTTCTCAATGATCTCCAAAATTCATGACACTTACAGAATTTATTGAAATCACCACCAGAAACATGCATGTGAAATTTGAGGCAGTTTGGAGAAATTACAATTTTTGACAGAAAAATGCCTACAGCGCCGGACCTTCAAAACAGGATGAAATTTTGAGATTTTCTCAATGTTCTCCAAAATTCATGAAACTTACAGAAGTTATTGGAATCACCACCAGAAACATGCATGTGAAATTTGAGGCAGATCGGAGAAGTTACAATTTTTGATGGAAAATGCCTACAGCGCCGGACCTTCAAAACAGGATGAAATTTTGACATTTTTTCAATGTTCTCCAAAATTCATGAAACTTACAGAATTTATTGGAATCACCACCAGAAACATGCATGTGAAATTTGAGGCAGTTCGGAGAAGTTACAATTTTTGATGGAAAATGCCTACAGCGCCGGACCTTAAAAACAGTATGAAATTTAGACATTTTCTCAATGTTCTCCAAAATTTATGAAACTTACAGAAGTTATTGGAATCAACACTAGAAACATGCATGTGAAATTTGAGGCAGTTCGGAGGTTACAATTTTTGACAGAAAAATGCTGACAGCGCTGGACCTTCAAAACAGGATGAAATTTTGACATTTTCTCAATGTTCTCCAAAATTCATGAAACTTACAGAATTTATTGGAATCACCACCAGAAACATGCATGTGAAATTTGAGGCAGTTGGGAGAAGTTACAATTTTTGACAGAAAAATGCCTACAGCGCCGGACCTTAAAAACAGTATGAAATTTAGACATTTTCTCAATGTTCTCCAAAATTCATGAAACTTACAGAAGTTATTGGAATCAACACTAGAAACATGCATGTGAAATTTGAGGCAGTTCGGAGGTTACAATTTTTGACAGAAAAATGCTGACAGCGCTGGACCTTCAAAACAGGATGAAATTTTGACATTTTCTCAATGTTCTCCAAAATTCATGAAACTTACAGAATTTATTGGAATCACCACCAGAAACATGCATGTGAAATTTGAGGCAGTTCAGAGAAGTTACAATTTTTGACAGAAAAATGCCTACAGCGCCGGACCTTTAAAACAGGATGAAATTTAGACATTTTCTCAATGTTCTCCAAAATTCATGAAACTTACAGAAGTTATTGGAATCACCACCAGAAACATGCATGTGAAATTTGAGGCAGTTTGGAGAAGTTACAATTTTCTACAGAAAAATTCCGACAGTGCCAGACCTTCAAAACAGGATGAAATTTTGACATTTTCTCCATGTTTTCCAAAATTCATGGCACAGAATTTATTGAAATCACGACCAGAAACATGCATGTGAAATTTGAGGCAGTTCGGAGAAGTTACAATTTTTGACGGAAAAATGCCTACAGTCTCGGACCTTCAAAACAGGATGAAATTTTGACATTTTCTCAATGTTCTCCAAAATTCATGACACTTACAGAATTTATTGGAATCACCACCAGAAACATGCATGTGAAATTTGAGGCAGTTCGGAGAAGTTACAATTTTTGACGGAAAAATGTCTACAGCGCCGGACGTTCAAAACAGGATGAAATTTTGACATTTTCTCAATGTTCTCCAAAATTCATAAAACTTCCAGAATTTATTGGAATCACCACCAGAAACATGCATGTGAAATTTGAGGCAGTTCGGAGAAGTTACAATTTTTGATGGAAAATGTCTACAGCGCCGGACCTTAAAAACAGTATGAAATTTAGACATTTTCTCAATGTTCTCCAAAATTCATGAAACTTACAGAATTTATTGAAATCACGACCAGAAACATGCATGTGAAATTTGAGGCAGTTCGGAGGTTAGAATTTTTGACAGAAAAATGCTGACAGCGCTGGACCTTCAAAACAGGATGAAATTTTGACATTTTCTCAATGTTCTCCAAAATTCATGAAACTTACAGAATTCATTGGAATCACCACTAGAAACATGCATGTGAAATGTGAGGCAGTTCGGAGAAGTTACAATTTTTGATGGAAAAATGCCTACAGCGCCAGACCTTAAAAACAGTATGAAATTTAGCCATTTTCTCAATGTTCTCTAAAATTCATGAAACTTACAGAATTTATTGAAATCACCACTAGAAACATGCATGTGAAATTTGAGGCAGTTCGGAGGTTACAATTTTTGACTGAAAAATGCTGACAGCGCTGGACCTTCAAAACAGGTTGAAATTTTGACATTTTCTCAGTGTTCTCCAAAATTCATGAAACTTACAGAAGTTATTGGAATCACCACCAGAAACATGCATGTGAAATTTGAGGCAGTTCGGACAAGTTACAATTTTTGACGGAAAAATGCCTACAGCGCCGGACCTTTAAAACAGGATGAAATTGAGACATTTTCTCAATGTTCTCCAAAATTCATGAAACTTACAGAAGTTATTGGAATCACCACCAGAAACATGCATGTGAAATTTGAGGCAGTTTCGAGAAGTTACAATTTTCGACAGAAAAATGCCGACAGCACCTGACCTTCAAAACAGGATGAAATTTTGACATTTCTCAATGTTCTCCAAAATTCATGACACTTACAGAATTTATTGAAATCACCACCAGAAACATGCATGTGAAATTTGAGGCAGTTTGGAGAAGTTACAATTTTTGACGGAAAAATGCCTACAGCGCCGGACTTCAAAACCGGATGAAATTTTGACATTTTCTCAATGTTCTCCAAAATTCATGACACTTACAGAATTTATTGAAATCACCATCAGAAACATGCATGTGAAATTTGAGGCAGTTTGGAGAAGTTACAATTTTTGACAGAAAAATGCCTACAGCGCCGATCCTTCAAAATTGGATAAAATTTTGACATTTTCTCAATGTTCTCCAAAATTCATGAAACTTACAGAAGTTATTGGAATCACCACCAGAAACATGCATGTGAAATTTGAGGCAGTTTGGAGAAGTTACTATTTTTTACGGAAAAATGCCTACAGTGCCGAACCTTAAAAACTGGATGAAATTTAGACATTTTCTCAATGTTCTCCAAAATTCATGAAACTTACAGAAGTTATTGGAATCACCACCAGAAACATGCATGTGAAATTTGAGGCAGTTCAGAGAAGTTACAATTTTTGATGGAAAATGCCGACAGTGCCGGACCTTCAAAACAGGATGAAATCATGAGATTTTCTCAATGTTCTCCAAAATTCATAAAACTTCCAGAATTTATTGGAATCACCACCAGAAACATGCATGTGAAATTTGAGGCAGTTCGGAGAAGTTACAATTTTTGACGGAAAAATGTCTACAGCGCCGGACCTTCAAAACAGGATGAAATTTTGACATTTTCTCAATGTTCTCCAAAATTCATAAAACTTCCAGAATTTATTGGAATCACCACCAGAAACATGCATGTGAAATTTGAGGCAGTTCGGAGAAGTTACAATTTTTGATGGAAAATGCCTACAGCGCCGGACCTTAAAAACAGTATGAAATTTAGACATTTTCTCAATGTTCTCCAAAATTCATGAAACTTACAGAATTTATTGAAATCACGACCAGAAACATGCATGTGAAATTTGAGGCAGTTCGGAGGTTTGAATTTTTGACAGAAAAATGCTGACAGCGCTGGACCTTCAAAACAGGATGAAATTTTGACATTTTCTCAATGTTCTCCAAAATTCATGAAACTTACAGAATTTATTGGAATCACCACCAGAAACATGCATGTGAAATTTGAGGCAGTTTGGAGAAGTTACAATTTTTGATGGAAAAATGCCTACAGCGCCGGACCTTCACAATTGGATGAAATTTTGACATTTTCTCAATGTTCTCCAAAATTCATGAAACTTACAGAAGTTATTGGAATCACCACCAGAAACATGCATGTGAAATTTGAGGCAGTTCGGACAAGTTACAATTTTTGACGGAAAAATGCCTACAGCGCCGGACCTTTAAAACAGGATGAAATTGAGACATTTTCTCAATGTTCTCCAAAATTCATGAAACTTACAGAAGTTATTGGAATCACCACCAGAAACATGCATGTGAAATTTGAGGCAGTTTCGAGAAGTTACAATTTTCGACAGAAAAATGCCGACAGCACCTGACCTTCAAAACAGGATGAAATTTTGACATTTTCTCAATGTTCTCCAAAATTCATGACACTTACAGAATATATTGAAATCACCACCAGAAACATGCATGTGAAATTTGAGGCAGTTTGGAGAAGTTACAATTTTCGACGGAAAAATGCCTACAGCGACCTTTAAAACAGTATGAAATTTAGACATTTTCTCAATGTTCTCCAAAATTCATGAAACTTACAGAAGTTATTGGAATCACCATCAGAAACATGCATGTGAAATTTGAGGCAGTTTGGAGAAGTTACAATTTTTGACGGAAAAATGCCTACAGCGCCGGACCTTCAAAACAGGATGAAATTTTGAGATTTTCTCAATGATCTCCAAAATTCATGACACTTACAGAATTTATTGAAATCACCACCAGAAACATGCATGTGAAATTTGAGGCAGTTTGGAGAAATTACAATTTTTGACAGAAAAATGCCTACAGCGCCGGACCTTCAAAACAGGATGAAATTTTGAGATTTTCTCAATGTTCTCCAAAATTCATGAAACTTACAGAAGTTATTGGAATCACCACCAGAAACATGCATGTGAAATTTGAGGCAGATCGGAGAAGTTACAATTTTTGATGGAAAATGCCTACAGCGCCGGACCTTCAAAACAGGATGAAATTTTGACATTTTTTCAATGTTCTCCAAAATTCATGAAACTTACAGAATTTATTGGAATCACCACCAGAAACATGCATGTGAAATTTGAGGCAGTTCGGAGAAGTTACAATTTTTGATGGAAAATGCCTACAGCGCCGGACCTTAAAAACAGTATGAAATTTAGACATTTTCTCAATGTTCTCCAAAATTTATGAAACTTACAGAAGTTATTGGAATCAACACTAGAAACATGCATGTGAAATTTGAGGCAGTTCGGAGGTTACAATTTTTGACAGAAAAATGCTGACAGCGCTGGACCTTCAAAACAGGATGAAATTTTGACATTTTCTCAATGTTCTCCAAAATTCATGAAACTTACAGAATTTATTGGAATCACCACCAGAAACATGCATGTGAAATTTGAGGCAGTTGGGAGAAGTTACAATTTTTGACAGAAAAATGCCTACAGCGCCGGACCTTAAAAACAGTATGAAATTTAGACATTTTCTCAATGTTCTCCAAAATTCATGAAACTTACAGAAGTTATTGGAATCAACACTAGAAACATGCATGTGAAATTTGAGGCAGTTCGGAGGTTACAATTTTTGACAGAAAAATGCTGACAGCGCTGGACCTTCAAAATAGGATGAAATTTTGACATTTTCTCAATGTTCTCCAAAATTCATGAAACTTACAGAATTTATTGGAATCACCACCAGAAACATGCATGTGAAATTTGAGGCAGTTCAGAGAAGTTACAATTTTTGACAGAAAAATGCCTACAGCGCCGGACCTTTAAAACAGGATGAAATTTAGACATTTTCTCAATGTTCTCCAAAATTCATGAAACTTACAGAAGTTATTGGAATGACCACCAGAAACATGCATGTGAAATTTGAGGCAGTTTGGAGAAGTTACAATTTTCTACAGAAAAATTCCGACAGTGCCAGACCTTCAAAACAGGATGAAATTTTGACATTTTCTCCATGTTTTCCAAAATTCATGGCACAGAATTTATTGAAATCACGACCAGAAACATGCATGTGAAATTTGAGGCAGTTCGGAGAAGTTACAATTTTTGACGGAAAAATGCCTACAGTCTCGGACCTTCAAAACAGGATGAAATTTTGACATTTTCTCAATGTTCTCCAAAATTCATGACACTTACAGAATTTATTGGAATCACCACCAGAAACATGCATGTGAAATTTGAGGCAGTTCGGAGAAGTTACAATTTTTGACGGAAAAATGTCTACAGCGCCGGACCTTCAAAACAGGATGAAATTTTGACATTTTCTCAATGTTCTCCAAAATTCATAAAACTTCCAGAATTTATTGGAATCACCACCAGAAACATGCATGTGAAATTTGAGGCAGTTCGGAGAAGTTACAATTTTTGATGGAAAATGTCTACAGCGCCGGACCTTAAAAACAGTATGAAATTTAGACATTTTCTCAATGTTCTCCAAAATTCATGAAACTTACAGAATTTATTGAAATCACGACCAGAAACATGCATGTGAAATTTGAGGCAGTTCGGAGGTTAGAATTTTTGACAGAAAAATGCTGACAGCGCTGGACCTTCAAAACAGGATGAAATTTTGACATTTTCTCAATGTTCTCCAAAATTCATGAAACTTACAGAATTTATTGGAATCACCACCAGAAACATGCATGTGAAATTTGAGGCAGTTTGGAGAAGTTACAATTTTTGACGGAAAAATGCCTACAGCGCCGACCCTTCACAATTGGATGAAATTTTGACATTTTCTCAATGTTCTCCAAAATTCATGAAACTTACAGAAGTTATTGGAATCACCACCAGAAACTTGCATGTGAAATTTGAGGCAGTTCGGACAAGTTACAATTTTTGACGGAAAAATGCCTACAGCGCCGGACCTTTAAAACAGGATGAAATTGAGACATTTTCTCAATGTTCTCCAAAATTCATGAAACTTACAGAAGTTATTGGAATCACCACCAGAAACATGCATGTGAAATTTGAGGCAGTTTCGAGAAGTTACAATTTTCGACAGAAAAATGCCGACAGCACCTGACCTTCAAAACAGGATGAAATTTTGACATTTTCTCAATGTTCTCCAAAATTCATGACACTTACAGAATATATTGAAATCACCACCAGAAACATGCATGTGAAATTTGAGGCAGTTTGGAGAAGTTACAATTTTCGACGGAAAAATGCCTACAGCGACCTTTAAAACAGGATGAAATTTAGACATTTTCTCAATGTTCTCCAAAATTCATGAAACTTACAGAAGTTATTGGAATCACCATCAGAAACATGCATGTGAAATTTGAGGCAGTTTGGAGAAGTTACAATTTTTGACGGAAAAATGCCTACAGCGCCGGACCTTCAAAACAGGATGAAATTTTGAGATTTTCTCAATGTTCTCCAAAATTCATGACACTTACAGAATTTATTGAAATCACCACCAGAAACATGCATGTGAAATCTGAGGCAGTTTGGAGAAGTTACAATTTTTGACAGAAAAATGCCTACAGCGCCGGACCTTCAAAACAGGATGAAATTTTGAGATTTTCTCAATGTTCTCCAAAATTCATGAAACTTACAGAAGTTATTGGAATCACCACCTGAAACATACATGTGAAATTTGAGGCAGTTCGGAGAAGTTACAATTTTTGATGGAAAATGCCTACAGCGCCGGACCTTCAAAACAGGATGAAATTTTGACATTTTCTCAATGTTCTCCAAAATTCATGAAACTTACAAAATTTATTGGAATCACCACCAGAAACATGCATGTGAAATTTGAGGCAGTTTGGAGAAGTTCCAATTTTTGACGGAAAAATGCCTACAGCGCCGGACCTTCAAAACAGGATGAAATTTTGACATTTTCTCAATGTTCTCCAAAATTCATGAAACTTACAGAATTTATTGGAATCACCACCAGAAACATGCATGTGAAATTTGAGGCAGTTTGGAGAAGTTCCAATTTTTGACGGAAAAATGCCTACAGCGCCGGACCTTCAAAATTGGATGAAATTTTGACATTTTTTCAATGTTCTCCAAATTTCATGAAACTTACAGAATTTATTGGAATCACCACCAGAAACATGCATGTGAAATTTGAGGCAGTTCGGAGAAGTTACAATTTTTGATGGAAAATGCCTACAGCGCCGGACCTTAAAAACAGTATGAAATTTAGACATTTTCTCAATGTTCTCCAAAATTTGTGAAACTTACAGAAGTTATTGGAATCAACACTAGAAACATGCATGTGAAATTTGAGGCAGTTCGGAGGTTACAATTTTTGACAGAAAAATGCTGACAGCGCTGGACCTTCAAAACAGGATGAAATTTTGACATTTTCTCAATGTTCTCCAAAATTCATGAAACTTACAGAATTTATTGTCATCACCACCAGAAACATGCATGTGAAATTTGAGGCAGTTCGGAGAAGTTACAATTTTTGACAGAAAAATGCCTACAGCGCCGGACCTTAAAAACAGTATGAAATTTAGACATTTTCTCAATGTTCTCCAAAATTCATGAAACTTACAGAAGTTATTGGAATCAACACTAGAAACATGCATGTGAAATTTGAGGCAGTTCGGAGGTTACAATTTTTGACAGAAAAATGCTGACAGCGCTGGACCTTCAAAACAGGATGAAATTTTGACATTTTCTCAATGTTCTCCAAAATTCATGAAACTTACAGAATTTATTGGAATCACCACCAGAAACATGCATGTGAAATTTGAGGCAGTTCGGAGAAGTTACAATTTTTGACAGAAAAATGCCTACAGCCCCGGACCTTTAAAACAGGATGAAATTTAGACATTTTCTCAATGTTCTCCAAAATTCATGAAACTTACAGAAGTTATTGGAATCACCACCAGAAACATGCATGTGAAATTTGAGGCAGTTTGGAGAAGTTACAATTTTCTACAGAAAAATTCCGACAGTGCCAGACCTTCAAAACAGGATGAAATTTTGACATTTTCTCCATGTTCTCCAAAATTCATGGCACAGAATTTATTGAAATCACCACCAGAATATGCATGTGAAATTTGAGGCAGTTTGGAGAAGTTACAATTTTTGACAGAAAAATGCTGACAGCGCTGGACCTTCAAAACAGGATGAAATTTTGAGATTTTCTCAATGTTCTCAAAAATTCATAAAACTTACAGAAGTTATTGGAATCACCACCAGAAACATGCATGTGAAATTTGAGGCAGTTTGGAGAAACTACAATTTTCAACAGAAAAATGCCGACAGTGCCGGACCTTCAAAACAGGATGAAATTTAGACATTTTCTCAATGGTTCTCCAAAATTCATGAAACTTACAGAATTTATTGGAATCACCACCAGAAACATGCATGTGAAATTTGAGGCAGTTCCGAGAAGTTACAATTTTTGACGGAAAAATGCCTACAGTCTCGGACCTTCAAAACAGGATGAAATTTTGACATTTTCTCAATGTTCTCCAAAATTCATGACACTTACAGAATTTATTGAAATCACCACCAGAAACATGCATGTGAGATTTGAGGCAGTTTGGAGAAGTTACAATTTTTGACAGAAAAATGCCTACAGCGCCGGACCTTCAAAACAGGATGAAATTTTGAGATTTTCTCAATGTTCTCCAAAATTCATGAAACTTACAGAAGTTATTGGAATCACCACCAGAAACATGCATGTGAAATTTGAGGCAGTTCAGAGAAGTTACAATTTTTGATGGAAAATGCCGACAGTGCCGGACCTTCAAAACAGGATGAAATTTTGACATTTTCTCAATGTTCTCCAAAATTCATAAAACTTCCAGAATTTATTGGAATCACCACCAGAAACATGCATGTGAAATTTGAGGCAGTTCGGAGAAGTTACAATTTTTGACGGAAAAATGTCTACAGCGCCGGACCTTCAAAACAGGATGAAATTTTGACATTTTCTCAATGTTCTCCAAAATTCATAAAACTTCCAGAATTTATTGGAATCACCACCAGAAACATGCATGTAAATTTGAGGCAGTTCGGAGAAGTTAAAATTTTTGATGGAAAATGCCTACAGCGCCGGACCTTAAAAACAGTATGAAATTTAGACATTTTCTCAATGTTCTCCAAAATTCATGAAACTTACAGAATTTATTGAAATCACGACCAGAAACATGCATGTGAAATTTGAGGCAGTTTGGAGAAGTTACAATTTTTGACGGAAAAATGCCTACAGCGCCGGACCTTCAAAACAGGATGAAATTTTGAGATTTTCTCAATGATCTCCAAAATTCATGACACTTACAGAATTTATTGAAATCACCACCAGAAACATGCATGTGAAATTTGAGGCAGTTTGGAGAAATTACAATTTTTGACAGAAAAATGCCTACAGCGCCGGACCTTCAAAACAGGATGAAATTTTGAGATTTTCTCAATGTTCTCCAAAATTCATGAAACTTACAGAAGTTATTGGAATCACCACCAGAAACATGCATGTGAAATTTGAGGCAGATCGGAGAAGTTACAATTTTTGATGGAAAATGCCTACAGCGCCGGACCTTCAAAACAGGATGAAATTTTGACATTTTTTCAATGTTCTCCAAAATTCATGAACCTTACAGAAGTTATTGGAATCACCACCAGAAACATGCATGTGAAATTTGAGGCAGTTCGGAGAAGTTACAATTTTTGACGGAAAAATGCCTACAGCGCCCAACCTTTAAAACAGGATGAAATTTAGACATTTTCTCAATGTTCTCCAAAATTCATGAAACTTACAGAAGTTATTTGAATCACCACCAGAAACATGCATGTGAAATTTGAGGCAGTTTGGAGAAGTTTCAATTTTTGACGGAAAAATGCTTACAGGGCCGACCCTTCAAAATAGGATGAAATTTTGACATTTTCTCAATGTTCTCCAAAATTCATGAAACTTACAGAATTTATTGGAATCACCACCAGAAACATGCATGTGAAATTTGAGGCAGTTCGGATATTACAATTTTTGACAGAAAAAGGCTGACAGCGCTGGACCTTCCAAACAGGATGAAATTTTGACATTTTCTCAATGTTCTCCAAAATTCATGAAACTTACAGAATTTATTGGAATCACCACCAGAAACATGCATGTGAAATTTGAGGCAGTTTGGAGAAACTACAATTTTCAACAGAAAAATGCCGACAGTGCCGGACCTTCAAAACAGGATGAAATTTAGACATTTTCTCAATGGTTCTCCAAAATTCATGAAACTTACAGAATTTATTGGAATCACCACCAGAAACATGCACGTGAAATTTGAGGCAGTTCCGAGAAGTTTCAATTTTTGACGGAAAAATGCTTACAGGGCCGACCCTTCAAAATAGGATGAAATTTTGACATTTTCTCAATGTTCTCCAAAATTCATGAAACTTACAGAATTTATTGGAATCACCACCAGAAACATGCATGTGAAATTTGAGGCAGTTCGGATATTACAATTTTTGACAGAAAAAGGCTGACAGCGCTGGACCTTCCAAACAGGATGAAATTTTGACATTTTCTCAATGTTCTCCAAAATTCATGAAACTTACAGAATTTATTGGAATCACCACCAGAAACATGCATGTGAAATTTGAGGCAGTTTGGAGAAACTACAATTTTCAACAGAAAAATGCCGACAGTGCCGGACCTTCAAAACAGGATGAAATTTAGACATTTTCTCAATGGTTCTCCAAAATTCATGAAACTTACAGAATTTATTGGAATCACCACCAGAAACATGCATGTGAAATTTGAGGCAGTTCCGAGAAGTTACAATTTTTGACGGAAAAATGCCTACAGTCTCGGACCTTCAAAACAGGATGAAATTTTGACATTTTCTCAATGTTCTCCAAAATTCATGACACTTACAGAATTTATTGAAATCACCACCAGAAACATGCATGTGAGATTTGAGGCAGTTTGGAGAAGTTACAATTTTTGACAGAAAAATGCCTACAGCGCCGGACCTTCAAAACAGGATGAAATTTTGAGATTTTCTCAATGTTCTCCAAAATTCATGAAACTTACAGAAGTTATTGGAATCACCACCAGAAACATGCATGAGAAATTTGAGGCAGTTCAGAGAAGTTACAATTTTTGATGGAAAATGCCGACAGTGCCAGACCTTCAAAACAGGATGAAATTTTGACATTTTCTCAATGTTCTCCAAAATTCATGAAACTTACAGAAGTTATTGGAATCAACACTAGAAACATGCATGTGAAATTTGAGGCAGTTCGGAGGTTACAATTTTTGACAGAAAAATGCTGACAGCGCTGGACCTTCAAAACAGGATGAAATTTTGACATTTTCTCAATGTTCTCCAAAATTCATGAAACTTACAGAATTTATTGGAATCACCACCAGAAACATGCATGTGAAATTTGAGTCAGTTCAGAGAAGTTACAATTTTTGACAGAAAAATGCCTACAGCGCCGGACCTTTAAAACAGGATGAAATTTAGACATTTTCTCAATGTTCTCCAAAATTCATGAAACTTACAGAAGTTATTGGAATCACCACCAGAAACATGCATGTGAAATTTGAGGCAGTTTGGAGAAGTTACAATTTTCTACAGAAAAATTCCGACAGTGCCAGACCTTCAAAACAGGATGAAATTTTGACATTTTCTCCATATTGTCCAAAATTCATGGCACAGAATTTATTGAAATCACCACCAGAACATGCATGTGAAATTTGAGGCAGTTTGGAGAAGTTACAATTTTTGACAGAAAAATGCTGACAGCGCTGGACCTTCAAAACAGGATGAAATTTTGAGATTTTCTCAATGTTCTCCAAAATTCATAAAACTTACAGAAGTTATTGGAATCACCACCAGAAACATGCATGTGAAATTTGAGGCAGTTTGGAGAAACTACAATTTTCAACAGAAAAATGCCGACAGTGCCGGACCTTCAAAACAGGATGAAATTTAGACATTTTCTCAATGGTTCTCCAAAATTCATGAAACTTACAGAATTTATTGGAATCACCACCAGAAACATGCATGTGAAATTTGAGGCAGTTCGGAGAAGTTACAATTTTTGACGGAAAAATGCCTACAGTCTCGGACCTTCAAAACAGGATGAAATTTTGACATTTTCTCAATGTTCTCCAAAATTCATGACACTTACAGAATTTATTGAAATCACCACCAGAAACATGCATGTGAGATTTGAGGCAGTTTGGAGAAGTTACAATTTTTGTTGACAGAAAAATGCCTACAGCGCCGGACCTTCAAAACAGTATGAAATTTTGAGATTTTCTCAATGTTCTCCAAAATTCATGAAACTTACAGAAGTTATTGGAATCACCACCAGAAACATGCATGTGAAATTTGAGGCAGTTCAGAGAAGTTACAATTTTTGATGGAAAATGCCGACAGTGCCGGACCTTCAAAACAGGATGAAATTTTGACATTTTCTCAATGTTCTCCAAAATTCATAAAACTTCCAGAATTTATTGGAATCACCACCAGAAACATGCATGTGAAATTTGAGGCAGTTCGGAGAAGTTACATTTTTTGACGGAAAAATGTCTACAGCGCCGGACCTTCAAAACAGGATGAAATTTTGACATTTTCTCAATTATCTCCAAAATTCATAAAACTTCCAGAATTTATTGGAATCACCACCAGAAACATGCATGTGAAATTTGAGGCAGTTCGGAGAAGTTACAATTTTTGATGGAAAATGCCTACAGCGCCGGACCTTAAAAACAGTATGAAATTTAGACATTTTCTCAATGTTATCCAAAATTCATGAAACTTACAGAATTTATTGAAATCACCACCAGAAACATGCATGTGAAATTTGAGGCGGTTCGGAGAAGTTACAATTTTTGATGGAAAAATGTCTACAGCGCCGGACCTTCAAAACAGGATGAAATTTTGACATTTTCTCAATGTTCTCCAAAATTCATGACACTTACAGAATTTATTGGAATCACCACCAGAATCATGCATGTGAAATTTGAGGCAGTTTGGAGAAGTTATAATTTTTGACAGAAAAATGGCTACAGCGCTGGACCTTCAAAACAGGATGAAATTTTGAGATTTTCTCAATGTTCTCCAAAATTCATGAAACTTACAGAAGTTATTGGAATCACCACCAGAAACATGCATGTGAAATTTGAGGCAGTTCTGAGAAGTTACAATTTTTGACGGAAAAATGCCTACAGCGCCAGATCTAAAAAACAGGATGAAATTTCGACATTTTCTTAATGTTCTCCAAAATTCATGAAACTTACAGAAGTTATTGGAATCACCACCAGAAACATGCATGTGAAATTTGAAGCAGTTTGGAGAAGTTACAATTTTTGACGGAAAAATGCCTACAGTGCCGGACCTTCAAAACAGGATGAAATTTTGACATTTTCTCAATGTTTTCCAAAATTCATGACACTTACAGAATTTATTGAAATCACCACCAGAAACATGCATGTGAAATTTGAGGCAGTTTGGAGAAGTTACAATTTTTGACAGAAAAATGCCTACAGCGCCTAACCTTCAAAACAGGATGAAATTTTGACATTTTCTCAATGTTCTCCAAAATTCATGAAACTTACAGAATTTATTGAAATCACCACCAGAAACATGCATGTGAAATTTGAGGCAGTTTGGAGAAGTTACAATTTTTGACGGAAAAATGCCTACAGCGCCGGACCTTAAAAACAGGATGAAATTTAGACATTTTCTCAATGTTCTCCAAAATTCATGAAACTTACAGAAGTTATTGGAATCACCACCAGAAACTTGCATGTGAAATTTGAGGCAGTTTGGAGAAGTTACAATTTTCGACGGAAAAATGCCGACAGCGCCGGACCTTCAAAACAGGATGAAATTTAGACATTTTCTCAATGGTTCTCCAAAATTCATGAAACTTACAGAATTTATTGGAATCACCACCAGAAACATGCATGTGAAATTTGAGGCAGTTCGGAGAAGTTACAATTTTTGACGGAAAAATGCCTACAGTCTCGGACCTTCAAAACAGGATGAAATTTTGACATTTTCTCAATGTTCTCCAAAATTAATGACACTTACAGAATTTATTGAAATCACCACCAGAAACATGCATGTGAGATTTGAGGCAGTTTGGAGAAGTTACAATTTTTGACAGAAAAATGCCTACAGCGCCGGACCTTCAAAACAGGATGAAATTTTGAGATTTTCTCAATGTTCTCCAAAATTCATGAAACTTACAGAAGTTATTGGAATCACCACCAGAAACATGCATGTGAAATTTGAGGCAGTTCAGAGAAGTTATAATTTTTGATGGAAAATGCCGACAGCGCCGGACCTTCAAAACAGGATGAAATTTTGACATTTTCTCAATGTTCTCCAAAATTCATGAAACTTACAGAATTTATTGGAATCACCACCAGAAACATGCATGTGAAATTTGAGGCAGTTCGGAGAAGTTACAATTTTTGACAGAAAAATGCCTACAGCGCCAGAACTTCAAAACAGGATGAAATTTTGACATTTTCTCAATGTTCTCCAAAATTCATAAAACTTACAGAAGTTATTTGAAACACCACCAGAAACATGCATGTGAAATTAAAGGCAGTTCGGAGAAGTTACAATTTTTGATGGAAAATTGCCTACAGAGCCGGACCTTAAAAACAGTATGAAATTTAGACATTTTCTCAATGTTCTCCAAAATTCATGAAACTTACAAAAGTTATTGGAATCACCACCAGAAACATGCATGTGAAATTTGAGGCAGTTTGGAGAAGTTACAATTTTTGATGGAAAAATGCCTATGACGCCGGACCTTCAAAACAGGATGAAATTTTGACATTTTCTCAATGTTCTCCAAAATTCATGACACTTACAGAATTTATTGGAATCACCACCAGAAACATGCATGTGAAATTTGAGCCAGTTTGGAGAAGTTATAATTTTTGACAGAAAAATGCCTACAGCGCCGGAACTTCAAAATAGAATGAAATTTTGACATTTTCTCAATGTTCTCCAAAATTCATGAAACTTACAGAATTCATTGGAATCACCACTAGAAATATGCATGTGAAATTTGAGGCAGTTTGGAGAAGTTACAATTTTTGATGGAAAATGCCTACAGCGCCGGACCTTAAAAACAGTATGAAATTTAGACATTTTCTCAATGTTCTCCAAAATTCATGAAACTTACAGAAGTTATTGGAATCAACACTAGAAACATGCATGTGAAATTTGAGGCAGTTCGGAGGTTACAATTTTTGACAGAAAAATGCTGACAGCGCTGGACCTTCAAAACAGGATGAAATTTTGACATTTTCTCAATGTTCTCCAAAATTCATGACACTTACAGAAGTTATTGGAATCACCACCAGAAACATGCATGTGAAATTTGAGGCAGTTCGGAGGTTACAATTTTTGACAGAAAAATGCTGACAGCGCTGGACCTTCAAAACAGGATGAAATTTTGACATTTTCTCAATGTTCTCCAAAATTCATGAAACTTACAGAATTTATTGGAATCACCACCAGAAACATGCATGTGAAATTTGAGGCAGTTCGGAGAAGTTACAATTTTTGACAGAAAAATGCCTACAGCGCCGGGCCTTTAAAACAGGATGAAATTTAGACATTTTCTCAATGTTCTCCAAAATTCATGAAACTTACAGAAGTTATTGGAATCACCACCAGAAACATGCATGTGAAATTTGAGGCAGTTTGGAGAAGTTACAATTTTCTACAGAAAAATTCCAACAGTGCCAGACCTTCAAAACAGGATGAAATTTTGACATTTTCTCCATGTTCTCCAAAATTCATGGCACAGAATTTATTGAAATCACCACCAGAACATGCATGTGAAATTTGAGGCAGTTTGGAGAAGTTACAATTTTTGACAGAAAAATGCTGACAGCGCCGGACCTTCAAAACAGGATGAAATTTTGAGATTTTCTCAATGTTCTCCAAAATTCATGAAACTTACAGAAGTTATTGGAATCACCACCAGAAACATGCATGTGAAATTTGAGGCAGTTTGGAGAAACTACAATTTTCAACAGAAAAATGCTGACAGTGCCGGACCTTCAAAACAGGATGAAATTTAGACATTTTCTCAATGGTTCTCCAAAATTCATGAAACTTACAGAATTTATTGGAATCACCACCAGAAACATGCATGTGAAATTTGAGGCAGTTCGGAGAAGTTACAATTTTTGACGGAAAAATGCCTACAGTCTCGGACCTTCAAAACAGGATGAAATTTTGACATTTTCTCAATGTTCTCCAAAATTCATGACACTTACAGAATTTATTGAAATCACCACCAGAAACATGCATGTGAGATTTGAGGCAGTTTGGAGAAGTTACAATTTTTGACAGAAAAATGCCTACAGCGCCGGACCTTCAAAACAGTATGAAATTTTGAGATTTTCTCAATGTTTTCCAAAATTCATGAAACTTACAGAAGTTATTGGAATCACCACCAGAAACATGCATGTGAAATTTGAGGCAGTTCAGAGAAGTTACAATTTTTGATGGAAAATGCCGACAGTGCCGGACCTTCAAAACAGGATGAAATTTTGACATTTTCTCAATGTTCTCCAAAATTCATAAAACTTCCAGAATTTATTGGAATCACCACCAGAAACATGCATGTGAAATTTGAGGCAGTTCGGAGAAGTTACAAATTTTGACGGAAAAATGTCTACAGCGCCGGACCTTCAAAACAGGATGAAATTTTGACATTTTCTCAATGTTCTCCAAAATTCATAAAACTTCCAGAATTTATTGGAATCACCACCAGAAACATGCATGTGAAATTTGAGGCAGTTCGGAGAAGTTACAATTTTTGATGGGAAAATGCCTACAGCGCCGGACCTTAAAAACAGTATGAAATTTAAACATTTTCTCAATGTTCTCCAAAATTCATGAAACTTACAGAATTTATTGAAATCACCACCAGAAACATGCATGTGAAATTTGAGGCAGTTCGGAGGTTAGAATTTTTGACAGAAAAATGCTGACAGCGCTGGACCTTCAAAACAGGATGAAATTTTGACATTTTCTCAATGTTCTCCAAAATTCATGAAACTTACAGAATTTATTGGAATCACCACCAGAAACATGCATGTGAAATTTGAGGCAGTTTGGAGAAGTTACAATTTTTGACAGAAAAATGCCTACAGCGCCGTACCTTCACAATTGGATGAAATTTTGACATTTTCTCAATGTTCTCCAAAATTCATGAAACTTACAGAATTTATTGGAATCACCACCAGAAACATGCATGTGAAATTTGAGGCAGTTTGGAGAAGTTACAATTTGTGACGGAAAAATGCCTACAGCGCCGGACCTTAAAAACAGGACGAAATTTAGACATTTTCTCTAAGTTCTCCAAAATTAATGAACCTTACAGAAGTTATTGGAATCACCACCAGAAACATGCATGTGAAATTTGAGGCAGTTTGGAGAAGTTACAATTTTTGACAAAAAAATGCCTACAGCGCCGGACCTTTAAAACAGGATGAAATTTAGACATTTTCTCAATGTTCTCCAAAATTCATGAAACTTACAGAAGTTATTTGAATCACCACCAGAAACATGCATATGAAATTTGAGGCAGTTTGGAGGTTACAATTTTTGATGGAAAAATGCCTACAGGGCCGACCCTTCAAAATAGGATGAAATTTTGACATTTTCTCAATGTTCTCCAAAATTCATGAAACTTACAGAATTTATTGGAATCACCACCAGAAACATGCATGTGAAATTTGAGGCAGTTCGGAGGTTACAATTTTTGACAGGAAAAGGCTGACAGCGCTGGACCTTCAAAACAGGATGAAATTTTGACATTTTCTCAATGTTCTCCAAAATTCATGAAACTTACAGAATTTATTGGAATCACCACCAGAAACATGCATGTGAAATTTGAGGCGGTTTGGAGAAGTTACAATTTTTGATGGAAAAATGCCTATGACGCCAGACCTTCAAAACAGGATGAAATTTTGACATTTTCTCAATGTTCTCCAAAATTCATGACACTTACAGAATTTATTGGAATCACCACCAGAAACATGCATGTGAAATTTGAGGCAGTTTGGAGAAGTTATAATTTTTGACAGAAAAATGCCTACAGCGCCGGACCTTCAAAATAGAATGAAATTTTGACATTTTCTCAATGTTCTCCAAAATTCATGACACTTACAGAATTTATTGGAATCACCACCAGAAACATGCTTGTGAAATTTGAGGCAGTTTGGAGAAGTTACAATTTTTGATAGAAAAATGCCTACAGCGCCGGACCTTAAAAACAGTATGAAATTTAGACATTTTCTTTATGTTCTCCAAAATTCATGAAACTTACAGAATTCATTGGAATCACCACTAGAAACATGCATGTGAAATGTGAGGCAGTTTGGAGAAGTTACAATTTTTGATGGAAAAATGCTTACAGCGCCGGACCTTAAAAACAGTATGAAATATAGACATTTTCTTTATGTTCTCCAAAATTCATGAAACTTACAGAATTCATTGGAATCACCACTAGAAACACGCATGTGAAATGTGAGGCAGTTTGGAGAAGTTACAATTTTTGATGGAAAAATGCCTACAGCGCCTGACCTTCAAAACAGGATGAAATTTTGACATTTTCTCAATGTTTTCCAAAATTCATGACACTTACAGAATTTATTGGAATCACCACCAGAAACATGCATGTGAAATTTGAGGCAGTTTGGAGAAGTTACAATTTTTGACAGAAAAATGCCTACAGCGCTGGACCTTCAAAACAGGATGAAATTTTGAGATTTTCTCAATGTTCTCCAAAATTCATGAAACTTACAGAAGTTATTGGAATCACCACCAGAAACATGCAAGTGAAATTTGAGGCAGTTCGGAGAAGTTACAATTTTTGATGGAAAATGCCGACAGCGCCGGACCTTCGAAACAGTATGAAATTTTGACATTTTCTCAATGTTCTCCAAAATTCATGAAACTTACAGAACTTATTGGAATCACCACCAGAAACATGCATGTGAAATTTGAGGCAGTTCGGAGAAGTTACAATTTTTGATGGAAAAATGCCTACAGCGCCGGACCTTTAAAACAGGATGTAATTTAGACATTTTCTCAATGTTCTCCAAAATTCATGACACTTACAGAATTTATTGGAATCACCACCAGAAACATGCATGTGAAATTTGAGGCAGTTTGGAGAAGTTCTAATTTTTGACGGAAAAATGCCTACAGCGCCGGACCTTCAAAATTGGATGAAATTTTGACATTTTCTCAATGTTCTCCAAAATTTATGAAACTTACAGAATATATTGGAATCACCACCAGAAACATGCATGTGAAATTTGAGGCAGTTTGGAGAAGTTACAATTTTTGACAGAAAAATGCCTACAGCGCCGGACCTTCAAAATAGGATGAAATTTTGACATTTTCTCAAAGTTCTCCAAAATTCATGAAACTTACAGAATTTATTGGAATCACCAAAAAAAACATGCATGTGAAATTTGAGGCGGTTCGGAGAAGTTACAATTTTTGATGGAAAAATGTCTACAGCGCCGGACCTTCAAAACAGGATGAAATTTTGACATTTTCTCAATGTTCTCCAAAATTCATGACACTTACAGAATTTATTGGAATCACCACCAGAATCATGCATGTGAAATTTGAGGCAGTTTGGAGAAGTTATAATTTTTGACAGAAAAATGGCTACAGCGCTGGACCTTCAAAACAGGATGAAATTTAGACATTTTCTCAATGTTCTCCAAAATTCATGAAACTTACAGAAGTTATTGGAATCACCACCAGAAACATGCATGTGAAATTTGAGGCAGTTTGGAGAAGTTACAATTTTCTACAGAAAAATTCCGACAGTGCCAGACCTTCAAAACAGGATGAAATTTTGACATTTTCTCCATGTTCTCCAAAATTCATGGCACAGAATTTATTGAAATCACCACCAGAATATGCATGTGAAATTTGAGGCAGTTTGGAGAAGTTACAATTTTTGACAGAAAAATGCTGACAGCGCTGGACCTTCAAAACAGGATGAAATTTTGAGATTTTCTCAATGTTCTCCAAAATTCATAAAACTTACAGAAGTTATTGGAATCACCACCAGAAACATGCATGTGAAATTTGAGGCAGTTTGGAGAAACTACAATTTTCAACAGAAAAATGCCGACAGTGCCGGACCTTCAAAACAGGATGAAATTTAGACATTTTCTCAATGGTTCTCCAAAATTCATGAAACTTACAGAATTTATTGGAATCACCACCAGAAACATGCATGTGAAATTTGAGGCAGTTCCGAGAAGTTACAATTTTTGACGGAAAAATGCCTACAGTCTCGGACCTTCAAAACAGGATGAAATTTTGACATTTTCTCAATGTTCTCCAAAATTCATGACACTTACAGAATTTATTGAAATCACCACCAGAAACATGCATGTGAGATTTGAGGCAGTTTGGAGAAGTTACAATTTTTGACAGAAAAATGCCTACAGCGCCGGACCTTCAAAACAGGATGAAATTTTGAGATTTTCTCAATGTTCTCCAAAATTCATGAAACTTACAGAAGTTATTGGAATCACCACCAGAAACATGCATGTGAAATTTGAGGCAGTTCAGAGAAGTTACAATTTTTGATGGAAAATGCCGACAGTGCCGGACCTTCAAAACAGGATGAAATTTTGACATTTTCTCAATGTTCTCCAAAATTCATAAAACTTCCAGAATTTATTGGAATCACCACCAGAAACATGCATGTGAAATTTGAGGCAGTTCGGAGAAGTTACAATTTTTGACGGAAAAATGTCTACAGCGCCGGACCTTCAAAACAGGATGAAATTTTGACATTTTCTCAATGTTCTCCAAAATTCATAAAACTTCCAGAATTTATTGGAATCACCACCAGAAACATGCATGTGAAATTTGAGGCAGTTCGGAGAAGTTAAAATTTTTGATGGAAAATGCCTACAGCGCCGGACCTTAAAAACAGTATGAAATTTAGACATTTTCTCAATGTTCTCCAAAATTCATGAAACTTACAGAATTTATTGAAATCACGACCAGAAACATGCATGTGAAATTTGAGGCAGTTCGGAGATTAGAATTTTTGACAGAAAAATGCTGACAGCGCTGGACCTTCAAAACAGGATGAAATTTTGACATTTTCTCAATGTTCTCCAAAATTCATGAAACTTACAGAATTTATTGGAATCACCACCAGAAACATGCAAGTGAAATTTGAGGCAGTTTGGAGAAGTTACAATTTTTAATGGAAAAATGCCTACAGCGCCGGACCTTCACAATTGGATGAAATTTTGACATTTTCTCAATGTTCTCCAAAATTCATGAAACTTACAGAATTTATTGGAATCACCACCAGAAACATGCATGTGAAATTTGAGGCAGTTTGGAGAAGTTACAATTTGTGACGGAAAAATGCCTACAGCGCCGGACCTTAAAAACAGGACGAAATTTAGACATTTTCTCTAAGTTCTCCAAAATTCATGAACCTTACAGAAGTTATTGGAATCACCACCAGAAACATGCATGTGAAATTTGAGGCAGTTTGGAGAAGTTACAATTTTTGACAGAAAAATGCCTACAGCGCCGGACCTTTAAAACAGGATGAAATTTAGACATTTTCTCAATGTTCTCCAAAATTCATGAAACTTACAGAAGTTATTTGAATCACCACCAGAAACATGCATGTGAAATTTGAGGCAGTTTGGAGGTTACAATTTTTGATGGAAAAATGCCTACAGGGCCGACCCTTCAAAATAGGATGAAATTTTGACATTTTCTCAATGTTCTCCAAAATTCATGAAACTTACAGAATTTATTGGAATCACCACCAGAAACATGCATGTGAAATTTGAGGCAGTTCGGAGGTTACAATTTTTGACAGGAAAAGGCTGACAGCGCTGGACCTTCAAAACAGGATGAAATTTTGACATTTTCTCAATGTTCTCCAAAATTCATGAAACTTACAGAATTTATTGGAATCACCACCAGAAACATGCATGTGAAATTTGAGGCGGTTTGGAGAAGTTACAATTTTTGATGGAAAAATGCCTATGACGCCAGACCTTCAAAACAGGATGAAATTTTGACATTTTCTCAATGTTCTCCAAAATTCATGACACTTACAGAATTTATTGGAATCACCACCAGAAACATGCATGTGAAATTTGAGGCAGTTTGGAGAAGTTATAATTTTTGACAGAAAAATGCCTACAGCGCCGGACCTTCAAAATAGAATGAAATTTTGACATTTTCTCAATGTTCTCCAAAATTCATGACACTTACAGAATTTATTGGAATCACCACCAGAAACATGCTTGTGAAATTTGAGGCAGTTTGGAGAAGTTACAATTTTTGATAGAAAAATGCCTACAGCGCCGGACCTTAAAAACAGTATGAAATTTAGACATTTTCTTTATGTTCTCCAAAATTCATGAAACTTACAGAATTCATTGGAATCACCAAAAAAAACATGCATGTGAAATGTGAGGCAGTTTGGAGAAGTTACAATTTTTGATGGAAAAATGCTTACAGCGCCGGACCTTAAAAACAGTATGAAATATAGACATTTTCTTTATGTTCTCCAAAATTCATGAAACTTACAGAATTCATTGGAATCACCACTAGAAACACGCATGTGAAATGTGAGGCAGTTTGGAGAAGTTACAATTTTTGATGGAAAAATGCCTACAGCGCCTGACCTTCAAAACAGGATGAAATTTTGACATTTTCTCAATGTTTTCCAAAATTCATGACACTTACAGAATTTATTGGAATCACCACCAGAAACATGCATGTGAAATTTGAGGCAGTTTGGAGAAGTTACAATTTTTGACAGAAAAATGCCTACAGCGCTGGACCTTCAAAACAGGATGAAATTTTGAGATTTTCTCAATGTTCTCCAAAATTCATGAAACTTACAGAAGTTATTGGAATCACCACCAGAAACATGCAAGTGAAATTTGAGGCAGTTCGGAGAAGTTACAATTTTTGATGGAAAATGCCGACAGCGCCGGACCTTCGAAACAGTATGAAATTTTGACATTTTCTCAATGTTCTCCAAAATTCATGAAACTTACAGAACTTATTGGAATCACCACCAGAAACATGCATGTGAAATTTGAGGCAGTTCGGAGAAGTTACAATTTTTGATGGAAAAATGCCTACAGCGCCGGACCTTTAAAACAGGATGTAATTTAGACATTTTCTCAATGTTCTCCAAAATTCATGACACTTACAGAATTTATTGGAATCACCACCAGAAACATGCATGTGAAATTTGAGGCAGTTTGGAGAAGTTCTAATTTTTGACGGAAAAATGCCTACAGCGCCGGACCTTCAAAATTGGATGAAATTTTGACATTTTCTCAATGTTCTCCAAAATTTATGAAACTTACAGAATATATTGGAATCACCACCAGAAACATGCATGTGAAATTTGAGGCAGTTTGGAGAAGTTACAATTTTTGACAGAAAAATGCCTACAGCGCCGGACCTTCAAAATAGGATGAAATTTTGACATTTTCTCAAAGTTCTCCAAAATTCATGAAACTTACAGAATTTATTGGAATCACCAAAAAAAACATGCATGTGAAATTTGAGGCGGTTCGGAGAAGTTACAATTTTTGATGGAAAAATGTCTACAGCGCCGGACCTTCAAAACAGGATGAAATTTTGACATTTTCTCAATGTTCTCCAAAATTCATGACACTTACAGAATTTATTGGAATCACCACCAGAATCATGCATGTGAAATTTGAGGCAGTTTGGAGAAGTTATAATTTTTGACAGAAAAATGGCTACAGCGCTGGACCTTCAAAACAGGATGAAATTTTGAGATTTTCTCAATGTTCTCCAAAATTCATGAAACTTACAGAAGTTATTGGAATCACCACCAGAAACATGCATGTGAAATTTGAGGCAGTTCTGAGAAGTTACAATTTTTGACGGAAAAATGCCTACAGCGCCGTACCTTAAAAACAGGATGAAATTTAGACATTTTCTTAATGTTCTCCAAAATTCATGAAACTTACAGAAGTTATTGGAATCACCACCAGAAACATGCATGTGAAATTTGAAGCAGTTTGGAGAAGTTACAATTTTTGACGGAAAAATGCCTACAGCGCCGGACCTTCAAAACAGGATGAAATTTTGAAATTTTCTCAATGTTTTCCAAAATTCATGACACTTACAGAATTTATTGAAATCACCACCAGAAACATGCATGTGAAATTTGAGGCAGTTTGGAGAAGTTACAATTTTTGACAGAAAAATGCCTACAGCGCCTAACCTTCAAAACAGGATGAAATTTTGACATTTTCTCAATGTTCTCCAAAATTCATGAAACTTACAGAATTTATTGAAATCACCACCAGAAACATGCATGTGAAATTTGAGGCAGTTTGGAGAAGTTACAATTTTTGACGGAAAAATGCCTACAGCGCCGTCCCTTAAAAACAGGATGAAATTTTGACATTTTCTCAATGTTCTCCAAAATTCATGAAACTTACAGAAGTTATTGGAATCACCACCAGAAACTTGCATGTGAAATTTGAGGCAGTTTGGAGAAGTTACAATTTTCGACGGAAAAATGCCGACAGCGCCGGACCTTCAAAACAGGATGAAATTTAGACATTTTCTCAATGGTTCTCCAAAATTCATGAAACTTACAGAATTTATTGGAATCACCACCAGAAACATGCATGTGAAATTTGAGGCAGTTCGGAGAAGTTACAATTTTTGACGGAAAAATGCCTACAGTCTCGGACCTTCAAAACAGGATGAAATTTTGACATTTTCTCAATGTTCTTCAAAATTCATGACACTTACAGAATTTATTGAAATCACCACCAGAAACATGCATGTGAGATTTGAGGCAGTTTGGAGAAGTTACAATTTTTGACAGAAAAATCCCTACAGCGCCGGACCTTCAAAACAGGATGAAATTTTGAGATTTTCTCAATGTTCTCCAAAATTCATGAAACTTACAGAAGTTATTGGAATCACCACCAGAAACATGCATGTGAAATTTGAGGCAGTTCAGAGAAGTTACAATTTTTGATGGAAAATGCCGACAGTGCCGACCCTTCGAAACAGGATGAAATTTTGACATTTTCTCAATGTTCTCCAAAATTCATAAAACTTCCAGAATTTATTGGAATCACCACCAGAAACATGCATGTGAAATTTGAGGCAGTTCGGAGAAGTTACAATTTTTGACGGAAAAATGTCTACAGCGCCGGACCTTCAAAACAGGATGAAATTTTGACATTTTCTCAATGTTCTCCAAAATTCATAAAACTTCCAGAATTTATTGGAATCACCACCAGAAACATGCATGTGAAATTTGAGGCAGTTCGGAGAAGTTACAATTTTTGATGGAAAATGCCTACAGCGCCGGACCTTCAAAACAGGATGAAATTTTGACATTTTCTCAATGTTCTCCAAATTCATGAAACTTACAGAATTTATTGAAATCACCACCAGAAACATGCATGTGAAATTTGAGGCAATTTGGAGAAGTTACAATTTTTGACGGAAAAATGCCTACAGCGCCGGACGTTCAAAATAGGATGAAATTTTGACATTTTCTCAATGTTCTCCAAAATTCATGAAACTTACAGAAGTTATTGGAATCACCACCAGAAACATGCATGTGAAATTTGAGGCAGTTTGGAGAAGTTACAATTTTTGACGGAAAAATGCCGACAGCGCCAGACCTTCAAAACAGGTTGAAATTTTGACATTTTCTCAATGTTCTCCAAAATTCATGAAACTTACAGAAGTTATTGGAATCACCACCAGAAACATGCATGTGAAATTTGAGGCAGTTCTGAGAAGTTACAATTTTTGACGGAAAAATGCCTACAGCGCCGTACCTTAAAAACAGGATGAAATTTAGACATTTTCTTAATGTTCTCCAAAATTCATGAAACTTACAGAATTTATTGGAATCACCACCAGAAACATGCATGTGAAATTTGAAGCAGTTTGGAGAAGTTACTATTTTTGACGGAAAAATGCCTACAGCGCCGGACCTTCAAAATAGGATGAAATTTTGACATTTTCTCAAAGTTCTCCAAAATTCATGAAACTTACAGAATTTATTGGAATCACCAAAAAAAACATGCATGTGAAATTTGAGGCGGTTCGGAGAAGTTACAATTTTTGATGGAAAAATGTCTACAGCGCCGGACCTTCAAAACAGGATGAAATTTTGACATTTTCTCAATGTTCTCCAAAATTCATGACACTTACAGAATTTATTGGAATCACCACCAGAATCATGCATGTGAAATTTGAGGCAGTTTGGAGAAGTTATAATTTTTGACAGAAAAATGGCTACAGCGCTGGACCTTCAAAATAGGATGAAATTTTGAGATTTTCTCAATGTTCTCCAAAATTCATGAAACTTACAGAAGTTATTGGAATCACCACCAGAAACATGCATGTGAAATTTGGGGCAGTTCTGAGAAGTTACAATTTTTGACGGAAAAATGCCTACAGCGCCGGACCTTAAAAACAGGATGAAATTTAGACATTTTCTTAATGTTCTCCAAAATTCATGAAACTTACAGAAATTATTGGAATCACCACCAGAAACATGCATGTGAAATTTGAAGCAGTTTGGAGAAGTTACAATTTTTGACGGAAAAATGCCTACAGCGCCGGACTTTCAAAACAGGATGAAATTTTGACATTTCCAAAATTCATGACACTTACAGAATTTATTGAAATCACCACCAGAAACATGCATGTGAAATTTGAGGCAGTTTGGAGAAGTTACAATTTTTGACAGAAAAATGCCTACAGCGCCTAACCTTCAAAACAGGATGAAATTTTGACATTTTCTCAATGTTCTCCAAAATTCATGAAACTTACAGAATTTATTGAAATCACCACTAGAAACATGCATGTGAAATTTGAGGCAGTTTGGAGAAGTTACAATTTTTGACGGAAAAATGCCTACAGCGCCGGACCTTAAAAACAGGATGAAATTTAGACATTTTCTCAATGTTCTCCAAAATTCATGAAACTTACAGAAGTTATTGGAATCACCACCAGAAACTTGCATGTGAAATTTGAGGCAGTTTGGAGAAGTTACAATTTTCGACGGAAAAATGCCGACAGCGCCGGACCTTCAAAACAGGATGAAATTTAGACATTTTCTCAATGGTTCTCCAAAATTCATGAAACTTACAGAATTTATTGGAATCACCACCAGAAACATGCATGTGAAATTTGAGGCAGTTCGGAGAAGTTACAATTTTTGACGGAAAAATGCCTACAGTCTCGGACCTTCAAAACAGGATGAAATTTTGACATTTTCTCAATGTTCTTCAAAATTCATGACACTTACAGAATTTATTGAAATCACCACCAGAAACATGCATGTGAGATTTGAGGCAGTTTGGAGAAGTTACAATTTTTGACAGAAAAATCCCTACAGCGCCGGACCTTCAAAACAGGATGAAATTTTGAGATTTTCTCAATGTTCTCCAAAATTCATGAAACTTACAGAAGTTATTGGAATCACCACCAGAAACATGCATGTGAAATTTGAGGCAGTTCAGAGAAGTTACAATTTTTGATGGAAAATGCCGACAGTGCCGGACCTTCGAAACAGGATGAAATTTTGACATTTTCTCAATGTTCTCCAAAATTCATAAAACTTCCAGAATTTATTGGAATCACCACCAGAAACATGCATGTGAAATTTGAGGCAGTTCGGAGAAGTTACAATTTTTGACGGAAAAATGTCTACAGCGCCGGACCTTCAAAACAGGATGAAATTTTGACATTTTCTCAATGTTCTCCAAAATTCATAAAACTTCCAGAATTTATTGGAATCACCACCAGAAACATGCATGTGAAATTTGAGGCAGTTCGGAGAAGTTACAATTTTTGATGGAAAATGCCTACAGCGCCGGACCTTCAAAATAGGATGAAATTTTGACATTTTCTCAATGTTCTCCAAAATTCATGAAACTTACAGAAGTTATTGGAATCACCACCAGAAACATGCATGTGAAATTTGAGGCAGTTTGGAGAAGTTACAATTTTTGACGGAAAAATGCCGACAGCGCCAGACCTTCAAAACAGGTTGAAATTTTGACATTTTCTCAATGTTCTCCAAAATTCATGAAACTTACAGAAGTTATTGGAATCACCACCAGAAACATGCATGTGAAATTTGAGGCAGTTTGGAGAAGTTACAATTTTTGATGGGAAAATGCCTACAAAGCCTGACCTTCAAAACAGGATGAAATTTTGACATTTTCTCAATGTTTTCTAAAATTCATGACACTTACAGAATTTATTGAAATCACCACCAGAAACATGCATGTGAAATTTGAGGCAGTTTGGAGACGTTACAATTTTTGATGGAAAATGCCGACAGCGCTGGACCTTCAAAACAGGATGAAATTTTGACATTTTCTCAATGTTCTCCAAAATTCATGACACTTACAGAATTTATTGAAATCACCACCAGAACATGCATGTGAAATTTGAGGCAGTTTGGAGAAGTTACAATTTTTGACAGAAAAATGCTGACAGCGCTGGACCTTCAAAACAGTATGAAATTTTGACATTTTCTCAATGTTCTCCAAAATTCATGAAACTTACAGAATTTATTGGAATCACCACAAGAAACATGCATGTGAAATTTGAGGGGGTTCGGAGAAGTTACAATTTTTGATGGAAAAATTCCTACAGCGCCAGACCTTCAAAACAGGATGATATTTTGACATTTTCTCAATTGTTTCCAAAATTCATGACACTTACAGAATTAATTGAAAAAAAAACAGAAACATGCATGTGAAATTTGAGGCAGTTTGGAGAAGTTACAATTTTTGACAGAAAAATGTCTACAGAGCCGGACCTTCAAAACAGGATGAAATTTTGACATTTTCTCAATGTTCTCCAAAATTCATGAAACTTACAGAAGTTATTGGAATGACCACCAGAAACATGCATGTGAAATTTGAGGCAGTTCGGAGAAGTTACAATTTTTGAGGGAAAAATGCCTAGGGCGCCGGACCTTCAAAATAGGAAGAAATTTTGACATTTTCTCAATGTTCTCCAAAATTCATGACACTTACAGAATTTATTGGAATCATCACCAGAAACATGCATGTGAAATTTGAGGCAGTTTGGAGAAGATATAATTTTTGACAGAAAAATGCCTACAGCGCCGGAACTTCAAAATAGAATGAAATTTTGACATTTTCTCAATGTTCTCCAAAATTCATGAAACTTACAGAATTTATTGGAATCACCACCAGAAACATGCATGTGAAATTTGAGGCAGTTTGGAGAAGTTACAATTTTTGACAGAAAAATGTCTACAGAGCCGGACCTTCAAAACAGGATGAAATTTAGACATTTTCTCAATGTTCTCCAAAATTCATGAAACTTACAAAAGTTATTGGAATCACCACCAGAAACATGCATGTGAAATTTGAGGCAGTTTGGAGAAGTTACAATTTTTGATGGAAAAATGCCTATGACGCCGGACCTTCAAAACAGGATGAAGTTTTGACATTTTCTCAATGTTCTCCAAAATTCATGACACTTACAGAATTTATTGGAATCATCACCAGAAACATGCATGTGAAATTTGAGGCAGTTTGGAGAAGATATAATTTTTGACAGAAAAATGCCTACAGCGCCGGAACTTCAAAATAGAATGAAATTTTGACATTTTCTCAATGTTCTCCAAAATTCATGAAACTTACAGAATTCATTGGAATCACCACTAGAAATATGCATGTGAAATTTGAGGCAGTTTGGAGAAGTAACAATTTTTGATGGAAAAATGCCTACAGCGCCGGACCTTAAAAACAGTATGAAATTTAGACATTTTCTTAATGTTCTCCAAAATTCATGAAACTTACAGAATTCATTGGAATCACCACTAGAAACATGCATGTGAAATGTGAGGCAGTTTGGAGAAGTTACAATTTTTGATGGAAAAATGCCTACAGCGCAGGACCTTAAAAACAGTATGAAATTTAGACATTTTCTTAATGTTCTCCAAAATTCATGAAACTTACAGAATTCATTGGAATCACCACTAGAAACATGCATGTGAAATGTGAGGCAGTTTGGAGAAGTTACAATTTTTGATGGAAAATGCCTACAGCGCCAGAACTTCAAAACAGGATGAAATTTTGACATTTTCTCAATGTTCTCCAAAATTCATAAAACTTACAGAATTTATTGGAATCACCACCAGAAACATGCATGTGAAATTTGAGGCAGTTCGGAGAAGTTACAATTTTTGACAGAAAAATGTCTACAGCGCCGGACCTTTAAAACAGGATGAAATTTAGACATTTTCTCAATGTTCTCCAAAATTCATGAAACTTACCGAATTTATTGGAATCACCACCAGAAACATGCATGTGAAAATTGAGCCAGTTTGGAGACTGTACAATTTTTGACAGAAAAATGCAGACAGCGCCGGACCTTAGAAATAGGATGAAATTTTGACATTTTCTCAATGTTCTCCAAAATTCATGAAACTTACAGAATTTATTGGAATCACCACCAGAAACATGCATGTGAAATTTGAGGCAGTTTGGAGAAGTTACAATTTTTGACGGAAAAATGCCTACAGCGCCGGACCTTAATAACAGGATGAAATTTAGACATTTTCTCAATGTTCTCCAAAATTCATGAACCTTACAGAAGTTATTGGAATCACCACCAGAAACATGCATGTGAAATTTGAGGCAGTTCGGAGAAGTTACAATTTTTGACGGAGAAATGCCTACAGCGCCCGACCTTTAAAACTGGATGAAATTTAGACATTTTCTCAATGTTCTCCAAAATTCATGAAACTTACAGAAGTTATTGGAATCACCACCAGAAACATGCATGTGAAATTTGAGGCAGTTCAGAGAAGTTATAATTTTTGATGGAAAATGCTGACAGCGCCGGACCTTCAAAACAGGATGAAATTTTGACATTTTCTCAATGTTCTCCAAAATTCATGAAACTTACAGAATTTATTGGAATCACCACCAGAAACATGCATGTGAAATTTGAGGCAGTATGGAGAAGTTATAATTTTTGACAGAAAAATGCCTACAGCGCCAGAACTTTAAAATAGAATGAAATTTTGACATTTTCTCAATGTTCTCCAAAATTCATGAAACTTACAGAATTTATTGGAATCACCACCAGAAACATGCATGTGAAATTTGAGGCGGTTTGGAGAAGTTACAATTTTTGATGGAAAAATGCCTACAGCGTTGGACCTTAAAAACAGTATGAAATTTAGACATTTTCTTAATGTTCTCCAAAATTCATGAAACTTACAGAATTTATTGGAATCACCACCAGAAACATGCATGTGAAATTTGAGGCAGTTTGGAGAAGTTATAATTTTTGACAGAAAAATGCCTACAGCGCAGGAACTTCAAAATAGAATGAAATTTTGACATTTTCTCAATGTTCTCCAAAATTCATGAAACTTACAGAATTTATTGGAATCACCACCAGAAACATGCATGTGAAATTTGAGGCAGTTTGGAAAAGTTACAATTTTTGATGGAAAAATGCCTACAGCGCCGGACCTTAAAAACAGGATGAAATTTAGACATTTTCTTAATGTTCTCCAAAATTCATGAAACTTACAGAATTCATTGGAATCACCACTAGAAATATGCATGTGAAATTTGAGGCAGTTCGGAGAAGTTACAATTTTTGATGGAAAATGCCTACAGCGCCGGACCTTAAAAACAGTATGAAATTTAGACATTTTCTCAATGTTCTCCAAAATTCATGAAACTTACAGAATTTATTGAAATCACCACCAGAAACATGCATGTGAATTTTTAGGCAGTTCGGAGGTTACAATTTTTGACAGAAAAATGCTGACAGCGCTGGACCTTCAAAACAGGATGAAATTTTGACATTTTCTCAATGTTCTCCAAAATTCATGAAACTTACAGAATTTATTGGAATCACCACTAGAAACATGCATGTGAAATTTGAGGCAGTTTGGAGAAGTTACAATTTTTGACGGAAAAATGCCTACAGCGCAGGACCTTCAAAATTGGATGAAATTTTGTCATTTTCTCAATGTTCTCCAAAATTCATGAAACTTACAGAATTTATTGGAATCACCACCAGAAACATGCATGTGAAATTTGAGGCAGTTTGGAGAAGTTACAATTTTTGACGGAAAAATGCCTACAACGCCGGACCTTAAAAACAGGATGAAATTTAGACATTTTCTCAATGTTCTCCAAAATTCATGAAACTTACAGAAGTTATTGGAATCACCACCAGAAACATGCATGTGAAATTTGAGGCAGTTCAGAGAAGTTATAATTTTTGATGGAAAATGCCGACAGCGCCGGACCTTCAAAACAGGATGAAATTTTGACATTTTCTCAATGTTTTCCAAAATTCATGACACTTACAGAATTTATTGAAATCACCACCAGAAACATGCATGTGAATTTGAGGCAGTTTGGAGAAGTTACAATTTTTGACAGAAAAATGCCTACAGCGCCTAACCTTCAAAACAGGATGAAATTTTGACATTTTCTCAATGTTCTCCAAAATTCATGAAACTTACAGAATTTATTGAAATCACCACCAGAAACATGCATGTGAAATTTGAGGCAGTTTGGAGAAGTTACAATTGTTGACGGAAAAATGCCTACAGCGCCGGACCTTAAAAACAGGATGAAATTTAGACATTTTCTCAATGTTCTCCAAAATTCATGAAACTTACAGAAGTTATTGGAATCACCACCAGAAACTTGCATGTGAAATTTGAGGCAGTTTGGAGAAGTTACAATTTTCGACGGAAAAATGCCGACAGCGCCAGACCTTCAAAACAGGATGAAATTTTGACATTTTCTTAATGTTCTCCAAAATTCATGAAACTTACAGAATTTATTGAAATCACCACCAGAAACATGCATGTGAAATTTGAGGCAATTTGGAGAAGTTACAATTTTTGACGGAAAAATGCCTACAGCGCCGACCCTTCAAAATAGGATGAAATTTTGACATTTTCTCAATGTTCTCCAAAATTCATGAAACTTACAGAAGTTATTGGAATCACCACCAGAAACATGCATGTGAAATTTGAGGCAGTTTGGAGAAGTTACAATTTTTGATGGAAAAATGCCTACAGCGCCTGACCTTCAAAACAGGATGAAATTTTGACATTTTCTCAATGTTTTCTAAAATTCATGACACTTACAGAATTTATTGAAATCACCACCAGAAACATGCATGTGAAATTTGAGGCAGTTTGGAGATGTTACAATTTTTGATGGAAAATGCCGACAGCACCGGACCTTCAAAACAGTATGAAATTTTGACATTTTCTCAATGTTCTCCAAAATTCATGAAACTTACCGAATTAATTGGAATCACCACAAGAAACATGCATGTGAAATTTGAGGGGGTTCGGAGAAGTTACAATTTTTGATGGAAAAATTCCTACAGCGCCAGACCTTCAAAACAGGATGATATTTTGACATTTTCTCAATGTTTTCCAAAATTCATGACACTTACAGAATTTATTGAAAAAAAACCAGAAACATGCATGTGAAATTTGAGGCAGTTTGGAGAAGTTACAATTTTTGACAGAAAAATGTCTACAGAGCCGGACCTTCAAAACAGGATGAAATTTTGACATTTTCTCAATGTTCTCCAAAATTCATGAAACTTACAGAAGTTATTGGAATGACCACCAGAAACATGCATGTGAAATTTGAGGCAGTTTGGAGAAGTTACAATTTTTGACGGAAAAATGCCTAGGGCGCCGGACCTTCAAAATAGGAAGAAATTTTGACATTTTCTCAATGTTCTCCAAAATTCATGAAACTTACAGAATTTATTGGAATCACCACCAAAAACATGCATGTGAAATTTGAGGCGGTTCGGAGAAGTTACAATTTTTGATGGAAAAATGCCTACAGCGCCGGACCTTCAAAACAGGATGAAACTTTGACATTTTCTCAATGTTCTCCAAAATTCATGACACTTACAGAATTTATTGGAATCACCACCAGAAACATGCATGTGAAATTTGAGGCAGTTTGGAGAAGTTACAATTTTTGATGGAAAAATGCCTACAGCGCCTGACCTTCAAAACAGGATGAAATTTTGACATTTTCTCAATGTTTTCTAAAATTCATGACACTTACAGAATTTATTGAAATCACCACCAGAAACATGCATGTGAAATTTGAGGCAGTTTGGAGACGTTACAATTTTTGATGGAAAATGCCGACAGCGCCGGACCTTCAAAACAGTATGAAATTTTGACATTTTCTCAATGTTCTCCAAAATTCATGAAACTTACAGAATTTATTGGAATCACCACAAGAAACATGCATGTGAAATTTGAGGGGGTTCGGAGAAGTTACAATTTTTGATGGAAAAATTCCTACAGCGCCAGACCTTCAAAACAGGATGATATTTTGACATTTTCTCAATGTTTTCCAAAATTCATGACACTTACAGAATTTATTGAAAAAAAACCAGAAACATGCATGTGAAATTTGAGGCAGTTTGGAGAAGTTACAATTTTTGACAGAAAAATGTCTACAGAGCCGGACCTTCAAAACAGGATGAAATTTTGACATTTTCTCAATGTTCTCCAAAATTCATGAAACTTACAGAAGTTATTGGAATGACCACCAGAAACATGCATGTAAAAATTTGAGGCAGTTTGGAGAAGTTACAATTTTTGACGGAAAAATGCCTAGGGCGCCGGACCTTCAAAATAGGAAGAAATTTTGACATTTTCTCAATGTTCTCCAAAATTCATGAAACTTACAGAATTTATTGGAATCACCACCAAAAACATGCATGTGAAATTTGAGGCTGTTCGGAGAAGTTACAATTTTTGATGGAAAAATGCCTACAGCGCCGGACCTTCAAAACAGGATGAAACTTTGACATTTTCTCAATGTTCTCCAAAATTCATGACACTTACAGAATTTATTGGAATCACCACCAGAAACATGCATGTGAAATTTGAGGCAGTTTGGAGAAGTTATAATTTTGACAGAAAAATGCCTACAGCGCTGGACCTTCAAAACAGGATGAAATTTTGAGATTTTCTCAATGTTCTCCAAAACTCATGAAACTTACAGAAGTTATTGGAATCACCACCAGAAACATGCATGTGAAATTTGAGGCAGTTCGGAGAAGTTACAATTTTTGACGGAAAAATGCCTACAGTGCCGGACCTTTAAAACAGGATGAAATTTAGACATTTTCTCAATGTTCTCCAAAATTCATGAAACTTACAGAAGTTATTGGAATCACCACCAGAAACATGCATCTAAAATTTGAGGCAGTTTGGAGAAGATACAATTTTTGACGGAAAAATGCCCACAGCGCCGGACCTTCAAAATAGGATAAAATTTTGACATTTTCTCAATGTTCTCCAAAATTCATGAAACTTACAGAAGTTATTGGAATCACCACCAGAAACATGCATGTGAAATTTGAGGCATTTCGGAGAAGTTACAATTTTTGATGGAAAAATGCCTACAGCCCCGAACCTTAAAAACAGTATGAAATTTTGACATTTTCTCAATGTTCTCCAAAATTCATGAAACTTACAGAAGTTATTGGAATCACCACCAGAAACATGCATGTGAAATAATTGGATGAAATTTTGACATTTTCTCAATGTTCTCCAAAATTCATGAAACTTACAGAAGTTATTGGAATCACCACCAGAAACATGCATGTGAAATTTGAGGCAGTTTGGAGAAGTTACAATTTTTGACGGAAAAATGCCTACAGCGCCGGACTTCAAAACCGGATGAAATTTTGACATTTTCTCAATGTTCTCCAAAATTCATGACACTTACAGAATTTATTGAAATCACCACCAGAAACATGCATGTGAAATTTGAGGCAGTTTGGAGAAGTTACAATTTTTGATGGAAAATGCTGACAGCGCCGGACCTTCATAACAGTATGAAATTTTGACATTTTCTCAATGTTCTCCAAAAGTCATGAAACTTACAGAATTTATTGGAATCACCACCAGAAACATGCATGTGAAATTTGAGGCAGTTCGGAGAAGTTACAATTTTTGACGGAAAAATGCCTACAGCGCCGGACCTTTAAAATAGGATGAAATTTTGACATTTTCTCAATGTTCTCCAAAATTCATGACACTTACAGAATTTATTGGAATCACCTACAGAAACATGCATGTGAAATTTGAGGCGGTTCGGAGAAGTTACAATTTTTGATGGAAAAATGCCTACAGCGCCGGACCTTCAAAACGGGATGAAATTTAGACATTTTCTCAATGTTTTCCAAAATTCATGACACTTACAGAATTTATTGAAATCACCACCAGAAACATGCATGTGAAATTTGAGGCAGTTTGGAGAAGTTACAATTTTTGACAGAAAAATGCCTACAGCGCCGGACCTTCAAAACAGGATGAAATTTTGAGATTTTCTCAATGTTCTCCAAAATTCATGAAACTTACAGAAGTTATTGGAATCACCACCAGAAACATGCATGTGAAATTTGAGGCAGTTCAGGGAAGTTACAATTTTTGATGGAAAATGCTGACAGCGCCGGACCTTCAAAACAGGATGAAATTTTGACATTTTCTCAATGTTCTCCAAAATTCATGAAACTTACAGAAGTTATTGGAATCACCACCAGAAACATGCATGTGAAATTTGAGGCAGTTCAGAGAAGTTACAATTTTTGACGGAAAAATGCCTACAGTGCCGGACCTTTAAAACAGGATGAAATTTAGACATTTTCTCAATGTTCTCCAAAATTCATGAAACTTACAGAAGTTATTGGAATCACCACCAGAAACATGCATCTAAAATTTGAGGCAGTTTGGAGAAGATACAATTTTTGACGGAAAAATGCCCACAGCGCCGGACCTTCAAAATAGGATAAAATTTTGACATTTTCTCAATGTTCTCCAAAATTCATGAAACTTACAGAAGTTATTGGAATCACCACCAGAAACATGCATGTGAAATTTGAGGCATTTCGGAGAAGTTACAATTTTTGATGGAAAAATGCCTACAGCCCCGAACCTTAAAAACAGTATGAAATTTTGACATTTTCTCAATGTTCTCCAAAATTCATGAAACTTACAGAAGTTATTGGAATCACCACCAGAAACATGCATGTGAAATTTGAGGCGGTTCGGAGAAGTTACAATTTTTGATGGAAAAATGCCTACAGCGCCGACCCTTCAAAACGGGATGAAATTTAGACATTTTCTCAATGTTTTCCAAAATTCATGACACTTACAGAATTTATTGAAATCACCACCAGAAACATGCATGTGAAATTTGAGGCAGTTTGGAGAAGTTACAATTTTTGACGGAAAAATGCCTACAGCGCCGGACTTCAAAACCGGATGAAATTTTGACATTTTCTCAATGTTCTCCAAAATTCATGACACTTACAGAATTTATTGAAATCACCATCAGAAACATGCATGTGAAATTTGAGGCAGTTTGGAGAAGTTACAATTTTTGACAGAAAAATGCCTACAGCGCCGATCCTTCAAAATTGGATAAAATTTTGACATTTTCTCAATGTTCTCCAAAATTCATGAAACTTACAGAAGTTATTGGAATCACCACCAGAAACATGCATGTGAAATTTGAGGCAGTTTGGAGAAGTTATAATTTTTTACGGAAAAATGCCTACAGCGCCGGACCTTCAAAATAGGATGAAATTTTGACATTTTCTCAATGTTCTTTAAAATTCATGAAACTTACAGAAGTTATTGGAATCATCACCAGAAACATGCATGTGAAATTTGAGGCAGTTTGGAGAAGTTACAATTTTTGATGGAAAATGCCGACACCGCCGGACCTTCAAAACGGTATGAAATTTTGACATTTTCTCAATGTTCTCCAAAAGTCATGAAACTTACAGAATTTATTGGAATCACCACCAGAAACATGCATGTGAAATTTGAGGCAGTTCGGAGAAGTTACAATTTTGACGGAAAAATGCCTACAGCGTCGGCCTTCAAAATAGGATGAAATTTTGACATTTTCTCAATGTTTTCCAAAATTCATGACACTTACAGAATTTATTGAAATCACCACCAGAAACATGCATGTGAAATTTGAGGCAGTTCGGAGAAGTTACAATTTTTGACAGAAAAATGCCTACAGCGCCGATCCTTCAAAATAGGATGAAATTTTGACATTTTCTCAATGTTCTCCAAAATTCATGAAACTTACAGAAGTTATTGGAATCACCACCAGAAACATGCATGTGAAATTTGAGGCAGTTTGGAGAAGTTACAATTTTTGACGGAAAAATGCCTACAGCGCCGGACCTTAAAAACTGGATGAAATTTAGACATTTTCTCAATGTTCTCCAAAATTCATGAAACTTACAGAAGTTATTGGAATCACCACCAGAAACATGCATGTGAAATTTGAGGCAGTTTGGAGAAGTTACAATTTTTTACAGAAAAATGCCTACAGCGCCGGACCTTCAAAATTAGATGAAATTTTGACATTTTCTCAATGTTCTCCAAAATTCATGACACTTACAGAATTTATTGAAATCTCCACCAGAAACATGCATGTGAAATTTGAGGCAGTTTGGAGAAGTTACAATTTTTGACAGAAAAATGCCTACAGCGCCGAGTCTTCAAAACTGGATGAAATTTTGAGATTTTCTCAATGTTCTCCAAAATTCATGAAACTTACAGAAGTTATTGGAATCACCACCAGAAACATGCATGTGAAATTTGAGGCAGTTTGGAGAAGTTACAACTTTTGATGGAAAATGCCTACAGCGCCGATCCTTCAAAATTGGATAAAATTTTGACATTTTCCGAATGTTCTCCAAAATTCATGACACTTACAGAATTTATTGAAATCACCACCAGAAACATGCATGTGAAATTTGAGGCAGTTTGGAGAAGTTATAATTTTTGACAGAAAAATGCCTACAGCGCTGGACCTTCAAAACAGGATGAAATTTTGACATTTTCTCAATGTTCTCCAAAATTCATGAAACTTACAGAAGTTATTGGAATCATCACCAGAAACATGCATGTGAAATTTGAGGCAGTTTGGAGAAGTTACAATTTTTGATGGAAAATGCCGACAGCGTCGGCCTTCAAAATAGGATGAAATTTTGACATTTTCTCAATGTTTTCCAAAATTCATGACACTTACAGAATTTATTGAAATCACCACCAGAAACATGCATGTGAAATTTGAGGCAGTTCGGAGAAGTTACAATTTTTGACAGAAAAATGCCTACAGCGCCGATCCTTCAAAATAGGATGAAATTTTGACATTTTCTCAATGTTCTCCAAAATTCATGAAACTTACAGAAGTTATTGGAATCACCACCAGAAACATGCATGTGAAATTTGAGGCAGTTTGGAGAAGTTACAATTTTTTACAGAAAAATGCCTACAGCGCCGGACCTTCAAAATTGGATGAAATTTTGACATTTTCTCAATGTTCTCCAAAATTCATGACACTTACAGAATTTATTGGAATCACCACCAGAAACATGCATGTGAAATAATTGGATGAAATTTTGACATTTTCTCAATGTTCTCCAAAATTCATGAAACTTACAGAAGTTATTGGAATCACCACCAGAAACATGCATGTGAAATTTGAGGCAGTTTGGAGAAGTTACAATTTTTGACGGAAAAATGCCTACAGCACCGGACCTTCAAAACGGGATGAAATTTTGACATTTTCTCAATGTTCTCCAAAATTCATGACACTTACAGAATTTATTGAAATCACCACCAGGAACATGCATGTGAAAATCGAGGCAGTTTGGAGAAGTGACAATTTTTGACAGAAAAATGCCTACAGCGCCGGACATTCAAAACAGGATGAAATTTTGAGATTTTCTCAATGTTCTCCAAAATTCATGAAACTTACAGAAGTTATTGGAATCACCACCAGAAACATGCATGTGAAATTTGAGGCAGTTCGGAGAAGTTACAATTTTTGACGGAAAAATGCCTACAGCGCCGGACCTTTAAAACAGGATGAAATTTAGACATTTTCTCAATGTTCTCCAAAATTCATGAAACTTACAGAAGTTATTGGAATCACCACCAGAAACATGCATGTGAAATTTGAGGCAGTTTGGAGAAGTTCTAATTTTTGACAGAAAAATGCCTACAGCGCCGGACCTTCAAAATTGGATGAAATTTTGACATTTTCTCAATGTTCTCCAAAATTCATGAAACTTACAGAATTTATTGGAATCACCACCAGAAACATGCATGTGAAATTTGAGGCAGTTTGGAGAAGTTACAATTTTTGACAGAAAAATGCCTACAGCGCCGGACCTTAAAAACAGGATGAAATTTAGACATTTTCTCAATGTTCTCCAAAATTCATGACACTTACAGAATTTATTGGAATCACCACCAGAAACATGCATGTGAAATTTGAGGCAGTTCGGAGAAGTTATAATTTTGGACAGAAAAATGCCTACAGCGCCGAACCTTCAAAACAGGATGAAATTTTGAGATTTTCTCAATGTTCTGCAAAATTCATGAAACTTACAGAAGTTATTGGAATCACCACCAGAAACATGCATGTGAAATTTGAGGCAGTTCGGAGAAGTTACAATTTTTGATGGAAAATGCTGACAGCGCCGGACCTTCAAAACAGTATGAAATTTTGACATTTTCTCAATGTTATCCAAAAGTCATGAAACTTACAGAATTTATTGAAATCACCACCAGAAACATGCATGTGAAATTTGAGGCAGTTCGAAGTTATAATTTTGGACAGAAAAATGCCTACAGCGCCAGACCTTCAAAACAGGATGAAATTTTGACATTTTCTCAATGTTCTCCAAAATTCATGAAACTTACAGAAGTTATTGGAATCACCACCAGAAACATGCATGTGAAATTTGAGGCAGTTCGGAGAAGTTACAATTTTTGACGGAAAAATGCCGACAGCGCCGGACCTTCAAAACGGTATGAAATTTTGACATTTTCTCAATGTTTTCCAAAATTCATGACACTTACAGAATTTATTGAAATCACCACCAGAAACATGCATGTGAAATTTGAGGCAGTTCGGAGAAGTTACAATTTTTGACAGAAAAATGCCTACAGCGCCGATCCTTCAAAATAGGATGAAATTTTGACATTTTCTCAATGTTCTCCAAAATTCATGAAACTTACAGAAGTTATTGGAATCACCACCAGAAACATGCATGTGAAATTTGAGGCAGTTTGGAGAAGTTACAATTTTTTACAGAAAAATGCCTACAGCGCCGGACCTTCAAAATTGGATGAAATTTTGACATTTTCTCAATGTTCTCCAAAATTCATGACACTTACAGAATTTATTGGAATCACCACCAGAAACATGCATGTGAAATAATTGTATGAAATTTTGACATTTTCTCAATGTTCTCCAAAATTCATGAAACTTACAGAAGTTATTGGAATCACCACCAGAAACATGCATGTGAAAATCGAGGCAGTTTGGAGAAGTGACAATTTTTGACAGAAAAATGCCTACAGCGCCGGACATTCAAAACAGGATGAAATTTTGAGATTTTCTCAATGTTCTCCAAAATTCATGAAACTTACAGAAGTTATTGGAATCACCACCAGAAACATGCATGTGAAATTTGAGGCAGTTCGGAGAAGTTACAATTTTTGACGGAAAAATGCCTACAGCGCCGGACCTTTAAAACAGGATGAAATTTAGACATTTTCTCAATGTTCTCCAAAATTCATGAAACTTACAGAAGTTATTGGAATCACCACCAGAAACATGCATGTGAAATTTGAGGCAGTTTGGAGAAGTTCTAATTTTTGACAGAAAAATGCCTACAGCGCCGGACCTTCAAAATTGGATGAAATTTTGACATTTTCTCAATGTTCTCCAAAATTCATGAAACTTACAGAATTTATTGGAATCACCACCAGAAACATGCATGTGAAATTTGAGGCAGTTTGGAGAAGTTACAATTTTTGACGGAAAAATGCCTACAGCGCCGGACCTTAAAAACAGGATGAAATTTAGACATTTTCTCAATGTTCTCCAAAATTCATGACACTTACAGAATTTATTGAAATCACCACCAGAAACATGCATGTGAAATTTGAGGCAGTTCGGAGAAGTTATAATTTTGGACAGAAAAATGCCTACAGCGCCGAACCTTCAAAACAGGATGAAATTTTGAGATTTTCTCAATGTTCTGCAAAATTCATGAAACTTACAGAAGTTATTGGAATCACCACCAGAAACATGCATGTGAAATTTGAGGCAGTTCGGAGAAGTTACAATTTTTGATGGAAAATGCTGACAGCGCCGGACCTTCAAAACAGTATGAAATTTTGACATTTTCTCAATGTTATCCAAAAGTCATGAAACTTACAGAATTTATTGGAATCACCACCAGAAACATGCATGTGAAATTTGAGGCAGTTTGGAGAAGTTACAATTTTTGACAGAAAAATGCCTACAGCGCCGGACCTTCAAAACAGGATGAAATTTTGAGATTTTCTCAATGTTCTCCAAAATTCATGAAACTTACAGAAGTTATTGAAATCACCACCAGAAACATGCATGTGAAATTTGAGGCAGTTCGGAGAAGTAACAATTTTTGATGGAAAATGCTGACAGCGCCGGACCTTCAAAACAGTATGAAATTTTGACATTTTCTCAATGTTCTCCAAAAGTCATGAAACTTACAGAATTTATTGGAATCACCACCAGAAACATGCATGTGAAATTTGAGGCAGTTCGGAGAAGTTACAATTTTTGACGGAAAAATGCCTACAGCGCCGGACCTTCAAAATAGGATAAAATTTTGACATTTTCTCAATGTTCTCCAAAATTCATGAAACTTACAGAATTCATTGGAATCACCACCAGAAACATGCATGTGAAATTTGAGGCAGTTCGGAGAAGTTACAATTTTTGACGGAAAAATGCCTACAGCGACCTTCAAAACGGGATGAAATTTTGACATTTTCTCAATGTTCTCCAAAATTCATGAAACTTACAGAATTTATTGGAATCACCACCAGAAACATGCATGTGAATTTTGAGGCAGTTTGGAGAAGTTACAATTTTTGACGGAAAAATGCCTACAGCGCCGGACCTTCAAAACAGGATGAAATTTTGAGATTTTCTCAATGTTCTGCAAAATTCATGAAACTTACAGAAGTTATTGGAATCACCACCAGAAACATGCATGTGAAATTTGAGGCAGTTCGGAGAAGTTACAATTTTTGATGGAAAATGCCGACAGCGCCGGACCTTCAAAACAGGATGAAATTTTGACATTTTCTCAATGTTCTCCAAAATTCATGAAACTTACAGAAGTTATTGGAATCACCACCAGAAACATGCATGTGAAATTTGAGGCAGTTCAGAGAAGTTACAATTTTTGACGGAAAAATGCCTACAGTGCCGGACCTTTAAAACAGGATGAAATTTAGACATTTTCTCAATGTTCTCCAAAATTCATGAAACTTACAGAAGTTATTGGAATCACCACCAGAAACATGCATCTAAAATTTGAGGCAGTTTGGAGAAGATACAATTTTTGACGAAAAAATGCCCACAGCGCCGGACCTTCAAAATAGGATAAAATTTTGACATTTTCTCAATGTTCTCCAAAATTCATGAAACTTACAGAAGTTATTGGAATCACCACCAGAAACATGCATGTGAAATTTGAGGCATTTCGGAGAAGTTACAATTTTTGATGGAAAAATGCCTACAGCCCCGAACCTTAAAAACAGTATGAAATTTTGACATTTTCTCAATGTTCTCCAAAATTCATGAAACTTACAGAAGTTATTGGAATCACCACCAGAAACATGCATGTGAAATTTGAGGCGGTTCGGAGAAGTTACAATTTTTGATGGAAAAATGCCTACAGCGCCGACCCTTCAAAACGGGATGAAATTTAGACATTTTCTCAATGTTTTCCAAAATTCATGACACTTACAGAATTTATTGAAATCACCACCAGAAACATGCATGTGAAATTTGAGGCAGTTTGGAGAAGTTACAATTTTTGACGGAAAAATGCCTACAGCGCCGGACTTCAAAACCGGATGAAATTTTGACATTTTCTCAATGTTCTCCAAAATTCATGACACTTACAGAATTTATTGAAATCACCATCAGAAACATGCATGTGAAATTTGAGGCAGTTTGGAGAAGTTACAATTTTTGACAGAAAAATGCCTACAGCGCCGATCCTTCAAAATTGGATAAAATTTTGACATTTTCTCAATGTTCTCCAAAATTCATGAAACTTACAGAAGTTATTGGAATCACCACCAGAAACATGCATGTGAAATTTGAGGCAGTTTGGAGAAGTTACTATTTTTTACGGAAAAATGCCTACAGTGCCGAACCTTAAAAACTGGATGAAATTTAGACATTTTCTCAATGTTCTCCAAAATTCATGAAACTTACAGAAGTTATTGGAATCACCACCAGAAACATGCATGTGAAATTTGAGGCAGTTTGGAGAAGTTATAATTTTTTACGGAAAAATGCCTACAGCGCCGGACCTTCAAAATAGGATGAAATTTTGACATTTTCTCAATGTTCTCCAAAATTCATGAAACTTACAGAAGTTATTGGAATCATCACCAGAAACATGCATGTGAAATTTGAGGCAGTTTGGAGAAGTTACAATTTTTGATGGAAAATGCCGACAGCGCCGGACCTTCAAAACGGTATGAAATTTTGACATTTTCTCAATGTTCTCCAAAAGTCATGAAACTTACAGAATTTATTGGAATCACCACCAGAAACATGCATGTGAAATTTGAGGCAGTTCGGAGAAGTTACAATTTTTGACGGAAAAATGCCTACAGCGTCGGCCTTCAAAATAGGATGAAATTTTGACATTTTCTCAATGTTTTCCAAAATTCATGACACTTACAGAATTTATTGAAATCACCACCAGAAACATGCATGTGAAATTTGAGGCAGTTCGGAGAAGTTACAATTTTTGACAGAAAAATGCCTACAGCGCCGATCCTTCAAAATAGGATGAAATTTTGACATTTTCTCAATGTTCTCCAAAATTCATGAAACTTACAGAAGTTATTGGAATCACCACCAGAAACATGCATGTGAAATTTGAGGCAGTTCGGAGAAGTTACAATTTTTGACGGAAAAATGCCTACAGCGCCGGACCTATAAAATAGGATGAAATTTTGACATTTTCTCAATGTTCTCCAAAATTCATGAAACTTACAGAATTTATTGGAATCACCACCAGAAACATGCATGTGAAATTTGAGGCGGTTCGGAGAAGTTACAATTTTTGATGGAAAAATGCCTACAGCGCCGGACCTTCAAAACTGGATGAAATTTAGACATTTTCTCAATGTTCTCCAAAATTCATGAAACTTACAGAAGTTATTGGAATCACCACCAGAAACATGCATGTGAAATTTGAGGCAGTTTGGAGAAGTTACAATTTTTTACAGAAAAATGCCTACAGCGCCGGACCTTCAAAATTGGATGAAATTTTGACATTTTCTCAATGTTCTCCAAAAGTCATGACACTTACAGGATTTATTGAAAACTCCACCAGAAACATGCATGTGAAATTTGAGGCAGTTTGGAGAAGTTACAATTTTTGACAGAAAAATGCCTACAGCGCCGGATCTTCAAAACGGGATGAAATTTTGAGATTTTCTCAATGTTCTCCAAAATTCATGAAACTTACAGAAGTTATTGGAATCACCACCAGAAACATGCATGTGAAATTTGAGGCAGTTTGGAGAAGTTACAACTTTTGATGGAAAATGCCTACAGCGCCGATCCTTCAAAATTGGATAAAATTTTGACATTTTCCGAATGTTCTCCAAAATTCATGACACTTACAGAATTTATTGAAATCACCACCAGAAACATGCATGTGAAATTTGAGGCAGTTTGGAGAAGTTACAATTTTTGACGGAAAAATGCCTACTGCGCTGGACCTTTAAATCAGGATGAAATTTAGACATTTTCTCAATGTTCTCCAAAATTCATGAAACTTACAGAATTTATTGGAATCACCACCAGAAACATGCATGTGAAATTTGAGGCGGTTCGGAGAAGTTACAATTTTTGATGGAAAAATGCCTACAGCGCCGGACCTTCAAAACTGGATGAAATTTAGACATTTTCTCAATGTTCTCCAAAATTCATGAAACTTACAGAAGTTATTGGAATCACCACCAGAAACATGCATGTGAAATTTGAGGCAGTTTGGAGAAGTTACAATTTTTTACAGAAAAATGCCTACAGCGCCGGACCTTCAAAACAGGCTGAAATTTTGACATTTTCTCAATGTTCCTCAAAATTCATGACACTTACAGAATTTATTGAAATCTCCACCAGAAACATGCATGTGAAATTTGAGGCAGTTTGGAGAAGTTACAATTTTTGACAGAAAAATGCCTACAGCGCCGGATCTTCAAAACGGGATGAAATTTTGAGATTTTCTCAATGTTCTCCAAAATTCATGAAACTTACAGAAGTTATTGGAATCACCACCAGAAACATGCATGTGAAATTTGAGGCAGTTTGGAGAAGTTACAACTTTTGACAGAAAAATGCCTACAGCGCTGGACCTTCAAAACAGGATGAAATTTTGACATTTTCTCAATGTTCTCCAAAATTCATGAAACTTACAGAATTTATTGGAATCACCACCAGAAACATGCATGTGAAATTTGAGGCAGTTTGGAGAAGTTACAATTTTTGACGGAAAAATGCCTACTGCGCTGGACCTTTAAATCAGGATGAAATTTAGACATTTTCTCAATGTTCTCCAAAATTCATGAAACTTACAGAAGTTATTGGAATCACCACCAGAAACATGCATGTGAAATTTGAGGCAGTTTGGAGAAGTTACAATTTTTGACGGAAAAATGCCTACAGCACCGGACCTTCAAAATGGGATGAAATTTTGACATTTTCTCAATGTTCTCCAAAATTCATGAAACTTACAGAATTTATTGAAATCACCACCAGAAACATGCATGTGAAATTTGAGGCAGTTTGGAGAAGTGACAATTTTTGACAGAAAAATGCCTACAGCGCCGGACATTCAAAACAGGATGAAATTTTGAGATTTTCTCAATGTTCTCCAAAATTCATGAAACTTACAGAAGTTATTGGAATCACCACCAGAAACATGCATGTGAAATTTGAGGCAGGTCGGAGAAGTTACAATTTTTGACGGAAAAATGCCTACAGCGCCGGACCTTTAAAACAGGATGAAATTTAGACATTTTCTCAATGTTCTCCAAAATTCATGAAACTTACAGAAGTTATTGGAATCACAGCCAGAAACATGCATGTGAAATTTGAGGCAGTTTGGAGTTCTAATTTTTGACAGAAAAATGCCTACAGCGCCGGACCTTCAAAATTGGATGAAATTTTGACATTTTCTCAATGTTCTCCAAAATTCATGAAACTTACAGAATTTATTGGAATCACCACCAGAAACATGCATGTGAAATTTGAGGCAGTTTGGAGAAGTTACAATTTTTGACGGAAAAATGCCTACAGCGCCGGACCTTAAAAACAGGATGAAATTTAGACATTTTCTCAATGTTCTCCAAAATTCATGACACTTACAGAATTTATTGAAATATCCACCAGAAACATGCATGTGAAATTTGAGGCAGTTCGGAGAAGTTATAATTTTGGACAGAAAAATGCCTACAGCGCCGAACCTTCAAAACAGGATGAAATTTTGAGATTTTCTCAATGTTCTGCAAAATTCATGAAACTTACAGAAGTTATTGGAATCACCACCAGAAACATGCATGTGATATTTGAGGCAGTTCGGAGAAGTTACAATTTTTGATGGAAAATGCTGACAGCGCCGGACCTTCAAAACAGTATGAAATTTTGACATTTTCTCAATGTTATCCAAAAGTCATGAAACTTACAGAATTTATTGGAATCACCACCAGAAACATGCATGTGAAATTTGAGGCAGTTTGGAGAAGTTACAATTTTTGACGGAAAAATGCCTACAGCGCCGGACCTTAAAAACAGGATGAAATTTAGACATTTTCTCAATGTTCTCCAAAATTCATGACACAGAATTTATTGAAATCACCACCAGAAACATGCATGTGAAATTTGAGGCAGTTTGGAGAAGTTATAATTTTGGACAGAAAAATGCCTACAGCGCCGGACCTTCAAAACAGGATGAAATTTTGAGATTTTCTCAATGTTCTCCAAAATTCATGAAACTTACAGAAGTTATTGAAATCACCACCAGAAACATGCATGTGAAATTTGAGGCAGTTCGGAGAAGTAACAATTTTTGATGGAAAATGCTGACAGCGCCGGACCTTCAAAACAGTATGAAATTTTGACATTTTCTCAATGTTCTCCAAAAGTCATGAAACTTACAGAATTTATTGGAATCACCACCAGAAACATGCATTTGAAATTTGAGGCAGTTCGGAGAAGTTACAATTTTTGACGGAAAAATGCCTACAGCGCCGGACCTTCAAAATAGGATAAAATTTTGACATTTTCTCAATGTTCTCCAAAATTCATGAAACTTACAGAATTCATTGGAATCACCACCAGAAACATGCATGTGAAATTTGAGGCAGTTCGGAGAAGTTACAATTTTTGACGGAAAAATGACTACAGCACCGGACCTTCAAAACGGGATGAAATTTTGACATTTTCTCAATGTTCTCCAAAATTCATGAAACTTACAGAATTTATTGGAATCACCACCAGAAACATGCATGTGAATTTTGAGGCAGTTTGGAGAAGTTACAATTTTTGACGGAAAAATGTCTACAGCGCTGGACCTTAAAAACAGGATGAAATTTAGACATTTTCTCAATGTTCTCCAAAATTCATGACACTTACAGAATTTATTGAAATCACCACCAGAAACATGCATGTGAAATTTGAGGCAGTTCGGAGAAGTTATAATTTTGGACAGAAAAATGCCTACAGCGCCGGACCTTCAAAACAGGATGAAATTTTGAGATTTTCTCAATGTTCTGCAAAATTCATGAAACTTACAGAAGTTATTGGAATCACCACCAGAAACATGCATGTGAAATTTGAGGCAGTTCGGAGAAGTTACAATTTTTGATGGAAAATGCCGACAGCGCCGGACCTTCAAAACAGGATGAAATTTTGACATTTTCTCAATGTTCTCCAAAATTCATGAAACTTACAGAAGTTATTGGAATCACCACCAGAAACATGCATGTGAAATTTGAGGCAGTTCAGAGAAGTTACAATTTTTGACAGAAAAATGCCTACAGCGCCGGACCTTCAAAACAGGATGAAATTTTGACATTTTCTCAATGTTCTCCAAAATTCATGAAACTTACAGAAGTTATTGGAATCACCACCAGAAACATGCTTGTGAAATTTGAGGCAGTTCGGAGAAGTTACAATTTTTGACGGAAAAATGCCTACAGTGCCGGACCTTTAAAACAGGTTGAAATTTAGACATTTTCTCAATGTTCTCCAAAATTCATGAAACTTACAGAAGTTATTGGAATCACCACCAGAAACATGCATCTAAAATTTGAGGCAGTTTGGAGAAGATACAATTTTTGACGGAAAAATGCCCACAGCGTCGGACCTTCAAAATAGGATAAAATTTTGACATTTTCTCAATGTTCTCCAAAATTCATGAAACTTACAGAAGTTATTGGAATCACCACCAGAAACATGCATGTGAAATTTGAGGCATTTCGGAGAAGTTACAATTTTTGATGGAAAAATGCCTACAGCCCCGAACCTTAAAAACAGTATGAAATTTTGACATTTTCTCAATGTTCTCCAAAATTCATGAAACTTACAGAAGTTATTGGAATCACCACCAGAAACATGCATGTGAAATTTGAAGCAGTTTGGAGAAGTTACAATTTTTGACAGATAAATGCCTACAGCGCCTGACCTTTAAATCAGGATGAAATTTAGACATTTTCTCAATATTCTCCAAAATTCATGAAACTTACAGAAGTTATTGGAATCACCACCAGAAACATGCATGTGAAATTTGAGGCAGTTTGGAGAAGTTACAATTTTTGACAAAAAAAAAGCCTACAGCGCCGGACCTTCAAAACCGGATGAAATTTTGACATTTTCTCAATGTTCTCCAAAATTCATGACACTTACAGAATTTATTGAAATCGACACCAGAAACATGCATGTGAAATTTGAGGCAGTTTGGAGAAGTTACAATTTTTGACAGAAAAATGCCTACAGCGCCGGACCTTCAAAACAGGATGAAATTTTGAGATTTTCTCAATGTTCTCCAAAATTCATGAAACTTACAGAAGTTATTGGAATCACCACCAGAAACATGCATGTGAAATTTGAGGCAGTTCGGAGAAGTTACAATTTTTGATGGAAAAATGCCTACAGCGCCGACCCTTCAAAACAGGATGAAATTTTGAGATTTTCTCAATGTTCTCCAAAATTCATGAAACTTACAGAAGTTATTGGAATCACCACCAGAAACATGCATGTGAAATTTGAGGAAGTTCGGAGAAGTTACAATTTTTGATGGGAAATGCACACAGCGCCAGACCTTCAAAATTGGATAAAATTTTGACATTTTCTCAATGTTCTCCAAAATTCATGAAACTTACAGAAGTTATTGGAATCACCACCAGAAACATGCATGTGAAATTTGAGGCAGTTTGGAGAAGTTACTATTTTTTACGGAAAAATGCCTAAAGCGCCGAACCTTAAAAACTGGATGAAATTTAGACATTTTCTCAATGTTCTCCAAAATTCATGAAACTTACAGAAGTTATTGGAATCACCACCAGAAACATGCATGTGAAATTTGAGGCAGTTTGGAGAAGTTATAATTTTTTACGGAAAAATGCCTACAGCGCCGGACCTTCAAAATAGGATGAAATTTTGACATTTTCTCAATGTTCTCCAAAATTCATGAAACTTACAGAAGTTATTGGAATCATCACCAGAAACATGCATGTGAAATTTGAGGCAGTTTGGAGAAGTTACAATTTTTGATGGAAAATGCCGACAGCGCCGGACCTTCAAAACGGTATGAAATTTTGACATTTTCTCAATGTTCTCCAAAAGTCATGAAACTTACAGATTTAATTGGAATCACCACCAGAAACATGCATGTGAAATTTGAGGCAGTTCGGAGAAGTTACAATTTTTGACGGAAAAATGCCTACAGCGTCGGCCTTCAAAATAGGATGAAATTTTGACATTTTCTCAATGTTTTCCAAAATTCATGACACTTACAGAATTTATTGAAATCACCACCAGAAACATGCATGTGAAATTTGAGGCAGTTTGGAGAAGTTTCAATTTTTGACAGAAAAATGCCTACAGCGCCGATCCTTCAAAATAGGATGAAATTTTGACATTTTCTCAATGTTCTCCAAAATTCATGAAACTTACAGAAGTTATTGGAATCACCACCAGAAACATGCATGTGAAATTTGAGGCAGTTTGGAGAAGTTACAATTTTTGACGGAAAAATGCCTACAGCGCCGGACCTTAAAAACTGGATGAAATTTAGACATTTTCTCAATGTTCTCCAAAATTCATGAAACTTACAGAAGTTATTGGAATCACCACCAGAAACATGCATGTGAAATTTGAGGCAGTTTGGAGAAGTTACAATTTTTGACAGAAAAATGCCTACAGCGCCGGACCTTCAAAATTGGATGAAATTTTGACATTTTCTCAATGTTCTCCAAAATTCATGACACTTACAGAATTTATTGAAATCTCCACCAGAAACATGCATGTGAAATTTGAGGCAGTTTGGAGAAGTTACAATTTTTGACAGAAAAATGCCTACAGCGCCGGATCTTCAAAACGGGATGAAATTTTGAGATTTTCTCAATGTTCTCCAAAATTCATGAAACTTACAGAAGTTATTGGAATCACCACCAGAAACATGCATGTGAAATTTGAGGCAGTTTGGAGAAGTTACAACTTTTGATGGAAAATGCCTACAGCGCCGGACCTTCAAAACGGGATGAAATTTAGACATTTTCTCAATGTTCTCCAAAATTCATGACACAGAATTTATTGAAATCACCACCAGAAACATGCATGTGAAATTTGAGGCAGTTTGGAGAAGTTACAATTTTTGACAGAAAAATGCCTACAGCGCCGGACCTTCAAAACAGGATGAAATTTTGAGATTTTCTCAATGTTCTCCAAAATTCATGAAACTTACAGAAGTTATTGGAATCACCACCAGAAACATGCATGTGAAATTTGAGGCAGTTCGGAGAAGTTACAATTTTTGATGGAAAATGCCGACAGCGCCGGACATTCAAAACAGGATGAAATTTTGACATTTTCTCAATGTTCTCCAAAATTCATGAAACTTACAGAAGTTATTGGAATCACCACCAGAAACATGCATGTGAAATTTGAGGCAGTTCAGAGAAGTTACAATTTTTGACGGAAAAATGCCTACAGCGCCGGGCCTTCAAAATAGGATAAAATTTTGACATTTTCTCAATGTTCTCCAAAATTCATGAAACTTACAGAATTCATTGGAATCACCACCAGAAACATGCATGTGAAATTTGAGGCAGTTCGGAGAAGTTACAATTTTTGACGGAAAAATGCCTACAGCGCCGGACCTTCAAAACGGGATGAAATTTTGACATTTTCTCAATGTTCTCCAAAATTCATGAAACTTACAGAATTTATTGGAATCACCACCAGAAACATGCATGTGAATTTTGAGGCAGTTTGGAGAAGTTACAATTTTTGACGGAAAAATGCCTACAGCGCCGGACCTTAAAAACAGGATGAAATTTAGACATTTTCTCAATGTTCTCCAAAATTCATGACACTTACAGAATTTATTGAAATCACCACCAGAAACATGCATGTGAATTTTGAGGCAGTTCGGAGAAGTTATAATTTTGGACAGAAAAATGCCTACAGCGCCGATCCTTCAAAACAGGATGAAATTTTGAGATTTTCTCAATGTTCTGCAAAATTCATGAAACTTACAGAAGTTATTGGAATCACCACCAGAAACATGCATGTGAAATTTGAGGCAGTTCAAAGATGTTACAATTTTTGATGGAAAATGCTGACAGCGCCGGACCTTCATAACAGTATGAAATTTTGACATTTTCTTAATGTTCTCCAAAAGTCATGAAACTTACAGAATTTATTGGAATCACCACCAGAAACATGCATGTGAAATTTGAGGCAGTTCGGAGAAGTTACAATTTTTGACGGAAAAATGCCTACAGCGCCGGACCTATAAAATAGGATGAAATTTTGACATTTTCTCAATGTTCTCCAAAATTCATGAAACTTACAGAATTTATTGGAATCACCACCAGAAACATGCATGTGAAATTTGAGGCGGTTCGGAGAAGTTACAATTTTTGATGGAAAAATGCCTACAGCGCCGGACCTTCAAAACGGGATGAAATTTAGACATTTTCTCAATGTTTTCCAAAATTCATGACACTTACAGAATTTATTGAAATCACCACCAGAAACATGCATGTGAAATTTGAGGCAGTTTGGAGAAGTTACAATTTTTGACAGAAAAATGCCTACAGCGCCGGACCTTCAAAACAGGATGAAATTTTGAGATTTTCTCAATGTTCTCCAAAATTCATGAAACTTACAGAAGTTATTGGAATCACCACCAGAAACATGCATGTGAAATTTGAGGCAGTTCGGAGAAGTTACAATTTTTGATGGAAAATGCCGACAGCGCCGGACCTTCAAAACAGGATGAAATTTTGACATTTTCTCAATGTTCTCCAAAATTCATGAAACTTACAGAAGTTATTGGAATCACCACCAGAAACATGCATGTGAAATTTGAGGCAGTTCAGAGAAGTTACAATTTTTGACGGAAAAATGCCTACAGTGCCGACCCTTTAAAACAGGATGAAATTTAGCCATTTTCTCAATGTTCTCCAAAATTCATGAAACTTACAGAAGTTATTGGAATCACCACCAGAAACATGCATTTAAAATTTGAGGCAGTTTGGAGAAGATACAATTTTTGACGGAAAAATGCCCACAGCGCCGGACCTTCAAAATAGGATAAAATTTTGACATTTTCTCAATGTTCTCCAAAATTCATGAAACTTACAGAAGTTATTGGAATCACCACCAGAAACATGCATGTGAAATTTGAGGCATTTCGGAGAAGTTACAATTTTTGATGGAAAAATGCCTACAGCGCCGGACCTTAAAAACAGTATGAAATTTTAACATTTTCTCAATGTTCTCCAAAATTCATGAAACTTACAGAAGTTATTGGAATCACCACCAGAAACATGCATGTGAAATAATTGGATGAAATTTTGACATTTTCTCAATGTTCTCCAAAATTCATGAAACTTACAGAAGTTATTGGAATCACCACCAGAAACATGCATGTGAAATTTGAGGCAGTTTGGAGAAGTTACAATTTTTGACGGAAAAATGCCTACAGCGCCGGACTTCAAAACCGGATGAAATTTTGACATTTTCTCAATGTTCTCCAAAATTCATGACACTTACAGAATTTATTGAAATCACCACCAGAAACATGCATGTGAAATTTGAGGCAGTTTGGAGAAGTTACAATTTTTGACGGAAAAATGCCTACAGCGCCGGACCTATAAAATAGGATGAAATTTTGACATTTTCTCAATGTTCTCCAAAATTCATGAAACTTACAGAATTTATTGGAATCACCACCAGAAACATGCATGTGAAATTTGAGGCGGTTCGGAGAAGTTACAATTTTTGATGGAAAAATGCCTACAGCGCCGGACCTTCAAAACGGGATGAAATTTAGACATTTTCTCAATGTTTTCCAAAATTCATGACACTTACAGAATTTATTGAAATCACCACCAGAAACATGCATGTGAAATTTGAGGCAGTTTGGAGAAGTTACAATTTTTGACAGAAAAATGCCTACAGCGCCGGACCTTCAAAACAGGATGAAATTTTGAGATTTTCTCAATGTTCTCCAAAATTCATGAAACTTACAGAAGTTATTGGAATCACCACCAGAAACATGCATGTGAAATTTGAGGCAGTTCGGAGAAGTTACAATTTTTGATGGAAAATGCCGACAGCGCCGGACCTTCAAAACAGGATGAAATTTTGACATTTTCTCAATGTTCTCCAAAATTCATGAAACTTACAGAAGTTATTGGAATCACCACCAGAAACATGCATGTGAAATTTGAGGCAGTTCAGAGAAGTTACAATTTTTGACGGAAAAATGCCTACAGTGCCGACCCTTTAAAACAGGATGAAATTTAGCCATTTTCTCAATGTTCTCCAAAATTCATGAAACTTACAGAAGTTATTGGAATCACCACCAGAAACATGCATTTAAAATTTGAGGCAGTTTGGAGAAGATACAATTTTTGACGGAAAAATGCCCACAGCGCCGGACCTTCAAAATAGGATAAAATTTTGACATTTTCTCAATGTTCTCCAAAATTCATGAAACTTACAGAAGTTATTGGAATCACCACCAGAAACATGCATGTGAAATTTGAGGCATTTCGGAGAAGTTACAATTTTTGATGGAAAAATGCCTACAGCCCCGAACCTTAAAAACAGTATGAAATTTTAACATTTTCTCAATGTTCTCCAAAATTCATGAAACTTACAGAAGTTATTGGAATCACCACCAGAAACATGCATGTGAAATAATTGGATGAAATTTTGACATTTTCTCAATGTTCTCCAAAATTCATGAAACTTACAGAAGTTATTGGAATCACCACCAGAAACATGCATGTGAAATTTGAGGCAGTTTGGAGAAGTTACAATTTTTGACGGAAAAATGCCTACCGCGCCGGACTTCAAAACCGGATGAAATTTTGACATTTTCTCAATGTTCTCCAAAATTCATGACACTTACAGAATTTATTGAAATCACCACCAGAAACATGCATGTGAAATTTGAGGCAGTTTGGAGAAGTTACAATTTTTGACAGAAAAATGCCTACAGCGCCGATCCTTCAAAATTGGATAAAATTTTGACATTTTCTCAATGTTCTCCAAAATTCATGAAACTTACAGAAGTTATTGGAATCACCACCAGAAACATGCATGTGAAATTTGAGGCAGTTCGGAGAAGTTACAATTTTTGACGGAAAAATGCCTACAGCGCCGGACCTTCAAAACGGGATGAAATTTTGACATTTTCTCAATGTTCTCCAAAATTAATGAAACTTACAGAATTTATTGGAATCACCACCAGAAACATGCATGTGAATTTTGAGGCAGTTTGGAGAAGTTACAATTTTTGACGGAAAAATGCCTACAGCGCCGGACCTTAAAAACAGGATGAAATTTAGACATTTTCTCAATGTTCTCCAAAATTCATGACACTTACAGAATTTATTGAAATCACCACCAGAAACATGCATGTGAAATTTGAGGCAGTTCGGAGAAGTTATAATTTTGGACAGAAAAATGCCTACAGCGCCGGACCTTCAAAACAGGATGAAATTTTGACATTTTCTCAATGTTCTCCAAAATTCATGAAACTTACAGAAGTTATTGGAATCACCACCAGAAACATGCATGTGAAATTTGAGGCAGTTCGGAGAAGTTACAATTTTTGACGGAAAAATGCCTACAGTGCCGGACCTTTAAAACAGGATGAAATTTAGACATTTTCTCAATGTTCTCCAAAATTCATGAAACTTACAGAAGTTATTGGAATCACCACCAGAAACATGCATCTAAAATTTGAGGCAGTTTGGAGAAGATACAATTTTTGACGGAAAAATGCCCACAGCGCCGAACCTTCAAAATAGGATAAAATTTTGACATTTTCTCAATGTTCTCCAAAATTCATGAAACTTACAGAAGTTATTGGAATCACCACCAGAAACATGCATGTGAAATTTGAGGCATTTCGGAGAAGTTACAATTTTTGATGGAAAAATGCCTACAGCCCCGAACCTTAAAAACAGGATGAAATTTTGACATTTTCTCAATGTTCTCCAAAATTCATGAAACTTACAGAAGTTATTGGAATCACCACCAGAAACATGCATGTGAAATAATTGGATGAAATTTTGACATTTTCTCAATGTTCTCCAAAATTCATGAAACTTACAGAAGTTATTGGAATCACCACCAGAAACATGCAAGTGAAATTTGAGGCAGTTTGGAGAAGTTACAATTTTTGACGGAAAAATGCCTACAGCGCCGGACTTCAAAACCGGATGAAATTTTGACATTTTCTCAATGTTCTCCAAAATTCATGACACTTACAGAATTTATTGAAATCACCACCAGAAACATGCATGTGAAATTTGAGGCAGTTTGGAGAAGTTACAATTTTTGACAGAAAAATGCCTACAGCGCCGATCCTTCAAAATTGGATAAAATTTTGACATTTTCTCAATGTTCTCCAAAATTCATGAAACTTACAGAAGTTATTGGAATCACCACCAGAAACATGCATGTGAAATTTGAGGCAGTTTGGAGAAGTTACAATTTTTGATGGAAAATGCCGACAGCGCCGGACCTTCAAAACGGTATGAAATTTTGACATTTTCTCAATGTTCTCCAAAAGTCACGAAACTTACAGAATTTATTGGAATCACCACCAGAAACATGCATGTGAAATTTGAGGCAGTTCGGAGAAGTTACAATTTTTGACGGAAAAATGCCTACAGCGTCGGCCTTCAAAATAGGATGAAATTTTGACATTTTCTCAATGTTTTCCAAAATTCATGACACTTACAGAATTTATTGAAATCACCACCAGAAACATGCATGTGAAATTTGAGGCAGTTCGGAGAAGTTACAATTTTTGACAGAAAAATGCCTAAAGCGCCGATCCTTCAAAATAGGATGAAATTTTGACATTTTCTCAATGTTCTCCAAAATTCATGAAACTTACAGAAGTTATTGGAATCACCACCAGAAACATGCATGTGAAATTTGAGGCAGTTTGGAGAAGTTACAATTTTTGACGGAAAAATGCCTACAGCGCCGGACCTTAAAAACTGGATGAAATTTAGACATTTTCTCAATGTTCTCCAAAATTCATGAAACTTACAGAAGTTATTGGAATCACCACCAGAAACATGCATGTGAAATTTGAGGCAGTTTGGAGAAGTTACAATTTTTTACGGAAAAATGCCTACAGCGCCAACCCTTCAAAATTGGATGAAATTTTGACATTTTCTCAATGTTCTCCAAAATTCATGAAACTTACAGAATTTATTGGAATCACCACCAGAAACATGCATGTGAAATTTGAGGCAGTTTGGAGAAGTTACAATTTTTGACAGAAAAATGCCAACAGCGCTGGACCTTAAAAATAGGATGAAATTTTGACATTTTCTCAATGTTCTCCAAAATTAATGACACTTACAAAATTTATTGAAATCACCACCAGAAACATGCAAGTGAAATTTGAGGCAGTTTGGAGAAGTTATAATTTTTGACAGAAAAATGCCTACAGCGCCGAACTTTCAAAACGGGATGAAATTTTGACATTTTCTCAATGTTCTCCAAAATTCATGACACTTACAGAATTTATTGAAATCACCACCAGAAACATGCATGTGAAATTTGAGGCAGTTTGGAGAAGTTACAATTTTTGACAGAAAAATGCCTACAGCGCCGAACCTTCAAAACAGGATGAAATTTTGAGATTTTCTCAATGTTCTCCAAAATTCATGAAACTTACAGAATTTATTGTAATCACCACCAGAAACATGCATGTGAAATTTGAGGCGGTTTGGAGAAGTTACAATTTTTGATGGAAAAATGCCTACAGCGCCCGACCTTCAAAACAGGATGAAATTTTGACATTTTCTCAATGTTCTCCAAAATTCATGAAACTTACAGAAGTTATTGGAATCACCACCAGAAACATGCATGTGAAATTTGAGGCAGTTCGGAGAAGTTACAATTTTTGATGGAAAATGCACACAGCGCCGAACCTTCAAAACAGGATGAAATTTTGACATTTTCTCAATGTTCTCCAAAATTAATGAAACTTACAGAATTTATTGGAATCACCACCAGAAACATGCATGTGAAATTTGAGGCAGTTCGGAGAAGTTACAATTTTTGACGGAAAAATGCCTAGAGCGCCCGACCTTTAAAACAGGATGAAATTTAGACATTTTCTCAATGTTCTCCAAAATTCATGAAACTTACAGCTGTTATTGGAATCACCACCAGAAACATGCATGTGAAATTTGAGGCAGTTTGGAGAAGTTATAATTTTTGACAGAAAAATGCCTACAGCGCCGGACCTTCAAAACAGGATGAAATTTTGAGATTTTCTCAATGTTCTCCAAAATTCATGAAACTTACAGAAGTTATTGGAATCACCACCAGAAACATGCATGTGAAATTTAAGGCGGTTTGGAGAGGTTCCAATTTTTGATGGAAAAATGCCTACAGCGCCGCCCTTCAAAACAGGATGAAATTTTGAGATTTTCTCAATGTTCTCCAAAATTCATGAAACTTACAGAAGTTATTGGAATCACCACCAGAATCATGCATGTGAAATTTGAGGCAGTTTGGAGAAGTTACAATTTTTGACGGAAAAATGCCTACAGCGCCGGACCTTCAAAACAGGATGAAATTTTGACATTTTCTCAATGTTTTCCAAAATTCATGACACTTACAGAATTTATTGAAATCACCACCAGAAACATGCATGTGAAATTTGAGGCAGTTCGGAGAAGTTACAATTTTTGACAGAAAAATGCCTACAGCGCCGATCCTTCAAAATAGGATGAAATTTTGACATTTTCTCAATGTTCTCCAAAATTCATGAAACTTACAGAAGTTATTGGAATCACCACCAGAAACATGCATGTGAAATTTGAGGCAGTTTGGAGAAGTTACAATTTTTGACGGAAAAATGCCTACAGCGCCGGACCTTAAAAACTGGATGAAATTTAGACATTTTCTCAATGTTCTCCAAAATTCATGAAACTTACAGAAGTTATTGGAATCACCACCAGAAACATGCATGTGAAATTTGAGGCAGTTTGGAGAAGTTACAATTTTTTACGGAAAAATGCCTACAGCGCCAACCCTTCAAAATTGGATGAAATTTTGACATTTTCTCAATGTTCTCCAAAATTCATGAAACTTACAGAATTTATTGGAATCACCACCAGAAACATGCATGTGAAATTTGAGGCAGTTTGGAGAAGTTACAATTTTTGACAGAAAAATGCCAACAGCGCTGGACCTTAAAAATAGGATGAAATTTTGACATTTTCTCAATGTTCTCCAAAATTCATGACACTTACAAAATTTATTGAAATCACCACCAGAAACATGCAAGTGAAATTTGAGGCAGTTTGGAGAAGTTATAATTTTTGACAGAAAAATGCCTACAGCGCCGAACTTTCAAAACGGGATGAAATTTTGACATTTTCTCAATGTTCTCCAAAATTCATGACACTTACAGAATTTATTGAAATCACCACCAGAAACATGCATGTGAAATTTGAGGCAGTTTGGAGAAGTTACAATTTTTGACAGAAAAATGCCTACAGCGCCGAACCTTCAAAACAGGATGAAATTTTGAGATTTTCTCAATGTTCTCCAAAATTCATGAAACTGACAGAAGTTATTGTAATCACCACCAGAAACATGCATGTGAAATTTGAGGCGGTTTGGAGAAGTTACAATTTTTGATGGAAAAATGCCTACAGCGCCCGCCCTTCAAAACAGGATGAAATTTTGACATTTTCTCAATGTTCTCCAAAATTCATGAAACTTACAGAAGTTATTGGAATCACCACCAGAAACATGCATGTGAAATTTGAGGCAGTTCGGAGAAGTTACAATTTTTGATGGAAAATGCACACAGCGCCGGACCTTCAAAACAGGATGAAATTTTGACATTTTCTCAATGTTCTCCAAAATTAATGAAACTTACAGAATTTATTGGAATCACCACCAGAAACATGCATGTGAAATTTGAGGCAGTTCGGAGAAGTTACAATTTTTGACGGAAAAATGCCTAGAGCGCCCGACCTTTAAAACAGGATGAAATTTAGACATTTTCTCAATGTTCTCCAAAATTCATGAAACTTACAGCTGTTATTGGAATCACCACCAGAAACATGCATGTGAAATTTGAGGCAGTTTGGAGAAGTTATAATTTTTGACAGAAAAATGCCTACAGCGCCGGACCTTCAAAACAGGATGAAATTTTGAGATTTTCTCAATGTTCTCCAAAATTCATGAAACTTACAGAAGTTATTGGAATCACCACCAGAAACATGCATGTGAAATTTGAGGCGGTTTGGAGAGGTTCCAATTTTTGATGGAAAAATGCCTACAGCGCCGCCCTTCAAAACAGGATGAAATTTTGAGATTTTCTCAATGTTCTCCAAAATTCATGAAACTTACAGAAGTTATTGGAATCACCACCAGAATCATGCATGTGAAATTTGAGGCAGTTTGGAGAAGTTACAATTTTTGACGGAAAAATGCCTACAGCGCCGGACCTTCAAAACAGGATGAAATTTTGACATTTCTCAATGTTCTCAAAAATTCATGAAACTTACAGAAGTTATTGGAATCACCACCAGAAACATGCATGTGAAATTTGAGGCAGTTTGGAGAAGTTACAATTTTTGACGGAAAAATGCCTACAGCGCCGCACCTTCAAAACGGAATGAAATTTTGACATTTTCTCAATGTTCTCCAAAATTCATGACACTTACAGAATTTATTGAAATCACCACCAGAAACATGCATAGGAAAATCCTTCAAAACAGGATGAAATTTTGAGATTTTCTCAATGTTCTCCAAAATTCATGAAACTTACAGAAGTTATTGGAATCACCACCAGAAACATGCATGTGAAATTTGAGGCAGTTTGGAGAAGTTACAATTTTTGACGGAAAAATGCCTACAGCGCCGGACCTTCAAAACAGGATGAAATTTTGACATTTTCTCAATGTTCTCAAAAATTCATGACACTTACAGAATTTATTGAAATCTCCACCAGAAACATGCATGTGAAATTTGAGGCAGTTTGGAGAAGTTACAATTTTCGACAGAAAAATGCCTACAGCGCCGGACCTTCAAAACGGGATGAAATTTTGAGATTTTCTCAATGTTCTCCAAAATTCATGAAACTTACAGAAGTTATTGGAATCACCACCAGAAACATGCATGTGAAATTTGAGGCAGTTTGGAGAAGTTACAATTTTTGATGGAAAATGCCGACAGCGCCGGACCTTAAAAACTGGATGAAATTTAGACATTTTCTCAATGTTCTCCAAAATTCATGAAACTTACAGAAGTTATTGGAATCACCACCAGAAACATGCATGTGAAATTTGAGGCAGTTTGGAGAAGTTACAATTTTTGACTGAAAAATGCCTAGGGCGCCGGACCTTCAAAACAGGATGAAATTTTGACATTTTCTCAATGTTCTCCAAAATTCATGAAACTTACAGAATTTATTGGAATCACCACCAAAAACATGCATGTGAAATTTGAGGCGGTTAGGAGAAGTTACAATTTTTGATGGAAAAATGCCTACAGCGCCGGACCTTCAAAACAGGATGAAATTTTGACATTTTCTCAATGTTCTCCAAAATTCATGACACTTACAGAATTTATTGGAATCACCACCAGAAACATGCATGTGAAATTTGAGGCAGTTTGGAGAAGTAATAATTTTTGACAGAAAAATGCCTACAGCGCTGGACCTTCAAAACAGGATGAAATTTTGAGATTTTCTCAATGTTCTCCAAAATTCATGAAACTTACAGAAGTTATTGGAATCACCACCAGAAACATGCATGTGAAATTTGAGGCAGTTCTGAGAAGTTACAATTTTTGACGGAAAAATGCCTACAGCGCCGGACCTTAAAAACAGGATGAAATTAAGACATTTTCTTAATGTTCTCCAAAATTCATGAAACTTACAGAAGTTATTGGAATCACCACCAGAAACATGCATGTGAAATTTGAAGCAGTTTGGAGAAGTTACAATTTTTGACGGAAAAATGCCTACAGCACCTTCAAAACAGGATGAAATTTTGACATTTTCTCAATGTTCTCCAAAATTCATGTAACTTACAGAAGTTATTGGAATCACCACCAGAAACATGCATGTGAAATTTGAGGCAGTTCTGAGAAGTTACAATTTTGATGGAAAATGCCGACAGCGCTGGACCTTCAAAACAGGATGAAATTTTGACATTTTCTCAATGTTCTCCAAAATTCATGACACTTAGTGAATTCATAGGAATCACCACTAGAAACAAGCATGTGAAATTTGAGGCAGTTCGGAGAAGTTACAATTTTTTGACAGAAAATGTCGACAGCGCAGGACCTTCAAAACGGGATGAAATTTCGACTTTTTCTCAATGTTCTTCAAAATTTCATGAAACTTACAGAAGTTATTGGAATCACCACTAGAAACATGCATGTGAAATTTGAGGCAGATTCAAGAAGTTACAATTTTTGATGGAAAATGCCGACCTTCCAAACAGGATAAAATTTTGATATTTTTTCAATGTTCTCCAAAATTCATGAAAGTTACAGAAGTTATTGGAATCACCACCAGAAACATGTATGTGAAATTTGAGGCAGTTTGGAGAAGTTACAATTTTTGATGGAAAAATGCCTACAGCGCCGGACCTTCAAAACAGGATGAAATTTTGACATTTTCTCAATATTCTCCAAAATTCATGAAACTTACAGAATTCATTGGAATCACCACTAGAAACATGCATGTGAAATGTGAGGCAGTTTGGAGAAGTTACAGTTTTTGATGGAAAATGCCGACAACGCCAGCCCTTCCAAACAGGATGAAATTTTGACATTTTCTCAATGTTCTCCAAAATTCATGAAACTTACAGAATTTATTGAAATCACCACCAGAAACATGCATGTGAAATTTGAGGCAGTTTGGAGAAGTTACAATTTTTGACAGAAAAATGCCGACAGCGCCGGACCTTCAAAATAGGATGAAATTTTGACATTTTCTCAATGTTCTCCAAAATTCATGAAACTTACAGAAGTTATTGAAATCACCACCAGAAACATGCATGTGAAATTTGAGGCAGTTTGGAGAAGTTACAAATTTTGATGGAAAATGCCGACAGCGCCGAACCTTCAGAACAGGATGAAATTTTGACATTTTCTCAATGTTCTCCAAAATTCATGAAACTTACAGAATTCATTGGAATCACCACTAGAAACATGCATGTGAAATTTGAGGCAGTTTGGAAAAATTACAATTTTTGATGGAAATGCCAACAACGCCGAACCTTCCAAACAGGATAAAATTTTGACATTTTTTCAATGTTCTCCAAAATTCATTAAACTTACAGAAGTTATTGGAATCACCACCAGAAACATGCATGTGAAATTTGATGCAGTTTGGAGAAGTTACAATTTTTGACGGAAAATGCTGACAGCCCCGGACCTTAGATTGACATTTTCTCAATGTTCTCTAAATTCATGAAACTTACATAATTTATTGGAATCACCACCAGAAACATGCATGTGAAAATTGAGCCAGTTTGGAGACGGTACAATTTTTGACGGAAAAATGCAGACAGCGCCGGACCTTAGAAATAGGATGAAATTTTGACATTTCTCAAAGTTCTCCAAAATTCATGAGACTTACAGAATTTATTGGAATCTCCATCAGAAACATGCATGTGAAATTTGAGGCAGTTTGGAGAAGTTACAGTTTTTGACTGAAAAATGCTGACAGCACCGACCCTTCGAAACGGGATGATATTTTGACATTTTCTCAATTTTCCCCAAAATTCATGAAACTTACAGAATTTATTGGAATCACCACTAGAAACATGCATGTGAAATTAGAGGCAGTTTGGAGAAGTTACAATTTTTTATGAGAAAATGCTGTACGTGCTGGAGCTTTAGAAATAGGATGAAATTTTAACATTTTCTCAAAATTCTCTGAAATTCATGAAACTTATGGGAGCGCAGTGGCTCAGTGGTAGAGTGCTTGACTCGAGTGCGAGAGGCCGTGGGTTGGAGCCTCACAAGCATCACTGCGTTGTGGTCCTTGAGCATGACACATTTATCCTAGCTTAGTACTGGTTCAACCCAGGAAGACCGGGACTGTTTAACTAAAAGATTGTTGATGGGACGTAAAAAAATCAATCAAACAAACAAACATGAAACTTACTGAATTAATTGGAATCACCACCAGAAACATGCATGTGAAATTTGAGGCATTTTGGAGTCAGCGTCCGAACGTAGAAATAGCATGAAATTTAGACATTTTCTCAAAGTAATAAAAAAATTCATGAAACTTACAGAATTTATTTGAATCACCAACAGAAACATGTGACATCAACATTCTGACGTCGGATCCGTAACACTGCAGCTTTAACTCTCGCATGTCGACTCTTCAGTTTGCGACATGAGATTTCCTACAATGTGGCATTTTGACATTAATAGACACAGGACAGTCTGTGGAGCCTCCTCTTAAGAATAGAAACTCTAAATGCTGTTCATCAGTAGCTTACCTGGCATCAAATATTCAAGTGATTAGCAAAAGCTCTGATCATAGTGTGCGTATGTGCAGGCTGGTCTGTGCCTTTGCATATCGCACATACCACATTGTTGGAAATCTCATGTTGTGGGTCATATATGGACCTCCTTGATGCTCTTTATAGAAATGCTCTGATGCGCTATAACTGATTTATTTTGCTTTGGAGCCAAGAGCAGGGGTGTTTGTTTGTTGACGTTTATTTCCATAATTGCTCAGAACATACCGAATCCACATGTTCCATCACAAAAAATATATATTCAGTGTTAATACTGTATTAATTTATAAGGTCAGGATCAGTTTAATATTGTAGAGCCTGAGGTATATATGAGACCAGCAAAGGCTCAGATCAGCCTGCGCAAACGCACAGTCTGATCAGAACCTTTGCTAGTCACTAGAATATTCTATGAAAGTTAAGCTTCTGACCGAACATCATTTGTGGTTCTAAGCTTAAAGGAGGCTGCACAGGCTCGTCTCTGTCTAAACATGTCAAAATGTCACATTGTTGGAAATCACATGTTGCGGCACATATGTCTTATAATGACAATAAACATTTATTTCGTAAAAATTTCCTTCCAAGAACGTAGACCCACAGATGATTCATTGAACTATCAAAAGATGAGAAGTAACACTTTAGCATTTTAGCATTGCAGTAAAACCTGTGTAAAACGGCCACTCAAAAATAGACAAAACAAAGATCTTAGTGACAAATGATAGCTTAATGACGGTCAGAAGTATTTCAGAATGCTCCCCTTGGAGCATTCTGCAATACTTTTAACCTGCATTAAGTGATAATTGGTCTTGAAAACCAATTTATGGTCTTTTTGAGAGTGGCCATTTTACACAGATTTTACTGTATTTTTAAAAAAAAAAGATCAGAGATTAAAACCATTGTCATTAGGCCAACTCATCATAGCAGAAGACCATCTAAAATGAAACAAATATAATAAAACTAAATATTTCCTCCCATGAAATATATTGGAAATCAATGGATGAAACACATTTGTCATATCCATGTTAAAATTAAGAGCATTCTGGATAACAGTAAACAGGTACTTTGGCAAACAGTCAAGACCCAGATGAAATGCCACATAAGGTGTCATTTCATCATGGTCTACACTTTTTGCTAAGATAAAAACAATCTTCAGGGACAGAAAATCTACATTTCTAGCTGTGACCCCTTACACCACAAAATGGGCATTACCATACTTATTCTATCAACATGCATGGAAAAATCCATCAGAATGAAAGGGGTTAAAACAGTCTTCTAACCCTTAAAGGGCCAAGAAAAAAATGCATCTGAAAATGTTGTCTGCTGCAAATAATTGCCTAACATTACTGACGAATTAAGTATAGAAGCAAATAGCATGGACCCAGAACAGACTGCTCCTATAGGAGCAGTCTGATCTGGGTCCACACTGTTCGTTATGTTTGTGTTTAACGTCCCACCAACAGCTAAGGTCATATGGAGACGGGGCCACCACTTAAAGTCTCATCCGACAGACTGGTGAAGCTGGGAATCGAACCTGCGACCCCTGGTTTACAAGGCAAGCAGTTTATCCACTACACCACAGCGGCTCCAGTTTGCCAAAGAGGCTTCTTAAACATTTCAGCAGACAAGAAAAGCAGACGCCTTTTGTTGCTATTGGCACATTAAGGGCTAAATGTATTTTCCCAGCCTCGCTCATGGGCACCTGATGAAACTTCAAACTTTGTCATTCATAATAAAAATTCATATGGTCAAACTTGTCACATGGACGATATGCCCAGATGAAAACAAAAACATTATAAAATGGTCTATAGCTTTTTTTTGAATAGTTTGTTTGGTTTGGTTCTTTACGTCCCAGTCAACAGCTATGGTCGTGTAGGGACGGTCAGTTCACCTAACCAACTTTTTTTCCTGGGCAAGCTTGACTAAGCGGTTAACCAGTACTTTGTTCACATACTTTCGCTTGTAACTGACAACAACCATTCTTGTATCAGCGAAAGGGAGGAGAATAGCCGTAGAAATTAGTTCATGATCAATTTCCGCAAAAGTATGGGACCGGGTCGGGATTGAACTTGCGAACCATGGATCTGCAGTCTCGCAACCCATGGATCTGCAGTCAGACACGTATCTACAGTCAGACATGTTAGTGCCTGCGTTACACGGCCCATTTTTTTTTTTCAAATAGTAACACAATACATCATTGGCTCAAGGCTTATGTATTTTATATGTAAAGTTAACCCTACAAAACATCCATTATTTCCAGCAGAAAAAATGTTAAAGAAACATAGCTTCAGGCACAAATGAGACTTGGTATTTCAAGGTAATCGTCTGCCAGCAGACAATTCACACGAAAGATCAAACCTTATTTGAGCCCAAAATGAAGAACAAGAGGGCCCGTGGGTAGCTCACCTCAGAAAGATTGTTTACAAGATCAGATGAAGCATTATCCTGACAAACATTTACTGTCGTGCCAACCAAGAGTGACAGTGTTGTAATACTTTGTTTACAATTGCTAAGTAAAACACTAACATGTATGCTTCACTTGAGCATACATGAATCGATAGATCATGTGTGTATCAATCCTATCCTGTGGATAGGATTAATACACAAGTGATATATCGATTTTAAGCCCTTGATAACTTTATATACAAAACATGACGTCACTGTCACTCTTGGCTGGCACGGCAGTAGCTATGAAACCTTGATGGATAAACAGTTTCAATAAGACATTACACAGAAAACTTAAAGTTTAAGTAATGTTGAAGAATATAAAACACAGGTTTAGATAAACAAAAATTTTCAACCTCAAATTGTTAATATTTTCTTACACATCAATTTTAACATATGTCTTGGGTGCTCAGAAGAACCGTCTCATTAAGACGGTTCTTTTGAGTACCCACAACATATGTTTTGGTTGAGAAATATGAAAATTAAATTTTCTTTACACACTCTTAACTAAAGTCCTGTAAAAGGATGAAGTTATCATTTGAACAAAATGTGAATCAAATCTAATCAATGGTTAACAGTATACAGATCCCTGGTGGTCATGTTTTTCAATGTATTTGAGCAATCTTGATGGACAGTCACACAAGGAACATATCTGCCAAGTTACTTTAAAATCAGCCAGTAGTTTTTCACAAGATAAGACTTTTTTTTATAATTCCCTTACAAAATAAAGAAAAACTGGCCCGCCCCACTGGCAGCCATGAGTTTCAAGGGGTCAAATTAATTTGAGCAATCTTGATAGAGGGTCACCAACGGACCATTTGTACAGAATTATTTTCAAATCGACCTAGTAGTTTTTGTCACCACCACAACCTCACTGTAACAATTCATAAGTAATCTAATTAGTTTTAAATGTGAAATTTACCTTAAAATATGTAATATGTAATTAATGTGTGAATATTACAAGATTTAGAGATTATTACATGGCCACCGCCACGTTACCAGGCATATCAGCCCCGATGCCTCCGTAATTGCCCTAGGGCCTTTATCTTTATGTCCAAGGCAAAATATGGAGTGCACGCCAAGCTTAGTAAGGCGGCAATGACCACGTTTTAAGCTTTTTTATTACATGTTTACGCATGGATATTTTTAGTCATAGGGACATGAATGACATCATTTATGACACTTAGGATGCATGCGACGGCCAATAAGTGTGCATGCATGGGCCGATATGGATGCACACAAAGGCCCATATGGGTTCAAGTGAGATGTGGAATCACAAGCAGTATCACCCTGGGTTTTGAGCATTTTGCTACTTATTTTAGTAAAACATGTAATAATTAAAATTATCTTTCAATAGCCAGTTTTTGGCTCTCATACTGAACTACAATGCCTAGATGTTTAATAGAAGAAGGTAATTCCTCAGATATATGCATGGAAATTAATTCAGATTATTGGAGCAATGCACAGCTTCTCAAAACATCAAAAATCTAGATCAATTCTTTTATCAAACACTGATTTGGATATAACATGTTCATGTTGTGGCTCCCAAATGTTTTTACCATGGAATTTAACAAAGCAAAAAAAGGGTAATGACCAGGAAGTACTGTTTGTTTTGTTTGATTTGATTCTTTATGTCCCATCAACAATCTTTCATATATATAGGGACTGGTCTTCCTGGGTTGAACCAGTACTAAGCTAGGTTTAATGTGTCTTGTTCAAGGACACAACGCAGTGACGCAAGTGAGGCTTGAACCTGTGGCTCCTTGGTCTCGAGTCAAGCACTCTACCACTGAGCCACTGTGCTCCCCAGGAAGTACTGTATTAATTGTTCTATAATTCCTTTGGCAAAGATGACCCTTTATTACAGGGTTCACATATAGCACAGTCCATTAAAGTGGACACCAAACATAGCATTATAAAAAGACTACACTGTACAAGTTATGTCAAATGCTTTTTTCATGCTAACTTTAGCACTATTTTCAATATTAAAACCAAAAATTGGCTTTCAAAAAATATGCCTTCCCTTAAAAGTCTCAATTTCCATATTTTAAAGTAATTTCCATATTTTAAAGTAATTTCCATATTTTAAAATATATTGTATTCAATATAATAAGAGTAAGCAAAGGAGACAAAAAATATCAAAAATGGTTATCACAAAAGCAGCAAGACTCAATTTCTAGCATTTTACAATGCTAGAAAAATCTAGTAAAATACTCAATTTACTTCTTAAGCATGCTGGGTAATTTTATAATGCTTTTCTTGTTATCTGCTGACTTTTTTTTTTCAAATTAACCTTTTCAAAAAATTCTTTCAAGAACACTATCAGAGTGTCAAACAGTTTGTATCCAGATCAGGGTCTGAGGTTGTAAAACTTTATTCATTCTCAACTGCGCATGAAATTTCAACTGCTTATCAAAACTAAAATACTGGAAAAGAAAGATTTTCCTTGCTTTTTTGTTTGATTTGATTCTTTACGTCCCAGTCAACATTTTTTCAGTCATGTCAGTCATCTTCCTGGGTTGAACCAGTACTAAACAGAGGATAAAGTGTCTTGCTCATGGACACAACACAGTGCCTCCAGTTAGGCTTAAACCCGCAACCCCTTGATCTCGAGTCAAGCACTCTACCACTGAGCCACCGCGCCCCTCAGATTTTTCTTGTTTTAAAACTCTCAGCTGCTGTATTTATCATGCTAATAAATCTTAAAATGCCAACAATTGTCAGCATTTTAACATTTATGAGCAGGATAAATTTCATGTTCAGTTGAGTTCAGCATGAAAAAAGTTTATAACCTGGCTCTGTGTGTCCCTATCTTGGTCCAAACTGTTTGCAAAGGTAATCAGCAGATGACAAAAGTTGCCGCTAGCAAGGTAAGAGTTAAATCACTTTTAAAGCTATCCACATGTATCAAGTATCTGGCTTTCCAGTTTTATTTGGTGTAGTAGATTTTTCATTATGAGACTTGGCATTTTTGTCACTAGATTCACTGTCCGTTTGATCCCACTCTGATCCCTCTTCATGTGGCCCAGCGTAGGTAAACTCCCAGGATGAATAGTCCTTGTGATCCTGTAACGTATGGATGACAAGTTTAAATAAATGAAAGTTCAAAATTTTCAAAATCCTGAAATTTGAATCATAAAACTAATGCATACAAAATATAACGACAGAAAAAATGTGTATACAGTAACATTTCCCATTTTTCTGAAAAATAACAATTCAGTTATTCTGTTTGTACTGATCTTAAGTGTGTTAATTGAACAGTGTATCCTATACATTTTACACATTAATATTCAATACACTTTTTGTAAATGGTAGGTGTCATTTATAAATGTCACAGAATGTTTAATCAAGAGGTATGGTCTCTGTCAGCCCGCATACAGGCAGTGCACCGGAGACGCATCAAACCAATAATGACTCTGATGTCATTCTGGGAGATCGTTGCCCATTTATGATGCAAAGCATGTGATCATTTGAGGACATGTTCTAACATCATGAAGGCATCTGACATTGCACCCTAAAATATCCCAAACATGCTCAGTCGGTACCAGATTATGACTCCTAGCTGGCCATGATAATGTAACCATGTTCTGATTTTTGAGTAAGTAACTGGACAAGCATGCTACAGTTTTGGCACAGCACAGTTTGGCACATTGCCAGATGTCAGAAAGCACAGAAACAATATCCATATACACTGTACAGTTGAAATGTCATGTGAACAGTTGAGTTGATTAAGCGTGTGCAAGTTACTTATTTGTTGTAGTTGTCCAACTTTTCCATGCAAGGTACAAGTATGGATTTTCATTGTTTTGTTACAAACCGAAAGGTAGTAAAGATTTTATTGATTCAATTATATGAACCTAAAAAGTTTTTGTGGCCGTGTTCCTTGGCTGTACCAGTACTGGCCGGGTGGGTTTATGCTTTTTGTGGTTCTTTGTCCAGGAACTCCCGAAGGCTCAACCGGCAGTGGTTCTAGTTTTAAAGCGTCTCAGAAGACGGGGCAACGGCTTAAAGTCTCATCAGACAGACTGGGAGAAGCCGGGAATTATATGAACCTAAAAAGACTTAATGTGAAAAAGTTACTGTATGCATTCTTTTTTTGTTAAGTATATTAACAATATCAAGTTTAAATAAATAGTATTACGTAAATAGTAAATAGTATTACGTAATAAATACGTAAAATAATCTGCCTATTTCAGTACTTTTCGGCTGACTTTCTATAAAAAATCAGCCTCAAAATCCTGAAATCAGAAAAATTCTGAAAACTTTCACTAATGTGAGTTTTATGACTACAACCAAATCTTATTAAGATTGTATTATGTATATGTCATATTGTGTAATACAGTAAAACCTGCCTTAAGTAGCCACTTAAAAAGCTGACCAAAAATTGGTTTTCAAGACAGATTATCATTTAATGAAGGTCAAAAGTATTGCAGACTGCTGCAAGAGAGCATTCTGCAATACTTTTGACCTTCATTAAGCTACCATTTGTCTTTAAGATCTTGTTTTGTCTATTTTTTGAGTGGCCGTTTTACACAGGTAACATTTTACTGTACTAGGATTAATTAATATATGAACACGCAGGAGCTTACTTGCACAAGGCTTCAACACTATGCATCTGAGGCTTGAACCTGGGACCTACGGGTCTCAAGTTACACATAATTTGACTGCTCTCTGCAGATCAACTTACTACGGAAAAATAGGCGACTATGACAAGGAAATGCAGCAATCCACTTTGTAGACCAACCCATGGCACCACAGGGTAAAACAGAAAACTATTACAGCATCAAGAACACAATTAAAGTAAAGTAGCCAGCTCTCAAGAAGACAAGTGAGAAAGGATTTACCATGATTCCAATGTTACAAAGAGCCAGCTGAGATCTGACATCATCACAGGCTTCTAACAATGGTCCTGATATCTTCTGTTTCTCTTTCTTCTTCTCTGCTTTACTAGCACTCTCTACAAAAACACATTAGGCCCCAAGGTTTTAAATCTTTTTTCATGCTCAACTCAGCTGAGCAAGAAATTTATCCTGCTCAACTCAGCTCAGCCCGAAATTTATCCTGCTCATAAATGTTAAAATGCCAACAATTGTTGGCATTTAATCATTTATTAGCATGATAAATACAACATTTGAGGGATTTCAAGAAAACAACTTCTCAATTGGTTGGTATTTTAGTTTTTATGAGCAGCTAAAATTTCATGCTCAGCTGAGTTGAGCATCAACAAGTTTTTATAACTTTCGGACCTATTTACATAACTAGCAACATGTTTTGCATGCTTTTTCATGGTCTGCTGACTTTTATCAAAGTTAACTTTTTTTCAAAAAATTTGTTCAAGGATACTATCAGTGTCAAACAACTGATTCCAGATCAGGCCAGACGTCTTGTTGAGCCCAATCTGGATCCAAAATAATTGCCAAGTCTATGAAAGATGACACTAGTAGGCAAAATTAAAATATTCTGGCAAGTCTCTGTAGTTGAGTAGACTGGTTTGAGTCTTACTTGGTCTGAAACCCCGAAGACAGCATTTTCGCATCAAGGCCCATTTCATTTGGGCTTCAACGTGAGAAAACCTGTCTTTGGGGTTTCTGACAAGCTGGACTCAAACCAGCCTCCTCAGCTACTGAGACCAGCTAGAAAATTGAAACTTCACCTGTAGCAAGCTTAGATATGATACTTTCCAAAAAGCGAATAAAAAGGTGCTGATCAGACTGCTCGGATGTGCAGGCTGGTGCACCTTTGTTGTTCTCAAACCCCAAAGACAGGTTTTCTCGCGACGAGGCTCAGTTTATATTTCACATGCTCATACTGTGTACTACTGGTGATACCATCTCTGCAACCTTATCAGTGACATTACTGTTCAATCTTGACATGCTAAATCCACGGGTGAAAGTTCGAAATTTCCAAAATCCTGAAATTTAGAAATGCCAATCTTAAAATGTCCAGTATGCCCACTAAATATTCACAATTTCAAGTTTAAATGGTCGAATGTCCAATGTCTTTAGACAGACTGAAAATAAGTCAGATAAGCTATCATAATCTCCCTAATTCAGCATCAAAATTCTGAATTCAGGAATAATCCTGAAAACTTTCACCCATGTAAATCAATCATTTCAAGATTCTTGCAAGTCTATGTAGCTAAGCAGAATATTTGGCCCCCAAGGTTATAAAGCTTTTGATATGCTCAACTCAACTGAGCATGAAATTTCAACTGCTCATATAAAATAAAATGCTGAAAAATAAAGACTTTTATTGCTTTCAAACTCTCAGATGTTGTATTTTCCTGCTTATAAATGTTAAAATGCCAACAATTGTTGGCATTTTAACGTTTATGAGCAGGATAAAAGGATAAATTTCATGTTCAGTTGAGTTGAGCATAAAAAAAGTTTTATAACCTCGGCGCCTGGTCACATACCCTTTAACAGATTTTCTCTCAACATCATTTATACCCCTCCCACAACCCATTCCTCTCTAAATATAATATTACTAGAAATAAAACAATATTACCTGCAAACGTTAGGGGAGGATTCAGGGCAAACTGTCTCTCAACACGACTAATACCCCCCCACACCCCCACCCATCCCAATTTCCTCTCTAATATAAGAATCCAGAAATAAAACAAAATTACCTGCAAACGTTAGGGGAGGATTCAGGGCAAACTGTCTCTCAACACGACTAATACCCCCCACACCCCCACCCATCCCAATTTCCTCTCTAATATAAGATTACCAGAAATAAAACAATATTACCTGCAAACCTTAGGGGAGGATTCAGGGCAAACTGTCTCTCAACACGACTAATACCCCCCACACCCCCACCCATCCCAATTTCCTCTCTAATATAAGATTACCAGAAATAAAACAAAATTACCTGCAAAGGTTAGGGGAGGATTCAGGGCAAACTGTCTCTCAACACGACTAATACCCCCCCACACCCCCACCCATCCCAATTTCCTCTCTAATATAAGATTCCAGAAATAAAACAAAATTACCTGCAAACGTTAGGGGAGGATTCAGGGCAAACTGTCTCTCAACACGACTAATACCCCCCACACCCCCACCCATCCCAATTTCCTCTCTAATATAAGATTACCAGAAATAAAACAATATTACCTGCAAACCTTAGGGGAGGATTCAGGGCAAACTGTCTCTCAACACGACTAATACCCCCCACACCCCCACCCATCCCAATTTCCTCTCTAATATAAGATTACCAGAAATAAAACAAAATTACCTGCAAACGTTAGGGGAGGATTCAGGGCAAACTGTCTCTCAACACGACTAATACCCCCCACACCCCCACCCATCCCAATTTCCTCTCTAATATAAGATTACCAGAAATAAAACAAAATTACCTGCAAACGTTAGGGGAGGATTCAGGGCAAACTGTCTCTCAACACGACTAATACCCCCCACACCCCCACCCATCCCAATTTCCTCTCTAATATAAGATTACCAGAAATAAAACAAAATTACCTGCAAACGTTAGGGGAGGATTCAGGGCAAACTGTCGGACTGTTGATCTAAATTTCACAGTGCTATCAAGAACTTCTTTCAACTTTAAATTGTCTGGTTCTTTTGTCATCTGAAACAAAAAGCAGATCAACATACAAGGGTAAGCACATAGAATACTTGTTTGTTTTGATTCTTTACGTCTATAATTCTCAACAATTTTCAGTCATGTCAGGACCGTTCTTCCTGGGTTGAACCAGTACTAAGAAGAGATAAAGTGTCTTGCTCAAGGACACAATGCAGTGCCTCGGGTTAGGCTCGAACCCACAAACCCTCAATTTTGAGTCAAGCACTCTACCACTGAGCCTCTGCACTCCTCTCACCTAGAATAAAATCTGGACTGGAATCTCTGCATCAAAAAGAAGAACAAGGCCTCAACCCAAGCGCAAGTTTGTGCCTCTCATAAAGGTGTGGTAGCTAGACCCTTAGAAGCAAGCTGAGTTCTATGAAGTGTCTATGGATGAGACTAAGAACATTGCCGTGACACAGATGATCTGTGTCAGGGCAATGTTTTTAAGGTTCATACAGGCAAATTCATGTAAAATTCAAGGACTTTTCAAGGACTTCTTAACGACTTTCCTACTGTTTTCAAGGACTGAAAACATACGAAAAATAATGATTTGCACATTAAAATTCTACTTCAGAAATGCTAGACTGCATTACTGAAGATACTAGTTTAAGAAAATTAGTATAAAATTGTGGTATCTTTAATTGGTGCAGCATATGCTGCAGCAAATAAAGATACCACTATTTTATACTAATTTAGGTCTCCAAAGACAGTGTTGAATACTCCTGTAAATGGTAAAATTCAAGGAATTTTCAAGGCCTTTTAGTGTTTTTCAAGTACTTTTCAAGGCAAATTTAATTTTCAAGGACTTTTCAAGACAGTCCTGTATATTCAAGTACTTTTCAAGCCTGTGCGAACCCTGTTCTTGTCTTATCAATAGATATTTTAGAGAACTCAGCTTGTGAGTTGAGCACAGAAGATAAGTGTTGAACTTCACTGAGCGGGCAATGGAGCAGGAGTGTGGCGTCTCGATCCTTATTACATCCGTGGAGAAAGCAGTCATGGTGGTGGAATGCTCTGTTGGAGAAAGTTGTAAATGAGAAGCACAAGCGCTTTAAGAAAATGTAGGCTGGAGCTAGTCTGGCAGCATATAATACAGCCAAGCCTGTATACAACAGTACTGTTTATCACACCTTGCCAGCAGCGAGGCTGAGAAAATTGCTATTAAGGAAACTGACACCAGGATGGCTGACATATATCGGCTCCCAAACTAGACGCGACCTGACAACAAGGAAGTCTGCTGGAAGCAGGCCTTTTGTTTAGAGTGCATAACAGAAAATTAATATTCTTATTTCTCAACCAAAACATATGTTGTGGGTACTCAAAAGAACCGTCTCATTGAGACGGTTCTTTTGAGCACCAAAACACATGTTAAACCTGAAATGGTAAGAAATATTTACAATTTTACGCTCAAATTTTTGTTTTTCGTTATCTTACCCTGTGTTGGAGAAAACAATTATGAATGAGAAAAGTTGGTAGAGGATTTTTTTGTTTGTTTGTTTTGATTCTTTACGTCCCATCAACAATCTTTCAGTTAAACAGGGAAGGGTCTTCCTGGGTTGAACCAGTACTAAGCTGGGATAAATGTGTCTTGCTCAAGGACCACAATGCAGAGACGCTGGTAAGCTCAAACCCGCGGCCCCTCGTCTCGAGTCAAGCACTCTACCACTGAGCCACTGCCCTCCCTAGCAGGTGTGTGGTGTCTTCTTGAAGCATCAGTGGAGAAAGCATTCATGGCGGTGGAATGCTCTGTTGGAGAAAGTTGTAAATGAGAAGCACATGTGCTTTAAGACATGGGAGGCTGGAGCTAGTCCGGCAGCATTAAACACAGCCAAGCCTGTATCCAACAGTACTGTGTATCACACCTTGCCAGCAGCGAGCCTGAGAAAATTGCTTTTAAAAAAACTGACACCAGGATGGCTGACATATATTGGCTCCCAAACTAGACGCGACCTAACAACAAGGAAGTCTGCTGGAAGCAGTTAAGAGTGCATAACAAAAAAATAATTTTCTTATTTCTCAACCAAAACATGTGTTGTGGGTACTCAAAAGAACGGTCTCAATGAGATGGTTCTTTTGAGCACCCAAAACACATATTAAAACTGAAGGGTAAGAAAATTTTTACAATTTTACGCTCAAAATTTTTTTGGTTTATCAAAACCCGTGTTGGAGAAAACAATTATGAATGAGGCGAGGCAGGAAAACAGTTGGTAGAGGAGAGTGTGAAGAAATGGGGAAAGAGCACTAAGAGCCCCTGTTCAATGTTGAGTTCCCTTGAATCCAGTCACCGACGTTACAAAACTTTTTTCAAGCTCAACTCAACTGAGCATGAAATTTCAACTGCTCATAAAAACTAAATTGCTGAGAAAAAAAAACTTTTCTTTCTTCATGCTCTTATACGCTGTATTTATCATGCCTTCAAATGTTAAAATGCCAACAATTGTTGGCATTTAAACATTTATGAGCATGAAAAATTCATGCTCAGTTGAGTTTAACATGACAAAAGTTGTAGATCTATAATCTTGGGGGCTGGTGACCTGTCAGAGGAAATCTGGTTTGAAGGCCCGAGCAAGCCAATCACCACATAGATGTTCCCAAAACCTATTTGGCAAAGCAGCTTGATCATCACTGAGATATTGATGCCTGCAGTGTGAGCACTTAACAACTCAGACAGGAAAAACATGTGCAAACAAAACAGTCCCAGAGATCAGACTGCTCTAAGGGGAGTACTCTGATCAGGATATGTTTGCTGTCATCAGTACATTATTTATTGATAACTGTGGTGGGTTAATCCAGATATTCAAATGGAAGATTCCTTTTTTTAGAAATTTGGCACTTAAAAAAAGTGAATAAGCATCCACTGATGTAAAATATTGAATACCTTCCATCCTTTCTTGTGGAAGCCCAGTTTTCTACATAGTCTCTTCACATATACAGATACCGCTGCTACTACTCCGGGACTACGAGTGCCATGAGAGGGCTGAAAGAAACAAGAGTAGAAGTTTTGTCACACTATCTTATTCATTCAAATATATGAGCCATGACATGTGATTTCCAACAATGTGGCATTTTGACAAGTATAGATACAGACGAGCCTGTGCAGCCTCCTGTTAAGCTTAGAAGCTCCAAAAGATGCTCTGTCAGTAGCTTAACACTCATATAATATTGAAGCCACTAGCAAAGGCTCTGATCAGACTGCGCGTATGCGCAGGCTGGTCTGAGGCTTTGCTGGTCGCACATACAATGTTGTTGGAAATCCCATGCCACGGCTCAATTATTGCCTCCTTTCTATAAATGTCAAACTTATAATTTGTATTCGAAAATAAATCACCAAGATGGCATATATAAAATGGTCACAAGTCATTGGAAAATTTGGTATGGAAGCACAAATAGGCTTTGACTTAATCAACAATTTTTCCTTATCCCGCCATTATTTTTTTGCGCTGAAAATAGGGTCGGCTTTTTATGTTTTACTTTTGCAATTTCAAGTGCACTTCAGACTTGATTTTATAATGAAAGTAAACACAATGAACCCCTAAGGAGCAGTCTGATCTGAGCCCATACTGTTTGCAATATAGGCTACCTCAGAACATAAGCAGACAAGAGAGCAGTAGACTAAAGTCATGACTGGTGAGAAAAGGGTAAATGAGCCACAGCATGTGATTTCCACCAATGTGGTATTTTTACAATTGTAGACTCAGACAAGCCTCTGCAGCCTCCTTTTAAACATAGAAATTCCAAATTATATTCAATCAGTAGCTTAACACTTATATAATAACCAAGCGACAAGCAAAGGCTCTGATCAGACTGTGCGTATGCACAGGCTGATCTGAGGCTTTGCTGGTTGCACATACCACATTGTTGGAAATCTCATGTGGCTGTCCAAATATTCATCTCTGGGTGTGCAATGGAAATAACTTCACAAATAGTTTTTGTTTCTTTGGTTTGATGCTTTACGTCATGTTGGGACGGTCAGTTCATCTAACCACACTTTTTTCCTGGGCTAGCTTGACTTAGCAGTTAACTAGTACTTCGTGCAAATACTTTTGCTTGTTACTGACAACAACCCTTCTTGAATCAGCGGAAGGTAGGAGTATGGCTGTAGAAATTATTTCACAATCTCCGCAAAAGAATGGGACCAGGCAGGGATCAAACTCGCGACAGCTGGATCTGAAGCCAACAACGTTACCGAGTGCAACATCACAAATAGGTGAACAAGTAATCTAATGATTTTTTTGTTCAGTATGAATGTCATGTGATATGACTTTGAGGAAAAAAATATGTTACTTTAACCCTTGTCCTGAAGAAATCAGATTTTTCCTTTTTTTAAATACTGTAGATCCAGATCAGCTGGCTTCTGATGAAGCCATCTGATCAGGATCCACACTGCCTTCCATTCTGATTGAAAAAACATGCTTACAACTGGAATGTTGCAGGTTAAAAGGATAAAAATAAGCATGACAAGAGTTAACCCATATAGTGAAAGTCATGACAGTAGAAGACGTAGCAGAAAATAAATTTTGCGCTTGTTTTCTCATGTCATCTGCTCAGTCATTTCTTAAATATATATACTGCAATACCCTTTACACCGGCAATACCATTCACCCTAGCAATACCATTCCCCCCCCCCCCCCCCCGCAATACCCTTCTCCCCTACAGCACCTGTTACCCTAAACAATACTATTTACCACCTACAATACCATTAACCCCTAAAATACTCTGCAACCCCCTTTACCCTGTGCATTGCAGCAATACCATTCACCCTAGCTTACCCTCTGCAATACCCTTTACCCCTGCAATTTCCTTTACCCCCTGCAAAACCCTTTACCACCTGAAAAACCACCTGCAATACCCCTAACGTATCATTTACCCCTGCATTGCAGCAATACCATTCACCCCAGCAATACCAGTCCCCCCCCCCCCCCCCCCCCCCCCCCCCCCCCCCCCCCGCAATACCCTTCTCCCCTACAGCACCTGTTACCCGTTACCCTTAACAATACTTATTCCACCTGCAATACCCTTAACCCTAAAATACTCTGCAACCCCCTTTACCCTGTGCATTGCAGCAATACCATTCACCCCAGTTTACCCCCTGCAATACCCGTTACCCCTGCAATATCCTTTACCCCCTGCATAACCCTTTACTTCCTGCAATACCCTTTACCCCTAACATACCATTTACCCCCTGCATTGCAGCAATACCATTCACCCCAGCAATACCATTTACCCCAGCAATACCATTTACCCATGCAATACCATTTCCCACTTGCAATACTCTTTACCCCCTGCAAAACCCTTTACCACCTGCAAAACGCTTTACCACCGACAATACCTTTAACCCCCAACATACCATTTACCCCCTGCATTGCAGCAATACCATTTACCACAGCAACACCATTCAACCCAGCAATACCATTTACCCCAGCAATACCATTCACCCCAGCAATACCATTTACCCCAGCAATACCATTTACCCCAGCAATACCATTTACCCACTGCAATACCATTTACACCCAGCAATACCATTTACCCACTGCAATACCCTTTACCACCTCTTCTCTAGGGTTTTATTACCTTGTCAAACTGTGCATTCATGTAGTGTATGAGATCAATAAGAGAACTAATAACAACAGGTGTTCTAAAGTCATCCTGGAAGGCTGCTAGAGTGGCCGCTTTATGCTCAGTCAATCTGAAAACAGAACAATACATTACTACATTACATCATGTAGTGTATGAGATTAATAAGAGAACTAATAACAACAGGAGTTCTAAAGTCATCCTGGAAGGCTGCTAGAGTGGCCGCTTTGTGTTCAGTCAATCTGAAAACAGAACAATACATTACTACATTACATCATGTAGTGTATGAGATTAATAAGAGAACTAATAACAACAGGAGTTCTAAAGTCATCCTGGAAGGCTGCTAAAGTGGCCGCTTTATGCTCAGTCAATCTGAAAACAGAACAATACATTACTACATTACATCATGTAGTGTATGAGATTAATAAGAGAACTAATAACAACAGGAGTTCTAAAGTCATCCTGGAAGGCTGCTAAAGTGGCCGCTTTGTGTTCAGTCAATCTGAAGTAGAACAATACATTACTTCATTACATCTTGTGACAACATATTTATTCAATATATGCTATGACCACACATGTTCATTTGGGAAATAAAGGGAAATGAGTGGGAAGGTCTAAGGGCAACAACTCCATAAAAGTATTAAAGTCTGAGCTACAGTTCTTGTGCTCTGCTTGTGGGCTGGTGATGTTTTTCATTTGTGTTATTGAATTTTTAGTTACAAAGCGAACAGCCTTATATCACATATATTATTTTAAATTGTCAAAGGCCATAAATGAAATATAGGTTTTTTTAAAGAAAGAGATATGGTTTTGGGGGGTTTGTGTTGTACAGATTATTTCAAGTTGGTTTACATTTGTGAAATCTTTCATGAAGGTACCAAACTTTTTTTTTTCAATTACAAAGCAGGCACAATTTTCCCATTGTAAGTCTTTGAGAACTTTTTGTTGCCATAGTCATTGTTATTTTTTTTTAAATTTCTTTTCCAAAAACCGATCCCCCTTCCCAACATTTGATCCCCATCGGCCTATTGGTTTAACATCCATTAAAATAAGAGGTATGATGAATGAATGGATGGAAGTACAAAGTAGCAACTATATACCATTTGAGGTTTTGCATGATGTCGCAACAATACAATAGACAGGTAAACAACGGAGACTAATTCAGCCGTGACCACTTAATTAGTCGGTAGAGTTAATATACGTTTTACCAGTGTTCATCGCTATGATGTCTGTAATTATCTCAATTGAAATGAAAAAAGTCAATAAGCAATGCTTATTAGATACCCCCCGCACAGTAAGAGTCTGTGAAAAAACTTGGCAAGTTATAGTTCGAACAAGAAGACCTTAGTTTTGATAAGAAGATTTCAGTAGAATCTGTGCAAACAAAAATTATAAACTCCTTCATGCATATGTTCAATGTGTCTACATTGTATCTGCAAAGTATCAAATTGCTCCATCGAAAGCTGTAGTAGGAGTTGATCGGCCCATAAAGGCACTATCCATGCATATACAAAAGCCATATAAGGGAATAATTGTCTAAGTTCAACAAAACTTATAAAATCCTTCATGCATATGTTCATTGTGTCTACATTGTATTGATTAAGTATCAAATTGTTCCATCAAAAGCTGTGGTAGTAGTTGATCAGCCCATGAAGGCACCATCTATGCATATACAAAAGCCTTATTAGGGAAAAATTGTCTAAGTTCTCACAGCTGTCATTTTGTCAAAAAATACTTTTTCTAAACCAAACTCCTTCATGCATATGTTAAATGTGTCTACATTGTATAGGTAAAGTATCAAATTGCTCCATAAAAAGCTGTGGTAGGATTGGTCGGCCCTTAAAGGCACCGTCTATGCATATACAAACACCTTATATGGGAAAAATTGTCTAAGTTCTCACAGCTGTCATTTTGTCAAAAATTATTTTTTCCA